>BSBM01000103.1:17458698-18839896 GCA_027924585.1 Larix kaempferi | reverse complement strand
AAGGGCTATCAAAGGCTGCACATGAGATACATCTCACGTTGTTGAATATTGATCTTAGAGCAAATTGGGTCATGAACACAGTAAATCTGAACCAAAGTGACTTCACGAAGTTCAAAAAGAAAATCTTGGACTCCTTGAATGAATATCAGCAGAAGACCATGACAATGAAAGTGTTGCTTGTGAAGCTCAAAAACAAGGACAAAGAGTTGAGGGAACAAATGAAAGATAAGGATGCGGAAGTTGAACGACTAAAGACTGAATTGATCAGTCAAAAGGAAGAACCAGAAGAGCCTGCTGAAGAACTTGAAGAAACTAGAGAGGTCAATCATGATCTGAAGACTCAGCTGGAGGAAGCCAAGAGGATAGAAGAAATCATGAAGATTAAGCTGGAAGAAAAGGAGGAGACAATCCAAAAGCTAGAAATGGAGGTAGTTAATCTCAGGAAGAAAGGTGAGAAGAATGAAGCTTTTGACAAGTTCAAGGACAGTTCAGTTGTCCTAGAAAAGATCTTGGATTGCCAGAGATCTCCACTTGACAAAACTGGTCTTGGTTACAAGAAGGACAAGGAAAAATCTGAAGATGACACTTGGTTTCCAAAGACTCCAGAAGTTGGCCCATCAACGTCCAAAGCTGCTCTCCATGCACCTGCACATGACAACAAGGACTTTGGAAGTTCAAAGATGAAACAAGGAGTTAGATCCATTCTTCAAAGCAAGCACAGAAAAGAAACAACTCCAAGATGGAACCAATGTCCCAGGTATGAAAGTGGTTTCAATGGTTATTGTTATTTTTGTTCTAACTTTGGTCCTAAAGCTGTGGATTGTAAACTCTACGGAAGAAGAAGTGGTGGAAATCCTAATGACTCAGTTAGATGCTGGACATGTAATCAAGTTGGACATGTTGCTGCCACATGTCACACATTGAGATGCTACACATGCAGTGGGTTTGGTCACAAAGCCCAAGAATGTGCAAGTCAAAGAAGTCAACCAAGGAGGAGTTCTTCATACACATCAACAAGAAGATTTGAAGAACAGAAGACAAAGACATGCAGTCAGGGACACTCTCAGGCATGGAGACATGAAGTTGATCAAAGAAGTGTTGGAAGTTCCAACAGCTTAGTCAGGTGCTGGACATGCAACCATGTTGGTCACATTGCTGCATATTGTCGTACGATGAGGTGCTATGGGTGCAGTGGCTTTGGGCACAAAGTTCAAGACTGTTGGAGTACACGGAAACAACCCATGAGAAGTTTCTCATACAGCCCATCAAAGAAAGCCAGTACAGATGAAGGAACAAATGCTGAAAGGACAAATGCCAAGAAGCAAGTATGGATGAAGAAGACCGAGCAGTTACACCTAGGAGAGATTGAACAATACAAAGAAGATGGCTGCCAAGTGGCAAGCCCACATTGAGGTCTCTCAAAGACCTTGGAGTACCTTGAGTTCATGGAGTTTGAAGGATGAACTCAAAGGTAAGTGAAGACAACTCCAAGCAAAACAGGTCCTAGGATCGGATACTCAGTTTGACAAACTCTTTGAAGTGGCATGATGGTATAGTGATAAGAGTAATATTCAGCGATCTCATAAAATCTCTCCAGCTGAAGCAAATAAGGAATTAGAAGAAGAAGAATGTGTATAACAAGTAGCTCTTGAATAGACTCTGAAATTCTGGAGCAGAATTTCATGTCAATACATGATGTATGCTCTGATGAAATAATGCACTTCTACACACTAGATTGAATATCCTATAATGATGGAGTTGCATACTATGATGTTGATGATGCATTGTACACAATAAATGCAAACCCTATGATGATGTTCCAGACCTTGGTGGTGATTTTGGTATCTTGATAACGTGATCAGATTGACAGACCTTTTGATGACAACAGCATAATAATAGGAGCAGGAAATATGAGATCAAACATCCAAGGAAGGCATGAAAATTGATACAAGTGTGCTTGACAAGTTTGTGATGCAAGAAGTGGCATAACAACAGAATTGATAATGAAGAATGAGACAAGTTGTAGACAGTGACAGTCAAGAAATTGCTTGACAAACGAAATATGGAATGAGCAGCAAACAGATTGATGATACTGCAGAAAAATTTTTGGTTGAGATGGCAAAGAGAAGGGGGAGTATGATAATCTGCATGCTTACCTTTTATGAATTTAATCATTCATATAAGTATTGGCAATATAACACTTGTTGTTGGTAGCTGTTTGTATGAGAAAAATAATGTGAAGGCAGCATTCAAATGAGGACACTGTTTGCAGCATTATAAGAGTGTCAAAATAAGAAGGAAGTCAAACCATGATAACAAGAAAATCATCTACAGCATGCATGATTCCACTGCAGATTTCAAAGGAAGAGAAATTCGGGCATACAATCACAGTGAAGTGAAGATGGAAGACAAAGGTAAATGATGAATGCTCTAGCCAGCTGAAGAATTTTTTTTCTTTGGGCAGAAATATAGGGACAGAGATCAAGCATTTTTTCTTGAAGTCAGACAAGACAGAAGTAGCCAGTGTAAAGATATTCAAGTCTGTTTTGGGATAACTTGGAGTCCCCCTTAGCAAATCATCAACAATGAAAAGAAAAGATAAAGTAGCAGTTCAATTTCCAGTATAAAGCATCCATCTCAGAGCTGCTGCCAGAAGCTTTAAAGGAGAAATGGTCTACAAGCAAACATAGGCATATTTGAATATTTCAAGCACTTTCACAGCCATAAAAGGAGCAGATTGACAGATGGGAGGCACAACATAGGCACAACAAGAGAAAGATAATAGGGAAGTCGATTTGAAGAAATAATGACAAAGATTCAAGATTGATGAAAGAGATGCATGATTTTTATATTTAGAGGACATTCTTGCACATATATTTCAGCCAAGAAATTCAAGAGACAATCATTAGTCATGTGTGGATCATATGAGAAGAGCATCAACAGCCAGTAGAAGCAAGCAAGAAACTTTAACAAGGGCCATTGTACATCATTGGACAAACTCAGTACCTTAAAGTTCTAAATGGAGAATGTGTTTGAGAAGACCAAAACGAGAAAATTAGGCAACTCCTACAGCATATCAGTTAGGGGGAGCAAAGTGGTAGCAAGAACATGATGGATTAGTACACAGCCTCATCTCTGTTTCGCTTTGAAGATTACAGGACAGATTTATGCTATAACAGAAGCAAAACTCAGCAAGAAGTCTACTTGAAAGGGGGAGTGTCTATATAGATACTTATAAAAATATTGAACATGGCAAGTGATGTACTTATGAAAAACATTGAAGATGGAAAACAATGAAATGTCAAACTCAGCAGATGCTCTTGTCAAGTAGTCAAAGTCACAATTCCTTTTAGGGTATTGTGAAGCCTTTAATGGATACTTGGCCCCTTTGTCATTAATGTCAAAGGGGGAGAGAGTTTTGACAGTATTGACATCAATGCCAAAGGGGGAGATTGTTGAGTATTTGTTGGCATTGATGTCAACATGGATTTGATAATAATCTTGCTACATTGATGGACATATTTGATGGGCACTTGGTACCTGTAATGAATGATGAGATTGATGGTTGCATGATGCCGGTAACTTCACACGTGATAACTTGGGTCTTGGAACCCACACATATATGGTTTGATGGTCCTTAGACAAGGTATATGATGATCCCTTGCATGTGGGACCTTGGGTCTTGGAATCCAAAATATGGTGTTTTGGTGGTTTGAGGACCCTTTGGTATTCTAGATGATCTTGTTACAAACATGGTTGACCACCCCTTGAGCCTTTGAAGATGTCCTTGGTTGTGGAGTCTTTCTCAAGCCAAGCAACTTGTACTGGAAGTAGCCATCAAAAGACTTGAAGTCAATTTCTGATATCCTGAAATTAAGGGTGAAGAACCCTGCCAATGCAAGTAAGACCCTCACAAGGTAGTAGCCCTCGTCATGCCGTTTCCAACGGTAGGTGGCACGTCACGTGGTTCCTCACGGTTCATGAAATATGAATTTTTAAAGTTGGAGTACCTCATTTTATGGGTCAGCCGACCAAGCAAAAATTAAATTAAGTTTTAAATTAAAAATAAAAATTATTTTAATGAGAAGTCGGCCCAGAATTTTTGTGTGGAAATTGTGTATAAATAGAGGCCTCACGTCCTCAATTTGTAGTGGTGAAATTCGTTGGAGTAAAGAGCTCTGATTTTCGGATTAGTTTCTGAGGCAGCTACAGTGGAGGTTCCATCATTTTTTTTTTGCAGACGATTTTTTGAAGATTGTTTGGGAGTCAAATCTTTGTATCTTATTTTCTCTGATTTCTGAGTGAAGAAAATGTAATGAGACAACAGAAATTTGGTGGTTTTTAAGTCTGGTTTTTCGGATGGTTGACTGAGGTAGCAGCAGGAGCAGCCAACGAATTTTTGCAGACTGAGGTAGCAGCAGGAGCAGCCAGAATTTTTTTTTTTTGCAGCAGTCTGATTTTTTGTTTTGTTTTGATGATGCCCTAACTTATTGGATAAGACAAATTTCATGGAGCAGAGAAGTGCAAGATCCGAATTTCCAACAGCAGATTTGTTTTATTTTCTTTTCTTTTGGACTGAGTTTTGATGGACTAAAGGAACACGTGGCAGCAGAAGAATTCTGGGTTATTTTTGCAGCAGTCCCTTCTTCCCCTTTTTGAGCAGCAGTAGAGGAGTAGACCCAAATCTTTGAAGGATAACAATCTTTTGCAGCAGTGGACTTGTTTTGAAGGCTGTCAGTGATGGTTTGAAGTTTGAACAGCAGCACCAGTGGTTAAAGGTCTGAGTTTTTTTTTTTCATGAATTTCGTGGACTGAGATGGCAGCAGTCTAAGAAAACAGACCCGAATTTTACAGTCTTCATTAGCATGCAAAGACCTGAAGTTTGGTGATGATACAGTGTTTGGTGCACAGTCCAAGTTTGGTGAATACACAGTCCCGAAAAGGAACGAGTTCTTGTGGTTTTTACCAGCACCTAAACAGTCCTGAATTAGATGGGATGAGGTCACTCTTGTAAGTATGCACAGACCCGAATTTGGATGCATTAACAGTTTAATGATGATGCTTGGTTGATGCCCTAGTTCCAGTGCAATGAAAGTTACACATACAGTGATGAAGGTATGTATGCTCAGAAATTTTGTGTACTCTAGAAAGCTTATACAGTGAGATGCTAGATGCACTATGAACAGTTTTTGAAGTGATATGCAAGAAGTGTTTGTGAATATTTATGATGTGCAAGAGTGATGATGAGAAGTGGCATATACAGTGAGCATACAGAACACAGAAGTATTTGGCTCGAATACAGTCATGTTAAGGGAGCAACAGCATATTTGAAAAAGATCCAAAACCATACACAGATCATATTTTGCTTGAACTTAAAAGATGACAAAGTTCTTCATGACAGTATAGGGCCATAGGTACATAAAGTGACAGTTAGATTTGACAATGAGCAGACTTCCTTGGGGTTAATACAGTCCACAGTCTTGACATCTTCCACAGCAGTAATACACATCCCAGGTGTGAAGTCCAGAGATCATGACATCCACTGTAAGGTATGATCTTCTAGCATATTGTTGAAGAAGTGAAATGATACACAGTCACAGCTTGTACACAGTGTATGAACAGTGTGTATGTACAATGATTCAGTGGTATATGTAGTGTTGTGGAAAGTAAATCTATTATGATTTACATTCTATTATGATGATGAATTGATGATATACACTATTTTGATGATACATACACAACATATACCTATGATGGATACCACTGTATGATGATGATGCCTTGTACACTATGTTGATGAATATCTGATGATCAGTGAAAGCAGCAGTAACTATGATGTATATGAGCAGATGACCTGTAGTAATGATGAGCAGATTGACGAGAGTGATGAGCAGAGATTGTCCAGCAGTGTTGATGAGCAGATCGACAAGCAGAAGTTGATTGAGCAGCAGAGGTATCTGATTGCAGCAGATTGATGACAATCAGAGATTGGCATCAAGCTTGCAAGTAGAATCTTGCACTTGAGGATTGGACTCCTCAAACAATTCTTAGTTGGAGCTAAGAAAACCAGGCTGGGTCCTGTTACAAGAGTTGGTGCTCTTTCCATCAGTTGGTGTTGATTGTAATCGCGAAGATTGTAGTCTTCCGTTTATCATATGAAAATATAAATAAAGTTTAATATACAAATACTGTCTTGTGATGTATTTGATTCTATGTTGGTAACATGCTTATGATTTATTGATTGGTGGATAAATGCTTATGTAATGATGGTGTACTTGGTAACCTAATGCATTAACGAACTCTACTAATTGGTTGAAGTTAAAAAAATGAGGTTTAATTTTCATCACACTGATTCACCCCCCCTCTCAGTGTGGCCATTGTGTTCAACAATTGGTATCAGAGCAGGCCTTCTTCACAAGCCTTGCAAGCTTGAAGGGGATCCGTGGAAACACAATGGAAGCAAAAGCAGAGTCATCAAGCAATGATGTGCCCGTACTTGATGTGATAGATTACTTCGGGTGGAGGAACAAAATGAAAGCATATCTGAAGAAGTTTGGTGTTTGGGAGATTGTGATCAATCCACCCACTCCGTCCAATAAGAAGGGCAAGGCAGCTGCACAGAAAGAAGCAAAGAAGGACAATACTACAGCCTTGAAGTTCCTCATGGATGGACTTCCCAGCTCAGTAAAAGAAACAGTAGGAGAGTACACTTCAGCTAAAGACCTTTGGTTCAAGTTGGAGAGCGAGTATCAAAAAGCAAGACCAGAACCCGAGAAGACAAATCAGGAATCAAAAGACGAGCCCCTAGAAGAGATCAATCAAGAAGAAGAGAAGCAAGAAGAGGACTCCAGTAAAGGTATGGACTCTTGTGTTTGTAATGATAGCTTGTGTGAAATTGAGAAGGTTCTTGCAGATGATGATGAAGGGCTATCAAAGGCTGCACATGAGATACATCTCACGTTGTTGAATATTGATCTTAGAGCAAATTGGGTCATGAACACAGTAAATCTGAACCAAAGTGACTTCACGAAGTTCAAAAAGAAAATCTTGGACTCCTTGAATGAATATCAGCAGAAGACCATGACAATGAAAGTGTTGCTTGTGAAGCTCAAAAACAAGGACAAAGAGTTGAGGGAACAAATGAAAGATAAGGATGCGGAAGTTGAACGACTAAAGACTGAATTGATCAGTCAAAAGGAAGAACCAGAAGAGCCTGCTGAAGAACTTGAAGAAACTAGAGAGGTCAATCATGATCTGAAGACTCAGCTGGAGGAAGCCAAGAGGATAGAAGAAATCATGAAGATTAAGCTGGAAGAAAAGGAGGAGACAATCCAAAAGCTAGAAATGGAGGTAGTTAATCTCAGGAAGAAAGGTGAGAAGAATGAAGCTTTTGACAAGTTCAAGGACAGTTCAGTTGTCCTAGAAAAGATCTTGGATTGCCAGAGATCTCCACTTGACAAAACTGGTCTTGGTTACAAGAAGGACAAGGAAAAATCTGAAGATGACACTTGGTTTCCAAAGACTCCAGAAGTTGGCCCATCAACGTCCAAAGCTGCTCTCCATGCACCTGCACATGACAACAAGGACTTTGGAAGTTCAAAGATGAAACAAGGAGTTAGATCCATTCTTCAAAGCAAGCACAGAAAAGAAACAACTCCAAGATGGAACCAATGTCCCAGGTATGAAAGTGGTTTCAATGGTTATTGTTATTTTTGTTCTAACTTTGGTCCTAAAGCTGTGGATTGTAAACTCTACGGAAGAAGAAGTGGTGGAAATCCTAATGACTCAGTTAGATGCTGGACATGTAATCAAGTTGGACATGTTGCTGCCACATGTCACACATTGAGATGCTACACATGCAGTGGGTTTGGTCACAAAGCCCAAGAATGTGCAAGTCAAAGAAGTCAACCAAGGAGGAGTTCTTCATACACATCAACAAGAAGATTTGAAGAACAGAAGACAAAGACATGCAGTCAGGGACACTCTCAGGCATGGAGACATGAAGTTGATCAAAGAAGTGTTGGAAGTTCCAACAGCTTAGTCAGGTGCTGGACATGCAACCATGTTGGTCACATTGCTGCATATTGTCGTACGATGAGGTGCTATGGGTGCAGTGGCTTTGGGCACAAAGTTCAAGACTGTTGGAGTACACGGAAACAACCCATGAGAAGTTTCTCATACAGCCCATCAAAGAAAGCCAGTACAGATGAAGGAACAAATGCTGAAAGGACAAATGCCAAGAAGCAAGTATGGATGAAGAAGACCGAGCAGTTACACCTAGGAGAGATTGAACAATACAAAGAAGATGGCTGCCAAGTGGCAAGCCCACATTGAGGTCTCTCAAAGACCTTGGAGTACCTTGAGTTCATGGAGTTTGAAGGATGAACTCAAAGGTAAGTGAAGACAACTCCAAGCAAAACAGGTCCTAGGATCGGATACTCAGTTTGACAAACTCTTTGAAGTGGCATGATGGTATAGTGATAAGAGTAATATTCAGCGATCTCATAAAATCTCTCCAGCTGAAGCAAATAAGGAATTAGAAGAAGAAGAATGTGTATAACAAGTAGCTCTTGAATAGACTCTGAAATTCTGGAGCAGAATTTCATGTCAATACATGATGTATGCTCTGATGAAATAATGCACTTCTAAACACTAGATTGAATATCCTATAATGATGGAGTTGCATACTATGATGTTGATGATGCATTGTACACAATAAATGCAAACCCTATGATGATGTTCCAGACCTTGGTGGTGATTTTGGTATCTTGATAACGTGATCAGATTGACAGACCTTTTGATGACAACAGCATAATAATAGGAGCAGGAAATATGAGATCAAACATCCAAGGAAGGCATGAAAATTGATACAAGTGTGCTTGACAAGTTTGTGATGCAAGAAGTGGCATAACAACAGAATTGATAATGAAGAATGAGACAAGTTGTAGACAGTGACAGTCAAGAAATTGCTTGACAAACGAAATATGGAATGAGCAGCAAACAGATTGATGATACTGCAGAAAATTTTTGGTTGAGATGGCAAAGAGAAGGGGGAGTATGATAATCTGCATGCTTACCTTTTATGAATTTAATCATTCATATAAGTATTGGCAATATAACACTTGTTGTTGGTAGCTGTTTGTATGAGAAAAATAATGTGAAGGCAGCATTCAAATGAGGACACTGTTTGCAGCATTATAAGAGTGTCAAAATAAGAAGGAAGTCAAACCATGATAACAAGAAAATCATCTACAGCATGCATGATTCCACTGCAGATTTCAAAGGAAGAGAAATTCGGGCATACAATCACAGTGAAGTGAAGATGGAAGACAAAGGTAAATGATGAATGCTCTAGCCAGCTGAAGAATTTTTTTTCTTTGGGCAGAAATATAGGGACAGAGATCAAGCATTTTTTCTTGAAGTCAGACAAGACAGAAGTAGCCAGTGTAAAGATATTCAAGTCTGTTTTGGGATAACTTGGAGTCCCCCTTAGCAAATCATCAACAATGAAAAGAAAAGATAAAGTAGCAGTTCAATTTCCAGTATAAAGCATCCATCTCAGAGCTGCTGCCAGAAGCTTTAAAGGAGAAATGGTCTACAAGCAAACATAGGCATATTTGAATATTTCAAGCACTTTCACAGCCATAAAAGGAGCAGATTGACAGATGGGAGGCACAACATAGGCACAACAAGAGAAAGATAATAGGGAAGTCGATTTGAAGAAATAATGACAAAGATTCAAGATTGATGAAAGAGATGCATGATTTTTATATTTAGAGGACATTCTTGCACATATATTTCAGCCAAGAAATTCAAGAGACAATCATTAGTCATGTGTGGATCATATGAGAAGAGCATCAACAGCCAGTAGAAGCAAGCAAGAAACTTTAACAAGGGCCATTGTACATCATTGGACAAACTCAGTACCTTAAAGTTCTAAATGGAGAATGTGTTTGAGAAGACCAAAACGAGAAAATTAGGCAACTCCTACAGCATATCAGTTAGGGGGAGCAAAGTGGTAGCAAGAACATGATGGATTAGTACACAGCCTCATCTCTGTTTCGCTTTGAAGATTACAGGACAGATTTATGCTATAACAGAAGCAAAACTCAGCAAGAAGTCTACTTGAAAGGGGGAGTGTCTATATAGATACTTATAAAAATATTGAACATGGCAAGTGATGTACTTATGAAAAACATTGAAGATGGAAAACAATGAAATGTCAAACTCAGCAGATGCTCTTGTCAAGTAGTCAAAGTCACAATTCCTTTTAGGGTATTGTGAAGCCTTTAATGGATACTTGGCCCCTTTGTCATTAATGTCAAAGGGGGAGAGAGTTTTGACAGTATTGACATCAATGCCAAAGGGGGAGATTGTTGAGTATTTGTTGGCATTGATGTCAACATGGATTTGATAATAATCTTGCTACATTGATGGACATATTTGATGGGCACTTGGTACCTGTAATGAATGATGAGATTGATGGTTGCATGATGCCGGTAACTTCACACGTGATAACTTGGGTCTTGGAACCCACACATATATGGTTTGATGGTCCTTAGACAAGGTATATGATGATCCCTTGCATGTGGGACCTTGGGTCTTGGAATCCAAAATATGGTGTTTTGGTGGTTTGAGGACCCTTTGGTATTCTAGATGATCTTGTTACAAACATGGTTGACCACCCCTTGAGCCTTTGAAGATGTCCTTGGTTGTGGAGTCTTTCTCAAGCCAAGCAACTTGTACTGGAAGTAGCCATCAAAAGACTTGAAGTCAATTTCTGATATCCTGAAATTAAGGGTGAAGAACCCTGCCAATGCAAGTAAGACCCTCACAAGGTAGTAGCCCTCGTCATGCCGTTTCCAACGGTAGGTGGCACGTCACGTGGTTCCTCACGGTTCATGAAATATGAATTTTTAAAGTTGGAGTACCTCATTTTATGGGTCAGCCGACCAAGCAAAAATTAAATTAAGTTTTAAATTAAAAATAAAAATTATTTTAATGAGAAGTCGGCCCAGAATTTTTGTGTGGAAATTGTGTATAAATAGAGGCCTCACGTCCTCAATTTGTAGTGGTGAAATTCGTTGGAGTAAAGAGCTCTGATTTTCGGATTAGTTTCTGAGGCAGCTACAGTGGAGGTTCCATCATTTTTTTTTTGCAGACGATTTTTTGAAGATTGTTTGGGAGTCAAATCTTTGTATCTTATTTTCTCTGATTTCTGAGTGAAGAAAATGTAATGAGACAACAGAAATTTGGTGGTTTTTAAGTCTGGTTTTTCGGATGGTTGACTGAGGTAGCAGCAGGAGCAGCCAACGAATTTTTGCAGACTGAGGTAGCAGCAGGAGCAGCCAGAATTTTTTTTTTTGCAGCAGTCTGATTTTTTGTTTTGTTTTGATGATGCCCTAACTTATTGGATAAGACAAATTTCATGGGAGCAGAGAAGTGCAAGATCCGAATTTCCAACAGCAGATTTGTTTTATTTTCTTTTCTTTTGGACTGAGTTTTGATGGACTAAAGGAACACGTGGCAGCAGAAGAATTCTGGGTTATTTTTGCAGCAGTCCCTTCTTCCCCTTTTTGAGCAGCAGTAGAGGAGTAGACCCAAATCTTTGAAGGATAACAATCTTTTGCAGCAGTGGACTTGTTTTGAAGGCTGTCAGTGATGGTTTGAAGTTTGAACAGCAGCACCAGTGGTTAAAGGTCTGAGTTTTTTTTTTTCATGAATTTCGTGGACTGAGATGGCAGCAGTCTAAGAAAACAGACCCGAATTTTACAGTCTTCATTAGCATGCAAAGACCTGAAGTTTGGTGATGATACAGTGTTTGGTGCACAGTCCAAGTTTGGTGAATACACAGTCCCGAAAAGGAACGAGTTCTTGTGGTTTTTACCAGCACCTAAACAGTCCTGAATTAGATGGGATGAGGTCACTCTTGTAAGTATGCACAGACCCGAATTTGGATGCATTAACAGTTTAATGATGATGCTTGGTTGATGCCCTAGTTCCAGTGCAATGAAAGTTACACATACAGTGATGAAGGTATGTATGCTCAGAAATTTTGTGTACTCTAGAAAGCTTATACAGTGAGATGCTAGATGCACTATGAACAGTTTTTGAAGTGATATGCAAGAAGTGTTTGTGAATATTTATGATGTGCAAGAGTGATGATGAGAAGTGGCATATACAGTGAGCATACAGAACACAGAAGTATTTGGCTCGAATACAGTCATGTTAAGGGAGCAACAGCATATTTGAAAAAGATCCAAAACCATACACAGATCATATTTTGCTTGAACTTAAAAGATGACAAAGTTCTTCATGACAGTATAGGGCCATAGGTACATAAAGTGACAGTTAGATTTGACAATGAGCAGACTTCCTTGGGGTTAATACAGTCCACAGTCTTGACATCTTCCACAGCAGTAATACACATCCCAGGTGTGAAGTCCAGAGATCATGACATCCACTGTAAGGTATGATCTTCTAGCATATTGTTGAAGAAGTGAAATGATACACAGTCACAGCTTGTACACAGTGTATGAACAGTGTGTATGTACAATGATTCAGTGGTATATGTAGTGTTGTGGAAAGTAAATCTATTATGATTTACATTCTATTATGATGATGAATTGATGATATACACTATTTTGATGATACATACACAACATATACCTATGATGGATACCACTGTATGATGATGATGCCTTGTACACTATGTTGATGAATATCTGATGATCAGTGAAAGCAGCAGTAACTATGATGTATATGAGCAGATGACCTGTAGTAATGATGAGCGGATTGACGAGAGTGATGAGCAGAGATTGTCCAGCAGTGTTGATGAGCAGATCGACAAGCAGAAGTTGATTGAGCAGCAGAGGTATCTGATTGCAGCAGATTGATGACAATCAGAGATTGGCATCAAGCTTGCAAGTAGAATCTTGCACTTGAGGATTGGACTCCTCAAACAATTCTTAGTTGGAGCTAAGAAAACCAGGCTGGGTCCTGTTACAAGAGTTGGTGCTCTTTCCATCAGTTGGTGTTGATTGTAATCGCGAAGATTGTAGTCTTCCGTTTATCATATGAAAATATAAATAAAGTTTAATATACAAATACTGTCTTGTGATGTATTTGATTCTATGTTGGTAACATGCTTATGATTTATTGATTGGTGGATAAATGCTTATGTAATGATGGTGTACTTGGTAACCTAATGCATTAACGAACTCTACTAATTGGTTGAAGTTAAAAAAATGAGGTTTAATTTTCATCACACTGATTCACCCCCCTCTCAGTGTGGCCATTGTGTTCAACAATTGGTATCAGAGCAGGCCTTCTTCACAAGCCTTGCAAGCTTGAAGGGGATCCGTGGACACACAATGGAAGCAAAAGCAGAGTCATCAAGCAATGATGTGCCCGTACTTGATGTGATAGATTACTTCGGGTGGAGGAACAAAATGAAAGCATATCTGAAGAAGTTTGGTGTTTGGGAGATTGTGATCAATCCACCCACTCCGTCCAATAAGAAGGGCAAGGCAGCTGCACAGAAAGAAGCAAAGAAGGACAATACTACAGCCTTGAAGTTCCTCATGGATGGACTTCCCAGCTCAGTAAAAGAAACAGTAGGAGAGTACACTTCAGCTAAAGACCTTTGGTTCAAGTTGGAGAGCGAGTATCAAAAAGCAAGACCAGAACCCGAGAAGACAAATCAGGAATCAAAAGACGAGCCCCTAGAAGAGATCAATCAAGAAGAAGAGAAGCAAGAAGAGGACTCCAGTAAAGGTATGGACTCTTGTGTTTGTAATGATAGCTTGTGTGAAATTGAGAAGGTTCTTGCAGATGATGATGAAGGGCTATCAAAGGCTGCACATGAGATACATCTCACGTTGTTGAATATTGATCTTAGAGCAAATTGGGTCATGAACACAGTAAATCTGAACCAAAGTGACTTCACGAAGTTCAAAAAGAAAATCTTGGACTCCTTGAATGAATATCAGCAGAAGACCATGACAATGAAAGTGTTGCTTGTGAAGCTCAAAAACAAGGACAAAGAGTTGAGGGAACAAATGAAAGATAAGGATGCGGAAGTTGAACGACTAAAGACTGAATTGATCAGTCAAAAGGAAGAACCAGAAGAGCCTGCTGAAGAACTTGAAGAAACTAGAGAGGTCAATCATGATCTGAAGACTCAGCTGGAGGAAGCCAAGAGGATAGAAGAAATCATGAAGATTAAGCTGGAAGAAAAGGAGGAGACAATCCAAAAGCTAGAAATGGAGGTAGTTAATCTCAGGAAGAAAGGTGAGAAGAATGAAGCTTTTGACAAGTTCAAGGACAGTTCAGTTGTCCTAGAAAAGATCTTGGATTGCCAGAGATCTCCACTTGACAAAACTGGTCTTGGTTACAAGAAGGACAAGGAAAAATCTGAAGATGACACTTGGTTTCCAAAGACTCCAGAAGTTGGCCCATCAACGTCCAAAGCTGCTCTCCATGCACCTGCACATGACAACAAGGACTTTGGAAGTTCAAAGATGAAACAAGGAGTTAGATCCATTCTTCAAAGCAAGCACAGAAAAGAAACAACTCCAAGATGGAACCAATGTCCCAGGTATGAAAGTGGTTTCAATGGTTATTGTTATTTTTGTTCTAACTTTGGTCCTAAAGCTGTGGATTGTAAACTCTACGGAAGAAGAAGTGGTGGAAATCCTAATGACTCAGTTAGATGCTGGACATGTAATCAAGTTGGACATGTTGCTGCCACATGTCACACATTGAGATGCTACACATGCAGTGGGTTTGGTCACAAAGCCCAAGAATGTGCAAGTCAAAGAAGTCAACCAAGGAGGAGTTCTTCATACACATCAACAAGAAGATTTGAAGAACAGAAGACAAAGACATGCAGTCAGGGACACTCTCAGGCATGGAGACATGAAGTTGATCAAAGAAGTGTTGGAAGTTCCAACAGCTTAGTCAGGTGCTGGACATGCAACCATGTTGGTCACATTGCTGCATATTGTCGTACGATGAGGTGCTATGGGTGCAGTGGCTTTGGGCACAAAGTTCAAGACTGTTGGAGTACACGGAAACAACCCATGAGAAGTTTCTCATACAGCCCATCAAAGAAAGCCAGTACAGATGAAGGAACAAATGCTGAAAGGACAAATGCCAAGAAGCAAGTATGGATGAAGAAGACCGAGCAGTTACACCTAGGAGAGATTGAACAATACAAAGAAGATGGCTGCCAAGTGGCAAGCCCACATTGAGGTCTCTCAAAGACCTTGGAGTACCTTGAGTTCATGGAGTTTGAAGGATGAACTCAAAGGTAAGTGAAGACAACTCCAAGCAAAACAGGTCCTAGGATCGGATACTCAGTTTGACAAACTCTTTGAAGTGGCATGATGGTATAGTGATAAGAGTAATATTCAGCGATCTCATAAAATCTCTCCAGCTGAAGCAAATAAGGAATTAGAAGAAGAAGAATGTGTATAACAAGTAGCTCTTGAATAGACTCTGAAATTCTGGAGCAGAATTTCATGTCAATACATGATGTATGCTCTGATGAAATAATGCACTTCTACACACTAGATTGAATATCCTATAATGATGGAGTTGCATACTATGATGTTGATGATGCATTGTACACAATAAATGCAAACCCTATGATGATGTTCCAGACCTTGGTGGTGATTTTGGTATCTTGATAACGTGATCAGATTGACAGACCTTTTGATGACAACAGCATAATAATAGGAGCAGGAAATATGAGATCAAACATCCAAGGAAGGCATGAAAATTGATACAAGTGTGCTTGACAAGTTTGTGATGCAAGAAGTGGCATAACAACAGAATTGATAATGAAGAATGAGACAAGTTGTAGACAGTGACAGTCAAGAAATTGCTTGACAAACGAAATATGGAATGAGCAGCAAACAGATTGATGATACTGCAGAAAATTTTTGGTTGAGATGGCAAAGAGAAGGGGGAGTATGATAATCTGCATGCTTACCTTTTATGAATTTAATCATTCATATAAGTATTGGCAATATAACACTTGTTGTTGGTAGCTGTTTGTATGAGAAAAATAATGTGAAGGCAGCATTCAAATGAGGACACTGTTTGCAGCATTATAAGAGTGTCAAAATAAGAAGGAAGTCAAACCATGATAACAAGAAAATCATCTACAGCATGCATGATTCCACTGCAGATTTCAAAGGAAGAGAAATTCGGGCATACAATCACAGTGAAGTGAAGATGGAAGACAAAGGTAAATGATGAATGCTCTAGCCAGCTGAAGAATTTTTTTTCTTTGGGCAGAAATATAGGGACAGAGATCAAGCATTTTTTCTTGAAGTCAGACAAGACAGAAGTAGCCAGTGTAAAGATATTCAAGTCTGTTTTGGGATAACTTGGAGTCCCCCTTAGCAAATCATCAACAATGAAAAGAAAAGATAAAGTAGCAGTTCAATTTCCAGTATAAAGCATCCATCTCAGAGCTGCTGCCAGAAGCTTTAAAGGAGAAATGGTCTACAAGCAAACATAGGCATATTTGAATATTTCAAGCACTTTCACAGCCATAAAAGGAGCAGATTGACAGATGGGAGGCACAACATAGGCACAACAAGAGAAAGATAATAGGGAAGTCGATTTGAAGAAATAATGACAAAGATTCAAGATTGATGAAAGAGATGCATGATTTTTATATTTAGAGGACATTCTTGCACATATATTTCAGCCAAGAAATTCAAGAGACAATCATTAGTCATGTGTGGATCATATGAGAAGAGCATCAACAGCCAGTAGAAGCAAGCAAGAAACTTTAACAAGGGCCATTGTACATCATTGGACAAACTCAGTACCTTAAAGTTCTAAATGGAGAATGTGTTTGAGAAGACCAAAACGAGAAAATTAGGCAACTCCTACAGCATATCAGTTAGGGGGAGCAAAGTGGTAGCAAGAACATGATGGATTAGTACACAGCCCTCATCTCTGTTTCGCTTTGAAGATTACAGGACAGATTTATGCTATAACAGAAGCAAAACTCAGCAAGAAGTCTACTTGAAAGGGGGAGTGTCTATATAGATACTTATAAAAATATTGAACATGGCAAGTGATGTACTTATGAAAAACATTGAAGATGGAAAACAATGAAATGTCAAACTCAGCAGATGCTCTTGTCAAGTAGTCAAAGTCACAATTCCTTTTAGGGTATTGTGAAGCCTTTAATGGATACTTGGCCCCTTTGTCATTAATGTCAAAGGGGGGAGAGAGTTTTGACAGTATTGACATCAATGCCAAAGGGGGAGATTGTTGAGTATTTGTTGGCATTGATGTCAACATGGATTTGATAATAATCTTGCTACATTGATGGACATATTTGATGGGCACTTGGTACCTGTAATGAATGATGAGATTGATGGTTGCATGATGCCGGTAACTTCACACGTGATAACTTGGGTCTTGGAACCCACACATATATGGTTTGATGGTCCTTAGACAAGGTATATGATGATCCCTTGCATGTGGGACCTTGGGTCTTGGAATCCAAAATATGGTGTTTTTGGTGGTTTGAGGACCCTTTGGTATTCTAGATGATCTTGTTACAAACATGGTTGACCACCCCTTGAGCCTTTGAAGATGTCCTTGGTTGTGGAGTCTTTCTCAAGCCAAGCAACTTGTACTGGAAGTAGCCATCAAAAGACTTGAAGTCAATTTCTGATATCCTGAAATTAAGGGTGAAGAACCCTGCCAATGCAAGTAAGACCCTCACAAGGTAGTAGCCCTCGTCATGCCGTTTCCAACGGTAGGTGGCACGTCACGTGGTTCCTCACGGTTCATGAAATATGAATTTTTAAAGTTGGAGTACCTCATTTTATGGGTCAGCCGACCAAGCAAAAATTAAATTAAGTTTTAAATTAAAAATAAAAATTATTTTTAATGAGAAGTCGGCCCAGAATTTTTGTGTGGAAATTGTGTATAAATAGAGGCCTCACGTCCTCAATTTGTAGTGGTGAAATTCGTTGGAGTAAAGAGCTCTGATTTTCGGATTAGTTTCTGAGGCAGCTACAGTGGAGGTTCCATCATTTTTTTTTTGCAGACGATTTTTTGAAGATTGTTTGGGAGTCAAATCTTTGTATCTTATTTTCTCTGATTTCTGAGTGAAGAAAATGTAATGAGACAACAGAAATTTGGTGGTTTTTAAGTCTGGTTTTTCGGATGGTTGACTGAGGGTAGCAGCAGGAGCAGCCAACGAATTTTTGCAGACTGAGGTAGCAGCAGGAGCAGCCAGAATTTTTTTTTTTGCAGCAGTCTGATTTTTTGTTTTGTTTTGATGATGCCCTAACTTATTGGATAAGACAAATTTCATGGGAGCAGAGAAGTGCAAGATCCGAATTTCCAACAGCAGATTTGTTTTATTTTCTTTTCTTTGGACTGAGTTTTGATGGACTAAAGGAACACGTGGCAGCAGAAGAATTCTGGGTTATTTTTGCAGCAGTCCCTTCTTCCCCTTTTTGAGCAGCAGTAGAGGAGTAGACCCAAATCTTTGAAGGATAACAATCTTTTGCAGCAGTGGACTTGTTTTGAAGGCTGTCAGTGATGGTTTGAAGTTTGAACAGCAGCACCAGTGGTTAAAGGTCTGAGTTTTTTTTTTTCATGAATTTCGTGGACTGAGATGGCAGCAGTCTAAGAAAACAGACCCGAATTTTACAGTCTTCATTAGCATGCAAAGACCTGAAGTTTGGTGATGATACAGTGTTTGGTGCACAGTCCAAGTTTGGTGAATACACAGTCCCGAAAAGGAACGAGTTCTTGTGGTTTTTACCAGCACCTAAACAGTCCTGAATTAGATGGGATGAGGTCACTCTTGTAAGTATGCACAGACCCGAATTTGGATGCATTAACAGTTTAATGATGATGCTTGGTTGATGCCCTAGTTCCAGTGCAATGAAAGTTACACATACAGTGATGAAGGTATGTATGCTCAGAAATTTTGTGTACTCTAGAAAGCTTATACAGTGAGATGCTAGATGCACTATGAACAGTTTTTGAAGTGATATGCAAGAAGTGTTTGTGAATATTTATGATGTGCAAGAGTGATGATGAGAAGTGGCATATACAGTGAGCATACAGAACACAGAAGTATTTGGCTCGAATACAGTCATGTTAAGGGAGCAACAGCATATTTGAAAAAAGATCCAAAACCATACACAGATCATATTTTGCTTGAACTTAAAAGATGACAAAGTTCTTCATGACAGTATAGGGCCATAGGTACATAAAGTGACAGATTTGACAATGAGCAGACTTCCTTGGGGTTAATACAGTCCACAGTCTTGACATCTTCCACAGCAGTAATACACATCCCAGGTGTGAAGTCCAGAGATCATGACATCCACTGTAAGGTATGATCTTCTAGCATATTGTTGAAGAAGTGAAATGATACACAGTCACAGCTTGTACACAGTGTATGAACAGTGTGTATGTACAGTGATTCAGTGGTATATGTAGTGTTGTGGAAAGTAAATCTATTATGATTTACATTCTATTATGATGATGAATTGATGATATACACTATTTTGATGATACATACACAACATATACCTATGATGGATACCACTGTATGATGATGATGCCTTGTACACTATGTTGATGAATATCTGATGATCAGTGAAAGCAGCAGTAACTATGATGTATATGAGCAGATGACCTGTAGTAATGATGAGCAGATTGACGAGAGTGATGAGCAGAGATTGTCCAGCAGTGTTGATGAGCAGATCGACAAGCAGAAGTTGATTGAGCAGCAGAGGTATCTGATTGCAGCAGATTGATGACAATCAGAGATTGGCATCAAGCTTGCAAGTAGAATCTTGCACTTGAGGATTGGACTCCTCAAACAATTCTTAGTTGGAGCTAAGAAAACCAGGCTGGGTCCTGTTACAAGAGTTGGTGCTCTTTCCATCAGTTGGTGTTGATTGTAATCGCGAAGATTGTAGTCTTCCGTTTATCATATGAAAATATAAATAAAGTTTAATATACAAATACTGTCTTGTGATGTATTTGATTCTATGTTGGTAACATGCTTATGATTTATTGATTGGTGGATAAATGCTTATGTAATGATGGTGTACTTGGTAACCTAATGCATTAACGAACTCTACTAATTGGTTGAAGTTAAAAAAATGAGGTTTAATTTTCATCACACTGATTCACCCCCCTCTCAGTGTGGCCATTGTGTTCAACATATCTTATTGAACTAAATCATGATATAACAAGCTTACGTAAACACACAAATGACACAAAGTATCTCATTCTCATAAATGCAACAGTGAAATACCTTTCTAAACAATAAAGAATGACTGAGAGAAAGTATATATATTTGTCTGTTAAGAAAAAGTGGTTGGTGGGAACAGAAAATTACATGTGAAAATCCATCATATGCACAAGGCAATTCAAAACTACAAAAGAATAAAGAAACTAAATAGGCAAAGTTGATTTTAAATGCAAATGATAGGCAAGAATGCCAAAATATATATCACAATGTGAGATCAAGAAGAGATATTTCTTTCCATTAAAGGCCCTTCTGTCGTCAGTAAGAAGTTTTTCAAAATAGAGATTTCACAGGTCAAGTACAAATGGAGGGCAAGGCATCTCTACTAGCATTCAAGGCCAAACTCCCACTCAATAAAGTTAACTTCATTACACACTCTTCAGTAGCTCTACTAAGTGTTGACAATGACCAGAGGGAATCTGCATTCTTGTTGTGGTGAATATCTAAAAGTTCAAAAGAAGGATGTTATCTCAGTGATTCATGATCATCAGGACGATTATCTCAGGTATTCCCCTTTTGACCTTAGCAATCAGACTCCCCTTTATTCTTTTCCTTTTGCTTTATCTGCTCCCTTTTCTTCTTGGACTTTTCAGAATGACGAGACCTTAGCCTTGATTTTTATTTGAAGGCATATGCAAGTAAAACTTGCAATCTTTTCTTTTTCCTTTGATTGCTTGATTTTGCCATTTTCTTGGTCCCTCTTGATTTCTTTTGGATCTGGTACATATTTTCTTTGTCACCGGCTTCTGGTACTAGTCTTGGATTGGGAGCTTGTCTTCAAATGCTCTTTTTGAGTCATTATAGGGGAACGACCCCCCTTGTTTCAGATCTAAGGGGAAACATTAATCAATGGTATTTCTTCCTGTATAATAGCAGTCAGCCTCAAGGAGCATACCTGGGAACCTTCTTAATCATCGTCGGATTCACTACAACAGAAGTGGGCCCAAGACAAAAGAAAGGCATGGAGGCATTCATGGTGAAGGGGACACAGAGGGCAAGATCACAAGTCACCCTATTAGCCTTAAGCCAAAGGGATTACAACACAAGGTGGAATGATATGAGTAAGATGGAAAGATCAAAGATAGAGCCAAAGAAGAGGGGTAATCCTCGTAAATACTAAGAGTTGTTTTGGTTGTTGATGTGTAAACAAAACAAAAATCTCTTATCCTTATTAGCATATGATCAATGCTTCTATCTATACTCATCAAAACAACTCATTGTAGTGTAACATGAGACATGGTGAAGTACAACATCAATACGAAGCATCATCCTAATGAATCCTCAAGAATGGCATGGCAACAAATTGTTGAATTTTTCTCATATAGCAGTAGAAATACAATTTTCAGATCATGATAATTATCCTAATGATTTCGAACATTCGTTTCATCCCACTGTTTTCATTAAATAATTGTACACCGAAAATTTTAATTTTAAATTGCAGCGTGTTGTCTGCCAGATTGCACACTAGCAGCGGAAATCTTTCGAAAGCTGTCTCCCTCACTGGAAAGTGGGGAGAGGTGTGGCCTTGGGGGGCAAGCAATGAGCCAGGTACTGTCACCTGAATCCCAGCTCCTCTGTTTAGGCTAACTCCTAACGAAGCCAAGGGGGGTAGTCCCTACAAAGAGTTGTTTAAGGCTCTTGCGTTTTTAAGTGTTTTTGGTGAAATGATGCAGATGGGTGTTGTTTAGGAGTTTTCTTGTGGTGAGACCAAAAATATAATGATGAACAACAGATAATAAGCAATCCACGTTGCAAAATAAGATAACAAGATGGCAGTATGATTCAAGATTTGACAAATCACTAAAGCATTCACGTGATGAAATAAACACAAGGACAAATGGTCCTGATCAATATATAAACTTTTAGTTGATAACCAGTGCCTTATGGAGTCAAAGAAAAGTAAGGATTGTGATGCTGAGAGTGTGGGTCTTGAAGAAGTGTCGTTCGTGAGATTGTTATTCAGATTATCTTTGTAAATTGAAGATTTTAGTGGTCTTGATTATTAGGATAAAACCAAGGATATCAAGAGAGTGTCCGGAAAGACAGTATCAAGTGCCTCCGTTCAAGGACATGTCGGACCACCCAGTGCTCTAGTCAGGTCGCGCAATGCTAACCAGCAAACTAGAGGCTGAACATGGCAACCCGACGCCCCCAACTAGGAGATTACCCATTGAACTTATCTTATCGTTCAACTCCGGATTGGTTGGTTATGGGGGTGAAAATTTTATTAGTTATCACTTATGAGCTTAACAAGTCTTCCACCTTTCTGAGTACTAGCCCAACCGTTTCCGGTTGGCAGAGCATACGGGTGTTGGACAAACGACCAAGATAAATTAATTAAAGGGGGAAATGTGGATTGAGGTGTTTTATTATTAGGAGCACTTGTTCAACTCTCCGACAGAGAGTGCTCTTGACTTAGTCTTAAGACCATAGTTCAATAGACTTCCTACTTTAAAATGCCTAATGCAAGGGGAAAGTGCAAATCTATATGCTCTCCAACAGAGAGTGCTCTTGACTTGGATTTGGCCAAGTTTAAGAGGCTTTGTTCATTTTATTGCAAAAGTGACGCGGTTGTGAAACTTAAAGAAGTAAATGAACTGAAAAATGACTGAAAAAAATAAAGATAACCACAAAGAAAGATGCTTTGAAGATAATAGAAAACAAAAATCTAGTGTTCTACCAAGCGGATTTATTCTAAAGTGGGATCAACCTCCGAACAAGGCTAATCACTAGAACCGTCAGTCCTGGAAACCTTCCAGCTAACTGGATGTCCACAAGATGCTGATGGGGGAACGAGAAGCTACCACAAAACTATGTGGCCTTTGGGATACAATCCCAAAGTTAGCTTAGTTTGGTCAAAACTTGAAAGAGAAGCGACAAGATGAAAATAAACTACTCTAAAGCAAAAACTGAAAGATCTAATCTTAACCATGTTATCAACTAATTTGTACAATAGTTGAAACCTTATTGAGCCGCCAGTGTTGGAACACATCAGTGTTCACTTCCAGAGTATCTGGGTTTCAGGTATTTGGGTCTAGCCAGTTTTGTTTTTGAGTCGACATGACCATGGCCCCATGGGGGTTTGTAATAAAGTGTGCTAGTAGGGTCTGAGTGGCTCGGTTCCCCATGACTGGATTAAACAACTAAGGTATTCCAGGGAGTTTTTTCACCGTCAGATTATACTTTGCTTCAGGCGAGATATAATCTCTTGGTTTTTCTCCCGCTTCCTCCAAAGCTGGAATGCCCGATTTTGGAAATTTTTGCCATGGGGGGTTATTAGGGTCCAACTAATATGTATAAACCTACTAGACACTATTAGAATAGGTTTTGGTCATGTCCTAAGTCTCTAGGACCCCCAGAAAAATTTTTACCCGGACGCGTCGGATTTGGGGTTTTTAAATTTTTAATTATTTTTAAATTTTTAATTATTTTTAAATTTTAAATAAATTTCTCTATAGTTTAAATAGAGAAATTTGAGTCTGTAATATGTCAATCTATAGTTTAAATAGAGAAATTTGAGTCTGTAATATGTCAATCATCCTGAGTCCGAATTTAGTGATTGATGGCTCGTTTCATAAGCCAAAAATCACACATGACCCATGGACCAGCTAAACCCAACTTTCGGATGTCAATTCAGCCTCATAATTAATATTTTCTCTAAAAAGTCATTTACAGATAAATTATTAATTAAAATAATAAAATTGAATATTTTGGAGATAATCCAAATCTCTCCAAAATTAATCAATTTGATTAAAATAAAAGGCTAAATGACATGGCAATAGACATTTATGAAGATTCCAATCAACTCCAAGTGGCTTTAGTCAACTATCCAGTCACCAGCAAGAGATCCACTTAAGCTAATTCGCCCTACTACCTTCAAAAGTCGATTTAGTGAGTTGGCAAGTGGTAATTGGGTTGGTGGGTGTGCATTTAAGCCTAAGGTAGGCGCCCTCATGACTCATCAATTACCATAAGCTTGGATCCCTTTACAAGATTCGAGTTAGTACCTACCACCACTCCACTTGTCATTCACCAACCAACTCGCCATCCTCATGAAGCTCACGCATATCTACTCTAGCTCACGTGGATCCTTGTTGTAACTTGCCCATTCAGTTGGGTGGTACTTCCCATGCAATCAACAAAGTCGAGCTTGCCACCTATCCATTCAACCTACCAACAAGTCGAGTTGTCATGTGAATTAGCTCTCCAAGCTTGGATTGATTGGAATTCGACCTTCATGTCTATTGTTTTGGCTCTCACTCAAGCCAATTCGACCTAGGGTTTTAGCTAGTGGTTCTACTATAAAGAGAGGCCCATTTGGGTTGTTATCTCATGGAATTTTTGTGCACCATTACTCTGGCAAATTTGTACTAGATCATAGCAATTGCTATCTTGAAATAAAATTCGACTTTGGAGGTCCATGCGATTTGTGCAACAATGATGAATGCTTCTCTTGTGAGGTGACTTCTTTCTATGCTTTCAATTTAATGCTTATGTGATTGATCAAGTAACTAGCTTTAGAAGTCTATATTCTAGAACATAAGATCTACCATTTGCGGTTTTGCAATTTGGTTTATTATGCAATGTTGATCAATGAGTTATATGAATAGGACATACTCAGTTATACTAGCATTGATATAACCTTGGTTTTCGTAGCATACTAGTCATATATTTGATCTCACTTTTGCATTGAGTTGTTTGTCTTTGACTAGATTTTTCCAGGTGTAGGAGGGTGTGAGCTCGGCTGCATCTAGCCCATCTTCATCATCACAAGTGATTTTAACATTGTTGTCTTTCTAGGATCTACAAGGGTTGAGGTTGTTCCAAGAAGAAGCAAAAAGAGATTTTGCTTCAAGGATCCATCCACTATTAAAAAAATCTATTTCACCTTAGTTACTTTAGGCTATCTTCTTCAAGCCCTCTTGTCTTCTCCTTGAATCCCTTTGATTTGCTTGCTAGCCCATTCGTCCCACTCCCCTATCCTTCATCCCATTCGTCCTACCTCTCTAGTTCTTCCTCTCGTCCACCCTAGAGAAACCTCCTAGCTCTCGTCCCATTTCTTTTAGCCTTATCTCCTTCCTCTCGTCCCTCCTCTCTTCATTCTATTTTGCCCTACTCCTTAGCTACATCCTCCCTTTCGTCCAACTCCATTTTGCTAGCTCTTTTTCTCTTCGTTTTTTGCCCTTAGGTTGCTCCTTCTCCCCTTCTCGTCCATCCTCTCTTTGGCCCTAAAATACAACAAAAGCAAACACAAAAGATTGTTAGTAGTAGTTTTGTTAAGTTCTAATAGTTAGTTGCATCATTTCAAAGTTATTAGTTTAGATCTCATACTTTGCTAGTTGGTAGTTGGTTTGCATCATATAGATCTTATTGAAAAGGGTAAAAAATCTTGCATTGTCTTTTGAAGAACTTAGCCATTTGCATATTAGAATCTCTTTTCCATACTATCATAGTTTGCTTTAGGCTTTAGATATCATTAAGTCCTTAGATTTACTAGTTTCATTTGTTTGGGTTATCTAACATCTAATGGGTATTTGAGTTGCTCATTTGTGATAGACCTTTCCTTGAGAAAGAAGAGCTTTGATAAACAAGAAGAAGTTTCAAATACAAGAAGTTATCAAGAGGACAAAAAGACGATCCAAACCAAGACTAGTATTTATCCTTTTGTAATAGCTCTTAGAAGCTTATTTTAAATATTTTCCAAGTTATTTCTTTCAAAGTCCCTACAAGGGTTTCATTCCCAAGGGCAGTTGTACTCTCATAATAAAGTTGCAAGTGGGGTTTTTAAGCCCCCACATTCACTTCCCCATTTGGGGAAGCCTTGTAGTCTTCTTTGATTGGTTTGAGTTTCTAGTTTAGATCTTTTAATATGCTCTTAGATTAGTTTCCATTCCAATAAGTTATTTTTGTTATCATTTCCGATTCACTTACCCCCATGCTCTCCCGAGTACGGTCTTTGACCTGAAAGAGATTCTTGGGTAGATTAGACTTTATTTTCTGTCTAGTATTTCATTTTTATCTTGTCATTTCTCTTCCAAACCTTGACCAGAGTAGAGCTAACTTTGGGATCGTATCCCAAAGGCCACATAACTTTGTGGTAGCTACTCGTTCCCCCATCAGCTTCTTGTGGACATCCAGCTAGCTGGAAGGTTTCCAGGACTGGTGGCTTCTAAGTGGTTGACCTTGTTCGGAGGTTGATCCTACCTTTAGATTAGAATTTGTGTGGTAGAACACTAGATTTTCCAGTTTATTTTATTTGGCAAAGTAGCATTATTAGCAAATGTTTCATATATTTCTGATCTATCACATTGTTTAATCACTTTAAAAGTTGAATTATCTTGCTACTACAAACTACTTTTTGCTTCTTAAAACGAACCAAAGTCTCTTGAACTTGGCCAAATCCAAGTCAAGAGCACTCTCTATCGGAGAGCATCATTAGTTTTGCATTTTCCCTGCATTAGGCATTTGTTAATTAACAAGTCTCTTGAACTGTGGTCATAAGATCAAGTCAAGAGCGCTCTCTGTCGGAGAGTTGAACAAAGTGCTCTAATAATAAAAATTTTCCACCCATATTTCCCTTTTAATTAATTTATCTTGGTCTCTGTCCTACACCCGTATGCTCTGCCAACCGGAAACAGTTGGGCTAGTACTCAGAAAGGTGTAAGACTTGTTAAGCTCACAAGTGAAAACATTAATTAAAATTTTACCCAAAACCCCAACCAAGACAAAATCACTGAGTACTTCCTCTAACAGGTGGTGCCGGGAATCCACTGTTAGACTCGAGGGCAGTCAAGCCGTAAGCACACTTGCCCTCTTTGCAATCTGGGTGCTCCCGACCTATCATCTAAAAGGTTGCCAGTAGTTCTTTTTGGTTAAGGTTCCACCTTTTTGAATATCCTTGTTCTTAGCCATAATAATCAAGACCACTAAAATCTTTAATTTACCAAGATAAGCTGCAAAACGGTCTCAAACACTTGTATCAAGCATTTCACAATCACTTTTACATTTTGACTCCATAAGACACTAGTCCTTAATCACATTATTTTATTTGCTTATTTATCAATATTGGAGCATTTGTGTTAATTTTCGTAAAAAGTGATTTATTTCTGATTCAGTGTATCTCTCATCTTCTATTCTTGCAACGTGGATTGCGTTATCTTGTTTTTCATTAAAGTATTATTGTGTCTCTCACTTTCAAAAAACTCCTAAACAACACCCATCCGCATCACAACACCAAAAACATTTTAAACACACAAGAGCCTTAAACAACTCTTTTGTAGGGACTACCCCCCTTGGTTTCGTTAGGAGTTTGCCTAAACGGAGGAGCTGGGATTCAGGTGACAGTACCTGGCTCATTGCTTGCCCCCAAGGCCACACCTCTCTCACTTGTAGTGAAGAGACAGCTTTCGAAAGATTTCCGCTGCTGGTGTGCAATCTGGCGGACAACAAACCAAACACCACACTCTTCTCCAAATGGGGAAGAAACCAAAAAGTGGAGAACTCCTCCATTTGAAATTTTATTATGAGATTACAAATGCTTTGGGTTTTGAAACCTTGAAGGACTTTGAAGAAATAAAACTTGAATGAAAAAAGGTGAAAACTCTTATGAGTTTGTACAAAGGATAGTGGTTTATTTCAAATGACATTCATGGTTTGCACTTCTCCTTGGTTCAAAATTCACTTGAGCTTCTCTTTGGCTCCCTCTTGGATATTGCTTCTTGAAAGCTTTTCAAGTTCTCTTCTCTTTCAAAACACCTACACAAGTCTCAAAACAACTCAACAATGCACCCATTAATCATTAGGAAAATGAAACAAACTTGAAACTAGTTAAGTCTAGATTTAAAAATTTAAGTCTAAAATGTGAAATGTATGAGATTTTGACATAAAACCTTAACTATGAAGAAATGGACCAGCGAACAACAAACTCTTAGAATGTAGTGGGAAAGAAATCTAAAGTATAAAAATTTGAAATATTTTTTATGAAAAAATTTCTGTCTTTCAAATGTAAACTAAAATTAAACAAAGAATGCTTCTAAGATCTAACTTTTCAATGCATGAGATGGATGCAACAATACTTAAGATCTAACTCTAACTAACTACTTTGCAAACTAAAAAATGAAGCTACCACTACTTAAAAATTCCTTTTTGTGACTTTTATGTGTTTAGGGCTCTTTTGGAAGGTAGGCTAATGGAGCCAAAAACGAATGGAAGAGATGGGAGGAGTCTTGGATGGAAAGACAAATGGGTGAAGGGATAGATCTAGGGCTAAGACAATGAAAATGGAGGAGGAGATGAAGAGTAAAACGAATAAAGGATGGCTAGAAGATGGTGGACAAGAGGAGGATGGAGGGAAGAAACGAGAGGAGGAAGGGAAGATGGCTTTGATGAGGAAAATGAGAAGGCAAAACCAAGTGGGCCAAAAGCAAAGGCCAACAAGGAGGTGATCACAAACTTGGAGATGGAAAAAGCTTGGGAAATCCACAGTTTGGATGGTAGATCTAGTAATCAAAGAGAAAGTTTCTTATGTTTGATGGAGGGAAGAGATCGAAGCTCCCTAGAAGTGTTTCTTCTCTTGAAGTGAAGAAAAGACCATAAAGACCTACAAGACAGATTGATTAGATGCCAATAACCACTGTCGAAATAGAGAATGACTTAGTCTTTAATAAGCCTTTCTCCACCTTGGGAAACCCTTGCAAAAACCTTGTTATGAAACATGCAAAAACTGAAAGATATATTTTTAATCAAAGCTAAAACATACATCTAATATTAAAATTGCATGATCAATTGACAAAATGAAAGAGGTATCACCAATAGTGTGAAGTACATCCCAATTGCTCCAGCATGGACCTCCAAAGTCTAAACTTTATTCAATATTAAACAGATATTACAACAATATTTTGGCATAGTGTTCATGCTCAAAATCTCCATGAAGAACAAGCCTAAAAGACCCTTCTTATATAACAAAACTAGAAAGCTAAAACCCTAGGTTGAATGGCAATAGAAGAGAGCCAAATCCCAACGAATTCCAATCAAAGGTGAGCCAAAACTTCAACAAATGGCGAGCTTGGCTTACAACTCGAGTCTTGAGGTTGGTGTGAGTGGGGAGGTGGCCTCCACCTAGGCAAGGCGCCCCCCACTCTTCATTGTAAACTCCACCAAACAAATGATGAGTTGCCATGTGGTAAACTCGCCCTCCAAGCCCATAATGCGTGAGTCTCAAGAGGGATGCGTGAGCCTTGTGGTAGGTAGTTGGAGTTCTAACTAAGAGTTGATTGCAATCATGGTAGGTAGAAGTGGGAGGTGGCCTCCACCTAGGCAAGGCGCCCCCACTTCTCAATTAATGCAAATCATACCAACCAAAAACCAATAAATGCATACTCCACATCACCAAAATCGACTTTTAATTGAAGGAGGGCGAATTCTCTTTAGTGGATAAGCTTGTGCTGACTGTATCTTCAACTGGATGAACTTGGAGTTGATTGGAATCATCATGAGTGTCTGTTGCCATGTCATTTAGCCTTTTACTTTATTCCATTTGGATTATTTTGGAGAGTTTTGGATTTTCTCCAAAATAATAAGATTTATTAATTTAATTAATATTTTCTCTGTAATTGGGTTTTTAGAGAAAATATTAATTATGAGGCCTAAATGACATCCAAAACCTAGGTTTAGCTGGTCCATAGGTCATGTGTGATTTTTGGCTTATGAAACGAGCCATCAACCACTGAATTTGGACCCCGGACGACTGACATATTACAAATTATTATTTCTCTATTTAAACTATAGAGAAATTTATTAAAATTTAAAAAATAATTAAAAAAAACACAAACTCGACGGACCCGGTAAAAAATTTTCGAAATTTTTTCTGAGGGTCCTAAAGACTGGGGACATGACCAGAACCTATTCTAATAGTGTCTAGTAGGCTTATATACATTAGTTGGACTCTAATAACCCTCCATGGCTAAAATTTTCAAAATCGGGCATTCCAGCTTTGGATGAGCGGGAAAAAACTTCATCGATTATAGCTCGGCTATAAGCAAAGTATAATTGACAAGGGAAAAAACTCCCTGGAATACCTTAGTTGCTTAATCAAGTCATGGGGAACCAAGACACTCAGATCCTACTAGCACACTTTATTACAAGCCCCCATGGGGCCATGGTCATGTCGACTCAAAAACAAAACTGGCTAGCCAAAAATTGGCTAGTCACAAATGCTGGATCATCTGATACACTGGAGTCAAACACTTATCATGTTTGTCAAATGGCGGCTCTTCAGATAATCCAACTATGGTACAAACAAGTTGGTAACACAGCAGAAACAAAAAATCATAGAAGGAAAGCCATGTACAATAGACACAAAGATTTTACTCTGGGAAACCCAATCTTGGGAGAAAACCCAGCCAACTTTTCTTAGAAGAAATCAATCCAATAATTCAAGTACATCACATGAACAGAAACCCTAGCACATAAGAAGTGTGCCCTTACTCACAAGAACCCAAGACAAAATAGTGAACCTCCTTAACAATGATGAGGACCTTCAAGAATGCTTCTTTCGACCTCCGCTAGGCCTGCTTGGAAAGTGCACACAACTGCAGAAGAGAAGATGTTGTGTGATGATGATGAAAATGAAAGTGTGAGCACTTTATTTATACACTTTAAGTGACCTTTAATTCCACTATGGGGCTGACTTGTACATTTGATGGGGCGGACTTGTTCTTTCTACTAGGGTTGACTTGTCTTGTCTTCAATCTTTCTTGGGGCTTCTTCAATGCTATTTGGGACTTTTTCAATGGTTGACTTGTCTTCTTGGTATTTCTTCTTGCTAGAAAAGTTGTCCATGTTGATGATCATCTCCTCACATGCACGTCTATTCACACATAGAGCTCTAATGATGAATAGACCCACTAAGAAGTCCCGAACACTTCTTAGTATGTCAATTCAACATTAGACTAGACTTGTATATTCCACAAGGGGATGAAAGACCCTATCAAATAAACAAGTCAAATCTCTAATATAGAATAAATCACTCCCTCACGGAGCAATCCCTCACAAACTATGCAATGACTGTTGTCACATCCATACTAGCAAGGGCTACCATGATTGCAGACTGGTTTTGAGCACATTCCTCAGCCAGTCCTTTGCTATCTTATGCACAAGATCAGTAGTTGATGAGCAATTTTCATGATGATCACTCTTACATTCAGCGGGCCCAGAGCATGTACACAATCAAATTCATGTTAGGATTGAGCCCCATGACCCCAAGTCGGTGACTAAGTTAGCCATTTTTCACCTTACAGAGCAAAGATGATGATAATGCCCCATGATGCACACATTAGCAGTGTTTCGGTGTTCTCTAGATGTTACAGATGCAGCTGCAGGTATATGACCCAGCAGGTATATGGTTATTATACTAGAATGTTTGTCTTGCTCATTTACTTATCTTAGTAGCCGGACTTGGTATATGGTGGTTATGCTTTGGTGATCTTTTATCTTGCTCTGTATTGATGATTTAGAGTAGAAGTGATTTAGTTGCTTTGAGTGAGAGGTTCTTGTGTATACTCATTGGTCATGCCCTTATCATAGTATGGACTTGGTCATTCCCCATCGGTCTTTGCTAGTCATGGCTTCACCTGTTCACTATCTCCGTTCATACATTGTCTTCCGTTTTTTATATGATCCCGGCTTACACCTTGACTAGTGATATCCAACAATCTTTAGATTTAGCATACATTTATCCATTGCTTTTTAGGCCTTTAGGACCCCTTTGGGATTTTGCATATGCTTAAAAGCACAACTAATCGCAGCTTTCATCCGGGGTGCATTTACATTTCATTTCCATTTCATAGCCATTTTCATTGGGCTTTACAAGATATAGCAATAATTTCCATATGTAGTACAATCTGCTTCAGGTTTTAGCCAACACAACTCAAGCAACTAGGGGGAATTCTGCAAATCAAAACCGCACATCGAGGCAACCGACTAGAGTGATAAAGGCATAAAATCCAACTCACCAATGGTAATTTTTGTTGCCAACCTAGAGCCGAGACACAAAACTAACATGTATGCAGTCCAACACAGAGGAAAAAATGGGGAAGTCCTCCATATCACAGGCTGAGGTGTAAGTCAGGGTAATAACCAAAAATGTGTTGATGTATATGTAACTTCGGAATGTATTTCACTTATATATTTTACATTGTATTCATGTGACATTGTACTTCCGATGGAGAGGTTTCATTCCTCCGATCGGGAAGGTCATCATTATTATTTGATGGGTTATTAGACTCCTCTTGTGGGGTCGGCCCAAAGTTAGGGGTTAAAGGGTTATTAGACTCTCCTAGAAGAAGTCGACCCTATAGGGTAAAAAGGCAAGTGAAGTAAAGTATAAATAGAGAGTGAGACTCTCTCATTTATTCATTCACTCACTTACTCATTGCGCATGAGAGAGAGAGACAAGTTTGCACAAGTGGAGGAGGAGAAGCTGCTAGAGTCTATCTCTTTGTTTTGGGGTTTTGTACTATTGCTCATTCTATCTCTGAGGAAGTTGAGGGGTTTTTCCCCTTCTTGGTTTTCCCTGGTGAAATGCTTTGTGTCCATTGTCTCTTGTGATTGTTATGTTGTGCTTCTTATTCTCTTAGTGATCCTAGATAATATTGAATGAAATTATCAAAAAACTAACAAAATGTAGGGTAATGGATGGATGGTGAAAGTGAAGGTGATGCCTAAGCTAGTAAGCCATAGAGACTGGGAATGATCATGTCCACACTCCTAGGAGGGTAAACCAATGAGTATAAAACAAGAGCTTCTAAATGTAAGCAATACAACCATATAGAATCAATGACAACCATTTTCATTTTTATATAGATATACTGCCAGATCATGATTACCATATACCAAGTCAAGCTATCAAAATGACCAAAACAAGAAGATAATAGAAACTAATGCACATCATATAGTTGCTGGGCCAGATACTTGTATCTGCAATCTGAACCAACTGTAACCACTGAGGACACTGTTGTTGAAGCTACAAACACTGCACAACATCTATATGGGATAAGAGGTCATCTTCGCCATCAAATTTGAGGTCAAGAGGCTCAGCCTTGGCATAAGGTCTACTGCATGTCTAATAAAGGGCTGCTCTAATGTGTGAGTGATCAAGAATAACACTACTCATCATAGTTGATCTCACTGAAACTGTGCAAAGGCAAAGCTCAAAAATATGCAGATGACTGCTCTGTAATCATGGTAGCCCAACTACTATGGTGTGATAACAGGAACCCTCTGTATGACATACTCCACCCTTCTTTATACTACATATGCACGAATGATCTGGGCTCATAGAAGTATTATCAAGAATAAGGTTCCAAGGGTCTTCAACCCGTTCATCATATCGAAATATCTGCATATGTTGATCATCTATAATGGAAAGAAGACCCACATCCTAAGGCACTTCATCGTCAAATATAAGAGCAAAAGGATTAACCCAATCTTCATTATTAGCATCATATGGTGGTCATCTATAATGGCAAAAGGACCCACATCCCGATGTACTTCATCGTCAAATGTAAGAGCAAAAGGGTTAACCCAATCTTCATTCTTGGCATCATAAGGAGGTGGAATAATCTTATCTTGTTCAAAAGGGCTTTAACTAATTATGTCTTCGATGTCCCTCCTCGAGGTGATCATGACTTCTTCATCCCAAATAGTGTCAACTTCTGGCTTAGGCTAATCCATACTAGCCTTTGGTTCCTCTGTGAATGGCAGGAAAGCTTTATTGGCTTCCTCTTCAAAGTATTCGTCACTAACGGGGCTGGAAACAACACTGCTAGGTCTTGAAGAATCGTAAAGTGATGGACCCATAAACCTCCAATAATCATTGTACTCATGAATCCTGTCATTCTGCTTCAAGAGATCTGAGATATCATACGAAACTGCTTTTTGATAGCAAGGAGAACTCACCTTTTCCTTCTATTCTTCAATTTCTTCAACTAGGACTTCTTGGTCTTCAATTCTAGGATCGCAATCATCTTTATCTTCATGAGGAACTTTATCTTCAGACATAAGGGTTATGATAACATCCACAAGGTCTTGAAATATAGTTTCTTCAAGCAAACCATCTTGATCTTCCTCTTGGATTTCTTTAGCGAGACCTGTTCTCGGGTCTTTTGGTACCTCTTTGACAGGATCAACTAGAATAAGGACCTCTTGGACCTCCTCTTTCCTTGGAAGAGAGTCTAGGGCTTCAGTGACTTCTTCACACATCCAGCAACCCACTTGTTGCAGATCACTTCAACCAATGGATAAAATGAAGATATCCCCTTGGGAGGAAGATTCTTATACCATTTCTCTTCGTGATGATTAATCAGGAAGTTGAGAGATATTACCAATAATTTAAATCTAATGTCCTCATCCACGGTATCCCATGCCTTAAGATATTGTATGAATGCAAGCACATGTTCTACTCCCCATTCTTCAAGGGCCTTAAACTTTGGAACTGCCAAGAAGGCATCTCTATCCACAACATTTGGATGCCCTGGAATGTTTGAGAAATCCAATGGGTCAAACCAAGGATGGCACATCCATGCTTCATCAAAGGATGCCATATATTCTTTCTTTAGTTGGCCTAGTCCTTGTATAATACTTCTTTTATTTTCTTCAGTGGGAGTCGCCTGGAGAGACCTGCTAAGTTAGACTTAAACAAATCGCACCAAAGTACTAAACAAGAACATACCTGAGATGATGAAGTAAACACCAATGGAGTCGCCAGATAAGACCTACAGGGTTAGTCCTTATGAAATAATATACTACAAAATATAAAGAGGAGCACTTACCTTGGGTTCTTACCTAATTGTCGTTTTTTGCCAAGGGTGTAAATTACTCCGGATAAACCACTTCAATCTTTGAAACGTCCCCAACAACGGCGCCAAAAATGTTATCGGACAAACTCGCGGGCTAATGTCCAATAAGCACATGCAAAGGGAAGTGACCCAATGTCACCTCAATGACGTTCCTTTGACTACTTCGGAGTGTCATGACCTCCAAGGGGAGAGCCCTTATCTGAGTGCCTGTTAGTAACCACACCAAACACCTTCCCCAACCTCAAGTATAGATCAGTGCCTTATGGAGTCAATAGAGAATGAAGAACACAATATCAAAGTATAATCTTGATTAGGCACCAATTTAGGACAAGTACTTAGTATGGATAATGATAAGCAATGTCCAAATGTGCTTAAATGCACATCAGCTCGGGCTAGTTAGTTTGTAATAATACGGTTCCCAATCACATTTAGCAGCTAGTATTTAGGATTAGCATTTCAATGGCCATTAACAAGTGCTCTTACATAAATAAACAATCTGTGTCTCACGGTTATATCAACATTTAATTTGGATGCCATAACAGAGTATATGAAACAATAGATTAACAGTTATATATTACAATTAGTATGATATCTCAAACATTCATTTGTATGACAATTGTTACAAAGGGAAAATAGACCTCTTATATGACAAGTGAACAGTATAGCAGCAACATATCAGTATGACAACAGTAACATTGTTAATAACACTTTCCTTGAGGCATTTCACATTGGTGTTAGCATCAATTACCTCCACATTTCACAACGATAAGTAATAGAATACTATGAAACACCAATTTGTCAATCTGATTTGGTTACTAACCTTTGACTGTCACTTTTTGAAGGTCTAATTTACGAACAACAGAGGGTTGAAGCTGAGAGGCCACCTTGCTAGGGTCTCTAAGACCTCGCTTTACGCTTGGTTGGGCTGCTTAGAAGGAAGGCGAGCTTGGGGTGAGGAGCGCCAGCCTAAAGAAGGAAACGCTAGGGTCTAGGGGGAGTTAAGCTAAGTCTAGTTTGGTACAGTTTAGGGCCGTAGGGTGCAGCAGAGAGCAGGCTTGAACGTCACCACTGAAAGGGCCACTTTAAGGGCTCGTTCTAAGGCTTTGGGGGTTGTTTAGGGTTAGAATGAGGTAGGAAAGGACAACATTAGGACTAAGGAGAAGAGGTTAGGGAAATAGGAGGGTAGTCTTAGGTCTGGGAAAAGGGGTTTGCAGCAGTGGAAAAGAGAAAGCAGCAGGTAGGCCGAGGGCTAGGAAGGGCCTTTTGAGGGCTTAAAAGGGCTAGCCGAGGGTTAAGGTTGGTAGGGCGGAGGTTTTAATCATTAGGAAAGGAGGAGTGAGACCTAAAAAAGGAAAAGGAACAGGGTTGTAGCAAGGGTAGGTTAGGCTTTTAGAGCAGGTTAGGGTTTAGTTTTTTAGGATTTTTTTCCAAAAATTTTAGGGTTTCTTTATGATAAGAAATATATAAAAACATACATAATAAAATAAAATAAGATAAATGCAGTAAATAAACAAAAGATCTAACTAAATACAACCCAAACTAGGGTTTTAACATAAAATTGCAGACCTAATTCTAACCCTAATACTGCCATGGAAATGCAAAATTCACACATGAAAATGTAAGCAAATTGGATAAAAATTGATAACTAGGGTTTTAATGGATGAAACCCTAAACCCTATGCCTAGAGGAGAGGTGACCAACCTCCCTCTTGGAGTAATCTTGATAACTAGGGCTTCTTACAACAACCTTTAGGGTTCATGATAGGAGCCTAATCTAGGGCAAAATCAGAGAACGAAGGCCAAACTAGGGAAATCCTTGTCTAGGGAGCGTTTTCCACCACGCAAAAAAGATAAAAGGCATACAAGAAGGCCTAAATTACACAAAATGCAGCTCTATGGCCACCATTCAATCATAAAAAAGGCAAGAAACTCACCTACCTTCACCAAGCAAGCTAAAACAAGACTTACTTGAGCTTTGTGTTATTCCAACAATTCCTAGCATCAACCATGCATGAGCAAAACCCTAGAAAGCATCCAAATTTCATCCACAAGGCAAAGAAGAGGAAACTCCAAGAAGTGTGCATCACTTTCCAAGAGACTTGTTATCACACAACTTGTAGTTGCCCCTAGAGGTATCCCATCCGGGACGGTAGAGGAGTTAGGCAACTAAAGAGGTGACCTAAGAGATGCCACGGTTCCCAATGCAATGCGGGAGTCACGTCAACCGAGGCACTCTTCGCTTTAGGTCAAGGTATAACTAGACCAAGGGGGAGACCCTATACCCCAATCACAGTTGATTGGACCCAAGCACAGGTTTCAAAGGGTGAATAAATGATGAGTTACGGAAACCAATGCAAGGCTAAGTGGACCTAATGTTTAAGGTATGGTTGAAGGTGGTATCATGGATAGTTAGTGTTTCAAGCTGTGTATGGTTTAGACCACTTGATGGGGTATGATTGTCAAGTATAGTACCATGTGTTTACACAAGTGGGTCTTGTTGCCTTGGGAAGTGTGAAATGGTTCTAGGTGGGCCCACAAGGTGAAGTTAAGTGTGAAGATGGTACTATAGGCTAGATCTAGGTTAGATCTACAAGTTAGAGTTGGTTCTAGGATTACCCATGTGCTAGATCTAGGGTTTGACACTAATCCCAAGAAGTGCGCCTTGCTTGGAGAAGGACTAGTGCCTTGTTGGATGGGCTAATGGGGTCAAGAAGGATGTCAAAGTGTAGATCGGGATACCTAGAAGCCTAGTCAAGTGGTTTGGATGAGATCCAATGGTTGGATCTTACTAGATCTAGGTTTTTTGAGTGAAGACCAAAAGTGGACCACAATTCCTTAAAACAAGGAATGCAATCCCCAAGGTAGATCGGGACAAAAGGATAGTCTAGACCTAGGTTTCAAGGCATGGGCATTCCAAATCCACGAAAATCTCCAACACCCACTTCCTAGAAGTGGACCAACTCAGAAAATCAAGGGGGTGCGACTTGCTCAAGGAGGGTCAAAAAGTGGGTTTGGTGGACCCAATCAAGTCCAATGGCCACCAAAATGTAGATCCGGGATGTTAGTACCCCGATCTATGTTCCTTCAAAGTTTCAAGTAAATCCAATGGGTAGATCTTAGTAGATCTAAGTTTCAAGGTACCAAGAAGATCAAAAGGGGGGGTTCAACCCCTCAAAACATGGAGAGATGTCCACAAGGTAGTTTTCACCAAAGTAAGGATATGGGTATAGGTTATCAAGTGTATAGATGTCAATTCAAGTGGGATCTCACCTACCCATGTGCTAGATCCTACCCAACAAGCCTCTCTCAAGAAAATCGATTTAGGTTCAAGAAGGCTTTTTGCATTGAAAAGTGTGTCAATTTTTAGCCAATCACCACCAAACTATAGATCCAACTAGGGGTGGATCCTATAGAGGTGGGTTCTTGATATCTTTTCAAATGCAAGGGTGGATCTAAGTAGATCTAAAAAAATACCAAAATTGGGGTTTTGATTTAATTAGGGTTTTATGACCAATGGAGATAGAATGGATGAAAGAGGCACATACCTTGTAGATCTTACCTCAATTTGCTTATGGCCACCTTGCAAGTTGATAGCATTCTCCTATGTTTATATTCAAGAGTGAGATCCAAGTGCTCCAACCAAATCTCCCTTCTCCAAGATAGCCAAATCGTCCTCCTCCTACAAGACAAGATCAAAGAAACAAGTCAAGCAAGATGATTATGAAAATGGTAGAAAGATGTAATAGAAAGCATCAACTATGTCACGAAGATACAATAATGATACTCCCTGTCACAAGATCAACCCAAGAGAGAATATGTGGATCCCTCCAACAATAACCCTCCAAAAGTCGCCCTCCTCTCTCCAATTCGACTTTCCTGTCAAAAGGTTAGCAAAAACACAAGAATCCACAATGATACATAGAAGAGATACTTTATATTCAATATGCAAGAGAATCCACAAGCCAAGAGAGATGTGCTCCACAAAAAATCTTCTATTCCAATATTCCAGAGCTCCAAAGGTGAGCTTTACAATGGGGGGTCTCCTCCTTATATAGGATAATAAAGACCAAAACCCTATACCACTTCATAATACTACATCAAATGAGTGGTTGAGATTATAAGATCTCATCATACAATCAATGGCTAAGATGACCCATAACAATATATCACATGGATCACTCAAAATAACAAAAGCGCCCTCACTAAATGGTACAATGGAGGGTGACGTCATCCCACTAGAGGGGTAAAAAGTACAATAATCCACCTCATGATGACTAGGACATAATAAAATAAGCACATGGTGGGGCTAGGAGGCATCAATCCTTACTAGCTCACCCCAAGGCACAATAAAATAATAAGATATGTCCAATATAATAAAAATGACCAAAACTGTCCTCAGAATCCATGACAGTCAAGCAGTAAATGTCCTCCTGTGATCAATCCGGGCATACCCACATGGTGAAAACTGGCTGGAAGGTAGTGATGCCACCCTGGAAGACCTCTGTGAAAACCAAATGCCAAAACCTTGCCTCAATTGCCCAAATCGATTTCCTCAGTGACCACTTTATCCCATTTTTTAACTGCCTCGGGAACTGTGAAAGTGCCAAAACTGCCTCCTAGGGTGCTAGCGCTGTCCATCTGAGCCCACCAGGCTCTCCGGGAGGGGGGATAAATGGTAATAACAAGTGGCTGGACCACCCCCTCCATCATCAGCGCCCTAGGTGAACTGGCCTCTCGGGGCCCCTGCTGCTCAGGCTGGGAAATCAGCCCCAAATCTGGTCAACAAGTGTAAAAATGCATCAATCACTGTCAGAAGTGCCCGGAACTGAAAGATAAGTGTCTCAATGGATCCAGAAGACCCAAATCCACTAGGAATGAGTACTCATACACCCTCGGTTGCCCTAATGGGCCAGCTGTAGGGTCCACCATATATGGACAATGTATAATCTGCTGATCTGAAATAATAATAAACCTGCTGAACTGGATCAAACATCATCTGCATCATATGTCCATCATATGATATCATCATCAAACATGTGGGACCATAAATCATCATCAATAATCATCCATACATGGTCCACATCACCACGGATCCCAAGAATATATAATCAAGGAATATCACTGAGGAATTTGATTTGGACAATTATGTAATTTATCCCATGAGTTATGATTTACAAATGAAGTGAGGAGTCTTATGTATAGTCTTCTCAGCTCACTTTTACAAAATAACCAGGCCAACAAGCCAAATATAACGTCAATGTAAAAATATAACATGAAATAATAAAAAATACTTTAAAAGATGGCTAAAAGGTGGTTACTTGGGATATTTTCCCCCTAGGTGACCAAAACTGCTAAAAATAGGTAAAATTGAACAAAAGGCTTCACTCAGAAAGGTGGAGTGAAAAGGGGGAGATCATCATGCCTAATCTGACCCTAACAGTGCTGAAAACCCCTCAACGTCCCCCCTCTACAAGCCTGTGGGCCTGGCGACCAAGGATGACGTCATTACCAAAAATACACCAAGGAGAGAGGGCGTTCTGCTGGAATGAGACCAGGATGGGTGCATAGGGTGACCGAAAGAGGAGACAACTGCCTCAGAGCTGAAACACTATCATCTGTGTGAAAAACAAGTAGGAGATTATGTGACCTAGTGACCTACCTCTAGGAGCCTCGGACACCAACCTTAGGGCGACAAACCTCAGAATGAGATAGTCAGCAATGACCCTAAGCCATAATACTCCTTAAGGAATGATCAAAGGGTTCGGCCATAACCACCTCTCAGAAAGTGTTGATAATGCACCCATCATGGCCCTGACGAAAAAGAATACGACACGTCTCCTTGGGACAGACATTTGAAAGTGAGCTGGTAATGGTACAGCATAACACTAGCTCCAACTATGGGACAAGTGCTCTTCTCAGGAGTGCTTGAGAACCTGTGAATCTTCTAGATACCTGTAGACCTACACACATATCAAATACCCAAGGGCATTAAAAGCATCATGAGACAGACACTCATGTCTTGCCTTATTCAGTATAATGACATGAAAAATAAAATAAACAAGCAAACTGACCTAAGAAACATGCATACATGAAAGAACGACAAATGCAATGCAAGGGTAACAATATTGTTATCACACCATAGTAGTTAGGCTACTATTCTTGCTGAGCAGATATCTGCACTTTCCAGAGCTTTGATTTTACAGAGATCAACTATGATGAGCAAAGTTATTTGAGATCACTCACAGATCAGAGCAGTATATGTTAGACATTGAGTAGACCTTGTGCCAAGGCTGAGCCTTGAGAGCTTGGATTTTATGATCGATGTGACCTTTGTTCCATACAGTTTCAGTTCAGTCCCTAGAGTTCCAAATGTTATTATTGCAGTAGTGTTTCAGTTGTTTATGGATGATGATTATTTACGTGATATGATGTGACCTATGGACTTGTGATTGTTATCATGGATTATTATCTTGTTGCTTTAGTCATCTTCATAGCATTGACTTGGTATATGATTCATGACGTGGCGGTACTATCTAAATAATGAAATGGAATATCTTGGATGATTTTGCAAGGCTTCTTCAAATCGACTTTCTTGGCATTTGCTTGTATCAGGGGGTTATCATTAGTATCATTGTGATCTATGCTATCTTTCTGTTACTTCTCTTGTGGCATTAGTCTTATCTCTTGATTGCATCAAATCTGATATTGTTGACGTTTGTTGTGCAGGAGAGAGGGCGCATTGACTTCTTGGACTAAATCGATCTCATAGAAAACTACCTCAAAACTTCTCAAATTGATCGGGTTTGCATAGATTATCATCATGAAGGCATCTACAAGGTTACCCAGGTAAGATCCACAGGTTTGTTTCTCTTATCTTGATCCAATCCATTGACATAGCTCATAAATTGATAAAACCCTTATTATTTCAAACCCTCATTGTTACACTTTATCAAATCTACAATGATCTAGTGGGTTGTTGGGTACAATATTGAAAACCCACCTCTATAGTATCCATGTCATCCCGGATCTATAGTTTGGTGAGGATTGGCCTCCATTTGACCCCCTTCCTAGGCCAACTTAGCCTCTCCAAGTGAGGTCGCTCTCCTTGGGGAAGGTGAGTTACCCAAGATCCAGTTGATGGGTAGTTGAGATCCCACTTGTTTTATGATCTACACATCCAATAACCTACTCCCAGATTGTCACTTTTCTGATTTCTACCTTGTGGGCCCTATTCCATACTTTAAGGGATTTAATCCCCATTTTGGACCACTTGTTACCTTTAAAATCAGATCTAGTAAGATCTGGCCATCGGATTGCCTTGAAATTATAGATCCATACTCTCACTTACTTAAACTACTTGGATCTAAAGTTTGGATGCCATTGGACTTGTCTTGATTCCTTTATCCCACTTTTTAGCCTCCTTGGGTAAAGTCGCACCACCTTAGAGAAGTGAGTTGGTCCACTTCTAGGACATGGGTACTTGAGATTTTGGCGGATTTGGAATGAGCATAATTCAAAACCTAGGTCTAGTTGGTCACTTCTTCAAATCTTGCCTTGGGGATAGCATTCCTTATTCTAAGGGATTGTGGTCCACTTAGGTCAAACCTTAAATCTCTAGATCTAGACCTTTTCATCCATCAAGACTTTAATTGCCCACTTGTCTCATGCAATAGGAGTCATCAACCACAAGTTAACTTCACTTTGACTCCATTATCCCAATTCCCAAGGCATTGGTCTCTCTCCAAGTCAATTCGACTTTCCTAGATTGTTGGATTAACTTGTGGTTTGACCCTTGTGTGGTGAACTAAACCCCTTGATGTCATCATACTTCATGATCAAGCTTGTCACTTGTACTAGTTAGCCCCAATTCAACCCCTAAACTACCTTGCATTGGACATGGTTCCCAAGGCAGTGGATTTTCTCACATCGAACTAGTACTTTAATCCTAGATCCTATTTCACAAATCATAAGTCACTCTCACATCAGTAATGACCCTAAGCTATACTCATTGAACCCCTCACTTGTCTTGTGACTTCGTCCTAAGGTCTAGGATAAACCATACACCTTACTTCACTTAGAATTAACTTGATTTGGTGTCTTGGTTTTGATCTCTCTTGTCGGGAGTAGATCGGGTCTCCCCCTTTGTTGTCTGGGCTAGATAACATAAAGTGAAGGTTGCCTCGACTGGCGTGACAACCATCTATTAAAGGTCGAGGTGATCGTGGTTGCACCTTTTGAGTTGCCCTTCCCTATTGCCATCCATGAGTGGATACATCCATAGGGGTAACTACAATTTAGGTGATAACAATTCCCTAGCTTCTATGACAACAATGATGAAGATGCTATGACACCTATGACACAAATCAGTCCTGATGGCTCACATCTGACATATATGACATGTCAGGGCCAAAAATAGCCTCCAAGAGGGTGCACAAGGGAGTTAGGGCAGCCAAAGAGTCAGCCATTCAAATTGAGTGAAAGGAGGAGGCTAGGAATGGAGGGACAAGTGGTATACATTGGAATCTCTTCCTAATTTGATTTGGCATGAATCTCATGGATGGAATTCGAACTAAAGAGGTCTTTGGAAGTTTATAAAAGTCAAGAACAAAGAAGGAGAGTGGTTTTTGATTAAGTGGACCCAAGAGTTACGGAAACCAATGAGTGAATTAGATTAGGTGGACCCAAGAGTTTAAGTGTGGTTGAAGAGGCTTAGGAGGTGACAAGTGTTTCAACCAATGAATTACTAGGGCCACTTATGAAGGTCAATTGAATTAGATGTAGTACCATGAAAATCACACAAGTGGGGCCCACTCCTTAATAAGTGGAAAATGGGTCCAAGTTGGGTCCACTTGGTCAAAGTTGAAGGAAAAAGGTGCTAGAGGTTCTCTATGGCATGGATCTATGGATTGGCCAAAAATTAAGAACAGCCAAATGTGGGATCTAGCAAAAGCCACTAACCCCAAGGAATGCTAATTGCCCCAAGGGAGACTAGTGCCTTAGATCGAGGGCCAAATGGAGTCGGATGTCCACCAAAATGTAGATCGGGATAGTCAAGGTGCAAAGCAAGGTGGGTTTTGAAGATCAAGAGCATGCCATGGCTAGATCTCAGTAGATCTGAGATTGAAAATGCATCACCAAGTGACCCAAGTGGGGCTCAAGCCTCAAAATGAGGAATGGGTCCCACAAGATGAAAATCAACAAGGTGAAGCACTAGGGGTAGGTTATCAAGGGTGATCTATCCAAATCAAGTGGGATCTCACCTACCCATGTACTAGAACCTAGCAATTGCCCTCCCTTAAGGAATGCGACTTCCCTTAGAGAGGCCAATGTGTCTTGGGAAATGGGTAAAATGGAAGCCAATCACCACCAAACTATAGATCCGGATTGCCGTGGATGCTATAGAGGTGGGTCTTAAAAATTATCCCCAAAAGCTTGCTAGATCCAAGTAGATCTAAAAAAAATGTAAAATGAGGGTTTTAATCAATGAGGGTTTTGTGATCTAAGAGAATAGATGGTTAAGATAGAGGAATGTTGTACCTCCTTGAGCGTACCTGGAAAATGAAGATGGAGGTTGCTTGTGACAAGGATTGCTTCCCACAAAGATCAAATGCCAAACTTGATGAAGCCCTTCTTGCCAACGTTTTGCCTCCTTCAACCAAATTGGCCTCCCTATTCCTATCAATCAAGGATACAAAGATCAATCAATTGACAATAATGGAAGTAGATGCAAACAAAAGAGATGAATAACATGAAATTGTTGGTACAAAGAAAAAACAAGTCCCTGTAACCCAAAAGGACTTGTTGAAATGAGCAGGGTAGGCCTCCCCAACAATGCGAATTGCCCCAAGACGTCTTCTTTGCCTGCAAAAGATGTTAGTTGAGGATAAAATCCAAGATGGCCACCAATGTCTGTCCGTGCAGAGCAAGAAGCATTTACAATCACCACAAGCATTCCAACTCCAAGATCCAAGATGCCTATGAAAGTATTTTTAGTCCAATAGCCAAGAGCCAAAAATCTCTAGATAGCTTTTACAATAGGGGGGTCTCCTCTTATAGGATAATAAAGACCAAAACCCTAAACCACAAAACCACTTTTTGAAACTAGTGGTTGAGATCAAAAGATATAACAATCTAATGAACGGTTAAGATGAGCCAATACATAATATCACATGGATCACTCAAAAGGAGGGTGACGTCATAGCTAGAATAGACTCAATGAGGGTGACATCATACATGAAAGGTGGCTAATAACACATGTGCCACAATATAAGACCAAGACAAGTCACTAGGAGCTCATGGTGGGGCTAGGAGGTATTAATTCCCTTCACTAGCATGTCCCCATGGCACAATAATATAAGATATAAGTCTATGACATGTCCAAATAAACAAATGATCAAATCCTCTCTCCAAAATCTGAGAGAGACATGCAGTAAAAGACCTCCTGTGACCACTGTGGACCCCACTGACTGATGCCAACTGATCTAGAAGATGGGGGGTTCAACATGGATGACCTCAGAGCAGACCAAGTGCCAAAACCTTGCCTCAATTGCCCAAATCAAATTCCTCAGTGATATTCCTTTTTTTAATCCTCATGAAAACCCTGAAAGTGCCCCAAACTGCCATCCAGGGTGCCTGCGTTGTCAAACTGAGTGTACCAGGCTGTCTGTCTCATGATGCAAGACATGAGTGTCTGTCTCATGATGCTTTTAATGCCCTTGGGTATTTGATATGTGTGTAGGTCTACAGGTATCTAGAAGATTCACAGGTTCTCAAGCACTCCTGAGAAGAGCACTTGTCCCATAGTTGGAGCTAGTGTTATGCTGTACCATTACCAACTCACTTTCAAATGTCTGTCCCAAGGAGACGTGTCGTATTCTTTTTCGTCAGGGCCATGATGGGTGCATTATCAACACTTTCTGAGAGGTGGTTATGGCCGAACCCTTTGATCATTCCTTAAGGAGTATTATGGCTTAGGGTCATTGCTGACTATCTCATTCTGAGGTTTGTCGCCCTAAGGTTGGTGTCCGAGGCTCCTAGAGGTAGGTCACTAGGTCACATAATCTCCTACTTGTTTTTCACACAGATGATAGTGTTTCAGCTCTGAGGCAGTTGTCTCCTCTTTCGGTCACCCTATGCACCCATCCTGGTCTCATTCCAGCAGAACGCCCTCTCTCCTTGGTGTATTTTTGGTAATGACGTCATCCTTGGTCGCCAGGCCCACAGGCTTGTAGAGGGGGGACGTTGAGGGGTTTTCAGCACTGTTAGGGTCAGATTAGGCATGATGATCTCCCCCTTTTCACTCCACCTTTCTGAGTGAAGCCTTTTGTTCAATTTTACCTATTTTTAGCAGTTTTGGTCACCTAGGGGGAAAATATCCCAAGTAACCACCTTTTAGCCATCTTTTAAAGTATTTTTTATTATTTCATGTTATATTTTTACATTGACGTTATATTTGGCTTGTTGGCCTGGTTATTTTGTAAAAGTGAGCTGAGAAGACTATACATAAGACTCCTCACTTCATTTGTAAATCATAACTCATGGGATAAATTACATAATGTTGCTCTTTCAGGGTTTTCATGAGGATTAAAAAAAGGAATATCACTGAGGAATTTGATTTGGGCAATTGAGGCAAGGTTTTGGCACTTGGTCTGCTCTGAGGTCATCCATGTTGAACCCCCCATCTTCTAGATCAGTTGGCATCAGTCAGTGGGGTCCACAGTGGTCACAGGAGGTCTTTTACTGCATGTCTCTCTCAGATTTTGGAGAGAGGATTTGATCATTTGTTTATTTGGACATGTCATAGACTTATATCTTATATTATTGTGCCATGGGGACATGCTAGTGAAGGGAATTAATACCTCCTAGCCCCACCATGAGCTCCTAGTGACTTGTCTTGGTCTTATATTGTGGCACATGTGTTATTAGCCACCTTTCATGTATGATGTCACCCTCATTGAGTCTATTCTAGCTATGACGTCACCCTCCTTTTGAGTGATCCATGTGATATTATGTATTGGCTCATCTTAGCCGTTCATTAGATTGTTATATCTTTTGATCTCAACCACTAGTTTCAAAAAGTGGTTTTGTGGTTTAGGGTTTTGGTCTTTATTATCCTATAAGAGGAGACCCCCCTATTGTAAAAGCTATCTAGAGATTTTTGGCTCTTGGCTATTGGACTAAAAATACTTTCATAGGCATCTTGGATCTTGGAGTTGGAATGCTTGTGGTGATTGTAAATGCTTCTTGCTCTGCACGGACAGACATTGGTGGCCATCTTGGATTTTATCCTCAACTAACATCTTTTGCAGGCAAAGAAGACGTCTTGGGGCAATTCGCATTGTTGGGGAGGCCTACCCTGCTCATTTCAACAAGTCCTTTTGGGTTACAGGGACTTGTTTTTTCTTTGTACCAACAATTTCATGTTATTCATCTCTTTTGTTTGCATCTACTTCCATTATTGTCAATTGATTGATCTTTGTATCCTTGATTGATAGGAATAGGGAGGCCAATTTGGTTGAAGGAGGCAAAACGTTGGCAAGAAGGGCTTCATCAAGTTTGGCATTTGATCTTTGTGGGAAGCAATCCTTGTCACAAGCAACCTCCATCTTCATTTTCCAGGTACGCTCAAGGAGGTACAACATTCCTCTATCTTAACCATCTATTCTCTTAGATCACAAAACCCTCATTGATTAAAACCCTCATTTTACATTTTTTTTAGATCTACTTGGATCTAGCAAGCTTTTGGGGATAATTTTTAAGACCCACCTCTATAGCATCCACGGCAATCCGGATCTATAGTTTGGTGGTGATTGGCTTCCATTTTACCCATTTCCCAAGACACATTGGCCTCTCTAAGGGAAGTCGCATTCCTTAAGGGAGGGCAATTGCTAGGTTCTAGTACATGGGTAGGTGAGATCCCACTTGATTTGGATAGATCACCCTTGATAACCTACCCCTAGTGCTTCACCTTGTTGATTTTCACCTTGTGGGACCCATTCCTCATTTTGAGGCTTGAGCCCCACTTGGGTCACTTGGTGATGCATTTTCAATCTCAGATCTACTGAGATCTAGCCATGGCATGCTCTTGATCTTCAAAACCCACCTTGCTTTGCACCTTGACTATCCCGATCTACATTTTGGTGGACATCCGACTCCATTTGGCCCTCGATCTAAGGCACTAGTCTCCCTTGGGGCAATTAGCATTCCTTGGGGTTAGTGGCTTTTGCTAGATCCCACATTTGGCTGTTCTCAATTTTTGGCCAATCCATAGATCCATGCCATAGAGAACCTCTAGCACCTTTTTCCTTCAACTTTGACCAAGTGGACCCAACTTGGACCCATTTTCCACTTATTAAGGAGTGGGCCCCACTTGTGTGATTTTCATGGTACTACATCTAATTCAATTGACCTTCATAAGTGGCCCTAGTAATTCATTGGTTGAAACACTTGTCACCTCCTAAGCCTCTTCAACCACACTTAAACTCTTGGGTCCACCTAATCTAATTCACTCATTGGTTTCCGTAACTCTTGGGTCCACTTAATCAAAAACCACTCTCCTTCTTTGTTCTTGACTTTTATAAACTTCCAAAGACCTCTTTAGTTCGAATTCCATCCATGAGATTCATGCCAAATCAAATTAGGAAGAGATTCCAATGTATACCACTTGTCCCTCCATTCCTAGCCTCCTCCTTTCACTCAATTTGAATGGCTGACTCTTTGGCTGCCCTAACTCCCTTGTGCACCCTCTTGGAGGCTATTTTTGGCCCTGACATGTCATATATGTCAGATGTGAGCCATCAGGACTGATTTGTGTCATAGGTGTCATAGCATCTTCATCATTGTTGTCATAGAAGCTAGGGAATTGTTATCACCTAAATTGTAGTTACCCCTATGGATGTATCCACTCATGGATGGCAATAGGGAAGGGCAACTCAAAAGGTGCAACCACGATCACCTCGACCTTTAATAGATGGTTGTCACGCCAGTCGAGGCAACCTTCACTTTATGTTATCTAGCCCAGACAACAAAGGGGGAGACCCGATCTACTCCCGACAAGAGAGATCAAAACCAAGACACCAAATCAAGTTAATTCTAAGTGAAGTAAGGTGTATGGTTTATCCTAGACCTTAGGATGAAGTCACAAGACAAGTGAGGGGTTCAATGAGTATAGCTTAGGGTCATTACTGATGTGAGAGTGACTTATGATTTGTGAAATAGGATCTAGGATTAAAGTACTAGTTCGATGTGAGAAAATCCACTGCCTTGGGAACCATGTCCAATGCAAGGTAGTTTAGGGGTTGAATTGGGGCTAACTAGTACAAGTGACAAGCTTGATCATGAAGTATGATGACATCAAGGGGTTTAGTTCACCACACAAGGGTCAAACCACAAGTTAATCCAACAATCTAGGAAAGTCGAATTGACTTGGAGAGAGACCAATGCCTTGGGAATTGGGATAATGGAGTCAAAGTGAAGTTAACTTGTGGTTGATGACTCCTATTGCATGAGACAAGTGGGCAATTAAAGTCTTGATGGATGAAAAGGTCTAGATCTAGAGATTTAAGGTTTGACCTAAGTGGACCACAATCCCTTAGAATAAGGAATGCTATCCCCAAGGCAAGATTTGAAGAAGTGACCAACTAGACCTAGGTTTTGAATTATGCTCATTCCAAATCCGCCAAAATCTCAAGTACCCATGTCCTAGAAGTGGACCAACTCACTTCTCTAAGGTGGTGCGACTTTACCCAAGGAGGCTAAAAAGTGGGATAAAGGAATCAAGACAAGTCCAATGGCATCCAAACTTTAGATCCAAGTAGTTTAAGTAAGTGAGAGTATGGATCTATAATTTCAAGGCAATCCGATGGCCAGATCTTACTAGATCTGATTTTAAAGGTAACAAGTGGTCCAAAATGGGGATTAAATCCCTTAAAGTATGGAATAGGGCCCACAAGGTAGAAATCAGAAAAGTGACAATCTGGGAGTAGGTTATTGGATGTGTAGATCATAAAACAAGTGGGATCTCAACTACCCATCAACTGGATCTTGGGTAACTCACCTTCCCCAAGGAGAGCGACCTCACTTGGAGAGGCTAAGTTGGCCTAGGAAGGGGGTCAAATGGAGGCCAATCCTCACCAAACTATAGATCCGGGATGACATGGATACTATAGAGGTGGGTTTTCAATATTGTACCCAACAACCCACTAGATCATTGTAGATTTGATAAAGTGTAACAATGAGGGTTTGAAATAATAAGGGTTTTATCAATTTATGAGCTATGTCAATGGATTGGATCAAGATAAGAGAAACAAACCTGTGGATCTTACCTGGGTAACCTTGTAGATGCCTTCATGATGATAATCTATGCAAACCCGATCAATTTGAGAAGTTTTGAGGTAGTTTTCTATGAGATCGATTTAGTCCAAGAAGTCAATGCGCCCTCTCTCCTGCACAACAAACGTCAACAATATCAGATTTGATGCAATCAAGAGATAAGACTAATGCCACAAGAGAAGTAACAGAAAGATAGCATAGATCACAATGATACTAATGATAACCCCCTGATACAAGCAAATGCCAAGAAAGTCGATTTGAAGAAGCCTTGCAAAATCACCCTTGTTGAAGTCGCCCTCCTATCGACAAGACAATGATTTCCAAAAAAGATAGATCTTACCACAAATTCCAAATGCTAGGATGCAATAGACTTTCCAATCACCATCTAAGAACACCAAATGCAAAGGAGACCACAATAATTTCCACAAGAAATTTTTTCTATACCAATAATCCAAGAGCCAAAGACCCCTTACAATGAGAAGCTCTCTCCTTTAAATAGGAGGAGAGGCATCAAAATCCTAACCACTTTTTGAATGAGTGGCTAAGATTAAAAGATACAAATGTCTAATCAATAGTTAAGATGAGCTCAACAATAAAATACATGGATCACTCATAAAATATAACATAAGTGGACAAAATCGCCCTAGAAGAGGGGAAGCCCACCAAATCATGATGACAAAATATAATAAGAAGCTTATGGTGGGTCCAAGGGGTAATTTTAGCCACCCTTGGTCAATCCCCATAGCACAATAATAATAATAAAATAGTCATCAATATACCAAATCATGCCTCTATGGACAAATCGTAGGCCTCAAAAGACCTCAGAAATCATCAAAAAGTGCCATAAGTGATGGATGCGGGCCCCAATGAAGCTGAAACTGCTGGAGGAGGTGTGGAAGACATCAATCCATCATCACTGATCATCCCATGCCAAAAAATTGCCTCAGTAGTCCAAATCGAATTCCTCAATAGCGATTTCTACTAATCCTGAAATGCCTCGGGAAGCGTGAAACTGCCCCAAACTGCCTCCTGGAGTGCCTGCGCTGTGAATGTGAGGGCACCAATGTGTCCGGGAGGGGGGTAATATGGTAAAAACAAGTGGTTGGACCACCCCCTCCAAGCACAGCGCCCTAGGTCAACCGAATAAAAATCACGTCTACTCTGACAGGGTCTCCGACAGACCAAAACTACACTGGGTTAGCCTACTGAAGCTCAATCATCACTGTAAGTGCCCGGAACTGAAAACAGACTGTCTCATTGGACTCAGAAGGTCCAAATCCATCCAAGATGTGTACTCATACACCATATGAGTCTCTGCATGATCATAAAATATATCCAATATACCGAAACAGGTGAAATAACAATAATCTGTAAATGATCAAATAATGTTGTAAACCATGAATCATCATCATAACCCTGTATCTGCTGCTAGAATCATCATATACATGTACATAGACCATATATCATCTATCCATATCATCACCAGGTCCAACCATCTCATGTCCTATGGTTGACCTTGGTCAAACTAGTTTTGACCAAGTCAACATGACCAAATATAACTCAAACCATCATCCGAAGCTACTGCAAAGTGTCAAAGGTTAATGCATGCTCTACAACTTATTCAAATAACAATTATAACACAAAGTAATCATTTCTGGCGATCGAAATCCAAATATATAATGTCATTAACTATTACTATTACTCAGACTAGACTTTCAAGACCATACTCACTTCATAGCTGTGATCAATTTGCTAGTGAAGGGTGAAGGCTAAAATAACTGGCTAGGCTAAGGGATGACTTGACTAACTTAACACTGTGAAACTTTGGAAAAAGGAAAGGGAATATACACCATAGTATATACTGAATAAGCAACAACACAGGGAATGGCGGTGTCTCACAAATGGATAAGTTGTTCAAAGAGGGTTTATTCACCTTTAACAGATGAGCACAATCCATAATACAAATGAGGCCAGCAATAATTTAGATATAGCATTTAAGTTCCATTGTTTTTTGGGCCTGAAGTTTCCATAGCCTTGATCTATGTGTGTTTATAAACACATTGCATAGATTTACATTTATTTTAGGCTTTCTGCTGCAAGTGTGTTTTTAAAGCACTTGTTTACCTAAGCACTTCTAGGTGTGTCACATACAGCTTGTTTACCTAGATATTTACATTTCCAAAAGATGTAACATTTTATTTTCATGGCCATTTTCATTTGGCATGCCTTTCATTCATGTGTGTTTAGAAACACATTGCATGAATGGGCTTTTCATACAAGATATAGCATTTCATTTTCCAGATTTTGTATTTATGGCAGCACTAAAAGTTTCAGGTTTAACCAACACAACTTTAGTGACTAGGGGAAATTCTCAGAGAACTCCAACTCACCATAGGTAAGTTTTGTCACCAACTCAGAGCCGAGACACAATAAACAGGGAAGCTCATCCAATACAGAGGCCACAGTGGGGAAAAGGTCCTCCATGTCACTAGTCAAGTAGTAAGTCAGGGTGATAAACTAAAAGGTAGGCAATGGATGGATGAAGACAATGAATAATGGAGCCAACACTAGCAAGCCAAGGTATGGTGGAATGATCACCTCTATTCTCCCTAAGGAGGGTAAAACCAATGAGTATGAATAGTGAACTTCTAAGTCTGAGTAGGGACAATATAATATATATAATAAGATCAACCAGGTCCACATATCTATATGATCGCCAGATCATAACACTAAGTGCTAAGACATGCTATAAGAATAAGTATAAAAGCAATATAACCATAACACAATGATACACCTGCTGAGTCATATACCTGAATGCTCATCAATCTGAACCACCATTTGTCCTCTGAAACTGCTACTGCAACTCTGGGCACTACTGACTGCTCTGTACAAATGGTATAATGGCTACATCGGTCATCTCTCTGAGTGTCCTAAGACTCAATCATGGCATGGGGAATATATATAGTGTTGTCCAAAATCTGATAATGATCCAATATAGATGCTCATCTCAGCATCTCAATGTAAGGGAACTGGCTGAATAGTGTAATGGAATCTGACAAAAAATGTATGGTAGCTCCGCTACTATATATGTGATAACATCTGGCTCCGGCTGGGACAAGTGCTCTGCTGAAATGAGCGCTTGAGAACCTCAAAATCTCTAGTCCTCTAACTCTGCTACTCGAATCCATGATCCAACACTCTACCATTTTGCTTCCAGCTTTTTATTTTTGCAACCTATTTCTGCATTCACAAACATCAAAATACGTCATGCAGCATGTATGGGAAAAATATAAAATCCAACTGAAATAAAATCTATTCTATGTCAGAAATATAAATGCATGAAATATAAATGCAGAAAGTAAATTAAACTACTAACATAACTTGCAAAGTTTGAGAATTATTGTGCAGGAAAAGAAAATGACAGGTACTCAGTTAAAATAGAAGTTTACAAAGGAGCTTAGGAAATAAAAAGGTGCCAAACTCAATCGCTGAAAAGACTAACTACTGCCCAAGTAGGCTTATTCAGTTCCTACCTACTCTAATCTAACCAGTCATCACAAATGTTAGGTAAAATCATAAATCCAGTGCAACCATTCATCAAATAGGTTAATGATTCTTATTTGATTTTTGATAATAGAACAAGTCAAGATTGGGCTAAAGATCAACAAATTTAAGGGCACAGTCTTCTTGATTTGTTCATAAATTGAAGAATGGTTTGAATGATGTAATATGAAATTATGCCAAGGAGAAGACTGACTGATGCAAACATCCTCCATCAAAGAACTGATAGGATCATAAAATTTATGCAAGTTAAACTCAGAGATGGACAGAGGAAGGACATAAGACATGTGATTCGATTCATTTTCACACAAATTAACTTGTTCATTTACTTCTCTTACATATTCGATTTGATTCTCCTTGGGACTGATGATCAAAAAACCAAGTGGGGATAAATTAAAGCTTAAAAGACAAAAAATCAAAGTCAGACCCACTTGATGCTCAAAAATGGAGAAAAGATGGAATTGATCTTTAAACACCTTTTGTAGCCACCAAGAATGATTGATATCTTGACAACAAGCATTATGGTTCCAAAGTGACTGAAAAGGGAAATGAAGTGTTTTTTCTCCAAACATGTAATCATGCTTATACTTCCTATTAAAAATTTTCAAGGCAAAAGATTGACTAGAGCACCAACCCGAAGATGATTGAAAGAGTTGGGAAAGGAGGGTGGATTGCAAATATGAAAATTCTCCCAAATGGATAAACAAGTTTGACCTTGGATTTTGATAATAGAAAATATTCTTTATTCTAGGCATAATTTCAAGCTTTTGATCAAATTTAATATTTACAACCTAAGGACAAGATTCTAATTCTAAGAAATCGATGAACCTATCTTGACTACGGATGGAAAAATTTAAAGACTCATTATAAGAGGTGGAACAAAGATTAGAGCATCTAGTGTGGTTCACTATTTCATCTTCATCTTGAAAGTGAACTTCTATTGATTCATCATTAAAATTATAAGAGGATAAGTGATCATTTTTATTCAATTTGTCAGAGATAAACTTAACAAGCTCATCTAAAACATCCTGATTATTTGCGCAATGATCATGTGAAAGCACTACTAAATGATCTTGGTTAATGTCTCCACTTTCTTCTTCTTCAGTAAGTTGATAAGGAATTGAATGATCAGTAAAGACAGAATGACTAACGAGTTTCTCTGAGGGAGGAACTTCAGTAGACCTGTTAACTAAAGGCTCATCCTCAGAAATTCCCTCAAGATCAGGACTAGGGCTATACCTAAAAAGCAATTTGAAAACTTATGGTTTGTACAATGATTAAAGATTTGACTTTCGATTGACTCAAAAGTAGAAGACTTATCATTAGAAGAAATTGGGCAGGAAAGGTCATCTCCGGATGTTGACAAATCACTTGATATTTGATTGTTAAATGATTCAGCAGTAGGATTGGAAAGGGGAAGGTTTTGATCTTGGATTTGATTTGAAAGATACATATCATCGAATTCACTTCCCCATTCTTCTAGGAATTTATTTTCGAACATGTCATAATCAGAAATGCTATTGGGTTTCAAATTCGAAAGCCAAAGTCCAGCTCTTTCCTTGAAAGATGAAGCCAATAGTTTCATACACACATCCTCATGGGTTATGGATAACTCTTTAGTAATTTCTCTAAAAAGTTCAAGGTGTCTTTTAGCAGAGATTTCATAACTTCCATCGAAAATAGGCAACCTTGCACATGCTTGATGAGGAATATGATGAGGATACCCAACAATTTTTGAAAAGTCAAAAGCTTTTAAACGATCGAAAGTTCTAGGTCGCTCAGAAGCAGCCATGGATAATATATATATATATATATATTTTAAATATTTTAATATTTATTTTTAAATTCAAGAACCTGAAAACAAAATGATGCACCCCATGGGTTCTAGATAATGATAAGATTTGTCTTAATTCTAGTGTTATAAGGATGTAAATGAACTCGCTCCTCAGCGGAGTCACGGTTGGGAGGCGCCAGGTAGATTTCTTAAACTCTTCTACCAAGATATGTGTCGTTGTATATGCAGGAGAGAGTGAATAATGACTACTAGATTATCCAAGGTAAGCCTATACCCTTCAATGCCAAAATGCTTAGGCAAGAAGAACGGGAGTAGGGCTCTAGGAAATATATGTCAAACCAGAGTAAGCTATTGCCTCCACGGCAATGGCGCCAAAATGTTATTACCTAAGTTGTAGTTACCCCTATGGATGTATCCACTCATGGATGGCAATAGGGAAGGGCAACTCAAAAGGTGCAACCACGATCACCTCGACCTCCAATAGATGGTTGTCACGCCAATCAAGGCAACCTTCACTTTATGTTATCTAGCCCAGACAACAAAGGGGGAGACCCGATCTACTCCCGACAAGAGAGATCAAAACCAAGACACCAAATCAAGTTAATTATAAGTGAAGTAAGGTGTATGGTTTATCCTAGACCTTAGGATGAAGACACAAGACAAGTGAGAGGTTCAATGAGTATAGCTTTGGTTCATTATTGATGTCAGAGTGAATTATGATTTCTGAAATAGGTTCCAAGATTAAAGTACTAGTTCGATCTGAGAAAATCCACTGCCTTGGGAACTGTATCCAATGCAGGGTAGTTTAGGGGTTGAATTGGGGCTAACTAGTACAAGTGACAAGCTTGATCATGAAGTATGATGACATCAAGGGGTTTAGTTCACCACACAAGGGTCAAACCACAAGTTAATCCAACAATCTAGGAAAGTCGAATTGACTTGGAGAGAGACCAGTGCCTTGGGAATTGGAATAATGGACTCAAAGTGAAGTTAACTTGTGGTAGATGACTCCTATTGCATGAGACAAGTGGGCAATTAAAGTCTTGATGGATGAAAAGGTCTAGATCTAGAGATTTAAGGTTTGACCTAAGTGGACCACAATCCCTTAAAACAAGGAATGTTATCCCCAAGGCAAGATTTGATGAAGTGACCAACTAGACCTAGGTTTTGAATTATGCTCATTCCAAATCCACCAAAATCTCAAGTACCCATGTCCTAGAAGTGGACCAACTCACTTCTCCAAGGTGGTGCAACTTTACCCAAGGAGGCTAAAAAGAGGGATAAATGAATCAAGACAAGTTCAATGGCATCCAAACCTTAGATCCAAGTCGTTTAAGCAAGTGAGTATGGATCTATAATTTCAAGGCAATCCGATGGCTAGATCTTACTAGATCTGAGTTTAAAGGTACCAAGTGGTCCAAAATGGGGATTAAATCCCTTAAAATATGGAATAGGGCCCACAAGGTAGAAATCAGAAAAGTGACAATCTGGGGGTAGGTTATTGGATGTGTAGATCATGAAACAAGTGGGATCTCAACTACCTATCAACTGTATCTAGGGTAACTCACCTTCCCCAAGGAATGCGACCTCACTTGGAGAGGCTAAGTTGGCCTAGGAAGGGGGTCAAATGGAGGCCAATCCTCACCAAACTATAGATCTGGGATGCCGTGGATACTATAGAGGTGGGTTTTCAATATTGTACCCAACAACCCACTAGATCTTAGTAGATCTGAGAAAGTGTAACAATGAGGGTTTGAAATAATAAGAGTTTTATCAATTTATGAGCTATGTCAATGGATTGGATCAAGATAAGAGAAACAAACCTGTGGATCTTACCTGGGTAACCTTGTAGATGCCTTGATGATGATGATCTATGAAATAATAGTGTAACAATGATCTGAGAAAGTGTAACAATGAGGGTTTGAAATAATAAGAGTTTTATCAATTTATGAGCTATGTCAATGGATTGGATCAAGATAAGAGAAACAAACCTGTGGATCTTACCTGGGTAACCTTGTAGATGCCTTGATGATGATGATCTATGCAAACCCGATCAATTTGAGAAGTTTTGAGGTAGTTTTCTATGAGATCGATTTAGTCCAAGAAGCCAATGCACCCTCTCTCCTGCACAACAAATGTCAACAATATCAGATTTGATGCAATCAAGTGATAAGACTAATGCCACAAGAGAAGTAACAGAAAGATAGCATAGATCACAATGATACTAATGATAACCCCCTGATACAAACAAATGCTTAGAATGTCGATTTGAAGAAGCCTTGCAAAATCGCCTTTGTTGAAGTCGCCCTCCTGTAGACAAAACAATGATTTCCAAAAGAGATAGATCTTACAACAAATTCCAAATACTAGGATGCAATAGACTTTCCAATCACCATCTAAGAACACCAGATTCAAAGGAGACCACAAGAAAGTTTTTCTATACCAATAATCCAAGAGCCAAAGACCCCTTACAATGAAAAGCTCTCTCCTTTAAATAGGAAGGAGAGGCATCAAAATCCTAACCACTTTTTAAATGAGTGCCTAAGATTAAAAGATACAAATGTCTAATCAATGGTTGAGATGAGCTCAACAATAAAATACATGGATCACTCATAAAATATAACATAAGTGGACAAAATCGCACTAGAAGAGGGGAATCCCACCAAATCATGATGACAAAATATAATAAGAAGCTTATGGTGGGTCCAAGGGGTAATTTTAGCCACCCTTGGTCAATCCCCATAACACAATAATAATAAAATAGTCATCAATATACCAAATTGTGCCTCTATGGACAAATCGTAGGCCTCAAAAGACCTCAGAAATCATCAGAAAGTGCCATAAGTGATGGATGTGGGCCCCGATGAAGCTGAAACTGCTGGAGGAGGTGTGGAAGACATCAATCCATCATCACTGATCATCCCATGCCAAAACATTGCCTCAATAGCCCAAATCGAATTCCTCAATAGCCATTTCTACCAATCCTGAAATGCCTCGGGAAGCGTTAAACTGCCCCAAACTGCCTCGTGGATTGCTTGCGCTGTCAAGGTGAGGGCACCAGTGTGTCCGGGAGGGGGGTAATATGGTGAAAACAAGTGGCTGGACCACCCCCTCCAAGCACAACGCACTAGGTCAACCGGATAAAAATCACATCTGCTCTGACAGACCAAAACTACATTGGGTTAGCCTACTGAAGCTCAATCATCACTGTAATTGCCTGGAACTGAAAACAGACTGTCTCATTGGACTCAGAAGATCCAAATCCATCCAAGATGTGTACTCATACACCATATGAGTCTCTGCATGATCATAAAATATATCCAATATACCGAAACATGTGAAATAAAAATAATCTGTAAATGATCAAATAATGCTGTAAACTATGAATCATCATCATAACCCTGTATCTGCTGCATAGAATCATCATGTACATGTACATAGACCATATCTCATCTATCCATATCATCACAAGGTCCAACCATCTCATGTCCTATGGTTGACCTTGGTCAAACTAGGTTTGGCCAAGTCAACATGACCAAATATAACTCAAACCATCATCAAAAGCTGCTGCAAAGGGTCAAAGGTTAATGCATGCTCTACAACTTATTCAAATAACAATTATAACACAAAGTAATCATTTCTGGCGATCTAAATCCAAATATATAATGTCATTAATTATTATTATTACTCAGACTAGACTTTCAAGACCATAATCACTTCATAGCTGTGATCAATTTGCTAGTGAAGGGTGAAGGCTAAAATAATTGGTTAGGCTAAGGGATGACTAGACTGACTTAACACTGTGACACTTTGGAAAAGAGAAAGGGAATACACACCATAGTATATATTGAATGAGCAACAACACAGGGAAAGGTGGCGTCTCACAAATGGATAAGTTGTTCAAAGAGGGTTTATTCACCTTTAACAGATGCGCACAATCCATAATACAAATGAGGCCAGCAATAATTTAGATATAGCGTTTAAGTTCCATTGATTTTTGGGCCTGAAGTTTCCATAGCCTTGATCTATGTGTGTTTATAAACACATTGCATAGATTTACATTTATTTTAGGCTTTCTGCTGCAAGTGTGTTTTTAAGGCACTTGTTTACCTGAGCACTTCTAGGTGTGTCACAGACAGCTTGTTTACTTAGGTATTTACATTTCCAAAAGATATAACATTTTATTTTCATGCCAATTTTCATTTGGCATGCCTTTCATTCATGTGTGTTTAGAAACACATTGCATGAATGGGCTTTTCATACAAGAAATAGCATTTCATTTTCCAGATTTTGTATTTATGGCAGCACTAAAAGTTTCAAGTTTAGCCAACACAACTTTAGTGACTAGGGGGAAGTCTCAAGGAACTCCAACTCACCATAGGTAAGTTTTGTCACCAACTCAGAGCCGAGACACAATAAACAGGGAAGCTCATCCAATACAGAGGCCACAGTGGGGAAAAGGTCCTCCACGTCACTAGTCAAGTAGTAAGTCAGGGTGATAAACTAAAAGGTAGGCAATGGATGGATGAAGACAATGAATAATGGAGCCAACACTAGCAAGCCAAGGTATGGTGGAATGATCACCTCTATTCTCCCTAAGGAGGGTAAAACCAATGAGTATGAATAGTGAACTTCTAAGTCTTAGTAGGAACAATATAATATATATAATAAGATCAACCAGGTCCACATATCTATATGATCGCCAGATCATGACACTAAGTGCTAAGACATGCTATAAGAATAAGTATAAAAGCAATATAACCATAACACAATGATATACCTGTTGAGTCATATACCTGAATGCTCATCAATCTGAACCACCATCTTTCCTCTGAAACTGCTACTACAACTCTGTGCACTGTTATCAACTATAACTGTACAATAGTTGAAACCTTATTGAGCCGCCAGTGTTAGAACACATCAGTGTTCACTTCCAGAGTATCTGGGTTTCAGATATTTGGGTCTAGCCAGTTTTGTTTTTGAGTCGACATGACCATGGCCCCATGGGGGTTTGTAACAAAGTGTGCTAGTAGGGTCTGAGTGGCTTGGTTCCCCATGACTTGATTAAGCAACAAAGGTATTCCAGGGAGTTTTTTCCCTTATCAATTATACTTTGCTTAAGGCGATCTATAATCGATGAGGTTTTCTCCCACTTCCTCCAAAGCTGGAATGCCCGATTTTGAAAATCTGAGCCGTGGGGGGTTATCAGAGTCCAACTAATATGTATAAACCTACTAGACACTATTAGAATAGGTTTTGGTCATGTCCTAAGTCTCTAGGACCCCCAGAAAAAATTTCGAAAAGATTTTACCGGACGCGTTGGATTTGGAGTTTTTAATTTTTAATTATTTTTAAATTTTAATTAAATTTCTCTATAGTTTAAATGGAGAAATTTGAGTCTGTAATATGTCAGTCATCCGGGGTCCGAATTTAGTGATTGATGGATCATTCTAGCTTAGAAGTCCTTTTTATGTCCATGGAATGAATATTTGGGTTCAATTTATTCATTTATGCTTGGTTAATTAAGATCTAGAAGTAGCAAACAGTAATTTGTTATACTTATGCTCTTCTTGTCTTTTTTGGTTAAACATACTAGACTTGATCAAATCGTTGTTGAAGTGGCTTGGTTTTGCAGATCTCCTAAGTGCAAAGTGGGATCTTGAGCTTGGTTGCTTCTTCCTCCCCTTTGCCATCATTTTGCTAACTTTTGTGCATTTCAGGGGTCTTCAAACGATCGATCCGTGCTTCAAGGTTGAGCTTGAGAAGTTCATGAAAAATCCATCCATTATTCAAAACTTCAAACTGGTTACTTGGTTCTAAAACTTCCCTCTTCTAGTCCATTCCCCTTACCTTTTTCCACCCATTTATCTCTTATTAACTTCTCTTTTATTTCTCTTGTTAAGCCTAGCTTAGGATTTGCCATAAGGTTGAAGCTCCTTCAACCTTGGGGAATAACTTGGGATTTGTTCCCTTGTGCTCTCTTCAACACTTGTTTTTGGCGTATCACCGGTTAACCGGAGGATTTCCATAGCAGTGTTTCAAACCCTCAAGTGTTCCACTTGAAACTCATCTCCATTCCAAGTTTCCTCTTCTCTTCCATTCGCTCCTCCTTTATTTTTGTCTCTCCTTCTCCCATTTGTTTTCCTCTTTTGCCCCTACCTTATTTTTCCTCTCGTCCCTCCTCTTCCATCCACCAGTTGCTCCTCTTGTCCTCCCTTCTTCCCATTTGTCCACCCTTCAAAAATCACAACAAAACATTAAAAAATCAAAGTTTGTTAAGCTAGAGGTTAGTTAGTTGCATTTCTTGGGAAGGTTAATAGTTAGATTTATTTTGTAAATCAATTTTCATGCATTGAGGGGTTATTTTAGGCATATCAAAAGGTCATCTAGGGCTTGCATTTAGTCTCTTTCTTAATGTTTTATAGTTTCATTCCAAAAGTAGATAAGTTGGCATATGAAGTAGTGTGAAATCTTGTGGTTGCATTCTCATTCCCATCGTTTTTTGGGGCATTTTAGCTTGCTGGTCCGTTTGGTTAAAATCGTAATTTAATTCCAAAATCTCATGCTTTTGACAAAATAGACTTCATTTCGTAAATCCCAAAAGTTACATTTTAAAAGAACATTTTGCACATGCATTAGATCTTAGTTGTTTGTATCTAGTTCAAGTTTATTTGATTTAATTTTTTCGTTAACACTTAATGGGTGCTTGTTGAGGATTTGTTGAACTTGTGTAGATCTTTAAAAAGGGAAGAGAAGTGCTTATGTAAACAAGGCATAAAAGTGACCAAAGTCACATTCAAGAAAGGAGCATAAACCAAGTGAAAGAACCAAAACGATTAGCCTTTGTAACTAGCCATTAAGGGCTCTAAGATTCTCTCTTTAAAAGTTTATCTCAAGTCAGATCTAAGACCTTTCAAGGAATTTTCCTTAAGGCACTTGTAACAGTTAATAAAAGTTTCTAGTGGAGGAGTCCTCCACCTTTGGGTTTTCTTCCCCATTTGGGGAAGAGTGTTGGGTTTGCTTAGCTTAGATCTTTCAAGTTCTTGTTTTAGAGTAGTTTATTTTATCTTGTCGCTTCTCTCTCAAGTTTTGACCAGAGTAAGCTAACTTTGGGATTGTATCCCAAAGGCCACATAGTCTTGTGGTAGCTTCTCGTTCCCCCATCAGCTTCTTGTGGACATCCAGCTAGCTGGAAGGTTTCCAAGACTGACGGTTCTAGTGATTGATCCCACCTTAGTGTAAAATTGTTTGATAGAACACTAGATCTTTCAGTTATTTCATTTCACCTTGCAAGTAGCATACTAGTTATCTTTATATTTCTTTTGAGCTATCACTTGTTTAAATTCCGCAAAGCTTCATAATTATTTCCACTATTATTTCATTTTCTTGCAATAAAACGAACAAAGTCTCTTGAACTTGGCCAAATCCAAGTCAAGAGCACTCTCTGTCGGAGAGCATATAGACTTGCACGTTCCCCCTGCATTAGGCATTTTAAAGTAGGAAGTCTCTTGAACTGTGGTCTTAAGACCAAGTCAAGAGCGCTCTCTGTCGGAGAGTTGAACAAGTGCTCTAATAATAAAACTTTTCAATCCACACTTCCGCTTTAATTAATTTATCTTGGTCGTTTGTCCTACACCCGTATGCTCTGCCAACCGGAAACGATTGGACTAGTACTCAGAAAGTTGAAGGATTTGATAATCTCATAAGTGATAATTAATTAAAACTTTCACCCCCATAACCAACGAACCGGCGTTGTTCAAAAAGTATTTTAATCAGTTCTCAGGGGAGACGCCGGAGTGCCCAATCTGCGACACGGTGGCTGGTTAGCATTGCACGCCTCGCTGTGATTCCACACAGGTTCCGACATGTCTCTTAAAGGAGCTGCTTAGAATATCTTTCCGGACACTCTTTGATATCCTTGGTTTTAGCCATAATAATCAAGACTATTAAAACTTTAAAATTTACCAGGATAATTTGCACAACGATCTCACAAATGGCATTTCTTCAAGACCCACACTTTCAGCATCACAATCTTTATCTTTCTCTGACTCCATAAGGCACTGGTTGTTTAAAAGCATATATATTGATCAGGACCATTTGTCCTTGTGTTTATTTCATATTGTGAATGCTCTAGTAATTAATCAAGTCTTGAATCATATTGTCATCTTGTTATCTTATTTCGCAACGTGGATTGCTTTATTATCTTGTGTTTGTCTCATGTTTTAAATTGGTCTCATCCTAAAAACACTCCTAAACAACACTCATCCACATCACCCCATACAAAAAACACTATAAATACTAGAGCCTTAGTGAAACTCTTTTGTAGGGACTACCCCCCTTGGCTTCGTTAGGAGTTTGCCTAAACGGAGGAGCTGGGATTCAGGTGACAGTACTTGGCTCATTGCTTGCCCCCAAGGCCACACCTCTCTCACTTGTAGTGAAGAGACAACTTTCGAAAGATTTCCGCTGCTGGTGTGCAATCTGGTGGACAACATCTTTGGCGTCGTTGTCGAGGAAAAATCTTTTTGTTCCTGGACGACCTTAGTTTTTTCTAGTTTGCTTTACCTTTTTTGATAGATTTCATATCTATCTGGCGACTCCACTGCCCCTTTTAGTTTTACTTTTGGTAGTGTTATCACACCATACTAGCAGGGCTACTATTCTTGTACAGCAGATATCTGCACATTCCAGAGCTTCCATTATTCCAGAGCATGGCTATATATTTTGGATCACTCATGATCAGAGCAGTATATTATTCAGATTTATGTATGACCTTGTGTCAAGGCTGAGCCTTGAGAGTTCAGATTGGATGACTGATGTGACCACTTATCCCATTGCAGTTTCAGTTCAGTGCCTAGAGATGTACTACAGCAGTGTTTTAGATGATATTTGATGATTATTATTATGATGATGTTGTATGATCTATGGATATGTTCTCACTGACTGTGGATTATTATCTTGTTGATTTAGTCATGATCATAGCATGTGCTTGGTATATTATTCCTGATGTGGCAAACTATTTAAAATGAACTGTAAATCATAAAATGGACAATCACTTGCACTTTTAGGTCATTTAACAAAACTTACTGGTTTTTCACCTTACATAGACATGGTCTTTCCCCGACACCAGTTGTCTGCTAGTGTAGGCTCCATATTCACTTGTCTCCATCCATACATGACCTTCCTGTTTGACTTTAAGCCCTGACTTGTCTCATTTGACTTTCTGATACCGAGGACTTCCCCATTTTTCTACCTCTGTGTTTGGACCGCATCCCCGTTTATTCAGTGTCTCGGCTCTGAGTTGGTGACAGAACTTGCCTTTGGTGAATTGGATTGTAGGCCTAAATCATTCTGGTCGGTTGTCCCGATATTTGGCATTGGCTCGAACTCCCCCTAGTCACTTGAGATGTTGGCTAAGACTGAAAGCTCATGTTCTACCTATGGAAACTTAATAAATTCGCCCATGGAAACAAAAAAGGGGCAAGAGCGATGAAAAGCTAAAAATACTCCTCGAAGAGTATAAGAAAGGTCCAAAAAGCAATGGTTCTTAAAAGCTATATCTAAACAATTGCTGACCTTGTATAAATATATGAAAAACATGCCCTGGATGCAAGCTGCAACTAGTTGTGCTTCTCAGCACATCTGAAATCCGAAGGGTTATGTAGGCCAAAAAGGCCATGGAATAAAATTGAATGATCCTAATGAACCTAGATCAGCTTGATGTAGACATGATGCCTAAGTTGAATAAGCACTCTCTAAACAACTTATCCATTTGTGAGGCACAGCCATCCCCCGTGTTCTTTTGTTCAGCACAGAGTTTGTAGCTTCCCCCTTCTCCCAGTTCAAAGTATTTTTGAGTTAAGTTAGACAAGTCAAACCCTTGGCCCAACCTTGCTCCTAGCCTTCATCCTTCACTAGCAGTTTGACCATGTCCAATGGGTAAGTTTGTCATTTGAACTATTGTGCAAGTAATTTTGTATAACAACGGAATATGTTAACTTGATTAATGCCACTGAATGGAATTTATACTTTGAGCTTAGCTGTGAGAATGATTAGAGAAGCATTGTCTTAGTCTACTGATGTGATTTATCCTTGATTATATATTCTTGGGATCCGTGATGATGTGGACCATGTATGGATGATTATTGATGATGATTTATGGGCCCACATGTTTGATGATGATATCATATGATGGACATATGATGCAGATGATGTTTGATCCAGTTCAACAGGTTTATTACTACTTCAGATCAGCAGATTATACATTGTCCATATATGGTGGACCTTACAGCAGGCCCATTAGGGCAACCCAGGGTGTATGAGTACTCATTCCTAGTGGATTTGGGTCTTCTGGATCCATTGAGACACTTATCTTTCAGTTCCGGGCACTTCTGACAGTGATTGATGCAGTTTTACACTTGTTGACCAGATTAGGGGCTGATTTCCCAGCCTGAGCAGCAGGGGCCCCGAGAGGCCAGTTCACCTAGGGCGCTGATGATGGAGGGGGTGGTCCAGCCATTTGTTATTACCATTTACCCCCCCTTCCGGAGAGCCTGGTGGGCTCAGATGGACAGCGCTAGCACCCTAGGAGGCAGTTTTGGCACTTTCACAGTTCCCGAGGCAGTTAAAAAATGGGATAAAGTGGTCACTGAGGAAATTGATTTGGGCAATTGAGGCAAGGTTTTGGCATTTGGTCTTCACAGAGGTCTTCCAGGGTGGCATCACTATCTTCCAGTCAGTTTTCACCATGTGGGTATGCCCACATTGATCACAGGAGGACATTTACTGCTTGACTGTCATGGATTCTGAGGACAGTTTTGATCATTTATATTATATTGGACATATTTTATTATTTTATTGTGCCTTGGGGATGAGCTAGTAAGGATTAATACCTCCTAGCCCCACCATGAGCTTATGATGTCATGTCCTAGTCACCATGAGGTGGATTTTGGGCACTTATCTTTCTCTAGTGGATGACGTCACCCTCTTATGGTACCATTTAGTGAGGGCGCTATTGTTATTTTGAGTGATCCATGTGATATATTGTTATGGGTCATCTTAGCCATTGATTGTATGATGAGATCTTTTAATCTCAACCACTCATTTGATGTAGTATTGTAGAGTGGTATAGGGTTTTGGTCTTTATTATCCTATATAAGGAGGAGACCCCCCATTGTAAAGCTCACCTTTGGAGCTCTGGAATATTGGAATAGAAGATTTTTTGTGGAGCACATCTCTCTTGCTTTGTGGATTCTCTTGCATATTGAATATACAGTATCTCTTCTATGTATCATTGTGGATCTTGGTGCTTTTACTAATCTTTTGACAGGAAAGTCGAATTGGTGAGAGGAGGGCGACTTCATGATGGTTATTGTTGGAGGGATCCACATATTCTCTCTTGGGTTGATCTTGTGATAGGGAGTATCATTATTGTATCTTCGTGACATAGTTGATGCTTTCTATTACATCTTTCTACCATTTTCATAATCATCTTGCTTGACTTGTTTCTTTGATCTTGTCTTGTAGGAGGAGGACGATTTGGCTATCTTGGAGAAGGATGTTTTTGGTTGGAGCTCTTGGATCTCACTCTTGAATATACACATAGGAGAATGCTATCAATTTGCAAGGTGGCCATAAGCAATTGAGGTAAGATCTACAAGGTATGTGTCTCTTTCATCCATTCTATCTTCATTGGTCATAAAACCCTAATCAAATTAAAACCCTTGTTTTTGGTATTTCTTAGATCTACTTAGATCTAGCCTTGCTCTTGAGAAAATATTGAAAACCCACCTCTATTGCATCCACCCCTAGTTGGATCTATAGTTTGGTGGTGATTGGCTTAAAATTAACACATTTTTCAAGGCAAAAAGCCCTCTTTGACCCAAATCGCACTCCCTTGTAAGAGGCTTGTTTGGTTAGATCTAGCACATGGGTAGGTGAGATCCCACTTGATTTGAAATCTAGACACTTGATAACTTACCCCCACATCCTTACTTTGGTGAAAACTACCTTGTGGACATCTCTCCATGTTTTAAGTGGTTAAAACCCTCTTTTGATTTTCTTGGCACCTTAAAACTTAGATCTACTAAGATCTAGCCCTTGGATTGACTTGATCTTTTGGACATACATAGATCGGGGTACTAGCATCCCGGATCTACAATTTGGTGGCCATTGGACTTGATTTGGTCCACCAAACCCACTTTTGGGCCTTCCTTGAGCAAATCGCACCCCCTTGAAAATCTGAGTTTGTCCACTTCTAGGAGGTGGGTGTTTGAGATTTTTGTGGATTTGGAATCCCCATGCCTTGAAACCTAGGTCTATACTGTCTTTTTGTCACGATCCGCCTTGGGGGTTGCATTCCTTGTTTCAAGGGATTGTGGTCCACTTAGGGTAATCACTTAAAAACCTAGATCTAGTAAGATCCAACCACTGGATCTCATCCAACCCACTTGACTTGGCTTCTAGGTGTCCCGATCTACACTTTGACATACTTTTTGACCCCATTAGCCCATCCAACAAGGCACTAGTCCTTCTCCAAGCAAGTCGCACTCCTTGGGATTTGTGTCAAACCCTAGATCTAGTATATGGGTACTCCTATAATCAAATCAAACTCATAGATCTAGCCTATATCTAACCTATAGTACCAACTTCACACCTAACTTCACCTTGTGGGCCTACCTAGAATCATATCACACTTCCCGAGAACACAAGACCCACTTATGTAAACTTATGGTACTACACCTAGTTATCATACCCCATCATGTGGCCTAAACCATACATAGGTTGAAACATTAACAATCTCTTACACCTCCCTCAACCATACCTTAACCCTTAGGTCCACTTAGCCTTGCATTGGTTTTCGTAACTCATTACTTACCTACCCTTAGAAACCTTTGTTAGGGTCCAATCAACTGTGATTGGGGTATAGGGTCTCCCCCTTGGTCTAGTTACACCTTGACCTGAAGCGAGGAGTGCCTCGGTTGACGTGACTCCCACCTGCATTGGGAACCGTGGCATCTCTTGGGTCACCTCTTTAGTTGCCTGACTCCTCTACCGTCCCGGATGGGATACCTCTAGGGGCAACTACAAGTTGTGTGATAACAGGTAGATTTTTAGTTTAATCACTCTCTGAAATTAGACTTGGATCCACCTGGCGAATCCACTGTCAGTTAACACGTCAAGGTATTCAACTAGAAGAAACTCTGAAGGCTTGCTTAGTTTTATCCCTAAGCCTGAAAAGGTTTATAGGAGAAGACTAAACAAACTTGCTTCTCGTAAAATCCTTGAAAATCTTAGATCTGAGTCTATTTTAGACATCCATTCTTTGTTTCAAGAAAATCAAGTAAACTCTGAAAACAATAATTGTTTCCTTTCCACAATGGGTGAGTTTTTTACTCAACTCAATTTTACTCAGATAGCAGGTCCACCCCACGACATTCCTGAAAAGGCTATCGATAAACTCACAAGTTTCAATGGCACTGATGACTCCATATCTGCTGAACAACACATCAGAAACTTCACTAAGCTGTGTAGCGCTTATATCAGGGGTGCTGATAAACATGAGGATGTTTATATGACTCTTTTTGCCCTATCTTTAGAAGGAAAAGCAGGGAACTGGTACGACAATTTACCAAACAACTCTTTTGCCACTGTAGCAACTTTCAAGACAGCTTTCCTCAACAAGTTTGGTTGCAAAAAAGAACCTAGACACCTAGTAGCATCCCTAACCAGCATGAAGAAGACAGAAAATGAAACTATGGATGAATTTAACACTAAATTCATGGAGTTGTCTAATTCCATCCCCGATACCTATGCACCTCTTGCGGCTTCTTTATTGGATTACTACATAGAAGCATTAAGTGGCAAGGTCCAATACCAAATAAGAGATAAAGAACCAGCCACCTTGCTTGATGCTCAAAATTTAGCTATTAAGATTGACAAAAACATGAAATCTTCCGGAGAGTCAAATATCCAGGGGTATTCTAGATCTCAACTTCCCTCAAAACCAATTGAGCACAAAGAAAAAGATCCTATGACTACCATGAAAGACTCTTATGAAAAGAAAATGATGGACATGTGTGAGACAATGGAGAAAGCTGAACAAAAACATGTGAGCCAAATGAAAGAGATACAAAACAAAATCATAAACATGGAAAGAACACAAGTTCAGCAAATTCAACACACGCAACCAGCTCCTAGGAATTTCCCTGCTAAACCTACTTGGCAAAGGAAACCTCCTAACCATGAGCAGAGGCCTCCTCATCAGCTAGAGGCTGCTAACATGGTTGAGTATGCCAAGCCCTTTTGTAGAGCATGCAAAGATTTCCATGAGGAATCTGGATGCCACTATGCATGTTTTGTTCAAGAGCATGGTTATCCTGAAGGATGTGGCCCTAGTACTTCATCAGATGAGCCTGTTTTTATCAACCATGTGGGAAATGACTATGAAAACCTTGATGTGACTCAAGCCAACCAAGGTTATCAGCAGATTGATTATATGACTCAACTCTACGGTGAGATGCCACCTAGTATCAACAACAACCAGAGATTCAAGGGAAATACATATCAAAAGAAACCGAAGGAGGGACCTTCTACTCAAACTACTCCTAAGGTAACAGTTCCTCACGTTACTCAAAGAATTAATAATGAAAAGGAGTCCGGTGATTTAAATTTTGATTTAAGTAGTTGGTTGGCCAACACTAAGGTTCCAGTCCCGGTACTTGAGCTATGCAAACTCCCTAGTCAGAGGGAGAAACTTTTGAAACTGTTAGAGCCTCATACAGATAGTACTCCTCCTTATACTCCTAAGCCTATAGTTTTTGAAAAGACCCCTGCTATTCCTAAACCCATTGCATCTGAAAAGCCTATTCCACCTGCAAAGCACCCTACCCGTAAAAAGGTGACTTTCTCAGAAACTAAAGAGCAACCTTCAACAAGTTGTATGAATGATTTTGGGGATCTCCCTATAGTCCTACATACCAGGGAAACAAGAAGAGAAGCTCACCCGCCTTTCTACATATCATTGATGATAGGTGACCTTCTTCTACATAATTGTATGTTAGATTTGGGATCTTGTGCCAGCCTGATGACCAAAAAAGTCATGCAACAACTTAATCTAAAAACCACTAGACCTTATGGAAATGTATGTGCCATGCATTCTAGACCTTTCGAAGTCGAGGGGATGATTCAAAATCAGACCGTCAGATTAGCCAAGTACCCAGACATCCATGTCACCATGGACATCCTTGTCATAGATGTGCCTAATAAATGGGGGATGCTTCTTTCTAGAAAGTGGGGTGCTTCTTTGGGTGGATCACTACAATTAGACTTATCCTATGCAACTGTTCCGGCTTCCAAAGATACTCATGTCAAACTGCACTCGGAAAAAGAAAGAAGGTACCATGTTGCAAATCCCCAGAAACCATCAAATGAATACATCTACAATACGGATGAAATGGGAACCCACCAGATAAATTCCACCTTCCTAGAACCTGTTCATAAAGAAATGAAAGATAAGAAAGTTGATGGATTGTGGAAAATGGAGTTTGACGGTGCTTTTTCTAGAGCTGGAAAAGGTGCTGGTATAGTCTTAATATCACCTGAAGATAAAGTCTTCAACTTTGCGTTCAAACTTGAATTTGAAGCCACAAACAATGTTGCAGAATATGAAACACTTTTACTAGGCATAGAAATCGCTAAAGACATGAAAATCAAAATGCCTAGTATCAAAGGAGATTCTGACTTAGTTGTGCAACAGATCAAGGGTAATTTTGCATGCCATTGTAAAAGACTTAAGAGGTATAGGAATGCAGTATGGGACACCATGGAGTACTTTGATGCATTAAACATAAAAGCAGTCCATAGAGAAGAGAACAGTATAGCAGATAGGTTGGCAGTTGCGGCATCTACCCTCCAGCCTTTAGAGGAAATGTTGAACGGAGATTGTACCCTTGAAATAAATTATAGGCCTGTTATCACACCATAGTAGCAGGGCTACTATTCTTGCTTAGCAAATATCTGCACATTCCAGAGCTTCCATTATTTAGAGCATGGCTATGATGATTGTATATTTTGTGATCACTCATGATCAGAGCAGTGTATTATTCAGACTTATGTTAGACCTTGTGTCAAGGCTGAGCCTTGAGAGTTCAGATTTGATGACCGATGTGACCCTTTATCCCATACAGTTTCAGTTCAGTGCTTAGAGATGTATTGCAGCAGTGTTTCAGATGGTGCATGATGATTATTACTATGATGATGTTGTATGATCTATGGATATGTTATCACTGACTGTGGATTATTATCTTGTTGATTTGGTCATGTTCACAGCATCTGCTTGGTATATTATTCCTGATGTGGCAAACTGCTTAAAATGAACTACAAATCATAAAATGGACAATTGCTTGCACATTTAGGTCATTTAACAAAACCCACTGGTTTTCCACCTTACATAGATATGGTCTTTCCTGACACCAGTTGTCTGCTAGTGTAGGCTCCATATTCACTTGACTCCATCCATACATGACTTTCCTATTTGACTTTATACCAGGACCTATCTCATTTGACTTTCTGATACTAAGGACTTCCCCATTTTTCTACCTCTGTGTTTGGACCGCATCCCTGTATATTCAGTGTCTCGGCTCTAAGTTGGTGACAAAACTTGCCTTTGGTGAGTTGGATTGTAGGCCTAAATCATTCTGGTCGGTTGTCCCGATATTTGGCATTGGCTCGAACTCCCCCTAGTCACTTGAGATGTTGTTGGCTAAAACTAAAAGCTCATGTTCTACCTATGGAAACTTATAAATTCGCCCATGGAAACTAAAAAGGGCAAGAGCGATGAACAGCTAAAAATACTCCTCGAAGAGTATAAGAAAGGTCCAAAAAAAAGCAATGGTTCTTAAAAGCTATATCTAAACAATTGCTGACCTTATATGTATTTGAAAAACATGCCCTAGATGCAAGCTGCAACTAGTTGTGCTTATCAGCGCACCTAAAATCCGAAGGGTTATGTAGGCCAAAAAGGCCATGAAATGAAACTGAATGATCCTAATGAACCTGGATCAACTTGATGTAGACATGATGCCTAAGTTGAATAAGCATTCTCTGAACAACTTATCCATTTGTGAGGCACAGCCATTCCCCGTGTTATTTTGTCCAGCACAGAGTTTGTAGCTTTCCCCTTTCTCCCAGTCCAAAGTATTTTTGAGTTAAGTTAGACAAGTCAACCCCTTGGCCCAACCTTGTTCCTAGCCTTCATCCTTCACTAGCAGTTTGACCATGTCCAATGGGTGAGTTTGTCATTTGAACTATTGTGCAAGTAATTTTATATAACAAAGGAACATGCTAACTTGATTAATGCCACTTGTTGCCTCCCCATTTGACAGGGGTGTCCACATATGAAAGTGCTCTCACATCTTTCAGCAGACTAGAGCGGTAAGGGTTTTCATTTTTTGAGCATGACAGTCTCCTAAGGACAGTTCTGAGCGCTTCATGGCAGTGAGACAGTCCTCAAGCAATCACCAACAGCAGGTTTGGGCCCTAATATCAGTAGTGAAAGGGGTAAATTTTGTTCCTTAAATAACAGTGTATCGCAAGTGGCCACAAAGAATTGCAGTATTCAGTGGTCTGAAGAGGCTGTTATGAAGCTATTTTTGAGCAAAAGACCAGCAGAGATGACATATATCAGCAACCAGCACACCATTGGGTCAGAAATTATTTCCAGCAAGCAAGGTTTTAACAGTCCTCCAAGCCTGTCTAAGGGAGTGCTTCACTTTTTGTGAATCATGAAGGTGAGTTCGACATGTTGCTGCCTATGACTCGGCAGTATCAGAATGTCTCTAGAAGCAGTTTGGTGGAGAGGAGTTGTTCACCAAGCTTAACCATTTCAATAAAGCCTCTTAGATATGGTGAAAGTCCTCATCAGAGAGCTGTGTTTTACAATGATAAATCTCTATGTAAGGAGGATACTGGAGGCATTGCAACTGCTGTGCAGCATCATGGAAAGGAATTGACATATAATAATTGTTTAAAATCAGTTTCTCCAGGGCCCATTACTCCTCGTAGCACAAGTGCTCAAGCAGCCGCGACTCTGAAGGCAAATTTTTAGAACAGAAATGATGGAAGACATTTGTTTAAATTTGCATGAAAGTTAATTTACAAATGTGTGGAATCAGAACCATCGACCGAGAAGGAATCTGGAAATGTAACTTCACTGCATAATTCAAGTCCAAGAGAAAGTAGGAATTGGATGTACAGATCTGATGTCAAACGCATAGATTCGTGACTGGGTTCAATCGCTGAGTGTAATCCGTTATTAAAAGAACGAAGGAATTATATGTAGACCTAGTATCAACCATTAACTACCTAGATCTGTGACCTGGTTCAGTTGCTGAGCATGATTCGACATCTTTAGGGAAGAAGGTGAATACACCGAACTGAGATCAAGACTATGGAAAATGAATACAGAGGCTCTTTAAAATTGAGATACATAATATAAAATCTGGGAAGAATCCCTCCAAATTCTGAATTGACGCACGATTGAATCCAGTCAACTCGGGTTCTCAGCAGCCGAGTCATGGAGTTCCACGCCGATACATACAGTCGAGTATCGAGCTGAGTTCCACGTCATTTACAGCTGTATTAGAAGTCAACTCCAGATGCGTCGATTTTTTTCAGCGTGTTTGTTTCACGATTGGCGCTGAGTTCTTGATGCAGCAGTATTACCTTCACGCCAGAGCTCGAATTTCAGTATCAACACATTGTTTACTCATGGAAGCCGCCGATTGCACCTGTCATTGATTGGTCATCTTCACAATTTAACAGCGCCAGGGGTCACGGTTTTGGAGCCATTCGACAGCCGAGTAGTGAAGGATGAACTCGGCCATCCCATACTGCCTCTCAACTATAAGGTAGCCCGAGAATACGAAAGGGGCTCGGTCAATCAGTATAGCAGTGATCAGGGCAGTGATATTTTATTAAGCTTCGGGAGTGTGCTCATCGCTAAGGATGGGCCATCTACAGTTCCAAGTGAGGATCAATGCCACCGCATCAATTCAAAAGTGAACGCCGATGGCAACCCGGTGGATGCGTGCTCCCATTTGGCAGCCGATTAACTCGGCGAGTTTTAATAGTGACAGACCGTAGCATTAAACCTTGAATTCGAATCTTCTATTTTTCAGGAAATCGTGTTACCAAAACGAATTCGCAGTAAGCCGCGGGTCACATTCTGGAGCCCGTCATTCATATAAACCGAAGGACCTTTCCCATAGCGGTTGATTAAGAAGGGATTTGTGAGTTACGGTTCAGCGCGCAACTTTCAGTCGGAGAAGGGCTTTGCTCACGTGCCTCTTCAACACGTCTACTCATGTTCGATTATATCGAGCTCGGTTTCAAACAATTAGTCAAGACAGTGAAATCGAGGCCGAGCCCACAGTCACGCTGACAGCCGAATGCAGAAATAGCTGCTCAGCGATTCTTCACTGTTTTTATCTTGCCGAAATTACCTGTGGAAAATCCCAAACACCGGCAACAAAATGTTTTATCCGTGGCCTGATTTATTTTTGCATCCAGCTCAGAGATCGGGAAACCCACAATCATTAGCAGCCGATTTGCATATTTGGTTATTTCAAGCAGTATGATAGCGAGTTTAAGGAATAGTTCAGTTTAAGCCATTACACTTCCACGCCGTCTATTCTCTTTGTTAGGTGGCAGTTGATCGTAGGATCTCACAGTCATACTGTGTGTTTAATAAATAGCAGAGATTGAGATGAACCGGGGTTTCATGCTTTTTGATAGACAGTTTCATTGGCAACCGTCTACACTCCAGCTACGTGGGGTTTCGGAGCCATGGGCTTATCATTCGGTCGACCACGTGTGCCTGTTTTCATTAGCCAGCTATTACATTGATTTCATCAGCCACCGATTACATTGGGACTGTTTTCAAAATGATCTCTTCAGTTATGAATCGACTTAGACTTTAGTTTAATTGAGAAAAAAGTGGACATCACTTTTTCTTTTCTTTATTATTTTCTTTTATTTTATGAGAGGATTTTGGCCTTTTTAAGGAGCTAGCCTCCTCATTTGTAAGGATGGAGAATTTTGGGAGTTTTTTCCCGTGAACTTAATAGAAAAATCATGATGGGATTCTTTGGACAAATTGGGGGTTCTTTCGTTCCTTGTTTGCCGTGTTTCTTTGTATACCATCTTTCATTTTGTATGAGGCATTACCTCTCTTAGCTCTTTGCTTTCGACTCTTAAGCTGGGATCATCTTAATAGAAGGCTAACAATCTAGCACAACTTTATTTGACCCACGTTTTTCTCTTAAGCTTTGCGGTTTTCAGGTATGCTCTAGTGCAAGAGCTCTTAGTTGGTTACTACATTCACCTGGCAGCAATGTCCTTTTAGAGTTTTCCTTTGACTCCATTCGCCCCTCTCTGATACTGGCACTGGTCTTTCCCTGAGGATTGATCTTCCTTTCCTTTCCATCACCCATCCAAAACTATCTTTGTTACATCCGTTTCTCTAAGGCAGCCTCTTTCAATCACCTTGCCCGTTACTATACCTGCCTTAGCGATCCTATTTTAGGGATACCCCCCTAGTGTTGGAGAAGAGCCAACCTAAAGCGAAGAGGAGAGAAGTGTGGTGACATTGGCCTCTCTCCTGAGAGAGTTGTCATCCAGCTAGCGTTGCACATTTTGGGCTTTCAAACGACACGCATGCCATTTCGGAGGACAAACACACTAAATGGATGTTATACTTTGAGCTTGGCTGTGAGAATGATTAGAGAAGCATGTCTTAGTCTACTGATGTGATTTATCCTTGGTTGTATATTATTGGGATCTATGATGATGTGGGCCATGCATAGATACCTATTGATGATGATTGATGGTCCCACATACTTGATAATGATATCATATGATGGACATATGATGCAGATGATGATTGATGCAGTTCAACAGATTTACTTATTACTTCAGATCAGCGTATTATGCATTGTCCATATATGGTGGACCCTACACCTGGCCCAATAGGGCAACCCATGGTGTATGAGTACACATTTCTAGTGGATTTGGGTCTTCTGGATCCAATGAGACACTCATCTTTCAGTTCCGGGCACTTCTGACAGTGATTGATGCAGTTTTACACTTGTTGACCAGACTTGGGGCTGATTTCCCAGCCTGAGCAGCAGGGACCATTGGAGGCCAGTTCACCTAGGGCGCTGTATGACGGGGTGGTCCAACCACTTGTTTTTACCATTTACCCCCCCTTCTGGAGAGCCTGGTGGGCTCAGATGGACAGCGCAGATGCCCTAGGAGGCAGTTTTGGCACTCTCACAGTTACCGAGGTAGTTAAAAAATGGGATAAAGTGGTCACTGAGCAATTCGATTTGGGCAATTGAGGCAAGGTTTTGGCATTTGGTTTTCACAGAGGTCTTCCAGGGTGATCCCACTATCTTCCAGCCAGTTTTCACCATGTGGGTAGGCCCACAGCGATCACAGGAGGTCTTTTACTACTTGTCTATCACAGATTTTGAGGACAGATTTGATCATTTATATTATCTTGGACATATTTTATTATGTTATTGTGCCTTGGAGATGAGCTAGTAAGGATTGATGCCTCCTAGCCCCACCATGTGCTTATTATGTCATGTCCTAGTCATCAGGAGGTGGATTTTTGGTACTTTTACCCCTTCTAGTGGATGACATCACCCTCCATGATTATTTTATACTATGACGTCATCTTTGTATTGGGTGATCCATGTGATATATTGTTATGGTTCATCTTAGCCATTGATTGTATGATGAGATCTTTTAATCTCAACCACTCATTTGATGTAGTATTGTAAAGTGGTATAGGGTTTTGGTCTTTATTATCCTATATAAAGAGGAGACCCCCTATTGTATAGCTCACCTTTGGAGCTCTGGAATATTGGAATAGAACATTTCTTTGTGGAGCATATCTCTCTTGTCTTGTGGATTCTCTTGCATATTGAGTATACAGTATCTCTCCTATGTATCATTGTGGATTTTGGTGCTTCTACTAGTTTTCTTGCAGGAAAGTCGAATTGGTGGAGAGGAGGACGATTTCTTGAAGATTATTGTTGGAGGGATCCACATATTCTCTCTTGAGTTGATCTTGTGACAGGGAGTATCATTATTGTATCTTTGTGACATAGTTGATGCTTTCTTTTACATCTTTCTATCATTTTCATAATCGTCTTACTTGACTTGTTTCTTTGATCTTGTCTTGTAGGAGGAGGACGATTTGGCTATCTTGGAGGAGGACGTTTTGGTTGGAGCTCTTGGATCTCACTCTTGAATATACACATAGAAGAATGCTATCAATTTGCAAGGTGGCCACAAGCAATTGAGGTAAGATCTACAAGGTATGTGCCTCTTTCATCCATTCTATCTTCATTGGTCATAAACCCTAATTGATTAAAACTCCAATTTTGGTATTTCTTAGATCTACTTAGATCTAGCCTTGCTTTTGAGAAGATCTTAAGAACCCACCTCTATAGCATCCACCCCTAGTTGGATCTATAGTTTGGTGGTAATTGGGTTAAAATGACACACTTTTCAAGGCAATATAGCCCTCTTAAACCATATCGCACTTCCTTGGAGAGGCTTGTTGGGTTAGATCTAGCACATGGGTAGGTGAGATCCCACTTGATTTGTAATCTACACACTTGATAACCTATCCCTAGACTTTTACTTTGGTGATTTCTACCTTGTGGGCATCATTCCACATTTTAAGGGATTAAAACCCCCTTTTGAACTACTTGGCATCTTAAAACTCAGATCTAGTAAGATCTAACCCTTGGATTGACATGATTTTCTAGATCCACATAGATCGGTGCATAAGCTACTTGGATCTACAGTTTGGTGGCCATTGGATTTGATTTGGTCCACTTAACCCCTCTTTTAGCCCTCCTTGAGGAAGGTCGCACTCCCTTGGGTGAGTGAGTTTGCCCACTTTGAGGACGTGGGTGGTTGAGATTATTGTGGATTTGGAATGGCCATACCTTGAAACCTAGGTCTAGAGTATCATTTTGTGACGATCTGCCTTGGGGGTAGCATTCCTTGTTTCAAGGGTTTGTGGTCCACTTAGGGTCATTTCATGAAAACCTAGATCTAGCAAGATCCAACCATTCCATCTCAATTAGCCCACTTGACTTGGCTCCTAGGTGTCCCGATCTACACTTTGACATACCTTTTGACCCCATTAGCCCATCCAACAAGGCACTAGTCCTCCTCAAAGCAAGTCGCACTCCTTGGGAATTGTGTCAAACCCTATATCCGGTACATGGGTATTCCTCAATTTAACTTAGATCCATAGATCTACTCATTACATAACCTCTAGTACCAATTGCATCCCTTAGCTTCACCTTGTGGGTCCACTTCAAGCCATTTCACATATCCCAAGAAAGTAGGATCCACTTGTGTAGCATATGGTGATGCGCCTTATCATTTTACCTAATTATGTGGCCTAAATCATACATCGGTTGAAACACTAACAATCTCCCAAACCACCTTCAACCATACTTTCACATGTATGTCCACTCAACCTTGCATTGGTTTCCGTAACTCTTCACTTACTTATCCTTAGAAACCTTTGTTTGGGTCCAATCAACTGTGATTGGTTATAGGGTCTCCCCCTAGGTCTTGTTTCACCTTGACCTAAAGCGAAGAGTGCCTCGGTTGACGTGACTCCCACTTTGCATTGGGAACCATGGCATCTCTTGGGTCACCTCTTTAGTTTCCCATCTCCTCTACCGTCCCGGATGGGATACCACTAGGGGCAACTACAAGTTGTGTGATAATAAGGCCATCAGTCCCAGACAATATCAACCATTGGCAGGTTTTCAAAGATGATGAACAAATTCTGAGATTCATAAATAACTTAGATGAGTTTGCCAATTTCAACATAAATGAACAAGAAGAAGGCAAGCAGTATGAAGGAGAAAGCCAATCTATGAACCCAATTTCACGTGGCTACACTAAGTTAGAAAACATCTTTGACAGACATGACGGGAAGAAAAACAACATCGACCAGATGAAGCCAAGAGACTACATTGAGATCAACATTGGAACGGAAACAGATCCGAAAATCATAAAAATTGGAAAAGGAACATCCGAAAAGGAAAGAAATGCATTAATAAGCCTAGTCAAAGAGTATAGAGATATATTTGCCTTTACTTATGATGAGTTAAAGGCCTATAGGGAAGATGTGTTCCAACACACCATTCCCCTCAAACCAGAAATGCATAATGCCAAACCTTTCCGCCAAAAACTCAGGCAAATAAATCCTAAGTTGGCCCCTATTATCAAGCGTGAGCTAGAGAAAATGCTAGCAGCTGGTATTATAGCACCCACCCGACACACATCATGGTGCTCCAACTTAGTTGTAGTTAGAAAGAAGAATGGAAGCATCAGAATATGCATCGATTTCAGAAACCTTGACATGGCATGCCAAAAAGATAATTATCTGCTTCCCAACATGGAGACCCTCCTCCAACGGGTCATTGGATCCAAAATGATGTCCATACTTGATGGATTTTTGGGATACAACCAGGTTGTCATCAAAGAAGAGGATAAACATAAAACCGCTTTCACAACTCCTTGGGGAACTTTTGAATATCTGAGAATGCCCTTTGGCCTTACAAATGCAGGAGCTACTTTCCAGAGGGCCATGGATTATGCCTTCAAAGAGTTGATAGGAAAAATCATCGAAATATACCAAGATGACTTAACTGTTTTTTCAAAGGAAAGATCCAGCCATGTTGATCATCTAAGAAAGGTTTTTGAACGATGCAGAGAGTATGGCATTTCTCTAAATCCGGCTAAGTCAGTATTAGGCATCGAAGAGGGGAAGCTCTTGGGGCATATTATAAACAGGGACGGGGTCAAGATTGACCCTGAAAGAGTTGAAGCAATCAAGAAGATACCTCTCCCAAAAAATGTGAAAGGCCTTCAATCTTTTAACGGTCATATAATTTTTATCAGAAGATTTATCCCAAACCTAGTTGAGTTAATGAAACCCATGCAACGGTTACTCAAAAAGGATGCTAAGTTTGTGTGGACTAATGAGGAGAAAGAAGCTTTCACCACCATTAAAGATGCTATTACTAGATCACCCGTATTGGTTAGTCCGGACTACACTAAAGACTTCATGATTTTCTCCTTTGCTTCTGAAGATACTATCGCTGGTGTTTTGCTCCAAAAGAACTTCGAAGGGTTCGAGCAACCGATTGCATTTATGAGTAGGGCCTTGCAAAATTCAGAACTAAAATACAACATAATGGAAAAGCAAGCTTATGCCTTGGTTAAATCCTTGAAACATTTCAGAACGTATATTGGCTATAATAAAGTTATAGGTTATGTTCCCCATGTTGCAGTAAAAGATATCCTATCCCAGCAGGATTGCTTAGGAACAAGAGGCACATGGGTATCCAAAATCCAAGAATATGACTTGGAAATAAAGCCTACTAAACTTATCAAGGGACAGGGCCTAGCCAAAATGTTGACTTAGAAAAATGAGGAAGCCATTGACATAAATTGTACGGACCAACCATCTGGTCCATGTATGACACCTACCTTGCAAGAATTAGATAACCATTGGTATTCTGATATCATATATTTCCTCCTGCATTTGACTTGCCTAGATCACCTTAAGGGACACAAGCGAAGGGCACTAAGACTAAAAGCTGCCAGATATTGCCTTACTCAAGAAGGCTTGGGTTGGAGAAACCCTGATGGGGTAATTCTTAGATGTGTCCATGAGCAAGATTCTAAAAAGATCTTGACTGAGTTCCACTCGGGATTTTGTGGTCACTATGCAACAAATACAATTGCTCACACAATCCTCAGAGCTGGGTATTATTGGCCAACCATATTTGCTGATGTATACAAACATGTCAAGTATTGCCAAGAATGTCAACTGTTCACAGGAAAACCTAAATTGGCTGCTTTACCCCTCAACCTGGTTGTTGTCATTGCCCCCTTCCAGCAGTGGGGCCTTGACTTTATTGGTAAATTCAAAGACAACTCTAGCAATGGATTTTGTTGGATCTTAACGGCAACCGATTATTTCACCAAATGGGTGGAGGCTATTCCCGCCAAGACGGCTACTGAAAAGGTTGTCATGGATTTCATTGAAGACAAAATCATCACTCGATTTGGCACCCCTTTGAAGATAACTACTGACAATGCCAAAGCTTTCAGTTCAACAGAAGTGAATGACTTCTGTTTCAAATATGGCATTGTTTTATCTCATTCTTCTGATTATTATCCACAAGGTAATGGCCTTGCTGAATCCTCAAACAAAAATCTAATGACTATCCTCAAGAAAACTGTTGGTGATAACAAGAGAGCCTGGGATAGCAACATTAAATATGCCCTTTGGGCAGACAGAATCACAAAGAAGAACTCCACCGGAAAGTCCCCTTTTGAGCTTATTTATGGCATCACAACAACTTTACCTCTTAGCATGAAAATCCCAATCTTCAGAATGCTAACTGACTATAACTCTGAAAAGTTAGAGTTGGAGGATAGGGCTAACCAAATCATCGAGCTTGATGAAAGCAGAAGGGCTTCCTTGGACAAAATGTTAAGACAAAAGGAGAGTATGAAGGCCACGTTTGATAGATCAGCCAAGCCAAGGTCTTTTCAAGTAGGGGGCACTGTTCTCTTATGGGACAAAAGGAGGGAGAAACCCGGGAAGCATGGGAAATTTGACAGCCTTTGGAAAGGCCCTTTATTATACGCTGGCAAGTCGAAACCAATTCTTTCTGCCTCAACACTATGGAGGGGGAAATACTACCTCTCCCCATGAATGGGCAACATTTGAAGCCTTTTTACCGAAATAACATACAAGATGACCAAGGGGTCATCTCAGGGCTTCCCTAAACTCTTATCTTTGTACTTTTATGTATCATTTTTTGTATCGTAGTGATATTTTTGTACTGTAGTCCATATATATGTTTGAAAAAGAAAAGATTCCTATTTTTGTACTTTAAATTCGAAAAGAAAAAGCAAAAATATTTTCATATTTGATATTTCATTTTTGACATTATTTATCATGTACATGTGGAACTAAAACACTTCTTTTTCCATGCAGGAAATTGATATTCTGGGATTCTCGAACACCTTCTTTGATTCCTAGATCAAGCAAGTGTCCATCCCGCAGTTGGAGCCAGATGTTATCAACTATATTTGTACAATAGTTGAAACCTTATTGAGCCGCCAGTGTTGGAACACATCAATGTTCACTTCCAGAGTATCTGGGTTTCAGATATTTGGGTCTAGCTAGTTTTGGCTAGCCAGTTTTGTTTTTGACTCGACATGACCATGGCCCCATGGGGGTTTGTAACAAAGTGTGCTAGTAGGGTCTGAGTGGCTCGGTTCCCCATGACTTGATTAAGCAACTAAGGTATTCCAGGGAGTTTTTTCCCTTGTCAATTATACTTTGCTTAAGGTGATGTATAATCGATGAGGTTTTCTCCCGCTTCCTCCGAAGCTGGAATGCCCGATTTTGAAAATCTGAGCCGTGGGGGGTTATTAGAGTCCAACTAATATGTATAAACCTACTAGACACTATTAGAATAGGTTTTGGTCATGTCCTAAGTCTCTAGGACCCCCAGAAAAAATTTCGAAAAAATTTTACCGAACGCATTGGATTTGGGGTTTTTAATTTTTAATTATTTTTAAATTTTAATTAAATTTCTCTATAGTTTAAATGGAGAAATTTGAGTCTGTAATATGTCAGTCATCCAGGGTCCGAATTTAGTGATTGATGGCTCGTTTCATAAGCCAAAAATCACACATGACCCATGGACCAGCTAAACCCAACTTTCGGATGTCAATTCAGCCTCATAATTAATATTTTCTCTAAAAACTCATTTACAGAGAAATTATTAATTAAATTAATAAATTTGAATATTTTGGAGAAATCCAAATCTCTCCTAAATAATCAGAAATGAATAAAATAAAAGGCTAATTGACATGGCACTGGGCATTAAAGAAGATTCCAATCATCGCAGTCATCATTCAGTCAACTATCCAGTCACTACAAGAGATCTCCTTCAAGCTAATTCGCCCTCTTCCATGCAAAACTCGTTTTGGTGAGGTGTCAAGTATTGAATGGATTGGTTGATGTGCATTAAAGCCTATGGTAGGCGCCCTCCTTGACTCATCAAATCACAAAGCTTGGCTCCTTTTGCAAACTCGAGTTAGTACCTACCACTCCTACCACATCTCCACTTGTCTCCTTTCAAGCTCACGCCCTCCCCCATTTAACTCACGTCATTCCTCATTAAGCTCACGTCAATCCTAGTTGGAGCTCCCTCATTGGATGGGTGGAGCTTCCCATACCTTCCCAAACTCGACCTTGCCATCTGTATTACCACTCCAAGCCTTTTGATTGAGTTTGAACTGGAATTTGACTTTGCAACTTAGTGTTATTTGGCTCTCTTTGGCCAAATTCGAATTAGGGTTTTGGCTGTTGGTTCTACTATAAAGAGAGGCCCATTTGGGTTATTATCTCATGGATCTTTGGGGCAAACTTACTCTGCCAATTTGTAATCGTGTTCTAGCTTTTTGCTATTGGAAATAAATCGACTTTGGAGGTCTATTGATGTGCACATTGGTTCATGAGAAATTATTAAAGCTTCAATGAGGTGATGTTGTTTTATTAATGCTATTTCATATATAATTGTTTGATCATTCTAGCTTAGAAGTCCTTTTTATGTCCATGGAATGAATATTTGGGTTCAACTTATTCATTTATGCTTGGTTAATTAAGATCTAGAAGTAGCAAACAGTAATTTGTTATACTTATGCTCTTCTTGTCTTTTTTGGTTAAACATACTAGACTTGATCAAATCGTTGTTGAAGTGGCTTGGTTTTGCAGATCTCCTAAGTGCAAAGTGGGATCTTGAGCTAGGTTGCTTCTTCCTCCCCTTTGCCATCATTTTGCTAACTTTTGTGCATTTCAAGGGTCTTCAAAAGATCGATCCGTGCTTCAAGGTTGAGCTTGAGAAGTTCATGAAAAATCCATCCATTCTTCAAAACTTCAAACTGGTTACTTGGTTCTAAAACTTCCCTCTTCTAGTCCATTCCCCTTACCTTTTTCCACCCATTTATCTCTTATCCCCTTCTCTTTTATTTCTCTTGTTAAGCCTAGCTTAGGATTTGCCATAAGGTTGAAGCTCCTTCAACCTTGGGGAATAACTTGGGATTTGTTCCCTTGTGCTCTCTTCAACACTTGTTTTTGGCGTATCACCGATTAACCGGAGGATTTCCATAGCAGTGTTTCAAACCCTCAAGTGTTCCACTTGAAACTTATCTCGATTCCAAGTTTCCTCTTCTCTTCCATTCGCTCCTCCTTTACTTTTGTCTTTCCTTCTCCCATTCGTTTTCCTCTTTTGCCCCTACCTTATTTTTCCTCTCGTCCCTCCTCTTCCATCCACCAGTTGCTCCTCTTGTCCTCCCTTCTTCCCATTTGTCCACCCTTCAAAAATCACAACAAAACATTAAAAAATCAAAGTTTGTTAAGCTAGAGGTTAGTTAGTTGCATTTCTTGGGAAGGTTAGTAGTTAGATTTCTTTTGTAAATCAATTTTCATGCATTGAGGGGTTATTTTAGGCATATCAAAAGGTCATCTAGGGCTTGCATTTAGTCTCTTTCTTAAAGTTGTATAGTTTCATTCCAAAAGTAGATAAGTTGGCATATGAAGTAGTGTGAAATCTTGTGGGTGCATTCTCATTCCCATCGTTTTTTGGGGCGTTTTAGTTTGCTGGTCCGTTTGGTTAAAATCGTAATTTAATTCCAAAATCTCATGCTTTTGACAAAATAGACTTCATTTCGTAAATCCCAAAAGTTACATTTTAAAAGAACATTTTGCACATGCATTAGATCTTAGTTGTTTGTATCTAGTTCAAGTTTATTTGATTTAATTTTTTCGTTAACACTTAATAGGTGCTTGTTGAGAATTTGTTGAACTTGTGTAGATCTTTAAAAAGGGAAGAGAAGTGCTTATGTCAGCAAGGCATAAAAGTGACCAAAGTCACATTCAAGAAAGGAGCATAAACCAAGCGAAAGAACCAAAACGATTATCCTTTGTAACTAGCCATTAAGGGCTCTAAGATTCTCTCTTTAAAAGTTTATCTCAAGTCAGATCTAAGACCTTTCAAGGAATTTTCCTTAAGGCACTTGTAACAATTAATAAAAGTTTCTAGTGGAGGAGTCCTCCACCTTTGGGTTTCTTCCCCATTTGGGGAAGAGTGTTGGGTTTGCTTAGCTTAGATATTTTAAGTTCTTGTTTTAGAGTAGTTTATTTTATCTTGTCGCTTCTCTCTCAAGTTTTGACCAGAGTAAGCTAACTTTGGGATTGTATCCCAAAGGCCACATAGTCTTGTGGTAGCTTCTCGTTCCCCCATCAGCTTCTTGTGGACATCCAGCTAGTTGGAAGGTTTCCAAGACTGACGGTTCTAGTGATTGACCTTTGTTCGGAGGTTGATCCCACTGTAGTGTAAAATTGTTTGATAGAACACTAGATCTTTCAGTTATTTCATTTCACTTTGCAAGTAGCATACTAGTTATCTTTATATTTCTTTTGAGCTATCACTTGTTTAAATTCCGCAAAGCTTCATAATTATTTCCACTATTATTTCATTTTCTTGTAATAAAACGAACAAAGTCTCTTGAACTTGGCCAAATCCAAGTCAAGAGCACTCTCTGTCGGAGAGCATATAGACTTGCACGTTCCCCCTGCATTAGGCATTTTAAAGTAGGAACTCTCTTGAACTGTGGTCTTAAGACCAAGTCAAGAGCGCTCTCTGTCGGAGAGTTGAACAAGTGCTCTAATAATAAAACTTTTCAATCCACACTTCCCCTTTAATTAATTTATCTTGGTCGTTTGTCCTACACCCGTATGCTCTGCCAACCGGAAACGGTTGGACTAGTACTCAGAAAGGTGAAGGATTTGATAATCTCATAAGTGACAATTAATTAAAACTTTCACCCCCATAACCAACGAACCGGCGTTGTTCAAAAAGTATTTTAATCAGTTCTCAGGGGAGGCGCCGGAGTGCCCAATCTGCGACACGGTGGCCGGTTAGCATTGCACGCCTCGCTGTGATTCCAGACAGGTTCCGACATGTCTCTTAAAGGAGCTGCTTAGAATATCTTTCCGGACACTCTTTGATATCCTTGGTTTTACCCATAATAATCAAGACCATTAAAACTTTGAAATTTACCAAGATAATTTGCACAACGATCTCACAAACGGCATTTCTTCAAGACCCACACTTTCAGCATCACAATCTTTATCTTTCTCTGACTCCATAAGGCACTGGTTGTTTAAAAGCATATATATTGATTAGGACCATTTGTCCTTGTGTTTATTTCATATTGTGAATGCTCTAGTAATTAATCAAGTCTTGAATCATATTGCCATCTTGTTATCTTATTTCGCAACGTGGATTGCATTATTATCTTGTGTTTGTCTCATGTTTTAAATTGGTCTCATCCTAAAAAAAACTCCTAAACAACACTCATCCACATCACCCCATACAAAAAACACTATAAATACTAGAGCCTTAGTGAAACTCTTTTGTAGGGACTACCCCCCTTGGCTTCGTTAGGAGTTTTCCTAAACGGAGGAGCTGGGATTCAGGTGACAGTACCTGGCTCATTGCTTGCCCCCAAGGCCACACCTCTCTCACTTGTAGTGAAGAGACAGCTTTCGAAAGATTTCCGCTGCTGGTGTGCAATCTGGCAGACAACAGGCACTACTGACTGCTCTGTACAAATGGTATAATGGCTACATCGGTCATCTCTTTGAGTATCCTGAGACTCAGTCATGGCATGGGGAATATATATACTACTGTCCAAAATCTGATAATGATCCAATATAGATGCTCATCTCAATGTAAGGGAACTGGCTGAATAGTGTAATGGAATCTGACAAAAAATGTATGGTAGCCCGGCTACTATATATATGATAACAGGAATCTAGCCCAAGTGTCACAATATCTCTCAAATGCCTCTTCCTCTTCCATGGGAGTTACTCTTCCACTCCAATTCGACCTTCATTCAATCATGCCAATTATATTGACCTCCCAACTCCCCAATAACATTAGACTCCACCTTGGATTCGAATGGGTGAGAATAGGATGCCATGTGTCATGAGGAATCTAGCTTTGTGTGGGTCCTACACCACCAATGTGTCTCCATGACCGCCACCTTATTTTTCTATCATAAATATTTATTTAACCCCTTTTAATATATTTATGTCAATCTAATGTCCATTTGGGGTTTATTAGCGCCCTTATTCAAAATCCCAATGTTTCCACCCCAACCTAGGAAACTAGTAGATTGGTGGAATTTTCTCTTTTGAGATTTATTTGAATGAGGACGTTAAAAAAAAGTACAATTCAAAAAATCGATTTAGCCAACCTGGAAAAATTGAGCCACTAGAAATCAGTGAAAGAAAACCCAAACCTGTTCGGCCCTCTCTACGTAGTTGTACAGCCTCCCATGTCTGTTGTACTGAATCCGTACGGTCTCTGGGTCAGATGTACGGACAGATCCATATGGCCTCCTCTCACACGTGCAAGTTCCTCTACGATGGTTGTACGGCTGAGCTGCGGGTCTGTACGGCACTCTTGTTGAAATATTGTAACTTCTAAGAATATTCTATTTGTACTTTATCCGGAGATGTTTCATTCCTCCGTCGAAACATTACTATATATCTTAAGATGTTTATTCCTTCGTCGAGATGATGTGACTAGGGTTATTAGACTTCCCTAGTGGGGTCGGCCCTGAGTTAAGTGTTTAGGGGTTATTGGACTCTCCTAGGAGGAGTCGGCCCAGTTAGGGTTAAAAGTCAAGTGAAGTAAAGTATAAATAGAGGATGTGTGTTCCTCATTTATCACACTCACTTGTGAATTGCGCATAGGAAAGAGAGATCTGGGAAAGAGGAGAAGGAGCTCTTGTTTGGGGTTTACATCTTTGTATTTGTTGGTCATCTATATTGAGAAAAGCTTTGCTGGGTTCTCTACGCCATGAGGGTTCCCAAGATAAATCTGTGTCTATCTTGTGATTGTGTTTCTTTCAGTGATCCTTATTATGCTCTTGTTGTGAATTTTATGCTAAACTTAACATGGTATCAAAGCTAGTCTGAATAGGACATCTTTCACAAGGTGAAAATACCTCTCTCGCGTCCTCCAGTGAAAATTAGGGTTTCTGCAAAAGTTGGAATTTTTGGAATCTGAAAGCATGGTTGGATGCTCCTCCTCAAAAGCAAAATTTTGAGCCCTAGATCGAACCGTTTGAGTGGGTAGATCTCCGGGAAAGTCAAACCCTAGTTTGACTTCTGGACCAGAAAACTGGAAAAACAGTGAACCAAAAAAATTGCGAACCTGTGCACCAGTGAGCCAGAAAAGTTGTGAACCTGTGCAACAGTGAACCAGAAAAGCTGCGCACCAGTGAACCAGTAAACCAGAAAATCTGTTCCAGATCCGAATTTCGCTGGTCAAACTTGAAGGATGAAAAGTTGAAGTCTTCAGAAATCAACTACATCAGTCAACTCAATTCAGTCAAGCACATCTCCTGGTAAGGTCAGTTTTGCATTTTAAGAATTTTCAATTTTTGGTGACCTCCTAGATAAGATGGCCCCAAGTACGAAGCTTGAGGACAAGCTAGAGGGTATAGAGAATTTTCGGGCATGGAAATATAGGATTGGTCTCATTCTTGAAGAGAATGATCTTGCCCAATACATCAAAGATGAGGTTGCAGAACCTGCGGAAGATGAAGCTAAAGAGAAGTACAAGAAGGATATGTTTAGGGCAAAGAGAATCATTGTTGATTCTATCAAAGACCACTTGATTCCCCAAGTGTCATCCAAGAAGACCTCGAAGGAAATGTATGATGCCCTAGCCAAAATGTATGAAGCTACACTGCTGGGAATCGACCCCCCCCCATCGAATCGATCCCAATTCGCACTTCGGACGGAATTGATTCCAGATCGCAATTCCTCATCGATTCCGCCCGGAATCGATTTTGTAATTCGCGAATTGGGAAAGAAAAATGATCCCTGGAATTTTGCAATTCGCTGCGGAATCGTAGCTTCCGAGTCGATTCCGGATCGAACCCTCATCGAACCCGGGCATAAAAATTGAACCCTAAAACGATCCCGAGATCGATTCCGCGAACAGGGCGGATTTTTGGAAAAATATTTTGATTTTTGAATTTTTTTGGGGGGGTTTTTTTGGAGGGCTAGGTCACTTTGGGCCAACAAAGGTTGAATGAGTCCATTTGGACTCATTCCATTACTCATTTTTTTGATTGGGAAGAGTTTGAGCTTGGAGTGAGTTTGCTAGTTGTTTGAGAGCTTTGAGCATTGAGTGGGAGATTGAAGGGGAGAGCTTGCAAGGGAGATTGAAGCTTCCATAGAGACATTCAACCACCATTGAAGAGCTAAAAGGTAGGCTCTAAAAACTCATCTTTGTTTGTTTTTGCAATTTTTTTTCACTATGTTAAAAAATGGAAAACTTGCAATGCTCTCTTCTCCTACTCTTTCCAATTTCTTCTTCTCCATCATTCTATTGCAAGGAACAAGTGACTCTCATCTTGAATCAAGAAACATGATGGGTATGTGGTTTTGGTTTTTCATTCCACTTCTTCTCATTATGATGGTGTTGGGAAGTAGATGTGGTGGTGGTAGTGATGAGGGGGAAGAGGTAGAGAGTGATGCATACCAAGGAGAAGAGGAGGAAGGGGAAGAGGGTGATGATGATGATGATGAGGGTGATGTGGGGCAAAAACAAAAAGACACAACACCTTTGTGGAAGTATGTGACAAGGCAAGGGGGAGGGAGAGGGGGTGGAACCACAAAGTTTGGATGCCCCCATTGTGGGAAAACATACACAGGTTCATATACCCGGGTGAGAAAGCATTTGTGTGGGGTTATGCCATGCGATGTAGGTAAGTCTCATGGAGTCAAAACTTGTGACAAAGTGGGAGCTAAAGAGAGAAGCAAATACAAGATGGACGAAGAGGCCGCTCAAAACAACTCCAAGAGATCGAGGGTTGATTCTAAATCCCCACAGAGAATGTTTGGTAGTGGAGCTGGATCGTCATCGGCTCGATAGGGAGCCTCATCTCCCCATGGAGTCTCGCCTATATGAAGAACATTATCCGATTTCCTTGACCAAGGTTGTAGAGATGATGTGGATTCAAAAGTTTATAGGTTTCTCTATGCATGTGGTGTGCCATTCAATGTTCTTCGCTCACCCTATTGGCATGAAATGGTACAAGCCATCAATGGTGGCCCTCAAGGATACAGAAGCCCTGGGTATGACAAAGCTAGAACCGTGGGACTTGGCAGGGAAAGAGCCAAAATCAATAGTGCTCTTGGAAAGTTCACAAATGATTGGTCCAACTATGGGGTATCCATTGTATCTGATGGGTGGACAAATGTTAAAGGCAAGCCATTGATAAATATTCTTGGCGTTTCTGCTAGCGGTGCGGTCTTCCTTTTAGCCCATGACTACTCAGATTGCTACAAGACCGCTATTAATATTGCACAACCTTTACTTAAAACCATTCAAGAGATTGGGCCATACAATGTCATGCATCAAAAGGTTCAATGTGTGAACCAAATAGCCTGACCAAAATATGTTGGGATACTTATCCTCAATGATTGCTCCTGCTGCCTTACAATTAGCAACATTATCGGCATTTCTGCTAGCGGTGCGGTCTTCCCTTTCATCCCATGACTACTCAGATTGCTACAAGACCGCTATTAATATTGCACAACCTTTACTTAAAACCATTCAAGAGATTGGGCCATAGAATGTCATTCAAGTCATCATTGATAATGCTACTAATTGTAAGGCAGCAGGAGCAATCATTGAGGATAAGTATCCCAACATATTTTGGTCAGGCTGTTTGGTTCACACATTGAACCTTTTGATGCATGATATTGTTAAGATGAAGGACAATAATTACTGATGGATTGGTTCCTTGTACAAGAGAGGTAAGAAAATGATCAAATTTATTACCAATCATAGCATGGCCAACCACATTTTTCGCAATCACTCTAAGTTGGAGCTATTGAAGATTGCAAAGACTAGATTTGCTAGCTACTACCTCACCTTCAAGAGGATTTTGAAGGTAAGAGAGGCATTGGCTAGTATGGTCTCAAGTGATCCATGGTAGGAATTGAAAGATAGAGATGCAAGTGCATCAGATAGAAGTGACTTTCAGGAGGTGGAGGACACCGTTCTTGAAGGTCATTTTTGGTCACAGGTTAGGTATGTTCTACAGTTCACCAAGCCAGTTTATAACATGATTCGTTTTGCAGATACAGATCAGCCGGTGATTGGGGAAGTATATGAGCAGATGGATAGCATGCTTGGTCAAATCAAAGACATTGTTGAGCAAAGAGATGTAGTCTTGTATGACCATATTCATAAACATGTGGTCAAAAGATTGGATAATCTAAATGTTCCACTCCATGCCCATGCATATGTCCTCACCCCAAAATACTATTCTCCAATTTGGTTGGCCCAACCTGCACCTGGGGGTGGAGTTAGGAAAAAACCCCACACAGATCCAGAGGTTGCTGCTGGGTATATGCAAGCATTAGAGAAGTTGGTCCCTGATGAGGAAGAGTGTGCTCTAGTACGAACTGAATTGAGCATATACATAAGTGTGCATGGACGCTTTGGTTCCGTGTTTGCAACCAAAGATCGAGACAGATTGGATCCTATCCATTGGTGGAACATGCATGGCTCTAGAGCCACATATTTGCATAAATTGGCGCTGAGGGTGTTATCACAGGTTGTTAATAGCTCTTCTGCAGAGAAGTGTTGGAGCACCTACAACTTCATCCACAGTGTAAAGAGAAACAATCTGAATGTAGATCGCGCAAAAAGCTTGGTTTATGTGCACTACAACTTGAGGTTGTTGTCCCATTATTGTGAGGCGACCAAGAATGATAGAACATTTTTGACTTGGGACAACAATCCAGAGGAGGCTAATGTGGAGGATGGAGCCATAGCATTAGAGCGCTTGGAGGCTAAACTATTGGGTGATCATGATGATCCAATTCAGACTAGCCATACAGAGATGCCACCCCCAAGCAAAAGCAGCTTTCCGAATGCAGGAGTTTTGCCTTTAGCTTCACAACGTCCAATTTTAGCCCGTGGGGGCCATTCATCTTCTTCTCATGTTCCACGATCACTTCCACCAGCACCTATTCCACCTAGAACACGAGAAAAGAAATTGGAAGTTACTTATGGCAAGTGAAAAGCTTAGTAGATTCATAGTACTTTGTAGTTTGTATTTCATTTTCATGTTTATTTTGGCGGTTGGCCTATTTTGTAAACATTATGGCCTAGTTTGATGGCAAATATTATATGTTGAAATTTGAAGGTTGATGTTGTTGATGATTGATGATTGATGATTTGATGATGATCATTTAATGACAATGTTATAAGTTATAGCTCCTAGAATCTAGAAGACTAGATGATTAATGTTATATCAATGTGTACTAAATGGTTATATGAATATCTAGATTCTATGTTTTGATGTTTTCTATAGCTAATTTGCCATAATACATGTTTTTTTTAATTTATATGCATCAAAATATATTAAAATATATATTATATAAAAAATGCTCCCGAAACGGAAGCTTTTGAAAATTTCGCTTTTCGCTCCCGCTCCTACTCCCCGCTCCCGCTTCCAACAACGTTGGTATGAAGGAAGGAACATCAATAGGAAGATGAACTTGAGAACTCAATTGAAGAGCACTAAGATGAGTCAAGGAGAAGCTATTCAAGATTACTTCACAAGGGTCTCCTAGTTCAAGGAACAACTAGAAGCCATTGGAGACAACCTTGATGAAGATGAACTAGTCATGACTGCTCTCAATGCTCTCACTAGACCTTGGGATTCATTCATTCAGACCATGTGTTCCAGAAAGGAAAGCATGAAGTTTGATATTGTATCGGAGGATTGCATTCAAGAAGAGGCTAGAGTAGCCAATAGAGAGGCCCTACTCAAAGAAGATAATCAAGTATTAGCCACCCATCCCAAAAGAAGAAGGAATCAATCCAACTTCAAGAAGGAAAGCCACGAGGAGTCTCAACCTCCACAAAGGTTTCAAAAGAAAAGAAGAACCATTCCAGAAAGAAATTACTCTTCATTCCAATGTTTCATTTGTCACAAAATAGGACACATTGCTAGGGATTGTCCTTCAAGGAAGAAAAAGAAGCGTTTCCACCACAGAAGACATCAAGCACATCTAGCAGAAGATTATAGTGAAAATGAAGAGGAGGAAAGACCTCAAAGGAAAAGAGCTAAAGTAGAAGAAGAAGATGCAGAAGAGTATGTTCTATTCTCTGCACTCTCAGGGTCTGTAACACCTGGAGAAGATACATGGCTTATTGATAGTGGTGCTTCAAAGCACATGACGGGACAAAAGAAAACTCTTTCAAGACTTGAAGAGAAGACCTCTCCACAGGAAGTATCATTAGGAGATGACTATCAATATCCTATCAAAGGAATTGGTGAAGCAAGCTACAAGCTTGATTCTGGAACCCCCATGAAGATGAAGGAAATTTTATATGTACCAAGTTTGAAGAAGAACCTACTTTCTATCTCAGCATTAGATAAGAAAGGCTATAGGGTTGTATTCATAGATGGACAAGTACTCATGTGGCGAAAGGAAAATCGATTGAGGATGCAGTTGTTATTGGTGAAGAGGAAGGAGGGCTATATAAACTCAAGGGACATTCAGAAGCAGCTCTTGTTCATGAAGCCACTAGCCCAAGTGAGCTATGGCATAGAAGGCTTGCTCACATCAACTACAAAGCATTACCCTATGTGAGTAAAGTAGTAACAGGATTACCAGATTTGAAGGTTGATCATGAAGGCACTTGCAAAGGATGTGCAAAAGGAAAAAAATATCAAGAATCCATTTCCAAAGAGTGAAACAAAGACTAAAATTACTTTGGAATTGATTCATTCAGATGTATGTGGTCCAATGCCCTCCACATCCTTGAGTGGATATGCATACTACCTTACTTTTATTGATGACTACTCAAGAAAGACTTGGATATATTTCCTGAAAGGAAAAGATGAAGTCTTTGAAAAATTCAAGGAATCCAAAGCCTTGATAGAAAATCACTCAGAAAAGAAAATCAAGACACTCAGGACAGATAATGGTGGCGAATACACTTCAAAGGATTTTGAAGATTTTTGTAAAGAAGCTGGAATCAAGAGGGAATTAACCACTCCCTACAATCCTCAACAAAATGGTGTTGCGGAAAGAAAGAATAGAACCATTATGGAAGCAGTGAAGACAATGATACATGATCAAGATCTTCCTATGCATCTATGGGGTGAAGCAGCAAGGACCGCAGTCTATGTCCAAAATAGATTGTCTCATAGTGCCCTTGGATTCAAGACTCCAGAAGAAATGTTCACAGGGAAGAAGCCTGAGGTAAGCCACCTCAAAATATTTGGGTGCCCTGTATATGTTCACATACCACAAGAGAAGAAAACTAAGTTGGACCCTTCCGAAAAGAAGGGAATATTTGTTGGGTATTGTGAAGCATCCAAAGCATTCAGAATATACATCCCAGGATTCCATCACATAGAAATTAGTAGAGATGTAACATTTGATGAAGAAGCTGCTCTCAAAAGATCTAGAAAGAGCCAGTGTGAAGAAGTATATGAAGAAGATATACCTCCTAGAAATACAGAAGCAGTTTCCTTCCCTGAAGAAGAAACACCAGAAGACCATGATATGATAGAACCTCAAGAACCCCCGCCTATGAACATATCACGGAAGAGAAAGCCAGCATGGGCAAGAGAAATTATACAAGAAGCAGAAAGATATGGAGCTCCAGAAGGTTCCACTATAGCAAGCAAGAAATCAAAGCCATTTTCCAGTTATGTGGCTTTGATGTGTGATCTTGTAGATAAAGAACCTACCAATTATGAAGAAGCAGTTCATAAGAAAGAATGGGTAGAAGCAATGACGGAGGAATACCAGTCAATAATGAAGAATGATGTTTGGGATGTAGTTCCCAAACCAAAAGACAGAGTGTGGTATTCTCCAAGTGGATATACAAGAGAAAGCATGCTGTGGATGGTAGCATTGAAAAGTATAAGGCAAGGTTTGTGGCCAGAGGATTCTCTCAGAAAAAGGGAATTGACTATGAAGAAACATTTGCACTAGTTGCAAGGTACACTTCCACTAGAACCATCATGGAACTTGCATCCATGATGAAGTGGAGATTACACCAGATGGATGTGAAGACAACATTCCTTAATGGTGTTATTGAGGAAGAAGTGTACATAGAACAACCACAAGGATTTGAGGTTGAAGATAAAAGAACTCGCGTATGTAAGTTGAAGAAAGCTCTATACGGGTTGAAACAAGCTCCTAGAGCTTGGTACGGACGAATTGATAGCTTCTTAACAAGCTTGGGCTTTACCAAAAGTAAAGTTGATCCTAACCTTTACCTTAAGGTTATGGATGATGAACCTGTCATACTATTACTGTATTTGGATGATCTATTTCTGACAGGAAATGAGAAACAGATAAAGGAAAGCAAGAAGAAGCTAGCTACAAAATTTGAGATGAAAGATCTCGGATTGATGCATTACTTCCTAGGTCTGGAAGTATGGCAAGGCCCAGAAGGAATCTTTCTCAACCAGGGAAAGTATGCTATGGAAATCTTGAAAAGATTTGATGTGTTGGAATGTAAGGCCATGGCCACTCCCATGGATACCAACTTGAAGTTGTTGGCTGATGAATCATCAGAATTAGTGGATATGACTCAGTACAGACAGATTATTGGGTCGCTGATGTATCTGACGAATACCAGGCCAGATATATGCTTTGTTGTGAACACCTTGAGTCTGTATCTAGTTGAGCCTAGACGTGTGTACCTGATAGCTGCAAAGCATGCGATGAGGTACCTAAAAGGTACGATAGATTTTGGTCTATATTATCTTGGAGATAATGATTTCAGATTGTATGGTTATATAGATGCACATTGGGCTGGAAGTGTCTTAGACATAAAGAGCACATCGGGTGGATGTTATTGTCTGGGATCTGCTATGATCTCGTGGTTTAGCAGGAAGCAGTCCAGTATGGTTCTCAGCACAACTGAAGCGGAATATATAGCAGCTTGCCCTACTAGTTGTGAAACCATATGGCTTCGGAAGTTGCTATCAAGACTATTTGACTTAGAGATGGACCCCACTGTGATCCTGTGTGACAACCAGAGTTGTATCAAGATGACAGAGAATCCAGTATTCCATGATAAGTCAAAGCACATAGAGATCCAATATTTTTATATACGGGATATGGTGCAGAAAGGAGCTATAAAGCTCGAGTATGTGAGCACTGATGAGCAAGTTGCTGATGTATTGACCAAACCTCTATCTCGATTAAAGTTTGAGTATTTCTGAGACAAGCTTGGTGTAGTTCAGAAGGACCCTCCTTGAAAGGGGGAGTGATATGGTCGATGATGATATTTGGATATCGGTATCGATGTGGATACCTGTATCGATGATAAGGTTTCCTATACCGACGGTAAGGTCGATGATGAGGATACCTGTATTGATGATGTGGATACTTGTATCGATGATGAGGATACCTGTATCGATGATGAGATTACCTGTTCCGACAATGAGGTCGATGATGAGGATGCTTGTACCGACGATGAGGTCGATGAAGTGGTACTTAGACTTTGTCTAAGAGGACTGGTGGGATTGATCATCCTTAGACAATGATCCCGTAATTCTGAAAGGAAGGATAGTCTTAAATGTTGATCCTTGGATTGTGATGGGATTGATCATCCCTAGACAGTGATCCCATAATTCTGAAAGGAAGGATAGTCTTAAATTTTGATCCTTAGACTAGAATCCCGTAATTCCTAAAGGAAGGATTGTCTCAGATGTGAGTAGTGGACAAGGATCCCATAATTCCGAAAGGAAGGATCGTCCAAGTGTGGTAGCTCCGTAAATACTGGGTCCTGTAGTTCCGAAAGGAAGGATTGTCTGAGCACCACCAATGTTGATGGACTAGAGTCCCGTAATTCCGAACGGAAGGACTGTCCATGATCCCGTAATTCCGAAAGGAAGGAACACCAGAGTAGATGGACTAGAGTCCCATAATACCAAAAGGAAGGACTGTCCATAATCCTGTAATTTTGAAAGGAAGGATCACCAGAGTTGATGGACTAGAATCCCGTAATTCCAAAAGGAAGGATTGTCCATGATCCCGTAATTTTGAAAGGAAGGATCACCAGAGTTGATGGACTAGAATCCCGTAATTCCGAAAGGAAGGATTGTTCATGATCCTGTAATTCTGAAAGGAAGGATCACCAAAGTTGTTGGACTAGGGTCCCGTAATTCCGAAAGGAAGGACTGTCCACGATCCCGTAATTCCGAAAGGAAGGATCATGTGTGTTGCAGATTATGATGTTGTGGATCAAGAGATCCAGATGATGAGGCTGTTGATCAGAAGATCCAGATGTTGATGCTGTTGATCGGGAGATCCAGTCGATGAGGCTGTTGATCGAGACATCCAGATGATGCTGTTGATCGGAAGATCCAGATGATGAGGTTGTTGATTGAGAGATCTGGATGATGTTGTTGATCGGAAGATCCAGATGATGATGTTGTTGATTGAGAGATCCAAATGATGCTGTTGATCGGAAGATCCAGATGATGATGTTACTGTAGTTGATCGAGTGTTGCAGAAGATGAAGACTCAGTACTAACGATGTTGATGTTCCAGTATTGATTATGTTCCAGTAACCGTTTGAGTTACTAATGATGATTGAAGAAAGCTTCCAATGATTTATAGATGTATCATGTATGATGTTGATAACTCCTTGCTCCTGCAGATGTTGTTAGAATATCCTTCTCGTTAAGGGGGAGTGTTGAAATATTGTAACTTCTAAGAATATTCTATTTGTACTTTATCCGGAGATGTTTCATTCCTCCGTCGGAACATTATTATATATCCGGAGATGCTTATTCCTCCGTCGGGATGATGTAACTAGGGTTATTAGACTTCCCTAGTGGGGTCGGCCCTGAGCTAAGTGTTTAGGGGCTATTGGACTCTCCAAGGAGAAGTCGGCCCAGTTAGGGTTAAAAGTCAAGTGAAGTAAAGTATAAATAGAGGATGTGTGTTCCTCATTTATCACACTCACTCACTCATTCACTCACTTGCGAATTGCGCATAGGAGAGAGAGAGATCTGCGAAGGAGGAGAAGGAGCACTTGTTTGGGGTTTACATCTTTGTATTTCTTGGTCATCTATATTGAGGAAAGCTTTGCTGGGTTTTCTACCCCATGAGGGTTTCCCAGGATAAATCTGTGTCTATCTTGTGATTGTGTTTCTTTCAGTGATCCTTATTATGCTCTTGTTGTGAATTTTATGCTAAACTTAACACCTCTCTCTACAAATTCGCACGGCTCGTTGTCTCTTCCTGATCACTCTGTCGATCTTCCTCCTGATTGCTCCTCCATCTTCTCTGCAAACTTCTCTCTCAAACTTCTCTTTGTCTCAGTGTGTCCTCTCCACCAAATCGATCCTCCTTTTAACTCAATGGCCAAGTGAAAATCTTAACATCTCATTATGGATCTATGGATGAGATCCTCCGGTGAGATTCAATGGTCAAGATTAGCTTAGCCATCACTTTAATTATTTCACTTGCACTTTATAAAAGTGACTCCATTAAGTCAATTAATCATTAGATCACTTAATGTACCTTTCTTAAGTCTAAACTTTGGAAAAGACATTAAATACATTTCGCTTCCTGATTTAAGTCTTTCTTGCATGCAAGGACACATGCAATGCAAGAAGACCTTCCTTGTTGCCACTTTCTAACAAATTGATGTCAATATGCCTCAATTAAAGCTTGATATTAAGTTTGATTTACCTGTTTATAATGGAGAACTTAATGCTGAAAAGTTAGATAATTGGATCCGTCAGATAGAAGTCTATTGTAGGATTCAAAAGTTTAATGAAGATAGCTTGAAAATTCAGTTAGCTTCTCTCCGACTTGGAGGGACCGCTCTCATATGGTGGGAAAGCAAAACTCAAAAGGATTTGGCCTCAAAAGGCAATAAATATTATATCCTCTTGGCATGAGTTCAAATCAACATTGAAAAAGCAGTTTTATCCATTGGGTTACATACAAAAACCAATGATGGATTGGCAAAATCTGAGGCAAGGTAATGGTCAAAGTGTGCAAGATTGCACACAAGAATTTCGAAAGAGAGCTTTAATACTTGGTATACCTCTCTACACTCAAGAAATTCTTCTCAAGTACATAGGTGGATTACATAGTTATTTACGTCATATGATACTTATGTTTAATCCAAATAATCTTGATGAGGTATGTGTTCAAGCGACTCATATGGAGTCAAAGAGGAAGAATACAAATGAAAACTTTTCCAAGAAACCTTACAAAACTGAAGGAAACAAGTTCAAAGGTAAGGAGAAATGTAAGCATACAGCTACAATGAAGAAAGAAGGAGACAAACCTACATGCTCACATTGCCAGAAAAAGGGTCATGATGCATCCAAATGTTGGAAGCTTCATCTGGAGCTCAAGCTTGAGAAGTTTCAGAATAAGTAGGACAAGAAGACCACTGCTACAGCTATCCAACATGATTTGGGATCTAATTTAGGGGATGAGACTAAGAGTATTGCTACGGGCATATAAGTTAAAAATATTTCCACTTCCAATTCAAAGCATGGATCTGCTGTTGATGAAAGAAAGAGAAGTGAGTTGTTTCATATAACAGTAATTTCTATGCATACAAAGTTGGACACTCTTTTTGATAGTGGATCACAAGCCAATCTAATTTCAGAAGAGATAGTTAAGAAACTTAATTTAGAAACTAAGTTACATCCAAAACCATATTCTCCTAGATGGGTATGTGATAATGCACAATTACAAGTTACAAAACAGTGTAGACTTAGATTTGCTATCACTTTTGGATTCATTGATGAAGTAGATTCAGATGTAGTTCCATTAGATATATGTGGTATTGTTTTGGGAAGTCCTTATATTTATGATAGGAAGGCTATCTTTTACAGGGAAGATAACAGATATCAGCTCACTAAAGATGGTATTGAATATGTTGTTCGTGCACATCGCATGAAATCTTTCATTAGTTTCTGCAAGTCAAATGAAGAGGCTAGTAAATGCTAGTAAGAATTTTGTTCTTCTGATTGTTAAAGCAAAGGATGTTGGTCAAAGTGAATCTTTTAAGGGATGTGATCCAAGACTTAAGAAAGATTTAACTAAAGTTGTAACTGATTATGATGTCTTGTTTCAAGAACCTAAAGGATGCCTCCCAAAAGAGAAATTCGACGTGAGATTCTCTTACAACATGATGCACCACTTCCTAGCATTGGCATGTACAGGTCTTCAGTAATTGAAAATGCAGAGATAAAGAAACAGGTTTAGGAATTGCTTGAAAGAGGGGACATTCGACCAGGCTCCTCTCCATGTGGTTCACCAATTGTTTTCGTGCCAAAGAAGGATGGCACATGGCATATGTGTGTTGACTACAGGGCACTAAACAGAATCACAATTAAAAACAAGTATCCTCTTCCTCGGATCGATGATCTTTTGGATCAGTTTAAGAATGCAAAGTATTTCACTAAGTTAGACTTAAGAAGTGGCTATCATCAAATTAGAATTCATGACAATGATATTTGGAAGATTGCTTTCAAAACTAAACAGGGATTGCATGAATGGATGGTAATGCCCTTTGGGCTTTGTAATGCACCCACAACATTTATGAGGGTGATGAATGATGTTTTAGGCCCTTCATTGATGACTTTGTCATAGCCTACTTAGATGATATTTTAATTTTCAGTCGTACTTGGGAGGAACATGTCAAACATGTTAAACAAGTTTTTGATGTACGTGTAAGGGAACAATTGTATTTAAAGATGTCTAAATGTGAATTTGGGAAGATATCTTTAGTATATCTAGGTTACATTGTAGGGGGTGGTGAATTGAGGATTGATCCCTCTAAAGTTGGGGTCATTGTAAATTGTCCCAAGCCAAATAATGTAATCGGGGTAAGAAGCTTTTTGGGAGCAGCCCAATACTGGAGGAAGTTCATTGCTAACTTCTCCTTCATAGCTTCTCCAATACATGCTTTGACAGGTATGAACAGAGTCTTTCAGTGGGAAGGCAAAGCACAGAAGGCCTTCAACACTTTGAAAGAAAAGATCAGTACAGCTCCAGTACTTGCATTGCCGGATCTACAACAGCCATTTGAGATAGAAACTGATGCTAGGGGTTATGCCATGGGGTCAGTCTTAATGCAACTTAAAAAACCAATATACTATCTGTTATCACACAACTTGTAGTTGTCCCTAATAGTATCCCATCCGAGATGGTTGAGGAGATGGCCAACTAAAGAGGTGACCCAAGAGATGCCACAATTCCCAATCCAAGCTGGGAGTCACGACAACCGAGGCACTCTTCACTTTAGATCGAGATGAATCAAGACCAAGGGGGAGACCCTATAGCCAATCGAAGATGATTGGATCAAAGCTAAGGTTTCTAGGGAAGTGTGAAAGATGAGTTACGGAAACCAATGGAAGGTTACATGGACCTAGAAGTTTAAGTATGGTTCAAAGAGGCTTAAGGGATGATTAGTGTTTCAACCAATGAATGATTTAGGCCACATAATGAGATCAGATAACAAGATCTAGTACCATGAGATACACAAGTGGGACCCACTTCCTTGGGATATGGAAAGTGTTTCAAATGGGACCCACAAGGTGAAGTTAAGGGTGCAAATGGTACCAAGGGGTATGCAAAGAGTAGATCTATGGATCTAAGATGAAATTCGAGACACTTACATATGGGATCTAGCACTTGACACTAATCCCAAGAAGTGCGAATTGCCTTAGGTAGACTAGTGCCTTGAAATGGAAGGGCAAATGGAGTCAAAAGGGTGTCAAAATGTAGATCGGAACACTTAAAATGCAAATCAAGGGTTATACTTAAGATCAAGTAAATGTGATAGTTGGATCTTGCTAGATCTAATATTTTACTAAGTGATCCAAGCGGACAACAACCCTCAAAATGATGAATGCTACCCCCAAGGAAAAAATCCACAAAGTGGGACACTAGATGTAGGTTTCAAGGTATGCTCTTTTCAAAACAAGCAGGATCTCAACCACCCAAGTCCTTGAAGTGGGCCAACTCAAACCCCTAGGAAGTGCGACTTTGCCCAAGGAGGGCTAAATGCATGGGAATGTGTGTCAAATCAAGTCCAAAAGCCACGAAACTTTAGATCCGGGTAGTTTATGCAATTATCAATGTGGATCTTGAAAATCAAAGGGATCCGGTGGCTAGATCTCCATATATCTCAGATTGAAGATGCATCACCAAATTGACCCAAGTGGGGCACAACCATCAAAATAAGGAATGGGGCCCACAAGGTGAAAATCAATGAAGTGAAGCTCTAGGGGTAGGTTATCAAATGTGAGGATCATGAATCAAGTGGGATCTCAACTACCCACATGCTAGAACTAGCTTAACTCACCTACCCAAGGAGGGCGACCCCACTTAAGGAAGGCTAAGTGCCTTGGGGGAAGGGCCAGATGAAATCCAAATGCCACCAAACTATAGATCCGAATCGCCGTGGATACTATAGAGGTGGGTTCTTTTTATTATACCCAAAGCCAAGCTAGATCTTTGTAGATCTAAGAAAAACAAAAATGAGGGTTTTGATTTTAATGTAGTTTTTTGACCAATAGGATGGATAGCAAGCGAAATCAATATGTACCTTGTAGATCTTACCTCAATAGCTTGCGGCTTCTTAGCATATGGAGAAATCTTGCCCTAGTTACAATTCCAAGCTTGATCTAAGTGTCTTCAACCAAAAACGTCCAAGCCCTAGGAGGAGATATGTCTCATGAAAACCTGTAAATCAAACTACATCAAGTTAGATTTGATCCACAAATCCATAAGATCTAAGCATGTCATATCAAGAAAGCAATCAATGGACAAAGCACAATTGAAAAACTCCCTCTCTATGAAGACGTCTTGCTCATGGGGGATGTGAGCAACCCCTACAATCTTCCCACAAAGAAAATCGTTGAGCTAGCTTCAAGCAATTCAGCCTCCCTCTCTTGATGTCGATTTCACCCGTAGAAGCAAAGAATGTCTAGAAACAAGATGCAAGAACATATACAAGAACAACCCAATCAAAGCCAAGAAGTAGATCTCCAAAATAATATTTTCATTTCAAGTTTTCCAGAGCCCAAAGGTGAGCTATACAATAGGGGGTCTCCTCCTTATATAGGATAATAAAGGCCAAAACCCTAGATCTCAAAACCACTTTACAACAAGATGAGTGGTTGAGATTACAAGATCTTAATAAATAATCAATGGCTAAGATGAAACATAACAACATAACACATGGATCACTCAAAATAATGATGACGTCATAGCTAAAAGTACTCATGGAGGGTGACGTCATCCTCTAAAGGGGACAAACATACATGGGCCCACCTCATATGACTAGGACATGACTCATGAAGCACATGGTGGGGCTAGGAGGCATCAATCCTTGCTAGCTCATCCCCATGGCACAATAAAATAATATAATATGTCCAAAATAATACAAATGATCAAATCTGTCCTCAAAATCTGTGAGAGAGAAGCAGTAAAAGGCCTCCTGTGGCCTTTGTGGACCCCACTGACTGATGAAAACTGGCTGGAAGATAGGGGGTTCACCCTGGAAGACCTCTGTGAAAACCAAGTGCCAAAACCTTGCCTCAATTGCCCAAATCGAATTCCTCAGTGACCCTTTTATTCCATTTTTAACTTGCCTTGATAACTGTGAAAGTGTTGAAACTGCCTCCTAGGGCATCTGCGCTGTCAAACTGAGCCCACTAGGCTCTCCAGAAGGGGGGGTAAATGGTAATATCAAGTGGATGGACCACCCCTTCCTCATACAGCACCCTAGGTGAACTGTCCTCTCATGGCCCCTGTTGGTCAGGCTGGGAAATCAACCCCAAATCAGGTCAACAAGTGGAAAACTGCATCTATCACTGTCAGAAGTGCCCGGAACTAAATGATAAGTGTCTCATTGGATCTAGAAGACCTAAATCTACTAAAAATGTGTACTCATACACCATGGGTTGCCTTGATGGGCTAGCTATAGGATCCACCATATATGGACAGTGGCATAATCTGATAATCTGAAGTAATAATAAAACCTGTTGAACTGCATCAATCATCATTTGAACCATATGTCCATCATATAGCATCATCATCAAGAGTATGTGGGCCCATACATCATCATCAATAAGCCTACATGGCCCACATCATCACGGATCCCAAGAAATGACCATAGTCAAACTAAGTTTGACTAGGTCAATATACAACAAAGGATAAATCATATCAATAAACTAAGACATGTTCCTCTAATCATACTCACAGCTTAACTTAAAGTATAACATCATTTAGTGGCATTAATCATATTTGCACATTCCGTTGTTATTTATATTTACTTGCACAATAGCTTAAATGACAGACTCACTCATTGGACATGGTCTAACTACTAGCTAAGGATGAAGGCTAGGAACAAGGCTGGACAAAGGGGATGACTTGTCTAAACTCAACTAAAAGACATTTTGGACTGCAAAAAGAGGGAAAGCTACAAACTCTGTGCCGGACAAATAACACGGGGAAGGGCTGTGCCTCACAAATGGGTAAGTTGTTTAGAGAGTGCTTATTCAACTTAAGCATCATGTCTACATGAAGTTGATCCAAATTCATTAGGATCATTCAATTTCACTTCTTGGCCTTTTTGGCCTACATAACCCTTCGGATCTCAGGTGTGCTGATAAGCACAACTAATTGCAGCTTGCATCCAGGGCATGTTCATATATATATAAGGTCAGCAATTATTTAGATATAGAATTTAAGAACCATTGCTTTTTGGACCTTTCTTATACTCTTCAAGGAGTATTTTTAGCAGTTCATCGCTCTTGCCCTTTACTCACATGTGTTCAAAAACACATTCTAGAGTTTTTTAATTTCCATGGGCGAATTTACATAAGTTTCCATAAGTAGTACATGAGCTTTCAGTTTTAGCCAACAACATCTCAAGTGACTAGGGGGAGTTCATGCCAGTGCCAAACATCGGGACAACCGACCAGAATGATTTAGGCCTACAATCCAACTTACCAAAGGCAAGCTCTGTCACCAACTCAGAGCCGAGAGACTAAACAAACAGGGATGCGGTCCAAACACAGAGATAGTAAAAAGGGACGTCCTCAATATCAGAAGGTCAAGTAAGACAAGTCAAGGGTTAAAGCCAAATAAGGAAAGTCATGGATGGACGGAGTCAAGTGAATGTGGAGCCTAAGCTAGCAGACAACTAGTGTCAAGAAAGACCATATCTATGCAAGGTAGTAAACCAGTGGGTTTTGTCAAACAACCTAAATGTGCAAGTAAAATGTCCATTTTATAATTTATCATCAAGAATCATATACCAAGTTTACAAAGTTTGCCACATCATGAATCATATACCAAGCTAATGCTATGAACACAACTAAAGCAACAAGATAATAATCCACAGTCAATGATCAGAAATCCATAGGTCATACAACATCATCATAAGAATAATCATCATATATCATCTGAAACATTGCTGCAATACATCTCTAGGCACCGAACTGAAACTGTATGGAATAAAGGGTCACATCGGTCATCAAATTTGAACTCTCAAGGCTCAGCCTTGACACAAGGTCTAACATAAGTCTGAGAAATACACTGCTCTGATCGTGAGTGATCTCAAAATATAAAGTCATCATAGCCAAGCTCTGGAATGTGCAGATATCTGCTAAGCAAGAATAGTAGCCCTGCTACTATGGTGTGATAACACTATCATTTTGAAACCTTCTCTAAAGCTATAATCAACTATCCAACCTATGATAAAGAATTGTATGCATTAGTACAAAGTGTAAAGAAGTGGAAACATTATCTAATGGGTAAAGAAACAATCATACATACTGATCATCAACCACTTCAATATATGCAATCTCAAACTAAGCTACAACAATCAAGACATTGTAGGTGGATGGGTTTTCTACAACAATTTCATTTGATCATTAAGTATAAGAAAGGTATTCAAAACAAAGTTGCAGATATGTTATCAAGACCTCCAACAAATGCTTCTATAGTCATTCAACAAAGTCCTTTGGTACATTCAAGTTATGTTGAACAATATACTAAGGATGAAGATTACAAAGAACTAAGAAGTATATGAATCACTACAATCTAGCTCTCAAAATGAAGAATTGAACTATCATATTCATGACAAGTTGTTCTATCATATTGGGAAAATATGTATTCCACAAAGTGAAAGGGTACATGTGATAAGGGAAGCTCACACTTCTCTCATTTCAGGGCACTTTGGTATAGGAAAAACTGTAGCACAATTACAAAAGTTTTGCTATTAGCCTCGAATAAATGAAACTATGTCCAAATATATAAAAGGATGTGTTATGTGTGCAACAAGTAAGCCAAGTAATAGAAAGTTAGGCTTGTACACTCCACTTCTTATTCCTTCCTGTCCATGGGAAAGTGTTTCAATGGACTTTGTAGGAGGGTTACCTATGTCTAGAAAAGGACATGACTACTTATATGTTGTTGTGGATAGATTCAGTAAAATGTGCATTCTAATGCCTTGTAAAAAGCAGATCACCGCTGAGATGACTGCTCATTTGTTTTTCCAGCATGTATGGGTTCATTTTGGACTTCCTACTTCTATTATTTTTTATCGAGATTCCCGCTTTCTTGGGAAATTTCGGTCATCTTTATGGGAACTCATGGATAAAAGTTAAAGAAAAGCACAGCATTTCATCCACAAACTGATGGGCAAACAGAAGTGGTCAATCGGGTAGTAGTACATCTTCTTCGAGGGTATTGTGCCAAGCATCCCAAGTTGTGGGACGAACAGTTGCATTATGTTCAACATGCCTACAACAAAGCCATGCACTCTTCAACACAAAAGTCTCCTTTTGAGACATGTTTTGGTTATCTTCCAAAGTCTCCCTTAGACTTTGTTTATGGGAAAGATCCAATGGGATATGGTCAAGTTGATGTGGATAAAGCATTAAAGTTTATTCAGCCGATCCAATTAATACATCATGCAGTACAAGAATAGTTGGAATCGAGCCGGGTCAAGTATAAAGAAACGCATGATAAACATTGGGTGAATCATCACTTCCAGATTGGTGATCGAGTATGGCTTCATATCAACAAAGACCGACTACAAGATGAAGGTAGAAAGTTGAAACCTATCAGGTATGGACCTTTTACAATTTTGGATCAAGTTGGTAATAATGCTTTTCAGTTAGATTTGCCTCCTTATATGCAAATGTATTCCGTTGTTAATGTGGAAAACTTCAAACTGTATGAGCCTCCTATGATTGTGGACCAAGATGAACAGGTTCAAGTACCTTATGTTGATGAGTTTGCTCCTGAATATCTCCTGGAGCAATCAGATCCAGTTTGGCTGTTAGGGCTTACTTCTTCAGTGCATGCATCAGCTGGATGCATGCAAATTTAGAGTCTGTCCTGTTTCAGAGGGATTGAATTACCGGCTGAGGTAATCCTATATTGTATTGTCATTTATACATCTATATGCTCTGGGCTCGAGAGAGAAGATAGCCCCATAGTTAGCTAGTTTTTCCCGCAAGGGTTCCAGGGTACATCTGTTGTCTATGTGGTTGATTGCATTTATATTTCAGTTGGTAAATGCAGATCTAGTTGTTTGAGTCTATATTGTTTATGAGTATATATTGATATTGAGACTCATACCACTTGAGATCTCAGGGCGATTCAAAGGGAGTAGTGATCTCTAAATCAAATATTTACATGGTATCAGAGCCCTATTGAGGGTCAGGGTGAGTAGTCACACATAGATCAGTGGTATTGGAGACTAGATATGAGATAGATCTAGTAGATCAGCAGAGATAGAGACCAGATCTACCAGATCTGACGAGCAGAGCTCAGATCTGAGGTTGTAGAGGTCAAATCTATCAGATCTGCGGTATTGGAGACTAAATCTGAGATAGATCTAGTAGATCAGTGAAGATAGAGACCAGATCTACTAGATCTGAAGAGCACAGCTCAAATATGAGGTTGTAGAGGTCAGATCTATTAGATCTGTGAGAGAAGAGTCCAGATCTGAAGAGCAGAGTTCAGATCTGTGAGTGCAGACATCAGATCTGTTACGATAGATACCAGATCTATCAGATCTGTGAGTTCAGAGGTTAGATCTGAGATAGATCTACCAGATCTGTGATCAGGAGAGATTCTTTTTTCACTGTGGGTTACAGTATTTCAGTTTTGCAGATTTATGGCCTTTAGCTTGAGAGTAGAGTACAGGTTGATGGGCAAGCTTGTATGTGGATCCAGGGAGACCTTGGATGCAGTTTCAGTCTCAGTGACAGAGGGAGAACATGATGCTTCTCTCAAGATGACATTGATAGAGGAGGAGCGCAGATCTGCATATCAGAGTGCAGCAGATGTAGCCAGAAAGTCTTCCAGTTCAGAGGGAGTAGCTGCAGCAGCATATGATGTGTTTGATCCTGGTGGATGCTTCTCCAGCAGTACCTTCCTCGCTAAGAGGGAGTGTCAGTACAAAGATGTGCATGATATATGCATATGCATGAGGTCTTGCATGATGCATGTACATGAGTTATGCATGTTGCATATACATGAGATATGCATGCACATGAAGACTAAGGGATGGTTGATTATGGATGAGTAGGTGGCAGCAGTAAAGGAGGTTGATGAGTTTACTTCTCGGTTTGAGAAGGAGTTCTCATTAGCCTCAGTTCAGTCAGGACAGGACTTTAGCCTGCCAGAGGTTCAGGTTAATCAGAGTTGGAGGGTTGACTGCATGCTCAACAGTCACATGACAGGAGTGCGGGATGCATTTCTTATCCTAGAGCACACACCCTTGCAGTTGGCTCGAGATGTGCAGGGGTTGACCACTTGGTCACTGGAGTGGGAAGAGTAAGATTTCTGCTTGACCGTGGGGAGCTCCTAGAGGTGTCAGGAGTTCTCTTTGTTCCAGGACTGAGAGGGAGTATCCTCTCAGTGGCAGCTTTGGTAGTTGTCGGTTGTTCAGTGGTGTTTCAGCGAGATCAGATATTCACCTACCCTAAAGGAGTAGACCCAATCTTGCTAGGTCACAGGATCGATGGTGATTATTTGGTTCATGGACAGCCTACCTCGGGTACATCAGGATGGCTGAGTGCATCCTCTTCAAATACAGAGGGGGATGATGAGTGGGGTGCACATAGCAGAGATGAGGCCAGGAGGAGTGATCCTGTTCAGCAGATGGGTGGGCGAGATGCTCACCATGATGAGGATCAGGGCAGTGATTTTGTAGTTCTGATGGATGAGCGAGATGCTCTTGACGGTGATGGGTTTCAGGAGATTGAGCCCTTGGGCTCATATCAGATGGATGAGCATGTTGCTCATGCAGGCACCAGTCAGAGAGTGAGCTAGTATGACATGGTTGAGATGGACTTGGCTCAGGCGAAGCTCAGAGAGTTCATTCAATTCAGAGACAGAGGGAGTTGACTTACAGAGCTGAGTCAACTCAGGGTCATAGGCAGATGATCTAAAGAGCAGTAAATCCACTTGACATAGGTCTTCAGGGTTGGTTACAGCAGCAGAGATCCAGAGGGCGTCTGAATCAGAGTGCAGTGGCAGAGTCAGCAGTGGTTGACAGGAGGGCTTCTTCTGAAGCCACACATATGGAGATTGATCAGAGTTCTTCAGGTCAGAGAGCAGTGACAGGAAGATCAGTTAGATCAATGTCAGCAGCAGTGGACTTGATGGATCCAGACATCAATGTCAAGACCTCCCTCGTTAAGAGGGAGTGTTAGATTATGGTAACTTCGGGATGTCCTCCATGGTTCAAATGCCTTACATGGAGGTACATTAGCTGCATAGGCATCAGGATGGAGTAGAGAGTGAGATGCACTCTACTTAGTGGCATGAGTCCAGTGGGGGCTGCATGCGAAGCTTCGGGGGAGATTGACCTTTGCATGCATGCATGACCTGTCAGCATTCAGTGACTACATGCAAAAGTGACTTTTTGCATGCACCGAGAATTAGGGTTTTGGCAAACCTAATTCATCAGTGAGATTATTTATAGAGACAGGGGGTCCCTAGACGAGGTTACTTAGTTGCATTGTCGGAGAGAGATACTGCTAGAGTGAGGAGGGTGTAGCTGCACATGTGGGGCAACTTTCTAAGATAGAGAGGAGTTGTTGCAGGAGCTAGGAAGGTCAGATCTGAGCTAGATCAGTGACCTTCAGTTCCAGAGAGGCTAGGCACCCAGTACTGTGAGCTGAGAGAGCTCAACAGTGTGATTTCTGTGGAGATTGGAGGAGGCCGAGTTCTATTGGAGAAGGACATTTTTCTTGAGGGGGGAGAAGCTCATTGTGAGCTGGATTGACCGATTCGGAGTCCGAGACTTCCAGGATAGCCTTGCCTCAGCATTGGAGGAAGGTTAGGGACGATCGGAGCTCAGATCTGTTGAGATCTGGACCAGTACGAGCATTTGACATCCAGAGGGGAGGGAGCACTTGTGCATGCAGAGGAGGCCAATTTCATCAGTGGGCAGTCTTCAGAGCGAGCAGATCAGAGCAAAGAGATATAGAGAGGGCAGATCAGTCAGAGGCACCTTCAAAGCACTCAGATCCAGTTTGGAAGTTAGGGCTTACTTCTTCAATGCATGCATCAGCTGGATGCATGCAAATTTAGAGTCTGTCCTGTTTCAGAGGGATTGAGTTACCGGCTGAGATAATCCTATATTGTATTGTCATTTATACATCTATATGCTCTGGGCTCGAGAGAGAAGATAGCCCCATAGTCAACTAGTTTTTCCCGCAAGGGTTCCAGGGTACATCTGTTGTTTATGTGGTTGATTGCATTTATATTTCAGTTGGTAAATGCAGATCTAGTTGTTTGAGTCTATATTGTTTATGAGTATATACTGATATTGAGACTCATACCACTTGAGATCTCAGGGCAATTCAGAGGGAGTAGTGATCTCTGAATCAAATATTTACACCGAGTATTGGTACTTCCCTAGGAGGGTTGCCCAGTTCATGCATAAGCCCTAACAGGGCTTTTGTGGACAGAACAGGCCCTAATTAGGGCTATTGAGGACAGATCTAGTCCTAGAAAGGGTTGACGTGGCTCAGATCTTCCCCAACAGGGCTGCTAAGGGTACAAAAGGAGGTTATTGTGGATCTACACTTGCCCAACAGGGCTTCCATTTTAGAAGCAAGGTTGTCGTGGGTCTTAAGGAAGCTGCCAAAGATATTTAGAAGGTTGTCGAGGGTTTTAAGTGTCTGCTACAAGCCCTAAGAGGCCTGCTACAGGTGACAATAGACCTAACTAGGCTAACACAGGCCCTAGAAGGGCTTAGTTTCAAAGATAGCAAGTTGCTATAGGTCCTTTGAAGGATGCTACAAGTTCTAAGAGGGTTACTACAAGCCCTAAGGGGCTGCTACAGGTTCTGAGACGGTTACTACAAGCCCTAAGGGGCTACTATAGGTTCTAAGAGGGTTACTACAAGCCCTAAGAGGCTGCTATAGGCCGACATCATCTTCTATTAGGGTTTACATCATCCTGGCATCTTCTTATTCAAGTTCTCTTGGTATATATGTCCTAACAGGCAAATTTATTTTTGATGTAAAAGTATGCTCTAAATCTGCTCATGTAAATTCAGTCATTTCATATTAAGGAAGATATTTTTTGCTGGGGTTTTATTCCTTAAAAGGTTTCCCCAGGGTAAAATCTTTGTGTTCTTGTGTATGGTTATTGTTGTGGATGATTGTTTTACTTATTGCTGACTTATAACCTCATAATTAAATGCTAGAAGTCTGCTAAATTTTGAAAAAGACTCTTACTGCTATCAAATCAGATCTATGTTAAAAATTTAACACTCTAATGATGAATAGACCTACTAAGAAGTCCCGAACACTACTTAGTATGTCAATTCAACATTAGACTAGACTTGTATATTTCACAAGGGGAAGAAAGTCCCTATCAAATAAACAAGTCAAATCTCTAATATAGAATAGATCACTCCCTCATGGAGCACTCCCTCACAGAGTATGCAATGTGACCTTGAGCCTTATTCACACTTAGCCAAATCACATGACAAAGCAAAGTTGTGCAAGCACCTAGAGCCTTATTCACACATAGGCAAATCACATGGCTAAGCAAGGCTACACCAAGGCCATTCACCACTAGCCAAATCACATGGCCATTTCCCATAAATGAATGTATCATTCTCCTTGATCAAATCACATGACCAATCTAGTAGAAAGTTTGCCTGATGCTACACCCTCGAGAAACATCAATACACATCATGGCATGAACTGGCATCATCTCTTAGCAATCTTATCACTGTTAGCTCTTCTGGACACACATGCCTCAAATGTTGAAGCAGGCTGAAAATGAAAATAAGTACTAGTATGCCCATACAATATACGGCATAACAGGACATTTTACAAATGATTCGACCAAATATGGGGTATCCATTCATATTGTATCTGATGGTTGGACAAATGTTAAAGGCATGCCATAGATAAATATTCTCAGTGTGTCTGCTAGTGGTGTAGTCTTCCTTTCAGCCCACAACTACTATGTTATAAGACTCTAATTAATATTGCAAAACCTTTAATTAAAAATTTAAAACCATTCAAAAGATTGGGCCGTACAATGTCATTCAAGTTATCACTGACAATGCTGCTAATTGTAAGGCATCGGGAGCAATCACTGAGCATATGTAGCCTAATATATTTTGGTGAGTGTTTGGTTCACACATTGAACATTTTGATGCATGATATTACTAAGATGGACCCTAATTATAAATGGAATAGTGCATTGTACAAGAGAGGGAATAAAATGATAAAATATATTACCAATCATAGCATCGCCCACCACATTTTTCGCAATCACTCTAGGTTGGAGCTACTTAAGATTCCAAAGACCAGATTTTCTAGCTATTGCCTCACCTTTAAGCACCTTTTGAAGGTAAAAGAGGCATTGTCTAGTATGGTCTCAAGTGATTCATGGCAGGGTTTGAAAGAATGTTGCATCTGCATCTGATAGACATGAATTTCAGGAGGTGGAGGACACTGTTCTTGATGGTCAGTTTTGGGCACAAGTTATGTATGTTCTTGATGGTTAGTTTGAACTTTTAACTTTGAATTCTTGACTGCATCTTACAACACTTTGGTAATGAATATAATGCTCTGTTTCATTTTGTGACTGATGCTGTTAGAGTTCGTTGATGACAAATGTTACATGTTGAAACTTGAAAGTTGACATTGTAATTGATGATTGATGATTGATAATTCGATGACAATGTTATCAGTTATAGCTGCTAGATGATTGATGTTATATGTATACTAAATGGTTGATGATTTAATGTTCATCATTAATCCAATAGTTGGATCTATGTTTTCATGTTTACTGCAGCTAACTCAGCATTTTGCATGTTTGTTTTAATATATATGCATCAAAATATATTAAAATATGTGTTAAATAAAAAATGCTCTACACCAGGAAGTTTTTTAAAATTGTGCTTCCCACTCCCGCTCCTCGCTTCCAACAGCCTTGGGTGCACAGTCTAATGTCCCAGTTTTGTACATCACTTTGCATTTAATAGAACCAGTTTTTTACTGAACAAAAGAGAGAATAGTTTACATTGGATGTGATGCTGTGTCATGATATTAATATGCAAACTGAAGTTATAGGAAAATGAATAGCTTCTTAGGTTGGTGCCTGGAAGAACATTAGCCTCAACAAAGCTGAAACAATGGCTATAAAGATGCATAGTGGAAGAAAAAAAATGTAAAATAAACAGGTTTCTCATTAAGACAGGAATTACTTACGAAAATGAAAAATAACTGGTTCCGAATGAAAAATCTTCCCCACACCATGACCAACAAACCGTCTATCAACACTATAACCATATTTGGCTGCATGTTCACTGAATAGAATAACATGGTTAGCAACTTAAATACCCATGGTAACTTTACTATTGGACCATGCAATCCTAATGCATATTTTCATGAGCATAAACCAAATAATTTGAACTAAATTCTAATAATGCTTCAGCCCAAAATAGGCCAATTTTGGCAAAATACAGAGATAGACTTTGTTCAGTGAGAGGAAGTGCCACCAATGAAGCTACATAGTAGGGTTAGTTTTACCAAATCTGATTACAAAGACAGCAAGTCAAAGGGTTCATGATACTTAATCCATTCAGCATCTCCAATCACCTTCCTTTTATATTAGCAATAGAGGGTGAAAACACTAAACAATACTGATTTGCAGGAAGTCCGTTAAATGATGGAGGACATACTTATCTATTCACGACGTGGTTTATTTGCTAGGATCCTACAAAGTTGGGACCATAATGACAGTTACTCACAAGAATCCTCTGCAAACACAACTAAATCTTCCCAACCATATAATCATTAATGGAGACACACCTCTACTGTGGGACTTATCTGGGCTCTATACTGAGGCCAACATCCATATGGGCTCTATATCCCAGCTAAATATTGCAGATGTTACAATCCAGATAGTACACATATGTTAGTAGCCCACAAACACATGTAGGTATAATTATATGCTCACATTTGAGACCTATGAACTATTATTAGAATGGTAACTACAATCAATATGCTGTGCCCTGATGAACCTTACTTAAATAGCGGTCAGGCAGCTGGAACTATAGTCATAATGTTAAGCCCCAGTTTGATCAACAAGGTGTTGGATGTTAGCTGAAGGGGACAAGTTGTTCCCCCAAAGAGTCTGTCAACCCCTAAAGTGTCCAATTGACGGAAAGCGACAGAGGGATATGCAATAAAGTTACTAAAAATAGACAGCACATGGACAGGGTGGTGTCCTGTTAGCAACTGAAACTACTCTGTAATCTTGGTGCCAACTCTGAGCTTCACTCTTGTATCCGTATTTGGCAGCAGTTAGAGTCCTAGGGAGAGTTCATCAGTCACTCAGCACTGCTATTTGGGGATCCAGTGTGTTCGCAGTTCTTCAGTTCACTTAGAAGTGCCATTTGGGGATCCAGTGCATTTGTAATTCAACAGTTCAATAGTAGTGCTATGTGGGAATCAGGTGTGTTTACATGCAGAATGCTTTCCAGTTTACTATTCTGACCTGCATGCCACATTCCATGTTTCAGCCATGATTCTGATGCATGCAGAGTTATATGGCACAGCATACAGAGTTTATGATCATTTTGCATGTGACATGCATATTATTTGGAGAAACTGCTATTTTTAGCAGTTGGGGTTACAGGACTTGCATGGTGAAACAAACAGCATATTCTTGGCCCTTGGAAGCAAATGACTCAGATAAGCCCATTTTTGGCATTCTGAGGTTCCTAGTTTTTTGGAGGCTCCTATTTTTTAGGAGGCTCAGCTCAGCATTTAGGGGTTCCTCTTCTTAGTAAGCTAAACTCAGCATTTTGACGTTCCTATCTTTTAGAGGGGGTCACTGCCATTTTAGCATGCCTATTTTTATACAGTGACATGGCATTCACATTATGATGATTGGTTGGAGAGATGGTTCCATTTTTTGGAGATTGCAAAAACATCATTTCCATGATTATAATTTGATAGCATGAGGATTTTGACGTGTCTTAGTGTTTATATAGACGGAAATTGTTAATAAAGTTAATAATATATCTCACCCACCAGAGATATCTATGGAAAAGATTGCTAGTTTTTGGGGTTACTCTGAAAATGTTTACACCATGTTTCAAGTGTTTTATGAGATTTGGGACACATGGTGTATGACCAGCCCCTAGATGGTCCATGATGGATTTGCACATTGGAGATGGCTGACATAGTGGTTGCTCGACATTAATTGGATGTTTGCATGATATACTTCCCTAGGGTGTTAGAGATCCCCTAACATCTTTGCTGACGTTCTACATGATGGTTGTTATCCACTAAATTGCACTTAGTGGATTCCGAGTGAACCGTCGAAGACTTGAACAATCTAATTGTTCATCATTAGTGTTTCGTGATCCATCAGGCCAATTTGTGGTCCTTTTTTCAAAAAAAAAAAATTTCATGTCCATACCCCCATGGGGAATTGTAATAAGTTGGTCTAAGCATGGTCTTTTTGTAACAGGCTTGGCTTACCTTAGGTTTATCTGTCAAGGGGATACTCTAGAGTGTTTTTTCCTTAGGAATTATGCATTGCTTTTCAATGACGTATAATTCCTGAGTTTTTCACTCACCTCTAAAGCTAGGGTATTTTCCTTGGTGGTTAAACCTTGGGAGGTTATTAAAGCCTAAGTGTCTATGTATTTTTACATACTAGTCATCAATAATAAGTCATATGGACATGCACTAGGTCCCCTAGGAGTTTGAGTCAATTATGAGGAAAAATAATTTTTTCCATAAAATTAGACCATTTTTTAATGGATTAATTGGAAAATTTCAAAATGTAATTAAAGTATGGTCTAGAGGCAGAATTTGGCACGGGGGTGCTCGTTTCCACGCTCAGAGCACCCTCTTTACCCTAGGACCCAGTCTTCCTATGTTTCGGATGATTAAATTATAGTTGGCATCTTGTGGAGAGTCTGCGGTAGGTGAATTTATGTTGTCTACTGGATGATTAAATTATAATTCGGAGCATTTTTCCTTATCGGGCCAACAGAATGGCATTTCAATGCTAAATGATGCGACAAATTGCACCAAAATATCAAAATAATATATAATTAAATAAAGCAATTGGCATGTGGGAAAAGGTGGCAAGTTTGTCTCTTATGGAAGGTGAATCATCTTGGAGGTTAAAGCATATGATTAAATGTCATATATTATGGATATCAAATAGATCTTTAAAGGGGATGTGCCATCCCTCTCACTTGGGCGAGCTATGATAGGTGGTGGCTCATGAATACTGGATGATAAAACCAAGGAGGGAAGCACCTACCTCATGGAGGAGTGGCACACTCCCATGATATCACAATCCAATCAAATCTCAGTCAACACCAAGAAATCCACAGTGTCTTCACTCAAGAGTTGCGCCCTCACCTCTTGGGCGTCATCCTTCACACATGGCCATACATTTATGGATTGGAGGAGTTTATGAGGTAGAGAGGGGCGCCCCTCTTATGAGGTGGCCGCCACCTCTCCCCATCACACGAGTCATGGAGTAAATCACTCCTCAAATTGAGAGATGCGCCCCCCTCATGATCTCCTCTTGAGTGCGCCCCCCCCCCCCATTCTCCATTTGTTATTTAAACGAAGCATTGGGCTCTCTTTTGCTTATGGTCAGAGAGGACCGAAAGGCTAGTCAAGCTTGTACTCTGCTATTATATTTTTTCTTTTTGGAATAAAGAAAGCTTTGGAGGCAAATCTCTTGTGCCGAGCATCATTGTGTGTGGATGAACATTGCACGTTTTTTATGAGGTAATCTGTATTGTTTTAGTTTCTTCTATCTTGTGGTTGAATGTTGGCCTTTGAAGGGTAGGTATCTCCCGGTAGGTAGGAGAACTTTTAGTTTGATTATTCTCTTTGATAGTTTACTTTAGATCTCTTAAACGTGCATGTGCATTCTAGTTTGATTTCCATGCTTTCTGAGTTTCCATTGTAGGCGACACCAATATTCGTTTTAATCATTTGTATGCAAGAAGTTATTAGTTGATGCAAGTATCTAGCTCAAATGTTTGGCGGATCTAGTTTGACTCCTCCAATCTTCGAACAATTTTCGCAGTCCCTCTGCTTTCTACTTGCAAGCTCCACAGATATTCCCAAGCTTATGGCTTTTTTGCTATCTCTCTCTCCTTCACTTTAATTTAAACTTTCTCTTTGGTTATAGTTACTCTCATGCTTAAGTAAATTAGTTTCATTTGAAAAGAATATTTTAAGAGTCTGATTTATTTGAGTATGTTGTTAGATCTAGGATTTTAAAGCCCTATTTTGAGTAGATCTAACTTGATTAAGTACTTGTGCATATTTCCTATCTTTCGGTACTTAATATTTTTTATGCTTCTAACGCTTTATTTGGCACATTTGGTGCATTTCAGGTGGCTAGTTTCTTATTTTTATCGCCATAACAAGAGGAGGTGCAACCGGAAAATTGGAGATCTAAGCCATCCAAGGCTTCCCGGAGCAACATTCTTCCATCTTGTATCATTTCCGAAACCTTGTAAGCCTTTGGATCCGGATTCATAAGGACCAAAGGCAGACCTTCTAAACTTTGTAAATTTTAATTAATAAAGGAGGGTGGGCTACCCAATGCCCACAGAACCCCCTGGGGATCCATGTCGGTTTTTTGTGTGTTTAATTTTTAGCTTAGTTTATTTTTTTTCTAGTTTTGTTAAAATAGATTAATCACTTCATTTCTAACTTTTCTTTACTTCCTTAAATCAACACATGCACACAATCTGCCCAAATAGGGTTGTATAGTTAGTGTTATTTGTTACTACTACAATCTTGCTTTCAATCTTGTACTTTACAATTAACGAGCATCAAAAACTAAATCCGGCTGTGCTTTCCCGAAGTACCGAAAGGGAAATGAGATTCTCAGCCGTCAATAATTGTGTTGTTACAATTTTTTACATTATTAATAATAAAATCTAAGGCTATGTATTCCCAAATTAAACTGAAAGGGTTTATCCTCGGTAGGTGAAAAGAGATTCTCAGCCATAAAATAAAATTTTATTTTTTGTCTTAATAAGATTTACCAAGGTTTGAAATTCCGAGTATGCTCTTGACCGCTGCAACTTACTCTGATCAGTTGGTTGATTAGAAAGGGATTTGAAGTGACTAGTTTAATAGGGCAATCCAATGAAAACTTGATTTCTAGAACTCGGGAGGTCGCGTGAAACTAACTAAAGAGTCATTGGGCTACTTTAAGCAGGTTATGCCTCACCTAGTTGGACCCTTGGTTTAGTTGTCACTACGCTCAGTTCGAAGGACTAAGTTGGAATTGGGCCAAACCAAGAACTAACCCCACACATCATATAAAACATTTAAAACTAACCAACAAGACTTGCAACACTTTCGCAACACAGCAGCACTTCAATAATCTCATGTGACTCCATTTGGCACTGGTCTAATCTGCAATAATCAAACATTTTAAGTGAATCAATGTGTTAGATGAATTTACCTTTATCATATTGTTGTTCTATGCCATAGTTGCTTTCTCTGGTTCAATATTTACTTGTATTTCAAACTCCTAGATTAATTTCTTTCTCTAACTTAGCTTAAAAGCCTTAGTTTGTTTTTCATAGGGACCACCCCCCTTGGTTTCGTTAGGAGTTGACCTAGACAAAGGAGTTGAGTGTTGAGTGACAGTATCTCAACTCTTTGCTTGCCCCCAAGGACGCACCCAGTGGCTTGAAGATTTCTGCCACGCTAACAATTAACCCCCTTTCCTCTGAGGTGCGTATCCGGCGGCAACAATGGCCACATGGAGATGGTTTATTTCTAGGAGAACACCCTACTTACAAGGAGGATCATTTTGCATCCAAAAGGAGTGCATTAGGCCCTAGATAGCACAAAGTCGTTTGGATGCTTGCATGGAGGCCTGGGCATGGCTTAATGACACAAAGGTTGCAACAGTGTTCATGCATGGGTAATGGACCCACTGGAGTACATGGATTAGCAAGCTCACTGGAATATTTGGAGGGTTATAAGAGGAGCATTGGACACACCTCGTGGAGTGCCGATGCATTTGGAGCCTTTCTTTTGGACAACATCACATTGGAGCATGACAAGTGTACTCTTGGAGTGTATCACTCCACATGTGTGAGCCTACATGTGTTATTGTAGGTTGCTTGTAAGGGCATAGACCCACAAATGTATTTTTTGGCCTCCCTTACCACTCATATACAGAGAGACAGAGAGGAAGGAGAGAGTCCTTCCCTCACTCATCACTCATTGATTCTTGTTCATTCTTGTGTAGGGATGTGATCAAGAGGAGCACACCACTTCTCTCGTTGTTGGATCATCTTATGTACTTGATCTATCTCTATCTCTCTTAAGGTCACTAGGGTTTCTTGAGCTTATTAGAGCATCTTGAAGACTAGGGTTAGGGTTTCATCCAAGGTTACAAATATCGGCGATAAATCGCCGACATCGCGATAAATCGCGATGCTTCCTCCACGCCGATATTATCGGCAAAAATCGGGCGATTTTTTCAGGCGATTTTTATGGCGATATATCGCGATTTCTCTGCAAAATATCGCGAAGCTTTCCCGCGTGTAAAAAATAACTTAAAACAACGTTTTTTAGGGGTTTTTTTTTCGTCATTCGATTTTCGTCGGGTTGCAGTTGCAGTCGGTTCGAGCGAAGAGTGTGTGCAGCTAGGGCACGGGTTTTCTGTTAATTTCGTCGCCGCCGAGTGAGTCCAGTTCGAGCGGAGAGTGGAGTGCTCGCTAGGGCACGGGTGTGAATTTCGTTGCTGCCGAGAGTGAATTCGTCGCCGGTTCGTGACGCCGAGACTGAAGTCGTGTCCGCCGAGAGTGACAGTCGTGTCCGCCGAGAGTGACGCCGAGACTGAAGTCGTGTCCGGTGAGGGTTCGTGACAGTCGTGACAGGTATGTCCAATAAACATCGGCTAAATCTCTATGTTATGGGAAGTTGAGGCGGAACCCTGCCCGAGTTTTCAAAATACCTAACTTGTATATATTTGATTTAGTAGAATCTGTATCTTGTTGATCGCAAAATAAACAGAGCTGTACTAAGTATGGATTTTGTTGTTTGTGAAGAGTCGAAGACCATGGATGATGATAATACATTGCACATGTCTTATTTTTGATAATTGTGTATCGACTTTTACCTTTGTCACAGCTCAACCACCGCTTTGAATCCCATCCACAATTCTTCTAACTCGAAGCCATTGCCTTTTTTTTGTTATCAACTCCAACACACCCACACCATAGCTGTTAAATAATTAAATTTTCACGCTCACTCTTATTTTTATGCCTGTGTTATGCAAAGGGAACATGAAACCTGTAATTGCACAGAAAAATCAAAACACAGTGGAAGTTGTAACTTAATTAGGTGGGCCACTATCAGTTCTATGCAGATATTTTTTATCTGTTACAAAACTATTTCTAACATTCCATCCTTTATGGGTTCTGTATGTAATTGTAGAAGTTATCAGTTACTGAGGGTTTTACGGTCGAGTTCTAATTTGGGCCAAATGACTGCTGATATGTTACATCCACTCTTGAACATGATGTGACAGATCATTAATGGTTAATTCAGCAGTCATGGATAATTCAGATATAACGCCCAGAAATTATTTTAATAATGGAATAACTAGAATATTGATGATTCTCAATAGAGGCATGCTTAGGATGTTAATGGAAGCTGAAATGGTATGGAAAATGTTCTCAGTCAAATATCAATTGATAACTCTTTAAAAATGAACACTTTCTACATTCTGCTTATGTCTCTTCCAGAATTAGCAATTTCCAAAAGATGTCCTGTGACCCTGTCCCATTATTGCAGTAATGATTGCTATAACATTTTAAATTCTTAACAGTTTACAGTAATGAAAAATGTAATGAAAAATGTAAATTAATTAACATTTGAATTTCTTAACAGTTTACAACTTTACACAGTTCACAATTTTAAATTAAAATGTAAATTAATTTTTTTGTTTGTATGATTTGTTATTTTTAATTTTTTTGCAATAAAATTATAAAAGTAAGCTAAAAAAATGTTTTGTTTTTTTAATGTTGCAGGCTGCAACGTGCAGGTTCAAAGCTTCAACTTTCAACTTTCAACAGACATGCCGAAAACTTTGGATCCATTCTGGGACTACGCAGAGCCCCTTGATCCACAAAATCGGCAGAAGCTAAAATGCAATTTGTGTGGGAAGGAGATGACGGGGGGTATAAGTAGGCTCAAATACCACCTCGCACAACTTTCAGGGCATGAGGTGGATATTTGCAAAAACTCCACACCTGAAATTATTCAAAGGGCCAAACTCGCAATTGTAGGTATTGGCAAGAGGAAAGATGAAAGGGAAGCTCTCAGGCAGGAACTTGGAATGAGAGTGTCATTAGGATCCGGGTCAGCCGGACACACTTTAGGGGGAGTGGGGAGTGAGACCTTTTCCTCATCTTCCGCCATGCCTTCAACATCTAGTCACCATGTTCCGAGATCCGTGCCTGGTTCACAACCAGGTATAAGGTCAATGTTCAAGATAAAGGAGAAAAAGGAAGCAGACCAGCTTGTGAGTCGGTGCCTTTTATGGAGTGATATACCATTCCACTTTGCGAGGAACCCATTCTACATTCCTATGTTTGATGCCGTTGCTACTGTTGGTCCGGGGTATAGGCCCCCCACTTATGAGGAGCTGAGAGGGCCCCTTCTTGATAATGAAAAGGTTGATTGCACTACTAGGTTGGAGGAGCTTCGAGGTTCATGGGAGTTCACGGGATGCACAGTGATGTCAGATGGTTGGACCGATACGAAGGGTAGGACCCTTCTCAATTTCTTGGTTAATTGTCCTAGGGGCATAATGTTTATAAAATCTGTGGATGCATCTGCACATATCAAAGATGCAGCATTACTATGTGAGTTGTTGGATGGGTTCATCCAGGAGGTAGGACCGCAGCATGTTGTCCAAGTTATAACGGACAATGCTGCGAATTATGTGGCAGCTGGCAGGATGCTTATGGACATGTATCCTTCTTTGTTTTGGACCCCTTGTGCTGCACACTGCATCGACTTGATCTTAGAGGATATGGGAAAGATTGAGTTTATCAGGGATGTCATTGATCCAGCAAGAAGCATCACCAAATTTATATACAATCATGCTTCTGTGCTTAGCTTGATGAGGCAGTTTACTCATGACAGGGAGTTGGTTCGTCCCGGCATCACTCGCTTTGCCACTTGTTTCATCTCTCTTCAGTCTCTCCATGCTTCTAAGTGGGACTTGCAGACTATGTTCCTTTCAGCTGAGTGGCGTGCTTTATCGATTAGCACTAAGGAGGAGGGACTTGCCATATCTAGACTAGTGTCATACCAGGAGAGCTTCTGGGATGGGGTGAAGGAAGTGTGTGCCATCTGTGAACCTTTGGTAAGGGTTCTTCGCTTGGTTGATGGAGACAAGCCCGCAATGGGCTACCTATATGAGGCCATGGATAGGGCCAAAGAGGCCATTCGTGCCTACTGTGAGGACAAGGGAGAGGATGGGCAAGCGAAGCAACAATTGATATGGGCGGTGATTGATCAGCGATGGAACAACACACTTCATCGCCCCATTCATGCTGCAGGGCTATTCCTCAACCCCGCATTCTCTTACTCATGTGGCTTCCGGTTTGATGGAGAGGTAGTGGATGGGTTCTTGGAATGTGTCGAGAGGATGGTGCCAAGTGAAGATGATCGTTCAGAGATTTCCAAAGAGTTGGAAATCTATAAGAGGGCCATGGGAACATTTGGGTTTTCTATGGCTATCAGGGACAGGAAGAGCAAAATGCCAAGTAAGCTTCACCTTGTTTCAAGTTCAACTTTCAAGAATGAAAAAAATTCAATTTATTTATTTCTTTGTTTTAAATTTTAAATTTTCAATGTCTTCTCTTATGTTTCTAACTTTCTCCATTTCATTGTAGATCATTGGTGGGAAACCTATGGCGCACGAGTACCCCATCTCCAGAGTCTTGCTATTCGGATCCTTAGCCAGACATGCAGCTCTTCTGGTTGTGAGCGCAACTGGAGTGTATTTGAAAAAATACACACCAAGAAGCGCAACAGGTTAGAGAATTTGAAATTAAATTCGAAATTCATTATCTATTGAAATTTTTCCCTTGGGTAATTATAATTTATGTATTCTAGATTCTAATTCAATAAATTCACTGTCCTCATACAGGTTGGATACCCAACGCCTGAATGATCTAGTGTACGTCTCCTACAATCTCAGGTTGTGGGTGAAGCAGCTTCAGAAAAAACCTGATGTGGAGGCCATTTCATTGGATGACATTGACACCACTACTGCGTGGAGAGTGGAGATTGAGGAACCTGTTATGGAGGCAGCCCCTGATTGGTTAGAGGATGATCATGATACACAGGATCCCCAGAGTGAGATATGGGAGGATGAGGCGTTTGGCTTTGAGAGTGTGCCACCACCGGAGCCACCAGTAGCAGAGCCACCAGTACACTGTCCAGTTCCACAGCCACCGGTTGCACGGCCACGGGTTTCACGGCCACCGTCTCAGCCCGAGGGACCCAGATATAGGGGCAGTGGTAGCAGTAGCAGTGGTAGAGGACTTGATGAGCGTGACGTAGTAGTACCTTATCAGTCTTCTAGTTCTTCTATATTACATCCGAGACCAGGCACTTCTAGAGGCAGAGGACGCCATAGTCCACGACGACCCCCACGAGCACCTGGGCTTTCTAGCCCTAGAGGCAGAGCCATTACTAGAGCGATTACCTTTACCCGTAGAAGGGGTAGAGGGAATCCATAGTTTACTTTATTTAGTTTATTTCATTGCATATGACAGTTGACTCTATGAGATACATTGATTGTATTTTTTTGGTGATTCATGAGTCGGGGACTCAAGATCCTGGACACGATTCATTTTTGATGTGTGATGTCTAGACTCTAGCGACACGTCTTATTATTTATGCATCTTATATATCAGTTTTCTTTCCATATGCATGTGGCAATGTGTTTAAACTTTATTTGATGTTCTTGTTGCTTTAGATGTTTAGAAAATTGAAAAAAAATGAAGGACACGATTCATTTTTTATGTGTGATGTCTAGCAATACGTCTTATACATCTTATATATCAGTTTTCTTTCCATATGCACGTGGCAATGTGTTTATTTGATGTTCTTGTTGCTTTAGATGTTTAGAAAATTGACAAAAAATGAATATTTTTGTATTTTTTTAAGTTTGCCGATATATTGCCGATGTTTGCCGACATTTTCGCCGATAAATCCGATAATTTCTTTTTGGACCCTCGGCGATATATTCGCCGACACGATATTTGTAACTTTGGTTTCATCCCTTGGAGATTTGGAGATTAACATTTTAAGATGAAATCCTAGGTTGTACTTGGTGAAAAGAAGAAGGGGATACGTCTTGCCTTGGAGGACATGCTTCTTTGGTATCTCTGGTGTGATCTAGGGTTTTCTCGGTTTTCCCTAGTGTTACCAGCTGAGTTGCACTCAGTTGGACTTCTAGAGAGTCATCAAAGTTTGCACAAGTACTTGTGCTTTTCAGAGTTCAGAAGTTCCAAATCAGGCCTTTTCTGGGCCCCCTTTTTAAATTTGTAATACATGTCCATGCTCCACGGGGTTTGTAATAAAGTGTGCTAGCATGGTGGTCTTTTGAGTGACTCGGTTCCCTAGGACTTGAAAACCAAAGAAGGTATTCCAACAAGTTTTTTCCCTTTTCAATTATGCTTTGCCTTTAGCCGAGTATAATTGATGAGTTTATCTCCTACACCTCCAAAGCTGGAATGCCTAAAGTGGTGGTTAGGCCTTGGGGGGTTATTAGAGTCCATTTTTCAACATATATAAACATGCTAGACAATAAAATAAAGTCATATGGTCATGCACTAGGTCCCTAGGTGGTTATTTTCAAGTTTTTAAAAAAATTATTTTCGCAGTCGTGGACCTTTTTTTTGGTTTTATTAAAAAATTATTTTTTTCAATTAATTAAACCATTTTTCCTATGGTTTAATTGAAAAAATTCGAATTGTAATAATTAAGTGGTTTATGGGTGGAATTTGACAATGAGATGCTCGTTTTCTAAGCCATAGCACCCATTTAACCCATAAACTAGCTTTTCCTAAATTGTGACTAAGTATTTATCTCAAAAAATGTTATTTACTCAAAAAACTCAAAAAAGACAAAATAAATGTCAAAAAAGACATATTTGATAATAAAAAAGGATAAGTTCCTAAAATAGTGGGATTGGTCCGAAGTTGGTCGGGAGTCAGACTAAAGTGATTGGCAATCAATTCTTAATCAGTCCAGACACCAAAAAGATGATTTCAATCAAAACGGAGCTAGTTCCAGTCATCTGAGCCTTCGGAAATGCGCCCTCTCCATGCATGGCCGACTTCTTGAGGTGGAGGATGTTGGTTGGTTGTGATAACTACGAGATTGGAGGTACCTACCATCTCTAGAGGTGGCGCAATCTCCATCAAATGGCAATCAATTAGATTCCAATCAGAATCAATCAGATCTCAGTTAAACTCCCTCTCTACAGAAGTCGCCCTCCTTGAGCAATGCGCCCTCTTCTACATGGTTTGTGCTATATAATGAGAGTTGTTTCTCCTTAATTCGCATCAGAAGGTCGAACCTCTACTTGCTATTGTGATATTGTTATTGATTAAATAAGAAGGCTTTGGAGGCTACCCCGGTGTTGTCTTTGGTGATGGATCTTCATGCTTTGCTCCTTATGAGGTAAATTTGTATCATCATAGCATGCTAGTAATTGTTGGGTTTATCTGTCTTTGAAGGGAAAGTATTTTCATAAGGAATAGTAAGTGGTGCTTTACAAACTTGTTATTGTTGAAATACTGAGAGGGGGGTGAATCAGTATTTGCCAATCATTATAAAATTTTAATTAAGAGCAAGTTGCTAATCACCAATCATAGTAGCATATCATCAACATTCATGAACAATAACAAGATGCACAGTACACAAGATTTTTACGTGGAAACAGAAGTCCTGGGGGTAAAACCACGGAATCCTTTTATGATAAAATTTGACCCAGCAACAACTGGGGTTACAAATTTAATGCAATTTCTCCAGCTACAACTGGAAGGGGCTACAACCCCTAGGCTTCGTCAGCTGCAACTGACGAGCTGCTACAACAGCTCAGCTCACAAAATTGTGAGCCCTAGCACCACCCTACCACCCTAGAGAATGATCTTGTAACTTTGAACCTGTGGACCTGTCAAAACACTTCTGAGCATATCACTGTATAGACTGAACCTACCACTGTGTACTGAGCATCTTACTATGCAAGCTGAGCATACCACTGTGTACTTAGCATCTTACTGTGCAAGCTGACCATACCACTGTGCACTGAGCATCTTACTGTGCAAGCTGAGCATGCCACTGTGTACTTAGCATCTTAGTGTGCAAGCTGACTATACCACTGTGTATTGAGCATCTTACTGTGCAAGTCGAGCATGCATGTCATCACAGTGGGTATCATCACTATACAAGCTGCGCATACCTTTCCTCACTATGCATATACAATGTCATCACTTCAAAAAAATCTCAACAATTCGGACTATCAAACTTCAAGGTTCAAGTTGTCAACAATTCGGCTCTCTTCAAATTTTGCAGCAGTAAACACTTAGCAATCTACTTCAAACTCAGGCTGTCAAACATCAAATAAAAAATTCAAACTGTCTTCAGAATTTGCAGTAGTGAAAACTCAGCAATTCCAAACTCAGGCTGTCAAACATCAAAAAAATTCGAACTGTCTTCAGAATTTGCAGCAGTGAAAACTCAGCAATTTGTTCCAAACTCAGGCTGTCAAACATCAAATAAAAAAAAATCGAACTTGTTATCACACCATAGTAGCAAGGCTACTATGCTTGCTTAGCAGATATCTGCATGTTCGAGAGCTTCCCTTATTCAGAGCTTGGCTATGATGATTGTATATTTTGAGATCACTCATGATCAGAGCAGTATATTATTCAGACTTATGTTAGACCTTGTGTCAAGGCTGAGCCTTGAGAGTTCAGATTTGATGACCAATGTGACCCTTTATCCCATGCAGTTTCAGTTCACTGCTTAGAAATGTATTGCAGCAGTGTTTCAGATGATATATGATGATTATTATTGTGATGATGTTATATGACCTATGGATATTTTATCATTGACTGTGGATTATTATCTTGTTAATTTAGTCATGATCACAGCATCTGCTAGATATATTATTCCTGATGTGGCAAACAGTTTAAAATGAACTATAAATTATAAAATGGACATTTACTTGCACATTTAGGTTGTTTGACAAAACTCACTGGTTTACCACCTTACATAGATATGGTATTTCCTGACACCAATTGTCTGCTAGTTTAGGCTCCATACTCATTTGACTCCATCCATACATCACTTTCCTTATTTGACATTAAACCTTGACCTGTCTTATTTGACTTTCTGATACTGAGGACTTCCCCATTTTCTACCTCTGTGTTTGGACCGCATCCCTGTATGTTCAGTAAGTTCAGACTTTGGTTTAAAGTCTGATTTATTTCATAAACAGTCAACAGTTTGGTAGTTTCTAAGTTTGTTTCAGAGTCTGATTTACTTCAAGAAACAGTCAACAGTTTGTTAGTTCAAAGTTTGGTTGGTTATATTTATTTTCATGGTATAAATCTTCTCTTTTTGTGATAGATTAGATCTCTATTATTTTCACTTGGCAATTTTTTATTTATGTATTGATAAGTAGCATTGGGGTATCAGACCTCATATCATCCAAAATCTCAAAAGTTTACAACATTGCAAAGTTAGTAATTAGATCGTAATCCATCACCTTGCATACATATCATCTAGGATTAGTTTCATGTTAGTTACATTTATTTTCTTTTGAACTATTTAGATCTCACAAAAAGATAAAGTTTGCATTTTGCATTTTAGAGTTTAGATTGCATTTATTTTCAAGCTTTGTTTTTCTCCTAACATCTAACGAGTATTGGAGTTATTTGTTTGTGATAGATCTTTTCTTGTGAAAGCCAAGAGACTTATAATCCAAGTGGACGGATCAAAACCAAAGAGATTAATATTATCCTTTGTAATAGATATTAGAAGTTTGTTTCAAGTTTTTTTACAAGTTATTTCTTTCAAAGTCCCTACAAGGGTTTCATTCCCAAGGGCAATTGTACTCTCATAATAAAGTTGCAAGTGGAGTTTTTAAGCCCCCACATTCACTTCCCCCATTTGGGGAAGTCTTGTAGTCTCTTAAGTGGTTTGATTTTCTAGTTTAGATCCATGATATGTTCTTAGATTAGTTTTCATTTCAATAAGTTATTGTTGCTATATTTTCCGATTCACTCACCCCCATGCTCTCCCGAGTACGGTCTTTGACCTGAAAGAGATTCTTGGGTAGATTAGAGTTTATTTTTCTATTTAGTACTTTACTTTTCGTCTTGTACTTCTCTTCCAAACCTTGACCAAAGTTGAGCAAACTTTGGGATCGTATCCCAAGGGTCACATAACTTTGTGGTAGCTACTCGTTCCCCCATCAGCTTCTTGTGGACATCCAGCTAGCTGGAAGGTTTCCAGGACTCGTGGCTTCTAGTGATTGATCTTGTTCGGAGATCGATCCCACCTATTAGATTAGAATTTGTGTAGTAGAACACTAGAGTTACTCAAGTTTCATTTTATCTTGCAAATAGTATTGTTAGTAATATTCCATATCTTGCTGATCTATCATATTGTTTAAATCTTTTCAAGTTGAGATATCTTGCTTTACAAATACTACCTGCTTCTTAAAACGAACCAAAGTCTCTTGAACTTGGCCAAATCCAAGTCAAGAGCACCTTCTATCGGAGAGCATTTTTTTAGTCTTGCATCTTTCCCTGCATTAGGCATTGGTTAATTAGCAAGTCTCTTGAACTGTGGTCATAAGATCAAGTCAAGAGCGCTCTCTGTCGGAGAGTTGAACAAAGTGCTCTTAAATAAAACTTTTTCAACCCACACACCCCTTTAATTAATTTACCTTGGTTTCTGTCCTACACCCGTATGCTCTGCCAACCGGAAATGGTTGGGCTAGTACTCAGAAAGGTGGAAGACTTGTTAATTCACAAGTGATAACTTTAATTAAAATTTTTACCCAAAACCCCAACCAAGACAAATTACTGAGTTCTTCCTACAAGAGGTGGTGCCGGGAATCCACTGTCAGACTCGAGGGCGGTCAAGCTGCAAGCACACTTGCCCTCTTTGCAATCTGGGTGCTCCCGACCTATCACCTAAGGTTGCCAGCATTTTTCTTGGATAAGGTTCCACTCTTTTTGATACCCTTGGTCTTATCCTAATAATCAAGAACATCTAAAACACTTAAAATTTACCAAGAACAATTTCAAAACGTTCTCACAAACAGCTACTTTCGACTTATTCTTTTCAGCATCACAAGTATTTTATTTGACTCCATTTGGCACTGGTCTTTAATAATTCTTACATATCTTTTGAATCTGGACCATATGTCCTTGTCACTTGTTTAATCTCTATCTTGTGGATGCTTTGCTTTAATTTCTAAGTCAAAGTATATTGTTATCTTCTGATTTTGTATCTTGTGAATTTTGCAACATGGATTGCGTGTTTAATTCTGTTCTAGTCACTATACAAAAAACTCCTAAACAACACCCATCCGCATCACAACACCAAAAACATTTAAACACACAAAGACCCTTAGACAACTCTTTTTTAGGGACTACCCCCCTTGGCTTCGTTAGAAGTTTGCCTAAACGGAGGAGCTAGGATTCAGGTGACAGTACCTGGCTCATTGCTTGCCCCCAAGGCCACACCTCTCTCACTTGTAATGAAGAGACAGCTTTCGAAAGATTTCTGCTGCTGGTGTGCAGTTTGGCGGACAACATGACCAATGGTTGAAACACATGGAAATGAATACGTACCATGTAGATCTTACCTCAAGTGCTTGTGACCGCCGAGTACATCGATGATCCTTGCATTTAGTTACAATTCCAAGCTAGATCCAAGTGATTCCAACCAAATCGTCCTATCCCAAGGAGGAAAAACGTCATCTTTCACCTGCAAAACAAACTACATACATGAGATTTGATTCAGAGATAAAATAAGATCTATGCACGACATATCAAAAAAAGCAAATCAATGGACAAAGCACAATTGAAAAACTCCCTTCAAGATGAAAATGTCATGCCCAAGGAGGATGTGGGAAACACCTGCAATCTTTCCTCAAGACAATTCGCACCCCTGCAGCAAATGAATTCAGCCTCCCTCTGTAGCTATTGAAAATCACATGTAAATAACCCGAATGTCTAAAGAAAAAGATGTATAATCATGTATAAGAACATTCATCAAAGCATGAGAAGCAAATCTACAAAATAATATTTTATTCCAGTATTTCCAAAGCCCAAATGGTGCCTTTACAATGAGGGGGTTTCCTCCTTAAATAAGAATGACAGAGACCAAAACCCTAACCACTTTATGAAGGAGCGGTTGAGATCAAAAGATAAATACAATATAATCAACGGCTATGATGAGCCAGAACAATATCACATGGATCAACTCACAAAGGGGGGTGCGCACTCACTAAAGTTTCCCTAGGGGGTGTGCACCACATAAAAATGACTAGGACAAGTAATAGGAGCACATGGTGGGGCTAGGAGGTTTTATTATCCTTCACTAGCATCACCCCATGGCACAATGATATAAAATATGACTCAATAACATGTCAAAGTGACCATATTACCAAATTGTGGCCCCCCTCAATGAGAGAATAATACAACAAATAACAACCCGAAGAGTGTGTGGACCCCACTGACTGGTGAAAGCTAAGTTGGAAGGTGTGGGATGCATCATAGGTGACCTCTGAACAAACCTCATGCCAATACCTTGCCTCATTTGCCCAAATCGAATCCCTCAGTGACCTTTTTATCCCATTTTTATTCCACAAAAATCCTCCGGAAAAACATCAAAATGCCTGTAGCTCTCTGCCTGGTGTCCCAAACACAAATCTGACTTACCAATGTGTTGGAGATGGGGTAATATGGTAATAACAAGTGGTTGGACCCCCCATCTCCTCTGTAGCGCCTTAGGAAAACGTGCTAGATCACTGCAACTACTTGACAGGCCAATTCGGCATGGCAAAACTGGAGAAAAGTGAAAATCTGACTATATCATCGCTAGGAGTGCCTGTAACTGATAACTGAGTGTCTCAATGGACTCAAAAGGTCCAAATCTACTAGAGATGAGTATCCATACACCCTGTGGCAACCTGTATGATCATCTGTAGCCCCAGCCATACCCGGATAGTGAAAAAATAATGGTCTGGAAATAATAATAACCATAAAAAAATACATCAACCATCATATGAAACCTATGCCCATTTTATGGAACCATCTAAGGTGTATCAAAAGACCATAAATCATCATCATATAGCATTATTGGTCCAACTCATCTCGGATCCCATGGTTGACTTGGTCAAACTAGGTTTGACCAGGTCAAAACTGATCAAAATATGACCCAGGCTAGAAAATTCTAACGCTGCAAGTGCAAATGGTTAAGCCATGCTCTTTTAATCGATTTTAATAGCAAGACTTAAAGTATTAAGCATCATTTCACTGGCAGTTAATAAATAATTATATTAAATACAAGTTTAAATAATCACTTACTCAAAATAGAACCTCAAGGATATACTCATTTTGTAGACATGAACATTTTGCTAGCAAAGAGTGAGGGTGAAGAATGCAAGGCTAGGATAAGAGGATGACTTGACTGACTCAACACTGTGATACTTTGGATAAAGGAAAGGGAATACACACTTAAGCATGTGTCGGATAATAAACACACAGGGAATGGCAGTGTCTCACAAATGGAATAGGTTGTTCATAGAGGTGCTTATTCAACCTTGGCAAATGTCTACAACTCAAATCCAAGTTGAATCAGCTCCGTGAGGATCTTTTCTAGAACCGCCATGACTGGGTGCCTGGCTAACCGTAACTTGAGGTTTTAGGGGACACTTAGAATTAGCTGTCCCTTACTCCATCTCACATCACAACCCGTAGGCTCCGTGAGGAATTTAATCATTACATTTAATTTCCTGGCCAGTAGTTTTTGGATTTGGCATACATTTAACCACTACTTTTTAGGCCTTTCGGACCCCTCTGGGATTTTGCATGTGCTTAGAAGCACAACTAATCGCAGCTTTCATCCGAGGTGCATTTACATTTCAATTCATTGAATTTCATAGCACTTTTTCATTGCGCTGAGAAGCACAGTTTCAAAGTATTTCCATGGGCTTTCACAAGAGATATAACAATAGTTTCCACATGTAATGATGGTAGTACATTTTGCTTCAAGTTTTAGTCAACACAACTCAAGCAACTAGGGGGACTCTCCACAATCAAGACCAAATATCAGGGCAACCGACTAGAGTGATCAAGGTATCAAATCCAACTCACCAAAGGGTAAGTTCTGTTGCCAACTCAGAGCCGAGACACAAACTAACAGGGATGATATCCAACATAGAGGCAAAAGTGGGGAGGTCCTCCATATCACAAGTTGAGGTGTAAGTCAGGGTGAAAACCAAAAATGTGAAAGATAACGGATGGATGGAGAGAGTGAAGGTGATGCTTAAGCTAGTAAGCCATAAAAGGTGGGAATGATCATGTCCACACTCCTAGGAGCGTAAAACCAATGAGTATAAAACAAGAGCTTCTAATTCTGAGTAATAAGACCATTTAGATAATCAATAGCAACCATATCCATATCATATATATATATACTGCCAGATCATGACCACTATATACTGCCAGATCATGACCACTACATACTATATATATAACAAAAGAGCAAGATAATCAAAGCCAATGCACATCATATACCTATTGGGCCATATACCTGTACTTGTTATCTGGATCATCAATAATCACTGAAAAAACTATTGTTGAAACTCTGGGTACCGCACTGCTCTGTATGGGATAAAAAGGTCCCATCGATCATCAAATCTGAGGTCATGAGGCTCAGTCTTGGCATAAGGTTCACTGCATGTCTGATCTAGGGCTATTGAGATATGTGAGTGTGTTAATGTATTTGTAACTTCCGAAGATATTCACTTGTATATTTTATATTGTATTCATATGTCATTGTACTTCCGACGGAGAGGTTTTATTCCTATGATCGGGAAAGTTATTATTGTATTTGATAGGGTTATTAGACTCCCGTAGAGGGGTCGGCCCTAAGTTAAGTGGTAATGGGTTATTAGACTCTCATAGGAGAAGTCGACCCAGTTAGGGTAAAAGTCAAGTGAAAGTAAAGTATAAATAGAGAGGGTGCTCCTCGATACTTACTCATCCACTCACTCACTCAATTCGCATAAGTGAGGGAGAGGAGGAGTTCGCACAAGTGAAGAAGAGGATCAAGATCGATGTTTTTGGTTGGGTAGAACCCCGGGATAAGTCAAACCCTAAATTGACTTTGGACCAGAAAAACCAGAAAGGACCAAAAACTGCAGGTCTGAAATTCGCAAGTCAATTTTGAGGGGTCAATTTTTGGAATTTTCAAAAACCAAGTGCACTAGCATACTTGCCTCATCCAGGAGAATCTTCCTGTGAAAGCAAAATTCAATTCCGAGAATTTTCATTTTTCGGCCCGTCACTGCTACCGGAGGAAAACTAGGGCATCAGATATTTTGGGTTTCTATTCATTGATTTATGGAAGTGAGTACATTGGACAACTCTCCTTGAGGAGGCACATCTATCTGTCCAACCAGAAGTTCCAAAATCCAACTTTGGAAAATTAGGGTTTCTCTGACAAACCCTAGGCCAGTCAGCTCCAAATCCAGTTTCAGCAAATCAAGTGGTAAGACCTAAAGCTTTTCTATTTTCATTTGAGTTTCTCATTAAATATGTCTCACCACACCAAGCTTGAGGATAAGCTTGAAGGGGCTGATAACTTTCGAGCATGGAAGTATAGGATTGGGCTTGTCCTAGAAGAGAATGAATTGGACACCTATGTGAATGAAGAAGTTCCAGTTCCAGAGGGAGATGAGGCTAAAGCCTTACATAAGAAGAACCTGGTTAAGGCTATGAGAATCATTGCATATTCTATCAAGGACCATCTCATACCACATGTGTCATCTCTGAAGACACCCAAAGAGATGTTTGATGCCTTGACCACCTTATTTGAAGGGAGGAATATAAATAAGAAGATGACATTGAGGAACCAATTGAAGAATGTCAAGATACAAAATGCAAAGACTATGCAATCCTACTTTACAAGGGTCTCTCAGATAAAAGAACAACTTGAAGCTGTGGGAGAGGATATAGAGAACGGAGAAATAGTGATGACCACCTTGAATGGTCTTCCTAGGTCACGGGATTCCTTCATCCAAGGAATCTGTGCAATAAGAAAGTTGATCACCTTCAATAGGCTGTGGGAGGAGTGCTCACAAGAAGAAGCTCGAATTGTAGCTCGAGAAGAAAAGATGGGTAATGAAGACCAAGCTCTCACAACACACACCAGGAAGAACAACAACAAGAGGGAGCATCCTCATCACAAGAAGGGTAAACACCATCACCAGAATCGGAGGGAGAACTTTGGAGGATCCAGGAGAGATCTTTCTCACATTCGATGTTATACCTGTGATAAGAAGGGACACTATTCCAGAGATTGTCCCAGGAACAAAAGTAGCTCCCACAAGAAGAAGAACAAGAAGAAAAGACATCATGCTCACACTGCAGAGGATAATGAACCTCCAAGGAAGAGAGCCAGAGAAGAAAGTGAAGATTCTTCAAGTGATGAAGAATATGTATTGTAATGAAGGTAACCAGCTACAAGTGTTTATTCAGAAGGTTCCACCTCATAAGGTGAAGCTAGTGATGACTTCCAGTATTACATGAAAGGAGTAGAAGAAGCTACTGCAGAGTTGGACTCCAGAAAACAAATAAAGATCAATAATCTATGGAAGAACCTCTCATCCATTTTCAGCATTAGTTAAGGTGCACACTAATGGAGCACACTCCAGTAGTTCCTGCAAGGAAGCAAAGATCAAGAGGGAGCACACTCCAGTAGTTCCTGCAAAGATTGAGAGGAAGTCCACCCAACAACCAAACAAAGATAAGTATTTGAATTGTCATTTCTTGTATATCTGACTACCTAAATGATGTTGTTCAATCATGTACATACTTATGTTCCTAGATTTAGGTTGTATATCATGCATGTTAGAAAAATTGCATTAATGAACAAGATACTACTAATATGCAAGTAATGGGTAAGTGGCCTATGGTAATGTACAACATCCCATTGCTACTTATCCAGAATGAAACCTCTTTGCTGACATGTTGGGAGTAGTGCACACTCTTACCAATGTTCTGGTAGAGATGGAAGGCATCTAGGAAGTTACCATATGAATACGGGATATGGATGAATGTTGTGTTGAATCATTGGCTAAGATAGTTGCATGACTGTGTGAACTGTCTTTATGCATAAGAATTTGTTCTAAAAAATTATGAAATGTTTCTAATCACGCAACTAAATTGACTTGTAGGAAAGATCGTGTACTACAAGAGAGACTTGTTTCGAAGAACAAGTGACGATGATTCAACAAGAAGACTTATGAAGTCAAGAAGAAGACACTAAAGAACCTGAAGTTCCCAGGATCCGAGATACAACAATGGAAGGAGTAATTCAAGAAGAATATGAAGAACGCGAGATGGAAGACCCACAGGAACCTGTAGATCCACCACGTAAGAACAATTCTCACAAGAGGAAACCTGCATGGGTACGAGAAGCAGTTCAAGATGCAGAGAGATATGGTGCTCCAGAGGGAATGCATAGAGAAAGCAAGAGACCGAAACCATTCTCCAGTTATGTAGCCTTGTTGTGTGACATCATTGACAAAGAACCTTCCAACTATGAGGAAGCAGCCGAGAAGAAAGAATGGAAGGATGCTATGATCAAGGAGTACCAGTCGATCATGAAGAATGATGTCTGGGATGTGGTCCCGAGGCCAGTAGGGAAGTCTGTTGTGTCTTCCAAGTGGATCTATAAGATCAAGCATGTTGAAGATGGCATCATAGAGAAACACAAGGCGAGATTTGTGGCAGGTGGCTTCTCCCAGAAGGAAGGGATAGACTATGAAGAGACATTTGCACCTGTAGCCAGATACACTTCCATTAGATCAGTACTTGCTCTGGCTGCAGTGATGAAGTGGAAGGTACACCAGATGGATGTCAAGACAGCGTTCTTGAATGGTGTAGTAGAGGAGGAAGTGTATGTGGAGCAGCCACTCGGATTTGAGACACATGACAGGGAGACTCATGTGTGTAAATTGAAGAAAGCCTTGTATGGCTTGAAACAGGCACCCAGGATGTGGTACGGCAGGATAGACAGCTTCCTGACTAGTTTGGGCTTTACCAAGAGTAAAGCGGATTCCAACCTTTACTACAAGGTTGAGGAAGGGAACCCAGTGATACTCCTACTATATGTAGATGACCTATTTGTGACGAGGATGGGTTGATTGCTGATATGAAGAGAAAGCTTGATGTCGAGTTCGAGATGAAGGTCTTGGGTATGATGCACTGTTTTCTAGGCATGGAGGTGTGGCAGAGTGTAGATGGAATCTTCCTTGGACAAGGGAAGTATGCAGTAGAGATCCTGAAGAGGTTCGGGATGATGGACTCTATGTTGCGTGGGAGCTATCCCCACCCCCTCGCTCCCGCTCCCGAAGCTCGCTTCCTTCAGAAGCTCGCTCCCAAAACGCTCCCAGTTTTGGGAGCATGCTCCCAAGGCACTCCCGAGGCGCTCCCTACCTCTCCAATAATAAAAGCTCCTATACTAGGTTGATCATTTGATGACAATGTTATGGTACCTCCCTTCATTGCCAAGCTCATATAAAAGTAGTTATGGTTGATCATTTGATGATAATGTTATAAGTTATAACTACTATATGATTGGTGTTATATGGTTTAATCCATGTTTTCTATAGCTAATTCAACATCCTACATGTTTTTTAGATATAAATACATCAAAATATATACAATATAAAAAACGCTCTCGGAACGCTCCCAAAACGGGAGCTTTTGAAATTTTCGCTTTTCGCTTCGCTCCCGCTCCCCGCTCCCGCTCTCGCTCCCAAGTAACCTTGGATGGACTGCAAGGCCATGGCCACACCTATGGCATCGAACCTGAAGCTGTTGAGTGATGCTTCATCAGAGTCGGTTGATGCCACGATGTATCGTCAGATGATTGGGTCCTTGATGTACCTGACGAATACAAGACCAAATATCTACGTTGCTGTGAACACATTGAGCCAGTTCCTGACGGATCCGAGACATGTTCACTTGATTGCTGCAAAGCATATTCTGAGGTACCTGAAGGGTACGGTTGATTATGGGCTCAAGTATGATGCGAATCAGAAGATTAACCTGGAGGGTTATGTTGATTTGGATTGGGCAGGCAGTTCCATTGATAGAAAGAACACTTCGGGGTGTTGCTTCAGTGTGGGATCAGGTGTGATCTCTTGATTTAGCAGGAAGCAGTCCTGGGTGGCATTGAGTACAGCCGAAGCAGAGTATGTCGAAGCTTGTTCAGCTAGTTGTGAGGCAGTATGGCTAAGGAAGCTACTGTCTGATTTGTTTGATCTCCAGTTGGACGCGACTTGTATATATTGCGACAACCAAAGTTGTGTGAAGTTGTCTAAGAACCCAGTGTTCCATGACAAGTCGAAGCACATTGAGATTAAGTACCACTATATCAAGGATATGGTGCAGAGAGGAGCAGTGAAGCTCCAGTATGTTGCGACAGACGAGCAGATAGTCGATGTATTGACCAAGCCGCTGGCTAGAGTGAAGTTTGAATACTTCAGAGAGAAGCTTGGTGTACTTCAGATCGAGGTTCCTTCCAAGGGGAAGTGATGAGTCCGAAAGACGCAAATGCACATGAGCTTTTCCGACATGGTGGTAGGTTGGTCCTCCCATGGTCGTTGATGTAATTGCCGAGCTTTTCCGACATGGTGGTAGGTTGGTCCTCCCATGGTCGTTGATGTAATTGCTGAGCTTTTCCGACATGGTAGTAGGTTAGTCCTCCCATGGTCGTTGATGTAATTGCTGAGCCTTTCCCAGATGGTGGTAGGTTGGTCCTCGCATGCCGGTTGATGTAAGTGTTGTGTGATGTGCATCTGGGTTGTGCTTCGTTGACGATGAGATGATCTGAAGATGATGAGGTGACAGTAGGGTACACAGGTTTTGCATAGGCATATAATCAGTCCTGGGATGCTCCTTCAGGTTTTGCAGTGGCATATAATCAGTCCTGGGAGATCTTGCAAGTTTTGCAATGGCATATAATAAGTCCTGAGATGTACCTACTTGATGGCTTGCTCGCAGAGATGATGAAGACCTACATGGAGGCTAGGCCTACATCCAGCATGAAAAAGGGCTGGCTCTATAGAACTTCCTATGACGAGTAGATTGGAAACTGATGGTTGAGATAACCGCAGCAGTGACGATGTTGATCCAACTTTGATGATGTTCCAACTTTGATGATGATCCAGTGACGAAGAGTGGTGCTAATGAACTGTGTCAAGAGAATACCTTCCTAGTTAAGAGGGAGTGTTAATGTATTTGTAACTTCGGAAGATATTCAATTGTATATTTTATATTGTATTCATATGTCATTGTACTTCCAACGGAGAGGTTTTATTCCTCTGATCGAGAAAGTTATTATTGTATTTGATAAGGTTATTAGACTCCCCTAGAGGGGTCGGCCCTAAGTTAAGTGGTAATGGGTTATTAGACTCTCCTACGAGAAGTTGGCCCAGTTAGGGTAAAAGTCAAGTGAAAGAAAAGTATATATAGAGAGGGTGCTCCTCTCTATTTACTCATCCACTCGCTCACTCAATTCGCATAAGTGAGAGAGAGGAGTTCGCACAAGTGAAGAAGAGGAAGCAGTTGAAGACCATCTCTTTGTTTTGGGGTTTTGTATTATTGCTCATTCTATCTTTGAGGAAGTTGTGAGGTTTTCTCCTTTATGGTTTCCGCGGTGAAATGCTTTGTGTCTCTTGTCTCTTATGTTTGATTTAAGAAGAGCAAAAGAAGACTTACTCGGTAGTGATGGTGTTGTTGTACCTTGAGTGAAGACTATTCCCCAAAGATCAAATGCCAAGCTTGCAAGGAGTTTCAATTTGTTTTACTGTTGCTAGTATGCCCAAATGCGCCTTCCTTCACTTGCCACAAAGAAAATGAAATCAGAATCTATAACAAATGAGGAAATGCAACAAAAGTAGCATGAGACAAATGATGAAGGGAGAGAATAACAAGGTGTAAATTCACTCCATTTCGTTGATACTCCAAAGAAGGAACAATAGTGGAGTTTTCCTCCAAGTAATGCACCCTCCTCTAGATGGCCTCCACTTCTGCAAATCGAACCAGCAAAGAAATGGTATGGAAATCACTCAACAAGTTTAGCAATGCATTAGAAGGATAGATCTCAATCACCATAAGAACATTCACACCACAAACCACCAAGAATCTCTCCAAAGAATTTTCACTCTATTCAAGTTCAAGAGCCAAGAGTGCCAAGAAGAACTCAAAATGAGAGAGCTCTTCTTCTTATAGAAAGAACTCATAACAAAAACCCTATCAATGAGATGAAGGGCCAAGATCAAATCTCACCATCACCAAATCGAAGGTTGAGATCCAATGCTCAAGAAAGGGGGGGGCGAGTTACCCTAATGCGCCCATGCGTAGTGAGGGACCAAGTGTGGGATCCATACAACAAGTAAGGGGGTGTCTAAGGGGTGGCTTTAGGCTGTTTTAGCCCCTTAGACCCCATGCCCAAAGTCTTAAACATAATTTTTCCAAAATGTGAAGTTTCTCATCGCCAAAACCGCCCAAGTATGGGCAAATTCGCCCCACATGCATAGCTGGGATGAATGGAGGGCCCCACACCAAATAATATAAGTCCAAACTATACAAAAATGCCAATAAGAGACCCTTTTACCTTTGCAAAACATTGCAATTACCATTTCAAAGTTTAACTTAGCCAATTTTGATATTTCCTTTAATTATTTGATGGTTCACATAGCTGAAGATTTAATTTTCCCTTTTGACCTACTTCTTTTGCTCGGATTGAGGAGTCGTTTGTTCCAATGCGATCGTAGGCCCCAAATGTGTGAAGAATGGTCACTAGAACGACCATGATCCATCATTTAGGCACCATATGCCCAATTTCAAGCATTTTTAATTAAAGTATGGTCCTATTGGCCATCAATAATTAAAAATCTCATCGATGCTTCACTATTTTGACAATCTAACACTTGGGGGCTTGTCTGGAACCTCAATGCATACCAAATAACCAAAATCGAAGTTTTGGTTCCAATTTTTTTCGGGACCCATTTTTGGCCTAGTCAAGCTAATCTGACCAAGTCAACTTTGGTCAAACAATGGTAATGGTTGAACTATTATGTCTCTGCATGCACATGGGATGCCAAGGCTCCCTTATTTATGTTAGTACAAAAACTACGAGCATAAGATGACAAATACATGGCGATCATAAAGAAATAACATCTCAAAAATGGGCCCAAGGTGAGTTGGGCCCACCACTTCCAACAAAGACTCTACTGCTATGCACACTTATAGATTTGGTCATTGAGCTATCTTTGGGTGAAGTGGACAATGAGGCTAAAAAGGATAGGGCAATGACAAAGACCAAGACTGAGTGACCCTTCGGATAAGCGAGGAAAACAGGACCCAATGACATAAGTACACCATGAGAAAACACAGGGAAGGGCGGTGCCTCACAAATGGGTATAGTGTAGGAAAACCACCACTAGACTCTAACATGCACCTTGCAACTCACATCCGTTCCTGCAACAGACTCCGTGAGGATCTTTTCTAGAGCCGTCATGACTGGTTGCCCGGCAAACCGTAACTTGAGACTCTAGGGGACACTTAGAATTAGTTGTCCCTTACTCAACCTCACCTCCCAGTCCTTTTGGACTCGGTGAGGAATAACAATTACTTGCTTAAATAGATATAGCTAGCCTTTGTTTGTGTGTGTTGACCAACAAATTCTTGGATTTGCATTTCATAGGCTTTATGATCTGTGTGTTAATAAACACATTCTTGGATTTTACCTATGTTGCACAAGTTTCCGGAACGTGGGTACGAGTACCGGATACATCTAGAAGTTTCCCCCAAATTTACAGGAAACGACAAGTTGGGAACGACAATAATATATATTAAAAAGTATAAAAATAAAATAATTAAAAAAACATGAGAACCAAATGACTTAGCACAAACCAGATGACTTAGCTTATTCCTTATATTACGGTTGTAACTAGAACCTCTTAGCAGATGGAAATGGTAATAAATTCAAGATCACCATCCACATCATTGATTATATAAGTTAGAATCTTTCTAAAGTGGAAACTTTTAGAAGTTATAGTCCTTGCATTTGTGGCCTATATGTATAGAGTAAGTTTTTAGTTTTGTGTCAACTATGATTAAAATGTATTAGAATATTATATGTTTACAACACATTCTATGGTAGGGTATTTACAAAGGTGTATAAATAATCAAATTTAAATTATTATAAAACAGAAATCAACATAATTTTTATTTAAATGTAATATATGAATTTAGTTTTCAAGTAAGATTTAAAACTATTTCCAATTACTTAAAAGTTTATTTTTTTAATTCATAAAGTAAATACTAACATATATAAATTTACTTTCTTTTATTTAATATATAAAAAGTCAAAATAGATGTACATTTCTTATTGATTAGTGGTTATTGCAATTCAACGTAGGGACGAGTGAATACTCTAGCATGGCCGGTAGATGGAGATCAGTGCACCAACTCGACAAGGTAGCACGAAATAGACTTTTATTGCAACTTAGTTTTCTAGAGAAAAAATTATGAGTCAACTATGTAAAAGTATGGTCGCTAGGAAATAGGAATGTGTTAACAACCTACGTGGCGATCATGAATGCGTGGAAGCTCCCATTGAAGGAAACGCACAAAACAAAGTCCCCAAGTTCCCGATTTTAGAGGGTAAAAGTTCCTAGTAAGTTCCCAACAATCCAGAACGGTTCTCGTTGGATTGGGAAAGTTTCCTACAAGTTCCCAAGTTCCCTGGAACGTCGGAACTTCGGGAACGAGTTTCTTAAAAGTCGGGAGCGATTCCAGTGCTACATAGGATTTTACATTTCATACATTTCTCATTAGATAGAACAATGGTACACATACTGCAAAGTAATGGGGCAAGCGTGCATGGTTCGAGGACTAATGGGGAGCACCCAGTGAGTCTACACAATCCTATACTGCATTACAACATCGGGGGCAACCGATAGGAGTAAATCCCAGGTTTGAGAATGCATTCTTACCAACTGAGTTGCACTATAGTTGGACTTTAGTGAGCCGCCAGTATTGCACATTTACTTGTGCCTTTTCCAGACTTCAGAAGTTCCAAGTTTGGCCTTTTCAGGGCCCATTTGTCATTTTTTGTAGTACATGACCATGCCCCACGGGGTTTGTAATCAGCGTACTAGCATGGTGGTCTTTGAGTGACTCGGTTCCCTAGGATTTGACAACAAAAGAAGGTATTCCAAGGAGTTTTTTCCCTTGTTGATTATGCTTTGCCTGTAGCCGAGTATAATCAATGAGGTTTTCTCCTGCTCCTCCAAAGCTGGAATGCCCAAAGTGGGGGTTAGGCCTTAGGGGATTATTAGAGCCCATTTTGCAACATGTATAAACATGCTAGATGGTAGAATTTTATCGTTTTGTCATGTACTAGGTTCCCCTGAAGTTTCAGTCGATTCCGAGAAAAAATATTTTTCGCATTTTTTAAGCCATTTTTAATGGTTTAATTAAAAAAATTCAAAAAGTGATAAAAGTGTGATCCGAAGTCGAAATTTGGCGCAGGGATGCTCGTTTTCAAGCTCAAAGCACTCTCTTTACCCTGGTACCCGGTTTTCCTATCTTTTGGGCAGTCAAAGCGCCCCGTGGAGCAATTTTGCCTATCAGAGCTTCATATTAGCACTTTAATGCTAAAAAAACATCAAAATGCACTTTGGTCAAAAGTCAAATATATTAAAAATGAATATTGGCACATGCCAATTAAGGTGGCTTACATCATCATGAACTAACGCGACTATACTAAAGGGATGAGCATGTAATATGGTGGACCAAACTTAAAGTTTGCATCATTTAAAAAGGATCGTACGGCCTCTACTCACATGGGCCATCTTCATCCATGCATGAACCAATTTGACATGGCATGACATCATTTCAAGTGGGCAAATTAGTTAAAGGTCAAAGGTATGCATATGAAGGTCGAATTAGAAGTTTGGAGCATGTGAAAAGAAACGTACGGATCTCTCCTTCACGTGGGCCATACCTCTCCTTCACGGTCATGGCAATTTTAAAGTTTAAAGCATGGTGTGGTTCGTTATATTAAAACAATGCGCAAGCATATACTAAGGGTTTGCATTAAAATCAAAGTTTGAAGTACTTGTTTTAAAACCAAAGCCGTACGAGTTTCATCCTCATGTGGGGCCAACCTTACTCATGACATGGCCGTGAGCATACAATGGAGGATAAGTATGTCATATGGTGGGCTCTTACACCATTATGTGGCACTACCCACTTGGATTAGTTTCCAATTAATGCATCCAATCATGAAGGTCTCTATTGAAAGCAAGGAAACATCCACTTACCATCCTCATCCTCACGCGTGAGCTTCACAAGGGGGCAGCTTCTTCATCAAACTCGGCATTTTCTACTTTGAAGTGTTTTTTGCCATTTGATTAGAGTTTCACCATTGGATGAGAGCTTTCCTTGCTCTACAATCTAGCTCCTTAGGGTTTTGCGCCCTAGCTTCATGCCATTTGCTATATATTGAGGAGCTTGGCTCCATTGTAACAATCTGAAGGTGGAACCTCTGCACTTATATTGTTGTATTATTTTTGTGTTCTTGAGAATAAAGTTAAGGCTTTGGAGGCTACCCTAGTGTACTTGTTGTGTTGGATCTCAGTTATGTTGCATCTTATGAGGTAAATTTGTATTGTACACTATGCTAGTATATGTTGGATTAATCTGTCTTCAAAGAGAAATTATTTTCATTAAGAATGGTGAGTAGTGCTTAATAGTCTATCTTATCCATTGTAAACTTCATTAGAATACTAGAGGTAGAGAAAATTCTTGTTTGAATCCATCATCTCTATTTTTCTTTTGGTTATTTACACAGGTTATTTTTATCCCTTTGCTAGTCTCTTTGTGATTTTACAGGTGGCTTCAAGTTGGATGAACGGATGAACATGTCAGATCTACTGTTCTTTCAACAAACTTAGGTAGATTGGTAGATCCCACCGGTACACCAAGAAGTTGACTCCAAGGCCCATTCTTCACTTGCTCAAACCCCCAGGGTTCAGACTTCAAAATCCAAAATTCTCCATCTAAATCGGTTACTCTTTCCTTATATCTTTTTAGATCTTGAATTATAAAGTTTCATTGATAGATAGATCTAAAGTCGAATTTGCAACCTAATAATTTTAATACATTTGATAATCTAGATCTAGGTTGTTTAAGTTCTCTATTTTGCAATTTCGAAGTAGATCCAAAGCATAGTAGAGTATTTCATTTTACAACGTCCTTTACCAAGCAGTTTAAGTGCCTAAATCATTTACTCGTTATCTCTTAAAGAGACAAGTAAAGACCCTAAGAAGACAAGCTTTATAGCTTGCCTTACTTAGTTGTTTATTTCTTTTTAGTTTACCTAGTTTGCATCAGTCTTTTAGGCATATTTTACATAAGTGGTCAAATCACTTTCTAAGTGTTTTTGGCCATTTTATGATAAAAAGAGCTCGCTGATTTTTTGGTTCAACACATAAAAAGTTAATCGAATGTTAGTTTAAAAACTCAAAAAATTGCCCAAAACATGTTGTTTGCATACTAGGTGCATTGGTTTTGATTTTGACAGTTTGTAGCATTGTCAGAACACTCTTAAAGTGTTCTGATTATCATTTTCTAATCAACATAGTTCGCTGATCTGTTTTGATTTCATAACAGGTTGGAGTAAGAAATTTAAATAAAACTTGCATTTGGAGCTTCCTGAACCACCCAGAGAGAACTGTTGATTAAGTTGTCATTGATGCCAACAATGTATAGTCATTGATGCCAACATGTCTTGGTGCCCCTTGAGGAGCCCCTGAGGGTTAAGTAATTGTCAGTGTCTAAGGAGACCTTTTGATCTTGTCCAAGCCCAAGTTTGAAGCCCTTGGAGCCCTTGGGACAATGACAAAAGCCCTGAACACCCTGTAGAGTGTTTAAGTACCCCAAAGAGGTTTTGCGTTTCCCCAATTGTTTCTTTGTTTCCCCAGTACCACAACTTATGCCCCAGTACGCTACAAAAGTGTTGAACAAGTTGCAAGAGTCCAAATGACCCTTTCGGTGGTCATTTGTGTTTATTGAGGTCATGGTACCCCAAGAGAAGGTCTAGCAACCCCACAGGTGATGTCATGATGGATCTTGACCCTTGGAGGTCTCCTGGTGTGGTTGAGGTGGTTGAAGAAGCCTATGAATCCCCTTGCTTGATGAAGAAGTCCTTGGACCCACATTTGATGGCTTAATGGTCCTTGTCCCCTTAAAGGTGATGATGTGGCCATTAATGACTTAATGAAGACTTAGAACCCTTGACGAAGATCTTGATGCCCGTGTATCCCTTGTTGGGGTAATGGAACCCTTGGAGATGGTCATTATGCATGAGAAGGTCTGGCACCCACATAAATGGCGGCATGATGACCCTTGGACACTATATGATCATTGATGGTGCATTTGGAAATGATTTGGGTCTTGGAATCCATACATATGGTGGTTTGTAATCCCATGATTGTTGGAGCCTTTGATATGATAGAATCCTTGGTCATGATGCCCTCATCACTTGGTGATGGAGTCCTATGTGATGGGCTTGAAGTCCATGGAAAGTATCTTTAAATATTATATGATATCCTTGAAAGAGTCCTTGAAACCCTTGCATGTGGTGCCTTGGGTCTTGAACCATGGTGATGTATGGTCCTATTTGTGGTTGTATGGATATTGGGATGTAGATGGAGGTAGATCCCACGGATGTGCCTTGATATGTTGAAGAAGACTTTGAAACTCTTGTAGTTAGTGGTATGGTCTTTGTCACCCTCATGTGTGGGGTCTTTGACGTCGTGGACATATTGAATAATTTAAGTGTATTATACCAAGAATTTGCAAATAAACCCATCATAGGGAGATAGTCCTCATCAAGCCATTTCCATTGATATGTGGAGCATCTTCTAACTCCTTACGGTTGAAGAGATATGAATTTTTGAAGTTGGTGTACCCCACCTTTTTGGGTGAGCCGACCAAACAAAAGAAAAATTAATTATTTGTAATTTTGAATTGCATGTCGCCCCAGTTTGAGGTAATAACTTTCCTCTATGACCTATATATAAATAGAATATAAAACATTTCATTTGCTCATCAATTGGAATTTCGCAACTCTTGGAGAAAAGTGCGAAATTTTGTGGAGGAAATTTTTTTTGGGTATCTTCACTAAAATTGGCATAACTTTCTCATACGGAATCAAAATTACAAAATTCTTGGCTCGTCGGAAAGCTTGTTACGAGGGCTATGTGATGACATGATATAGAGTTTATTTTGGTTTTTCTATTGTTTCTTGACCTTATGATCTTCAAAAAGGTATGGCTCATGCTTCTAGGTTTCTCTTGTAATGGCACATGTCTCTCATGGATAGAGTTGATCTTTGATATTAGTATGTGAGCCTATATATTGGTATATATATTTGAAGTCATTATGGAGGATATGATGATGAAGTTGCATACCTTTATGCTATGATATTATACACTTTATGATGATAATGCACGTGATAATGATGTACACTCTATGAAGTTGATGCACTCCTATACAATATGATGTACATGCATACCATAGTGTGATGATGCTCTCCTATGCATTATGATGTATACTTGACGTTGATTTGACAAGTCATCATTGACTTAGCATTCTTCCATTGCATTTTGAATAGTATTATATTAGGACTGTATTGACAGTACTCTTTGACTTAATTGATGACCTTCATTGAGTTGACAAAACAATGTTGTAAGGGTTTGTCATTGACTAAGTGGATTGACCTAAGATTGACTTGTTAGTGGTTGACTATGAGCCTTAACTGTTATCTGAGTAACATTGGCAAGTTGATGATTTGACAAAGTAAAGGCTGTTTGATTGATTTGATAATACTTCTCTTGATTGATTTGAGATGTGATTGGTTTTGGGCAATTGTTTTATTCACCATTGACTTAGTAAGTCAATATTGATCTTAAGTAATGGGCATTCCAGTATTGAGAAACCATTGACTGTATTTGATTTAGTTAACATTGTATGAGACTGTATATTGATGAAAGTATCCATAGGTGGTATAGCATTGACCAAGTTGGTTGAAGACATGATTGTCTTACAGTTTGTTGATTGCTTGTTTGAAGTTGTCCGTCAAGTTCTGCTTGACTATGTTGCTTGTCAAATTGTGAGAATAGTTGTGATGTCATTTAACTAAGTATGATTGGGTGAGTAAAGTTATGGTTGTAACTCTATCTTGACCAAGTAAGAAAGTAGGTTTCCCATAGAGCAATTATGGACAGGTACATGATCAGATTGACACAGGCATATGATTAATTTGGCACAGGTACATAAGCAGCTTGGTACAGGTTTGGCATAGGTTGCCTTATGTGCAGTTGGTCTAACTCAGATTGGCTGAGTTGTATGAGCAGTTGGTTTGACCCAGGTGGTCTGGTACACAGTTGGTTGAACTCAGATTGATTGATTCAAATGATGTGAACAACAGATTGATTTATGCAGACAGATTGATTGGTATAACTGATATTGATTGGTACAGCTAGATTGGACAGATTGAGTGTACAGGTTGATGAACAATGTGGCACAGTTGTGATGATCAGTGGATAGTTGATGAGCAATGAACAGTTGATGAGCAGTGGTCAGTTGATGAGCAGTGAAAGTGGTTTTGCAGTGTGGTACAGGTTGTGCAGTGTGGTTTAGGTTTTGCAGTGTGGTACAGGTTGTGCAGTGTGGTTTAGATTGTGCAGTGTGGTACAAGTGTTGGATAGCAGGTCCGCAGGATCAGTGCAGTTTGTGGTTCAGTAGTTCAGTTTCTATCTTCATATCAGGGTGGCAGGACGGGGCAAGGAAATTGAGGGAGCTAAGGCTTCCTTCAGTTTGTAGCCTGTAAACCAGGGGGTTGTAGCCTCCTTCCAGTTGTAGCTGGAGAATTGAAGTCTTTGTAACAAAGGGGGTTGTTTCCTCCTTCCAGTAGTTGCTGGTAAATTATTATTATAAAGGCTTCCGTGGTTTTTCCCCCAGGACTTGGGTTTCCACGTAAAAATCTTGTGCACTGTGTTTTTCTATGCTTCCTATGTGATGATGATATGATGAGCTGTAACTGTTAATAATGCTGATGATATAATGATAATGTGATAATGCATTAATGAATGATGTATTGAATAAGCTGCTGATGATTGTTAAAGTTGAAAAAGTAATAAAAGCTACACACACTGTTCACCCCCCCCCTCTCAGTGTGCTCCGTGTGTCCAACAATTGGTATCAGAGCGGGTCCTTCACAGAAAGCCTTACCAGCTTGAAGTAGATCCTTGAAACACCATGGGGTTCTCAATGAATGGAGCACCATTTTTTTGTGGGACAAATTACTTGATCTGGAAAAGAAGAATGCAAGGTTATCTTGAAGCAGAAGGCAGTGGAGTATGGCAGTCAGTGCTTACTGGGTACGATCATCCGAAGAAAGTGAAAACAACAGCTCAGAAGGAAGCAAGGAAAAATAATTCAATGGCTATGGAATCCATTCTTGAAGGCTTATCAGATTCCATAAAAGAGAATATTGGAAAGTGCAACACTGCTAAGGAACTATGGCTCAAAATAGAACATCTCTACTCCTCTAAGGAACATGAAGAAGAAGTTATGAAACTCATGACTGCAGATTTGACAGATCTCCAAAAGAAGAGAATAGGAAAGTGCAACTCAATTGAAGAATTGTCACTAAAGTTAGATCAACTGTACTCCATTGAAGAACAGAAAGCAGAAGAAAACTCCATAGAAAGGTCAGTACAAGATCCAGGTAAGTTTGAAGGTAAGTCTCTTGAACACCCTGCTTGTAATGTTTTTAAAGAAATATGTTTATCAAGTATAGAAGATAAGCACTATTATAAATTCATAGATTGTAATACTTCAAAATGTGATGAATCCCATTGTTCCCTAACAAATTATAGAAATAAATGTTTAGATAATGATATTGCTAATGCTATGCAAAAGGTTGAGAAACTTTGTGAACAGAACAAGGTATTGCAAGAGCAATTAGACAAATCTGAGAAGAGGAATCAAGAAGAATGTGAGAAGGCCACACAGACTATAATTGATCTAAATCTCCAAGTTGAAGAAGCTACCAGAATCAAAGAAGCCATATCCAACTCTCTGAAAGATCAACTTGAGAAGTCTGTTGCTGAAAATAAAAGACAATCAGAAGAAATCGACAAGCTCAGAAGACAGCTAGAAGATAAGGAGAAAGAATTGACTCGCAAGCTTCAAGACAGAGATAATGAGATCAGTATCTTACTTGAAAAAATGCAGAAGGAAAGATCCGCCAGTCAGAAAGAAGATCCAAGTGACAAAAGGGGAATTCATTTCAGTCATGAGATTGAAGAGAAAATAAGAAGAAAACAAGAAGATGAAATCAAATCTTTGAAGATAGAATTACGAAAGGTATGTCTGACGAATTTTGACTTTGAAAAGGAACTCTCAGAACTCAGAAAAGAAAATCAAGAAATAAAAGGACAGATGGAAGACAGTATTGTCTTTGATCTGAAAGAACAGATAGAAGAAGTCAAGAAAATTGAAGAAGACCTAACAAGACAACTCCAAGAAAAGATAGAAATTTGTCAAAAGCAAGAATTGAAGATCCGCTCTCTAAAGGAAGATCTGAACAAGATAGTTGCTCAGTTGAAGACAAATTCAAAGATTGAAAAGAACATTGAAGAAAGTGAAAGTTCCAGGGAAAAAGAAGAAAAGGATAATAGTTATACAGATATTTTCAGTAGATCCCATGATCAGCAAGATTCAAGGAAGAATAGAAACAAAGAACTTGCATCACAAAGAAGATCCTTTGCTCAGGGATATCCCATGATGTTCAGTGGTCACTGCTACAAGTGTAACAACTATGGTCACAAAGCCATCCATTGCAGAGCTCATGACAAAATCACTCCAGAAAGAAATCAAAGTATGTTTTCCATTCAATGTTATAATTGTTATCATTATGGTCATTTTGCAAAACATTGCAGGATGCAGGGAGAAGTTAAAGTTTGGAGAAGAAAGCAAGTTCAACCGAATGTCATGAACAGTGATCAGCCTACCAAAGTATGGAAAATAAAGTCAGTGGGTTGCACCAATGATCAAAACATAAATGATGAAAATATTGGGAAAAACCCAATACCATTTTGAAGACTATCGATCAGTGTGATGAAGTGTAAAAGGAGCTATGTACTTGATTATCCTACAGTAGTTGGTTCCAGCATATAAGCAGCAGCAGTGCCCAGTGATAGGGGGAGCAGTATTGCTAAAGAAAGTTCTCGTTGCCATTGATGCAAAAACGAAGAGAAGTTGTTGACAGGGGGAGCATGCCCTAAGGGGGAGCTGTATTGTCAAAGGATGTTCCCTTTGCCATTGATGCCAAAGGGGGAGAGAAGTTGTGAACAGGGGGAGCCTATTCTCAGGGGGAGCCTGAGTGTTGTCATCAATGACAAAGGGGGAGATTGTTGATTAAGTTGTCATTGATGCCAACAATGTATAGTCATTGATGCCAACATGTCTTGGTGCCCCTTGAGGAGCCCCTGAGGGTTAAGTAATTGTCAGTGTCTAAGGAGACCTTTTGATCTTGTCCAAGCCCAAGTTTGAAGCCCTTGGAGCCCTTGGGACAATGACAAAAGCCCTGAACACCCTGTAGAGTGTTTAAGTACCCCAAAGAGGTTTTGCGTTTCCCCAATTGTTTCTTTGTTTCCCCAGTACCACAACTTATGCCCCAGTACGCTACAAAAGTGTTGAACAAGTTGCAAGAGTCCAAATGACCCTTTCGGTGGTCATTTGTGTTTATTGAGGTCATGGTACCCCAAGAGAAGGTCTAGCAACCCCACAGGTGATGTCATGATGGATCTTGACCCTTGGAGGTCTCCTGGTGTGGTTGAGGTGGTTGAAGAAGCCTATGAATCCCCTTGCTTGATGAAGAAGTCCTTGGACCCACATTTGATGGCTTAATGGTCCTTGTCCCCTTAAAGGTGATGATGTGGCCATTAATGACTTAATGAAGACTTAGAACCCTTGACGAAGATCTTGATGCCCGTGTATCCCTTGTTGGGGTCATGGAACCCTTGGAGATGGTCATTATGCATGAGAAGGTCTGGCACCCACATAAATGGCGGCATGATGACCCTTGGACACTATATGATCATTGATGGTGCATTTGGAAATGATTTGGGTCTTGGAATCCATACATATGGTGGTTTGTAATCCCATGATTGTTGGAGCCTTTGATATGATAGAATCCTTGGTCATGATGCCCTCATCACTTGGTGATGGAGTCCTATGTGATGGGCTTGAAGTCCATGGAAAGTATCTTTAAATATTATATGATATCCTTGAAAGAGTCCTTGAAACCCTTGCATGTGGTGCCTTGGGTCTTGAACCATGGTGATGTATGGTCCTATTTGTGGTTGTATGGATATTGGGATGTAGATGGAGGTAGATCCCATGGATGTGCCTTGATATGTTGAAGAAGACTTTGAAACTCTTGTAGTTAGTGGTATGGTCTTTGTCACCCTCATGTGTGGGGTCTTTGACGTCGTGGACATATTGAATAATTTAAGTGTATTATACCAAGAATTTGCAAATAAACCCATCATAGGGAGATAGTCCTCATCAAGCCATTTCCATTGATATGTGGAGCATCTTCTAACTCCTTACGGTTGAAGAGATATGAATTTTTGAAGTTGGTGTACCCCACCTTTTTGGGTGAGCCGACCAAACAAAAGAAAAATTAATTATTTGTAATTTTGAATTGCATGTCGCCCCAGTTTGAGGTAATAACTTTCCTCTATGACCTATATATAAATAGAATATAAAACATTTCATTTGCTCATCAATTGGAATTTCGCAACTCTTGGAGAAAAGTGCGAAATTTTGTGGAGGAAATTTTTTTTGGGTATCTTCACTAAAATTGGCATAACTTTCTCATACGGAATCAGAATTACAAAATTCTTGGCTCGTTGGAAAGCTTGTTACGAGGGCTATGTGATGACATGATATAGAGTTTATTTTGGTTTTTCTATTGTTTCTTGACCTTATGATCTTCAAAAAGGTATGGCTCATACTTCTAGGTTTCTCTTGTAATGGCACATGTCTCTCATGGATAGAGTTGATCTTTGATATTAGTATGTGAGCCTATATATTGGTATATATATTTGAAGTCATTATGGAGGATATGATGATGAAGTTGCATACCTTTATGCTATGATATTATACACTTTATGATGATAATGCACGTGATAATGATGTACACTCTATGAAGTTGATGCACTCCTATACAATATGATGTACATGCATACCATAGTGTGATGATGCTCTCCTATGCATTATGATGTATACTTGACGTTGATTTGACAAGTCATCATTGACTTAGCATTCTTCCATTGCATTTTGAATAGTATTATATTAGGACTGTATTGACAGTACTCTTTGACTTAATTGATGACCTTCATTGAGTTGACAAAACAATGTTGTAAGGGTTTGTCATTGACTAAGTGGATTGACCTAAGATTGACTTGTTAGTGGTTGACTATGAGCCTTAACTGTTATCTGAGTAACATTGGCAAGTTGATGATTTGACAAAGTAAAGGCTGTTTGATTGATTTGATAATACTTCTCTTGATTGATTTGAGATGTGATTGGTTTTGGGCAATTGTTTTATTCACCATTGACTTAGTAAGTCAATATTGATCTTAAGTAATGGGCATTCCAGTATTGAGAAACCATTGACTGTATTTGATTTAGTTAACATTGTATGAGACTGTATATTGATGAAAGTATCCATAGGTGGTATAGCATTGACCAAGTTGGTTGAAGACATGATTGTCTTACAGTTTGTTGATTGCTTGTTTGAAGTTGTCCGTCAAGTTCTGCTTGACTATGTTGCTTGTCAAATTGTGAGAATAGTTGTGATGTCATTTAACTAAGTATGATTGGGTGAGTAAAGTTATGGTTGTAACTCTATCTTGACCAAGTAAGAAAGTAGGTTTCCCATAGAGCAATTATGGACAGGTACATGATCAGATTGACACAGGCATATGATTAATTTGGCACAGGTACATAAGCAGCTTGGTACAGGTTTGGCATAGGTTGCCTTATGTGCAGTTGGTCTAACTCAGATTGGCTGAGTTGTATGAGCAGTTGGTTTGACCCAGGTGGTCTGGTACACAGTTGGTTGAACTCAGATTGATTGATTCAAATGATGTGAACAACAGATTGATTTATGCAGACAGATTGATTGGTATAACTGAGATTGATTGGTACAGCTAGATTGGACAGATTGAGTGTACAGGTTGATGAACAATGTGGCACAGTTGTGATGATCAGTGGATAGTTGATGAGCAATGAACAGTTGATGAGCAGTGGTCAGTTGATGAGCAGTGAAAGTGGTTTTGCAGTGTGGTACAGGTTGTGCAGTGTGGTTTAGGTTTTGCAGTGTGGTACAGGTTGTGCAGTGTGGTTTAGATTGTGCAGTGTGGTACAAGTGTTGGATAGCAGGTCCGCAGGATCAGTGCAGTTTGTGGTTCAGTAGTTCAGTTTCTATCTTCATATCAGGGTGGCAGGACGGGGCAAGGAAATTGAGGGAGCTAAGGCTTCCTTCAGTTTGTAGTCTGTAAACCAGGGGGTTGTAGCCTCCTTCCAGTTGTAGCTGGAGAATTGAAGTCTTTGTAACAAAGGGGGTTGTTTCCTCCTTCCAGTAGTTGCTGGTAAATTATTATTATAAAGGCTTCCGTGGTTTTTCCCCCAGGACTTGGGTTTCCACGTAAAAATCTTGTGTACTGTGTTTTTCTATGCTTCCTATGTGATGATGATATGATGAGCTGTAACTGTTAATAATGCTGATGATATAATGATAATGTGATAATGCATTAATGAATGATGTATTGAATAAGCTGCTGATGATTGTTAAAGTTGAAAAAGTAATAAAAGCTACACACACTGTTCACCCCCCCCCTCTCAGTGTGCTCCGTGTGTCCAACAAGAACCAGTTTCAAGTACCATCGTTATTTCTCTCAAATATCGTAAACTGACTTGTTCCCTAATGATAAAGGGCAAGCAATATTTTCTTAAGTTTCAAAGTTGTAATCAAAAAATAAAAAGAGCACAGCAGGCAATTCCAACGCCTGACCCAAATCCCCCCAGGGGGAATTCGCACCTTTTTCGTTTTTTTTATTTTTCGCTTTTTTTTTATTTTTATTTTTTTTTATTTTTTTATTTTTTTATTTTTTTTTCGTTTTAGATTAGTTTTCATTTGAGCAGTAGTAATTAAATAACTCACTCAAGCACACAACATCCTCCGAGGACCCGTTCATAATTTTATATGCTTTTGTGTTTATTTCAAATTATTATTCTGTTTTTAAAATTTAATCCTAAAATTAACCCCCCTTGCGTTATGCTTAGGGTTTAGTGTAGAATAATCATCCACTCACATGTCTTAATAAAACGAACAACGCCCCAAACCCGGAGTATGCTCTTGACTACTGCAGCTTAGTCGGAACAGTTGGCTCAGTCAGAAACGGGTGCAAAGTAATTACTGTTAATAGGACAATCTATTAGAATCCAATCCTAAGAACTCGGGAGGTTGCATGGACTGAATCCACAGAGTCAGCAAGTTCTTAAGCGGGGTCATCCTCGCCTGGTTGGACACTTGGTAAGGTTGCTAGAGCACTCAGTTCGAAGTTTAGTTTTCTTTTGGGCCAAACCAAGAATTAACCCACTCCTTAACTACTCATTTAATAATCATAAAAATTACCAACCGAGACACTGTAATACTTTCACTGAGACTACACAAGCAACCCTGCACAACAGCAATTGCAAGCATTTTTACATTCTCGGCACTGGTCTTTAATTTTCTATGTTTAAGTTTCAATCACAAATGTCGTGAATGCTTATCTATCTTGTGTTGGGTTAATCAATTGATTTAATTTGCAAGCAGTGGTTAGTTGTTAATTTTTCATCTCATCATCTTTTTAACTCCTAGAATAGACTTTTATCTTTTGTTGTAGATTAAAAACCTTAGTTTAATTTTCATAGGGACCACCCCCCTTGACTTCGCCAGGAGTAAGTCTAGACGGAGGAGTCGAGTAATCAGGTGACAGCACTTGACTCTCACTTGCCCCCAAGGACACACCGAGCGGCTTGAAGGTTTCCTGCCGCGTCCCCCCCAGGTGTGTATTAGGCGGCAACATTTTGGCGCCGTTGTCGGTGATAAATCTTTCTATTCCCAGGTCACGACCTTTGTTTCTTTTTGTTTTGTTTACTTTGTTTGATATATCCTATGAATATTTAAATTTTACTCGGTCCATCTGGCGACTCCACTTTTAAACAATTCAATGAAGTATTCAACAAGAAGAAATTCGGAAGGATTATTCAATTTTATTCCTGAACCTGAAAAGGTATATAGAAGAAGATTGAATAAACAAAACTCTCAGAGAATACTCGAGAATCTTAGACTTGAGTCAATCTTAGATATTCACCATCTGTTTGAAGAGTCTAATCCACCAGAAGACATGGGAGATTTTTTCAGCCCTCTAGACTTTACTGCAATCGTAGGGTACCCTCATGTCGTAACTGAGAAGGCAATTGAAAAGTTGCCTTCATTTCAGGGTAATAATGCCATAAGTGCTAAGGCACATTTGAAGTCTTTTTCACAATGTTATAATAAATGGTATCTTAATGTTAAACATGAAGATGTGCAGATGAAGTTGTTTGCGCTATCCTTAGAAGAAGATGCCTTTGATTGGTTCTCAGACCTAGATGCTGGCAGTTTCAAAATATTCAAAGAGTTTGAAAAGGGTTTCCTAGCCAAGTGGGGAGACAAGAAAGAAGATAGGTACCTGTTAGTATCCCTAAACATCATGAAGAAGAATGAGAATGAGACTATGGAAGAGTTCAACAAAAGATTCAACATTCTCATCTCAAGCTTGCATGCCGAGATTAAGCCTCCTGATGGCTCAATCCTCATACATTATATTGAATCTTTCAATGGAGAGATGAGATATCAACTTAGGGATAAAGAACCTATTGATCTTAAGAAAGCCCAAGTTATAGCTGAAAAGATTGATAAGAACATGCAATCATCCGGAAAGTCCAATCTTCCAGGTTTCACCAGAGGTACTACATCAAAACAATCAGACAACAAAGACAAGTCAGCATCAACAGATAGCAAGGACCTAGCAAAAGATCCTTTGAGAGAATTGACAGATGTAATCAAAGCTATGGAAGCCAATCATGCTGCACAAATGAATTCCATGCAAAACAAACTCATTGCTATGGAAAGAGAAAAATCTCACATGCCTTCCAATAGGTTTCCTCCCAGACAGAACAATGAATGGAAGCAAAAGTATCCATCCAACAATCAGAGGATCCCTAGTCAAATTGATTCAGCCAACATGGTTATGGAAGAGTTGCCCCCTTTCTGTAGGGCTTGTAATGAATTTCATGATGAGTCAACTTGTCCTCAGTTTAACTACATAAATGAACAAGGTCCTCCTGAAGTCAACAACTTTGTAGGGTATTCAAATCAACCTGAATATATCAATCATGTTGGTAAAAATCACACTTTGCCAAAGGATGTTTGGAAACAAGCTAAGGAAATGGCACAGGAAAAGGACAATGTTACAAAGATTTATGGAGAGAAGCCTACCCCTGAAGAGATCAAAGAATTAGCGAACTTCAAAGGCTTCACCTATCAGAGAAAGAAGACTGCCATCCCCATCAAATCAGATCTGCATATTCCTAAGGTAACTCATCTTCCTTCCCCAAAACTGAATGTTGATGTGGTTAGCTGGCTAGCTGGTGCTAAAATGCTTGTTCTTGTAACTGAAGTAATTAAAATGCCAGGTCAAAAGGATAGATTGATAAAGTCTTTAGAAGCTAGTGGAAATATTGATAAAGCACCTGCGGAAGTTATCTATGAAAAACCTAAGGAAAAGGTCCTAGAAAAGACTAAGGATAAAGTTCAGGAAAAACCTAAAGAAGTCATTCTTGAGAAACCTAAACAAGTCATTCCTGATGTTCCTAAGAAAATCAATGAAGATCTTCCTATTATATTACATAGTATAGATCCTCGCAAGGAAGAGCATCCTCCTTTCTATGTATCCTTAGTCGTCAACAACATGTTGCTCCATAACTGCATGCTTGATTCAAGTGCCACATCCAACATCATAACTAAAAAAGTCATGGAACAATTGAACCTGAAAGTCACAAGACCTTATCAAAATGTGTGTGCAATGGATTCTAGAGAAATTGATACCATAGGCATTATCATGAACTTATCTGTTAAGTTAGCTGCATATCCTGATGTGAATTTGACAATGGATGTAGTGGTGATCGATGTCCCTAACATTTGGGGCATGTTGTTATCTAGAAAATGGGTTGCTTCTGTTGGTGGTTGCATACAGATGGATTGGACTTATGCCATGATCCCAGCTAACGAAGATGCTCATGTCAGGTTATATAGGGAAAAGGAAAGAAAATTCCATGTTGAAGACCCTAATGTGTTAGATAATGAATATGTTCACAAGTCGGATGGTTCTGGGAACTACTCCATTTTGGCAAACACATTAGCTCCTATTAAAGAAAAGATAAAAGATGATAGAGTAAATGGGTTGTGGAAGATGAGTTTTGATGGGGCATTTTCTAGATCAGGAAAGGGTGCTGGAATTGTTATTACTTCTCCATCTCAGCAGACTTTCAAGTTTGCTTTTAGACTTGAGTTTGATGCTTCAAACAATGTTGCAGAGTATGAAGCACTCTTGCAAGGCCTTGAAATAGCTAAAGACATGGGTATAAGAATTCTAAGCATAAAAGGAGATTCAGACTTAGTTATTTGTCAAATCAAGAACATCTTTGCATGCAAGAGTCAAAGGTTAAGGAAGTATAGGAATGCTTGTTGGGATACAATGGAATTATTTAATGCCCTAAACATCAGATCAGTACCTAGGGAAGAAAATCAGGAAGCAGACCAACTAGCAGTAGCAGCCTCAACCCTCTAGCCGACTGAAGAGATAATCAAAGGTGAAGGAAAATTTGAGATCAATTTCAGACCTTCCATCCCAGATAATGTAGATCATTGACAGGTATTCAAAGATGACAAGCAAATCCTTAGATTCATACATAATGTCCAACAGTTCACTGATTGTAAGATAGGCTATAAGGAAGAAAAGTATGACTACAAGGAAGATGAGGATCAACCTAGGAATGCCATACCTAAAAGTATAGTTGAATGGGAGCACATCTTTGACAGACAGGATAGGCATAAGCCAGAAAAGGAAATATTAAAGGCTGGAAATTACATAGAGATCAACATTGGGACTAAAACTGAACCTAAGCTAATCAAAATTGGTAAGGGTACAAGTGAAAAGGAAAGAAATGACCTTATAGCCCTAATTCGGGAATTTCGGGATGTTTTTGCCTTTTCATATGATGAGCTCAAGTCATATCGGGAAGATGTTTTCCAACATACTATCCCTTTAAAAGGGGATGCCAAACCTTTTCACCAGAAGTTGAGACAAATGAATCCCAAGGTGACCCCCATAGTTTTGAAAGAGCTTCAGAAGATGCTAGCAGCAGGAATCATAGCCCCAACTAGACATTCCTCATGGTGTTCAAATCTGGTTGTTGTAAGAAAGAAAAATGGAAACCTAAGACTGTGCATTGACTTTAGAAACCTGAATTGGGCATGTTTAAAAGATAACTACCCTCTCCCCAATATGGAAACACTGCTTCAAAGAGTAACTAATCCTAGAATGATGTCAATGTTGGATGGTTTTTCGGGTATAACCAGGTAGTGGTCAGCAAAGAAGGCAGGCATAAGACAACTTTTACCACCCCATGGGGTACTTTCGAGTATCTCAGAATGCCTTTTGGATTGCTCAATGCTGGGGCAACTTTCCAGAGATCCATGGATTATGCTTTCAATGAGCTAATCGGTAAAATCATAGAAATATACCAGGATGATCTCACAGTTTTTTCTAAAGAAAGAACTGATCATGTTGGCCACCTAAGACTATTCTTTGAACGATGTTGAAAATTCGGCATATCTTTAAACCCAGCTAAGTCTGTCTTAGGTGTTGATGAGGGGAAGTTACTTGCTCACATCATCTCCAAAGATGGGATCAAGATTGACCCAAAGAGGGTAGAAGCCATAAAGAAAGTTCCTTTGCCTTGTAATAAAACAGCTTTACAGTCATTCAACGGGCAAATCAACTTTATCAAACTCTTTATTCCCAACTTAGCGGAGTTAATGAAACCCATGCAGAGGTTGCTTAAAAAGGACACTAAGTTTGAATGGAATAAAGAGGGTAAGGAAGCTTTTAGTGGAATAAAGGATGCTATTTGTAGATCACCTTGATCAGTCCTAATTATCCCAAAGATTTTCAAATCTTTTCATTTGCATCACCAGACACCATAGCCAGAGTTTTGTTGCAAAAGAATAAGGATGGCCAGGAGCAACCCATAGCCTTTATGAGTAGAGCCTTACAGAATTCTGAGCTTAAGTACACTATCATGGAAAAACAAGCATATGCCTTAGTTAAATCACTTAAGCATTTCAGAATGTATATCGGATACTCTAAAGTTATAGGGTATGTGCCTCATGCAGCGGTTAAGGACATTTTATCACAACAAGACTGTCTTGGTATAAGGGGTAAATGGGTCTCTAAGATCCAAGAATATGACTTAGAAATCAAACCCACCAAGTTAGTTAAAGGTCAAGGTTTAGCCCGCATGATGGCTGAACGGAACGAGCAAGCCTTAGGGATGGTATGTCAGAACAATGAGTCAGTACAGGTCAGATCAGAAGAGCTTCAACGTCTTGAACAGGTTCCTTGGTATTCAGACATCATATATTTTCTAACCAACCTCACATGCCTAGATCATCTTATTGGCCATAAAAGAAGGGCCTTGAGGTTAAAAGCAACGAAGTTTTGTATCACCCAGGATGAGCTGGGATGGAAAAATCCAGATGGTCTAATTCTTAGATGCATCGATGAGCTAGAGTCGAAAAAACTCATGGCTGAGTTCCACTCTGAATTTTGTGGAGGACATTATGCGGCCAAGACAACAGCCCATAAAGTCCTTAGAGCAGGCTATTATTGGCCCACTTTGTTCTCAGATGTTCACAAGCATGTCAGAAGTTGCCAGCAATGTCAACTCTTCATAGGAAAACAAAAGTTAGCATCCTTGCCTCTTAAACCTGTAGTTGTCCAAGCCCCTTTTCAGCAGTGGGGTCTTGATTTCATTGGTCAGTTTAAGGATAAGTCTAGCAACGGTTATTCTTGGATCCTAACTGCCACTGATTATTTTACCAAGTGGGTGGAAGCAATCCCCACGAAAGCGGCAACCAAGAAAGTGATCATGGATTTTTTAGAAGATAAGATTATCACTTGATTCGGTGTGTTCGCTAGGATCACCATGGATAATGCTAAGGCATTCAGCTCAGCAGAGATGTCATCATTTTGTTTCAAGTATGGTTTCATTTTATCACATTCATCAAATTATTATCCCCAAGGTAATAGTCTGGCAGAATCAAGTAATAAAAACTTAATGACCATAGTCAAGAAAATTGTTGGAGATAATAAAAGAGCTTGGGATAGTAAGATCAGATTTGCACTATGGGCAGATAGGATTACTAAGAAAATTTCAACTGGAAAGTCTCATTTTGAACTGGTTTATGGATTAGATGTTACTTTACCTGTTCACTTAAAGTTGCCAGTGTATCAGTTACTAGAAGAGTGTAGCACAGATCTGGATGCATCTCAGTATAGAATGGATCAACTAGTTGAGTTGGATGAAATCAAACGAAAGGCGGTTGATCAAAGCATAAAGAATCAGGAGAAGGTTAAAAAGAATTTTGATAAGTCATCAAAGCCAAGGGTATTTCAGATTGGTGACACAGTACTACTTTGAGACAAAAGAAGGGAAAAAACTGGAAAACATGGAAAATTTGATAGTTTATGGGCACGCCCTTATCTCATCCATGAAGTAGCAGGCACAAACGCTTTCTACCTAAGCAGTATGGACGACGAGAAGTGTACCCTCGCAGTCAACGGAGGCCTTCTCAAACTATTCTACACTGAAAATATCTGATGCCCATGGGGGCATCTTTGTATCAAAATTTCTAAACCCTACTCCTGCATTTCATTTTCTAGTTAGATTTATTTTATGTATATTATTGTTTTGTACATTACTTTGAATTTTGCTTATGTACAATAGTTTCCTTTTTATGAATAAATGTTGTAACTTAGATGTTTCATTTGGTTATTTTTCATATATATATGGGACTGATGCACTTATGTTTCCATGCAGGAAACTGAGAATCTGGAGTTCTCGAATGATCTCCTTTCCTAGGAAAGATTACTCACACGTCCCACAGTTGGAGCCAGATGTTACCAACTGAGTTGCACTACAGTTGGACTTCAGTGAACCATCAATATTGCACATTTACTTGTGCCTTTTTCAGAGTTCAGAAGTTCCAAGTTTGTCCTTTTCAGGGCCCATTTGTCAGTTTTTGTAGTACATGACTGTGCCCCACGGGGTTTGTAATAAGCGTACTATCATGGTGGTCTTTGAGTGACTCGACTCCCTAGGACCTGACAACCAAAGAAGGTATTCCAAGGAGTTTTTTCCCTTGTTGATTATGCTTTGCCTATAGTCGAGTATAATCAATGAGGTTTTCTCCTACTCCTCCAAAGCTGGAATGCTCAAAGTGGGGGTTAGGCCTTAGGGGATTATTAGAGCCCATTTTGCAACATGTATAAACATGCTAGACGCAAGAATTTTATCATTTTGTCATGTACTAGGTTCCGCTGAAGTTTCAGTCGATTCCGAGAAAAAATATTTTTCGCATTTTTTAAGCCATTTTTAAATGGTTTAATTAAAAAAATTCAAAAAGTGATAGAAGTGTGATCCGAAGTCGGAATTTGGCGCAGGGATGCTCGTTTTCAAGCTCAGAGCACCCTCTTTACCTTGGTACCTGGTTTTCCTATCTTTCGAGCAGTCAAAGCACCCCGTGGAGCAGTTTTGCCTATCAGAGCTTCATATTAGCACTTCAATGCTAAAAAAACATCAAAATGCACTTTGGTCAAAAGTCAAATATATTAAAAAATGAATATTGGCACATGCCAATTAAGGTGGCTTACATCATCATGAACTAAAGCGACTATACTAAAGGGATGAGCATGTAATATGGTGGACCAAACTTAAAGTTTGCATCATTTAAAAAGGATCGTACGGCCTCTACTCACGTCGGCCATCTTCATCCATGGATGAACCAATTTGACATGGCATGACATCATTTCAAGTGGGCAAATTAGTCAAAGGTCAAAGGTATGCATATGAAGGTCGAATTAGAAGTTTGGAGCATTTGGAAAGAAACGTACGGATCTCTCCTTCACATGGGCCATACCTCTCCTTCACGGTCGTAGCAATTTTAAAGTTTAAAGCATGGTGTGGTTCGTTATATTAAAACAATGTGAAAGCATATACTAAGGGTTTGCATTAAAATCAAAGTTTGAAGTATATGTTTTAAAACCAAAGCCGTACGAGTTTCATCCTCACGTGGGGCCAACCTTACTCATGACATGGTCGTGAGCATACAATGGAGGATAAGTACGTCATATGGTGGGCTCTTACACCATTATGTGGCACTACCCACTTGGATTAGTTTCCAATTAATGCATCCAATCATGAAGGTCTCCATTGAAAGCAAGGAAACATCCACTTACTATCTGTTGTCCGCCAATATGCACACCAGCAGCGGAAATCTTTCGAAAGCTGTCTCTTCACTACAAGTGAGAGAGGTGTGGCCTTGGGGGCAAGCAATGAGCCAGGTACTGTCACCTGAATCCCAGCTCCTCCGTTTAGGCAAACTCCTAACGAAGCCAAGGGGGGGTAGTCCCTAAAAGAGAGTTTCACTAAAGCTCTTGTTTTTTAAGTGTTTTTTTGATGTAGTGATGCGGATGGGTGTTTTTTAGGAGTTTATAAATGAGAGACAAATATGAAAATTTAATATCTGACAAGATAACGCAATCCACGTTGCAAATATAAGATGAAAGATACACTTGGGCAGTAAACAAATCACTTCACGTAAATATAAGCAAATACTCCAATGTTTTTACTTAAGCAAGCAAAATATATAATGAAGGACCAGTGCCTTATGGAGTCAAAAATAAAAGTGAAAGTGAAAACTTGATACAAGTGCTTAAAAAGGAAAATTCGTGAGAACGTTCTGCAGCTTATCTTGGTAAATTCAAAATTTTAATTGTCTTGATTATTAGGGCTAAAACCAAGGATGTTCAAAGAGATGGTAGAACCCTACCCAAGAAAGATACTGGCAACCCTGAATGACATGTCGGAAGCACCCAGATTCGATAAGGATTGGTGTCCAATGTTTGAACCGCCCCTGAGTCTGACAGTGGGAATCCGGCGCCACCCCTCGCGGGAAGAACAGTATTTTGCCTTGGTTGAGGTTGTGGGTAAAAATTTTAGTTAAATTTATCGATCGTTATTATCAAGTCTTCCACCTTTCTGAGTACTAGCCCAACCGTTTCCGGTTGGCAGAGCATACAGGTGTAGGACAAACCAAGATAAATTAATTAGGGGAGTGTGAGTGGAAAATTTTATTATTAAAAGAACCTTGTTCAACCCTCCGACAGAGAGCGCTCTTGACTCGGTCTTATGACCACAGTTCAAGAGACTTACTAGAATTAAAATGCCTAATGCAGGGATGATGCAAGACTAAAATGCCCTCCGATAGAGGGTGCTCTTGACTTGGATTTGGCCAAGTTCAAGAGACTTTGGTTTATTTTAAGAAAAAAAGTAGTAGCAGTATATCTCAGATTTAAACAGATTTCAAGCAGTATTATTGATCACAAGATATAAATGACTACTAGCAAATAAAACTTGCGGGATAAGCAAATCTAGTGTTCTACCATACAAGTTCTAATCTACCAGGTGGGATTGATCTCCGAACAAGATCAACCACTAGAAACCACCAATCCTGGAAACCTTCCAGCTAGCTCGATGTCCACAAGAAGTTGATGGGGGAGCGAGAAGCTACCACAAAACTATGTGGCCTTTGGGATACGATCCCAAAGTTAGCTATTCTCTGGTCAAGGATTGGAAGAGAAACAATATAATGATAAAAATTAAACTAAGCTACCCAAGAATCTCTTTCAGGTTCAAGACCCTACTCGGGAAAGCATGGGGGTAAGTAAAATATGAAATATAATCGAGATAACTTATTTGGAGCAAAATTCAAACTAAGGACATAAAGATGTAAATCTAAGCTAACACTAACCACAAGATCCAACACCCTTCCCCAAATGGGGAAGAAGAACCAAAGGTGGAGGACCCCTCCACTTGAAAACTTTTTATTAAGCAGTTACAAATGCCTTGGGTTTAAAACCTTGCAAGGTCTTTTGAGAATGGAAATACTTGAAAGATACTGAAGAAGAAGCAAGTTTCACTTGCTATTACAAAAGGATAAGTATCTCAATGGTTAAGTCATCCTCATGGATCCTTCACTTTGTTTTGCATTTACTTCTTCGTTTCAAGATATTTATCAAATGTATCTCTTCCTCAAATGATCTACACAAGTCACAAAGAATCTAAGCAAGGCACCCGTTAACTGTTAGCAAAAGACAAAAAATTACAACTAATTAAGTCTAGATTTGAAATTTTAACTCTAAAATGTGAAATGCATAAAAATTTATCATAAAATGTTAACTATGGTGAAACGGACCAGCGAACAAAAGATGCTCTAAATATGCTAGAAATGAGATCTAAGACTTAAAATTTTTTGAAATATTTTTATGCAAAATATTCTATCTTAAAAGGGAAACTAAATGCAAAACCTAACAAGTGCAAATAATGAGATCTAGTATGATTTTGAAGCTATCTTTTCAATGCATGAGATCTAACTAAACAACTCCTTTTCAAAACAAACCAACTCTAACCAATAACCTTGCAAACTAAGAATGAAACTATTGATCAACTTTAACAATTCGTTTTTGGTTTTCTTGTGTGTTTTTAGGGCACTTTTTTCTTGAAGTGAACAAGAGGGAGAAAGGAAGATGGAAGGGAATGGATCTAAGGGAGAAAAAGAGGGAAAAAGGGGTTGGACAAGAGACCTTGAAGGGCAAAAACGAATGGTAAGGGAGACTAGGGCAAAGGAGGATGAAAAAGCAAGACAAGGGCAAAGGGCTACAAGTGGAACACTTGAGGTAATAGAACACCGCCTTGGAAATCCTCCGGTTAACCGGTGATACGCCGACAGCGAGTGTTGAAGAGAGCACAAGGGAGCAAATCCCAAGTTATTCCCCAAGGTTGAAGGAACTTCAACCTTATGGATTTCTAAACTATGGCTTGAAGACAAGGCAATCTTGGATCAAGGCTAGAGGGGCTAGAAGTGGCTTAGCATGCAAAAATAAAAGCTTCAAAGAGCAAATGAGAAGGCTTGAAGAAGGGAAGCCTAATGTAACCAATGAACAATATTTGAATATGAGAGATGGATCTTTGAAATCAAACCCCTTTATGCCACCATCTTGGTGTTGTGAGATCGACTTTGGGAGATCCTGCAATGTATGAATGTTAATGGAAAGATTGTTCTTTGAAGAGATGGAGGAGACAACCTAGTTCCAACTCCTCTTCATAAACTTTTTAGATCTGCAAAATGTATCACTTACAAACAAGATTGATCAAATATAGTATGCCAAGTTGAATGGGACAAGAAGAGTGTTAGTATTTCCGACTACAATCCACTACTTCCCAATCACAAACAACCCAACATCAATGGACAAATTGAACCCAAATGCCCACCCTATGGACTTGGAAAAGTCTTCTAAGCTTAAATAATTTGATCAAAACTTGGAACATGTAAGTAAAAAACATAACACAATATCACCTTGATTTAATTTGAAGCACCTTCCATGAACAAGATCAACACACCATATGGACCTCCAAAGCCACTTTATTTCAATTAGCAAATGCTATAACACATATACAATTTTGGCAGAGTAAGTTTGCCTCAAATTCTCCATGAGATAACAACCCAAATGGGCCTCTCTTTATACTAAAACTAAGTGCCAAAACCCTAGGTCGAATTTGGCAATGGAGAAGGTCGAATTCCAATCAAGAGGTGGCTTGGAGAGGTGATTAACAATCAAAGTCGAGTTATTGGTTGGTGAAAGGCACTATGTGGCAAAGCTCGACTTTAGGTAGGTGTGAAGTGAGGGCGTTTAACCAATAGCCAAGCTACAACAGGGAAAAACGAGCTAGCAAATGAGACTGACGTGAGCTAGGGTGAGCAAAGCGCGAGCCATGTGGGAGGGCGAGTTTAGATGTGGTAGTTTGAAGTTAGTTTAGTGGATGGCACGTGGTAGAGGTAGGCAGAACTCGAGGGAGCCCAACCAATCACGAATCAACAATGGAATGACGTGGATCTAATAGGGATTGGCGTGAGGAACAGGCTAGGGCGAGTGGGTGTGAGGGTAACACGTAGTGGATAGGTAGATGTAACTCGAATCCATGAAAGGAGCTGATTGCAAATCAATTAATCCACGAATTCCATCAAGGAAACACGAGCCAATAGAAATAGCGTGAGGGTTTTGAGGGAGATACGATTTTAGCTTTGTGGAGAAACACGTAGATTGGTAGGTGTAGTCACGAATTAGCAAAGGGAGCCAAGCCACGAATGATTGGTGAGTCATGAGGGCGCCCCTCTCTAATCATAATGCTAACCACCAACCCATCTATCAGCTGACACTTCATCAAATCGAAAATTGCATGTGGAGGGCGAATTTACTTTGAGGAGACTCTTTGCTGGTGACTGGATGAGTGACTGGATGGGCTTGGAGTTGATTGGAATCTTCCTAAATGCTCATTGCCATGTCATTTAGCCCTTTATTTTAATCAAATTGATTAATTTTGGAGAGATTTGGATTATCTCCAAAATAATCAATTTTATTGTTTTAATTAATAATTTCTCTGTAAATGACTTTTCAGAGAAAATATTAATTACGGGGCGGAATTGACATCCGAAAGTTGGGTTTAGCTGCTCCATGGGTCATGTGTGATTTTTGGCTTATGAAACGAGCCATCAAACACTGAAAACGGACCCCGGATGACTGACATATTACAGACTCAAATTTCTCTATTTAAACTATAGAGAAATTTAATTAAAAATTAAAAATTATTAAATAATTAAAAACCCCAATTTCGACGCGTCCGGTAAAAAAAAATTTCGAAATTTTTTCTGGGGGTCCTAGAGACCTAGGACATGACCAAAACCTATTCTAATAGTGTCTAGTAGGTTTATACATTATAGTTGGACCCTAATAACCCCCCATGGCCAAATTTCCAAAATCGGGCATTCCAGCTTTGGAGGAAGCGGGAGAAAAACCAAGAGATTATATTTCGCCTGAAGCAAAGTATAATCTGATGGTGAAAAAACTCCCTGGAATACCTTAGTTGTTTAATCCAGTCATGGGAGACCGAGCCACTCAGACCCTACTAGCACACTTTGATACAAACCCCCATGGGGCCATGGTCATGTCGACTTAAAAACAAAACTGGCTAGCCAAAACTGGCTATACCCAAATACAATGAAACCCAGATACTCTGGAAGTGAACACTGATGTGTTCCAACACTGGCGGCTCAATAAGGTTTCAACTATTGTACAAATCAGTTGATAACACTATCCTCATCTTCACGCGTGGGCTTCACAAGGGGGCAGCTTCTTCATTAAACTCGGCATTTTCTACTTTGAAGTGTTTTTTGCCATTTGATTAGGGTTTCACCATTGGATGAGAGCTTTCCTTGCTCTACAATCTAGCTCCTTAGGGTTTTGCGCCCTAGCTTCATGCCATTTGCTATATATTGAGGAGCTTGGCTCCATTGTAACAATCTGAAGGTGGAACCTCTGCACTTATGTTGTTGCATTATTTCTGTGTTCTTGAGAATAAAGTTAAGGCTTTGGAGGCTACCCTAGTGTACTTGTTGTGTTGGATCTCAGTTATGTTGCATCTTATGAGGTAAATTTGTATCGTACACTATGCTAGTATATGCTGGATTAATCTGTCTTCAAAGAGAAATTATTTTCATTAAGAATGGTAAGTAGTGCTTCATAGTCTATCTTATCCATTGTAAACTTCATTAGAATACTAGAGGTAGAGAAAATTCTTGTTTGAATCCATCATCTTTATTTTTCTTTTGGTTATTTACACAGGTTATTTTTATCCCTTTGCTAGTCTCTTTGTGATTTTACAGGTGGCTTCAAGTTGGATGAACGGGATGAACATGTTAGATCTACTGTTCTTTCAACAAACTTAGGTAGATTGGTAGATCCCACCGGTACACCAAGATGTTGACTCCAAGGCCCATTCTTCACTTGCTCAAACCCCCAGGGTTCAGTCTTCAAGATCCAAAATTCTCCATCTAAATCGGTTACTCTTTCCTTATATCTTTTTAGATCTTGAATTATAAAGTTTCATTGATAGATAGATCTAAAGTCGAATTTGCAACCTAATAATTTTAATACATTTGATAATCTAGATCTAAGTTGTTTAAGTTCTCTATTTTGTAATTTCGAAGTAGATCCAAAGCATAGTAGAGTATTTCATTTTACAACGTCCTTTACCAAGCAGTTTAAGTGCCTAAATCATTTACTCGTTATCTCTTAAAAAGACAAGTAAAGACCCTGTTATCACCTAAGATGTAGTTACCCCTATGGATGGATCCAGTCATGGATGGCAATAGGGAAGGGCAACTCAAAAGGTGCAACCACGATCACCTCGACCTCCAATATGTATGGTTGTCACGCCAGTCGAGGCAACCTTCGCTTTATGTTATCTAGCCCAGACAACAAAGGGGGAGACCCGATCTACTCCCGACAGGAGAGATCAAAACCAAGACACCAAATCAGGGTATTTCTAGTTGAAGTTAGGTGTATGGTTTGTCCTAGACCTAAGGATGAAGTCACAAGCCAAGTGAGGGGTTTAATAGGTATAGCTTTGGTTCATAGTTGAAGTGAAAGTGACTTACAATGTTTAAAGTGAGATCTAGGGCTAGTGTACTAGGTCAATGTCAGAAGATCCACTGCCTTGGGAACCGTGTCCAATGCAGGTTTGTTTAGGGGTCAGATTGGGGATAACTAGTACATAAGACAATCTTGACTATGGTTCATGATGTCTTCAAAGGTATAGTTCACCATGCAAAAGTCAAACCACAAGTCAATCCAACAATCTAGGAGAGTGGGTTGTCTTGGAGATAAACCAGTGCCTTGGGAATTGGGAAGTGGAGTCAAAGTAGGGTTGACTTTATGGTTTAGGACTCCTATAACATGAGATAAGTGGGCAATGTAGGTTTTGATGGTTAAATGTGTCTAGATCTAGGTTTAACCCAAGTGGACCACAATCCCTTAAAACAAGGAATGCAGTCCCCAAGGCAAGTTTTGACAAAGTGACAGTCTAGACCTAGGTTTTGAATTATTCTGATTCCGGATCTGCAAAAATCTCAAGTACCCAGTTCCTAGAAGTGAGTGAACTCACTTCTCCAAGGTGGTGCGACTTTCCCTAAGGAGGCTTCAATCGGGGTTTAGGTGGGTCAAATCATGTCGGATGGCATCCAAACTTTAGATCCGGGTAGATCAGTCAAGTAGGGATATGGATCTATAATTTCGTGGCAATCCACCGGTTAGATCTTTGTAGATCTGAGTTTAAGTATTCCAAGTGGTCCAAAATGGGGATTAAATCCCTTAAAATGTGGAATGGGGCCCACAAGGTGAATTTCAAGAAAGGGACAACCTGGGTGTATGTTATTTGATGTGTAGACGTCAAATCAAGTGGAATCTCAAACACCCATCGACTAGATCTAGGTCAACCAGCTCAAATGGTGAAGTGCGCCTTCCTTGGGAGAAGCTAGGTTGGCTTGGGAGAGGGGTCAAACGGAAGCCAATCCACACCAAACTATAGATCCGGGATGACGTGGATGCTATAGAGGTGGGTTTTCAATATCATGCCCAACAACCCACTAGATCTAAGTAGATCTGACAAAATGTAAAATGGGGTTTTGAAGTATTTAGGGTTTTAACAATTTATGAGTTATGTCAATGGATTGGATAAAGGAAAGAGAAACAAACCTGTGGATCTTACCTGGATAACCTTGTAGATGCCTTGATGATGATGATCTATGCAATCCCGATCAATTTGGAAGCTTTGAGGTAGTTTCTATGCAAATCGATTTTGTCCAAGAAGCCAATGCGCCCTCTCTCCTGCACAACAAACGTCAACAATATCAGATTTGATGCATCAAGAGATAAGACTAATGCCACAAAAGAAGTAACAGAAAGATAGCATAGATCACAATGATACTAATGATAACCCCCTGATACAAGCGAATGCCAAGAAAGTCGATTTGAAGAAGCCTTGCAAAATCGCCCTTGTTGAAGTCGCCCTCCTGTAGACAAACAATGATTTCCAAAAAATATAGATCTTGCCACAATTTCCAAATGCTAGGTTGCAATAGACTTTCCAATCACCATCTAAGAACACCAGATGCAAAGGAGACCACAAGAATTTCCACAAGAATATTTTTCTATACCAATAATCCAAGAGCCAAAGACCCTTTACAATGAGAGGCTCTCTCCTTTAAATAGGAAGGAGAGGCACCAAAACCCTAACCACTTTTTGAATGAGTGGCTAAGATTAAAAGATACAAATGTCTAATCAATGGTTGAGATGAGCTCAACAATATAATACATGGATCACACATAAAATATAACATAAGTGGACAAAGTCGCCCTAGGAGAGGGGAGTCCCACCAAATCATGATGACAAAATATCATAAGAGGCTCATGGTGGGTCCAAGGGGTAATTTTATCCCTCCTTGGTCAATCCCCATGGCACAATAACCAATAAATAATCATGAAAGTACCAAATCGTGCCTCCAAGGTGAAGTCGTGGTCCTCAAAAGACCCCAAAAATCCACAGAAAGTGCCATAAGTGATGGATGCGGGCCCCGATGAAGCTGAAACTGCAGGAGGAGGTGTGGAAGGTCCCGATCTATCATCACTGATCATCCCATGCCATAACTTTGCCTCAGTAGCCCAAATCGATTTCCTCAATAGCCATTTCTACTAATCCTGAAATGCCTCGGGAAACGTGAAACTGCCCAAACTGCCTCCTGGAGTGATGGCGCTGTCAAGGTGAGGGTACCAATGTGTCCGGGAGGGGGGTAATATGGTAAAAACAAGTGGCTGGACCACCCCCTCCATCATCAGCGCCCTAGGTCAACCGGATAAAAGTCATCTCTGCTCCGACAGGGCCTCCAATAGACCAAAACTGCACTAGGACAGCCTACTGAGGCTAAATCATCACTGTAAGTGCCCGGAACTGAAAACAAACTGTCCCATTGGACTCAGAAGGTCCAAATCCATCCAAGATGTGTACTCATACACCATATGAATCTCTGCATGATCAAAATAAATATCCAATGTACCGGAACAAGGCCAATAATAATGATCTGTAAATGACCAAACACTGCTGTATCCCAAGAATCATCATCATAACCCTGTAGCTGCTGCATAGAATCATCCTGTATGTGTACATAGACCATATATCATATATCCATATCATCATAAGGTCCAACATCTCATGTCTCATGGTCCTCCATGGTCAAACTAGGTCTAACCAAGACCAAATACAACTCAGACTATCATCCATCGCTGCTGCAAGGTGTCAAGGTTAATACATGCTTTACAATTTATTCAAATAGCTACTAAAACACAGATTAATCATGACTGGCGATCTAAATCCAAATATATAGTGTCGTTAATTATTATTATTACTCAGACTAGACTTTCAGGACCATACTCACTTCATAGTTGTGATCAATTTGCTAGTGAAGGGTGAAGGCTGAAATAACTGGCTAGGCTAAGGGATGACTTGACTGACTTGACTTTGTGACACTTCGGCAAGGGAAAGGGAATGTACACCATAGCATATACTGAATGAGCAATAACACAGGGAATGGCGGTGTCTCACAAATGGATGAGTTGTTTAAAGAGGGTTTATTCACCTTCACAGATGCGCACAATCCATAATACAAACAAGGCCAGCAATTGTTTAGATATAACATTTAAGTTCCATTGCTTTTTGGGCCTGAGGTTTCCATAGCCTTGATCTATGTGTGTTTACAAACACATTGCATAGATTTACATTTATTTTCAGGCTTTCTGCTGCAGGTGTGTTTTTAAGGCACTTGTTTACCTGAGCACTTCTAGGTGTGTCATGGACAACTTGTTTACCTAGGTATTTATTTTTCCAAAAGATATAACATTTTATTTTTCATGGCCATTTTCATTTGGCATTTCTTTCATATACAAGATATAGCATTTGATTTTTCAGATTTTGTATTGATGGCAGCACTAAAAGTTTCAGGTTTAGCCAACACAACTTTAGTGACTAGGGGGAATTCTCAAGGAACTCCAACTCACCACAGGTAAGTTTTGTCACCAACTCAGAGCCGAGACACAATAAACAGGGAAGCTCATCCAATACAAAGGCTACAGTGGGGAAAGGTCCTCCATGTCACTAGTCAAGTAGCAAATCAGGGTAATAATCTAAAAGGTAGGCCACGGATGGATGAAGACAATGAAATGATGGAGCCAACACTAGCAAGCCAGAGTATGGTGTAATGATCACCTCTATTCTCCCTAAGGAGAGTATGTACCAATGAGTATGAATAGTGAACTTCTAAGTCTGAGTAGGGACAGTAATATATATATAATAGGTCAACCAGGTCCAAATATCTATATGATCGCCAGATCATGACACTAAGTGCTAAGACATGCTATAAGAATAAGTATAAAAGCAATCTAACCATAATACCATGATATACCTGCTGAGTCATATACCTGAAAGCTCATCAACCTGTACCATCATCTGTCCTCTGAGACTGCTGCTGTAACTCTGGGCACTACTGTCTGCTCTGTACCAATGGCATAATGGCTATATCGGGCATCTCTCTAAGTGTCCTGAAACTCAGTCATGGCATGGGGAATATAACTGCTGTCCACAATCTGATAGTGATCCAATATAAATGCTCATCTCGGCGTCTCAAATGCAAGGGAACTGGCTGAATAGTGTACTGGCATCAGAAAAATAATATATGGTAGCCCGGCTACTATATATGTGATAACAGACCCTAAGAAGACAAGCTTTATAGCTTGCCTTACTTAGTTGTTTATTTCTTTTTAGTTTACCTAGTTTGCATCAGTCTTTTAGGCATATTTTACATAAGTGGTCAAATTACTTTCTAAGTGTTTTTGGCCATTTTATGATAAAAAGAGCTCGCTGGTTTTTTGGTTCTGCACATAAAAAGTTAATCGAAAGTTAGTTTAAAAACTCAAAAAATTGCCCAAAACGTGTCGTTTGCATACTAGTTGCATTGGTTTTGATTTTGACAGTTTGTAGCATTGTCAGAACACTCTTAAAGTGTTTTGATTATCATTTTCTAGCCAACACAGTTCGCTGATCTGTTTTAATTTCATAACTGGTTGAAATAAGAAAATTAAATAAAACTTGCACTTGGAGCTTCCTGAACCACCCAGAGAGAACCGGTTTCAAGTACCATCGTTATTTCTCTCAAATATTGTAAACTGACTTGTTCCCTAATGATAAAGGGCAAGCAGTATTTCTCTTAAGTTTCCAAGTTGTAATCAAAAAATAAAAAGAGCACAGCAGGCAATTCCAGCGCCTGACCCCAATCCCCCCAGGGGGGATTCGCATCTTTTTCATTTTTTTATTTTTCGTTTTTTTTTTATTTTTATTTATTTATTTATTTTTATTTTTTTTCGTTTTAGATTAGTTTTCATTTGAGCAGTAGTAATTAAATAACTCACTCAAGCACACAACGTCCTCCGAGGACCCGTTCATCATTTTATATGCTTTTGTGTTTATTTCAAATTATTATTCTGTTCTTAAAATTTAATCCTAAAATTAACCCCCCTTGCGTTATGCTAGGGGTTCAGTGTAGAATAATCATCCACTCACACGTCTTAATAAAACAAACAACGCCCCAAACCCGGAGTATGCTCTTGACTACTGCAACTTAGTCAGAACAGTTGGCTCAATCAGAAACGAGTGCAAGGTAATTAGTGTTAATAGGACAATCCATTAGAATCCAATCCTAAGAACTCGGGAGGTTGCATGGACTGAATCCACAGAGTCAGCAGGTTCTTAAGCGTGTTCATCCTCGCCTGGTTGGACACTTGGTAAGGTTGCTAGAGCACTCAGTTCGATGTTTAGTTTTCTTTTGGGCCAAACCAAGAATTAACGCACTCCTTAACTACTCATTTAATAATCATAAAAATTACCAACCGAGACACTGCAATACTTTCACTGAGACTACACAAGCAACCCTACACAACAGCAATTGCAAGCATTTTTACATTCTCGGCACTGGTCTTTAATTTTCTATGTTTAAGTTTCAATCACAAATGCCGTGAATGCTTATCTATCTTGTGTTGGGTTAATCAATTGATTTAATTTGCAAGCAGTGGTTAGTTGTTAATTTTTCATCTCATCATCTTTTTAACGCCTAGAATAGACTTTTATCTTTTGTTGTAGATTAAAAGCCTTAGTTTAATTTTCATAGGGACCACCCCCCTTGGCTTCGTTAGGAGTAAGCCTAGACGGAGGAGTCAAGTGATCAGGTGACAGCACTTGACTCTCACTTTCCCCCAAGTACACACCGACCGACTTAAAGGTTTCCTGCCGCGTCCCCCCCAGATGTGTATTAAGCGGCAACATGCATCTCACACACTAAAGAGCCAAGGAACAAAACAACATGGAATCATAGTATACTCAAGGGCCACTGGGGGAAAAGGGTCCTCAAGGCCACCTATCCAGGTCTAAGTCAAGGAGAAAACCAAAAATGGATGGGTCAGATGAGTGGAGGAGAGTGATAAGTGGAACCAAAGCCAGCTTCCTACAAGTCGAATGGTCAAATCTATACCAAAGGGGATAGGAACCAGTGTGCATATACAGGAGTCTCTACTGAGAAAGGTGGACTGACCTTACCATAGGCCACAAGTAACATCAGAATAAAACATGAGATCACCAAGTCAGCCATCATATGTCAAGTCCATGTACTAACGTAAATAAACAACCCTCAAAGCAAAACCATGAACAATAACCATAATAATGATATACCTGCCATACCATATACCTACTACTGTAAGTAGATCTGAAGCCTAATCTCTGTTGTGTGCGGGCAAGTAGTAGTGAACCAGCTCTGAACTGTGCTGCTCTCATCAAAGTATGGCTAAGTTATCCCTCTCGATGGGATCGTGCAAAGGTGAGAAAGGAAGAGGGACTCTGTATAGTTGCTCGGTAGTACATCTGGACCATCAACATACTTAATGTTCCCTCTGTAATCTCTGCTCATCGAAAAAAATCTGGAGTATGGTCCCGGACCACACAATCTGCAGCATGGTAGCTCCAACTAACATGGATGTGATAACAGTCACCTCTTTAGTTTCCCAGCTCCTCTACCGTCCGGAATAGGATCATCTTTAGGGGCAACTACAAGTTGTGTGATAACAGTGACTTCCCGGAGTTTCAATTCTGGTACTGATTCAATTCTAGTGCTAATTCAAGTCTCGTACTAGTTCAATTATGGTACTAATATTTACTGATATGTGGTAGGGAGTGGATCGTAGGTTTGCCTAACTGAATGATTGATATTGGCGTTCAAGCTATCCACTGTCATTCTCCCATTGCTTTACCCTTTTAAAATAAAGAATAATAATAAAACCAATACCCCTTCATTATTTATTGCCCAACTTCATGCATATGTAAATCAAATATCTTTTTCCTGTATGGTTCTTCTCTTGACTGCCAATCCTTAGCTTCCATCTCTGTGTCAGATTTGTTCCCTTCTTCTTTAAGCATCCCATGTTCCAATGCATATATTTAATCTCCAAGATTCAGATTATTATAACTAAACTTCCTTTTCAAATAAGGTTTGAACATTGACAATCAGGAGTTATCATATTTTCAGCGATGCAAAATGGACGAATGAATGACGGTTCAAGAGTCATGAAATGTTAAATTAATGTAACTTCAAAGAATATTCTGCTTGTACTTTATTATTGTAATTTCATCGAGGATGTTTTACCTCCGCTCGGAGATGTCGTCATTATATTTGGTCATGTAAAAGTCATGAGGTTAAACCTCCATTGTAAATCGGGTCATTAGTACCTGTTATCACACCATAGTAGCAGGGCTACTATTCTTGTACAGCAGATATCTGCACATTCCAGAGCTTCCATTATTCCAGAGCATGAATATATATTTTGGATCACTCATGATCAGAGCAGTACATTATTCAGATTTGTATATGACCTTGTGTCAAGGCTGAGCCTTGAGAGTTCAGATTTGATGACTGATGTGACCACTTATCCCATTACAGTTTCAGTTCAGTGCCTAGAGATGTATTACAGCAGTGTTTCAGATGATATTGGATGATTATTATTATGATGATGTTGTATGATCTATGGATATGTTCTCACTGACTGTGGATTATTATCTTGTTGATTTAGTCATGATCATAGCATATGCTTGGTATATTATTCCTGATGTGGCAAATTATTTAAAATGAACTGTAAATCATAAAATGGACAATTGCTTGCACATTTAGGTCATTTAACAAAACTTACTGGTTTTTCACCTTACATAGATATGGTCTTTCCCGACACCAGTTGTCTGCTAGTGTAGGCTCCATATTCACTTGTCCCCATCCATACATGACCTTCCTGTTTGACTTTAAACCTTGACTTGTCTCATTTGACTTTCTGATACCGAGGACCTCCCATTTTTCTACCTCTGTGTTTGGACCGCATCCCTGTTTATTCAGTGTCTCGGCTCTGAGTTGGTGACAAAACTTGCCTTTGGTGAGTTGGATTGTAGGCCTAAATCATTCTGGTCGGTTGTCCCGATGTTTGGCATTGGCTCGAACTCCCCCTAGTCACTTGAGATGTTGTTGGCTAAAACTGAAAGCTCATGTTCTACCTATGGAAACTTATAAATTCGCCCATGGAAACAAAAAAAAAGGGGGCAAGAGCGATGAACAGCTAAAAATACTCCTCGAAGAGTATAAGAAAGGTCCAAAAAGCAATGGTTCTTAAAAGCTATATCTAAACAATTGCTGACCTTATAAATATTTGAAAAACATGCCCTGGATGCAAGCTGCAACTAGTTGTGCTTCTCAGCACATCTGAAATCCGAAGGGTTATGTAGGCCAAAAAGGCCATGGAATAAAATTGAATGATCCTAATGAACCTGGATCAACTCGATGTAGACATGATGCCTAAGTTGAATAAGCACTCTCTAAACAACTTACCCATTTGTGAGACACAGCCATCCCCCGTGTTGTTTTGTCCAACACAGAGTTTGTAGCTTCCCCCTTTTCCCAGTCCAAAGTATTTTTGAGTTAAGTTAGACAAGTCAACCCCTTGGCCCAACCTTGCTCCTAGCCTTCATCCTTCACTAGCAGTTTGACCATGTCCAATGGGTGAGTTTGTCATTTGAACTATTGTGCAAGTAATTTTATATAACAACGGAATATGTTAACTTGATTAATGCCACTTAATGGAATTTATACTTTTGAGCTTAACTGTGAGAGTGATTAAAGAAGCATTGTCTTAGTCTTCTGATGCGATTTATCCTTGATTATATATTCTTGGGATCCGTGATGATGTGGACCATGTATGGATGATTATTGATGATGATTGATGGGCCCACATGTTTGATGATGATATCATATGATGGACATATGATGCAGATGATGTTTGATCCAGTTCAGCAGGTTTATTACTACTTCAGATCAGCAGATTATACATTGTCCATATATGGTGGACCCTACAGCTGGCCCATTAGGGCAACCCAGGGTGTATGAGTACACATTCCTAGTGGATTTGGGTCTTCCGGATCCATTGAGACACTTATCTTTCAGTTCCGGGCACTTCTGACAGTGATTGATGCATTTTTACACTTGTTGACCAGATTTGGGGCTGATTTCCCAGCCTGAGCAGCAGGGGCCCCGAGAGGCCAGTTCACCTAGGGCGCTGATGATGGAGGGGGTGGTCCAGCCACTTGTTTTTGCCATTTACCCCCCCTTCTGGAGAGCCTGGTGGGCTCAGATGGACAGCGCTAGCACCCTAGGAGGCAGTTTTGGCACTTTCACAGTTCCCGAGGCATTTAAAAAATGGGATAAAGTGGTCACTGAGGAAATCGATTTGGGCAATTAAGGCAAGGTTTTGGCATTTGGTTTTCACTGAGGTCTTCCAGGGTGGCATCACTATCTTCCAGTCAGTTTTCACCATGTGGGTATGCCCAGATTGATCACAGGAGGACATTTACTGCTTGACTGTCATGGATTCTGAGGACAATTTTGGTCATTTACATTATTTTGGACATATTTTATTATTTTATTGTGCCTTGGGGATGAGCTAGTAAGGATTGATGCCTCCTAGCCCCACCATGAGCTTATATTGTCATGTCCTAGTCACCATGAGTTGGATTATGGTACCTATTCTTCTCTAGTGGATGACGTCACCCCCTTTTTGTGCCATTTAGTGGGGGCGCTATTGTTATATTGAGTGATCCATGTGATATATTGTTATGGGTCATCTTAGCCATTGATTGTATGATGAGATCTTTTAATCTCAACCACTCATTTGATGTAGTATTGTAGAGTGGTATAGGGTTTTGGTCTTTATTATCCTATATAAGGAGGAGACCCCCCATTGTAAAGCTCACCTTTGGAGCTCTGGAATATTGGAATAGAAGATTTTTTGTGGAGCACATCTCTCTTGTATTGTGGATTCTCTTGCATATTGAATATACAGTATCTCTTCTATGTATCATTGTGGATTTTGGTGCTTTTGCTAACCTTTTGACAGGAAAGTCGAAATGGAGAGAGGAGGGCGACTTCATGAGGGTTATTGTTGGAGGGATCCACATATTCTCTCTTGGGTTGATCTTGTGACAGGGAGTATCATTATTGTATCTTCGTGACATAGTTGATGCTTTCTATTACATCTTTCTACCATTTTCATAATCATCTTGCTTGACTTGTTTCTTTGATCTTGTCTTGTAGGAGGAGGACGATTTGGCTATCTTGGAGAAGGACGATTTGGTTGGAGCACTTGGATCTCACTCTTGAATATACACATAGGAGAATGCTATCAACTTGCAAGGTGGCCACAAACAATTGAGGTAAGATCTACAAGGTATGTGCCTCTTTCATCCATTCTATCTTCATTGGTCATAAAACCCTAATTAAATCAAAACCCCAATTTTGGTATTTCTTAGATCTACTTAGATCTAGCCTTGCAATTGAAAAGATATTAAAAACCCACCTCTATAAGATCCACCCCTAGTGGGATCTATAGTTTGGTGGTGATTGGCTAAAATTTGACACACTTTTCAATGCAAAAAGCCTTCTTGAACCTAAATCGATTTTCCTAAGAGAAGCTTGTTGGGTTAGATCTAGCACATGGGTAGGTAAGATCCCACTTGATTTGAAATCTAGACACTTGATAACCTATACCCATGTCTTTACTTTGGTGAAAACTACCTTGTGGACATCTCTCCATGTTTTAAGGGGTTAAAATCCCCTTTTGATCTTCTTGGCATCTTAAAACTTAGATCTACTAAGATCTAGCCCTTGGATTCACTTGAAACTTTGAACATGCATAGATCGGGGTACTAGCATCCCAGATCTACAATTCGGTGGCCATTGGACTTGATTTGGTCCACCAAAACCCACTTTTGGGCCTTCCTTGAGCAAATCGCACCCCCTTGAAAATTTGAGTTGGTCCACTTCTAGGAGGTGGGTGTTTGAGTTTTTTTTGGATTTGGAATCCCCATGCCTTGAAACCTAGGTCTACACTGTACTTTTGTCAAGATCCGCCTTGGGGATTGCATTCCTTGTTTCAAGGGATTGTGGTCCACTTAAGGTCATCACTTAAAAAAAATAGATCTAGTAAGATCCAACCATTGGATCTCATCCAATCCATTTGACTTGGCTTCTAGGTGTCCCGATCTACATTTTGACATACTTATTGACCCCATTAGCCCACTTAACAAGGCACTAGTCCATCACCAAGCAAGTCGCATTCCTTGGGATTCGTGTCAAATCCTAGATCTAGTACATGGGTATCCTTATAACCAACTTAAACTCATAGATCTAGCCTATATCTAACCTATAGTACCTACCTCACACCTAACTTCACCTTGTGGGCCTACCTAGAATCACTTCACACTTCCCAAGAAAACTAGACCCACTTGTGTAAACACATGGTACTATACCTTGTCATCATACCCCTTCATGTGGCCTAAACCATACACAGGTTGAAACATTAACAATCTCTTACACCTCCCTCAACCATACCTTAATCCTTAGGTCCACTTAGCCTTGCATTGGTTTCCGTAACTCATTGCTTACCTACCCTAAGAAACCTTTGTTTGGGTCCAATCAACTGTGATTGGGGTATAGGGTCTTGTTATCACATATATAGTAGCCGGGCTACCATACATTATTTTTCTCATTCCAGTACACTGTTCAGCCAGTTCCCTTGCATTTGAGATGTCGAGATGAGCATCTATATTGGATCACTATCAGATTGTGGACAGCAGCTATATTCCCCATGCCATGACTGAGTTTCAGGACACTCAGAGAGATGACCGATGTAGCCATTATACCATTGGTACAGAGCAGACAGTAGTGCCCAGAGTTACAGCAGCAGTTCCAGAGGACAGATGATGGTACAGGTTGATGTGCATTCAGGTATATGACTCAGCAGGTATGTTACGGTGTTATGGTTAGATTGCTTTTATACTTATTCTTATAGCATGTCTTAGCACTAAGTGTCATGATCTGGCGATCATATAGATATATGGACTTGGTTGACCTATTATATATATATTACTGTCCCTACTCAGGCTTAGAAGTTCACTATTCATACTCATTGGTGTTTACCCTCCTTAGGGAGAATATAGGTGATCATTCCACCATACCATGGCTTGCTAGTGTTGGCTCCATTATTTCATTGTCTTCATCCATCCATGGCCTACCTTTTAGATTATCACCCTGACTTACTACTTGACTAGTGGCATGGAGGACTTTTCCCCACTGTAGCCTCTGTATTGGATGAGCTTCCCTGTTTATTGTGTCTCGGCTCTGAGTTGGTGACAAAACTTACCTATGGTGAGTTGGAGTTCCTTGTGAATTCCCCCTAGTCACTAAAGTTGTGTTGGCTAAACCTGAAACTTTTAGTGCTGCCATCAATACAAAATCTGGAAAATGAAATGCTATATCTTGTATGAAAAGCCCATTCATGCAATGTGTTTCTAAACACACATGAATGAAAGGCGTGCCAAATGAAAGTGGCCATAAAAATAAAATGTTATATCTTGTGGAAAATAAATACCTAGGTAAACAAGTTGTCCATGACACACCTAGAAGTGCTCAGGTAAACAAGTGCCTTAAAAACACACCTGCAGCAGAAAGCCTAAAAGAAAAAATGTAAATCTATGCAATGTGTTTATAAACACACATAGATCAAGGCTATGGAAACTTCAGGCCCAAAAAGCAATGGAACTTAAATGCTATATCTAAACAATTGTTGGCCTTATTTGTATTATGGATTGTGCGCATCTGTGAAGGTGAATAAACCCTCTTTAAACAACTCATCCATTTGTGAGACACCGCCATTCCCTGTGTTATTGCTCATTCAGTATATACTATGGTGTGTATTCCCTTTCCCTTGCCAAAGTGTCACAAAGTCAAGTCAGTCAAGTCATCCCTTAGCCTAGCCAGTTAATTCAGCCTTCACCCTTCACTAGCAAATTGATCACAACTATGAAGTGAGTATGGTCCTGAAAATCTAGTCTGAGTAATAATAATAATAATTAACGACACTATATATTTGGATGTAGATCGCCAGTCATGATCATTATGTGTTATAATTGCTATTTGAATAAGTTGTAAAGCATGTATTAACCGTGATACTTTTCAGCAGCCTTGGATGATGGACTGAGTTATATTTGGTCTTGGTTGGACCTAGTTTGACCATGGAGGACCATGGGACATGAGATGGTAGACCTTATGATGATATGGATATATGATATATGGTCTATGTACACATACAGGATGATTCTATGCAGCAGCTACAGGGTTATGATGATGATTATGAGGTTACAGCAGTGTTTGTATATGTACAGCGCATTATTATTGGCCCTGTTCCGGTATATTGGATATTTATTTTGATCATGCAGAGACTCATATGGTGTATGAGTACACATCTTGGATAGATTTGGACCTTCTGAGTCCAATGGGACAGTTTGTTTTCAGTTCCGGGCACTTACAGTGATGATTGAGCCTCAGTAGGCTGTCCCAGTACAGTTTTGGTCTGTTGGAGGCCCTGTCGGAGCAGAGATGACTTTTATCCGGTTGACCTAGGGCGCTGATGATGGAGGGGGTGGTCCAGCCACTTGTTTTTACCATATTACCCCCCTCCCGGACACATTGGTGCCCTCACCTTGACAGCGCTAGCACTCCAGGAGGCTGTTTGGGGCTGTTTCACGCTTCCCGAGGCATTTCAGGATTGGTAGAAATGGCTATTGAGGAAATCGATTTGGGCTACTGAGGCAAAGTTATGGCATGGGATGATCAGTGATGATAGATCGGGACCTTCCACACCTTCTCCAGCAGTTTCAGCTTCATCGGGGCCCGCATCCATCACTTATGGCACTTTCTGTGGATTTTTGAGGTCTTTTGAGGACCACGACTTCACTATGGAGGCACGATTTGGTACATTCATGATTATTTATTGGTTATTGTGCTATGGGGATTGACCAAGGAGGGATAAAATTACCCCTTGGACCCACCATAAGCCTCTTATGATATTTCATCATCATGATTTGGTGGGATTCCCCTCTTCTAGGGCGATTTTGTCCACTTATGTTATATTTTATGTGTGATCCATGTATTATATTGTTGAGCTCATCTCAACCATTGATTAGACTTTTGTATCTTATAATCTTAGCCACTCATTCAAAAAGTGGTTAGGGTTTTGGTGCCTCTCCTTCCTATTTAAAGGAGAGAGCCTCTCATTGTAAGGGGACTTTTTGGCTCTGGATTATTGGAATAGAAAATTATTATTGCATCTATCTCCAGTGTTGTGGTGAATGTTTTTGGTGTTCGTTCGTTGGTTCTTCCTTTGCACTGAGTTATTGAAGATATTGTTTGCCATATATTTTGTACCACGATTTTGCATCTACAGGTGGAGGCCGATTTGCTTGGAGGAGGAGGTATTGGTAGGGGAAGACTCTCCCTACTTCTTCTTTGGAGCTCTTCGTTGGTAACAGGGAGTATTACTGTCCCAGGACCTTCTATTTCATGTTACTATTTGCATTTCTCTTGTATTTCTTCCATACTTGATCTTACTAATTGAATTTTCATTCCTTGGTTTGACTAGTAGAGGAAGGCGCACTTGTGGGCTAGGGCATCATTTCGGCAAGCAAAATCAACAATCTCTCATTTGATCTCTGCGGGAATCTTCCTCAACATCAAGGCATCTCATCACATCACTCAGGTATGATCTCAAGGTAAGTTCTATCTCCATGATCTATCCAATTGTCAAAAACACTTAAAACCCTAATTAATCAAAACCCCATTTTTACTTTTTCTCAGATCTACTTAGATCTAGTGGGTTATTGGGCATAATATTGAAAACCCACCTCTATAGCATCCACGGCATCCCGGATCTATAGTTTGGTGAGGATTGGCTTCCGTTTGACCCCTCTCCCATACCAACTTGGCTTCTCCCAAGCAAGGCGCACTTCACTGATTGAGCCAGTTGACCTAGATCTAGGTGATGGGTGTTTGAGATTCCACTTGATTTGACATCTACACAACAAATAACATACACCCAGGTTGTCACTTTTCTGAAATTCACCTTGTGGGCCCCATTCCACATTTTAAGGGATTTAATCCCCTTTTTGGACCACTTGGAACCCTTAAACTCAGATCTACTAAGATCTAACCGTTGGATTACCACGAAATTATAGATCCATACTCCTACCTGACCGATCTACCCGGATCTAAAGTTTGGATGCCATCCGACTTGATTTGACCCACTTAATCCCACTTTTTAGCCTCCTTGGGCAAAGTCGCACCACCTTGGAGAAGTGAGTTGACTCACTTCCAGGAACTGGGTACTTGAGATTTTTGGAGATTTAGAACCGGAATAATTCAAAACCTAGGTCTAGACTGTCACTTTGTCAAATCTCGCCTTGGGGATTGCATTCCTTGTTTTAAGGGATTGTGGTCCACTTGGGTTAAACCTTGATCTAGACACATTCATCCATCAAGACCTCCAATGCCCACTTGTCCCAAGTACTAGGAGTCCTAAACCACAAGTCAAACCTACTTTGACTCCACTTCCCAATTCCCAAGGCACTGGTTTCTCTCCAAGTTAGTTCAACCTTCCTAGATTGTTGGATTGACTTGTGGATTGACCTATGCATGGTGGACTAAACCCTTGATGCTATCATGTATCATGGTCAAGCTTGTCATCCGTACTAGTTAGCCCCAATACAAACCTTAACTTCCCTGCATTGGACACAGTTCCCAAGGCAGTGGACTTTCCAACATTGAACTAGTACACTAGCCCTAGATCTCACTTCAAACATTATAAGTCACTCTTACTTCAACTATGAACCAAAGCTATACCTATTGAACCCCTCACTTGGCTTGTGACTTTACCCTTAGGTCTAGGATAAACCATACACCTAACTTCACTTAGAAATACCCTGATTTGGTGTCTTGGTTTTGATCTCTCCTGTCGGGAGTAGATCGGGTCTCCCCCTTTGTTGTCTGGGCTAGATAACATAAAGCGAAGGTTGCCTCGACTGGCGTGACAACCATACATATTTGGAGGTCGAGGTGATCGTGGTTGCACCTTTTGAGTTGCCCTTTCCTATTGCCATCCATGACTGGATCCATCCATAGGGGCAACTACAGCTTAGGTGAAAACAGGTCTCCCCCTTGGTCTAGTTACACCTTGACCTAAAGCGAAGAGTGCCTCGGTTGACGTGACTCCCACCTGCATTGGGAACCGTGGCATCTCTTGGGTCACCTCTTTAGTTGCCTAGCTCCTCTACCGTCCCAGATGGGATACCTCTAGGGGCAACTACAAGTTGTGTGATAACAGTACCCAAAAGAATATAATATAAATATTATATTATGTTTTCCTAGAGAGGTCAGCCCAGTTAGGTTATTGGGGCCGACCTAGTTGGATTAAAAGTTAAGTGAAAAGTAAAGTATAATAGAGAGTGAGTTCCACTCATTTATACATTCACTCACTTGTGCAATTCGCATTAGAGGAGAAAGAGAGAGATCTGCGAAGAAGGAGTGGCTTGAGTCCAGAGTTTGGTCTTTTTGTCTCTCTTATTTGTTAGACATATTTTTGGGGCATTCTACTTGATCATCTATATTGAGGAAGTTCTTGTTGGGTTTTCTTCCCCTTGAGGGTTTCCCAGGATAAATTGATTTGTGCTTTGTGATTGTGCATCTTTCAGACATCCTTATTATGCTGTTATTGTGAATAATGTATTGAATGCTAATGAATTTGCAATCTAGTCTATGGTAGCATATAATCTTAACATGGTATCAGAGCTTGCCTTAAAAGAGCAACTTTCACAAGGTAAAACTCTCTCTCTCTCTCTCTCTCTCTCTGTCTCTCTCTCTCTCTCTCCGGAAGTGAAAAATTAGGGCTTCTCATAAATTTGGAATTTTGGAGTGCAATTGACATAGGAAGGTGCATGTCTCCAAGATCGAAATTTTGATACCAAGATCGAAATATTTGAGTGGGTGAAACTCATGGAAATTCAAACCCTAGTTTGACATTGGACTAGAAACGGCAGAAAACCAGAAACCCAAAAAAAGCCAGAAACTGCAGTTCAGAATTTCGCAAGTCAATTTTAAGGGTGAAATTTTGGAATCTTCAGAAACCAAGTGTACCAGCATACTCGCCTCAGTCAAGCGCATCTTTTGGTGAGTTCAATTTTTTATTTTGAGAAATTTTATTTTTTTGTTATTCTCTGCCCCTCGGGTTGAGATGGCACCAAGCACTAAGCTTGATGACAAGTTGGAAGGCATAGAGAACTTTCGTGCTTGGAAGTATAGGATTGGACTCATTCTGGAAGAGAATGATCTTACCAAGTTTGTTAAAGAAGGTAAAAGTGTGGTATCTTCCAAATGGATATACAAGATAAAACATGTTGTGGATGGAAGTATTGAGAAATACAAAGTTAGGTTTGTGGCTCGAGGATTCTCTCAAAAGGAAGGAATCAATTATGAGGAAACATTTGCTCCTGTAGCAAGGTACACTTCAATTAGAACCATCATGGCACTTGCAGCCACGATGAAGTGGAAGTTACACCAAATGGATGTGAAAAACAGCTTTCCTGAATGGTGTTATTGAGGAAGAAGTGTACATAGAACAGCCACAAGGTTTTGAGGTTGAAAACAAAGAGACGCATGTCTGCAAATTAAAGAAGGCTCTGTATGGGTTGAAGCAAGCTCCAAGAGCTTGGTATGGAAGAATTGATAGTTTTCTGACGAGCTTGGGCTTTACCAAGAGTAAAGCTAATCCTAACCTTTACTTCAAGGTTATGGATGATGAACCAGTCATATTATTGCTATATGTGGATGACTTGTTCCTGACAGGTATGAGAAGAGAATCTTAGAGTGCAAAGAGAAGCTCGCTGCAGAATTCAAGATGAAAGACCTTGGCTTAATGCATTATTTTCTAAGTCTCGAGGTATGGCAGAGCCCAGAGGGAATCTTCCTTAATCAAGGGAAGTATGCAGTAGAAATCTTGAAAAGATTTGATATGTTGGAGTGCAAATCCATGGCCACACCCATGGATACCAACTTGAAGTTATTATCTGATACTTCGTCAGAATTAGTGGATGTGACTCCATACAGGCAGATTATTGGGTCGTTGATGTATCTGACGAATACGAGCCCAGATATATGCTTTGCTGTGAACACCTTGAGTCAATATCTGGTTGAACCCAGATGTGTTCACATTGTAGCTACAAAGCATGTGATGAGGTACCTAAAAGGTACAATAGATTATGGTCTCAATTATTCTAGAGATCATAAGTTCAGACTGTATGGTTATACAAATTCCGATTGGGCAGGAAGTGTCTCAAATAGGAAGAGCACATCAGGTGGATGTTGTAGTCTGGGGTCAGCCATGATCTCATGGCTAAGCAGGAAGCAGTCCAGTGTGTATCTCAGCACTGCAGAGGTAGAGTATATTGCAGCCTGTTCTGCGAGTTGTGAAGCTATATGGCTTCGGAAGTTGTTATCAGGTCTGTTTGATCTAGAGTTGGATACCACAGTGATTCTATGTGATAACTAGAGTTGTATAAAGATGACAGAGAACCCTGTGTTCCATGAGAAGTCAAAACACATAGAAATACAGTATTTCTACATCCATGATATGGTGTAGAAGGGACTATAAAGCTCCAATATGTGAGCACGGATGAGCAGGTTGCAGACGTGTTGACTAAGCCTCTATCTTGAGTGAGGTTTGAGCACTTCCGTGACAAGCTTGGTGTAGTCTGTAAGGACTTCCCTCGAAAGGGGGAGTAGTGTTGATGATACTGTGGTGAAGTGGGATTGATCATCCCTAGACAGAGATAGTCTTAAATGTTGATCTTGAGTTGTGATGGGATCGATCATCCCTAGACAGAGATGTCTTAAATGATTGTGGTGGGATCGATCGTCCCTAGACAGAGATGTCTTAAATGATTGCGGTGGGATCAATCGTCCCTAGACAGAGATGTCTTAAATGATTGCGGTGGGATTAATCGTCCCTAGACAGAGATGTCTTAAATGATTGCGGTGGGATCGATTGTCCCTAAACAGAGATGTCTTAAATGATTGTGGTGGGATTGATCATCCCTAGACAGAGATCCCGAGTTCCGAAAGGAAGGATAGTCTTAAATGTTGATCCTTAGACTGAATCCCTAGTTCCGTAAGGAAGGATTGTCTATCAGTAATGGACTTAATCCCTGGTTCCAAAAGGAAGGACTATCCATGATCCCATTTCTGTAAGGAAGGATCACCAGTGTTGATGGATTGAATCCTTGGTTCCGTAAGGAAGGATTATCCATGATCCCAGTTCCGTAAGGAAGGATCACAGAGTTGCTTGGACTGAATCTCGGGTTCCGAAAGGAAGGATTGTCCATGATCCCTGTTCTGAAAGAAAGGATCACCAGAGTTGTTGGACTCAATCCCAAGTTCCGAAAGGAAGGATTGTCCATGATCCCCAGTTCTGAAATAAAGTATCATATGTGTGCTGCAGGTGTTGATGCTCCTAATGATGTCCCAGTACTGTAGATGAGGATACTCCAATACTGTAGATGATGAGGTTCCAGGATGCTCCAGTGCTACAGGTGTTGATGCTCCTCATGATGTCCCAGTACTGTAGATAAGGATGCTCCAGACTCCAGTGCTATAGATGATGAGGTTCCAGGATGCTCCAGTACTGTAGATGAGGATGCTCCAGTGTTGCAGATGATGATGTTCCAGTGCTAAAGATGAGGATGCTTCAATGCTGCAGATGATGATGTTCCAGTACTGAAGATGAGGAGGCTCCAGTGCTACAGATGATGATACTTCAACTCTGTATTGAAGATGATGTTGATGATGTTGAAGAACTTCCAATGATTTATATATGTATCAAATGATGTTGATGTTGATGCCCTCCTCTCTCCGATGATGTTGTATAGAGTTACACATGCAGATGTTGTTGTCAATAGAATACCCTTCATGTTAAGGGGGAGTGTTAAATTAATGTAACTTCAAAGAATATTCTACTTGTACTTTATTATTGTGATTTCGTCGGGGATGTTTTACCTCCGTTCAGACATGTCGTCATTATATTTGGTCATGTAAAAGTCATGAGGTTAAACCTCCATTGTAAGTCGGGTCGTTAGTACCCAAAATAATATAATATAAATATTATATTGAGTCTTCCTAGAGAGGTCGTCCCAGTTAGGTTATTGGGGCCGACCTAGTTGGATTAAAAGTTAAGTGAAAAGTAAAGTATAAATAGAGAGTGAGTTCCTCTCATTTATACATTCACTCACTTGTGCAATTCGCATTAGAGGAGAAAGAGAGAGAGACCTGCGAGGGAGAAGGAGGAGTGGCTTGAGTCCAGAGTTTGGTCTTTTTGTCTCTCTTATTTGTGAGACATATTTTTGGGGCATTGTACTCGATCATCTATATTGAGGAAGTTCTTGTTGGATTTTCTTCCCCTTGAGGGTTTCCCAGAATAAATTGTTTTGTGCTTTGTGATTGTGCATCTTTCAGAGATCCTTATTATGCTGCTATTGTGAATAATGTATTGAATGCTAATGAATTTGCAATCTAGTCTATGGTAGCATATAACCTTAACATGAAAGGCGGTCAAAATCTCCACCATGGACTGCACCACCATTATATGGAACTCTCTTAGCTTTCTACTAATAAAATACAATGCAATTGTATGACCTTTCCTATAATTTAATAATAATAACAGCTAATTGTTATATGCAAGTTGATGAGCTTCTGTATAATATAAATCTAACTGCTAATTACGACTTATTGGTTGCACTAAAATGAAATAGAGGTGTCTACGCTACGTATATGATACTTTTAACTCTACTTGTAAACTTATTTTCATATTCAGAATGTTATGGAGTCTTATCTACTAAAGAAACAAATACATGCAATGGCGTTCCTTTTGAAAATGATAGCCACACAGAATTTGTCTGAAGCTACAAATATATCTCCAAGACAATTTTTAAACGTTATCAAGTTTAATTTAATTCTAACTATAATTTCTCGATGCACGGGATTCGAAACTTCGGTCATAATTCCACAAGTAGCTCAAATTTATTGCTCACCAAAATAGGTTTTCTTGTAAATAAATGTCGACACCACATGAAGGCTAAAGCTATACATGCAGAGTGTGAAGTTTAATTGCAGGGCATGAGGAAAGAATAGTATTGAAAAGCAAGTGTTAAAAGGTGGAGCAAGTCCTTTGAACCCGTTCTGCAATAATTTGGCTGCACATGAAGGAGCAGCAATTATATTTCATTCATGAAAGCAAATCCCCTTAACCAATAATCTTCCATTTTTTATAGAGAAAATTATTTACATCAGCATTGAAAAAAGAAATGGAATTATAAGCTCACATAATAGTTTTGGTATTTTTGGATAGTTTCTCTTAATATCTTTCTTTATTACATATACGGTAATGGATCCACTTTATCTTCACATCTAATGTCTTATTATGTTTCATGGTGACTTTTACAAGGGTGTAAGAGGTTCTCCAACAAGTGCCAAGGTCCTCTAAGAGCAGGTGCCCTGAATAGCTTGGCGGGCCTCAGATAATGACTCGGTATGACCTCCATTGCCAGCCACCGTCCATAGGTGCGATGGAGTGACCACCCTGTTACCCTATAGGGGCAAACGGCCTTACACCATACAAAGGGTGAGTGCGCGTCCCTTGGCCACTGACTAGCTAATATAGATGTGCATGGTTAGTGTTTAGCAACACTGTTTTTGCTTACTAAGCATCCCTTAGATATAGAATTTAAGATCCGATGCTCTAGTGTTTAGCAACACTGTTTGTGGGAATACTTGGTTTCGAGGACTAGAGGAGAACAACCACTGTGACTAAAATCACACACTCTAGAGCCGAGACACAATGCAAACTGGGAATCTATCCAACACAGAGGTCTAGGTGGGGGAAGTCCTCGAGATCACTAGTTAAGGTGTGAGTCGGGATAAAACCAAAACGGGATGGTAACGGATGAACGGAGAGAATGACTAATGGTGCCATGGATTGCAAAGGCCCTAAAATAAGGGAATGGACAAGTCAATACTTCATGGAGTAAGGGTATGACCAACAAGTATATTCAAGAACCTCCTGTTAATAGTAACCAACCACTTCTAATCTAAACAGCAAGTAAGCGTCAAATAAGATAAAGCCAGCAACCATCATAATATACCTAGTCATATACTACCTAGATAAGAGGAAGAGCACATCAACAACCTACATGTACCAAAATATACCTGTTGGATCATGTATCTGAGTCCCTGATCTAAACTACATGATCCACACTGAAGCACTGCATCTTAATGTAACATGGGCATTGTCATCAATCTTCTCTAGATGATAGAGGAATAGCTCTCTAAGTCACCAACCTGGGGTCATGGGGCTCAGTCCTGGCATGAGACTGTAACTATGCAAACTTTGGATCCACTGAATATATGTGAGTGATCATCAAAATGCTACTCATCATAATAGGTTGATCTCATCAACAATGTGTAAAGGACTGCCTCAAAAATATATCGGAAACTGCTCTGCAACCATGGTAGCCCAGCTACTATGGATGTGATAACAGTAACCCCCACTTAAGATCTGATGGCCAAGATTAAATCATGAGCCATCAAGATCTAGGGCCAAAAATAAATCCTCATTAAAAGACTCATTAAATGAAATTAATGCACTTTCTCATTTAAATCATTAATGAGACATTTAATTCCTAATATCACTTTATTTATCATAAAGTCACCCTTCTAATTAAAACCATGAAGTTACTTTATAAAGTGACTTTATTTCTCATAAAGTCCATCTCCCTTTAATAAAGTAACTAGGGAACACATGACCACTTTTCCACCCCTAAGCATCTAAGGTGGAAAAACACTGCCTTGGTACAAATTTTTAACACTTTTTACATCTCAATGAAAAATTAGATATAACTTAGGCTTTTTAAAATAAAAACCTTAGGAGTGTTAGGTGTTAATCTGCCATATGCCTGTAATAAGCCTGTAGAAACCCCATGTGGCTGGAAAACCCTCTCGATTGACAACACTTTGGTAGATGAAAGTAGATCTAAATACAAGAGCCAAATAGGCGACCATAAATGCCAAGTCGTTGCAGAAAAAGTGGCTATATTGTTCCCATGCACGATCATGAAGTTTTCAGGCTGCTCGATAACACTGTAATGGATGACCCCCATAGATTTGACCAATATAAGAAAATGCTCTTACATGCAAGAATGGGGGACAAAAGTAGAGCCAAATGGGTATCCAAATCCCTCAGTAGATCTAGAAAACACTGAATATATCAATCCCATGCACATCCATGAAAATCAACACTGCAGTCATCAGGGAAAGGCCCACCACCTTTCTAGAAGAGACTGACCTAAGGCAATAGTGATCAATCTGATGCAATATACCTAAGTAAATGGCCAAATGGGTATCCAAATAAGTTTTCGGAATCATTGGATACCAAGTACAACCAAAGATATGCAATAAGCCCCTCATGGTCACTATAGAACATTGATAAACTGGCACTAAAAACCTTGTAACTCTAAAGAAGACCTGATGAAACCTTTGTAGCGTTGAATGAAGTTGTGCTATGATCATAGGTGTCCTTGGTGGACTAGCAACAATGGGTGTCCACATGGACAAGTATACATAGATGCAAGTGATCATCAAGTTGAGTCGTCATATAGCTAGTCATGTCATACATGGTAATATACCAACACCACAAATATCTTCAAACAAGTTTCTGAGAAAAATGATTTACAAACTAACCAGTACCATGACAATATCTAAGTGTTTGCAAGGACAATTTTATTCTTAGGGGTGGATTATAGATGGAATAGACCAAGTTTAGACAAGTGAAGTTTTGGTCAAAAGTGACTGATTGACTCAAGATGCAGGACAAGGGAAAGCTTTGTGATCTTCACCAACAAGGAAAATAATAGGGAAGCGTCTCACAAATGGGTGGTGTGTAATGAGGTACCACCCCCTTAACCTTGGCAATCAGACTTCCCCCTTTATATTTTTTTGCTTTCTAGCACCTTCCGGGACTTGTCTTCTTGGACTTGTCTTCATTTCATTTTTTTGGACTCTTTTATTCTTGTACCTTTCTCTTCTAAAGACCTTGGCTTTTATTTTATTTGAAGGCTCATGGCAAGTATTACTTGCTTCTTTCTTATTTGATTGATTTTTGCTTTGACTTGGTCTCCGTTTTCTTTGATTTTGCAGGTACAAGGAGTTTTGGATTAGGATCTTTCTTTTTCTTGCCCTTTTCGAGGCATGGAAGGTGTTATCACCTATTTTGTACAAATAGTTGAAACCTTATTGAGCCGCCAGTGTTGGAACACATCAGTGTTCACTTCCAGAGTATCTGGGTTTCAGAATGCAGCAGTTAGCCAGTTTTGGCTAGACAGTTTTATTTTTGAGTCGACATGACCATGGCCCCATGGGGGTTTGTAATAAAGTGTGCTAGTAGGATCTGAGTGTCTCAGTTCCCCATGACTTGATTAAGAAACTAAGGTATTCTAGGGAGTTTTTTCCCTTGTCAATTATACTTTGCCTATAGCCGAGCTATAATCGATGAGGTTTTCTCCCGCTTCCTCCAAAGCTGGAATGCCCGATTTTGAAAATTTTAGCCATGGGGGGTTATTAGAGTCCAACTAATGTATATAAGCCTACTAGACACTATTAGAATAGGTTTTGGTCATGTCCCAAGTCTCTAGGACCCTCAGAAAAAATTTCGAAAAAATTTTACCGGGTTTGTCGAATTTGGGTTTTTAATTATTTTTTAAATTTTAATAAATTTCTCTATAGTTTAAATAGAGAAATTTCAATTTGTAATATGTTAGTCATCCAGGATCCGATTTCAGTGATTGAAGGCTTCAGACTTAAGCCAAAAATCATTCATGATCCTCGGACCAGCTAACCCTAAGTTTCAGACAATTATTTGGCCTCATAATTAATATTTTCTCAAAAAATCAAAAAATGAGAAATATTAATTAGAATATTCAAAAAATAATAAATTGGAGATAATTTAAATCTCTCCAAAAAAGGCCAAATTGAATAAAGTAAAAGTCAAAATGACATGGCAAAAAGCATTTATGATGATTGGAATCTTCACCCACCTGATTCAGTGCAGTTTCGGAGCACTGGGAGTGATCTACAGTTGAGAAAATCGCCCACCTTCATGCAAATTCGTTTTTGTGATTTGGCAATTGATTAATGGGTTGTGGATTATGAAATCAATGCATGCGGGGCTCCTTCCTCAAATTATGGGCTCCAAACTCAAGTTTAAAGATGAGTTAAGACTCCAAGCTCGATTTGGTTGGTGTTGACATGGATTTGATTGGTTTTTGATGGAGTTTTTGGCTCTCTTCATCACCAATTCGAATTAGGGTTTTAGCATTGAGTTTTGTTATATAAGAGAGGCCATTTGGGCTTTCTCTTCATGGAATTTTTAGGCAAAGAAACTCTGGAGAATTTGTAATCATTTTTATTGTTAATAAAGTTGAGACTTTGGAGATCAAAAAACGTGGAGGCTCTTGATGTTCATTGCTTCACTTGAGAATCAAGGTGATATTGTTTTGCATTATATTTGAGGCTTTTAAGTTGTAGATCATGTTCAAGATGGCTAACAATCTAGCACAAGCAAGCATGTATCTAATTCTTTTCACTTAAATATTTTTGTTTTATATATATTATCCCATGCTTAAGGTTCTTGCAGGTACATCTTCACTCCACATAAGGCCAAAGGAGTTTCAAGCTTTATGGATTTGAGAAGGTAGAGAATCTAGCTCTTCTCCATCAAACACCCAAACACTTTCTTGGTTACTAGTTACTTGGATCTACCTTCATTCTTGTGGAAACCCTTTCCAGATCTTAATCCAAAGTTGAAGTTGTTTTTGTTTTAAAGCCTTAGATTAGTTTGCCATAAGGTTGAAGTTCCTTCACCTTGGGGAATAACTTGGGATTTGTTCCCTTGTGCTCTCTTCAACACTTGTTTTTGGCGTATCACCGGTTAACCGGAGGATTTCCATAGCAGTGTTTCAAGCCCTCAAGTGTTCCACTTGAGTCCCATTTCCATCTATTCGTTTTCCTCTCTTTTCTCTCCATTTTTTCCATCTTCCATCCACTCCAAGTTTTGCCTCTCTCTCCCATTCGCTCCCCCTACCTTCTTCTCCTCTCGTCCCTCCTCTTCCATCCACCAGTTGCTCCTCCTTGTCCTCCCTTCTTCCCATTCGTCCACCTTCCAAAATCACAACAAAACATTAAAACAAAAACTTGTTAAGTTAGAGTTAGCTAGTTGCATTTCTTTGGAAGGTTAGTAGTTAGATCTCTTTTATAAATCAAATCTCATGTATTGAAAGGTTAGTTTAGGCATATTAAAAGGTCATTTAGGGCTTTCATTTAGTCTTTTTTCTCAAAATTTATAGTTTCATTTAAAAAGTAGAAAAGTTGGCATATAGGATAGTGTGAAATTTTGTGGTTGCATTCCCATTCCCACTGTTTTTTGGAGCATTTTAGCTTGCTGGTCCGTTTTGCCATCTTAACAATTTCAAGTTAAAATCTCATGCTTTCTATGTTTTAGACCTTAGTTTTTATTTATAGACTTAGTTTCAAAGTTTATTTGATTTTTTCTAACACTAAAGGGTGCCTTGTTGAGTTATTTCGAGCTTGTGTAGGTGATTTGAGAGGGAGATACTTGGTAGATCTTGACGCAAAAGATCAAAGCAAAATTAAATGAATACCATAAGGAGTGATTAAACATACAAGATCTTATTATCCTTTGTAAAACTCTTCAAGAGTTCATTTCAAGTTTAAAGTCTTATCTCTCAAAAAGTCCTTCATGTTTTTCTTAAACCCAAGGCACTTGTAATAAATTAATAAAAGTTTCTAGTGGAGGAGTCCTCCACCTTTTGGGTTTCTTCCCCATTTAAGGAAGAGTGTTGGGTTTGCTTAGCTTAGATCTTTTCGGTTCATATTTTTAGAGTAATTTATTTTTCGTCTTGTCGCTTCTCTCTCAAGTTTTGACCAGAGTAAGCTAACTTTGGGATTGTATCCCAAAGGCCACATAGTTTTGTGGTAGCTTCTCGTTCCCCCATCAGCTTCTTGTGGACATCCAGCTAGCTGGAAGGTTTCCAAGACTGACGGTTCTAGTGGTTGACCTTGTTCGGAGGTTGACCCCACCTTTAGAGTAGAATTGCTTGGTAGAACACTAGATCTTTCAATTTTTCATTTTATTTTGCAAGTAGCATGCTAGCAGTATTTCACATCTATTTGAGCTATCACATGATTTAAATGTTACAAAGTTGCAATATCTTGTTATCACAACTGCTACTTATTTCTTAAAACGAACAAAGTCTCTTGAACTTGGCCAAATCCAAGTCAAGAGCACTCTCTGTCGGAGAGCATTGTTAGATCTGCATTTTTCCTTGCGTTAGGCATTTTAAAGTAGGAAGTCTCTTGAACTGTGGTCTTAAGACCAAGTCAAGAACGCTCTCTGTCGGAGAGTTGAACAAGTGCTCTAAATAATAAAACTTTTCAATCCACATTTCCCCCTTAATTAATTTATCTTGGTCGTTTATCCAACACCCGTATGCTCTGCCAACCGGAAACGGTTGGACTAGTACTCAGAAAGGTGAAGGATTTGATAATCTCATAAGTGATAATTAATTAAAACTTTCACCCCCATAACCGAGGAACCGGCGTTGTTCAAAAAGTATTCAAAGCAGTTCTCAGGGGAGGCGTCGGATTGTCCAATCTGCGACATGGTGGTTGGTTAGCATTGCGCGCCTCGCTGTGATTCCAGACAGGTCCGACATGTCTCTTAAAGAAGCTGCTTATAATGTCTTTCCGGACACTCTTTTGATATCCTTGGTTTTAGCCGTAATAATCAAGAACACCTAAAACACTTAAAATTTACCAAGAACAATTTCAAAATGGTCTCACAAATAGTTACTTTTGACTTACATTTTTCAACATCACAAGTATTTCATTTGACTCCATTTGGCACTGGTCTTTAAAAGTTCTTTTATATCTTCTGCATCTGAACCATATGTCCTTGTCATTTGTTTAATCTTTATCTTGTGGATACTTTGTTTTAATTCTAAGTCATAAGTATATTGTTCATCTTATAAATTGTATCTTGTGGAATTTGCAACGTGGATTGTGTGTTTAATTGTGTTCCCATCATTTTACAAAAAACTCCTAAACAACATTCATCCGTATCACCCCATACAAAAAACACTTAAAACACAAGAACCTTAGTGAAACTCTTTTTTAGGGACTACCCCCCTTGGCTTCGTTAGGAGTTAGCCTAAACGGAGGAGCTGGGATTCAGGTGACAGTACCTGGCTCATTGCTTGCCCCCAAGGCCACACCTCTCTCACTTGTAGTGAAGAGACAGCTTTCGAAAGATTTCTGCTGTTGGTGTGCAGTTTGGCGGACAACAGAAGGGAAGGGAAAAGGACTTTCATGCTTCAAGTCTAGGGAGGAGCATTGCTCCATGGCAACTCTCTCCCCTTGATAATAGTCAGTCACGGGGATTTACTAGCGAACCTTCTATATCATTGGAAAGATCGTTGCAACACAAACATGCCCTAGACACAAGATAACTGGGAGGCCTTCATGGTGAAGGGGTCACAGAGGAGAGGTCAATAGTCAATTGATCAATCTTTAACCACAGGATGCAGACCAAAGTATGAGTTGGAATGGATGATGGGTGAATGGTCATAAGGTGGACTCGAAGAAGGGGGTAAAAGTCCTTGCAAAATACTAAAAATCATCTAGGTTCAATGGTATGTAAGCAAATAAAAAATCTACCATCGTCAACTTGTAAATGTGATACTACTAACTATACTCATCAGATAATCAATACATCAAATGTGGCAGACTCAACACATACTAAATCATCACATCATACATCATCATGGCATGGCATAGCAGTAGAAATATGGCATATATCACATGGTCATCACATCACATCATCAAAATGAGACCCAAGCGCAACAAAGATGGGGCTCAATACTCTGGAATGCAAAGTGCTTTGAAGCAAAAAGAAGTCTGAAAAAGTATTCCCCAAAAATATGGTATAACAGATACATAATGACAAGCCATTGATACATGTAAATTCTTGTGTCATCCACTTTGCTTAGCACCACAACAATGTGAGCTAAAATCATTCTTATAAGTTTTCCTTAACCTTAGATTGGCATAGAGTCTTCATTACAGCATAGGAGATAAAGAAAACTCTATGAATATAAATTTATCAACTTATTATATTTTTTTACCAATTTGCTTGAAACCCACACCTGCTTTGCAAACTGATATTGCTTTGCAGCACAATATTGTTGACTAAAATCATTCTTATGAGTTTTCCTTAAGTTTAAATTGGCATAGCTCTTCATTGCAGCATAAGATATAAAGAAAACTCTATGAACAGAACTTTATTAACTTACTTTATTTTTTTACCAATTTGCTTGAAACCCACTCCTGCTTTGCAAACTGATATTGCTCTATACATGCACTCCTCAGTAACCTGGAAGACATGAAGGCATAAAAATCATACGAATGCATAATTGGCAGAAAAATAAATCTTGATACATGACAAAGAACAAGAACATAGTGAGATAAATAAAATGACATGAAACCTTGAAAAACCTGTATGAAACCACTGTCTTTGGGAACACAAGCGAAACTGCTTTCTAATGTATAAGCCATTTTTCAGTCCTAATGACAAATGTAATCTAACTTTCCAAAGCTAAATATGTGATAAGAGCATCAATGAATGTGTAGTATTTTACACTTTCACATCGTGACACCCATTAGATCATACTATTGATGAGGTGATTTGAGCCATATATAAAAAATTTCAGCTATTGGCATTAGATGTGCCCATCCAAATAAGAGATGAGCCATGCAAAATATGAATGCATGAGACTTAACCATAAAGCATTGAATATCCAACTGCAAAGCTGGAAAAGGACCACTGAATATTCTATTCACACGCTCAATTTGACACCTATAATTGGCCATTAACCATAATGTGTCTTAAAGTAGAACCAATGAATAAACATTTTATGCCCTTAATTAAGAGCACTGACCATGATGTATCAAATACAGAAAAAGTTAAAATGTGATACGGTCAATGAATAAATTTATACAGGACAGCAGTTGGAGAGGCCCTGTGGCAGGATTTAGTCGGGCATCCTGTGCTGTTAATCCAAACATATTTTAGTCATCAAGGCCCATTCAATCTTTGCAACATCCTTGGAATGCAAAGGTTTTCAAAATCTCAGCATCAACAGCTCTGAAGAGACTTTGGGCTGCATGGCAATCAATTACAATCATTCTCACTGGAAATTTGAGGGTCCTGTTGCCGCTGGATACGCACCTCGGGAAGGTTAGCGTGGCAGAAATCATCAAGCCACTGAGTGCATCCTTGGGGGAAAGTCTCGAGTTGAAATACTGTCACTCAACACTCAACTCCTCCGTCTAGGCCAACTCCTAGCAAAGCCAAGGGGGGTAGTCCCTAGGAAAATAACTAAGGCTTTAGGGTGATTTAGTTATTAAAATGGACGATGAATTTAATTATCGAGGAGTTTGAAACAAAAACACTAACAAGAGATTGCAAAATATAAATTAGATCAACAGCATCTAACCAATTATTCCACTTAACACATGAATTCACTTAATGAAATTGTTATGATTGTTTCAGATAGACCAATGCCAAATGGATTCAAAAAAGTGTTGTTGTGTCGTGGAATTTTTGCAATTGTCTCGTTGGTCAGTTTTAGTTACTATTAGAGGAGTGGATTAGGGAGTGGGTTAATTCTTGGTTTGGCCCAAAGGCAGTTTATCTCTTTGAACTGAGCACTTATTGCAACAATATCAAGTCTCCAACGAGGCGAGACATAACCTGCTTAAAACAGCCCCCTAACTCTGTGATGTGTTCAACACGACCTCCCGAGTTCTTGTAAATAAATCACTTATGGATTTCCTTATTAAACTAGTCGCTCTAATCCCTTCTTGGTATGATCAACTAGTCGGACAAACCGCGGAGATCCAAAGCATATGGGGAAAAGAGTCTTGGTTTATTTTGAATAAAATAAGCAAATCAAAGTAATTAATTAGTGGTTGAGGATCACTTTTCCCTTACTCGAGCAAGCTCTTTAGGTACTTCGGGAATACATAGCCAAATTTGTTGATTATGGTTGTAACTTGCAAAAAGATTAAAGTTGTAACAGAAAAGTAAAATGTGTAATGGAAATGTTTTCTAATTACTAATCACAAATCTCTTTTCCAAACACTGCTTACTCGGGAAAGCCCTTTCAACCAATGTTGTACTTCATGAAAGCGTGAGACAAATCAATTACTTTGCAAAAATAAATAAAGTACTGAAAACAAAAGCAATTAATCTACTTTAGCAAATTAAGTCTACTCTATCAATTAGTGAAAAAAAAAAACTAAGCTAAGCAACAAAAACAAACACACTCAAGGATGATACGGGCTCCCCCGGGGGGGAGAGAGGGTGTGGGCACTATGTAGCCCACTTGCTTCTTTTATTAAAATTATTACAATGCTTTATGGAAGATGGCTATGATCCTTGAAAAACAGGATCAGATAGGCTTACAAATGTATAGAAAAAGAACTAGGAGCAAAGGTGCATGAAGATGATGCTTCGGAGGACTTAGTTCCTCAAAAATTCGCTAGCACTTTTGCTTACCTGTGTTGGTTGTGGAGCCTGATTATCTTCCCAATTCAAAGATCTTGTTGTTCAGCCGTGTTTGTACCCCAGTTTAATATGTTGTGTAGGTGGATTGTACACTCATTCCAGGGAGGGGGCTTAGCCCCCCTCGCGGGTATCTGGGGGCCAATGGGCCCGCGAGAAAGGGGGTTCGGGGCAAAGCCCCCGAAAGAAATTTTTATTTCCTTGTAAAAGGTTGTAATTTCGTAGTCAATCTAAATCGTTCATTTGATCTCAGATCTAATAGTAGAAGTTATGTTAGGGATTTTAGCCCTAGAAGGCAACCCTCTTTATGTATGAGAGAAATGTATTGCAGCTATAGAGTATTGTGAAAAAGGATCAGAGAAATGTATTGCAGCTATAGAGTATTGTGAAAAAGGATCTCTGTGAGATAGTGAAGAGGAAGTTGCAACAGATGTGTTGCGGGTTGTATCCCTTCATTTTGTAGGAAAGTATAATAAAAGGACTGCAATTTCTCCATGGACGTAACCCATATTGGGTGAACCACGTATATTGGTGTCTCTCTTGTATTGTGTTTATGTGTTTTATATCTGCATCTTATTTTATATTATTGTTCTACGATCCTGTTTTTCTAACAACTTGTTCATAAAAATTAAAAAAAACGGCAAGCTAATGTGTTTTAAATATGATAAAACAAACAAATAAAGCATAAAAAATTTGTTACTTGGTACTCGGAAAAAAATTGGAAATTTTTGAAGTGTAAGTATCAACTAAAACAAGCCTAGATCTGAGATTGAATGAAACTTTAAAGCTCTTTAAGATCTAGCTAACATATGCAAAAATATCATAGATGTGAGAAATAAAGCTCTTTGAATCAAATCTACTTATTAAGCATAACATAAAATGAGGTAATTGGGAGAGAGTTTGGATTTTTTAAGAGATGGATGGAAAACTTCAAGCTCGAGCTTGATATTTTATGAGGACTCAGAAGTGCATGCGGGAAACAATATTATAAGCTCAAAAAACTACTGAAGAGGGAAGAGGAAGCAGTCGAACTCAACTCCTCCTTCAAATTAGTGACCTGCACAAGAAGAGATTAGATCTAGTATGACTTGTTAAAAGAAAATAAGAGAGATTCAATACAACCGAATATAGTTAGCTACTCCTATATCTCTAATAACAAAGCATAAATAGGCAAGTTATTACTATAAATGCCAACTCTATGGGCTGGTAACAACCTTCTAAGCTAGATAAATCAGTAACTCGTAGAAAAGAAACTACAACATGTACTATATCACCTCAATATATGCAAAGCATTCAATACATTTACACAACACAAACCTCCAAAGTCTTCAAATATTATTCAACAGATAAACAATAAGCATTACAAGAGCAAAGGCTCCACACATCCCTCTCAACAATGAGAAGTGGCCTCGCTTAAATAGAAAAACGGAGCCCAGGGGATGCCCTTGCCAACTGCAGATGAACTAGGGTGAATTGGAATGCCAGAGGGAGCGAAGACGAGTTCAGAGAGTTGATTGAGGAGCTTGAGAGCAAGCTAACACCAGATGAAGGTGTCACCTTTCATTGGGATTCTCATCCCTCCAACCAGAAGAAGTCATCTCATGAAATGCGCCCCTCTTGATGAGATATGTGCCCCCCCCCGCCTAAATGAGGTAACTCACCATCACTGGATTTGATGCCAAATCACCCTCAATTAACTTGATTTAGCCTTCGGTTAACTCCATTTGATGTTTAGTTAACTTAGTCAGACTCCAGACTATTAACTTATCCCAGATGTCACTACTCAATCTGGGAACCCTAAGATCTCAATGGCCTTGAGTCTCTATAACCCAAACAAACCCTGCTTCTCTATGCCAAAGAAGATCACATATAAAATAGACTTATCATTGAAAGCACAACAGATCTCTTAACAACTTTGACCAAATAATAAGCAATCACACAGATTGACTCACAATGTTACCCTGGAAAACCCAATGGGGAAAACCAGCTCCGATGGGGCTTTCTTCTTTCTCGAGGCCAGAGCAAATAAAGAGAGAATAGTTACATACAGAAATTCAAAAGATACAACCAAACCTGGCGGGTATAAGACCCTAGATCTGCAGCAATAGCTACTGCTGCTCTTGGGAAATACGCCCCTACTATCTGTTCTAATTTGGATCTCTTTGAAGGTCTGTCTCTGCCAATATCGGATGTTGTACCACCTCTCTCAATCTCCTGCCATGATCTGCTCTGTGAAAGAAGGTCTACAACTTCACTCTGTAGAATGTGCCCCCCTCTACATGTGAAAATCCGCCCTCTCTCTGCAGCTGTAAAGTCGCCCTAGCTCAGATCTCAATCAATCTCTGATGATATCGTCTCAGATCTTCTCTAATCACTGAAGAAGATCAATCCTGAAAGTCTCGGCTCACCTAACCTCAAGCAAAGTTGCCCACCAGTCAACCACGTCTTCCTCTCCTCAAGAAGTGCGCCCCTGTTGCTCTGGAAAGCCACCCTAGCTCAATGCTCAGAGTTGTCTCCTCTATGATGCTCTCTCTGCCCACAGTAAATGACAAACTGATGCCTCTGATCAAGTGAGGACTGATCCCTCTCAGATCTCCTCACTATCCCTCTCTGCAGATGCGCCCCCCTCTCTCAGGAAGTCGTTCACTTTGGATGCACAAGTCACCCTCACCCTCAATCCTCTCTCTTTGAGAAAAATGTTGAGTAACCTCTTCTGATGAACTCCTGCCTCCTTTATAATAACACTCACTGATCAATTAGGGTTTTTGAAACCCTAATATGAGTGCATGCAAAAATCCCACTTTTGCATGCTTTTTAATTAAGAAGTTTGCATGCATGAGGCAAATCACCCCGAAAGGTCCGCATGCATCCACTATTGGATTCATGCCATCTAGTAGAATGCATCTCACCCTCTACCCCACCCTGATGCCTATACCGCAAATGCACCTCCATGATAGGAATCTATCTGATCATGGAGGACATCCCGAGATACCACTATCTCTAACACAGACATGGCTGGGACAAACTTCCACTAATTTAAGAAAGTGACTTTTTGTCTTTTTTGAGAGAAAAAATAATTTAAGTGATAAATATACACTCAAATTAATTCCAAAGTGAGTTTAGGGGTATAGTGGGTGCAATGAGTTAGAAAAAAGCACCCCCATGGCAAAATCCACCTCCCTTTTTTATGCATTTTTTTTATTTTTATACATAAAAAACATTAAAAAATTGACCCATTTGCGGGAACATTTTTTATTTGCTTAAAATAAATCCTAGGGGGGCCTAGTACATGTTCATATGACTCATTATTGATGACTAGCATGGCAATATACATAGACACTTAGACTTTAATAACCTCCCAAGGTTTAGCCACCAAGGAGGATAGTCCAACTTTGGAGGTGTGAGTGAAAAACTCGGAAATTATATGTTGCTGAAAAGCAATGCATAATTACCAAGGAAAAAATTCTAGAGTACCGCATTGATGTCTAACTCTTTGACAAGCCAAGTCTATTACAAAATACATCATGCTACGTCAACTTATTACAATTCCCCGTGGGGTATGAACATGAAAAAAATTGAAAAAAAAAGCCATATTTTTATTATTTTGCATGGATGAGCTCCCAAATATATTTCTTGACGGATGTATGGTGTACGAGTACTCATTCCTAGTAGATTTGGACATTTTGAGTCCAATGATGTATTCAAATCTCAGTTCCGGGCACAGGTACTTGATCATATGGCCATATTACTTTCCAGCAGCAGAGTACCATGGAAAAATTGAATAAATAAAGTGAACATGGCTAGCAAGGAATTATATTTGGCTAAGTGGAGCAAGAAAATGGCATGATTTTTGTTCGAGGGACTATTTGGATGCTCTAGAGACATTCCGCCATAGTTTATATCATTATTAGGGTCCACATTTATTTATTCTCTTCTTGGGGGCATCATCTTCCATAGGGGGGGCGCATTTCCTAGTTGTACCACCATGATGACATGTTGTATCTTATGTTGTTGTACTAGGGGGTGCTAGTGGAGAGATTTTTGACCTCTTAGTACCCCCTCATTCATATTATTATGTTGTACCTTGATATATCTTATCACTATGTTGCTCCCCTAGGCGTCATTAAGCAAAGTGCGCCCCCCTCTTTTGAGCGATCTCATGTATTATGATCGGCACTTTATTTGCCGTTGATCTTGATGTATTATCTTTTGATCCTAGTCGTCCATCTCTTTGGGGCTAGAGATTTTGCATTGTGCGGATCTATTTATTTGATCTCTCACTCATTGTATGGGAGTTTTGGCTCTTGGATATTCGTCAATAGAGAGAAAATTTGTGAAGAAATCTTGTGCAATATTTGATGAATGTTCTCATACTTGATTGAAAAGCTTTTCATGTAGACATTTGAGTAGATCTATGCTCGCTCCATACCATATTTTGTAGAGGCCGATTTGTATTGTAGGTAGCAATTTGGTGGAGGTCATTTTTGTGGGGAGACTCCATCTTTCTCTCTCCAATCGATCTTGACTCAGGGAGTTTGCTCTTGCATTCTTTGTGATCACTGCAAATGATTTTGAGTTATCTTGCATTACTAGATCTCTATCTTGTGAATGATATCTATCTTGTAAATTATGTGTTGATGATGTGGTGCATGTGAATGTGAATGTTTAATTACTAATGCATAACAGATGATGAATGTTAAGTAAAGTTTAATCAGTTAAAGAAGGTAAAAATCTGCTAAAAATTGCATCAATATTGATTCACCCCCCCTCTCAGTATTAAATCGATTCCAACACTTTGGTTATAATCTCATGAAATTGTCAACATTTGAAATGCAACATAGAAAGTAACCTTCGAAATTGAACATGCAATCTGTAGAAAGGTATTGTTATCACATTTATAGTAGCCGGGGATACCATATTTTCAGATCGGATTCCAGTCCTTTTTTCAGCCAGTCCTTTAAATTGCGATGCTTGAGATCAGCGTTTGATGAGCATTCATTCAAGTTTTCATACAGCCCCTAAGCAGTCAGTACAGCCTTATGCCATGACTGAGCCTCATGACCTCATATTTGATGACCGATGTAGCCATTATTTACCATACAGAGCAGTATGCAATGCCCAGATGAGCAGCAGCAGTGTTCCAGTTGACAGTGGATGGTTCAGATGGTTTGTACAGGTATATGACCCAGCAGGTATATATATAGATGTGCATTAGTTATGATGTTTTGCTCTTTTACTCATTATGGTAGCTTGACTTGGTATCTTGTAGTTATGATCTGGCGGTATATATATATTATATGGATATGTGTGTTTCAATGATTATTTAAAATGGTCTAATTTACTCTGAATATGAAATTCTTGTTTATACTCATTGGTTTCACCCTCCTTAGGAGAATGGACGTGATCATTCCACCTTTTATGGCTTGCTAGTTTTGGCACCACCTTTCACTTTCCCCATCCATCTGTTTCTCTTCCACTTCTTGTTTTTACCCTGACTTACACCTTAGCCTATGATATGGAGGACTTCCCCACTTATTCCTCTTTGTTGGATAGCATCCCTGTTAGTTTGTGTCTCGGCTCTGAGTTGGCAACAAAACTTACCTTTGGTGAGTTGGATTTGATACCTTGATCTCTCTAGTCGGTTGCCTTGATGTTTGGTCTTGATTGTAGATAATCGCCCTAGTTGCATGAGTTGTGTTGGCTAAAACCTTGAAGCAAATAGTACTACCATCATTACATACATGTGGAAACTTTATTATATCTTATGTACAAGCCCATGAAAGTAAAATAAAAACTGTGCTTCTCAGCAAAATGAAAAAGGGCTATGAAATGAAAAACACCCTGGCCGAAAGCTTGAGTAGTTGTGCTTATAAGCACATGCAAAATCCCCAAAAGGGTCATATAGGCCTAAAGAAAAGCAATGGTTAAATATATGCTAAATCTAAAGACTGTTGACCATGAAATTAAAATATAATGATTAAATTCCTCACGGAGCCTACGGGTTGTGATGTGAGATGGCGTAAGGGGCAGTTAATTCTAAGAGTCCCTTAGAACCTCGAGTTACGATTAGTCGGGCACCTAGTCCATGGCGGTTCTAGAAAAGATCCTCACGGAGCTGTTTCAGCTTGGATGTGAGCAGTAGACATTTGCCAAGGTTGAATAACCACTTCTCAAAACAACTTATTCCATTTGTGAGACACTACCATTACCTGTCTATTTTTATCCAACATAAGCTTAAGTGTGTATTCCATTTTCCCTTATCCAAAATATCACAGTGTTGAGTCAGTAGAGTCATCCCCTTGGCCTAGCCTTGTATTTTTCACCCTCACCCAATCCTAGCAAAATAATCATGGCCATGAAGTGAGTATATGCTTGAAATTCTATTTTGAGTAATTAACTATTTTAACTTATATTTGATGTTATTATTGCTTAACCGCCAGTGAATGCTACTCTATACTTTGAGTTTTACTACTAGAATGATTAAAATGAGCATGCTTTAACCACTTGCACTTGCAGCATCAAGTAGTTTAAGACTGGGTCATATTTTGGTCAGTTTTGACCTGGTCAAACCTAGTTTGACCAAGTCAACCAGAGGATCAGAGTTGAGTTGGACCAGTGATGTTTGATATTGATGATTTATGGTCCTTGTATACCCATTAGATAGTTCCATGTAGCAGACACAGGTTTTAGATGATGGTTTGATGGTCTTTATGATTATTATTATTATTTACAGACCTTTATTTTTATTTGTCCGGGCATGGTTATGATTACAGATGATGATATGGATAGCCGGAGGGTGTATGAATACTCATCTCTAGTACATTTGGACCTTCTGAGTCCATTGAGATATTCAGTTTTCAGTTGCAAGCACTTCCGGATGAGTTTTTGCTCAGTTTATCACTTTATTGCAGATTTGCCATTTAAAATGGCCTAGCAGCACAGTTTGGATTTTTATTTTGTGCACCTAGGGCGCTACAGAGGGAGCATGGGGTCCAACCACTTGTTATTACCATATTACCATGCTCCCAGGCATTTTGGTGCAGTCAGATTTGCCCCGGGTGACCAGGCAGTGAGCTACAGGCATTTTATTCTTTCACAGGTGATTTTTCTGGGGATAAAAAATGGTAAAAATGGCTACAGAGGAATTCGATTTGGGCTTCTGAGGCAAGGAAATGACATGAGGTTGGTTTAGATGATGTATGTGATGCTTCCCACACCTTCCAGAGCAGGTTACAACATTCAGTGGGGCCCACACACACTCCAGGATTTTATATTATGATTTTACTGTGTCATTGAGGGGGCACGATTTGGCCATGTGGTCACAGTATTGTATCATGATGATGTTATTATATGTTATTATGCCATGGGGACATGCTAGAGAAGGATGAGTACACCTCCTAGCCCCACCATGTGCTTATGTTATGACTTTAGTCACTTTATGTGGTGCGTCCCTCCTAGGGTGACTTAGCTAGTGCGCCCCCTTCTATTTTTGAGTTGACCCATGTACTTTATTTTTAGGCTCATCTTAGCCATTGATTTTCACTTATGTATCTTTTGATCTCAACCACTCGTTAAAAAGGTGGTTAGGGTTTTCTTCTCTCCCATTCCTATTTAAAGGAGAGACCTCCCTCATTGTAAAGGGACTTTTGGCTCTTGGCTGCTGGAATAAAATCTATTTTTGCAAACTCTTGTGATCTGGTTCAGGGTGTTGGATATGTCAATTGAAACTGCTTTTCCATTGCATTGAAGATATTGGTGAATATTTTGCTCATCTTTCGATCCACGTTTTTTACCTGCAGGTGAAGAAGGCGACTTGGAGGAGGGATGCACTGGCTAAGGAGACTCACCTTGTCTCTCTCTTTTCATTTGGTTTGGTTCAGGGAGTATTATTGTCTTTGTACCTCTTATTCTCTGTGATCATTTTCGTCATTTGCATATACCTTCATTGTTGCTTGCTAATTGATATTTTCTCCTTGGTTTTGCAGGAAGAGAGGGGCGCATCAATGGATCTAGAAAAATTCGTAGAGGCAAGATAAAGCACCAAATTTTCACTTGATCTTTGCGGGAGCAATCCTTGACATACTAGCATCAATTTCCATGATCCAGGTACGCTTGCAAGGTATGTAGTTTATTCTTCTAACTTACCTATCTGTCATTTACTTTCAAACCCTAACTCTAAATCATTCGGAAAATTCTCTGTGTTTCATTTCTTGTTTACTGGCAAACCATTTGTGGGTTTTTATCTTACGACCTAACCCTAGGTGGGTTCTCAAGGGCGTCATGCTCTGAGGACTCCATCTGCCCCTTTTCCCTAGGCACTGGTTCTTGACCATTGTGCCCTCCTTGGTTAGCATGTTTTCCGGGTTGTTTAACCCTTACCTGTTGAGCTTGTGTACCTTGATACTTTCAAATCTCTCTTTCGAGTTTTGCTAGAAAGCCTAACTCTTCAGATTTACTCCTTGGGACCATTTTCCCTAATTTAAGGAACACATTTCCCAAGGCAGTTATTTTTTATCATTTATCTTAGCACTTGAATCCTAGAATCATTCTTAATTATCAAGTCACTGTGTCTAAACACTTATAGTCTATTCTTATCTTTCATAAGCCTCCACAGTGACATTGTTTCCTTATATCTAGGGTTCTCCACCCTTCACCTTACGTACAAGGATAATTTAAGGGGCGAAATTTAGCCCATGGGCTATTTTTCCATGTTTTTTTCCAAAAAAAATTCGCCAATTTGCATTTTTTGAAGCCCCATTTCGCCCAATTTTGATGGGGTAAACTTTTTTCACTCTAAAAATCGCCAAAATGTTATATAAACTATATGAAATCCTTAGAAATTGAAATAATTTTAGAAAAATATTGCCAAATATTTTATAGTTGACATTTTGAGAATTGGTAAGATTCGCTAAAGTTTATACACTTTTAAATAAGTATGGGTCCTAAAATCTATCCCTGCTTACGTACCGTATTTCCATAGCTTAATCTAGTGATTGGGTTAGATCTCTCCTGTCGGGAGCAGATCAAGGTCTCCCCCTTTACTATATGTGGCTTTGATAGTATAAAGTGAAGAGTGCCTCGATTGGCGCGACAACCAATCCATCTTGGGGATCGAGGCCCTCTTGTGTCACCTCTTCGGTTTCTCGTCCCCTCTGTCGTCCTAAATAGGATCATCCATTGGGGCAACTACGAGTTGTGTGATAATAGGTATATTTTAAAAAGACTCCAATTTTATCTAGGAAAGACTAGAAAAACCCAATGGCCACGTGGTTTTTAGAAAGACAAAAACATTTATGCATCATCTACAACTTAAAGTCCTCTTAGGATACAATGGGATAATTTCGCTAGAAGACAAATTCTGCAGTTTCCTTCAAAATGATTCCAACAAATTGAGAAGTGTACTTATTCGAAGGAGGACAAATAGCTTGAGCCTTTCCTTTAACGAATGGAAAAACCAATGTTCCCCCAAGTTTCCGGGACGTGGGAGCATGGGAGAGGGGAAACACACAATTGGGGACGTGTGGAGACACCCCCAAATTTTGAGGAAATTCATTGGGGATAGGGGGACGTCTCTAAAATTATAAAAATAAAATAAAAATACCAAAAATAATAATTCAATTGATGTATATTCATGATTGTGCAATGTAAATACTAAATATATTGATTTATTTTCAAAGTAGTGCCAACTAGGGATTGTACAAAGTAAAAATAATAGAAAAAAAAATTCGCCCGGGTGGGGGGATGGACCAGAGGGGAAACGTTTTGCCAAGAGTCCCCCCATCTCTAGGACGTGGGAAACATGGGGGACACGTCCCCAACCTTGCAAGACGTGTCCCCGTGGAACACTGGGAAAAACATATATCAAGACTTAAAATCGTTACTGAAAAACATATTAATCGTCCATATAAGATAAAGTTTCTCTATCTTCCTTTACCACCATACAGCCTACATGAATAATACATACAGAGTTACAGACGCATCCAAACATATCCACATTGTGCAAACATAAATTTCCTCAATCAAATGCATTTGCAATCTCAAGATGGACTATAAAATTTGACCTTTACAAGTCGCTTGGATTCCTCATCAACCTCCCCACATAAGAAAGTTTTCGATGTATCACCATGGTACCCCTACAAGAAAGTGTGCAACACCCAGATCATAAGTATTACATTACACATTTTTGTTGATGACTCATGTCAATCTAAGTAATCTTCAAAGAAGATGGATAGGAAATGAAGTAAAAAAGTTTACAGTTTCTAATAGATTATATAATACACATTCTCGGTTCCTCTAGGTAAGTAAACAATTTCACATTTTCCATTAGTTACTGTTCCATCATGTAGTGTCAACCATATCAATGGCAAGAGCTAAATTCTAATATTAACTCAGAACATAGCAATCAAAGTGGCTAGTATATCAACCATAACAATGTTTCTCTCTTCATGTTATATGTTTCCAATGGTCAGCTGTACTTTTGCCTGTAGTTATACATCACACATTGATGACTGGTGTAAATCTAAGTAATGTTAAAAGAAGATGGATAGGAAATGAAGCAAAAAAAAATTCTTATACATTATAGAATACACATTGTTGGTTCTTCTACGTAAGTAAACAATATCACATTTTCCATTGGTCGCAATTATGTCATGTAATGTTGACCATATCCATGGCAATCGCTAAATTGCTAACGTCTAATATGTAACTCAGAACATTACAATGAAAGTGGCTAGGATATCAACCATAACAATGTATCTCTTCATGATATCTTTTTCCAAAGGCCAGCTATAATCTTGTTTATACATTCTGCAGATAATAACTTAAGTTGATTAAGTGAGAAAACAAGCACTTACATTTAAATAAACAGTTACATCAATGTTTATAATGTCGCCATGCTGCAGTTAAAAAGTCACAGTTCAACATTACAGTCAGTCATTCTGAATATAAATCAATTTGCATCAATTATTTAGTTCTAAGAAAATATGATGTTATATGAGATATAGAACCTGCAACTGGCGAGAATCGGGTATCCCATGACACAGACACTCATTCACAGATGTGCATACGCTTTTTGGAAAACCGCCATAACCAAGGGGGGAGGGATATGCCCCAGCATCAATTATCATTTTGTGGACAGCTTTGTCAATTTCATCCGTCGTTACTGATGGCTGGAGGGAGTCAGAAAACTATTAATTTGCATAAAGGGAAACAAGCCATGGCTGATAATTAAGTGAAAACACAGAAATCTGGACAAAGAAAAATTACGAGAAAAAACTATTTTAAATCTTGGTTTACAGTGTTGACTTTGTCTTCTTAAACAAAAGAATAACAACCCAAACTAAATCAGTACTAACCATAAGACTTTTCTGTGTTCACCATTAATTAATAATTACTTCAGAAAAATGTACTGAGCATTTCCTAGATATTGCTGCTTTAGGGGAAAAAAATTCAGAAATAGAATGGTCAATAATGTTTTTAATCATGTTTTGTAGCTTCTATTATCTTCATAAACATTTGAATAACGACCCAAAATAAATAAGGCATCAATATTAACAATAGGATTTTTTGTTAGAACTCTATAAATTATATCGGAAAATTGTAATATCTTCTGGATCTTGTTCATTTTTAACAGTAAGCCCCCTCAATAGAGAAATTCATCATAAAAAATTATATGAACTGTTAATGCTTGAAACCGTTCAGCTCCAAGGCAACTGGAAACAGTAGACTATCACCATGTACTCTTTCCTTGCAATTTGGGTTAGTGCTTGCCACAGGGGGGAATCCCTAGGGACTTTAGGAGTCAAGCAACAATCAAAAAACAATCAGTAAGACTTAAATCAAAATAAAAGCTTGCTGTTCTGAATAATTCTGCTAATAAATATGAAAAAAGAGCTAGCAAAACATGACCTAATAACTTGAATAAATGCACAGAAAATGATGCAAAACTCTGTGTTGGGTAAACAACCCAATGCTACTTTAGAACAAACACTAAAGTTTCTCTCTGTTTCTACACTAAAAATAAAATTACAGCAAACTACTCTTGCTGTAATTTAAAAGAAAAATTAATTAAAATGATCCAAAGATGTCTAATTAGATGCCTAGAATGCCTAAAATGGACAATTTTCAATGTAGATATGATAGTTTGATTTTATACGAGAAATCAAGAGTTAAACTTTAGTAAAGCAGTGCCTTTTAATGGAGTCAAAGAAAGGAGGAAGAAAATGAATTGGGTGGGAGATAATCTAAGGCCTTACATTTGGTATCAGAGCAAGGCTCAAACACTGGCCTTTAGGAGTCTTAAATGCTTTTCAAATTCGTAGATATGTTCATTTCATGGTTAAATGGCTGCAAATTAACAAATCTGTTATATTTTCATGTATCATGGTTAAATGGCTGCAAATTAACAAATCTGTTATGTTTTCATGTATTGAAGAATGTATACAATATGATAAGAATTAATGGGTAGATATGAGTTTAAAATTGTTTCCTCAACTCACTAAAATAGGATTTGTCGTTTTAATTCTGTTGGTCGATATGCATGTTGTGGATCTACGATTCCTATATCAAATCCATGAGGTTGATTGCCTTCCTGGTATGGTGTTGTTGCCTGTTATACTTTTTCCTTTGTGTTTTTTATGTGCCGAGGAGGTATGAGTGTAGGAAATCCAGACGTTATTATCGTTTTATACTTTATATATGAATTTTGTAATAAACTTGTAGAAAGATTTGAAACCATATAAATATTGTTATTATACATTTAACTCATATAACTACAACTGTTTTTCATTTTCTAAATCTAATACTACACACTCTTTTGAATGAATCAAATCAATATTGAAGAGTCTCCACATAATATAATATAATTACTCCACATGTGATATAAAATATGTACTCAAGATGTAATTGAAACACGCTTAATTAAGTGTGGACGCGACTTTCTTCGTCTATTCCGTTATACCACACAATATAATATCGCTTCTGAGATTTTGAAAAGCGCCCTCCATTCATTCATTTATTTGGATCTTCCTGCTCCAACCATCCTTCCTTCTTCTCGATTTTTTATTTTTTTTGGATCTTGCTGCATTAAGCTGTGTAAAGAATGGTGGAGATCAAGCGGAAGCTGTGCAGACCTGAGAAATCTTTTTAGACTCGGATGAATTTAGTTGCAAACCTAAGAAATCTTTTTTTGACTCTTAGATGATGTTAGTGATCTTGAGTAGACATATACGCCAGTTTATTCATCTGCCTGCCCAAATTGTGCCCTAATTTTGACTACCAGGATTTCATGATTCTCAATATAATAATATTTCACCCCATACAATGATCCATGCCCCCTATGATACATGATATCAGAAATTAGGAAATCCATAGGATCACTGGCCATTAAGAAACTGTATTTCGAAGGTATTCTCAGAGTCACTAATTTACTTAATATTTCAATACAAATAGAGAATATATATATATATATATATATATATATTAAGAATAACTCATTACAAAAAAAATTTAAAAAATGAGGAATCCCTTTGTTACTCAAAACCTGGTGCCATTGTACATTTTGGGTCATTGTATATTTTCTCACCTGTTATTTGAAATCCCATGTGCATTTCTTCGATAGCTCATCATTTAATATAGCCATGTTTACAATTTTGTATTGAGATTAGAGTTGGATGGTGACTTTTAATGGTGCCTTCTACTCTATTGTACGAACTCCTCTTTCATTTTAGTACAGGGTTTACCTCAAATCTGTGAGTTCACATACAATTACTGGGTTTTCATTTCATTACTGGAGGCACATACAATAAACAACAAATATTGGGTTCAGTCTTCCTCGAATCAAAATTACCAGGGCTCTGAGTGGAGCTTCTTCCATTGAACATTGAACAATCCATAGCGCTAAGTCAATACTCTAATATTTACATCTCTTCACCTCTTCATCTAATATTTACATTAAGGGCTGGTTATTTTAAGTATTTTCTCTTTGTGCATATGAAGGCAGGATCTGGGCACTTGAGTATCCGTAATATATCGCTAAATGTAAAAGTCTGCAGTGGTTTCATGTATTGTGTAAATGCATCCGGCATCTGTGTAAACGCATGTATTGTAATGCCTCCAGCTCAAGTCTCTGAAAAGTAGAGTCATTTGTCTTTTCCTTGAGCCACGTTAAGCTTGTCCAATTCAACAATAAGCTTAACCGTAGCCTCCACGCTTCATTACACAAGTGTTAAGCCTCAGCTCCAAGTACTGACAAAGCATACCATGGGTAAAGCTAACATTACAGCCTATGGTCCAAGCTTACAGCCTAGGGCCTTCCATTACATGTTCAATTTGCTTTCTCATAATAGCATAGCAGAAGCATAATGGGCTCTCTCATAGTAGCATAGCAGAAGCATAACGGGATCTCTCATAATAGCATCATAATAGCATAGCAGAAGCATAACAGAGGCATAACGGGCTCTCTCATAATAGCATAGCAGAAGCATAATGGCCCTCTGCGTTGATAGCATAACGGCCCTCTGCGTTGATAGCATAACGGCCCTCTGCTTTAATTGGTATTGCGGGCTGTGTTAAGAGTCTTGTAGATTAGGGTTTGCGCTGTTGATAGCATAACGGCCCCATGGTAGATTAGGGTTTGCGCCGTTGATAGCATAACAGCCCAACATGACGCCCCATGGTGGATTAGGGTTTGCGCCTCTCTCTACGTGAGCATTGCAGCCCCTTGTGCCACGTGTGGTGCCCTTTGGACGCCAAACCTTCCTGGATCTCTCTCCTTTGGAGAACGTTTGCTGGATTGCATTGAATTCAAGTGGGCCTCGATTCGGTATTGCTAAAGATTTCATTGAAGGTTTTAGTTGTGTTTACGCTGGGTCTCAATTCCGTATTGGTAACGTTTCAACTATTTTGTAACGTTTCAATCCATTCCAGCTATTAATGTTTCAGTTTTTATGATTTAATTTGAATGTATTTCTTAGTTTTTATGGTTCTGCAACCAACCCCCCACTTTTTTTCTTTTGCGTGGTTGATCTCGGAGAGAATCTCGCCGCCTATGGGCATTTCACTTTAAACTTCTCTGCATCCACATCAATGTTGTGTTGATGAGTGCCCTCTCCTGCCATCCGCTGCGTGTAAACTCCTGTTAACGTTTCATTTACCAATGTCTTCCTATCATGGTATTTCATTATTTTTTTTACATGTTGTCATTGGATCTTGGAATGGGTGGTCTTCTGCGTGTGAATATACAGCCTTGCCATGCCTCGAATCTCTGTCCACTCGCACTTCATTGTGAACATCCTCCTACCCTACGGTTCCATGCTAAGCGTGCCATGCCGTCTGTCCATGCCTCTTCATACTTGTTAGGTTTTGCATCCATGTTGATGAGATTTGTGTTTATTCCCTCTATTAACGGTGTTACCTTCATGACATTCAAAATCTAATTCCGAGGCTCATTTATTTCGCTAATAAAAACATGCGAACCAACAAGGGGGGTAACCAATAAAGTCGTGGTTCTTTTATTCTTTCATTCTTTTATATCTCTGTGGGATTTGCAGGCTTCTGCAATTGGACCAAAATATGAGTTTGTTGCATATAACTGTTATACTCCTAATTCGATAAAGGATTTAGCTTGGATTTAGCTTCATTGAAACAGTTAACAACGTTATAGCCCTGGAGAGAGCATCTATTGTGTCGTTCTATGTACATTTCTATATTTTGATGACCAAGTTACATTGTTGAAGGAATGCCTTCAAATTTGTTGTAGCTTGTTTTGTGTTTGTAAAAAATTGCAAAGCCTTGTGATATAGCTGGCTGTCCTTTAATTTGCTCACACTACCTACCACGACTTCGGCATTACTTGACTCGCCTTCACACGTTATGAAAGGTCGCCGCTGTCCCTTTATCCTCATTCTTAAGCAGAGGACCTTCAGTGGTGCTGTCAGTCTTCTAACGTCTGCCATCACTGTTAGCTACTTGGCTCCCAGAAATATTGTTGTCCACCCTGTTGTAAACAACTGTTTTTGGGGACTTTTCATCACTGTAGATTTTTGTTTTATTTGATGTACTGAAAGGCATCTCATTGTTTTAGCATTCCAGCTCATGCACAGAAACTGTTGCAATATATTTCGACATCTAAGGGCTCAATTGATATCTTGTACGTTTTCAATATATAGGTGAATTTACATTCTTGGTCTTGTAATTTAAGTCTCTCTCATCCATTTCCATTTAATTGTATTAAATGAAATTTATGCCACAATAGGTCGTCAGATTGTGCTTTCCATAGAATTATATTCCATATATCTTAGTGCCAAAGTCGATCCAATCAAGATGTCTCTCACGTTACTGATGATCAAAAGCTTGTACGCTTAAGCTTTCACCTATATTGTTCGCCCGAATACCGGAATAATCCTTGTTCATGTCATTAGTCTTATTGCTGTGTGATGAAAAACTGAAGACATAAAACTCGATGATCACTGTGGCTGAAAATTACAAATCAAACTCCCCATAAAGTGTTTGATACATGTGAATTTACAAATTCATCAAAACACATAATATACACCTATGCCTCGAGCCAATAATAGAGTGCCTCGAACTTTTCTCCTCAAATCTTCTCCATGTGGGCATATTCGGTTATAATCATCCATGTTGGCTGCTATAGGTCAGGTGCGTAGCTGATTTCTCATAAATCACAATTGGGGTTTTGAATAATGTGTAGTACCAAAGGTGCTGCCTGAATTGTCGTAGATGGCCGACCAGCTGATGTAGAACGGATGGTTGAAGTGTGTTCATTGAAATTTCTTCCTAACTATGAAGACATGAACATGAATCCATATCAATTCAACAAAAATATTCATACGAATATACAAAAACGGTTCTGCAGGTTTTGTGTACTGTAATAAAACATTTACCTTAACGCCAGGGAGATGTCCAATCCAGGCTGTCATACCTTGATCTCCTAAACAATAAGCAACTTCCTTTAAAGAGTTGATCATCTGATCTCGTATGGGGCAGAAAAGAAAATCAAAATTATCTCAACAAAGAACAAAGAAATGAACCAAAATCTAAGGAGATTACACTTTTATATTTTCTTGATGATGAAGAACATCACCAAAAATTGTAGCAACTCTATATTCTTTGGATAAATTCTACTAATTTATGTTCTTTATATAATAGAAAACAATGCTTCTTTTACTCCCAATTAAGTTGTCCAGAGTGCGTTCGAAGCAACATTGTCAATAAGAAAAAAAAATAAGAAGGTAAAGACATTATTATCTGAGTTTCCAATCCATCTACATCCCTTTGAATTGGAGCCTACCAGGTGGCTCGAATCCATGTGGGGGAGACTCGGCACTTCATCATGGCGTAATTCGACACTGTCTTATGCCTCTCCAAATGATCAAGAGTAAGACTCAAAACTACAACCACCTGCATATTATTACAAGAACATCTTATCATATATGAGTCTATGACCCGCATCCATCACGTAGAGCCTAGAAGGGCTAAGCCCTCTCTTCCAAGCTAAACCAAAACTCCAATCCAAATGATCGAGATAACCCTAGAGATATCGCTAGGAAGGGTCAATCATACTCCATAGGTCAATCAAAGGAGTTGTAGTCCATTGATTGCGCCATAGTGTGAATCTGTTGTTGGTTTGCTGATACAAAGAGTTCAAACTTCAAAATAGGTTGTTCAGATCCTTCTATTCGCTTTGATCCATTGGTTTGACCTTCAATCCATATATGTAACTGGGGCTGCCTGAACTTTATCACACCATAATACATAATTGCTATACTTTAATCCTGTTATCACCAAACTTGTAGTTGCCCCTATAGATGGATCCGTAAAGGATGGTAGAGGGGATGGGCAACCAAAGAGGTGAACCAAGATAGCCTCGACTCCCAAATGGATGGTTGTCACGCCAATCGAGGCAATCTTCACTTGATGTTGTCTTAGCCCAAGACAACAACGGGGGAGACCCAGATCTACTCCCGATAGGAGAGATCAAACCAACACACCAGATCAAATCAATGGAGGATGAAGTACGTAAGGGTTTAGGTGAAGTAAACCCTAAATCTATAGATGAAGTCACAAGGTGAGTAATGGATTGGATCAAGAGGCTTAAGCAATATAAATTTGATCCAACTTGGTTATGCAAGTGACTTATGAGATTAATTAATAGATCCAGAATCAAGGTACTAGCAAATGATATGAAAATCCACTGCCTTGGGAACCGTGTCCAATGCAAGGAGGTTAGGAACAGGATTGGGGCTACCTAGTACCAATGGATAGACTTGTTTGACAGGTATGACAACATCAAAATACACAAGCCTCAGAGAAAAGATCAAAACATTGAAAAATTGGCCAAGTGAGGAAATGCGCTAGGTTTGAGGGATTAGTGCCTTGGAGTTTGGGCCTTGTGGAGTCACCCAAGCATGACCCCTAGGAGAACCCACTTTTGGTTTTACCTGATCTACAATACCCAGAAATAGTTTGCCAATTGATCAAGGGGTTTGATCCGTAGAATTTTCCGATTATTTTAAGTGAGGGTTTTGACAATAAAATAATGATGCCAATGGATTATAACCAAGAAAAGAAGAACAAACCTGTGGATCTTACCTGGAAAACCTTGTAGATGCCTTGATGATGATGATCTATGCCTTCCCGATCAATTTGAGAAGATTTGAATGAGTATTCTATGCAAATCGATTTTTCCCTAGGAGCCAATGAGCCCTCCCTCCTGCACGACAAACGTCAACAATATCAGATTTGATGCATCAAGAGAAATGGACAAATGCTAGAAGAGAAATAACAAGATGAAACCATAAATCACAATGATACTAATGATAACCCCCTGATACAAGCGATGCCAAGCAAGCGAGTTGAGGAAGCCCTGCAAAAACGCCCAAGTGAAGTCGCCCTCCTGTAGACAAGACAAAAGTTCCACGAAAATATAGATCTCACCACAAATACTCAAATGCTAGGATGCAATAGACTTTACAATCACCATCAAAGAACGCCAAATGCAAAGGAGACCCAAGAATTTCCACAAGAAGTTTTTCTATTATCAAGATTCCAAGAGCCAAAAGCCCCTTTACAATGAGAAGCTCTCTCCTTTAAATAGGATGGAGAGATACCAAAACCCTAACCACCTTTTGAATGGATGGCTAAGATTAAAAGATCAAAATGATCTAATCAATGGTTGAGATGAGCTCAACAATAAAGTACATGGATCAATATAACAATATAATACATCAATGGACAAAATCGCCTTAGGAGAGGGGGTCCCACTCAACATGATAAAATAAACATGAATAAAGGTCATGGTGGGTCTAGGGGGTAATGTCTAACACCCGTAGTGTGTCCCCATCGCACAATATCATCAAATGACTAACACAAGCACCAAATCGTGCCTCTCTGGGAAAGTCGTGAGCCTCCAAAGGCTCCAAAAAATCATCAAATGTGCCAAAGAGATGGTTGTGAGCCCCATTGAAAGCTGAAACTGCTGTGGAAGGTGTGGAAGACATCACACTCATCATCAAAACTCATCCCATGCCATTTCCTTGCCGCAGTAGCCCAAATCGAATTCTTCAGTAGCCATTTTCACCATTTTTAATCTGCCTCAGGAAATGTGAACCTACCCAAACTGCCACCTGGAGTGCCTGCGCTATCCAACTGAGCCCACCAGGCTCTCTGGGAGGGGGGTATTGTTAGGACTAGAATTGTACCTAGTCCCTTTTTTTAATCTTTTCTTAGTTTCTCATTTTTCTATTGTTTTTAATTCTGTTTTTAGTTTAGTTTTTCATCACTTTTTATTGCATGAGAATTATTTTATTGCTTTATTTTACCTTTATTTTATGTTAAATATGTTGGCTTATTAATGTTTCATTTCATTTTAAGGTCTTCAAACACTTATTAATATTTAGCCTATTTCCTATGTTGAAAATCTAATCCTATGTTGAGTTTTTGCAAGAGTTTTCATATAAAAAATATTCCCGCAGCATAGTTACCACGTTGTATATATAAAAGCGCTGTTGGAATCCGAAATGATGGAGGATCGTGGTTAATTCATAGTAAGTATTGGCACATGGTTTTTCATGATGGTCGACGACCTCGAGGGAGCTGTTTGTTACATCATGACACTTGTCAAGTTCATGATGATTCACCACCAAAGAAGCTAAAGACAGGGGAAGCCCCGAATTCTAAGATTGACGCCACGAATTCTAAGATTTGTCAAATTTTCTAATTCGGTTTAGTTCCAAGAAGCTAGTCGATGATTAACTGCAGAAACTATGGATAAAGGTGGTAAGCTATGCCGTTTTGAGCCAACAGATACCAACTGGGCAGCAGATTTCCCAGAATGTGCAGAGTTATTCAAGGCAGTTGGCTGGTTTAATTTCTTTGAGAGAATTGCAGGTTTCAATGTAGATGTTACCCATGCATTTGCTCAGAATATGACCAATTTTAGTGTTAGCTTTAATACATTGAATTTTGAATTGACAGAGGCGTTAATTGTTGAAGCTATTGGTTTGCCCATTGAAGGAGAAAGTTGGTTTAAGAAAATTCCTTTTGAGTTTGATCCAAGCAGCTTTCTGCTACCAAGCTGTGAATCCCTTGATTGGAGCAAGGGAGTTCATTTAGATAACTTCAAACCAGAATGGAAGGAGGTCATTGGGATTGTGCAAAGTTACCTGACCTGTGAGGGAAGGTCTGCATCAGTTTTTAAATATCATATTAGGTTTCTTCTTCATCTAAATGAGAAATCCAAGATGAATCTATCGTTTTTTCTACTCAGAAGTCTTCAAAAGATGTCAGTTAGGGTTAAGGGTCACGCCGATCATACAATTCAATCACTATTTCATCATGGTTTAGTCAAACTGATTGTTTTGACAGAGTTACAAAAGAAGAATCGAAAATGGGATCATTTTATGTTTTGATCAGGGTTTCAAACTCAAGAGGACGACCGTGGAAAAAAACCTCTGCCCAGCAAACAATCTAGTTTTGTGAAAAAATTCAAAAGAGATGTAGTTGAGGACGCAACAGAAGGTAGTTTGCAGAAGGGCAACCTACAGGAAGAAGTTATGAAGCTTGATGGTGCAGAGCCTAAAGAAGAACATAAACATATCCTTGAAGATGATACAGTGGAAAACCTTGTTGTTTCTAATAAAGAAGAAGTTGCTAGTTCAAAGGAGGAAATACACAATTGCGTTTTTGAAGGAGGAAGCTCAGCATTAAATACTCTTGCTGTCGATACCAAGGAGAAAATCTTTCATCTTCCAAATTTTAAAGCTGATGTGAAGTCTTTGGTTGACCTCGAAAAACCTAAATGGAGACCTAAAACCAGAGCCACGAATAAGCTTAGGTTGAACATGAGAAGGATTTTAAACCCTAAGTTAGAGAAGGAGAAGGTGACCATTATTCAGGATTCTTCAGGGGAAGAAGATGGAGATAATAAGAAAGAGCTAAAGTTACAGCAGGCTCAAACAACTACAGGAAAAGATCATGTGATGCTACCAGAAATAATCAAAGACTGTGATGAAGTTGTAGAAGAAGAAATCATTCCTAGTTTTGAACAGGGCATGTGTTCAAAAACTCCTTTTTCAGAAGCAACAGCGAAGAATAAGTATGAAGAAGACCTCATTTTCAAGAAATTAGATATTCCATTGCTCTCAGATCAGGATTCAACATTGCATGGAGGTGTTCAAATGGATTCTGAGATAGAAAATCTGAAGAAATCATTACAGCAGCATAAGACACAGGTTAGATTTATGAGTGAATCAAATGAAAGACTCATCACTACAAATAAAAGACTCAGAGAAGACCTTGAGGATGTTAATGCTCATTATCAAGAATTAATCTCAGTAGCAAAGGAAGCCCTAAGAAGAAAAGGTGTTGCAGAGACACAAGTTGAAGAATTAACTAAGCAAATTCAAGAGTTAAACAAGCAGAACAAGGTACTATCAAACAAGGTTCGAGGGATGGAGACAAAACAGGTTCATCATGTTAAGAGATCTCATGCATTGGAGGGAATAACTATGTTAGCAGAAGCTGCTAAACAGTTTTAGTTGCCACCAAATTGCATAGTTGTCCAAGTATTGTTACATTTCATCTTATTCAAAGTTGTTAGAAGTTACTTTTGGTTAACTAGTCTTTAGTCATTCGAAGGTTAGTTCATGTAACTGCTAAATGTAACTGATTAAGGAGTTCAAGACCTAAAGAGGTGGTTATGAAACTACTTGATTTTGGTAATTATAAAAGAAAGAAATAGATACACTATGGGGGTTAGTTTTTGTTCGGGAGAAGGGCTATAGGACTGATGCTGCTATTCTGCATCTAGATATATACTGAAAACTCTCATGTATGTGTTTTTGAAGACTGATGATTGATCTGAATACATTATATAAGCCTTTTATTATCTTTTATTGCTAGTTTATGTTTATGGTTTGTTTAATCACCTGGTTGATAATTTCATTTCTGGATAAAAGTGTTTATATTGTGAATGCTTATGAACTTGTGGACAAAACTAGTTTTCTTGATTGAATGAATGCTTGTGGTTTATATCTGTGTTTTATATCTATATCTCAGCTTTTCAGAATTTCTTTATGATTTAGTGCTTGTATATGTTCAATATTTAATTACTCTCCTTCTTTTGAATGATTCCATCAAACAAAAATTACAAAAACAAATTCATTTTCTTTAGTTTTATTGAGATTGTTCTAGCTTGTACCCTTTGTAGTCTAGGGACAATTTCTAGCACAAGCAGGTATAATGGTAAAAACAAGTGGCTGGACCACCCCCTCCTCATACAGCGCCCTAGGTGAACCAATCAAAACCTCTCTCTGCTCTGACAGGCCATTTAACATGGCAAAACTGCACCAGAAAGGCAAACTGAAGGAAATCATCATTGTAACTGCCCGGAACTGAAAACCAATTGTCTCAATGGACTTAGAGAGCCCAAATCTATCCAAGGTGTGTACTCATACACCCTATGGATCTCTGCATGATCATATAAAATATCCAATATGCCCAGACAGATAAAATAATAATAATCTGTAAATGCTGAAAACCACAAATCATCATCATAAACCTGTAACCACTGCATAGAACCATCTGGTGACCTGTAATAGACCACATATCATGTATCTGCATCATCCGAGGTCTATCCACCTCATGTCCTGTAGTTGACCTTGGTCAAACTAGGTTTGACCAAGTCAACATGACCAAAAATGTGACCCAGGCTAACATCAAAATGCTGCAAGTGTTAAAGGTTAAAACATGCTCTATAACTCATTCAAGTAACAATTATAACAAGTAGCAATCATTTCTTTGGCGATCTAAAACCAAAATATATAGAGTTCTCAATATTAATTATGACTCAGACCAGACTTTCAAGACCATACCCACTTCATAGTTGTGATCAATTTGCTAGTGAAGGGTGAAAGCTAAAAATCAAAAGGCTAAGCTAAGGGATGACTACTAACTTGACACTGTGACACTTTGGAAATGGAAAGGGGATACACACTCTAGCATATGCTGGACAAGCAGTAACACAGGGAATGGTCGTGTCCCACAAATGGGTAAGTTACTTTCAGAGGTGCTTATTCACCTTGACAAATGCTCACAATCCATATCAAATACAAGTAAGGCCGGCAATCATTTAAATATAGCTTTTAAGAACCATTGCTTTTTGGGCCTTTGAGTTTCCATAGCCTTGATCGACGTGTGTTCAAAAACACTTGTTACATGGATTTACATTTATTTAGGCTTTATGCTCAACGTGTGTTCAAAAACACTTGTTAGATGGGCTTTTCATTTCACATTTCACATTTCATTTCAAAGCCAATTTCATTAGGCTTGCCTTGCATTCACGTGTGTCAAAAACACTTGTTACATGAATGGGCTTTTCATAAGATATACATTTCATTTCCAAATACATTGTATTGATGGCAGCGCTATCTATTTCAAGTTTACCCAACACAACCTAGGTAACTTAGAGCCGAGACACAATAAACAAGGGGAGGCTCATCCAACAAAGAGGCTAAAGTGGGGGAAGGTCCTCCTTGCCACTAGTCAAGTAGTAAGTCGGGATAATCAACAAACTGGAAGGTAATGGATGGGTGGCGAAAGTGAATAATGAGACCAACACTAGCAAGCCAAAGTATGGTGGGAATGATCACCTCTATTCTCCCTAAGGAGGGTATAACCAATGAGTATAGGTCAAGAACTTCTAAGTCTGAGTGGGGACAATACATATAAAGATACAACCAGGTCCACATATCTATATGATCGCCAGATCATGATACTAAATGCTAAGACATGTCACAAGAATGAATATAAAAGCAATATAACCATAACACAAGAATATACCTACTGAGTCATATACCTGAATGTACAGAATCTGAACCATCATCTGTCCACTGAGAACCTGCTACTGCAACTCTGGGCAATATTCACTGCTCTGTAAACGGCTAAATGGCTACATCAGTCCTCAAATCTTAGTGTCCTGAGACTCAGTCATGGCATAGGAATATACTGTTGTCCATAATAAATATAGTGATCCATCATAGATGCTCATCTCAGCATCTCATATGTAAAGGAACTGACTGAAAAGTGTACTGGAATCTGAAAAATAGAATATGGTAGCCCGGCTACTATATATGTGATAACAAATCCCAAAATCACTATTTAAACTATTCAATATTTGAAAAGACAATCCATCATACTTTTAGCAAATCTACAATCAAATGAAGGGAAAGGTCTAATTTTGTGGATGAAGGTGGAGTATTTACTATGCCAAAAATGATCAAATACGGAATATAAATAACACAAAAAGGATCAAATGGAAGCCCATCATTCCCTTGGTGCTCTACAAGGAAAGGCTTTCTAAAGAACATGCATCTTGAACCTTGCACTCTGTTTAGGTCAATTGGTTTTTATAATGTTGAAGTCTATGTTTACATTTTTGTTCTTGCGTTAGATATAAACCAAACCAGTTCTTGTTATTAATGATATCTAAATAAAACTATTCATTCCAATTTCTCCAGTGGGATATATCCGAGATCATTATCTGAAATGGTATTAACAATCTGCCCACATTCTAACATGTCATTCTCAGTTTGAATGCCAATGGGATGACTCGATGGCTTAGTTGATTTGATGACCCCTAACAACGTATACATAGAATATTTATTTGATTTTTGTATCTTACACTCTTGAAGCTCCTTTCTCTGTCTTTATGTTTCCTTTCGTGTTTGCCTTTGACTAGGATGTCCTATGCATTATTGCCTTCTATTTGATCCAATTCATGGACTGTGGATGTTGGCTTCAAAATATGTGGACCTTCCACTTCCATAGGATGAAGAGACAGAGACACATCAATTGTGGGCCAAGGTTTGACTTTGTAACCTTAGATGCCTTTTCATGTTCATGCTTTGGATTAGCATCAACGAATGTTGCATGGGGGTCCATGGTGGATGCTCCCAACTGATATTTAATTTCTCCAATGCACTTTGCCACACCATCTATATTGACCCTTGGTGGAAGATACCAGTATCAGACTTTAACCCATTTTTGGTATGCCCTCAAACTAACATATGACTTATTTCTTTCGCCAATGGTTGAGGTATGGATAATAATGAGAAGTAGTTCATAGGTCAACTTGGATATATATGGTGATTCAAGGTATGAAAATAATCCCAAACCCATCAAAAGGGTTGCATCGAAGTAATAAATATGATGAAGATATGTGGTAATTTGATTTGTTTAAAAACAAAGTTATGGAGAATATGTGGACTGCTTCCAAAATTGATAAGTTTAAATACATAATTTGTCAAAAAGCATAGAAATTACCTGAATTCCCCATCCAAAAGTTGAGCTTGAGACTTGATACTAGTCTTGTGACAAGGATAATTTGCAAAATAGATTCAGGACGTGGAAGCTGGACCAATAAAATCATCCTGCTAAAATAAGTGGTGAAGTATTGTCAATCCTTGGAGATGATTGTCCTCATCATATTGGTCCTTTAGCAGAATTCTCTTGTGTCCATCACGCTGTAGCTTCACACTAAATTCTGTAAGAGGTAACTAGAAAACGAATACTGTAGTAGAGGTGTGCTTCATTTATTGGTAAATGGGATGAAATCTGTAGTATGTGTTCAGAAGGAAGCACTTTCTTCTGCAATGTAGAAAGTAAAGTTCAAGCTGTAGTAGAAAATAGTTGTGGCGGCAATGGAACTGTTATCACACAACTTGTAGCTGCCCCTGGTGGTATCCCATCCGGGACGGTAGAGGAGGCAGGCAACTAAAGAGGTGACCCAATATGCCACGGTTCCCAATGCAGGATGGGAGTCACGTCAACCGAGGCACTCTTCGCTTTAGGTCAAGGTGTAGCGAGACCTAGGGGGAGACCCTATAACCAATCACAGTTGATTGGACCCAAACAAAGGTTTCTAAAGGTGAATAAGTGAAGAGTTACGGAAACCAATGCAAGGCTAAGTGGACCTAAGAGTTAAGGTATGGTTGAAGGTGGTGCAAGAGATTGTTAGTGTTTCAACCTATGTATGGTTTAGACCACATGATGGGGTAGGATGAATAGGTATAGTACCATATGTTTACACAAGTGGGTCTTCTTTTCTTGGGATGTGTGAAGTGACTTCAAATGGCCCACAAGGTGAAGCTTAGGTGTGAAATTGGTACTAGAGGATAGGTAATGACTAGATCTACAGATATAAGTTGATTCTAGAAGTACCCATGTGCTAGATCTAAGTTTTGACACAAATCCCAAGGAGTGCGACTTGCTTTGAGGATGACTAGTGCCTTGTTAATTGGGCTAATGGGGTCAAAAAGTATGTCAAAGTGTAGATCGGGACACCTAGAAGCCAAGTCAAGTGGGCTAAATGAGATCTAATGGTTGGATCTTGCTAGATCTAGGTTTTCAAGTAATAACCTTAAGTGGACCACAATCCCTTGAAACAAGGAATGCTACCCCCAAGGCGGATCGTGACAAAAAGATAGTCTAGACCTAGGTTTCGAGGTATGGCCGTTCCAAATCTCCACAAATCTCACACACCCACTTCCTCAAAGTGGACAAACTCACCTTCCCAAGGGAGTGCGACTTGCTCAAGGAAGGCTAAAACAACGGTTTGGTGGACCAAATCTAGTCCAATGGCCACCAAACTATAGATCCAAGTGGCTAGTACCCCGATCTATGTATGTCCCAAAAATCAAGTTAATCCAATGGCTAGATCTTAGTAGATCTGAGTTTTGAGGTGCCAATAAATTCAAAAGGGGGTTTTAACCCCTTAAAACATGGAAAGATGTCCACAAGGTAGAATTCACCAAAGTAAGAATCTGGGGGTAGGTTATCAAGTGTCTAGATTGCAAATCAAGTGGGATCTCACCTACCCATGTGCTAGATCTAACCAAACAAGCCTCTCACTAGGAAGTGCGATTTGGGTCAAAGAGGGCTTTTTGCCATGAAAAGTGTGTCAATACTAGGCCAATCACCACCAAACTATAGATCCAACTAGGGGTGGATGCTATAGAGGTGGGTTTTCAAAATCTTCTCAAAAGCAAGGCTAGATCTAAGTAGATCTAAGAAATACCAAAATTGGGGTTTTAATGAATTAGGGTTTTATGACCAATGAAGATAGAATGGATGAAAGAGGCACATACCTTGTAGATCTTACCTCAATTGCTTATGGCCACCTTGCAAATTGATAGCATTCTCCTATGTGTATATTCAAGAGTGAGATCCAAGAGCTTCAACCAAAACGTCCTTCTCCAAGATAGCCAAATCGTCCTCCTCCTACAAGACAAGATCAAAGAAACAAGTCAAGCAAGATGATTATGAAAATGGTAGAAAGATGTAATAGAAAGCATCAACTATGTCACAAAGATACAATAATGATACTCCCTGTCACAAGATCAACCCAAGAGAGAATATGTGGACCCTCCAACAATAACCCTCATGAAGTCGCCCTCCTCTCCACCAATTCGACTTTCCTGTAAAAAGATTAGTAGAAGCACCAAAATCCACAATGATACATAGAAGAGATACTGTATATTCAATATGCAAGAGAATCCACAATACAAGAGAGATGTGCTCCACAAAGAATTTTTCTATTCCAATATTCCAGAGCTCCAAAGGTGAGCTATACAATGGGGGGTCTCCTCCTTATATAGGATAATAAAGACCAAAACCCTATACCACTCTACAATACTACATCAAATGAGTGGTTGAGATTAAAAGATCTCATCATACAATCAATGGCTAAGATGAACCATAACAATATATCACATGGATCACCCAATATAACATAGCGCCCCCACTAAATGGTACAATAAGAGGGTGACGTCATCCACTAGAGAAACATAAGTACCAAAATCCACCTCATGGTGACTAGGACATGACAATATAAGCACATGGTGGGGCTAGGAGGCATCAATCCTTATTAGCTCATCCCCAAGGCACAATAAAATAATAAAATATGTCCAAGATAATAAAAATGATCAAAACTGTCCTCAGAATCCATGACAGTCAAGCAGTAAATGTCCTCCTGTGATCAATGTGGGCATACCCACATGGTGAAAACTGACTGGAAGGTAGTGAGGTCACCCTGGAAGACCTTTGTGAAGCCCAAATGCCAAAACCTTGCCTCAATTGCCCAAATCGATTTCCTCAGTGACCACTTTATCCCATTTTTTAACTGCCTCGGTAACTGTGAAAGTGCCAAAACTACCTCCTAGGGTGCCAGCGCTGTCCATCTGAGCCCACCAGGCTCTCCAGAAGGGGGGGTAAATGGTAAAAACAAGTGGCTGGACCACCCCCTCCATCATCAGCGCCCTAGGTGAACTGGCCTCTCGGGGTCCCTGCTGCTCAGGCTAGGAAATTAGCCCCAAATCTGGTCAACAAGTGTAAAACTGCATCAATCACTGTCAGAAGTGCCCGGAACTGAAAGATAAGTGTCTCATTGGATCCAGAAGACCCAAATCCACTAGGAATGTGTACTCATACACCATGGGTTGCCTAAATGGGCCAGCTGTAGGGTCCACCATATATGGACAATGCATAATCTGCTGATCTGAAGAAGTAATAAAACCTGCTGAACTGGATCAATCATCATCTGCATCATGTGTCCATCATATGATATCATCATCAAGCATGTGGGCCCATCAATCATCATCAATAATCATCTATACATGGTCCACATCATCATAGATCCCAAGGATAAATCACATCAGTAGACTAAGACAATGCTTCTCTAATCATTCTCACAGCTAAGCTCAAAGTATAAATTCCATTCAGTGGCATTAATTAAGTTAACATATTCCGTTGTTATATAAAATTACTTGCACAATAGTTCAAATAACAAACTCACCCATTGGACATGGTCAAACTGCTAGTGAAGGGTGAAGGCTAGGAACAAGGTTGGGCCAAGGGTTTGACTTATCTAACTTAACTCAAAAATACTTTGGACTGGGAGAAAGGGGGAAGCTACAAACTCTGTGTTGGACAAAATAACACGGGGAATGGCTGTGCCTCACAAATGGATAAGTTGTTCTGAGAGTGCTTATTCAACTTAGGCATCATGTCTACATCAAGTTGATCCAAGTTCATTAGGATCATTCAATTTTATTCCATGGCCTTCTTGGCCTACATAACCCTTCGGATTTCAGATGTGCTGAGAAGCACAACTAGTTGCAGCTTGCATCCAGGGCATGTTTTCACATATATATAAGGTCAGCAATTGTTTAGATATAACTTTTAAGAACCATTGCTTTTTGGACCTTTTTTTTATACTCTTCGCGGAGTATTTTTAGCTGTTCATCGCTCTTGCCCTTTTTTTTGTTTCCATGGGCGAATTTTTTTTAAGTTTCCATAGGTAGACCATGAGCTTTCAGTTTTAGCCAACAACATCTCAAGTGACTAGGGGGAGTTCGAGCCAATGCCAAACATCAGGACAACCGACCAGAATGATTTAGGCCTACAATCCAACTCACCAAAGGCAAGTTTTGTCACCAACTTAGAGCCGAGACACTGAATACACAGGGATGCGGTCCAAACACAGAGGTAGAAAAATGGGGAAGTCCTCGGTATCAGAAAGTCAAATGAGACAAGTCAAGGTTTAAAGTCAAACAGGAAGGTCATGTATGGATGGAGTCAAGTGAATATGGAGCCTACACTAGCAGACAACTGGTGTCATGAAAGACCATATCTATGTGAGGTGAAAAACCAGTGGGTTTTGTTAAATGACCTAAATGTGCAAGCAATGTCCATTTTACGATTTACAGTTCATTTTAAACAGTTTGCCACATCAGGAATAATATACCAAGCACATGCTGTAATCATGACTAAATCAACAAGCTAATAATCCATAGTCAGTGATAACATATCCATACAACATCATCACAATAATAATCATCATGCACCATCTGAAACACTGCTGCAATACATCTCTAAGCACTGAACTGAAACTGTATGGGATAAAGGGTCACATCGGTCATCAAATCTGAACTCTCAAGGCTCAGCCTTGACACAAGGTCAAACATACATCTGAATAATATACTGCTCTGATCATGAGTGATCCAAAATATATAGCCATGCTCTGGAATAATGGAAGCTCTGGAATGTGCAGATATCTGTTGTACAAGAATAGTAGCCCTGCTACTATGGTGTGAGGAACAGGAACTTTTTCAATCTAGAACATAATCTATGTCTAGAAATCTAAGAGCTTGAACTAGATGTCGTGTCTTTTCGAAAGTGAAGTGATGGAAGTGACTTGCGATGATAACTTGAATGCAAAGTTATATCGGTAATGATGTTTCCTGGCCTTGCTACATAATTGTCTTCTACCCATAATATACACAAAGTGCATGCTTAAAGTCCCCAAATCTCCATTTTGTCATACCTAGGTAAGAATTGATCCTCCATGCTAGCCTTGTAAAAATATCAATGGAGACAACCATTCTTAGTGAAGAGTGCAGAGCCATAATATCTTCTTTGCATAGATGGGATATCGAAGAGAAGTAACTAAAATGAATAAAACCAAAGTAATTCCCTAGGACTCATGGAATTTGAGGCATTGAGATCATTTGTTGAGTCATTGCGGAAAAATATAGGTGTATATTTGATGAAGTTGCAACTCTCCTAGAACATTACCAATGTTGAGATGGAAACCCCGTATTGTGAAAATATGCCTGAAATGATGTAGTAGCCATAATCCAAAAGTTCCTGTAGTAGATTGCTTGAGAGGATAAAATTGTTAAATGTAGCGACGATTAAACAAATCCTTTGCAACCACCATTAAAATATGAGATGTTCAGTTTATTATGATTCTAGATGTTATTATGATCAGTTTATTATGTTTAGTTATTATGTTTCATGCTGCTACTCAGTTTCCATGATACATATTTCATGTTGATACTCAGTTTATTATGGTTTCTAGATGTATAGGACATGAGGTACATGATACATTGATTGTGGATACTCAATTAGTACTTTATAGTTTTATCGATGGCATCTTGAAATGTAAGTTATGTGGTACATGATATGGTGTTATTACATGTTGTTTCTTAGAATGATGCCTTATCGACATGTGATTCATGGTCATGCATTATTAAGGTGAAATTTGATGTAGTTATTTCTAGCCATGATATTTATAGCCATGGGTTGTGCATGTGATACTTCTTGATGTTATTTCATGACGTTATGGTGCTTTATAAGATAGATGATGTGTAGAAAATAAAATGATATTATTCCGTGATGATATTTATTTAGCATTTTAATAGCTTTATCATGGCATCTAGAGAAAAATGACACTTGGCGCATAAATAGTTAAAATCATGTTATGGTTTAATATGGTATTTTACAGCTCTGTCATGTATTAGTGGGGAATAAGATTATATCAGATATTGGTATTGCATGCTAACGTTTCATTCTAACCCTTATTGCTCCACGTAGAATGCATATTTGACATGATAATGGATTGTGTGAGTTGTTACTCCATGTTGATAGTACTAATGTTGAAATATGGTAGCTTATCATGGCATATTAATGAGATGCTTAGTGAAATTATGAAAGTATCATGACCAGTTATGTTATAATGGTAGCACAGAGCACCTAAATGCATTAGATGTTAAACTTGGCATGACATATCGTGACAATGGCTTATGATGCAATGTAATGCAATATGAACTGGTGGCTAGACATTCTTGTTAGCACATGATTCAAGGTTGATCCATGATATATTATGATATTGAGAAATGGTTACTAATGATTATTCATTATGGTAAGTGCCAATTGTTCCAGGTCATCCACTCAAATAGCCTGATGAGGCTAAGTATTCTATGATTTCGTGGGAGCCAATAACCACGAATGAGAATGGCTACTATAAATAAATTATGGGCTGGAGGACAAGCCCAACAATTAGCTCTATGCCAGCAACTCTTGATTTTAGTACCAGAAGTTGGGAAGGTGGCAATGCCACGGATACTTCCCGGAGAACTTCTGATGTGACCAGAGTCCACGATTGGAGACATACTCACAGGGAGGGAGGCTTATGTAGAAGGACTTCTGATGCCTGGGGCTAGTACCTTGAGGGTGCTGTGGAGGATGTTTAGGCTAGCCTTTCGAGATGCCTTGGGTATAATGATCCTGATATCAGGATCGGGGTACCGGGAACCAGATGTCGGTTAGTATCGATGAGGCCCAGATTCCGGTTAGAATCCGATGAGGCCGTATTATTACCAGAAGTTGGGAAGGTGACAATGCCGCGGTAACTTCCCGAGGAACTGTTGATTCCTACTGTATGATCCGCGGACAGGTTACAGTAGAGTGCTCGTGCCATGGCGAGCGGGACCATCCGGGGAGGTTTATGGAGGTGGCAGATGGTATGATTCTCAGGGAGAGGGTGAGTAAGGAAAGAGGAAGTAAACAATTACACAATTAAAAAGTATTAATTAATTATTATGTGTGTATGATGCATAATTGTTGCTATGGTTGCATACTAGACTCATAGGGAATTACTTAAGAGCATGTTGTAACTTAGGGCGTTTGATTGTATTAGTGTGGTTTGGAGACTTCTATGTGGTGCCTACACATATAAATCTCTTAACTTCACAATAGTACTAGCTACCTATATATTCTAGTATTTACTTGATTAATTGATTGAATAAGTATTGTATTTATTGCTTGAAGATTATAACTTCGGGATGAAGTTTCTTGAAGGGGGGGAGTATATAACAACCCTCATATATGAATATAGGAAATATTTAATATAATATAATGTAATGTAAAAATAATGAAAAGGAAACATGAAATAGAAGTAACAGAAAGCAAATATTGAATAAAAATTAAATAATAAATGAAAGAAAAGGAAAAAGGGGAAATAAAAGGGGGGAAGGGAAGAAGAGAGGGGGATTTGGGATCTTTCAAGAGGAGGAGCTGGAGAGGAGAAAAAGGAAGAAGGAAGAGATTGACAGACAGGGAAAGCAAGATAGCATTGGCATAGGGTTAATTGTTGGGGGCTCGGGATCCTCAGCCTTTTTGGTTGGGGGTTGGTTGGGTGGAGAGTCATCCCCCCACCTTCAGTTGCACACATTGGAGCCTTCAAGGTAATCACCAGGTTCATCATCTATCAGGTATGAAACTAATTCAGGCAGATCTTGTGGCATGCATTTTACTTTTTTTAAGATTTAGTATTATGGGTTATTAATGAAATGTTGGGGTTTTACATTGCTCAACTGGTTGAGATCAATTAAATGGATCTCCATTGCTTAGTTCAACTTGCTGGGATCTCCATTGCATGCACAAGGGATTCCCAAAATCAAGGAGGGAGCTTTCGGATGTATGTCATGTGGCACCCTCCCACGTATGGCATTCATCTTCTAAGGCTCTCCTCCTGGTCACATCCTCCACCCACATGGTCCCGGACTTGGTGTTCAACCTAGGAACAAGGATTTCCATCAATGATGCAACAAAAGGTAATATAAGCCATGAAAACATGCCTCCAACTAAGTGTCAATGTGCCCAAATGGATCCTCATGGTGAAATATGCCTCTGAAAAAATCTCCACAAAACCAACAACACTCCACACCTTTGTTCTTGCCTCTGAATGATAAATGGTGGTTGGAAAAGACGGAACAAGGAGCATGGCCTCCAGGTCACTCCCTGCAACCTATAACTGTCACTAAACCTCAAAGATCTTCTATTGTGCTAGTGAGAGAAGAAAGCCCATGCATTTTCAAGGGCGTAACAAGTTCAGTTAGCCAATGCTGTTCTTGCCTCTGGATGATAAATTGTGCTTAGAAAAGACGGAACAATGTGCATTGCCTCCAGGTCTCTCCCCCCAACCTATAACTGCCACTAAACTCCAAAGATCTTCTGTTGTGCTAGTGACAGAAGAAAGCCCATGAATTTCTTAACAAGTTCAGTTAGCCAATGCACAAGGATTGGTTTTCAGCATTGTTGACACCTAAAAGTCCTATTCCTGCCAGCCGAAATCAAAGTACAGAAGCATTTGCTGCTTTCATTATCCTTCTACTTGGGTAGAAAATTGAAGTTGCTCAAACCTACAGTCCAAGGATTAGCACATAGTAATCTAGGGGTCAGTGTAATTTCCCCCTATCCATAACTCGCAGCTCTGTTTTCATGTTTTTAGAATGAACATTGTATCAAATAATGTCAGTTGTTGAATCTGCTAAATAATAAATGTCAAAAATTACCAGGCAATATTATTTTCCTATATATTAGAGAAGTTTTACCTTTCCTGTTGCACTCCAACTTATTGCCCAGCCAAACATTTGACACATTAAATCCATAAATATCTCAGAAAATATAATGCCTGTCCAATAAGAGAGGTGAGTTTGATACTCTCCTTATTTTCTGCTTTTGTTTCACTGCTACAAAAAAGCAGCCAGAAAGTTTGACAGAAAAAAGATAGAATTTGATTTATAAAAACCTCCATTCCTGCTAAAAGTAACACAGGGATAACTCACGTGCAAGTACCAACCATAAATTAACTAGAAATCGAAAGACACTGTCCATTTTAAAAGTAAAGAAATTCCTTGCAGTAATTGAGAAGATTATGACTAACAGGTTAGAGATTCATGATTCAAAATTTCCATGATGTAGTGAGGCATTACCCATTCATGACAACTATAAAAGTCAGAACATTATACAAAACTGTAACAAAATAACCCAAGAACAAATGCACACCTTGACCAATGTCCCAGCAAACTCTAAGACACGTGCTGCAAGTTGGCATGAAGCTCTCATGCATTCTATTCCCTCAGCATCATGTATCTGTGGCTCATTTGCAAGCTCGGGCAAAGAGATGGAGTTCACATAGGGTGGCCTTATGATATGGTCAGGCACAGGTAGGCGAGGTCGCACTTTCCCAGGCCTTAAAGAAGGACGTTTTCGTAGCTTCCCTGGATTCTCTACCTTACCCTGCTCAATAGCTCTGCATAAAACTCAACACATTCACTGAAATTAGTGCACAATTATATTTCCTTCAAGTTCCAAATGCTCAATACAATATGGAATAATATATGAATATTGAAAAAGGCTTGTATAACATTACTTGGACTTATATGCCCATAATAGAGTGTATCTCGTTGATCAACAAAATCTATTAAGTTGCAAAATTGTCAAATAAACTGTACTGCAATAATAGCAACTATCCATAACAACATTGTATAAAAGCTTTCTTTCTTTTCCAGTGTTGCCCAAATTCTCAGGTAGAAGCTTTGCTTAGGGCAAACTCATTTCATTTCAGTAAGCCTTCAAAGCATGCAAACCCACTACCTAACCATGACATTTCAGTTGATTAAAGATATAGGTATTGCCCAAAGTGTACAAGTTTCAGACAGAAAAATACTCTTACTCAGGGAGGCTTCGTATCAATGCTATCAAAATGACTATTGGAGCTTAAAATACCATCCCACACTGTCATCATGGCCTAGCTTGGAGCGTGCCCTCTGTTACCCCCTGACATGTATAGGGTGACTTGATCCTTATTTTCTATGTGATCTTCCATCACATCCAGCAGAACCACAGATGAGATCTATGGTTTGTCCATGGACATTTGACAGAGACACTTTCAGCTTGCTTAGTTCTTCCATGCCATGTGCCAGAGATTGATGGGAACATACAATTTGCACCAATGTTATGACATATCCTCTCTAGTTGATTTATGGTTAATGCTTTCTTATGTGTGGACATGACCATAGGGGGTCAACGGTGTCACTCTACAATGACTCATGTATCTTAGATGGTAGTCGCATAGCTAAGGTTGCATTATGGTGTGGCTATAATTCTTCCTTAAATTAAGTGTGTAAACTAATGAATCAAGTGTATCCCTATGGATCTAAGTAAGTGTTACCCTCATTTCATGTGATTCACAACATTTCACCTAGTCATTTTTCATATCATGTCATTTCACTAGCTATTTCACCCATTTCCATCATGTCCCCCTTTCGCAATTGACTTATCATATGTTGTGTACCATGGTTTTTATACTATTCCCATGTATAAATGCCTAAGCAAAGTACTCTAAGCGAACTAAAGCTAAAATGATAAATGTTGTATCTATGAGCAATGCCCCCTTGCAAAAGCCAAGTTCTTCCCTATGTCCCAGGTTATCAAAGCCAAATCTAAAGCAATGGGATTGTTACCATCTAAGTTGTACTTAGTTGGATTTCTTTAGTGAGCAACCAGAGTATGAACAAATCAATTGTTCGTCATCAATGTTCAGAAGTCCAACAAGCCAATTGTGGCCATTTTTCAATCTTTTGCATGTTCATGCCCCTTGAGGAAATTGTAATAAGTTGGCATAGCATACTACTTTTTGTAAGAGACTTCGCTTTCCTAGGACTTAGTCATCAATGCGTTACTCTAGAGCGTTTTTTCCTTGTTAATTATATGTTGCTTTTCAGCGACATAATTTTCAAGTTTTTCACTCATACCTTCAAAGCTGGACTATTAGCCTTGGAGGTTAAACCTTAGGAGGTTATTAAAGTCTAAGTGTCTATGTATATTACCATGCTAGTCAACATTTTTTAGTCTTATGAACATGCACTAGGTCCTCCTAGGTTTATTTTGATTTTTTGCAAATAAAAAATTCACTCCTAAAATGGGTCAATTTTTTAATGTTTTAATTATAAAAATCAAAAAATTCATAAAATAGTAGGCAGGAGGTGGAATTTTCCATGGGGCTGCTCGTTTTCTAACTCAAAGCACCCACTATACCCCTTAACCCACCATGAGAATAATTTGAGTGATTAAGGCAAAAAGTGAATAAAAATGCCAAAAATAGAAAATAAAGGCAAAATCAGCAATCATAAATCAGTGGAAGTTTGTCCCAGACATGTCTGGAGTGGTGGCAAAGTTAACTGGCAATCATATCTTAGTTAACCAAAGCTCCAAATTGGTGATTGGAATCAAATCCCTGTTAAGGAAAATTCATCTCAAGTGAGGGGGGCGCACTCCTTCATGAGAGGGGTGCACTTTGAAGTGGCATCCTCTTATTTGGTGGATGGTAATCCCAAAGGATAGGGGCACACCTCTTGAGAGGTGGCGCCATCTTGTTGAGCCCACTCCTTAGTCAAATCCCTAAATCATCTCAAGAACCTGCCCTCATCTCTAGCTAGCAAATGTGCCCCCCTTTGGTTCATTTTGCTCTTTAAGAAGGGATTTGGCTCTCGTTTTCTCATGGTCAAAGGACCAAAAGGTTGTTCAAGCTCTGTAGTAATTCATATCATCTCTTGGAATATAAAAGGCTTTGGAGGCAAATCCTTGGTGTATCGCTCTATGTGTATGAATGTAATGTCAATGATTTATGAGGTTATTGTAGTGTAGCTTGTTTACATGTTGCATTTGTCGTTTATCTGGCCTTTGGAATACTGCTACCAATCAATGGGATAAATGATTCTAGTTTGATTTCATTTATTTCTTGCTTATGCACTACGATATGGGATTTGTATGTTTATTTGTTTGAATGCATGCTCTTCTGATCTTTGTCATAAGAAGCACCGTATTTGATGCTCTTGTTGCAAGTAGCTTTAGCTATGCAGTTTATCTAGATTCTAGCTTGAAGGATCGGTTGATCTTGTTTGACTCCTCCGTCGTTCAAGCACTTTCAGAAGGACACAGTCCCTCCACTCTCCACCAACATACTCCATTGCCCAAAGTTCCCAGGCTCTCGGCATATTCTTCCCTCTTTCCTTCACATTTAAATTTAAATAGATTCTTTGGTTACCTTTATGCATTCTTACTCCAAATAGTTTTATTTTAAAGAATATCAATAGCTATTTCAATAAGTTTGCATTCTCCGAACTAGATCTAATTTTCAAGGCATTACTCTCAGAATAGATCTAGCTCTCTAATCAGTACTTGTGTTTATTAGATTTCCTCATCTTTCAGTATTTAAGATTAGTAAAAAATTTATGCTTTTAAAAGTCTTATCTAGCAATTTGAGTGTTTTCAAGTGGCTGGTTTTTCACGTTTAACGAACAGGTAAGAGGAGGTGCTGCCGAAAAATCGAATATCCAGGCCATCCAAGACCTCCCAGAGCAACATACCTCATTCTAGTGTCATTTCATAAGCCTTGTAAGCCTTTGGATCCGAATTTACAAGGACCAAAGGCATCCATCTTTATATTGTAAAAGTTAATAATAAAAGCAAGTGGGCTACCCAGCACCCACACCTCACCCCCCTGGGAGGATTTGCGTCTGTGTCACTTTTCATGGCATGATTGTTTCTAACTCTTCTCTTTTATTTCTTTTGCTCTAATTGACTAATCTAAGCTTAAATAAATCATTTGTTGGCTCTGTTTCTACGGGGGGGCACAAACTCACTCAGGACATCAATCTTTCATTTTTTGTAACAATCACACTTAGCTAGTTTTAATTCCTTTTCCTTTTTGTTGTTGCAAAGTAACAAACCCATTGCCTACGCTTTCCCGAGGTACGGTGCTACTAAAAAGGCTTGTGCGCCTAGGTGGTTCTCGGAAAAGAAATTCGTAGTTAGTAATTAACATAACATCTTATTGCATTTGCAAAGTTTCTTTTTTTTACTTTTGCAGTTAATTGGAACTAATATTCAACTTGATTTTCCGCGTATGCTCCTGCCCATCGCAGGCTTGCCTAAGCTTTGGGGCAATAAGAAACGGAATCATAGCACTTGATAACATTCCACATTTAATTAAACAACTCACCTTTAATTAAAATAAACTCCCTTTAAAGGACGAAAATCCGTCGTCTCATCCTTGCTTATTGTGGGCAAATTTCATGAAGAAAGGGGAACAACTAGGTGGTGACCGCGGGGCCCCGTAAGGCTATACCCTCGTTTGGTGTCAGTGTTGGACATCCCCCTGCGACTGCCATCTAACCCTTCTTCTTGTGTGAAACCACATCTGGCAAATCCGGACTTTGTTCCTCGTACCTCACGATATATCAAAACCCCCTTCCTATAATCCACACATCTATAATAATTAAAATTGACCAAGAAGCACTCGCACAACAGTTCCTTTCAGCAGACTCCATTTACACTATTTTGGCACTAGTCTATTAATTCACTATCATTTGCTTAAGCAACTATGTGTCATGGCCAATCCTATTCTCTGCTACTGGTATAATTCATGTATTGTTGCTTTCTTGTTTCAGTAATCATTTCAAACTCCTAGAATTAATTCCATTCTCATAACTTAGCTTAAAGGCCATAGTTTTATTTTCTTAGGGACCCCCCCCTTGGCTTTGCTAGGAGTTGGCCTAGACGGAGGAGTTGTTATCACATATATAGTAGCCGGGCTACCATACATTATTTTTCAGATTCCAGAGCTCTTTTCAACCAGTCCCTTTACATTGAGATGATGAGATGAGCACCTATCTATGGATCACTATCAAATTTTGGACAGCATATGTATTCCCCATGCCATGACTGAGTCTCAGGACACTCAGAGAGATGACCGATTTAGCCATTATACCATTTATACAGAGCAGTCAGTAATGCCCAGAGTTACAGTAGCAGTTTCAGAGGACAGATGATGGTTCAGAGGATGAGCATTCAGGTATATGACTCAACAGGTATATCATGATGTTGTGGTTATATTGCTTTTATATTCATTCTTATGGCATGTCTTAACATTTAGTGTCATGATCTGGCGATCATATAGATATGTGGACTTGGTTGATCTTATTATATATATTCTACTGTCCTTACTCAGACTTAGAAGTTCACCATTAATACCCATCAGTTTTACCCTGCCTAGGGAGAATAGAGGTGATCATTCCACAATACCTTGGCTTGCTAGTGTTGGATCCACTATTCATTGTCTTCATCCATCCATTACCTACCTTTTAGTTTATCACCCTGACTTAATACTTGACTAGTGGCATGGAGGATCTTTCCCCACTGTAGCCTCTGTATTAGATAAGCTTCCCTGTTTGTTGTGTCTTGGCTCTGAGTTGGTGACAAAACTTACCTTTGGTGAGTTGGATTGTAGGCCTAAATCATTCTGGTCGGTTGTCCCGATGTTTGGCATTGGCTCGAATTCCCCCTAGTCACTTGAGATGTTGTTGGCTAAAACTGAAAGCTCATGTACTACTTATGGAAACTTATAAATTCGCCCATGGAAACTAAAAAAGAGCAAGAGCGATGAACTGCTAAAAATACTCCTCGAAGAGTATAAGAAAGGTCCAAAAAGCAATGGTTCTTAAAAGCTATATCTAAACAATTGCTGACCTTATATATGTATGAAAACATGCCCTGGATGCAAGCTGCAACTAGTTGTGCTTATCAGCACACCTGAGATCCAAAGGGTTATGTAGGCCAAAAAGGCCATGAAATGAAATTGAATGATCCTAATGAACTTGGATCAACTTGATGTAGACATGATGCCTAAGTTGAATAAGCACTTTCTAAACAACTTATCCATTTGTGAGACACCGCCATTCCCTGTGTTGTTGCTCATTCAGTATATACTATGGTGTGTATTCTCTTTCCCATATCCAAAGTGTCACAATGTTAAGTCAGTCAGTCACCCTTTGGCCTAGCCAGTTTATTTTTAGCCTTCACCCTTCACTAGCAAATTGATCACAACTATGAAGTAAGTATGGTCTTGAAAGTCTAGTCTGAGTCATAATAATAATTAATAACACTATATATTTGTTGGTAGATCACCAGTAATGATTACTTTTTGTTATAATTGCTATTTGAATGAGTTGTAGAGCACGCATTAACCTTTGACACTTTGCAGCAGCTTCTAATGATAGCCTGAGTTATATTTGGTCAATATTGACCTGGTCAAACTTAGTTTGACCAAGGTCAATCACAGGACATGAGATTATTGGACCTTGTGATGATACAGATAGATGATATATGGTCTATGTACATGTACATGATGGTTCTATGCATCAGATACAGGTTTATGATGATGATTTATGGTTTTCAGCATTATTTGATCATTTACAGATTATTATTATTTCACCTGTTCCGGTATATTGGATATATTATATGATCATGCAGAGATCTATATGGTGTATGAGTACACATCTTGGATAGTTTTGGACCTTCTGAGTCCAATGAGATAGCCTGTTTTCAGTTCCGGGCAGTTACAGTGATGATTGAGCCTCAGTAGGCTGTCCTAGTGCAGTTTTGGTCTGTCGAAGACCCTGTCAGAGCAGAGTTGGATTTTATTTGGTTCACCTAGGCCGTTGATGATGGAGGGGGTGGTCCAGCCACTTGTTTTTACCATATTACCCCCCTCCCGGACACACTGGTGCCCTCACCTTGATAGCGCAGGCAATCCAGGAGGTAGTTTGGGGCAGGTACACGCTTCCCGAGGCAGTTTTGGATTGGTAGAAATGGCTACAGAGGAATTCGATTTGGGCTATTGAGGCAAAGTTTTGGCATGGGATGATCAGTGACAATGAGTGGGATGTCTTCCGCACCTTCTCCAGCAGTTTCAGCTTCATCAGGGCCCACATCCATCACTTATGGCATTTTATGATGATTTCTAAGGGCTCCTAAGGCCCACGATTTGTCCATAGAGGCATGATTTGGTACTTTGATAACTATTTTATTATTATTGTGCTATGGGGATTGACCAAGGGTGGCTAAAATTACCCCTTGGACCCACCATAAGCTTAATGTTATATTTTGTCATCATGATTTGGTGGGATCCCCTCTCCTAGGGCGATTTTGTCCACTTATGGTTATATTTTATGGTTGATCCATGTATTTTATTGTTGAGCTCATCTCAACCATTGATTAGATCTTTTGATCTTTTAATCTTAGCCACTCATGTAAAAAGTGGTTAGGATTATGGTCTCTCTCCATCCTATTTAAGGAGGGAGCCTCTCATTGTAAAATCATCTAGAAATTTTTGACTCTTGGCTCTTGGAATAAAATTTCTATCTTTTGGAGTACATGCTTGGGTTGGAGTGGATGTTGGTTGTTTTGATTGTAAATGCTTTTGTCCATTGCACTGGAGGATCTATTGTAGCTATCTTGCATATTTGCCATATCTTTTTACAGGTGGAGAAGACTTCTTCAACAAGTGCAAATTGGTGGGGAGGCTTGCCCTTCAAGCTTGGAGGAGGACGTTTTGGGTTAAACAGGGAGTGGTTTTGTCTTTGCACCAACTATTCTTTGCTTATCTCTTTCTTGCTTGTATCTACCTTCAACATGTTAAACTGATTGATGCTTTGCTCCTTGGTTTTGACAGGTTAGAGGGACACGTGGCTTGGAAAAATCGATTTGGCAAGAGGGCTTCAAAAATTCTCCATTTGATCTATGGCAAAAGTAATTTTCATCTCAACTAGCATTCATCTCTTCATCCAGGTATGCTCCAAAGGTATGATCTTCTTCTTCTTTGAATCATCCATAATTTCTAGATCATAAAAACCCTAATTAATCAAAACCCTCATTTTGGTTTTTCTTAGATCTACTTAGATCTAGTCTTGCTTTTGAAGAGATATTAAAAACCCACCTCTATAGCATCCACCCCTAGTTGGATCTATAGTTTGGTGGTGATTGGGTTAAAATTGAAACACTTTTCAAGGCAATATAGCCCTCTTTAGGGAAATCGCACTTCCTTGGGAGAGGCTTGTTTGGTTAGATCTAACATATGGGTAGGTGAGATCCCACTTGATTTGCAATCTACATATTTGATAACCAACCCCTAGACTCTTACTTTGGTGATTTCTACCTTGTGGGCATCATTCCACATTTCAAGGGATTAAAACCCCATTTTGGACTACTTGGCACCTTAAAACTCAGATCTAGTAAGATCTAACCCTTGGATTGTCTTGATTTTCTAGATCCACATAGATCATTGCCTAAACTACTTGGATCTACAATTTGGTGGCCATTGGACTTGTTTTGACACCCCTTTCCCATCTTTTAGCCCTCCTTGAGCAAGGTCGCACTTCCTTGGGTGATTGAGTTTGCCCACTTTGAGGACGTGGGTAGTCGAGATTTTTGTGGATTTGGAACAGGCATACCTTGAAGCCTAGGTCTAGAGTATCATTTTGTGATGATCTGCCTTGGGGGTAGCATTCCCTATTTTAAGGGATTGTGGTCCACTTGGGTCATATCATGAAACCCTAGATCTAGCAAAATCCAACCATCATATCCCAATTAGCCCACTTGATTTGCATGCTAGGTGTCCCGATCTACACTTTGACATATCATTTGACTCCATTAACCCATCCAACAAGACACTAGTCCTCCTTAGGCAAGTCGCACTCCTTGGGAATTGTGTCAAACCTTAGATCCCATATGTGGGTATTCCTAATCTCAACTTAGATCCATAGATCTACTCATTACATATCCACTAGTACCAATTGCATCCCTTAATTTCACCTTGTGGGTCCCATTTGAACCATTCACATATCTCAAGAAAGTAGGTCCCACTTGTGTAACACATGGTACTAGATCTTGTCATTATAACTAATCATGTGGCCTAAATCATATATTGGTTGAAACACTAATCATCTGTCAAACCACCATCAACCATACTCTAACTTCTAGGTCCACTTAACCTTGCATTGGTTTCCGTAACTCATTATTTACTTATCCCTAAGAACCTTTGTTTGGGTCCAATCATCTTTGATTGGTAATAGGGTCTTCCCCTAGGTCTTGATTCATCTAGATCTAAACTGAAGAGTGCCTCGGTAGACGTGACTCCCACCTTGCATTGGGAACCGTGGCATTTCTTGGGTCACCTCTTTAGTTGTCCATCTCTTCTACCTTCCCGGATGGGATACCACTAGGGGCAACTACAAGTTGTGTGATAACATTTTTGGCGCCGTTGTCGGGGAGGTAGAGGCCTACCTTGGTTCAACATACCTTTTGTCTCTCATACTCCCTGAACTTCAAACGACATACATCTTGGTAGGAGAGTTTAAAAGTCTACCTGGCGACTCCTAATCGTGACTCTGCTGAGGAGCAAGCTTATAGTCATCCTTACAACACTCGAAGTAAGTCAAACCCAAATCAATCAGAAGGAACCCCACTTACCTATCACAAAAGAGATCCTAAAGCCCAATCATCTAACTTCTTTTGGAAACTTGTTAACTCAGATTCTCCAAACTGCATCTTGGGATCCCCATTGTTCAATTCGGTTCCTCCTTCATCTCCTAATCCTAATCCTAATCCAGCTCCAGTTAATCCAATGGCTGGACAAAGTCAATCTAACTCTGGGAACAATAACCAAAACAACCCTCCTGTCGCTCGTGCTTTTGGAAACAAGGGTAGATCCTCTCCTTTAGACTTTTCCCAGGTAGTAGGAGCCCCTCATGACATGCCACACAAGTACTTTGAAAAGATCCCAAAGTTCAATGGGAATTGTGCGACCTCCATTGAGGACCACATAGAAAATGTCTGGTCTCACATGGAAGCTTATGGGGCTGAGGAAGAAGATGTGTTTATGAGGGGTTTATTTGCATCCTTGGACGGTGATGCTCGCAAGTGGTTTGACCGTTTGCCTGCATCGTCAATCAATGGATACGATGTATTCACCGATAAACTCAAACAAGAATGGTCAGTCAAGTTAGATGAGCGCTTTCTTCTGCACCAACTTTTTGACATCAAAAAGAAAGAGAATGAATCTGTCCATGAGTTTAATCTTCGCTTTGACAAGACTGTGGCCAACATCCCAAGTAACATAAGGCCCCTTGATCAAGCCATCTTGATTCATTACCTCAATGCATATGAAGGTTACCTTGGTTACCATCGGAATGACAAAGACCCTAGTAGTTTGAAAATAGCCCAAGATAACACTAGGAAGGCCGAAGCAAATGTTGCTTCCATGGGAAAACAAAAAAATTTTGACCTAATCAGTGGATCTTCTTCCATATCTGAGCCTAAGTTTAAGAAGAGTAAAGAACCTAGCAATGATCCCAATGAAATGATGGAGAGCATGCATGAAATGATGAAGAATTTGACTCTCCTGACTAGGGATCTAGCTAAGAGCAAAGAGGCGGATAGATATAGGCAGCCCTATGGCCCTAAACCTTATTGGAATCAACAAAAGAAGCCTAATGAAGGTGACAGAAGAAACCCTGTAAGTCAAGCTTCACCTGAACCTCCTATCATAAACTGGTTTGAAGAACAAAAGTTGGAAGATCCCGAGTATACCACCCATGGTGATGATACTCCTGATTCTCCAAAGAACATTAACTGGGTTGATGATTTAAAACTTGACAAGGACTTCGGAAGGATTTTGATTGATCATGAAGAAGAGTCCATAGAAGAGCCCAACCCTAGTTGTCCCATTTATGCTACTGAGCAAGTTAGTAGTAGTAGTCAAGTTCCTCCCAAAACCTACCAACGAAGAAAGGATGGCCAAAAGCCTACACCTTTCGGTGAAAAGAGAAGTAGTGAGGTTCCTAATCCAGTGAGTGAGCCAAACCCTTTTCCCGAATATGACTTGGATATCAACATTGAAAGAGAATTGGACAAAGTAATGCATAACATTCCACTCACTGAGTTAATGAAAATCCCTTCAATAAAAGAGCAAGTGATAGAATTTTTCGAGAGTATCCCTAAGACTGCCACAAATAATGGTGAAGGTTCATCTTTTCAAAACTCGGCACCTAGTGCCATGGTTGATGAAGAGGAGGACCCTCCCATTAATATCCAAACTGCCTTATAGGAGAGAAAAAATGGTGGTCACCAACCGTTTTATCTTACACTTCGCATTGGTGATACCCTCCTTCATAATTGCATGTTGGATTCTGGTGCCTCCATGAATGTGATGCCTTTGCAAGTCATGGAAGCCATGGGATTAAAGATAACTAGGCCTTACGGGAATGTGTGTGGGATTGACTCTAAGCCAATTAAAGTCTTCAGTTTGATTAAAAATTTGAGAGATGACCTGTTTTCATGCCCCAACATATCCATGCTAATGGATATAGAGTCATAGATCTCCCTCCATCCTATGGTATGCTCCTTTGTAGGAAGTGGTCTGCGGGGCTAGGGGGACATCTTCAGATGGATTTATCTTATGCTACTATCCCCAACTCTGATGGGTCATTGGTTAGGGTATACCGGGAGCCATTTTATGATGGTCATCTTCAGAAATCACGAGGATGGTGTGAGGAACACTTTTGGTGAGGGTGAGTTATTACCTGAAGGTATCTTCATGGTCATGGATGACCACAATGATGATCCTAGTCCAGAAAGGGAGAACATTTGGAGATGATAGTTCTTCTGAGGAAGAAAGGGAAAGAGCTATTGATGTTAGATAAACAAACCTTGAGTCACTTCGGGGTGAAGTGTCGGAAGAACTTAGGACTTTGAATCAACCTAGTAGTGTAGGGCCACACATTGAACAAGCTGAGCCTGTTTCTCAACTAAATACTTCTGAGGATAACTTTGATCGAATTAGAAGGGGTGAGTATATACCTAGGACAGTACATGAGTGGTTTTGGCTGATTCTACAGATCCTTTTGTTGTTGGGCATTTAGATGACGCAACCATGCCTAGGACTAGCTCGACTGTGCCAGGTTCTTCTTCTGCTGTTGGTGGACAGAGTGGCAGTCGTTGTTAAGATTATATGCTACTAAAGATTAAATTCTAACTTCATGAGCATTTAATACATTTTCACAATAATAGCATAACAAGGATCTCTGAAAGATACACAATCACAAGGTACACAACAATATATCCTGGGAAACCCTCAAGGGGAAGAAAACCCAACAAGAACTTCCTCAATATAAATTACCAAAGTACAATGCCCAAAAATAGGTCTGACAAATAAGAGAGACAAAAACCCAAACTTTAGAGCCAAGCCAATCCTCCTCCTTCGCAAAATCTCTCTCTCCTCTAATGCGCAATGCATGAGTGAGTGAATGGTACAAATGAGGGAAAGACTCCCTCTATTTATACTTTACTTTTCACTTGACAATTAACCTAACTAGGTTGGCCTCATTAACTTAACTGGGCCAACCTCTCTAGAATGACTCAAATAATATTTATATTACATTCTTTTGGGTACTAACGACCCGACTTACAATGTAGGTTTTACCTCATGACTTTTACATGACCAAATATAATAATGACATCCCCGAACGGAGGAAAGACATCTCCGACGGAGTTACAATAATAAAGTACAAGTAGAATATTCTTCGAAGTTACATTAATTCAACACTCCCCCTTAACAAGAAGGGTATTCTACTGACAACAACAATAGGTGTGTCTCTACACAACATCATCGGAAGGAGGGAGGAGGAGGCATCATCGACAACATCATCTGGAACATTGGTTGGTACATCTATAAATCATTGGAAGTTCTTCAACATCAATATCAGCAACTGGAACAGCTTGTTGTAACATCATCAACATCTGCAGCACGAAGCTGGAACATCATCATCTGCAGTACTGGAACATCATCTTTTGCATCATCATCTTCAATACAGAGCTGAAATATCATCATCATCATCTTTAGTACAGAGCTAAAGTATCATCATCATCATCTTCAGTACAGAGCTGAAGTATCATCATCTTCAGCAAGAATTTGCTAGAACAACATCATCATCAATATATGAATACTGGAATAGCATCAATCATCGGTAAGTAAACACTTAGACAACAACATCAATCATCGGTAAGTAAATACTAAAACAACAACATCAATCATCAGTAAGTAAATACTAAAACAACAACTTTAACGACAACACGAAGTTGGCTCATCAGCATAAAGCTGGAATAACATCATCATCGTCAACAGCTTAAGGCAGGAGCAACATCATCTCTGGTAACAGGTGCATCAACAACCAATATGATCCTTCCTTTCGAAATTTCGGGATCAAGTTCAACACAGGCGATTCTTCCTTTCGAAATTACGGGATCAAGGACAATCCTTCCTTTCGGAATTACAGGACACAGTCCATCAATTCTGGTGATCCTTCCTTTTGAAACTAGGGATCATACACAATCCTTTCTTTTGGAACTAGGGATTCAGTCCAACAACACTGGTGATCCTTCCTTTCGGAACTAAGGATCATGGATAATCCTTCCCTTCGGAACTAGGGATTCAGTCCAACAACGCTAGTGATCCTTCCTTTCGGAACTAGGGATTCAGTCCAACAACAATGGTGATCCTTCCTTTCGAAACTAGGGATCATGGACAATTCTTCCTTTCGGAACTAGGGATTCAGTCCAACAACACTGGTGATCCTTCCTTTCGGAACTAGGGATCATGGACAATCCTTCTTTTCGGAACTAGGGATTCAATCCAACAACAATGGTGATCCTTCCTTTCGGAACTAGGGATTCAGTCCAACGACACTGGTGACCCTTCCTTTCAGAACTAGGGATCATGGACAATCCTTCCTTTCGAAACTAGAGATTCGGTCCAACAACACTGGTGATCCTTCCTTTCGGAACTAGGGACCATGGACAATCCTTCCTTTCGGAATTACGGGATCATTGTCCACTACTCACATCTTAGACAATCCTTCCTTTCGGAACAACGAGATTCTAGTCTAAGGATCAACATTTAAGACTATCCTTCCTTTCGGAATTACGGGATCACTGTCTAGGAATGATCAATCCCATCTGTACCGCCATATCATCAGCACTACTCCCCCTTTCGAGGGAATTCCTTACGGACTACACCAGGATTGTCACGGAAGTGCTCAAACTTCACATGAGACAGAGGCTTAGTCAACACATCTGCAACCTGCTCATCAGTGCTCACATATTGGAGCTTTATAGCTCCCTTCTACACCATATCACGAATGTAGAAATACCATATTTCTATGTGCTTCGACTTATCATGGAACACGGGGTCTTTGTCATCTTTATACAGCTCTGGTTATCACCTAGGTTGCAGGAAACTCGAGTCTAGCACCCGTTTCACCCTCGGAAACTCACTGAAACTCGGAAACCCGTATGGTACTTGATGGAAACTCGTTTCCGTCCGTATGAAACACGTTTCCTAAATGGAAAACACGTCCATACGGACGGAAACACGTTTCCTCTCTTGTACGGTGCATTTCCTAGCAAATATTAGCCTTTCACTTAAAAAACCAACTCGTAAAGTTTCTTTCCGCTCACGAATTTCAGTAATTAAGGGTTAATACATTAAATTTTAAAATAAAATTTAATTCTAGATGCTTCTTGTTGCCACCTGGTTCCACACCTGGGAAAATGCAGCAGAAGTCTTCAAGATGCTGGTGTGGCCTTGGGGGCAAGTCAGAGTCAAGTGCTGTCACTTGGGACCCGACTCCTCCGTCTAGGCTTTCCTAGAGAAGCCAAGGGGGGTGGACCCTAAAAATGAAAACAAAACTATGGTGTCTAATCTAGGAGTTAGAAATATTTTTTGAAACCAAGCTAATGCAGCATACATTTATACATATAAAGCAAAGCATCATTCATCAACATTTCATTTGCAAATATTCAACATTATCATCATAAACAACATTCATTAATAACATAAAATGTAACAGTATAAACCAGTGCCTGAATGGAGTCGACAAAGATGCATGAACTAAAAAGGTAAATGTTCTGCAAGTGTTCTTGGTTTATTTTAAATTTAATGTGGTAGTGATCTTTTTGTTAGGGCTAGTGAGTTCCCAATATACGCAAAGGTACGGGGAACATGTCCGGAATTTTGATGTGTGGCTTCTTACTCAGACTTGGGCTAGATCGGAGTCTCAAGGAGGTGTTCAGATGTTGTACCAACGAGGGCAAGCCTAACGGTTTCCAAGAGGTCACTACCCAGTTTTGTCCCAAGTCCTCTGAAAATTTTGCCCACGACAACAAAATACTCGCGTTGTGCCGAATTTTCACAAAAAGGTTTGTTTATTGGGGTGGTGTTAGATCCTATTACTAGTCATCTTCCCCTTTCTAATGCATACCAACATGATCAGACTGAGCTGCAAGTTGGCCACAGAGCATACGAAGAAGACCTTGGAAATTTTTTAAAAATTTTATGAACCAAAATTTTATCTTTTAAAACCCCAAGAGTCTCTTTTCAGGCCAATACTCAGGCAAGCCCTTGTTCTGAAACCCTACTTCGGGAAAGCAAGGGGGCGTTGGAGTTCGTAAAAAAAAATGATAAAAATCTATATCCTGAGTGAACTTGTGGCCCGCCAGTGGAACGGACCAACAAGGTAAATTTTAACCCTAGTTAGTTTTATTAAATGCCGAAAATAAAAGAAGTAAACTACTCTAAAAAAATCACACCATGAAAAAAGACGACATAGGCCACCCCTAGGGGGATGGGGTGTGGGCGTTGGCTAGCTCACTTGCTCTCGTTTAATAACTTTTACAATGATCAGAGAAGTGCCCCAGTCTACTTAAAGTGACTTGGTGGCTTGCAATTTTGCAAGAAAAATTTAACCGGTTTAACAAAAATTCAATATTGGTCCTCCGGATTGCCTGGATTCTTGAAATTTTGGCAGCACCTCCTCCTACCTATTCGTCTTTTGTTGTAAACCAGCACGCAAACGTCAGTATAAGATGCCCAAAATCACTTTAAGAGTGTCTTTGGGACACCTCCTAAAAAACCCAAAAAAAAACTAAGTGTTAAAACTAGTTAAAAATGACGAAATTTAACCAAGTAAAACAAGCAATGGAGCTTGTTTACTTGGGATCTTTGCAAGCTTTTAAGCACTGCAAATTATAAGCTCTACTAACAGCTAGATAAAGCCTTTTATAATCAGAAAGTACTGCTTGTTCAAGTTATTCAAAATATGCATAAAAATCTCTAACTTTGACAAGAAGCAAACTAGTATTAGATCTAGATCAGATATAACTTTGAAAATACATAAGATCTAACACATAAATCAGATCTACTTAAGGTATTTAAAGAGAAAACAGATCTGAGAATTGCAAACCAAAGTAACTGAGAAATTTTTGTTGAATTTTATGTTGATGAGAAGAAAAGGAAACGTCTTGAATTTTGGCTATGGAGTCCTCCACTGTGGGGATCAATGGGACTAGTTCTCCTTGAATCAATTTTGAAGACCAATGAATGCAAACAAGTTCCACCAACTCTTCAAATCAGCAACCTGTAAACACAAAAGACAACTCACACAAGCAAGATCAAATGCAACTAGTGTAGACTAAAATAGAGAATCAGATTCAAGCATTTAAACAAAAATGACATTGAACTCTAAGCACTCTAAGATAACCAACAGTAAAAATAATGCATTAGATTACACTATCTTTACTTTACTAAGATAAACATCTCCTTCAAAAGCTAGTGATTGATCAATAAACAAGCATGAATAAACATGTAAAGACACAGATTACCTCATCTATTAAAATAGAACATGATCATCCACACCATGAGAGTCCACACATAGAATTGCCTCCAAAGCCTTTTATTCATAAACAAATGCAGAAGTATTACAAAGATAGGAGCAGAGGTTCCACCTTCTCATGAGAAAACAATGAGAGTGAACTTGCTTATATAGAAAACCTCAAGGAGAGGGGGCACCCAAGTTGAGGAGAAGAAAGTGGAATGGGTGGCATGATAGATGGCTTGATAGATGGAGAGATAGGGGCTGCCAATCCCTTCTAATATGCTGCCCAAACACAACCATAAATCAGCCACCAAATATGCTGCAACATCCTTAATTCATGGGGCCCCACTCAATTCAGAAATGTGCCCAAGTTGAGGAAATGTGCCTCCCTCAAATGGGGAAGACATTCCCACAATATGGGCTGCCCATATCTCTTACATTTCAGCCCATAATGCTCCTTGAAGTATGCTGATCCAAATCAGTCATTAAAACTTTCCCAAAAGCTTTTTATTTTTTAAGTCACTTTTTTCATTTTTTCATGATTTTTTTTATTTTTTGGGGTTTTTTTAGCATAAGTGAAAAATTAAACACCCAAACATTAGAAAAAGTGGGTTTAGGGGTTAGGGGGATGCTCTGAGTTGGAAAACGAGCACCCCTAAGGCAAAAAAAACCCCTAGATGACATTTTTATGCCATTTACAATATTTTTAAATGAAACCATTAAAAAATGGCTCATTTACAGAAAAAAATACTTTTCGTCGAAAATTAAAAAACTACCTAGGGGGACTTAGCACATGTCCATATGACTCAAAAACAATGTCTAGCATGTTCATATACATTGACCCATGGACTTTAACAATCCCCTAAGGCCCATTAACCTCCCCAAGCATTCCAGCTTTGGAGGAGCAGGAGAAAAACCCAAAAATTATGTTATGCACTAATGCAAGACATAATTAATAGGTGAAAAAACTCCTTGAAATGCCTGACTTAGCCAAAAAGTCCTAGGAAACCAAGTCCTTTACAAAACACCATGCTAGTACATGTTACTACAAACCCCGCAGGGCCATGGACATGTGAGAAAAATTAAAAACGGGGGCCTTTAAAAGGCTTGCTTGACATCAAATCATCAAACATGTAACATGTTGAACTCTGCCCGCTTGCTTGATAATCCAACTAAGTACAACTTAGCTGGCAACACTTCTAATTAGGTTGAAGAAAGTTATAAAGAGAACATCACTTGATTCTCTCCTCACACAAGCGACTTCAACACTCAGGTTCCAGAATATTGCAATAGGCCTTGTGTAGATTGGGATGTCGAGTCAAAATTTGCTGACTTGCACATCTCTCTTGCTGCACTAAGTTGAGGGACCTAGAAGTGGAATTGGAAATACTTCTTCCACTCTACATTCTGCTGCTGAGCGTGCTTCTTGTTCTATTTTTTAGGAAGACTATGAAGATGAGGATGACTATTAGTATGAGCTCATGTTTTACTTTTATTTCTATGTTAGTATGCTCATTGTTCACAGATTGATACATTGTACTTGTAGCCTCGTACATAAAAGCTAATTTTGGATATAAAGTATATAGCCTCATTTGTAAAGGTTGTTTTTGGATATTACTATTTGCATGAATGAAATGATATAGACTTGGGTTCATGAGTAAAATGTGATGTTACATGTATGATTTAAATTTTGTTTGTATCATTTAACATTTATCACTAGGCAATGTTGCTTGCAGCTAAATGTAATTAATAATTTATGGTTTATGTTTTATAATAATTTTGTCCTTGTTCATATATATATATATATATCACGTTTACCCGTTTCCAAAATTTGGGGGGGTCGCGTTTCCAATGTTTCCTCGTTCCATCCTCGTTTCCCCATTTCATGCAACTTAGGTTATCACATAGAATCATTGTGGTATCTAACTCCAGATCAAATAGACCTGATAACAACTTCCGAAGCCATATAACTTCACAATAGGCAGAACAGGATGCAATATATTCTGCTTCTGCAGTGCTGAGAGCAACACTGTATTGCTTCCTGCTTAGCCATGAGATCATGGCTAACCCCAAATGATAACATCCACCTGAAGTGCTCTTTCTGTCTGAGACACTTCCTGCCCAATCTGAATCTTTATAACCATACAATCTGAAATCATGATCTCTAGTATAACTGAGATCATAGTCTACCGTACCTTTTAGGTATCTCATCACATGCGTTATAGCTATGAGGTGAACATGTCTGGGCTCAACCAGATACTGACTCAAGGTGTTCACAGCAAAGTATATATCTAGCCTAGTATTCGTCAGATACATCAATGACCCAATAATCTGCTTGTATAGTGTCATATCCACTAATTTTGATGAAGCATCAGACAGCAACTTCAAATTTGTATCCATGTTTGTGGCCATGGTTTTGCACTCCAACATATCAACCCTTTTCAGGATTTCTACTGCATACTGGGGCAAACAACCTTTGTCGCAAATATAGACTAAGTGAAAGTGTCTCTCCATCTGTACTGTAGTCACTTCCTCTGAAGCGGAGCTTTCCTGCTCCTTCTATAACTGAGCACTATCCTCCCTCTGTAACTTTATACTTTCTGTATCGGGACATTTTGCACTAGAGTGACTGGTAGCCTTCTCTTTTGATGATCTTTTGTGTATCCATCTTTCTAAGTCACTGGATACCAAGATCTCGAAGTCTATTGCAAGTTTTCTCTTGCACCTATCTATGAGCTTCTCATCTTCAACCTTGTAGCAAAGGTTGATGTCTCATCACTCTATGTGATCCTTGATCTCATCATTCTATCCATGGGTGACTTCTGAGCCTGTACAAAGTCTTCTTCAATCTGCATACATGTGGTTCTCTGAGTCCTGGAGGCTACTCAATATCTTCTTCTACTTCGATTATACCATGAGTCTGGCTACTACAGCAACATCTCGTCATAGTCGACTTCCTCTACTTGATTTCATAAGTTTTGTTTATAGTTGAACCATTGTCACTTGTTCTATGGAACAAGTCTCATCATTCTTCATTTGGAGGTGATCGTTGTACAACACTTCCTACAAGTCAAATTTAGTAGCATGGTTAGAAACATTTCATAGTTTCCAAAACATATGCATAAAAACATAAGTCACACTGTCATAATGCTATCTTAGCCAATGCCTCAACACAACATTCATCCATATCCCATATTCATACGATAACTTTCTAGATGCCTTCCATCGCTACCATAACATTATTAGGAGCGTGCACTACTCCCAATATGTCAGCAAAGAGGTTTCACTCTAGATAAATAGCAATGGAATGTTGTATAGTACCATAGGCCACTTACCTACCACATGCATATCAATTCTAACATGCATAACACACATCCTAAATAAATGTGTACACAACTGAACAATATCATTTAAACAATTTGATAAAAATGACAATTCAAATACTTATCTTTGTTTGTTTGGTAGGATCTCTTTTGATCTTAGTCTTCTTGCAGGGATTACTGGAATGTTTGATGGTGAGCTCTACTCCATCTGATTCTAAGGTCCTGTGCCTTTCTTGCTCATGATCTATAATGTTGATCAAGTCTTCTACCATAGATCAAAGTTGTTTCTAAGTGATCTTATGTGAGCTACCTTCCTTTGACCCAATAACAACTGCATCTTTTATAAAAGCAATTCTAAACTCTTTCTAGAGATGAGATATAGTACATTCTTCTTTATCATCAGAGTTCCTGAATCAAGCTTGTATGTTGCTTCTCCTATTCTCCTAGTGAAACTTTCTGAGGGAAGTCCTTTTCTTCAATGGAGAGCGTGCTTTGAAGCACCACCATTATAGGACATATTCTTCAATTTCTTCCTTTGGTAACTTCCTGGGAGCTCCTTCTTCTTCTTCTTCGGCAAAATGAGCATGATGTCTTTTGTTATTCTTCTTTTTGTATTCTTCTTTTCTTACTAGACAATTTTTAGCAATATGTCCCATTTTATCACAATAATAACATTGATAAGAATAAAAGCCTCTCTTCTTGTCGTTTCCTTTCTTGTCTGAAACTTCTTAGGAGGATGAAAGTCCTTACAAGTTTCCTTCTGACAATGAGATTTTCATTTTCCTCTTTTAGTATGGGTAGCTAGAGCTTGATCATCATCCCTGAGTAGTGCTTCTCGATTTGCCACTCTAGCTTCCTCTTGAACACATTCTTCCCATACAACTTCAAATAGTAGACTTTCCTTTCTTGCACACATTGTCTGGATAAAAGAGTCCTGAGGTCTAGTAATACCATTGAGAGCGGTCATCACCAACTCATCTTCATCAAGGTTATCTCCAACTGCGTCTAGTTGTTCTTTGAATTGAGAAACCCTTGTAAAATATTCTTGGATGGATTCACCTTGACTCATCTTTGTACTTTTGAGTTGTGTTCTCATATTCATCTTTCAATTAATGTTTCTTCCTTCATACATTCTTGATAGGGCATCAAACATCTCCTTTGGAGTTTTCTTGGAGGACACTTGAGGAATCAAGTGATCTTTGATGGAGTCTGCTATGATCCTCATAGCTCTAATCATATCCTCCTTATGCTTTTCCTTTGCTTCAACTTCTTCGGGTTCTGGCACAACTTCTTTAACAAACTTTGCAAGATCATTCTCTTCTAGAATGAGTCCAATTCTGTATTTCCAAGCACGGAAATTTTCTATGCCTTCCAACTTGTCATCAAGCTTGGTGCTCAGAGCCATCTTATCCCGGAGAACAAAAAATGAACAAAAATTAAAATTTCTCAAAAATGAAAACTGAACTCACCAAGAGATGTGCTTGACTGAGGCAAGTATGTTGTTATAGTCTATTTCTGAAAAATCCAAAATTTCACCCCTGAAACTAGACTTACAAAATTCTGGACTGTAGTTTCTAGTTTTCTTTCTGGTTTTTTTGGTCCAAAGTCAAACTAGGGTTTGACTTTTTGGAAAATTTAGCCACTGAAAAATTTCGAACTTGGTGCCAATAGATGCGCCTTGGAGAGGCACACTTCCCTATGCCACTTGCACTAAAAAATTCTTCTTCTGTAGAAAGCCCTAATTTTTCTTGTCCGGAGAAGTAGAGAGAGATTTACCTAGTGAAAGCTGCTCTTTTCAGCCTAGCTTTGAAACCATGTTAAGATTATATGCTACTAAAGATTAAATTCTAACTTCATGAGCATTTAATACATTTTCACAATAGTAGCATAATAAGGATCTTTGAAAGATATACAATCACAAGGTACACAACAATATATCCTGGGAAATCCTTAAGGGGAAAAAAACCTAACAAGAACTTCCTCAATATAGATTACCAAAGTACAATGCCCAAAAATAGGTCTCACAAATAAGAGAGACAAAAACCCAAACTCTAGAGCCAAGCCAATCCTCCTTCACAAACTCTCTCTCTCCTCTAATGCACAATGCATGAGTGAGTGAATGGTACAAATAAGGGAGACTCCCTCTATTTATACTTTACTTTTCACTTGACAATTAACCTAACTAGGTCAGCCTCATTAACTTAACTGGGTCGACCTCTCTAGAAAGACTCAAATAATATTTATATTACATTCTTTTGGGTACTAACGACCCGACTTACAGTGGAGGTTTTACCTCGTGACTTTTACATGACCAAATATAATAATGACATCCCCAAACGGAGGTAAGACATCTTCGACGAAGTTACAATAATAAAGTACAAGTAGACTATTCTTCGAAGTTACATTAATTCAACAGTCGTGCGGCATCCTCTTGTGTTGCTTCATATCATCAGTCTGGGGAATTAGGTGTTGTTCCATTGGAGGATGTGGAGGGAGATGACTATCTATCAGATTAGTTTATCTCACTGAGTCACTCTAGATTTTCATATTTAGTTACACTTTACTGTTTTTCATTTCAAAGTTGTAGAGCTCTCTAGATAAGCTCATTTTTTGTTATTTTAAAGAACTATAGTCTTGGCTCGTGATATTACCATGTTGACATTATATGATTATATTAGTATCACATTTGTGACTTGTCATTATCATTATGTTTAACTTTATACTTTAGTTTATGTTATGATTCATGAACTTATGAATTTGATTTCAAATATGAAAATTACATGTATCAGTATGAATCGAGAATATATGAATCATTGCTATGCCTATTGTTCATTGATGTATGAATATGAATCATGATCATAATGTTACAACATATTGTTATACTTATTGTATGAAATTCAATTTGATTTCAAATCTGAAAATTACATGTATGGTTCTATGAATCTATGATTCGATCACAATGATCATTGATGTTTCATGTTACGAATGTGAATTATTAATTATACAATGTATGATCATGTCATAGTTACACCTTTGAAGAGTTTGAAATTTGAATGTATGATGTAAATGTTAATGATCCATGGACCATGATATGTTGATGATTTTAAATTTGTGATTTTTTATAAAATTTTAGATTTATAATTTTAATTTTAAATATATATTAAATTATTATTATTATTTTATTATATATATTATAAAAAAATAGGGTTAGGGTTCTGAATCCCCGAATCCTAATTTTGGACGACTGTCGAATCCCGTATCCGATTCTTCAGTCGAATCCGATCACACCCACGGTTCGTGTAACCTTGGTTTACATGCTTTATTGTGCGATTCAAGAAGTTCTTTGTGCCCAACTTATCAGTTTTGTTCAGCCTTATAGATCAGGGGCTAAGTAACCTGACACGAGGACACAGGATACAAAGGACACAAAAATACAAGTGTCCAACATGGACACGGTGACTGACCACTGACTCGACACATAATGTCTAGTAGGTTCATATTCATCAGTTGGACTCTAATAACCCCCCATGGCCAGAATTTCAAAATCGGGCATTCCAGCTTTGGAGGAAGCGGGAGAAAACCTTGTCAATTATACCTCGCCCGTAGGCAAAGTATAATTAGTTAGGGTAAAAAACTCCCTGGAATACCTTAGTTGACAAACCAGTCATGGGTGACCGAGCCACTCAAACCCTACTAGTACACTTCTTACAAAAAACCACATGGGGCATGGTCATTTCAAGACAAGAAACAAACTGACTAGCCAAAACTGGCTAGGCACAAATGATGGATCATCTGATACACTGGAACACAAACACTCATCATGTTTGTCAAATGGCGGCTCTTCAGATAATCCAACTATGGTACAAAAATGTTGGTAACAAGACCAATACTCTAAAATCACCATGGACCCAAGAGCAGTTTTGACCTCCCTCAACCTCTTGAGCATGATGAATGAGGAAGCAAACCGAGTATCTGCAATCTTCAGCAATGAAAGATGTGTGTACTCTTTGTAGATGGTGAGGGTATTTGTGTGATTTTGTACAAAGTTACAGATATAGCGTGCATCCTCAATAAGGTTTCCAATCCATGTCACATCTGAAGCAATGGATTTTAGTGCTAAATTCAAGGAATGGACAATGCAAGGTGTCCAAAAAACCTGTAAGAGCAATAAAAGCAAGTATAAATGACTCTACAACACTAACAACTCAAATAAGTCAAAGACTCAGATCTATAAAATGACCTTTCCCCTAGATGAATCTTGTGATAAATTCAAACAATGAGCAAATTAGCAATGAAAGGTGTCCAAAATGAAAATACCAATGGATATTTAGCTTCCACAATCATGCCAGCAGCCTTGCAAACAAGTGCATTGTCCGCAATGATTTGTACACAAGAATCAACACCTACTTCTTCAATGATTTTGATGAATAACTCACCCATAAACTGTGCATCCTTGTATTTCCCAAGAGCATCCACCGCTTTCCAGAACACCGGTCCATTTTGGGAAGATACCATGAAATTGATGAGTATATGGCGTGTTGGATCCGTCCATCCATCAGAAACAATACTCACACTGGATGAGGGCCATGTTGATCTAATTGGCTCAAGAATTTTATCCAGCTCCTGCTTTGCCTTAACCAACAATGTGGTTCTAAGCTTCTCTGAACCAAGAGGCACATAACCAGTTGGAGCTCATTCAATGAGACTTCGACACATCTCAATAAACAATGGTGACCGTACAACATTGAATGAGATGAAGTTGAGGTAGAAAAAGAATGCAATGGTAAGGTCCACCTCTTCTCGCCCCTCTTGTTGGAAAATCCGGTCCATTTGACCACTTGGAGATGGCCTCTTTCTTGTTGGATGAGTATAAAACCCACTCCCATATCTGTTGGGTGGAACTGGAGGCCTAGTGCTAGAGGGTTTCCTCAAGAATGGAAGAGGATCCTAATTTTTTTCTTGCTTGCTGTTGCCACCTTCCCTAAGCCAACATGATCCTCTCGTTCCATATCCCTCCTTTGGGTAACACTCACTGCTTTACATGAAGAAATCCCACAAGAAGGAAGGGCCAACAAATGGCCCTTAAACCAGTAATATGTGCTCTTGAACTCATTCTTGCAAAAATTGCAACTCTAACACACATTGCCTCCCCCACCAAGCTTTTTCCGGGGCCCATTTTCCTTGTCACATACTTCCACAAAGGGTATTTTTTCTCTTGGGCTTGTTGTCTTGCTAAAACAGGGTTAAATGGAGAATGAGCTCCACTAGCAACAGATGGAGCACTGGTAGGTGGAGTAGAAGAGCTTGTGCTTCGAGGAATAGGAGGGGAGACACTAGATGGGGCATTTCTCCCTTTCCTTTTCCTTTTAGCTCCTGCCCTAGCTGGTTGAGACATTATTCTTCTTGTTTGATGGTTAAGCTTGCAATCCTCTCAACAAAATCCACCCTCAATGCACTTGGAAACCCTTCAAATCTTCTTCACCTGCACAAAAAACTCACTTGAGAGCCTTCTCCACACTTGCAAATGATAAAAAGAATGACAAAAAATGACTTTTTAATGGGCTCGAGTGTCTTTTCCACGGATTACGTGTCCCGAAATTGGGACACAATCTGCACAGTGCGATCGTGTCCGTGTCCGACACAATGACACGGGACATGGAGGGGGTTTTTGGATGCCTTACATACTCACATGTCCCTTTAGAGAAGAGGACAAAGTTGGATCCCACAGCTAAGAGGTGAATACTTGTTGGGTATGATGAGACTTCGAAGACCTACTGCATATACATTCCTGCACTAAGAAAAACGGTTGTAAGGCGGGATGTGAAATTTGAGGAGGAAAGGGCCTTCAGGAAGTCATGTGAGTTAGAGAAGGGGAAGCAGCAGGTTCCTACACCTCAAGATGGTACATTTCAGAGTACAGCTTCACTAAGTTAAGGATCTCAGGTATCAGGGGTGACAGGTTCCACGGGTACAAGATCACAGGGTGGTGGTCAACCAGGTTCAAGGTCATAGGTTACAGGTTCTCAAGCTACAGGGTCTACGACCACTAGGGCTATGACTTCAGGTATTCAGTCTCATGGAGTTGATTGGGATGAGGATGAGCAGTTCCCCTCAAAAGAGGTTACCTCGGGGAAGAGGAAGTCCAAGTGGCTTCAAGATACCTTGAAAGAAGCTCGGACAGTGGGGACACCCAAGAAGACTGTGAGAGAGAGAAAAGTGCCTGAGAAGTTTTGTAGTTATTTGGCTATGGTGAGCAGTATCAATGAGTCTGAGCCATCTTCTTATAAGCAGGGAGCAAGTGAGCAGGCCTGGAGAGATGCTATGTTGGAAGAGTATGCTTCCATCATGAAGAATGATGTTTGGGAGGTTGTACCGAGACCTGATGGGAAGTCAGTGGTGACTTCCAAGTGGCTCTACAAGATTAAGTATGCTGCAGATGGCAGCATTGAGAAGTACAAAGCTATGTTTGTGGCAAGGGGTTTCTCTCAGGTAGAGGGAGTTGACTACAATGAGACCTCTTCAGTGGCTCGATATACTTCAATCAGAACAGTGATCTCCATTGCAGCAGAAATGGGTTGGAAGATTCACCAGATGGATGTGAAGACAACATTTCTCAATGGGACCATAGAGGAGGAGGTGTAGATTGAGCAACCAGAGGGTTTTGAGGTACATGAGAGAGAGTCTCATGTGTTCAGGCTGAAGAAAGCACTGTAGGGTCTGAAGCAAGCTCCGAGAGCTCGATATTCAAGGATAGATACTTACATGCAGCAGGTGGGTTTCCAGAAGAGTGAGGCTAATCCTAACCTCTACTTTATTATGGTGGATGGGGATCCACTCATTCTAGTATTGTATGTGGATGATTTGTTTATTACAGGAGCAGAGAAACTCATAAGTGGTTGTAAGAAAGATCTTGCTTCAAAGTTCGAGATGAAAGACAAAGGTCTGATGCATTACTTCTTGGGTATGGAGGTTTGGCAGGAGGATGGGCATATCTTTCTGGGAAAGGGCAAATATGCAGTTGACATTCTGAAGAGATTTCAGATGCAGGACTGTAGGCCTATGGCCACACCTATGACAACCAATTGGAAGAAGCTAGTAGCTTATGAGGGTGAGTTAGTTGATCCCACCAGGTATCGTCAGCTTATTGGATCCTTGATGTATCTGGTCAACACTAAGCCAAATATGAGTTTTGTTGTCAATACATTGAGTCAATATATGGTGGAGCCCAGGGATGTGCATTGGGTGGAGACAAAGAATGTGCTTAGGTATATCCGAGGTACAGCAGAATATGGACTGAACTATGACTAGGTAGCGACCTCGAGATACCGTTAGACTAGGTAGTGACCTCGGGATACCGTTAGACTACACCCTCGTTTGGTGTAGTGTTGAACACCTCCCAGAGACTCCGATCCAGCCCACATTTCTGAGTGAGGAGCCACCTTGCCATAATCCGAACATATTTCCAGTACCTTATGGTGTATTGGAAATCCCCTTTTCCCTAATAATCCACTCACTTTCACATTAATTTTAAAATTGACCAAGAACATTTGTACAACTTTTTCTTTTCCAGCTGTTATCACACAACTTGTAGTTGTCTCTAAAGGTATCCTATCCAAGACGGTAGAGGTGTAGACAACTAAAGAGGTGACCCAATAGATACCACGGTTCCCAATGCAAGCTGGGTATCATGATAACCGAGGCACTCTTCACTTTAGATCAAGACTAATCAAGGGGGAGACCCTAGCCAATCAATGAAGACTAGCTAACCCAAAGATTCCTAGGGAAATGTGTATGATGACATAAGGAGATCAATGGTGAGTTAGATCTATGAAAGTTAAGTGGACCCAAGGGTTAAGGTGTGGTTGAAGAGGCTTAAAGAGTGACAAGTATTTCAACCAATGAATGATGAGGGGCACTTATAAAGTACCATGGAAAATACACAAGTGGGGCCCACTCCTTAAAAAGTGGAAAATGGTCAAAGGTGGGTCCACTTGATCAAAGTTGAAGGAAAATGGTACTAGGGGTGTTCTATGGCATGGATCTATGGATTGGCCAAAGATTAGGAACACCCAAGTGTGGGATCTAGCAAAAGCCACCAACCCCAAGGAGTGCGATTTGACTTAGGGAAGACTAGTGCCTTGGATGGAGGGGCAAATGGGGTCGGATGTCCACCAAATTATAGATCAAGATAGTCAAGGTGTAAAGCAAGGTGGGTTTTCAAGATTAAGGGCATGCCATGGCTAGATATCACTAGATCTAATGCATCACTAAGTGACTCAAGTGGGGCACAACCCTCAAAATGAGAAATGGGGCCCACAAGGTGAAAATCACAAAAGTAAAGCACTAGAGGTAGGTTTTGAGGGATGATCTCTTCAATGAAACAAAAATCTCACCTACCCACGTACTAGAACCTAGCAAACTAACCTCTTCAAGGGAATGCGAATTGCCTTGGAGAGGCTAATGTGCCTTGGGAAATGGATCAAATGGAGGCCAACCACCACCAAACTATAGATCTGAATTGCAGTGGATGCTATAGAGGTGGGTCTTAAAAATTATCCCCAAAAGCTTGCTAGATCCAAATAGATCTAAAAAAATGTGAAAAGGAGGGTTTTAAATTTTTAATCAATTAGGGTTTTATGATCTAAGAGAATAGATGGTTAAGATAGAAGAATATCATACCTCCTTGGGCATACCTGGAAAATGAAGATGGAGATTGCTTGTGACGAGGATTACTTCCCACAAATATCAAATGCCAAACTTGATAAAGCCCTTCTTGCCAACGTTTTGCCTCCTTCAACCAATTTGGTTGCCCTCTTCCTGTCAATCAAGGACACAAAGATCAATCAATTGACAAAAATGGAAGTAGATGCAAGCAAAAGAGATGAATAACATGAAATTGTTGGTGCAAAGACAAAACAACTCCCTCAAACCCAAAACAACTTGTTGAAGTGAGCAGGGTAGGCCTCCCCACCAATGCAAATTCCCCCAAGACATCTTCTTTGCCTGCAAAAAAATGTTAGTGAAGATAAAATCCAACATGGCCACCAATGTCTGTCAATGCAGAGGGGAAAGCATTTACAATCACCACAAGCATTCCAACTCCAAGATCCAAGATGACCAAGAAAGTATTTTTTATTCCAATAGCCAAGAGCCAAAAATCTCTAGATAGTTTTTACACTAGGGGGGTTTCCTCCTTTTATAGAATAATAAAGACCAAAACCATAAACCACAAAACCACTTTTTAAAACTAGTGGTTGAGATCAAAAGATATAACAATCTAATCAACGACTAAGACGAGCAAATACAATATATCACATGGATCACTCAAAAGGAGGCTGACGTCATACATGAAATGTCTCTAAGGAGGGTGACGTCACACCTAAAAGGTGGCTAGATAGCATGGAGCCACAACATATGACATGGACAAGTCACCTAGAGCACATGGTAGGGCTAGGAGGCATTAATCTCCTTCACTAGCATGTCCCCATGGCACAATAATATAAAATATAAGTCTATGACATTTCCAAGTAACACAAATGATCAAATCCTGTCCTCAAAATCTGAGAGAGACATGCAATAAAAGACCTCCTGTAGCTACTATGGACCCCACTGACTGGTGCCAGCTGATCTGGAAGAAGGGGGGTTCACCATGGATGACCTCAAAGCAGACCAAGTGCCAAAACCTTGCCTCAGTTGCCTACATCGAATTCCTCAGTGACCTTTTTATTCCATTTTTTAATCCTCCTAAAAACCCTAAAAGTGCCAAAAACTACCTCTAGGGTGCCTGCACTGTCAAACTGAAGGTGCCATCATGTCCGAAAGGGGGGTATAATGGTAAAAACAAGTGTTTGGACCACCCCCTTCCTCTGTAGCGCCCTAGGAAACGACTTGCCTCCAATGCTCCTACTGGACAGGTTGGATCAGCATGCCCAAACTGGTCAACAGGTGGATAACTGCAACTGTCATGCCCAAAAGTGCCTGGAACTGAAAGATAAGTGTCTCAATGGATCTAGAAGACCCAAATCCACTAAAGATGAGTACTCATACACCATATGATAACCTGTGGGGTCATCTGTAGGGTCCACCATACCTGGACAGTGTAAAATATGATGATCTAGAAATAATAATAAAACTAACCCACTGCATCAATCATCATCTGAAGCATTTATCCAACATATGGAATCATCAATAGGTGTATGTGGGACTACAGATCAACATCAATAAGCACATGTGGTCCATCTCATCACGGATCCCAAGAATGACCCTAGTCAAACTATGTTTGACTAGGTCAAAATATAACCAAAGACTAGATTATAACAAAAGACTAAGACATGTTCCTTTAATCATATTCACAGCTTAACTTAAAGTATAAACATCATTCAGTGGCAGTTAATACATATTTATATTTCAACATTGTTTATATTTTACATGCACAAAAGCTTTAAAGACATACTCACCCAACGGACATGGCCTAACTGCTAACAAAGGGTGAAGGCTAAGGACAAGGCTAGGCAAAAGGGATGACTTTATCAGCTCAACTAAGTGACACTTTGGACGGGGAAATGGGAAGCTACACTCTGTGCTGGACAAAATAACAAAGGGAATGGCAGTGCCTCACAAATGGATAAGTTGTTTAGAGAGTGCTTATTCAACTTAGGCATCATGTCTACATCAAGTTGATCCAGGTTCATTAGGATCATTCATTTAATTTCCATGGCATTTTTTGGCCTATATGACCCCTCTGGGATTTCACATGCGCTAAAAAGCACAACTAATCGCAGCTTGCATCCGGGGCATATTTACATTTATGAAGTCAGCAATATTTAGATATAGCATTTGTTTAACCATTGCTTTTTAGACCTTTCTATACCCTTCGCGAGGTATTTTAGCAGTTCATTGATTTAGCCTTTATTCACGTGTGTTGAAAAACACATTCTAGAATTTTAAGTTCACAGGCTTTCATGATAGATGTGCTTTCAGTTTTAGCCAACAACAACTCATGTGACTAGAGGGAATTCCGCACTAAGCCAAACATCGGGGCAACCGACTAGAATGATATAGGCATAAAATCCAACTCACCAAAGGCAAGTTCTGTCACCAACTCAGAGCCGAGACACAAAACAAACGTGGATGCGATCCAACACAAAGGTAGAAATGGGGAAGTCCTCCATATCAAACAGTCAAGAAGGCAAGTCAAGGTGAAAGCCAAAACAAGGAAGGTCATGGATGGATGGAGTCAAGTGCATGTGGTGCTTAAGCTAGCAAACAAAGATGTCATGAAAAACCATGTCCATGCTTACAGCAGGGTAATGAAACCAATGAGTGTTGTTAGAAAACCTCAGAGTGCAAGTAATACATCCAATTTTATATTTTATAGAATCATCCAAGATATTTCATTTTATTATTTAGATAGTACTGGCACATCATGAGTTATATACCAAGTCAATGCTACGAAGATGACTAAAAAAACAAGATAACAATCCATGATAACAATCACAAGTCCATAGGTCACATCACTGTATATCACAAATAGTCATCATAAAGAACCACTGAAACACTATTGCAACAATAACATCCGGAACTCTAGGCACTGAACTGAAACTGTATGGAACAAAAGATCACATCGATCATCAAATCTAAGCTCTCAAGGCTCAGCCTTGGCACAAGGTCTACTCAATGTCTGATATACACTGCTCTGATCTGTGAGTGATCTCAAATAACTCTGCTCATCATAACTAATCTCTATAAAAACTAAGCTCTGGAAAGTGCGGATATCTGCTCAGCAAGAATACTAGCCCAGCTACTATGGTGTGATAACACCAGCATTACAATTTTCACTCCATTTTTCAGCACTGGTCTCTATTATTTATCATTGCAAATTATATTTAGATGCTATCATGTGTTGAATGAATTGGTACTCATGCTTAATTTCTATGATGTATAATCTTTATGTTGTTATGCTTTTCAAGCTATATTGCAAATATCTTATGTTAGTTTTGTCATTATAAAAACTCCAGAAAAACTATCTCATCCACCAGAACTAGCTAGCTTAATTAGCCTTAGCAACTTTTAGGGTCCACCCCCCTTGGCTTCATTAGGAGTTTGTCTAAACGGAGGAGTCAAGATTCAAGTGACAATACTTGACTCGAGGCTTGCCCCCAAGGACACACTTAGTGGCTTGAAAATTTCTGCCACGTTAACCCCAGGTGTGTTTCTAGCGGCAACAATTCTTTGGCGCCGTTGCTGGGGATAAATCTTTTTATTTCCAGAGTACGACTTTTGTTTTCTTTTTTTTGTTTTTCGCTTTGTTTGATGAATGTTTAGAGTAGATCATTTTATTTTCATCTGGCAACTCCACTAACTTTTTTTTTCTTTTTATAAATTTTCAAAGAAAAGCAAAAAATAGAAAAAAATTGTGAGTATTTTAAATGCATATTTTTATTCTCACATGGCGACTCCATTGAAGGGATAAAACCCTTGTTTCTCATAAATTTGTGAAGATTTGTTGTGTGTAGATGAGCACATGCAACACATTGAAAACCTTTAAAACTCATTGTTAGACAACTCTGCTTTTTCAGTAGCTGAGATCATTGATTTGTTTGTGCTATGGATGGTAATAAAGAAGGGCTTTGTGCTCACTTGTTCGAGGCATGCCCCTCAATAGATTTCTCAAATATCCATGGGTTTCCTAATGATTTCTATGATCATCATGGGCTATATAGTGTGGCCCAAGAGTTTTGTGGAAATAGTGGTGATTCAGCCATTGATCATATTTCTTCCTTTCTCAAATTGGTGGTTGACTTCAATGTTATTCATGAGGATGATCTCATGACCAATTTTGCTTTCTCCTTGGTGGGGGATGCGGTGAATTGGTTATGTGACTTTCTTGACAAATGCATTACCTCCATTTCTAGTTTCTTTGAGATGTTTCTTGAACGGTGGCATGATGCTGAGATTGATATGAAAGAATTTATAGAAAATTCCTTTGCCATCCTTCCTAAATCAAAATCTATTTCAGAAACTAAATAAGAGATTCAAGAAAAGCACCCTGAAGATCAAAGAGATTTTATTGAAGCTCCTCCTTGTGTGGCTGTAATAGAAAATATTAAAAATATGGAGCTATCTCAGGATTATGAAGATGATCACATGTGTATGCCAGATCTACCTCAAGAAGAAACTAATATAGAAGATCATGAAGGAATCCATGATATAATTTGGTATGTGTATGATGATACTCCTTCATGTGCTCCACATGGCGATGAAGGATTGGTAAATGCATTCACTTTTGATATTTTTGAAACCAACCCTTCTAAAGATGATAATTATGAACATTAGGAGGACAAGTATAGCCTTGAGCATGATGTAAGCGATGAAGACTCTCTCATATCTGACATAGATGGGGGTGATGACTATTGGGATTTCATTGAAAATCCAACCTATGAGACTTTTGAAAATCTCATCGAGAATCCCATCTATGATATGTCCAGCAAGGGGAGCATCTATACCGAAATTTATGGAAGACCAATTTATGATTCATCCAGAGAAGGGAGTGTTGATCTCGAGACTTGGGAAAGATTTGTTATGGAAGAGGAACATGCTAACCTTTTATATGATCAATATGAGCCATGCATAAGTATCAGCAAGGAAGACCTGAAGAAGCAGTATAATGGAGGTTTAGATCAGATGCAGCTAATTGAAAAGCAGTCTGAGCAATCATCTTCATATACAATGGTTCCTTATGATTTGGAGCAGCTTGGGGACTATGCTTTCACAGAAAGTTATCTTCAGAAGAGCCCTTCAAATCATCTTCAGAAGAGCCCTTCAAATCAGTATGATGAGGTAGTGGATCTGCCTCATCATTCAGAGTTTTTTCTCAGTCCTATCCAGTCATGGATAGAAGAGGCCTGTAGGAGGACTTACCATTTGTGGAAGCACTTCAAAGATCTATTACATGCTTATGATTTCCCATCCATCCCTCCCATCCAGAATATCCACGCAGGTTTGCACTTTCTGATAAACGTATCCTTGCTTTGGTTGGTAACCAAAGACAAGGCAAAAATCTGTTATATTGATGAAATGTTAAGGTGGTTACATTGGATTTATCATTACACTTAATGTTTTGCTTTATATCATGCTTAGAGTAGGAAAATAAACTCCTCAAAGTGAGCATTTACTTTACTCATTTCTTTCTAGTACTTAGGAATGATATTTTTTTCCTTAGCTAGTTTTAGTTTTTTTGAATAAATGCAATTTGTGAATCATTGGATTCTTCATAAAACTTGTGTTGCTGAAGATTTTTCTTGTCAAGTTGAGATGTTTTTACAAGTTGTATAAACCAAAGATTCTGGTGTTCTCGCATCCTCTCCTTACCTGAAGGCCAGATCGAGCACATGTCCCGCAGTTGGAGCCAGATGTTATCCACTAAATTGCACTTAGTGGATTCCGAGTGAACCATCGAAAGCTTGAACATGTCAAAGTGTTCATTATCAGAATTCAGAAGTCCATCAGGCCTTCTAGGCCCCTTTTATTTTTGTGTACCACATGTTCATACCCCCTTGGGGAAATTGTAATAAAATGTACTAGCATGGTGTCTTTATGTAAAAGACTCAGCTTCCTAGGACTTGGACATTAATCCGACTAGCCCAGAGTGTTTTTTTCCTTGGAAATTATTTGTTATTGAACAAACAACTAATAATTTTTGAGTTTTTCACTCAATCCTCCAAAGTTGGGGTGGTCGGCGTGGTGTTTAGGCCTTAGAGAGTTATTAGAGCCTAAGTGTCAATGTATTAAACCATGCTATGCATTAATTTTGAGTCGTATGGATATGTATTAGGTCCCCCTAGGTTTTTTTTATGTTCCTTGAAAAAACTATTTTTCCGTAAAAAGCCATTTTTTAATGGTTTGAGTAAAAAAATTGAAAAAGTGATAAAATCATGGTCTAGGAGTTGTTTTGGCCATGGGGGTGCTCATTTTCTAAACCAAGGCACCCATATTTCTCCTAAACCCACTTTCCTAAGTGTTTGGACACTTTATTTTTCATCTATTTTGCAAAATGTTGAAAATGAGAGAAAAAATGAAAAACCCCAAAAATCAAATTCCTAAATTTTGGGGATGTGTAAAAGATTTTGGATCAGCTATGTTTGGGGGCATGTAAGAGAGATTTTATGACACTTTTTGGGCAGCTAACTTTAAGGGATCACTTCCCCATGACTTGGGCGCATTTCCCAAAAAGAGTGTCCACGATTTGGGGATTGTTGCAGCTGATTTTTAGGCCCTCTTTGAGCTGATGTATGAGCTGATTTGGGGCTGATTTATGGAAGCCAAATAAGAGGGAGGCAGCCACATCTTCTCCTCAAGTCATGGCACACTCTCTCCCTCAACAAGTGCGCCCTCCCCTCTCTTCCTCTTCTATAAATATTGGGCACCTCTCTCATTCCAAACTAGTTAGAGTTGGATGAGAGAGGGCTTGTTATTGTAATTTGATATCATTTTGGCATTGAGAATAAAAGCTTTGGAGGCTAAATGGTGTAGTGCATTGGTGTGTGGATCAACATTGTGATGCTCTTTATGTGGTAACTGTTTCTTACTTGCAAATTTCTTTCTTATGCTTATTGTAGATCTTGCCTTGATAATTCAGTTGAATTAATAGGAATAAGAAATTTTTAGTAAGCTTACTTTCATTTCTTATTTTTCATGTATGATTAGAAGCAAAAAAATTGCATGTTAAATAAGTTTATTTGCATGCTATTTTAATTTTTGATTTATATATGTTTTATAAGATCTCATGGGTATGCAAGTGTTTGTGAGTTAGATTTCAGGTGGCCAAGCTTGGAGGAGGGTTGGATCAAGTTTGACTCCATTCCATCTTCAACAAACTTCAGAAACATTGTCCCTCAGCACTCCACAGTGAAGCATTCTTAGTTTGATATTCTCTAGCACAAGTTCTCTCATACTTTCTCTTTCTCCTTTAAAAAATAATTTCTTCTTGGTTACTTTGGTTTGGATACTTTCAGATCTGATCTTCTTAACATGCTTTTTAAAAATCAGATCTGAAATTTTTATGCATAGATCCAAGATACTTTAATTTTTTCATTTTATTATTTGGGTCTTGCTTGGAAAAGAATCATTAAATAATTTTTACAAGTAAAATCTTTAGGATTGTTTAAAGATTCCCTTTTTTTAAGGTTTTAAGGTTTAAATCAAGCATCTAAGTGCTCTATTGGTTGCCTTTTCAAGGCTGTCCAAGACCCTAAGAGGGTGGCTTTTTAGTCATTCCATCTTAGTTCATTTTTGCAGTTAACTAGTTTTTCTAACTTAGATTTTTTTAGTATTTTTTGTTTTTTGCCCAAAACACTTTTAAAGTGATTTTGGGCACTTTTTATACTAATATAGTTTGTTGGTTTTTGTACTATGACAGCAGATAGAAGGCTTTTATGCACACTTTCCGACCAAATTGGATGATCCAAAACCTTCACTAAACCTCACATTTCATTCCTTACTTTGCTTTTACAATTTGTAACCTTTTTTTCTCCAGATCTATAAGCAGAAATAGGACTTTTTTATTTTCAGTATTGAGCATTGTACCTGGCAATAAAAAGCATTTTGGAAGTAATCCCACAAGGCTTGCTTCTCATGCCCCCAAGGGGGATTGGTGACGTTTCGATTTTTGTGATTGTTGTCATTTTCAAAAAACTTTAACAAATTTTCACATTAGATTAGATTAACTTAAAATCAACCAAGTAGAATAAAATTTAACATCGTGGTCCAATTCAAATATTGGGCCATTGATACTCTCGGGATGTAGGAACATTTGTGTTTTCATTTTTGCAGACCATATACTTTTTTCGCTACAATTTTTTCACCTTTTGCAAAAAGTAAATCGGATACTAACCCACTACCTCGGTAGTGCAGTAATTAAAAAACATTTCATTTTTCAATTATTTACTTTGCAAAACACCCCCTTGCTTTCCCGAAGTACGGTTTCAAGATAAGGGCTTGCCCAAGTACTGGCCTAAAAAGAGACTCTTGGGGCATAAAAAAGTAAAATATTTGTTCAAAAACTTTTAAAATTAACAAGGCTTTGTCCCGAGTATGCTTTGGATCACTACAGCTTGACTAAACATGCTGATCAAACCAGAAAGGGACTTAGTGACTAGTAATTAGTCTAACACTTCCTAATAAACCTCGCATATACGAAAATCCGGCGTATCGATTCTTGGTATAGTGTGGGGAAATTCCTCAAAGGAAGCGGGAACAACTCGGTAGCGACTTCGGGATACCGTTAGACTACACCCTCGTTTGGTGTAGTGTTGAACACCTCCCAGAGACTCCGATCCAGCACACATTTCTGAGTGAGGAGCCACCTTGCCATAATCCGGACATATTTCCAGTACCTTATGGTATATTGGAAATCCCCTTTTCGCTAATAATCCACTCACTTTCACATTAATTTTAAAATTGACCAAGAACATTTGCACAACTTTTTCTTTTCCAGCATTACAAACAGCATTACAATTTTGACTCCATTTTTCAGCACTCGTCTCTATTATTTATCATTGCAAATTATATTTAGATGTTATCATGTGTTGAATGAATTGGTAATCATGCTTAATTTCTATGTTGTTTAATCTTTATGTTGTTATGCTTTCAAGTAATATTGCAAATCTCTTATATCAGTTTTGTCATTATAAAAACTCTTAAAAAACTAACTCATCCACCCGAACTAGCTAGCTTAATCAGCCTTAGCAACTTTTAGGGTCCACCCTCCTTGGCTTCGTTAAGAGTTTGCCTAAACGGAGGAGTCAAGATTCAAGTGACAGTACTTAAGAGTCAAGTGACAGTACTTGACTCGAGGCTTGCCCCCAAGGACACACTTAGTGGCTTGAAGATTTCTACCACGTTAACCCCAGGTGTGTTTCCGGCGGCAACAGAAACCATGGCAGTGTATTCTTTAATCTTATCATCAACCCAAGTTAATGGCTCCTACTCCATCCAATGCACCAAATGTATTAATATTATACAAAAAACACTCCAAACATGCCAACGCTGTCAAAGAAGGGGAGAGCACTACATCAATAAGATATCACCCATTAGGAACATGCTATCTCATCCATTAGAATACCATGAGGAGATCACATCCAACAGCTATTAGCAGCAACCAAAGCATGACATCAATCAAAAGAGAGCAGCATCTCTAAGCCAAAGCTCACATGTACCCCAGTCCATCTAATGAATCATCCTGCAAGCTCGATACTTGTGGTAAAAATCACAAGTGTTGTGATGAAAATCACATGTGCAAGTCTCATACAACATGAGGGGTAACAGGTCCCTTATTGAACATGAAATTTTTATCATTGCTACTTGATAGAAAAAGAACAATTAAGGGATTAATAAGTTTGTCAGGTTCGGTGCTTTACAGGATCCAATGTGTACTTCAAATTTATATCAGAAGTGTATCTGCTTGATAAGTTATCAGACAAACCTGATAAGAGAGCAGACAGATTTCAAGAAACAGTTACAGATAGCTTTTCAGAAAACAGTTAGAGATAGGTTTATAATATAACATACAATACTCGTCACCACAAATCTAATCTAGAAGGAATTCATTCCAAAGGAATCCTACTCATAATACTAAAAAACGAATGGGAAGATGATATGAAATTCAGACCTCTATGAAATGTAAAAGGAACCATTTGCTCGCCATCAGAATTGCTTAAAAAAATCAAGCCTTACCTATTTATCAACATGGCTTCCTCTAAACCAGAAAGCCTTCTTTTAGAAACTACCAGAAAATGGTTCGGCTTGCATTCAAACCCTGTAAAAAAGAACTAAATAGATCTGATCACATAAAATAAAAGCTGAACTCTCTGACAACCCACAAGTTTAACTATAAGAAAACCCAATTTAAGTCACAACATAACACAGATTCTATGATATAACCTGTGTAAATAGTCCAACTGTTCCATTGATTGATATTCCATTAGAATCGTAATTCTTAAATGCACAATAAACCTCCCAACATTTTTAGAAGAACTTAACAAGTACATATGTGCAAACAACAAAGATTATAGAAAAGAAGATTAGCCAGACTAAAAAATATCCAAGTAATATTTCAGCATTGCATTTCCCCTATTAGCTAGATAGCGTATCAGAATTTTGCTCTATTTCATACCTCAGTACCTCAGATATATTAAACACACAAAATTTTGAAACGAGTAGTGAAGAGTCCTCTAATATTGTGTTTTGAGTCTTGACATTGAAAGCTGGCATAGTTGTGTTGAGTATTTTACCACAGAATTGTTAAGAAATCTGTCCTCCAACATACAACAACAGATTTCTCCAAAGCTGACTTAAAACTCAGTCAACCACTTAGCAAATCTCAAATCTCAGACTTCTACAGGCATAAAAAATCAATACATATCACATGCATGCTTTTTCCCTGTAACTGCAAGCTGAAATACAGTTGCTAAGAACACTTTCGCAGCGAAAATAAAAACATAAACAGCAAACAGTCATAACATTTTGACACAGTATTTTTGGTCAATGACCCTGGAAAAACCCCCCAAGGGAAAAACCAGTCAAGAGAGAAATATTATTGAGCTCAAGGAAAATCTCCACAGAGGTTACAACAGCAGTTCTTAACAGCATTGAATGCACAGTACAAAAACTTGAAATCTGTGACTACAAACACCTCTAAATGCATACCAAAACCTTCAAAATCAACTATAGTAATCTACCTTGATTTCTGTGCTCAGACTCAGCAGTACAAATCTCACTGTACGGTCTTCTCTGGCAGCAAAATCACCTCTTTTGTATGCACAGACAGCAACCACTGTTGTAAGGACTTAACAGCAGCAATAGCACCTCGAACTAAGTGCCAACAGCAGTGACCTCAATTTCTGTGCACATAGGCAGCTTCTCAGAAATCACAGTATGGCCTCCAAACTGAATACTGTATGGACTAACACGTGCAGCTCATTAATGCTGCTATCTTCCTCCTAGGGATGTGTGCTCCCTCTCCTTGGGAGAAGTGTGCTCTCTCTTACTCAGAAAATTGCACCTTCCCTTCTAGGAATGTATGCCCTTCACTAGCTGCTGCTCAATGCTCTTCCTTAACTCAAGCTCTCTCACTTTCTCTTCTTGAAACTCGTGCCTCTCACACTTCTCTCCAAAACTCTCTCTTGGAATGTGTTCTTTGTCTCCCTCAAGCTTGTCATTTTAATTCCTCATCAATGATAAAATCCCTAACTTTTCGTCTTCTATGGTCAAGATCGAATCTTGGCCCACCACAATCAATAGCTGTGATTTAATCGCAAGATGACATGACTTAAAGTCACTTTAAGTCATGTAACTCATAAAATCACATTTCTCTCAAAAGTTACTGTTATCACACCATAGTAGCAGGGCTACTATTCTTGTTTAGCAGATATCTGCACATTCCAGAGCTTCCATTATTTAGAGCATGGCTATGATGATTGTATATTTTGTGATCACTCATGATCAGAGCAGTGTATTATTCAGACTTATGTTAGACCTTGTGTCAAGGCTGAGCCTTGAGAGTTCAGATTTGATGACCGATGTGACCCTTTATCCATACAGTTTCAGTTCAGTGCCTAGAGATATATTGCAGAAGTGTTTCAGATGATATATGATGATTATTATTGTGATGATGTTATATGATCTATGGATATTTTATCATTGACTGTGGATTATTATCTTGTTGATTTAGTCATGTTCACAGCATCTGCTTGGTATATTATTCCTGATGTGGCAAACTATTTAAAATGAACTATAAATCATAAAATGGACAATTGCTTGCACATTTAGGTCATTTAACAAAACCCACTGGTTTTCCACCTTACATAGATATGGTCTTTCCTGACACCAGTTGTCTGCTAGTGTAGGCTCCATATTCACTTGACTCCATCCATACATGACTTTCCTATTTGACTTTAAACCTTGACCTATCTCATTTGACTTTCTGATACTGAGGACTTCCCCATTTTTCTACCTCTGTGTTTGGACCGCATCCCTATATGTTCAGTGTCTCGGCTCTAAGTTGGTGACGAAACTTGCCTTTGGTGAGTTGGATTGTAGGCCTAAATCATTCTGGTCGGTTGTCCCGATGTTTGGCATTGGCTCGAACTCCCCCTAGTCACTTGAGATGTTGTTGGCTAAAACTGAAAGCTCATGTTCTACTTATGGAAACTTATAAATTTGCCCATGGAAACTAAAAAGGGCAAGAGCGATGAACAGCTAAAAATACTCCTCGAAGAGTATAAGAAAGGTCCAAAAAGCAATGGTTCTTAAAAGCTATATCTAATCAATTGCTGACCTTATATGTATTTGAAAACATGCCCTGGATGCAAGCTGCAACTAGTTGTGCTTATCAACACACCTGAGATCCGAAGGGTTATGTAGGCCAAAAAGTCCATGAAATGAAATTGAATGATCCTAATGAACCTGGATCAACTTGATGTAGACATGATGCCTAAGTTGAATAAGCACTCTCTGAACAACTTATCCATTTGTGAGGCACAGCCATCCCCCGTGTTATTTTGTCCAGCACAGAGTTTGTAGCTTTCCCCCTTCTCCCAGTCCAAAGTATTTTTGAGTTAAGTTAGATAAGTCAACCCCTTGGCCCAACCTTGTTCCTAGCCTTCATCCTTCACTAGCAGTTTGACCATGTCCAATGGGTGAGTTTGTCATTTGAACTATTGTGCAAGTAATTTTATATAACAAAGGAATATGATAACTTGATTAATGCCACTGAATGGATGTTGTACTTTGAGCTTGGCTGTGAGAATGATTAGAGAAGCATGTCTTAGTCTACTGATGTAATTTATACTTGGTTGTATATTATTGGGATCCGTGATGATGTGGGCCATGTATATATACCTATTGATGATGATTGATGGTCCTGTTATCACCTAAACTGTAGTTACCCCTATGGATGTATCCACTCATGGATGGCAATAGGGAAGGGCAACTCAAAAGGTGCAACCACGATCACCTCGAACTCCAAAATATGGTTGTCACACCAGTCGAGGCAACCTTCGCTTTATGTTATTTAGCCCAGACAACCAAGGGGGAGACCCGATCTACTCCTGATAGGAGAGATCAAAACCAAGACACCAAATCAAGTTAATTCTCAGTGAAGGAAGGTGTATGGTTTATCCTAGACCTTAGGATGAAGTCACAAGACAAGTGAGGGGTTCAATGAGTATAGCTTTGGTTCATTATTGATGTGAGAGTGACTTATGATTTGTGAAATAGGATCCAGGATTAAAGTACTAGTTCAATGTGAGAAAATCCACTGCCTTGGGAACCGTGTCCAATGCAGGGTAGTTTAAGATTGAATTGGGGCTAACTAGTACAAGTGACAAGCTTGATCATGAAGTATGATGGCATCAAAGGGTTTAGTTCACCACACATGGGTCAAACCACAAGTTAATACAACAATCTAGGAAAGTCGAATTGACTTGGAGAGAGACCAGTGCCTTGGGAATTGGGATAATGGAGTCAAAGTAAAGTCAACTTGTGGTTAAGGACTCCTATTGCATGAGACAAGTGGGCAATTAAAGTCTTGATGGATGAATCAGTCTAGATCTAGGTTTGACCTAAGTGGACCACAATCCCTTAAAACAAGGAATGCTATCCCCAAGGCAAGATTTGACAAGGTGATCTACTAGACCTAGGTTTTAAATTATTCCCGTTCCAAATCCACTGAAATCTCAAGTACCCATGTCCTAGAAGTGAGTCAACTCACTTCTCCAAGGTGGTGCGACTTTACCCAAGGAGGCTAAAAGGTGGGTTAAGTGGGTCAAGACAAGTCCGACGGCATCCAAACTTTAGATCCGGGTAGGTTAATCAAGTAGGAGTGTGGATCTACAATTTCAAAGCAATCCGATGGCTAGATCTTACTAGATCTGAGTTTGAAAATACCAAGTGGCCCAAAATGGGGATTAAATCCCTTAAAATGTGGAATAGGGCCCACAAATAGAAATCAGAAAAGTGACAATCTGGGGGTAGGTTATTGGATGTGTAGATCATGAATCAAGCGGGATCTCACCTACCCACATACTAGCTCTAGGTCAACTCACCAAACTAGGAAGTGCGCCCTTGCTTGAAAAAGGCTAAATGCCTTGGGAAGAGGGTCAAATGGAATCCAATCCTCACCAAACTATAGATCTAAAATGGGGATTAAATCCCTTAAAATGTGGAATAGGGCCCACAAGGTAGAAATCAGAAAAGTGACAATCTGGGGGTAGGTTATTGGATGTGTAGATCATGAATCAAGCGGGATCTCACCTACCCACATACTAGATCTAGGTCGACTCACCAAACTAGGAAATGCGCCCTTGCTTGGAGAAGGCTAAATGCCTTGGGAAGAGGGTCAAATGGAAGCCAATCCTCACCAAACTATAGATCCGGGATGCCGTGGATACTATAGAGGTGGGTTTTCAAAATCTTACCCAAGAAGCCACTAGATCTTAGTAGATCTGTAAAATGAGGGTTTTGAAGAAATTAGAGTTTTATCAATTTATGAGTTATGTCAATGGATTGGATCAAGGTAAGAGAAACAAACCTGTGGATCTTACCTGGGTAACCTTGTAGATGCCTTGATGATGATGATCTATGCAAACCCGATCAATTTGAGAATCTTTGAGGTAGTTTTCTATGCAATCGATTTAGTCCAAGAAGCCAATGCGCCCTCTCTCCTGCACAACAAACGTCAACAATATCAGATTTGATGTAATCAAGAGATAAGACTAATGCCACAAGAGAAGTAACAGAAAGATAGCATAGATCGCAATGATACTAATGATAACCCCCTGATACAAGCAAATACCAAGAAAGTCGATTTGAAGAAGCCTTGCAAAATCGCCCTTGTTGAAGTCGCCCTCCTGTAGACAAGACAATGATTTCCAAAATAGATAGATCTTACCACAAATTCCAAATGCTAGGTTGCAATAGACTTTCCAATCACCATCTAAGAACACCAGATGTAAAGGAGACCACAAGAATTTCCACAAGAAAGTTTTTCTATACCAATAATCCAAGAGCCAAAGACCCCTTACAAATGAGAAGCTCTCTCCTTTAAATAGGAAGGAGAGGCATCAAAATCCTAACCACTTTTTGAATGAGTGGCTAAGATTAAAAGATACAAATGTTTAATCAATGGTTGAGATGAGCTCAACAATAAAATACATAGATCACTAATAAAATATAATATGAGTGGACAAAATCGCCCTAGAAGAGGGGAATCCCACCAAATCATGATGACAAAATATAATAGGAAGCTTATGGTGGGTCCAAGGGGTAGTTTTAGCCACCCTTGGTCAATCCCCATAGCACAATAATCATAAAATAGTCATCAATATACCAAATCGTGCCTCCATGGTCAAATCGTAGGCCTCAAAAGACCTCAGAAATCATCAAAAAGTGCCATAAGTGATGGATGCAGGCCCCGATGAAGCTGAAACTGCTGGAGGAGGTGTGGAAGACATCGATCCATCATCACTGATCATCCCATGCCATAACATTGCCTCAGTAGCCCAAATCGATTTCCTCAATAGCCATTTCTACCAATCCTGAAATGCCTCGAGAAGCGTGAAACTGCCCCAAACTGCCTCCTGGAGTGCCTGCGCTGTCAAGGTGAGGGCACCAGTGTGTCCGGGAGGAGGGTAATATGTTAAAAACAAGTGGCTGGACCACCCCCTCCAAGCACAGCGCCCTAGGTCAACCGGATAAAAATCACATCTGCTCTGACAGGGCCTCCGACAGACCAAAACTGCACTAGGATAGCCTACTGAGGCTCAATCATCACTGTAAGTGCCCGGAACTGAAAACAAACTGTCTCATTGGACTCAGAAGGTCCAAATCCATCCAAGATGTGTACTCATACACCATATGAGTCTCTGCATGATCAATATATATATCCAATATACCGGAACAGGGCAAATAATAATAATCTGTAAATGATCAAATACTATTGTAAACCATGAATCATCATCATAACCCTGTAACTGCTGCATAGAATCATCATGTATGTGTACATAGACCATATATCATCTATCCATATCATCATAAGGTCCAACCATCTCATGTCCTATGGTTGACCTTGGTCAAACTAGGTCTAACCAAGTCAACATGACCAAATATAACTCAGACCCTCATCAGAAGCTGCTGCAAAGTGTCAAAGGTTAATGCATGCTCTACAACTTATTCAAATAACAATCATAACGCAAAGTAATCATTACTGGCGATCTAAATCCAAATACATAATGTCATTAATTATTATTATTACTCAGACTAGACTTTCAAGATCATAATCATTTCATAGCTGTGATCAATTTGCTAGTGAAGGGTGAAGGCTAAAATAACTGGCTAGGCTAAGGGATGACTTGACTGACTTAACTTTGTGACATTTTGGAAAAGGGAAAAGGAATACACACCATAGTATATACTCAATGAGCAATAACACAGGGAATGGCGGTGTCTCACAAATGGATGAGTTGTTCAAAGAGGGTTTATTCACCTTTAACAGATGCACACAATCCATAATACAAATAAGGCCAGCAATTGTTTTGGTATAGCATTTAAGTTCCATTGCTTTTTGGGCCTGAAGTTTCCATAGCCTTGGTCTATGTGTGTTTATAAACACATTGCATAGATTTACATTTATTTTAGGCTTTCTGCTGCAGGTGTGTTTTTAAGGCACTTGTTTACCTGAGCACTTCTAGGTGTGTCATGGACAGCTTGTTTACCTAGGTATTTACATTTCCAAAAGATATAACATTTTATTTTCATGGTCATTTTCATTTGGCATGCCTTTCATTCATATGTGTTTAGAAACACATTGCATGAATGGGCTTTTCATACAAGATATAGCATTTCATTTTCCAGATTTTGTATTCATGGCAGCACTAAAAGTTTCAGGTTTAGCCAACACAACTTTAGTGACTAGGGGGAATTCCAAGGAACTCCAACTCACCATAGGTAAGTTTTGTCACCAACTCAGAGCCGAGACACAATAAACAGGGAAGCTCATCCAATACAGAGGCTCTAGTGGGGGAAAGTCCTCCATGCCACTAGTCAAGTAGTAAGTCAGGGTGATAAACTAAAAGGTAGGTAATGGATGGATGAAGACAATGAATCATGGAGCCAACACTAGCAAGCCAAGGTATGGTGGAATGATCACCTCTATTCTCCCTAAGGAGGGTAAAACCAATGAGTATGAATAGTGAACTTCTAAGTCTGAGTAGGGACAATATAATATATATAATAAGATCAACCAGGTCCACATATCTATATGATCGCCAGATCATGACACTAGGTGCTAAGACATGCTATGAGAATAAGTATAAAAGCAATATAACCATAACACAATGATATACCTACTGAGTCATATACCTAAATGCTCATCAACCTGTACCATCATCTGTCCTCTGAAACTGCTGCTGTAACTCTGGGCACTACTGACTGCTCTGTACCAATGGTATAATGGCTACATCGGTCATCTCTCTGAGTGTCCTGAGACTCAGTCTGGCATGGGGAATATATACTGTTGTCCACAATCTGATAGTGATCCAATATAGATGCTCATCTCAGCATCTCAAATGTAAGGGAACTGGCTGAATAGTGTACTGGCATCAGAAAAATAATGTATGGTAGCCCGGCTACTATATATGTGATAACAGGTCCCACATACTTGATGATGATATCATATGATGCAGATGATGATTGATGCAGTTCAGCAGTTTTATTTATTACTTCAGATCACCAGATTATACACTCTCCATATATGGTGGACCCTACAGCTGGCCCATTAGGGCAACCCATGGTGTATGAGTACACATTCCTAGTGGATTTGGGTCTTCTGGATCCAATGAGACACTTATCTTTCAGTTCCGGGCACTTTTGACAGTGATTGATGCAGTTTTACACTTGTTGACCAGATTTGGGGCTGATTTCCTAGCCTGAGCAGCAGGGGCCAAGAGAGGCCAGTTCACCTAGGGCGTTGTATGAGGAGGGGGTGGTCCAGCCACTTGTTATTACCATTTACCCGCGCTTCTGGAGAGCCTGGTGGGCTCAGTTGGACAGCACAAATGCCCTAGGAGGCAGTTTTGGCACTTTCACAGTTACCGAGGCAGTTAAAAAATGGGATAAAGTGGTCACTGAGGAATTCGATTTGGGCAATTGAGGCAAGATTTTGGCATTTGGTTTTCACAGAGGTCTTCCAGGGTGATCCCACTATCTTCCAGCCAGTTTTCACCATGTGGGTAGGCCCATAGCGATCACAGGATGTCTTTTACTGCTTGTCTGTCACAGATTTTGAGGACAAATTTGATCATTTATATTATCTTGGACATATTTTATTATTTTATTGTGTCTTGGGGATGAGTTAGTAAGGATTGACGCCTCCTAGCCCCACCATGTGCTTCTTATGTCATGTCTTAGTCGTGGATTTTTGTACTTTTACCCCTTTGGTGGATGACATCATCCTCACTTTGTACCATTTAGTTAGGGCATCATCATTATATTGGGTGATACATGTGATATATTGTTATGATTCATTATTAGCCATTGATCATGTATTGAGATCTTTTAATCTCAACCACTCATTTGATGTAGTATTGTAGAGTGGTATAGGGTTTTGGTCTTTATTATCATATATAAGGAGGAGACCCCCTATTGTATAGCTCACCTTTGGAGCTCTGGAATATTGGAATAGAACACTTCTTTGTGGAGCATATCTCTCTTGTCTTGTGGATTCTCTTGCATATTGAGTATACAGTATCTCTTCTATGTATCATTGTGGATTTTGGTGCTTCTACTAGTCTTCTTGCAGGAAAGTCGAATTGATGGAGAGGAGGGCGATTTCTTGAGGGTTATTGTTGGAGGGATCCACATATTCTCTCTTGGGTTGATCTTGTGACAGGGAGTATCATTATTGTATCTTCGTGACATAGTTGATGCTTTCTATTACATCTTTCTATCATTTTCATAATCATCTTACTTGACTTGTTTCTTTGATTTTGTCTTGTAGGAGGAGGACGATTTGGCTATCTTGGAGGAGGACGTTTTGGTTGGAGCTCTTGGATCTCACTCTTGAATATACACATAGGAGAATGCTATCAATTTGCAAGGTGGCCACAAGCAATTGAGGTAAGATCTACAAGGTATGTACTTCTTTCCATCCATTCTCTCTTCATTGGTCACAAACCCTAATTAATCAAAACCCCAATTTTGGTTTTTCTTAGATCTACTTAGATCTAGCCTTGCTTTTGAAAAGATCTTAAGAACCCACCTCTATAGCATCCACCCCTAGTTGGATCTATAGTTTGGTGGTGACTGGGTTAAAATTGACACACTTTTCAAGGCAATATAGCCCTCTTGAACCAAATCGCACTTCCTTGGAGAGGCTTGTTGGGTTAGATCTAACATGTGGGTAGGTGAGATCCAACTTGATTTGCAATCTACACACTTGATAACCTACCCCTAGACTTTTACTTGGGTGATTTCTACCTTGTGGGCATCATTCCACATTTTAAGGGATTAAAACCCCATTTTTAACTACTTGGCACCTTAAAACTCGGATCTAGTCAGATCTAACCCTTGGATTGGCTTGATTTTCTAGATCCACATAGATCGGTGCCTAAGCTACTTGGATCTACAATTTGGTGGCCATTGGACTTGATTTGACACATCTTATCCACCTTTTAGCCCTCCTTGAGCAAGGTCGCACTTCCTTGGGTGACTGAGTTTGCCCACTTCTAGGACCTGGGTAGTTGAGATTTCAGTGGATTTGGAACGGGCACACCTTGAAACCTATATCTAGAGTATCATTTTGTGACGATCTACCTTGGGGGTAGCATTCCTTGTTTTAAGGGATTGTGGTCCACTTGGGTCATTTCATGAAATCCTAGATCTAGCAAGATCCAACCATTCTATCTCAATTAGCCCACTTGACTTGACCTCTAGGTGTCCCGATCTACACTTTGACATATCTTTTGACTCCATTAACCCATCCAACAAGGCACTAGTCTTCCTTAGGCAAGTCGCACTCCTTGGGGATTGTGTCAAACCTTAGATCCAGTAAGTGGGTACTTAGCATGTTCGACGCTCCTCCTACAAGCCTCCAAAGACTCCAAAATCGTCCTAAGCCATGTACACTACTAGATCCACTGCCCCTACATGAACAGCATCCTCAAGCCAACTCCAAGCCTACATGCAAGCATCCAAGCTACCCTATGTTGTCTACGGCCTAATGGCTTCCTTCGAGATGCAAGAGTTCACCAAGCAAATAACCATCTCCATGTGGCCATCATGTAGAATGTCACCAAAGTTGTTAGGAGATCTCCAACGCCCTAGCGAAGAAAATTATGCAAGCACCCAACTGAGATTAAGCAACCACTACATAAGCCATCTCCAATGTGCAAATCCATCATAGACCATCTCCTGTATGCAAATCTATCACAAACCATCCAAGGGTTGAACATACACCATGTACCCCAAATCTCATGAAGTACCCCCAAACATAGTGTAAACGCTTTCGAAGTAACCCCAAAAGATAACACTATCGGCACACTAAATCAAAGTTCTTCCACATGGAAACAAAAACTACAAGCAAAAATGGGCAAAAAGAGTTAATTTGCTTAGTTTCTCCAACCATGTTCTCCATTTCCTTTCTCCTTCAAGAATTTGAGTTGATGTTTGCTTGGTTTCTGCTAGAGAAGGGTACACTTATGTGAGGGAGATCTTCATGCAAGGATAGCGAGCTGCTTATGAAGACATTATAGAGGAGAGGTTGCATTACCACATGAGTACGGCACATGCACACATGTTCTATTCTACGTGGGTGCAAGTTGCAATACATGCAAGGCACATGCAAACCTTGGGAGTTTCACTCATGCCCATTCATCGAAATAAAAGAACAATTAATTGATATAACATCTATTGAGCAAAATTTGTTTATGAGTGAATTCAATGGCAAAACACTTGTCTTAGATCTATACTTGCCTTAGCAATTATCTTGATACTTCATGCTATGGTTCACTTGTACTTTCAACAATATCAATTCAAACTTGCTCAAAGATTATTTTGATACTCTTGCTTTCATAACATTGTTGATTTAATCCATTTGCATCTTAAGTTATATGTTGTGAATAAGTAAATTCATAGTGTGCTTGGCAACCATCCTTCATTTTGAATTTGTATAGGTTAGGAATCACATCGATCATCTTTCCTTCAGCCATTTTGGAGACTTAAACTTCCACTCACATCTTTATCTAAGATCTCATATCCAGCTAGGTGTACTACTTTTTCAAACCCTTTCAATTTCCTGAAGTACTCTTAATCATCTTATAAATCAATTAAACTAGTACTTGAGAAATCTAGGCCACGTTGTTGTGTCTTTAGACATTGCATGTGGAAATCCCTAGTTAGTACCCTGGAAAGATTAGTTGGGGTCACCTCCCATGGTTAGCCTAGATTTCCCCTAGGGAATTTAGAAGACCTAAATAGAGAGAGGCCTACCTATGTGACACTTAGGGGTAGATCTCTGAGTTTTGTTGGTTTAAGCAAATCGATTTTCCTTGCAATCACAAGACTGCTAAATTTCGAAACAACAAGTACTATGGCGGTTGGCGCTTCATAAGAGTTTAGAGTTTAGGATAGGGCTACATTGCACTAGCCTTAAAATAGAGGTTGTGTGGTTTGCCACAAACTTAAAACAATTAAGCATGTAATGGGGAATTGCAAGGTCAGCAAAGCATTTTGGGCATCAATTATTATTGAGTACAACAGCCTCTTTGTCGCTGCTCTTCATGGGAAAAAGGTTGTATTTGGGGATATATGGATAATCCGATAGGCAAGCAAGAATGTTTGAGACATGGTTAAACTAACAAGCATCTCCTTCTTATGGAAAAGATGGTGGTGAGCAACTTTTCATAAGGCGACTTCTTTGTTCCATCTGGAAGAAGTGTTAAATTTTAGATCACAATCCGACATGCAAAACTTAGCAAGGATTGGAATATTTACAAAATATATGAATTCTCACGAGATTGGCAACAAATGGACATGCTCTCTGTCCTTGCTTATGTAGGGAGGAGGAACTCATGTGCCTGCCAAGCATCTCATTCTTATGGAAAAGAAAGTGTTGAGAAGAGAAAGTTGAAGAAACCTTTCATGAAGTGCTTCTTTTCTCTATTTCGTAGAAGTATCAAATTTCCAATTGGAGTTGACCATGCAAATCTTAGCAAAGATTGGCATATTTAGAAAAGATATAGATTCTCATGAGACTGGCACCAAAGCAGACATGCTAGCTCTCCTCGCTTATGTATAGAGGGGGAACCTATGTGCCTAGCCCTTCACCCCATTATGTATTACTTTTTATATGCACTTTTGTTGTTAGTAATGAAATATAAGATGCATCATCCCAAGAAAAGGAATATGATTAATAATAAAAGACCCCACTATAGATGTCTTGTGCATCATTTTGGTACAACAGTACTTTTTGCACAACAAAATAAATCAATAAAATGCTTTCTATACAATAGTTCTACGAGCAAATAGTGTCCATAAGTATGTGCATACAATTCAAAGTTCATATGAACAGAAAGTAGAACTATTTACTAATACAACGTCACTAGACTCACTACATCTACTCCTCTTCTAACGTTTCCTCCAAGTGCACCACTAAAAGGCCATAATAATTTTCTTCAAACTTCCCTGATCTTATTTTCCAGCACAAATGAAATCTTTCACAAGGACCATGGCTGTCAGAATGTTCTTTGCTTGCTGATCTTATCTCCATAACAAAAGCTTTGTATGATTAATTTTCTGATATGAAAACTCAATTTTTATGTCACCCATGAATTCTCTATGCAACTAATGTACTTAAGAGCTCATTTCATCAACTAACACAACAGAGCAGAGGTTCTGAAAAGAAGCCATCTCTAGGCAAGGGATTTTATGCAAATATAATTTGCAATGCATAGATCCACCTTCAAAATGTTTGTAAAGGTCAAGGATTCCTTGCATGTCAAAGGTGGCTTGCCAGGTCAATGAAAGTGGGGCTCTATTAATGCCCCAGCAAGGTTCAAGTCTCTATTCTTGTGCTTGTGCTTGTGTTTGCAAACCAAGCCAAGCACAAGCCCTTGGTGACTCTGGCAAAATAGAAACCCCCCGGTGACTACTGCTTAGCCAAAGGGATGCTCTTGTAGCTTTTGAGACACTTCTACCGTAATGTAATATCTCACATCGAATAGTTGTTGCTTGCAGGTGTTCATCAGAAGCAATTGAATAAAGAAAAAAGGATTTTGTGACCTAATAGCCGATAGCTTCTCTCCCTGTTCTCGATGTCTTTCACTAGAATGAGTTCATCTCAATCTAAATGGTTGATCAGTTTCTTTGATGCAAGAAAAGTTTTTAGCTCCATTTGAATGGGCATGGCTAAACTGAAAAAAGTTCTTCTCTACATGCACTACCTCATAAAGTCAAACTAGAAGAATTTATCTCTAGATACAACACTTTGGCTCTTTAAGCAGGCATCCCATACTTGATGCAAAACTCATGGAGTCAGGTCTATGAGGCCTTCTCACCTTAAGCATAGACGTGGGTATCTAATGCTTGAAGCTTTCAATCTTGGTGAAGCATCTTGATTTTGATTGGCCTCCAAGATTGAGTTTTGTCAAAATTGTAATAACTAGATGATGATATAAGGTTGTCCCCTATACTTGGGATTAAGGATTATAATGTGGATAGCGAAATTTCTTAGGATACTTCTAGGCATTGTGTATTGGGATCTTATATGCAATAAGGCCCATGGTTAGTTATGAATGTTCTATTGATATTAGTCAATCAGTCAAATGCAGGCAGAAATGACATATAACAGAATAAGAAACAGATCAATACTTATGCGATGAAATAAGGTGATGAACTAACATTCAATTCACCCCCATCTCTTATTATCCTGCCTTAGGTCTTGAAACGTGCCTTTTACATATATATCTATCAAAAAATACTATTTTCAAAAGTGTGTTTTTATTCCATATATCCATGGTATAATATTTTGTTTTGATCTAAAATCCCTTTCTTATTATGATTACAATATTAATCCATGGAACTATAGTCTAGCAGAAACTTGGAGTAGTCGTCATGAGGATGACCCAGGTTCAAGTCTTGGCGGGCTCACTCCCCTTGCGTGGTGTATGGGAAAATGTGACCTTTATTGCAGCCTACCCACCGATATTGCTCCAAACTGTGCTCCAATGACACTTGGCCTTTAGGCTGTTGATGTAATTGCAAACAATGACCCCATTGTTTAATGAGCCCTAGGGTCAAACAAACAAGACCCTCCTTACTGGGTTTTTTTTATGATTATCGTTACAATATTATCTTCTGCTGAAATTTTTGTCACCTGCCATTCTTACGTTCTGTCAAACATCATCTATTTTTACATCACATGGGTTATATGTTTTGTTAAAGTTAATGCAATTGCGAGAGTCATTCTCTGAGAGGATGGCACCCTAGTTAGTTAACTAGGGTTCCTGGTTAGTTAACCAAGCAAAGTAAGTTCCTAGAAGGTACCCTAGGGCCCCCAGCAGTCTACTGCAGTTCTTGGTCTGGGACCAAGCAGGTTGATGCCATGGCAAAGTCCCTAGCATGTGGCTAGGGTCCCTATCTATCTCTAGGGTATTCTAGTCTGGGAACAGACAGTTTCTTGGCCACAAGGACGAAGCAGATCCTACAAGATGAGACAGAGACATCCTGGTCTGGGACCAGGAAGATTCTTGGTCTAGGACCAAGCAGTTCCTGCAAGTACATACCCGGTCAGTTAACCAAGTGGATCTTGGTCAGTTAACCAAGATGATGATGTGTGGTGACCTCCTCTCCTAGATCTTCGAGATGGTTGAGCTAGGTTGTCTTCTCAAGGGATTGGCCACCCCTTGATGGAGTCACTAGCACTTGACCTTGGGAGCAATCAGAAGGACCACAAGGTCACATCATCCAATGTGGACCTTCCTTGTACGGTGATGATGAACTTTAGGTTAGTGTATGGAACACTTGTACATTTGACTCTTGAGAGAGAGATGAATGGGTTGCCTCCCCACCTTGTTTGTATAACCTTGGTCTTCCCACCTTGTTGTTCTTGGTCTTGTGGTTAGAAGGTTTACCACCTTGTCTTGTGGTTAGAAGGGTTGTCTTCCCACCTTGTGGGTACACCTTTGGTCTTGTGGTTTGAAGGGGTGTTTACCCACCCTTGATCCATGGGGTTTAGCGTTGTGACACCTTGTGGTTAGCCTTGTGTTTGGTTTGGTCTTGTGTTGACCCCTTGTTGGTCCTTGTGCTAGCGTTCCTCCTTGGTTGGGTCATCCTACCCTTAACCATGACCTTGGTACCCTATCCTAATACATTATATTATTAGTTTACGTTTTATTTCGTAACCCTCCTAATTTATAGGACATCTTCACCTAACTTTTGGTAACCCTAAAGTCAATGAAGGAATAGAAGAGGGATCCTTCTAGAAGACATTAAAAAGTATAAATATGAGATCAAGATCTCATTGTGAGGCATCTTGAAGAAATGAAAATCTTAGATCTGATTGCTTATGTCTGATTTGGGTTCGATGCTTGACGTCTAGGGTTCCTAGACTGATTCTGCTTGGACTCTCTACCGATCCTCTACAAGTATGGTCTGTCTACTGTTTTAAGGATGCTGTGAGGGTGCAGTGATCTGCTGGAGCCTGGTAGGGCTACCGTCCCTCTGTTTTGGGCTGCCATTGCTTGTTCACTACCTACTGAGGCTGCCGTCCTAGTTGCTGAGGATTGTGAGGGAGCTGTGACCTTGTTGAGGCTTGTTAAGCTTGCCGTGACCTGCTGAGAGTTTGCCGTGACCTGTTTGTGGGCTTAACAACTAAACCGTGGGTTGTTTGTTTTGTTGTACCTTGCTGTGGGCTGTTTATTGGGTGGTCAACTGAGCCGTGGGCTTGTTTATTGGGCGATCACTTTGTTTATTGGACTGTCACCTTAGCGTGGGCTTGTTTTGTTGCGCTGTCACCTTGGTTGCTTGGGCTGTCGTCTTAACCGTGAACTGTTTGTGGGTTGTCACCCTAACCGTGGGCTGTTTGAGGGCAGTCACCTGAGCCGTGGGCTGTTAGAAAGAGGTCACAACCCATTAGTGGGTTGTTAGGGCAGACCACTGCTTGTTTGTGACTGTTTGGTGAGGTCACTGCTGAATATGAGCTGCTACAGGAGGGCCGCTGCCTGTCTGGGCTACTTTGAGTAGGCCCCTGCCTGTGTTGGTCTACTTTGAGTAGATGGCTGCATGTGTGGACTGTTTGTGCTGCTGCACTTCCTACAGTAACTGCGTAACCATATCCCACAACATTATCTCTCTCTCTCTCAGGTATGTACTAACCCTCAGGTAAGGGTCAGATTGTTCAAGTTGTTGACTTGTCTCTGAGAGGCAAAGTCTGTTCTGAAAGTTAGATTTCTGAGTATAAGGAAGGTCCTATTTCACTGAGTAAGTTATCAGACTTGTTCTTCTTTTATTGTTAGTTAGATCTTTAATTTAGTCTTACTACTGCTGCTGTTCGTTATATGCAATCGTTAACTGCATGTTTCAACTTTAACACAGGGACCTCTTGGGAGTGGTAAAGTTGAAAGAGATGAAAATTATGTTTTAATTTAGTAGATCTAAATTCTGTATTGTTACAGCTGCACTATTTTTGTTTCCAGTACTGGTTTATAAATTTATTTTGCATTAAAGTATAAAAATTTTAATTTTCTGCTTCAAACCCTAACCTAACCCTAAATTTAACATGTTTCACAGTTTCTTATATGCTAAACCCTGGGTCATAACAACACTATCAAAACATTAAGACCAAGCCCATGAAGAGATTGTCGAAGTAACTATTTTCAAACTGTTATTTCAAGAAATGTTAGGGGGCACTTTTAGGATTCAGTAAACAATCCTAGTGAGGTTTTATCCTGCTTCTGCAGATGTTTTCTGAAATTTATTAAAGTATAATTCATTTCCCTGTGAAAATTCACGAGTTTAGAATTCCATACCACATCTTGATGATCAATTCAATTTGATCTGATTTTTTGCAAAATGTTTTTTTAAGATCAAACAAGGTTGTGAAAAACATATATACTTTTTACATTTATTTACTTAGGTCCTTTTCCACGTAAGTATCTATCTAATGCCTTCTCAAAAAGAAAAGTATTTGTTATATTTGTGTGATGATATTGTTTTGTTGCCAACTCTCATCTTTTTCGCCAACTGTTGTAAATTGTTGCTTCTTTTCTTTTTTTATCTTCTTGTTTTTTTTGTGTGAACCCCTTTTGACGGAAGTGGATACAAGAATCCTTACAATATCGGATTTACATTAAAAAAAACTTAGGCTGCCAAGCCATGACCAAGGGATATCTAAAAAGTCAAGACCATATACCAGGTTTACCAGGTTTGGTAGGGGAAGTTTCGGAAAAGTTCAAGGTCTGGAAAAATGTTTGAAAAGGTTCATAAAAGGATTTAAGAAAATGGAATTTATAAATATACTTGGAATTATACATGTTACTCAGAAATTAAAATGATTGATTTTTTTTGCTTTAAAATGTTTTATATGTAATTTTTTTATGTGTTTGTTGACAAAAGGTTCCGGTGTTCAGTCAAGACTAGCTCGGCCGGTCAGGAAGGTTTGAAGTCTGGCCAAACCTACAACCCAAATTGATATTTCACTGCTCGCTATGAATCTGCTCTCACCCCAGCAGAATGACACATTCGTTTGGTCTAGGTCCGGTAGAACCTGGTAACCATTCTCGAAGCTTGCACCTGAGCTCGACCACAAAGACCGCAATAGCATAGGGGCACAGAGCCGGTGTTTGCCACATTAACATTATTTCACACATGAGAAAGACTCGGTGAGCCACCCGTCCAATTATCGTATATGGTTAAAATAAATAAATAAAGATACATTTTCCATGACAACGCGGATTTGTCTCAGCGATACTGAGCACGTATAAAACAGCCCTTTCCTCAGATAGAAAACCCCTATAACCTGGCATGCATTGTACTAGTTGTTAAGTCCCTGTAAGAGGTAAAACGTGTAGATTTCTTAAGAATCATTGTCTGCATGTTCAGTCGCTGTAATTCAAAGTGCTCACAGATGATTATCTATCTATACTCAATATGTCTGACACCCACTGAGGCAAACAAGCTATCAAACATCAAAAATTTGAATAAAAAGGCAAACTTAAATGAAAGCGGGATTGAAAAGCAGTATTACACACCTCGCTTTGAAACCAGTTTGGGTCGAACTGTGGAGAAAGGTTGGAAACTGGTGGGAAGCAGTGGTTCTCCAATGAAGGATGACAGCAGTGAGGAGCAGGAAGCCATTGGACTGACTCAGTGAAGGGATGATGAACCTTTGGAACGAACCAGTGAAGGGATGATAGGTTCAATGCAGTCAATGCCACCAGCTCAACTCCTGACAGTTGTTTATCGTTTATTCCAAATGGTTATTTGATAAAATCCCCGGCTCAAATAGTATTTGAATATTGAAAATGAGCTACACCATGACGTTTTGTACCTAATGTGGTGGACATGGAGTTCTCGACCCTTGGGATCACAATTAGATATTTAGCATGGTTCGATGACATAATTATCCTTTTTTAATAATACATAGTCTTTTGGATAATACATAGTCTTTTGGAGAAAGAAAACTAAGATGATAAAACTTGTAAGACGTCATTTTTGGGATTATTTATAGAAAGCAATCTATTAATTTATGACTAGTATTTTATGATAAAATTTATTATGATTTAGAGGTGAATTGGTAGTGAGGAAAGTCATTATTAGCTTTATAGATATAGGTTAATTATTATTTTTATTTAAAGAAAATCATGTTACTTAAAATACCTCGTTGATGGTCTATAAGGGGACAAACAATTACTTATGGCAAATGCCTCTAGGTTGTTGATCAGTTAACTTGTTTCCTTACATCTCGAGAAGACAAACTCTTAGCTAATTAGAAGTAGTTTTAGGTCTTACCCCAACGCCAAAAGGCAATTTCAGCCTTGAGAGTATTCGCAAGAAAATCAATATCCCTTGTATCCCTTGTGCTCATCGTTAAGGATGCATATATATATATATATGCAAGAAAATCAATATCCCTTGTATCCCTTGTGCTCATCGTTAAGGATATATATATATATGTGTGTGTGTGTGTGTGTATACATACATACATACATAGATATATACATACATACATACATACATATCTCTATATATATATGTATGTATGTATGTATATACATACATACATACATACATATATATATAGAGATATGTATGTATGTATGTATATATCTATGTATGTATATATATATATATATATGTGTGTGTGTGTGTGTGTATATGTATATACATACATACATGTGTGTATATATATACATACATACATACATACATATATATATATATATATATATATATATATATATATATATATGATAGAAATGATTGTTATTTTGTATTAATATGAAAAAGAGGAATGTGGTTGCACCATCCAACCATTTAAAACAAACCAAAAGGAGATTCATTAGTCCAAAAGTCTCTTAAAAGTTTATGGAAAATTACAAATTAGGTCCTATTGTCCATGTTTTCCAAATCTATCGCCACTAACTATTTGACTTCTATAGATCCTTACTAATTGATCTAGCAAAAATAAAGTTTTACAAAACATTTGAAAAAAACAAGCATTTTTGTGTCCTTGACATGGTTGAGCATTCTTTCTTTTTCCCACCATTGAGGATAATATAGAGGGATCTTTGTTCCTGGCTTGTTCTGTGCTGCTCTATTGTGTCTTATTCCATGTTTGCAGCTTGGTCTTTTCCAAACAAACCTACTAAGGCTATTGTAGAAGTAGATATCCTTCCAAGCCGAACTTTTACTCCAACTCCAAATTATGCACTTTCTCCTCAAAGCCCAACTTTTACTCCAACTCCAAATTATGCACTTTCTCTTGCAACTCCTTTATCATGTCCTCATGTTCCTACAATTTTTCTCTATTGCTTTCTTCTCTAATTTCCAACAAAACAATATTTGATTTCTTCCTTTCTAATCGTGCTTTCCTCCTTATTAGATGTTTTTAGATCACTAGCATAATTTTGTTCCAATTCTCTCATCTTCCTCTAGCCAAAGCCGTACTCTCTTAACTATCATCATTATGCTATTTCACACCTCTAAATTGAATCACAAATGGTAGAATGCTAGTAGAATGCACATTGGTTTGGATGGTCATGATTGTCCATGAGGCCAAATCTTGAGTAAAAATCCAAGATAGGGTTGCAAGAAGCCTTTGTATATGAGAGATAATAGGAGTAGCTAAATTAACAAAGAACCTATCATAAGAGAGCGCCCAAGCTTTGTCAGGGACTCCTGGAGATGAACAAAAATTCAAGTTAATAGTACTTATCTCATCAACCTATGTCAAACACCTTGATCCAATTGGGAGTAAATTAAAATTCCTAAGACCATAACTTGAGTTGAATTGCCCTCTTGGGAAGAAGGGGTCACCAAAACAAATGTTGCGACTACAACCAACTATTTGCATGTGTCCTGTGCTTAGTAATGTTGATGCTATGAGTCACAAGCCCCATGAACCAACACCTAGAATCACAATCAACATTATCGTAGATACAATAGTCCTTCACTATCAGGGGTAAAATGCTCCAACTCAATAGAAAGAAGAGAATGTGCATGCTCATCCATAACTAGGGTTGAGCCATCTAGATACTTGTCTCGTTCATGGAGATAAACATGTGCATTCAAGTGGAGAAGATGATGGCTTATCCCTCAATTTTTATACTAATGCATGTTATTGTGGCCTTGTCACTTGATTGGTTGACTTAATGATCTCATTAACGGGTTGATTAGTGGATATAATACTTAAGGAAGGTTGATATTAACCTCCTCTTACCCGTTTTACCATAGCTTCACTAGTGGTAGGTTGCAAGTCTTATTGGCCATAACATTTGCCCTTGAGTTGATCCTTCTCAATGTGTGGTAGAACTTGACATTCTCCATCCCCTCCCCCATTTTTTAGCTCATTGAAACAACATGTTCAGGTGTGTTTCCTTTGGGAGAGTTTTGTGATCCATATGACGAATGAATATTATTGAGTCGCCTACCATTGTCATGCTTTTTTTCTTTGAACCTAGGGGTTTCCCAACTTCACTTTAGCACCTTAGGTCATGCGGCACTACCTTGCCTCAACTACGAGGGCTTGCCCATCCTACACCTATTACAACCAAACTATGCCTCTATGCGTAAGGTGTGCCCATAAGTTCGCATTAGAATACAACCTGCCAAATGCAACCAAGTCCTACTAACTAAGTTTAATCAACAGAAGGAACACGTCCAACCACGACATCTAAAAACATCTTAGTGATACTTAGCCAACACTTGTCCAATATGTCAACAATTAACCAACATAAAGCGTCACAAGAAATATAACAGTGTTCATCCCAATAAAGTAACCATGATACACATGCACATGTTCAAACGACACCCAAATTAGATGCCTTAATTTTTTTTTAGATGAAGAATGTTACAATGTACAATAGAGGAGCTAGGCCAACTACCTGTAGCTTTTTACAACTACAATTACAAAAGGCACAACTACCCATAAGAAATGCCAATCCAACCCCTGAAGCAACTGCAAGCCTACCGATTACAAGTCCTATTCACTTCATTTTTTACCCAACTAGCGCAATTCGCCCTATTGTTCCAAACCCCGGTACTTAGCACAAATCATAGAGCACTTTACACTTTTGTGGATGCTTCTTTCTGAAATGTCTTAGCACAATATGGTGTCCTCCTTTTTATACGAGTGTTGGCATGCAAATGCAAACCCCTTTGCTTCTAATGTGGACCCAAGTGCCCACATCCAACTTTGCTTCCTTTGGTGGCTTTTGTCCATTTTCCATCCACGTCTGCAAGTATACCCACAAGTGTGCCTATCTCTAGCATGCCCACAAGTGCACCTGTCACCAATGTACCCACAAATGTGCATGTTGTAAGTGCATGTGTCACTAGTGTGCACACAAGTGCACCTATTGCAAGTGTACCCAACAAGTGCACCTATCGCAAGTGTGTCCAACAAGTGCACCTGAATGCATTTGATAAATACTATCAAAGGTAACATGTTCCATAAACCAAGGGAATGCTCAGCCCATTAGGCTCACATGCTCGAAGTGTATGCCCAAGGCACTCCCAAGTCATATAAAGGAAACATGAACAATTCACCACTATGTTCATTGATCAAGCATGTTGCGTCTGGTATCGGTACCTTTTGTGGCAACCCTTTATGTATGCTTGGGCAATGTGCCCACTATCATCTATAGGTGGAGGGTTACATCCTCCCCCACCAAAAGTCATTGTCATCCTCAATAACATCCCCAAGAAGTTGTTGTCCTCCAAGTTTGTGGTCTAAACTTGTGCATCCATCAATGATTGGCTTCTCCAACCACTCCACATTGTTTCTACGATAATTACTTGTACAATTGCTTACTCTCCAGTACTTCCTTTAAAGGAAGCAACTTTGCCCAACTTTATCCAAATTGTTTCTTCACGTCCACTATTAATGTTGTTGCTTCTTGCTATGATTGCAACCTAAGTGTCCATTGTTTTTGCCACTGCCTCTTGTTGTTATGGAAACTCAACCTCCATTAAGAAGGTCATCAAATTGTCCAGGTGTTGCACATCTCTTACATTTACTGTCACCTCTATACTTAGCCATTTATGTGATGCCTCCATACATTAAGCTCCCCTATGCCTTGAACTAGTCAGGTGATCAATTCAACTATCACATCGACAAACCATGAGAATGCACATCCTTATGCCAAAATCGATCTTTTCTTTCCACGCTTTAGCCATCCTGTACAACTCCATTGAACCAAGGCAATATCACCACCTTCACCTCGACATTGTCATGTTACCTGCTACAACTCCACAAGATTTTCCAAGGCACCTTTCATAGGTTCTCTAGGCTCCATTGCCTACTCCTGGGAAATGAGCTGCCTTCCGATGTTATCCATGGATATGATATTGCATGTAGTTTCCAAGGCCACTACAAACCAAAGTATTTGTCTTGTTCTTTATGCTCAAGTATTTTAGAACTACCTCCTTCTCCAACAATCTACAATCCAATTCTTCTAATTAGGAAGGCTTCAACTAGAAGTCATAAATCCCCATGGCCAATCTACAAAACTGCACAATGTCTGATGCATATATATTTGGGAATTCTTCCTCCTCCACTACTATGTCCAACTAAGAGTCTTGAGTTGCATGCATTGTATGCAAAGGTACCTCAATCACCTTTGTAACTTGCTACTTCTTATGTAATGTACCTAGGAAGGATAATATGGGGTACATAGGGAGGTATCCAAGGGGATAATGTATGGAATGTGGTCATATAGGCCCATTTGATAGTCAGGGGATAATAAATGCACCCACTAGGTAGTTATAAGAAATAATATAATAAAAAGGGGTAGTTGGCATAGACCCCCTAAGAATACTCATGAGAAAGTATAAATATACATCAGTATTATTGTACAAGATAGGTTGGATGTATTGTTTTGTAGAAAACGTGACTTGTGGAGTGACTCCTTCCTCAGAGAATAATTGATGGTATTACCCTACCTCAAAGGTTCTTCTCTACATTCTTGTGATCTTTATGGTGTGAAAGTATCTTGTTATTTATGAAGTTAAAGTATTCTATATCATTTGTGATCCAATTTGTGGGTTAAGGATCACTACAAGTGGTATAAGTGCTCTTTCTTGGGTCGAAAAATTCAAAGAATTATTAAAATAATAAAGAGCTCTTTATTAATATATGTTTTCTTCTAACTACCTTATGGACCTATTTATTACTCCAACTTCCAAATGGGCCTATACGGTCACATTCCATACATTATCTGCTTGGATACCTCCCAAGTAACCCATATTGTCCTCCCCATGTACATTACATTCCATCCCCCTTTGCATGTTTCATCCTCCCCAAAAGGGAGGAAACCATATAATATGATCTACCGGGCAATGTAGCCAACTCGTACCAAACACGAACATCCATCCATCATAGTGAAATGTGGGCATGGGGTCTAGTTTCTTCCTTGCCACCTAAATCATGATTCTAGTTGCTCCTATGGTTCTATATTGTCATTGTGCTATTATGATATCTTCGTGCATTGGATTTAGTTCTCCATGTGCCTTCATACTGGATTTAGTTCTCTTAAATTAATGAATAACCAAGCTCTCCATGTCCATGGAAATATTGTCTTGTTCTCTTTGATGTAATCTTCAATACTAAGACCATTTGAATTGCATGTTGAATACATCTTTCTTGAAAGAAAATTTGCAACCAAAATTAGGGTTTTAAAGAAATAATTTACTTTGAGGCGTCAAATTTAAAATGATCATAAATCCCTCAATATAGCTTGGAATTTCTATTATGCCCACAATTAGGAAATGATGTGGTCTTTTTGCATCTATTGGCACTGATTTGATGGAAATCTGGCCACTTTATTAAAAGATATGAACTCTACAATCTATGTGGCCATCATCGGAAAAGCCTTAAATAGTTGATTTTAAATCTGTGATAACTCCACTTCCTGGACTCCAATTTGGATGATCCTTTTTTGAAATTGGGTGTCTTAGCGAGAGGAACTTAGATATGCAACGTGTTTCTTATGATGTTGCATATAAAGTTTCATAAATTGAGTTGAATATTGGACTTTTCGGTTTCTTTGATCTAATTATGTTGTGTTCTGATCATGGTCTATTTATGAAAGAATATGGTATTTTGATCTTCGGACTACAACCTTAATTTGGACTCCTAGACATATGTTGGATAGCCCAAAATATAAGTTACCCACTTCCTTTAAATGATTTGAATGGATTCTGGCTCTTGTAACCATAAATGATTAAATCAAAATGGAAGGGGTCTGTAGTCACCTACTTCGTTAACCGTTAAGGATATAGGTCGGTGATTTGACTCATTAAAGGCTATTATTTATGACTAAATTTTCAATTTGTGGATGAATAGGTCACTATGTGTTAGAAACCCATCTAATCAGGCTACTATGTGGCTTGGACCTATTTGTCTATTTGTCCAGGTGAACTTGCCTCTTTTTAGCTTGATGTCAAGAAGGTCCCAATCTGTAAGAAAATCCTCCATATATTCTTGAAAGGGGTTTCTTACAGTGTTTTCTCCTCTTTTCTTAGAAGTATATAATGTTGTATTAAAATCCCCTACAATTATACTATTTTTTTCAAACCTCCGCTCATGTCGCTGAGATAAGGAGGTCCATAACTCTAGTTTTTTCCCATAAATCACAAGAACATAGACATTAATTAGATTTATTACTTGGACACTTTCCTTATGCTCCAACACTCTGAGGATGGATATTTGTGTTTCTTCACGATGTTTTAAATAAAAGTGGATGGGAGACCAAGCAGTATAATGTGCAGAATATGCTCCTCTTGAACTTACTACTATCATTTGATTGTTCCTCCAAAATTTACTATTGGTTTCTTTCATTTCTTTTTCATTAATTTGGTCTCTTGGATTAAAAGGATAGAGGGATTTTCCATTCTAATAAGGTATTTTAATGCCTATAATTTCCTCTTATTCCCTAACCCCCTACAACTCCAAGAGATATTTTTATTATTTTAATTTTGATAAAAGCTTACCTCCTGCTTGTTTTGGTTGCATCACATAGCCCGCTTCTCCTATTACTTTGCTTTTATAGGAAGCTTGCAGTATTGCTTGATGTCCCATTTTTTGTCTCTCTCTGTTGCATGTTCCCTCGCTTCTTTCCTTCTTTTCCTTCCTAGCTTCTTCTTGTTCCGATCGACTTCCATCCCTTCTTGTGTCTCCGATCCTGATTTCGAATTGGTTAGGATTATGGTCTCTATTCTAAAACATTCCTCTCGCTTGGATTGTGGAGTTTGAAGTTCTTATTGATGAGATAGAGGCTATTGTAGTCTGCATTATGACTGGTTCCTCTTGTATTGGAGCTTCCTCAATCTGAATGTTCCCTTATTGAACATTTTCATATATTATGCCTACTTTTTTTGGTTCTTACCTTGCATTTCCTCTATAGTTAATTGTGTTTCTTTTGGTACTTCAAGATACTCTTTGTAATGTCCTTCGTTTTGAACCTTGACATAAAGTATGTAAATGATGTAATATCATTGATGTAATTGATGGAAGATGGTGAGTAGCTCAAGATAAAGGCCCTACCATGGATTCCCTGAATGTATATGGTTATTGAACCATGCGTTGGTCAAGCACAATAGTATTGTAAATGTGATGTAGATGTGCATGATAATAATAAATAAATCCACATCTAGTTGTGCAAGGCAACAAGATCAAGGGGCATGGCAATCCCTAAGGTTAGGAAGGGATGTAGTGAATCCATGAAGCAAGTAGATGAGAGCCAAGTGTCAAATAGAGGACTGACGAACCATCAATTATGAAGTTGACTCATGTGCCACAATCATTTAATGCTTCTAGAGCATAATTGGCAAGCTTTTTCTAGAGGGGGACAATGGTGAGTGTAGTGCCCATTAACATTGCAGAAGGAACACCAATGATTTGTTCATAACTACAAATTCTACGCCTTCTAGGGAGGCTTATTCAGATCTTCGTCTGCAAGGTTTATGATTATTCCCTTTTGGGTTGTGCCTGTTGGTTATTTGGCACGAGCTGAGCAGGAAGGTTATGCTAAGCATAGACTTTCCCGTGAGGGAGAGGAGGAGGTACAGTATGTGGCGGCACTGGAGCAACTGGCGGTGGGCCAGCAAAAGGGTAATACTGGTTGATGGTTGGAGGAGCCACATAGCCATTAGAAGTAGTGCCACGCGAGGTACAGCTACCCGAGGATCCATGAATGTGCGTGCCCGCAGGGGGAAAGGAGTCAGAGGTACTTGTCCCAGTATGCGAGGCAAACCGTGAAGAATCCAAAGCATAATAAGGAGTCGTGGAGGGACCCTAATTATGTTCGAAGTTTGGGGGGTTACCGTACATATAACTACTCGAAGGGGGAAGGTATGATGTATATAGATTGGGGTGAGAAACAATGGCATCAATAATGCCATGCAATGAATGAGAAGCACCCAGAGGATCTTTCCGAGAAGAGTTATCTCTAGGGGCATCGGGGATGATGGTGTACAACCAGATTGCACATATATAAGGTCATTTTGTTGAGCCTTCAAGATGGCCTCTTCTTCATACTATGGGAGCTTAGAGACCACGTCCTCTGCTATCACCCATAGAAGGGACTTCAAAAACCAATCTAGGAAGATCATGTCGCCGAGCTTGATCTTGCACAAGCTTCGATGTCGATGCCATTTATGGATATGGTTTGTGATATGCATTGAGAAGTTTTGTCGACGGGGAAGGAGAATTTCCACTCCCTCATCATAACGAATAGGAAGTTGGAAAAAAGACTGGAAAGTGGATGATAGGGATACAAAGTCGGGATGTGTCCTGAGAGGTTGCTCTATGTACCACTTGGATGCTAAACTAGTTAGGGTTTGTTGAAATATACGTAATCATATGTAGTCATCCACGATGTTGTTTGAATAACACCATAAGTGGAATGACATAATGTGATTTTGAGGGTCCTCTCCCGCCTTCCCCTCAAACTTAGGGATGTTTGGGGGAATTTTGGTTGGCATAGGAGGCCATGTAGGGTCATGATGAATGGGATCATTAGTCAGCCTTGCCAAATATGGGATTTTGAGGTTGTCCATGAATGGGAGGGTCACACTAGGGTGTGATGTGGAAGGACCAACAATGGTGTTGGTCATGTTCCCACTGGTGGATCCTCCGCTAGTAGTTCCGTAAGTGGATGTTCTATTATCGGTAGTTGCACCAGTTTGAGGGATGTTTCATCCACCAAGGTAGGGTTAACCACACCCATAACAATAGGAATATTCCCACCTACTGTGGTAGTGTTGTTTATGCCACTAAGAGTGGGGATACTAATGGTAGGGATGCCGATGGAGGTGGGAATGGTCCTGACCATGGTATCAATAGTGTGTGTAGGTGAAGGCGATCTTGATTGTGAGGTGTTGGGATTAGACATCATGAAGGAGAACTTCAGTGATTGTGTAGTGTGTTGAACTGGAATACGACTTGTAGAGCCAATAGTGTGGTTTAGGAAACTGTACTGAGGGGATAGACCCCAAAGTCTACTAGAGAACCTCGAGGGAGCTATAGTGACATGGTCAACTCTAAGGCTCTACTTGGTAAAGCTAAAATAAAAAAACTAGTGCAACCGAGTATGCAACATGTGATCTAAAAAAAAAAGGAAAATTTGAAAAGAGAAACCCTAGAAATAAAAAGGACCCACTATCCTAAGAGCTCCACACAATCGAAACAGAAAATCACTAAATAAAATATTTCTCAAATTTGTTCCTTTGTGGGGATGTCAGGTACCATCAAACAAAGAAAAGTAGAAAGTCGAGTCGAATATTCCAAACACTAGACCGTAATAGGGGCATCAATCCTATCCTGACCTAATGAGTGAAGATAGAAAGGATAGCTATAGAGCTAGGCCCCCAGCTGACTCCATCTATCTTGGGTATCCCGACATTGAAGGGGATCACCAATGGGTAAGATACCTAAAAATAATGGTCTCTAGGCTACCTCATTCACAGACACGTCATAATGAGTATTCCATAGCTTCAGTTCGAAGACAACAATCTGGATGATCTTCAGTACTGGGTGGGGGTGGTGCACCACCCAACTCTCTGATTCTAGTCTTGTTGTTTACCCTCCTAAGGGAGAGACTCACTCCACAAATTGGATTTTAACCGTGTCCATTAATACTAGAGGATTTTGGATCCGTAATTGGACAACCACTATGTCTCAAGTGAATAGTGACTCGAGGGTCTTTACTTGGATTCCTATCCCCAAGGTCCTAACTCAACTACAATTTTATTTTTATCCTCAAGTGAAGTTAATTTGTGTTTAAGTTAGGATTGATTTTAAGGCTCCATTTGGAGTCATGAAACAAGCGATAGTTTTGATTAAGGATTGGTGTTGTCTACATGTGAGATGTGTGCAACTAAGAGCTAAGAATATAAAACTACTTGAAAGATAAAAATGTGATTTCAACACTAAGCTTCGGAAAACATTTCTTTAAATGAATTATCTAAACATAAAAGAGGATTATGATCAAGCAAAAACTATTCAAAGCACATTTGACAATTACACATTTATATTTGCAAAGATTAAGGAAAGAGGCTCTAATCTAGCTATGCTTTAAACAAATGAATTGATTAATTATCCAAAATATCAGCTTATCAAATTCTTACTTATACTGAAGCATGCAGTGAACAAGAAAATCCCAATCTCAAACAAAAGGATTTTTTCTTCACCCAACATCTTGACCGGAAAAGCAAGAAAGCCACTATAGTAAGCAAAACAGACTACAAATAGGCATAAAGGGACCACACACAGACTCATATGGCAAACCAACACTAACTAACTTGGGAAGAAAGCAAACAAAACTGAAAGGAGTGTCAAACAAAGTTTCCACGAACAAATCAATCTTTTTGAGGGAAAATGAGCGACACAAGTCACTTAAAACAAGCAAAAAGGCACGACCTGAGTGTAAAACTCAATTGTGGGTTGGGGTCGCTCAGTTCGAAGGGAACTGTGCGACTTAGGTTACCCATAACAACTGAGCAAGTGCGACCCAGATATAAAAGAGTCCAAAAGATAAGAAAATCAACTCGGTTTAGCAAATCTCACGGGGTTTTGGACCGAGAATCTCAATAACAATTCAAATCTACCAAAATCGAACAACAAATAAAGTAGAGGAATGAAACGCTTTAACAAAATCCAAAAAAAAAAAAATACTCACAACTGGAGAAAGATATGGATTTTCCCCAGCGGAGTCACCAAAACCTGTAGCATGTGTTTTCACACATGCTCATGCCGAAAGGCAGCTGCCAAAAGGTTGTGTACCTTCGACAAGGTTTCAAGAAAACAAGTAAACAAACAACTAAACTAAGAACATAAACTAAATAAAAATCGTTAGCATGAAAGGAAATAAATGATTTTTTTGTATTTTTTTCATTCAATCAACATGTATGCAAGACAATACTTGAAAGAATAAAGAATATTTTGTATTGATGCCAAAACATTACAAGAAATGGAATCACTTGAAAAATAGCCATGGAAAAGGCCCCCGTATTTGTCTGAGGGAGATTCTGTTGGTTCTCCTGATGATATTCCTATTATCCAGCCACACATCACAAGAAGGGGATTTCTGAAAGGTGAGAAAGAAGTTGAGAGAGGCCAACATCTAACTCAACAAAAAATCCAATATAGTAACAACTTGAGCAAATGGAATGGAATTGTGTATGGAATGAGGGACCTTGATGTATCTTTTATAGCTAATGATGAGAGTCTAGGGTTGAGATTTGGGCTCTAGATTCTTCATCTGATTGAAGCCACATAGAGACTCGCGTCCATTTCACTTTATTTTTGTCAGAAATGAAGTAAAGACAACTGAAAGATAAGCCGAAGGTTGGGTCATGCTTTTTTTGTTCTTTTGTGTGACCTTGGTCGCTCAAATCGAGGGATTATGAGCAACTTGGGTCACTCTTATCGAAGGATTAAGAGCGACTTGACTTGAAAATACATTTTTGAGGTTTGCCTTTCATTTTTTGGGATTTTGACTAATTTTCCAAGGTCAAATGGGTGCGGATGAGGTGGAATGATGACATATGAAGGTGATGGTGCTTATGACATGTCAGATGAGAAAAGTTTGATTGTTAACAATAAGGGATCCAAGGGCTCATGTCCTACTCCATTTCCTCATTATTAGTAACATGACACCAAGTTTTAGCCCAATTGTTAACTTCAAAAATATCCCTCTAAATATGCTTTGGAATCTACCTCATGTAGGTATTTTCCATATCCATGGCCTCTTGCATCACCTTAGGCTAAGGGTTCAACCTCCTGCTATTATACCCACACCTCCTTTTTCCTTTTCTGAGCATACTAGAGGTATCTAAAGATAAAATATTACCTGGGATAGGGAAATCCCAAGAGCCTTACTGATAGTGCAAGACAATTTTAGAACTCTTCATGATAATAACCCTCAGAATAAGTATATCTAGAGGTTGCATCCAGTCTGAAGATATGTGTCCAAGTATACATCATGCATATCCAGTATGAAGAAGTACATAAGGAAGATACATCATGTAGATCCAATTCAAAGAAGTACATAAGTAATGTATCCTACTACATGTGGTACCTGCGCAGATATCAAGTCCACCAAGTCATACTCTCTCAAGGTACCATCCAAAGAATTGGTTGGACAAAAGTACATGTGCACAAGCAACCAAGTATTTGGTAAAGCAAAGGTACAAGTGCACAAGCATGTCAAGAGAATATTCTGGAATGCTCAAGCAAACCTAAGCATTGTATGGTCAAAGATTGGAAGTGCACAAGAAGCAAGAAACAACTTATGGTTGCACAGTCCTGAAAGCATGCAAGCCTCGCCAATTAGAAGATACTTTCAGCTGTCGAAGCATGCACAAGTTCCAAGAAGGGTGTATCGGTTGAAGTCAGTATAAGCATAAATTCCACAGCTAATGGTACAACAAGTGCGCAAGACCCACAAGTGAAAGTACACAAGGGTTGAAGTTGCACTAAGTCAAGGACCAGGTATGCGCAAGTTCTACAAAGAGATGACACGTCAAGAGCGCAAGATGAGCTGAAAGTACCACCAAGCCAAGGACCAAGTATGCGCACATACCGCAAAGAAATGGTACATCGAGAGCGCAAGACTACACCACTGAAGTGTAAGTCCCACTAAGTCATGGACCATGGAGGCGCAAGACCCACAAAGGATGACACATCAACAACGTAGAAGATTACATGTGGCAGAAGCATAATCCATGAAGCAAGGAAGAAGGAATGCCACAACCAGCTTGTGGACATACAATCCATGCAGGACATGTATAAATAGGGAAGCAAGTTCGAGATTTGAAGTAAGCTTAATGGTGAAAATCAGGGAGCTTCTAAGTTGAAGATTCAGTTTGGTGTTCAGGGCATAAAGGTCTCAAGGATAAAACAACATGATCTAGCAAGGAGCTGAGTATGCACATGCAACATAATGATTTATTGATGGTGCGCATAATGATGTTGTAGATCTATGACGATTGCGCAAACACTGAAAGACAAAATTACAGAAGTACGCGCAAGTGCGTGAGGACTAATTGACAATATTGTAGATAGAATGCAAATAGCCAAAGATGTTGTAAGACAGAAGCACAGAGACATAACTGAAGTATATAAGAAGATGCGCATAAGTTTGGTTGGTGCATAAAGGTTGAATTGAAGTGTGCGAAGTAGAGAAGTCCATCAGATGCGGAAACGATAGAGTAGCAACAAAATATAGTATGTGCATTATGATGAGGATGATCTAAGGAACGTGCGTTAAACCCAAAGGACGAATCATATGATGCACAATATGTCCCAGATTGTCTAAAAGACTGTGGCACTTAAAATAAACAGACACATCATTAAGTGCACAATTCTATCTGATACTGGTGCGCAATATCATAACGACAAGCTATCAATTGAAGCATAGTATTAGTTGGTGAGTGCAATTGCGTAGTAACAGAACGACAAATTGAACCATGACGCAGACTGCAGGATCAGTAGCACATAGTACATGAAGTAAGCCATCAACAAAAGTGAATAATTGAGTGGAAAGAGAAGTCAAGTGATGTATGCAGCACAGTGACAGTGAATCTTCTGCATACGAAGGTAGCACACAACAGAACTAACATCTGAAGATTAGAAGTGTGCGCATGTTGGAAGTTCAACAAGGCAACATATTATTTTGTTCATTTGGGTGGCAGGACGGGGAAAGGAGCAGGGGGTCATATCCTCCTTCCAGTTGGTGCTGGAGAACAAAGGGAGTTGGTGCTTCCTTCAGGTCGGTGCCTGTAAAACCAGGGGGTTCGTGCCTCATTCCAGTTAGTGTTGGTAAACTTAGGAAGTCCGTGCTTCCTTGAATGTAATATTTTCATTACGAAAGAGCATTCTGTGGTTTTCTCCCATTTGGATTTCCACGTAAAAATTATGTGTGTTATGTGTTCTTTGTTTTGATGCACATGTGGATGAATGTTTATTTATGATGGATGCATAATTGATGATCAATATTAAGTTCAAGTTTAATCAGTTAAGGAAGTAAAAATATGATCACAACTGTGCTAATACTGATTCACCCCCCCTCTCAGTATTATATCGATTCCAACAACTTTAATACACACAAATCATGATGACCTCAAACTAGATGAATATGGGATCTGATACCAAGAGTTAGCTCATTGTGAACCAAATCAAACTAGAATTTAGAGGTGGATTGCCATGTGATTTCCCATAGGAAGGTGCCCTTTTTCCCTCATCTCCCTTTAAAAGATCCTCAAATATTCTCCATTCTTGCAATTCCTAATCTATTGAAAAAAACAAGCTAAGTTTTAGTCATCATACTGCAAATTCCATTCATGATTATGCTAACCATTGTCAACTGAGTTTCCACTAGAGGCATTATATCAACCATGAATTTCGTACCTCGCCATTTCCTACACATAATGTTTCCATGTTCAATTGTTCATGCTATCATGTATCGATGCACGTGAAGTAGTACTTGCCCTGCTTCCATCTGGAGGCTTGGCCAACACCCAATCACTTAGCTGCCACTTACCACTGCAAATTAACTCCGGTCCATGAATTCTCTTGCCTCTTCTCCCTATCACCCCATCAAAGGTGTTGCAGTTGGAATTTGAAAATTTTAAATAACCAGATTTTAAGGTGGAGGATGTGACATGATCCCATTCTTTTTCCAACACATTCTACCTAGTTGCAACACCTTCATATTCTAGGTAGATTTGCAAAACATGGGAGGGGATAAGAGTTGAAATATGAGGCATAGTTTTTGGTAGTCTTTCCAATCCAACCTCAAGTCTCCATTTTTTAATACTTATGATAGAAGAGTCGTTGAGGATCCTATTTAACATGTGAATGATTATTTTAGCTTGATTTATGCTCTTTATATTGTTTGCTTGTTGTAGATCTCTTAGAAATGCATGTATTTTTGGATTAATTGCATGCTTTCCAAGTTTCTGTTGTTGGCAGTGCCTTTATTTAACCATCTCTTTGTGCAAGGATATTTGAGTAGTTGTAGGTGACTAGCTTGGAGAAGGGGTTGAGAGAGTAAGCATCCTCCTCATCTTCAAACACTTACAAAGAAGCATAGTCCCTCTGCTCTCCACCAATAAACTCAACAACCCAAAAGTTCCCAAGCTTTTAATTTCTTTCTCTCCTTCTCTCCTTCAAATTAAATTCTTCTATGGTCATGATTTTGCATGCTTAGCTAATTAGTCTTTTTTTAGAGTATCTAAAGCTAGTTTGTTTAAGTTTGCTTTCTATTAACTAGATCTAGTTATTCAAGCATTATCTTCAATGGATCTAGTTCTTGTTCACGTACTTAGTTCATAAAATTTTATATCTTCCAAGTACTTATGCAAGATATTATTATTTTAACACTTTATCTAACATTTTAGTGCTTTTCAGGTGGCTGGATTTAGCTTTTTTATGAACGGGTAAGAGGAAGTGTTGCCGAAAATTCGAGGTTTTAGGCCATCTGGGACCCTAGGAGCACCCTGCTTTCCTTGAAGTCAAATTTATAAAACTTGTAAGCATTTGGTTCCTGATTTATTAAGGACCAAGGGAATCCACCCATAAAATTGTAAAAATAGTAATAAAATCAAGTGGGCTACCCAACTCCCACATCCCATCCCCCTAAGGGATTTGAGTCATTTTCGTGGCGTGAACTTTTTCCCCTTTTTGCTTTGTTTTGCTTTGGATTTACTAATGTTAGCTTAGTTTTATTTTCTTAGTTAGATTACGTTAGTTTCCTTTCAGTTTTTCATTTCACAATAAAGAGTAATGAACCTCGGCTTTGTCCCCTAGTATGCTCTAGTGACCATCGCAGGATTTCCTGATGTGTGGTTTATCATCATAAAGGGGATATTAGCAGCTAGTTTTAATAGGAAAATCCACCCAAGTTGTATTGTCAATAGTAAGTGGTTCTTATTGAACATACTACGGAGTTAGGGGGATACTCTAAGCATAATTTATATCTCACCCCATTGGACACCGGGTACTGTTGCTCTGCACTTACTAGCGAGGATAAAAGTATAAGTGGGACAAACAAGAATTAACCCATTCTTAATCCACTCATATTAACTAATTAAAACTTACCAAGAATTACAACAAAACATTTTCCATTAGCAACAACTATTTAACTTATTTTGGCATAGGTCTACCTTTACAAATCATTTTGCTTAAATCAATTATTTGTCGTTATTAATTATTTTGCATGCTACTGTATCTAATTCTCTTATTGTTGTTGCTTTCTTGCTTAGTATTTCAAACTCCTAGATATTTCTTTTATGCTTTAGAATAATAAGCCTTAGCTTTATTAGGGACCAACCCCCTTGGCTTCGCTAGGAGTTGGATTAAATGAAGGATTCAAGTGTTAAGTGACAACAAATTTGACCCATGACTTGCCCCCAAGGACGCACCTTGTGGCTTGAATATTTCTGCCACATTAATCGAGGTGTGTATCAGGTGGCATAATGTCCCATGTTAAGATTTTTCATCGTGCTACTAGCCATAAAAAAGTAGAGACATTTGACCAATCTTTTGCTTCCATATTTGAATCCAAAATTTTTCCAGATGATCATGGGAGTGTTCTGCTACCAAAGAGTAGGCTTTGTTGAGAGAGAAGTTTCCTCTTGCTTTGTGTTGCCACCTCAGATTATCATTTTCAGAGTTGAATTTGATATGTCTCCCTTGTAATTAAGCCTATAATTACTCCCAAACCAAATTATCATGAAGTTAGACCAATTTTCTTTACATAACTAATACCTCCATCACTTATCTATAGTGCTTGTATCCAAAAAGTGATTGACTTGAGTCAAATTATAGTCATGAAGAAGGGTTCTGATCTCCTGAAACTTAGAATTATATAGTATTTTAGGTAGATGTTTCCACGCATCATCCCAAAAGAGGGATGATTGTCGATCCTTTATTTCCCAAAAGCTGTGATCTTGTATGAGGTTTTGATTATGCCATGCAGTGTTCAACATTAAAGATCCATTCCTATTTGTTATAATCCTGATAAGATATTTATTTCCAATATCGAGTGCATATTTTTGCTTCCAGATTCTACCCCACCGAATATTCTCACTGTTTAGCCATCCCCACCAAGCCTGGGCTCCTTGGGCCAAAATTTCAATTTCTGGGTTATGTAGGCTAACTTGGGCAGACACACTTTTTCCCATGCTACTATTACCCATTTATGATTTTATTTTTTCCTCCCCACAAAAAGGATATTTGAATATTGTGAATGGAGTTAATAATGTACTTTAGGGCTAGCACGGTGATGAATAAATATAGAGGCATAGATTGAAGAACATATTTGATTAATGTTAATCTTCATGCAAGATTGAGGGATATGAAATTCTAAGAGGTTAATATCTTCTCTAGTTTGGTGAGAAGCTATTCCCAGGAAACATGACAAAGTGCATTCTCAACCAGGGGGACACCTAAATATTTGGTCAAAAGGGAGGTTCTTTGGAATACAATGATTCAAGATATATTGTGTTGGACGACAAGGGAGGTATTGCATAAACAAATATGAGACTTACCATGGTTTATTTATGTGCTCGAAGCTTCATTGATCCAAAAATTGCTTGAAGGAAATGGATTCTCTAGATGAAGGGTCACTCATGAGCTTGGTGTCATCCACAAATCGAAGGTAAGAAGACAGACAAGGTCATTGCTTTGAAGCTTGAGCCCTTTGATTCTTCCCTCCACTACATCATTCTTAATGCTTATCCCTAGCCTCTCAACCATAAGAATGAATAGGAATGGGGATAGAGGATCCCCTTGGCGAACACCACTTGAGTGGGAGAAAGTAGAGGAAGGAGTTCCATTAACTAGAATGGAGAAGAAAAGAAATGAGGTTAGAGAAAGAATCCAATTTGTCTAGATGTCAAAGAAGCCAAAAGCTAGTAGGATTTGCCTTATATATTTCCAAATTAGTTCGTCTAAATATTTTGACATCATTTTGTGAGCAACTATGATTCCATCCATTATTTGTCTTCCTTCCACATACCATGTTTGCTCAGATGAAGTGATATTAGGCATGAGAGGTTTGAGCTTATTCACAATGACTTTGGAAATAATTTTGTAGATGACATTGCATAGGGAAATCAAGCGAAATTTACTTGTGGTGTTGGATTTCTCCTCTTTGGTAATGACACTAAGGAAGGTAGAATTATGACCAAGTATAAATCTATAGGTTATCCTTGATTCTTTAACCACTTCTGAAACCTCGTGTTTGATAACTAACTAGCGAGAGTGAAAGAATTCCATGGTAAATCCACCAAGCCCAAGAGATTTACTCACTTGCATTTCCATCACTGCGTGTTCCACTTATACCATTGTGGATGCTCTCAAAAGACTTTTATTTTGATCCTTCATTACCAATTTTGGAACATGCTGAGTAATCTTTTGTATGGCTTCCAATTGATTCCCATGTGGTTCAATGAGTAGAAATTAATAAGAGGAGACTAGTTCTTTCTCAATATCCTTATGCTCAACAAGTTTGTTACCTTGGTCGTCCTAAAGGAATATGATTAGATTGTAATGGCGATGCTGAATCATGAATTTGTGAAATAATTTGGAATTCCTGTCGCCCTCTTTTGACCATTGAACCCTTAATTTCTATTTCCATAAGATTTGCTCTTGTCCGTTCCTCGAGCCCAACTAGTTTTGGAGGTAGGATTCTTCCTTGAAGAGGGGTTATTTTCTTCCTTCATAAACCATTCTTTATTGTATTTTCTCCATATTTGTTTCTAATTCTTTTTTTCTCTTGAATATGTCCCCGAATACCTCTTTATTCTATCATTTCAGTTTAGCTTTGAGGTTCTTTAGGCGTTGTTGAAATTTGTACATCAGAGTTCCCATTGCATTGTTGCTTCCTTCCACAAAGTAGAAATTTGGGTGGTCAAGCCAAAGCTTTTCAAATCTAAAAGGTATATTTTTAGGGCCTTCACCTAGGTCTAATTTTAAGTAAATTGGTTAATGGTTCGACCTTGTACAAGGAAGACAGGATGATTCTATAATAAGTCTTTGGTTCATTAAAGTCGCAGAAATAAGGAATTTATCAAGGATAGAGGCCTTTTGGTGGATTCCACCTCTCTGTAATCCCAATTATGAATTTCGTTTGTCGTTTCCATGTCAACCATTTTGAGAGTTTGAATAGTTTCTTTGAAGGAGTCACCATTTGTTCTAGTCTTCCGATACCTCCTTTTTTTCTGCTAGGGAGGTTATTATGTTAAATTATCCTCCTATGATCTAGTTATGGCCTCTAATAATGGATCTTATCTCGTGAATTGTTCCAAGGAAATGGAAATTTTCCTCTATTGTTTGGGACCTATAGAAATTAGTAATATAACCTATAGTTGTTGTTCCAATCACATGGAATCTAGTTGAAAGGGTTCTTGTAGTGGAGAAGAAGCTCTCCATGGTTATGTCCTTCGGATCCATAAAATTTCCATAGCTCCTACCACTCTTCTTGCATCCATTTCCCTTAATTTACAACCTTTCCAACAATACTTTTTTGTTTTGCTAAGCATTTCACTTGAACTTTTCATTTCTTGGATCATAATGAAAGTTGGCGTTTTTGAATGAATCTTGCTATGCAATATCCTTGTTTAAGTTACCCAATAAGACCCCTCATATTCCAATTTATGATTTTCATGATTAATTGGAAGAGGGTGTAAAGAGAAACTTATTTGTCATTGGGTCATATTGCATGGAATGCACGAGTTTTTTCTCCCAGTTCTTTTAATAATTGATTGTTGCTTCTTCGACCTTTATTTTTCTCGCATCTTGGGGTTTTAGGTGATCTTTAAGATTGTCTGTTTTGACTCCTAGAGAGCCTATAGTTTGAGTTCTCTTTGATGATATATGGTTTAGTTTGGTCTTACTTCTTATGATAGCTTCCTTAAGAAGTTGTAGCCATTTTTCAAGTATATATTTGGTATCTTGTCACTCGCATGCATCTTCAAGGACTGGAAAGTCTATATCTCTTAGGTCCATGTCCTCATTTAACTCAATTATTATTTCATCTTCCATGGTTATCCCCTTCCCACCCTTAGAGCATGCTTGTTGAGGTATGTCATCCACTTCCCGATGCTTTGAGTTTACAATGTTATCTTTATCAACATTTTGAATGTTTTGTTCCTGAGGTTGTGTTGGTTTGGGGGTAAATATGGGTTTCTTCTTGATGCTTTTTGTTGGTTCTTGGATAATGGGTTTTTTGCACTATCTTCTTTTGCTTGCCACTTTAAAAAATACTTGTTGATCTATATTCTCTACCGGCTTTGCTAGAGTGGGCATTTTGTAGAGAGGGTAGTCTAGAAACAGGTGTCCATGCTCATTACATTTTCAGCAACTGAAAGGTATATTTTCATAGTCAATACTTTGGATCCACTCTACATCTTGGTGACTAAGGCATATGGATTCTGACAACACTGCTGAAACATTCATGTATACACAAATGCTTTCATATGAAGTATATCAACCTATCTTAGTAACCTATGAGATATTAACAAAGTTCTCTAGGTTATTCCCAAACCCTTCCAATGTTTCCTCATCCCAATACCCCCATGGCAGAGAGTAAAGTCGTATCCATACAAGTGATGCATTGAAGCCTTCTTTCTCTGGGATAAATTTCTCGGTCTAGAATCAGAGATAAATATCCGTGGAGTTACAAAAATATGGGCCATTTTCCAATACTCTATCTCAATAATCTAGATTTTTGAATGCATCCATAAAAAACTCCTTTGAGCCTAATTTAAGGTCAACACATAATTTGGGTTTCCATCTAGTATTTATCCACTAGATTAGGGATTTTTCTATTCGCCAAATCCCCATGAATTTTCCAATCACCACATGGTCCTGCATGTATTGAAGATATTGACCGATCTTGGTGGAGGTAACTTCATACTTGGGAATTTTGTCTGATTTGCATATGCACTGGTTAGAATTCTGCACTATCATTTTTGGATTCATGTTGTTGTTTTGTGGCTCAAATGTGCCTGGTGGGGGATCTGCATTCCATGCACCTCCCTTTCCCATTGGTTCCTCCAAACTATTTTTCATCCTCTTGCCTGGATCAACAATAGAAACTTTCCATCAAATTGGAGCTTTATGTTGGCATAAGGGACACTACCAATTAGAACTAGTATATGATGGAGGAATTGCCTTGGATTTTTATAGATTAGTTTTATGCTATTTGGACACTTAGGAGTTAGTTAAGATCAACTTAGTATAAAGTGTCTCTAGGTAAAGTGTGTTTCTTTAGTATGCATTAATGCTTCTGTAATTTGATGGTCAAAATATATTCTAGACATAGAGTGATTCGATGGTTCATCTTCACCTTGATCTTAACGACTATTGATCTGTGTCTTAACACCTAATTCGTCCATGGTCTCTATTTAAAGAGGACAGAGGGTCATTTGCTTGATGATTGATTGTGAGAAACTCATATGTAAAATATTTTTCCTTTTGCATTGATATATTGCCTCAAGTAGCTATTTGGCTGAGGCTATGGACTGTTTTACTCTCTTAGGGTTTTGACCAAATAAAAAATCAGTGGATGTTGATTGGTGATCTCAATGTGTGAGCAGTTGCTTAATGTGTTCGACCTCATGGAAATACCCTATTCTAGCCAAACACTTGCCCCTCATTAGTGCTTCTTGGTTTTGAGTGTTTTTTCTTACTTTGAGTGAGGTTTAAACTTTATTTGAGTTTCCTATTTATCGCAAAGTTAGAAATCATAGGTAGAGTAGATGTTGGTAAGTTCTCTAGGTTGGATAAATCTAGACTTAGATCACAAAGGTTCAAACAAAATTAATTAGATACGTTATCTTATTGTTGTTAACATTTTCTTAACATGTGAAGATCTCTCTTCTACCCACCTGCAATCATCATGTAGAACTTTATCTATTTACTTCCAATATTATCGATTTATAGATTAATTAATTGCTTTATGTTCATAGAATAAGTTTGTTGCAAGTTTATGTAATCATTGCACACATGTTTTTATTTCAATGTGGTTCACAACTCTAGAGAGGAGTTGATACATCCACGGGAAGAATTCACAAGGGGCCCACTTGAAGGGGCCTCACCTCATCGTCTCTGATTACGGAGCCTAACCTGGTGGGGACATCAAGTGAGACCCTTATATATCTATGCATAGCGACCCGGGGAGTTAACCTCGAGACCTTATGCTTACAACTCACAACTCTCAACCACTTGAGTTAACCCATTGAGCTAATTGCTGTACATATTTATTTCAATTTATGATATATTTTTATATGCTCATTGGGATTTGAGGAAGGTTGTTTTCTATTTGTGTGCAAAATCAAAGAGAAGTTTGGTGTTGAAAGAGAATTATCTAGATCATTCACAAAGACAAAAAGGAATCAACTATCTGAATACAAGTACTTTTCCTCGCTCTACCTCATTCATTTTTTATAATAGAACCTACTAATGTTGAGAAAGTATTTATTGTTCTTTGAACACTTTGTTGGTGATCTAACCCTAATCATTGGAGAATTTCCCTACAACAACTCCCATTTGTAATCATGGGCTTCTTACCCATTCTCAATGCATCGACGTGGCAATAATCTTCAAATGTACAAAATGAATATATTGTGCTTCCTTGATTTGATACCGACCAAATTAAACTTCCATTTGTTTCAACCATTTATTAGACTTTACTATTAACTTGACCATCAAACATTTGCATTTCAAACTTCACTTCAACTTTAAAAGGAACATTCGAAAATGAAGAAAAAATGATGTTTTTACCTAAGTTTCCAAGATTCTCACCTTTAAAATATTTCGGGCTATGCTTGGATTCTTCATGCTCAACCTATGTTTCTCTATCCTTCATCACCAACAAATTTGTTGCCATCTCTATCAATTCAACAATGCTTTTTTAGTTGATGAAACCTAGCGTTTAGGTCTTCCTTGTCATGTTCTTCATGAGAAACCTCTACCATTTTTTTCTCCTTTATAAGCCTGGAAGCAATGCTTGTCCATTGTCTCAGTATCCACTGTGAGTGTTTACCATACATGGTTCCTCTCCAAGTATTTTTGAACATGGTTCTAATTACTTATGAGCCATAGTTGATGGACCTATGGCTTATCTATATCTCCAACACAGATGTATTGTGGAATTAAATGTAATATCTATGCAATTATTAAATTGAGTTCATGCTTTGGCTCCTTATTTATGTTTGGTATTAAGACTCTACTGCAGTCAACACTCTGATAAGCATATATTTCCACTAGTAAATCTCATTATGGGTAAACAATACTTTGCTACAAGACTATAAACACTCTTCACAATGCTTTACTCTTAAAATTTGTTGAAGGAGATTCAACCCAAAAGAACAAGAGTTAATGCATCACTTTGTGTGAAGGTTATTTCCTATTCAATTACTCAAGTGCCACATACACCTATCAGAGTGTAAGTTCAACTCATATATTGTTGAACATACCACGGCAACGACATATTTAATGAATGATGAGATCATTATATTTGTGACTTGGACAACATCTCAATGCTTGAGAAAATATTATGTATGATTCAACCAATGAAAAAACAAAACAAAGGGTGGTTGTGTCTAAAACAAATTATTTTGTGTGGATACATCATTGGATCATTGCTTGAGAGAAATGTTGGGACTATAGGGTGTTGTTCCAATCATTAAAATATCCATCATAAGTTTACCACAATCCAAGTAAAACCAATATATGATTTTGGAACCCCTTACCTATTGATCATATATTCAAGAAGAGACCACAAATCACTTTAACCAAAACATTTATCATTTATTGTAAGTTAAAGGTCAATAGATCAATGATTGCAATATATGTTGGTAGTTGACAAACAATAGAGTAGTGAATGCAATGGTTGTGTCTTGTTTTTCAGTCATAGAATGAAGATAATGGAAAATGAAAATATGCTAAGATTTCATTGAGAAACCCGTGGAAAATAATAAACACAAAATCAAAGCAATACACGAGCCATACAACCACGCAAAAATTCAACACCACTAGGCAACAATATTTACCCTAGAAACCCAAATGGGAAAACCAACTTTACAATGACTATGCTCAATCTTATTTTTAATCAACAATTAAAGAGATTTACAAATCATCTAGCTCTGTAGGATGTTAATGGCTTTCTCCACAATAATTTTATGTTTCCTTACTAATTTCTCTATATAAACCCCCTCTTCGTTCTTCTACATGTGTTTAATATAAAGTTTAAAACATTTGTTGGTGGCAATCGGAAAGTTAAGCATCCTTACCCATTCAACTCCCATCTGTAATACTCCTTTGCTAGATTGTATTTTCCTTATAGTGACTAAATGGAAATAGTGAACAACACGGATGTGGCATATGTGAGAATATGCCACATCAGTGTTGTTCACTGAGAATATGCCACATATGTAAGGTCATATGTGAGAATATGCTACTTAAAGATATTGAATAAATAAGTAATCTTTTTTACCTTTGAAAGTGTGGCATCATGCACCTGCCTAAGATAATAATTTGAAGGTTCTCATGACACCTATCAAGCTGAGTGTCATCATCAACGACTTAATGGAATTCACACACCAAACAACATGCATGTAATTTATTGAATTATATTTGTCACAAAGAAAATAATAGGCATAACATGCTTCCCGATGCTTTTAGGGGGTAAATTGACAACATTGACCACTACAAGTCCTCCATATGGGCCATTGCATGAAAGAAGTTAGTGTAAACTAATAAGAATAGAAAACAATTAAGGAATGTGTGACCAAAGAAGAGATATTTGGCCTAATTCACGACAATGTAGGGAATATTTTTGATAAAAAATATTTTATCGTCTTGTACATTAGAGGGAGAATCAAAGTAGTAGAGAAGAGAGTGACCATCTCAAGGGGATATATGTTTGTACCTCTCAATTTTGTAATAACTTATAATTGTATCTCATTTTTCATTATTAGTCCATGCCTGTAGAGAAGAGAATGTCCATCTCGAGGGGATGTATGTTTGTGCCTCTCAATTTTGTAATAACTTATAATTGTATCTCATTTTCATTATTAGTCCCTGCCTTTTAGGATGGCATAGATTCTATGAATTAGCTTGCCGTCGTTTTAATTAGTCTACATGAAAACCAACACAAATTTAAAGTATTTATCCTAAGTTTTATTTGCATAGTATGAATCAAACTTTTTATCAATGAATGAATATACAAACCCTCTTTTCTCCACCAATCACCCAATTCGTCCTCTTATTTGGCCTCATATCAAGGCGGAGTGTCCATTGCCCTTAAAATTCTTAGGTTAAAGTATAGGCTAAGTGTCCATTGCCCCTAAAATCTTGCGTTAGAGATAAGATTGTTGAATAATTTTTTATGAAACCAAGTAATGTTAGGAATTAGTCTAGCATTACCTCTGACATTAAATGTAATGATACAAATAACATCCATCGTGCTTTATTATGGATTACAATGATACTTCTTTCATGTTGTGTTGGTGCACCGCCTTGCAAATGCTATGTGGCATTTCTTTCAACACGACTCTTGCTCAATAGTTGTTCTCATTCAACAGATGTTATGGCTCTCAAGCAACAACTGTTCTCATTCAACATATATTTTTGTTACCATGTGCTCTTATTCTAAGAGTCTCAGTCCTTCCATATTTTATTCATTCTCTCTAGATAGGAGCACATGAGCACAATCCTCGGGGATGATGGCAGATTTATTCATTCTCTTTTTGTTGATATATTCTCTACCTTAGCCCCTGATCTCTGGTGCTAAGCTGATATGAGCAGAGCATTAGGCAGTTTTTTAAAGAAATACAATAACATTTGCTGCTTACTGACACTTTTACTGTTGCTCACTAGGTACCAGGAAAGAGCACTTCTTTTGTAGTGATTCCTCTTCTCGTTGGTATTCTCCCATGAACTTAATTGTTGCTCAAATCCGTGAAATTCCACAGTTGGATATCACTTTAGCTTGAACAAACCTCACAATTTCACTCAAGAATTGCAAAGAAGAAGAGATAGAATATGATCAAAATTCACACATGAAACTCAAAGAATGTAGAAAACTACTGTAATGTTATTCATCAGGTGTAAGCTAGCAAAAATATTAGAGTACAATAGAATGAATTCGATATCAGTGAAGGTGATTCAAATTCTCCTCATGGCATGGCTTGGACTGCATTGGACACATCACCCAATCAATGGTAGTGGCCACCGATAGTCAAAGGTTAGTAAAAATGAGTCTAATTGATGCATGTGAGCACTAATCTATGGAAGGAGACTCCAAGGAGGCGCATGAGAAGTTGTCAATGGTCAGTAGAGCTGAACTAGTCTCTGTAGCAGTCAATCTAAGAGCTACAGTTAGTTAACTGAGCAATCAGTCCTCAAATCAAGGAGCTGGTCCACTAATCATGGAATTGATTGATATAACTCCTAAATAGGTGGAAGAGGGCGCAGTTGTACTCCAGTGATGGAAACAAGGGCGCATCTATGCTTAGGAGGGCTAATACTGAGAAGAAACAGGCTCCTGGGGGCTAAAAACTGGGGACTAGGTGCTGGGAGACTACCATACTAATGACTGGATGCATGCATGCATGCAGAATGCATGCAAATACAAATGATGATGGTGAGAATATTCCAACAAAATATTCTCTTCAGTTGAACTTGGACGATGCTTTGCCACTCCCTCTAATACCATTGTAATGTGTAGGAAGTAAAATATATTTCTAATTACAATATTATTGGCGATCACTATGATGAGTGTAGTGCAAGAAAATAATTTATTCATTATCAGATTGTTGTTCAAGGATACAACCAAGTAAGAAAGGGTACACAAAATTATCATGAATCTTTTACAACATATCTTACTTTCTTGTCTTATGTTCTCAGATTTAAATTAAAATGAAAATACCATCCAGTCATATGTTAGAACAAATATGTTCTCACACTCTATGTCCTCTTGCTCGTAAGCATGTTCTGATGCTCTAGATGGATGACGAGATACACAACAATGACACCTAAAGTTATACCAACTGTTTACATTCTTTTGTTTGTTGTATGTAGTCCCATGCATGTAACTGATCAAAAGTGAAAGGAATCATGTCAGAGAGATGCCATGATCAAGTACCTGGAAGAACGAACCACACCCACTCTTGTATTATCACTCTTTGATGTCATGAAAATAAAACAAGCAGCTGAATTTGGTGCTAAAAAGGTTAAATCTGCATATAACTTATGTAATCACCATTGCCTCTCATCCTTATTTGCATTCTTTGCAATATGACTTGAATTTGGTTTTAAAGTTATCATTAAAAACAGTTATTGGTTATTTTACCCTAGCATAACTAACTATGCGAACTATAAAAGAAAAGCAAAGATTAATTTTTGTTGTAGCACTATGACAGTTGATTCAAGCCCCTCCTCAAGAGATGAAGGGCATAAGGAACAAAGCATAGCACTGGCTACAACAAAGTAATGAAGTAATTATGAGTAATTCATTTGGAGTGCATTCTTTGAACTCTGTGAGTTCGTTTTGTTTATGCCTTGTAATACTCTAGCCACCAGGACAGTCTCAATAGTGCCTACCATTCGTATCGCTATCTCTAAATTTTTTTCCCTTCCCTCTCCACATAGGGCCACACTGTGAACCGACTTCCTTCAACCATGGACCTCCACTATCGTGATTCTAATGCTCACCTTCCTTTAATGGACTGTGTATCATTATATGATGTTGAGCATGCTTCACTCTTTTGTTCTCTATTTCCAAGTAGAAAATGCCCATTTTATTTCCTTAGAGTGAACCCACTCCTCTTCTTCATGGTCATAACGAGGTAAGTATCGTAGGAGAGGCCAAGTCTAAATCATTCAAGCATCGAACCTTGGAATGGTTATCGAACCCTCTCGGACAATATGGACAATACCAAAGGAAAAACAATGAACATAATACTCAATACAATTCCCTGTTGAAATTACTCCTCATGATTATTGACATTAGAGAGTGAGCTCAGTACACATAGAGTCAATATGGCAGGGCATTGTACATGCACTCTTAACTAGTTTAGGTAAGTCAAGGCTTCCTTTTGGTAAGACGATATTGCTTCAACATATTTTCTATTTAATATTTTTTAAATATATTGATTAATTAACAATTATGCTATAAATGTCATTATGATGCTTCGTACCTCATAATCTTGTGTCTCTCTGAGTTTATTGATCCACTTGAGGGAAGGGGGATACTTATTTATCTACTTTACCAAGAGCTCTACACTGTTTATAAACTCAAACCCTTCAAAATAGTAATACATTGAGCAAATCTTGATATTGTCTACTGATTTGCTACTGAAGCCTTCCTTGGCTACAGATTCCTTGGCTACGGATTCCTTGGCCAAGAGACTTAATTGATCAAGTGTAAGCTCTTCCTTGGCTCATAGACTTAAGTGATCTTGCATAATATGTTGGAAGATATTTGAAATTAGCCCATGCCTTCGTGCACGAACAATAACAAACAACGACATTGTTGCATGCTTTTATTCCGCCCTTTGAATGATCTTATGGTCATATCATAGATTAATAAACACATATTTGTTCTCCATTGCTCAAAACAAGGAGAGAACTAAGGTACATATCTTTATTTGCCATATTTAGGACTATTATGTAAAGGTTCTTATTTAGGCTAATATAATTGATAATAATATTTAATTGTCTATTATTAAAAATAATCTTGAATAAAGATTCGCTATTATTATATTATCTCATAATGGTCTTGAATAAAGATTCGCTATTATTATATTATCTCACTATGCATACGACTATTAGGTAAATATTCTAAATAGCTGATATATATTATTCTATCTTTATGGATATTTTAATGATATTTTAATTAAGATTATGGAGATTAATTACAGTAGCTTTCCAAACTATTATTATGTTATTATTGTTGAGATATTTTGCCATTAGCTTATTGTATTTCATTTATTTTTTCTCGAGTTTAGTGCTCGATGTCATGTCTTCAATTTTGACCTAAGCAAAATTGGCCAAGGTCACTTAAGGCAAAATTCATAAGAATTAATATGGTGGCTAAAATAATTAAATTGCCTAAGTAAAATTATCTTAAGGTTCTCAAAAATCATTATTATGGGATAATTTGGCCACATGAGACCCCTAATTTGAGTTTGCAAGCAAACAAAAAATAGCCAATGGGGGATTAATTGAAGAATGTTGCCCACTTAATTAATTCAAAGAGGTAATTATGAAAGTAGTTGGGAATTTAATGAGTAAAGTGGGTCAAATGGGCGCATTTGTCAAATTGGTTAGATGTGGATAAGGTTGGTTGAGAAATAAGGAGCTTTGGATTGTGTAAATGGTTAATGTTGGTTAGGAAATGGTCCAAGAGGTTGTTGGAGGGAAAATTACATGAAGAGTAAGTGGTCAAGGAGGTTGAGGGCACACTTATGGAGAGATGTGGTCAAATAATAACCACTTCATGCACGGGTTGATGGTTTTGTTTGCTCCATGGTATTGAGGACCCTTCAAGCTTAAAAGGAGTAGAAAGGCGCACTAGCAAAGGTTTTTGGTGAAATTTTATTGTATTGGATTTGGTTAGGCTTCTCTTGCTTGGGTGATGCTCCCCTTGCATACCAAGAGGGTGATGGGCCCCTCATTTCTAGTTGAGTTGTTCCCCTTCTAACATTGTAGTTGGGAACCCTGTCCTTCTCATTGGTATTATTTGTTTCAAATAATGTTACGTTTTCATATGTACTTTTCTTGTTTCATAAATTCCAATAATGCTCCAGTTGTTTCATGCTCTCGATTCTAGTAATATTGAGCAATAATTTTACTAATTAATGGTAGGTTGATGAATGATGCTTAATGTGTTGTGGATGTTGTTCATGACAACCTATTATATGTTTCTATAGTAATATAAAGGAATAAAACTCATAATTTCGTTCCATATTGCACTTCCTATCTCTTTCTCAGCATTCTATTTCTCCCTTGCTCATTGACTAGGCAATTTTGACTAGTCTTCATTGTTTTGGCTAAATCTTGAGTTATGTATATCCAAATACGATTTTGCAAGCTGTTGCAGGTATCTAATACCCAGGGGCACCTGTGCCAAGTGGAAAATATAGCATTCATTGGCCCTAGGAATTGTTTGAGTCGGGTTGAAAACTACCTTCACGAGCTGTCCACAAAATCTGCCTAGTATCCATTGTTTTGATCATATATTGAGTTCCCAAACTTCAACTGATGATATGTAAGTTGCTGCAGGTAGGGGAGATAGTTTAGTATCCATTCCCATCCTCAGTTCCATAAATTCGGTTGCCATACTTTGAATTGGAATGATTTGGAATTGCCTATCTAAACAGTGCACACTAGTTTAACTATCCCAAATCTTACCAAACAACCATCGAATCATCAGATTTGAGTGTAAAACCTTTTTTGCAGTTGGGTGGGAGTTATAGTCTATTTATGCTACATCCAGAGTGCACCAGAAGCAGTTGGGTTTCCATAGAAGTCTCGGGGATTGACAACCACGCGGTCCTTTTGACCATCTCGAGCGTGATGCACCTAGAGAATGTGCCTCTGTCGATATAGAGTCTTTTCCCATGTCTCATACACCCTGCTGGCCTACATAAGTCTGCAAAACCTGCAAAACATAGGTCAATAACCATCTCAAGTGTGCCCCAAGCTTCCTTCACCCTTGAACCTAACCCTCTTTGGCCTAGTTTCGAGTCTTTGGAGCTAGTGTGCCCATTTTTTTTTATTTTGGTACATTATAGTGGTATTAGAGCATGGTCCTTACACTTGTGCATTGGATGATCCATTGAAAAATATTTGTATCCATGTATTGGTATGAAGAAGAATATTTCAAATGGGATGAAGTGGAATATGAGTATGAGGAGGAAGCATCATGTTTGTATGATGATGCTATGTGTGAGAAAGAAATGTGTCACACTGTATACATTGGAGGCCGAATGCCTACTCCCCCTAAGTTTGAAATCATTGATGGGAGAGTGTTACCCACTTTCCTTCCTTACTCACCAAAATTAAAGGAGTCTACTTTGGAAGAATCAATACAGGGTCTCAAGAAGATATCACAAGATTTGAGGCAGATGAGAGAGTACCTCTCAAGGAAAGACTCCAAAATTTCTTTTGAAGGAAGTGGTACCAACCATGTTGAATCTACAAGGGAAGAACAACCTTTGGAGGAGCATTGGAGGAGTAAAAGTCAGCCATCAAAGGAGAAGGGTAGTAAACCAAGTTGTTACACCTCCTAAAGAAAAGGAAAATAAAGGAGGACTAAATGTGAAGCTTCTTCGGAAGTTAGAGAGATCAACAAGGAAGCAGAAACACTTATTCATGGGAAGTTGCACATGCACGTGAGGAAGCATGTTGTGCTAGCTTGCACAAGGAGGACAAGGATGAGCATTCCAAATCCATCCTCAATAACTAAAGAGGATCATCCAGAGGCAACCCCAATTGTGAATCTGGATCATGGAGCAATTACTGATGGTTGCTCAAGCACTTCTGAGACACTTAGTAATGGGTGTCATGATGGGGTCCTTACTGATGAGCGCCCCAGTTCTGTAGAGGCATCTACTAATGGATGCTATGATGGGATACCTACTAATGGGTGTTCAGGTCATGATGAGCTACTTACTGATGAGTGCTAAAGCTTTGGAGGAGCATCTATTGATGGATGTTGTGATAAGATGCCTACTGATGGGTGCCTAAGGGTTGATGTGGTGCCTACTGATGGGTACCAAGATTGCATGGAGACATATACTAATGGATGTCCATCCCTCTATGTTGGTGAAATAGAGATTTCTATTTAGGAGACTATTGCAAGCACCAGTTCCCTTATGCTTGAATAAGATGATGATCTTGCAATAGAAGAATAGGTCCCAAGATCAATCTCACCATCACTACATGAGCTTCATGAGGTTGATCCATTGTTTTATGATGAGGAGGTTCACTCTCATGAGCCTTCCTACCTAGCAGGGACGTTGCAGTTGGATGAAAAGAAGATCAAGGAGGCCTTGCGCATTCTCCATGACACTCATGCTTCAATATCATATCTATGTTGGAGAACTGTTTCATTGGAATATTCATCTTTCCTTGAAGCCATGGAGAAGATCTAGAGAGCAATGTCTGCAATCCAAGGTAATTTTTCATACATGATATTTAACAGAGATCACTTGTATGAGCTTGTACATATGTTGCATGGAGCATATTTGAAGGATGAGGAGGATATTTGCAAGCTTAATTATTAGTTGATGGCCACTCAATATTCTTTGAGATGCACTCAAAGAGCTCTCTTAGAGTCTCATAAGCATGGTAGAGAAACTTCACCAAGATTTGCATAGATCACATGATCCCTCCTACATTCCAGTCAGCCATTCTCCCCCTTGGTTGATGACATTCAAATTTCTATGGAGGAACCTCATGAGATGGTGGTTCATGAGGTGCATGATGACATGCATGTGCTTTAGGATTTTTGGGATGTTGATGATGAGTTCCAAGCACATCCTTCCTTCCAGAGCAAAACTGAGCTACTTTATGGAGAGAGCCACACCTCCATGGAAGAGTCAGAAGAGCTGCTTGTTGATGGAACAACCCATGAGGATGATGTTCATGTATCCACATTCTTGGTGGATATGTCTTGCAGAGAATTGGTTCATCCTTCTTCATCCTATACTTCTTCTCCTGCTACATCATTTGAGGATGAAAATTGCGTGAAAGGATTCTTTTTGTTGGTGCCACATGAGGAGTATGAGACTCCCACCCTTCTTGATGATGATTGTATAGTCAAGCCACATGGTTTGAAAATTGCACCACCTTCTTTTCAACATCATAGATATTCATTGACACATCTTGATGCTTTATCCATGCACAACAATGCATGGCACCTCCACTTGAACCATTTGAGTGGAACCATATACAGTGAGTTGAGCTCTTCCTTTGGAGCACAACTTGCACTTGAGGAATCCACAAGCTTCCCACTTGGACCTGATTGTGTGAGTGTTTGTTCATCCATTGATGGGGTGAGTAAATACTTGATGGAGATGAGTGCCCTTACTGTTACAAATTCTGCTCACATTCATAGAGACACACATGTCACATCATTTTCTTTTTGTGAGCAGTTGTATGGTGCCTACATTCTTTTTGGTTGGACATGATATCTTCACCTATGTCACTTGGGTTGTAGCATGTTGAGTTTCCATGGTGATATGCACACGATACATGATTTGTTGAGACTCTCTTTGATTCGGCCCTATTTCGAGGAGTTCTAAATTTGGGTGGAAAGCCTCTCTTCCATTCGACCTTGTATTGATTTTTCTATATGGTTGTGGGATCTTAGTATCCTTCATGACGATTCATCTTTCCTTATGACCATGATGTTTGGAAGGATGCATGCTAGACAATGGGACCTTGGAATTCCTTGGGATGTCAAGCTTCCACTTGGATATTTGCAGTAGAGGCAATGGGATCCAGGCATTCTTTTTCCTGATGGATTTTGTTGGATGGAATTCTCATTGATGGGAGTGCAACACAAGCAATGGGACCATAGAATTGCTTATTTTGAGTTCATTTGCAACATCATTTGGTTTGTTGGCTTTGTGGAGCAAGCCAATCTTTATGTACCATGTTCTCATGCATGGTGTATGTTTTCATAAAAATCCTTGGATTTTACTTGCATATGTTTCACACCTTACATTTTTTAGGATCATTTGGGATCCTCGAATCAGTTGTACTTAGCACTCATGCTGAGTAAATGTTTTGATGGTGGAGCTATTCTTTGGGATCCTTCTCAAAGTTTAGTTGGGGTTTTTAGAGATACAACTAAGCACATCATAGTTGCAGTCATGATCTTTCATGTGTTAAGACTCTTGGAAGTCTTGAAATGGAGGATGGATGGATAATTGTTTCCTTATTGTTGATAGATTAATGGAGATGTCTTTCATATCATTTGGTTTGTGGGAGCATGCATTGGTTGCATGTACATGTTCACTTCTATGCAGTAGTTGGCAGAGACCCATGGTGAGATTCAATGTGGCTACATCATTGAGGTAGATATTCAGGAGTTGGTTGGATGAGAACATGACTTCACTCTAAACTTGCTTGAGGACAAGCAATCTTAGGAGGGGAGGATTTTCATGTTAATTATTATGGGATAACTTGGCCACATGAGACCCCTAATTTGAGTTTGCAAGCAAAAAAAGAAGCCAATGGGGGAATAATTGAAGACTGTTGCCCATTTATTAATTCAAAGAGGTAATTATGAAAGTAGCTGAGCATTTAATGAGTAAATTGGGTCAAATGGGTGCATTTGACGAATTGGTTAGATGTGGATAAGGTTGGTTGAGAAACAAGGAGCCTTGGTTTGTGTAAACGGTTAATGTTGGTTAGGAAATGGTCCAAGAGGTTGTTGGAGGGAAAATTACATGAAGAGGAAGTGGTCAAGGAGGTTGAGGGTGCACTTATGGAGAGATGTGGTCAAATAATAACCACTTCATGCATGGGTTGATGGTTTTGGTTGCTCCATGGTATTTTCCCATGGTATTGAGGACCCTTCAAGCTTAAGAGGAGCAATAAGGCGCACTTGCAAAGGTTGTTGATGAAATTTTATTGTATTGGAATTGCTTAGGCTTATATTGCTTGGGTGATTCTCCCCTTGCATACCAAGAGGGTGATCATGGGCCCCTCATTTCTAGTTGGGTGGTGTTTCCCTTCTAACACTATATTGCCAATTGAGTGGATCTTTCCAATTCAACCGGATATAAAGGAGTTGGGAACCCCATCCTTCTCATTGAGCTTATTTTTTGTATATCATGTTATGTTTTCAGATGTACTTTTCCTATTTCAGAAATTCCAATAATGCTCCAGTTGTTTCCTGCTCTCAATTATAGTAATATTGAGCAATAATTTTACTAATTAATGGTAGGTTGATGAATGATGATTAATGTGTTGTGGATTCTATTCATGAAAGCCTCTAATATGTTTATACAATCATCTACAAGAATAAAACTCAGAATTCCATTCGAAACTGCACTTCCTATCTCTTTCTCAACATTCTATTCCCCCCTTGTTCATTGACTAGGCAATTTTGACCAATATTCACTGTTTTAGTTGTATTTTGAATTTTGTATATCCAAATCCGATTATGCAAGATACTACATGTAGTTAAGACCTAGGGGTGCCTATCCCAAGTGGAAAATATAACATTTGTTGGTCGTAGGTACCATTTGAGTCGGGTTGAAAACTGGCTTCTCGAGATGTCCACAAAATCTTCCTAGACTCCACTGTTTTGATCATATCTTGAGTTCCTGAACTCCAAATGATGATCAATATGTTTCTAAATGTAGGGGAGACAGTCTATTATCTATCCCTAGCCTTAGTTATAGAAATTGGGTGTTCCTAGTGTGACTTGTAACCATTTGTAAATTTCCTATCTCAGCAGTCCACACTAGTTTAACTTTCCCAAATCTTACCAAACAACCATTGAATCATGATATCTTAGTGTCAAAAATTTTCTATAGTTGGGTGGGATTTATATTCTATGTCAACTGCATCCAGAGTGCACCAAAAGTAGTTGGGTTCCACAGAAGTCCTGGGGACTGACAACCACGCGGTCCTTATGACCAACCCATGCATGATGCACCTAGAGAATGTGCCTCTATCAGTGTAGATTCTTTGCCCATATATCATTCACCCTACTAGCCTACATAAGTTTTCAAAACCTACAAAACAGAGGTCAGTAACCATCCCAAGTGTGCCCCAAGATTCTTTCACCCTTGAACCTAACCCTCTTCGGCCTAGTTTTGAGTCTTTGGAGCTAGTGTGCCAAATTTATGATTTTGGTACATTACACTCGATGAATAGTTTACTAAGTTAGTTGAATCAAGAAATCTCAAAGCAAAAGTTTGAGCAAAGTTCAAACATAACCATCAAACAAATGATCACATCTTGACTTTGGGAGCTATTATTTAAGAAGCAAAGGTTTCTAAACGTAAAGTCCTTCACTGCTTCATTGACACTTCTGTGAAATTCTATGTCACAACAGATCTATGAGCTGATGGATACCTCATAAAGAAAGAATGAGCAGAGAATTAGGATAAGAGTGAAAACTGCAGTAAAAAGAGCAGAAGAATAATAATGCAATAGAACTCAGACACGAGCAGAATAATGTCACATGTTCCAATAATCAGTATAATCAACAATGATGTTACAATGGAGAGAATTTGAATCATGTAGGAGAATTCGAATCTCAGTTGGTCTAGCATAGGGATTATCACCACTGGAGTGCTCCAGAAGACTCAAAGTCAACTGAACTGAACCTAAAACCAATTAACTGAAGTCACAATCAGTTAACTAACTAAAGAGGGCGCAATAGTGAGTCTGTCATGCATTCCAATCAGAAAAGGGTGCATGAGGCCACAATCAGTGGCATTCGGATCTCTAACCCCCCACAAGGGTCAGGTGACTCAGGTGGACTGCACCAGAACACTCAGTAGGTTCCTATAAAATAGGGAATTGACTGAAGTGGTCCTAAAAAGATGCATGTAGGGCTCAAAAGGTGGTAGATGGATCTTCGATGACATATGCACACCACTAGGGGGAAAATGACATCATCAACAACTAGGAAAAATAAATAATGCTAGGTAGGAAAAAGATGGAGTATTGAAATATCCTAAGACCCTCCCTTAATCCATACTTTTGCATCCTGGGCCCTGGTTACTAAGACCAAAGGTCACCCATACAATCAAATAAATGATAAAAATAAAGAACTATCCATGAACCAAGGAAATGGGGGAAAACCTCATGGGAAAAATACCCCCTCTCAAAAGGAACTACAGAGGAACTCAAAGAACCTTCATACTAAGTAGAGAAGGAAAAAAATTCCCTCAGTGAAAGCCTTTGCAAAAATATTGGCAAGCTACTCCTTTGTAGGATAGTAATGTAGGTGCTAGATCTGGATTTGCTCCTCTGATGTGCCTCCCACTATGTAGAAGTTGTATTTTCGAAAACAAGCCTTTCAGGAACCCTTCTTGCTACTGGAGCGAATGGCTCAGTGTGGTCCAAATCACGAACCTGTTGTTGGTACAACAACCCCCCTTAATTTTTTGAAAAAATATTTGGGGCCCCTCCTTTGTTTTGTTTTTAAAAGAAAAAATCTGCCTAAGGTCATCCAAGTATCATAAATCTTTCCCTTATTTTTTCCTTAAAAGGAATCTCAACTTGCCTTAAGTTTTCATTTGAAGTTGTGTTTTTGCCTAAGTAAAACTCAGGATTTTTAGCCACAATGGCGGAAGCTTCGGGCTAATTTTGCTGCCACGGCGGAAGATTTAGTTCAAGCCTTCCGAAACCGCGGAAATAAATGGCTAAGTCAGGACCGCGGCGGAAAAGTTACCTTAAAGTCTCCGAAAGGGAGAAGCTTTTGATCAAGCGGGCCCACGGCGGAATGAATTTATCAAGTCTTTCCGCAACGGCGGAAGCTTTCATCTAACTCTTCCGCAAGCATCGGAAGCACATCAACAAGTTATTTGTGGAAAGACTCATCTATCTTTTCCTCTTCGACAAACGTTGGCATATTTTCGGAAGAACTCGGCTAACTTTCCCACGAAAGTGGGCAAGCTCACGTAAGTTTTTCGCAGTACACGGCTCCTCAACGGAAGCATTCGGACAATTCTCCCGCAACGGCGGGCAAAACTCAACTTCTCTTTCCGCAGGAGGTGGAAGCCTTCACCTAACCTTCCTGATTTGACGGTCATATTTATTGAAGAGAGGTTCGATTTGACCCGGTCGTACGTAGCCTTAAGTCCCGTTTCAATAACATCGCAACCACCACATTAATGGTTTGCACGTGCCAAAGTGAATATATGGGGTGAATTCCGTTAACAATTTATTATTCTTCATCACTCAGATTGATTTCCGTTCTATTTGAACCACGAAGCACGTCCATCGTCGCTTGAAGGCGCGGATTCACAGACCCTTCGGTAAAACATCGGCACCATGCCATGGCTTCCAGGTAAGTACATTCGTAGGCCCTGTTAAGATGTATGCTCCTACTTAAAAACGGTGTGATCCGTCATTTCATTTCGTTCTTTCTAGCCATGGCATTTTTTTCGGGAACAATTGTGCTTATCGTCAACCCGTTATTCACCTGGCCCAGAATACCGTCCTGCCTAGTCATTTCTTCTTAGTCACAGTTAAAGTCCAGGGCCATTTGGATGATGCAAGGTCATTCCGTTACTACGGTAGCTCTCCTTCTATCATTAAGTGCAATGGAGTTTGTTCTCCATAATCTCGGACGACGTATCGCTCCCAATATAAGAGACATTTTGTTGGGCATAGACGTAAAAGTTCCAAGGCTCCCACATTTTAAACTAATTAACAGGATGATGCATCTACCCATCACCTGCTAGACCTTTTCTGCCCTTCCTCGCACCTAATCGTAGGCGTCTTCGCAGTTATAAAATTTACACCTCCCGCGCTTACAGACCGGTCAATATTTGGTATCCAAGGACTAAAGTACCTAGATAATCCCTTACCTATTTTACTGTCATGATTCCTAATCACAATAGCAACCGCAAAGACAACTTAATTAACGCTTTCACAATATTATAAACTAGTATGTGAAGAAGAAACTTTTTTTTTAGGAGTTTTGGTTGAAATGGAGATATTATAAAAAAGACACTAGTTTGCGCTGTCAACATCGTGTCATACATGGTCATTCATGTTTAACCGTTGAATGGGATTTTCAAAATGGCTAAAGGAGGCAAGAGGAAATCGAAGGCAGTTGATGAGAGTACAAGATTAGAAACAACGTTCCAGGATACCAAATGCACTACAGGTGTACCTCCAGAAGTAAACTGGGGAGATATTTATCGCATGATAAGAGATCAGGACTTCCCTGAGGCTCTTCTGGAGGAGGAATGTTTATATCAGAACACCTGGAACTCCTGTATATCCAAGGCGGCCACATGTCCATAACTCTTCCCATGCTCAGAAGTAATTGAATGGGTGTTGCAACATGCGAACACCGAGACAAGAGTCATGGCAGATAACACGGGAAAGGCCTTTGCTTCGTTTCACCCGTCTTATATCGCAACGGATTACAAATTACCCAAATCACAGCAGCGGCTTGATGATGCATGGTTGGAAGGAATCCATATGGATAATCTAGACATGGCAAGAAGGATGTTAATTACAGGCAAGCAAATCAGGAGAAAAGACAGTGAGGAGTATGAAGTTCAGAATCTGAGACCTCCTTTCAGACTGATCGCTCTCATGTTAAGCAAAATATTTGGGAGACCTGATGGGACAATGTTTATGCTACAATGGGTCCCTATTATCCACTATGTGGCTTTCAAAGGGACAATCTTCAATTGGGCTGATATTCTCTCAGACAGCCTGTCATCAGCAATAACAGTGGCTAAAGAAGGGCCAGTAGAAAAGAAAGCGGAATTTTATATGGATTCATACCTCATAGATTGTATCGTGGTAAAATGTCCTTTCCCCAAGTTGGGATGCATATGGAACTCAACAGAAGTCTCATTGTTCATCATCTACAAGATCTTCTGGGCCCAAAATTACAAGAGGGATTACAAGCTCATTTGCGAGGAGTTCATCATGCCCCTTTATCAATTAATATTCAATGAAGAACCCAACTGCCTGTCTGAGAACACCATGGAAGCTTTGGAGAAATATGGTGATTTCTATTTTTCTCCAAAAGGTACCTACATAAGGATGTACGGAGGATCCAAAACCCCGTATATTCTACCAAGATACGCTACGGATTATATAGTCCACAAGGAGATGGTAAGGCAGGTATTCATTGATGGAATGGGTAATACCCTGTATAATGCCAAGAAGGCTAATTTTCCACCCTTACCCTTCTATGTCGGGGCCTACAAGTTTTCAGGAATTGCAACCGTGAAAGAGTTTGTTGCAGAATTGAGGAGATTTCATTTTGGAGAAAGGATTTTTCACAGGAATGATCGATAGGGAAAAATTGCACAACATTGCAAAGAACTCTCTACTCCCTGTGAGTATGCCAACTTTTTTGATCCACAAGAGGAAGCATATAGGGGGATCAACAATATGATTGAGCTACAAATTATCCAAATGGGAAAAGAAGGGGCTAGCTCGAGCTCTAATGTTGTGGGGAAAACAGGTTCACAGAGAGAAAAGGATGCCATAGAAGAACAAAGGCTCCTGGAACAGGCAAAGAAAATTGAAGAAGATAAACGTATAGAAGAGGAGAATTTGAGAATCCAAGCAGCCAAAGTTGAGGCAAGGAGTCAAGAAGAGCAAGAGAGAATTAGAGTGGAAAGGATTACAGAGCAAGAACGACGTGATGCATTAAGAAGGGAGCAGGAGGAAGAGGCACGAAAGAAAGAAGAGGAAGAAAAGAAGTCTCAAGAGGATATTGATCCCAAAAGCCCAGACCTGCAAAATTTAGATATGGGTTCCCCCATAAGAGATTTCCCCATTGTCCCTTTTACACCCTACAAAGGCAGTACAGTTTCTAATTGGGTAAATTTCGCTTACAACAAGAAGAGGAAAACCATTGTCAAAGAGACAGGTTCCAAATTGAAAATACCTTTTCGGCCAGACATCGTCACTACACACAAGACTACGGTCATGTGGAACACAAAAGAAGCTGCTAAAATCCTAACATCCATCTCCGTAGCCGCTGTTACAGCAACTACAGATAATGTCAACACACTAGGGGATAAATTGAGTGAAGAAAAGGAGAAAGCACGTCAGCTGTAGGAAGCTTTAGTTAAAGAACAAAACTATACAAATTTGATGATCGAAAAGAATGATGCCCTCACATCTCAGAAGGAAGAGTTAAAAGAAACTCTCCAACAACTGGAAGCTGACAGGAGAGCTCTGGAAATACAAGTAAGGATGTTAGAAGAAGAAAAGGGAGAGCTTGAAGGAAAAAATCTGAGGCTTGAATTAGAGAAGTTTGACAACATTCAATAGATTGTTGACCTAAAAGAACACAATGAATTATTAGAACAACAATTAAAGCTGGCCAACAGCAGAATGGGAGACATTAGCCCCTTCCACGAGCAAGCCTGTGAAATACTGAGAGACCTATGGCGTACAAGAGCTTCTATCAGAGGAAATATACAAGCTAAAAGCAATAATGGCCCAGGTTAAGGAAATCAATGTTGAAGCCACTCGGGTCAGGAAGAAGCACACATGCATCAGGGGAGAAATTAAAAAACACATTGAATGGAGGGAAGGGAAATCAGAGTTCCCGGCAAATTTTCCCCTTAAGTCTGTTGTTGAGTACAGGGCAGATATACGCACCCTACATTATTCTAAGGATTGCGGAGTAAAGTTGGCCGCTGTGACCTCAGCTACTTATGAGCGGTGCAAGAATTTGTATTCCCAAGTACGAGCCACACAGGAAAGTTGTCATATAGCCATGCCTCCAAATTTAGAAGAATTCCTGGATAAAGCACAACGTTTATCTAAACTAAGTGAAGAACTCAAGGCAGAGAATGAGTATGTGTAGAAGCTAGATGTCTTGACTTCAGAAGACCTGCACCAATTTATCAGTGAAGCAACTATTCATAAGCACCGCCTAGAAGAAAGTCTCAAGGCCACAATGGCAGAAATAACTGTTTTAGCAGAAGAACTCGCCAAGCAGAGAGTGTCCCTCAGATTTATGATTCCCCTGGTTGGAATGAATATAGTAAAAGAAACAAATCAGTGGGGAAATTATATTGTAGAAATGGATAGGACGTTGGAAGCCAGTCAAGCTCCCACATCAGAAAGTGCCCTAGTTGTTGCAGTAGTGATGGAAGAAGCCCCAGCAGTCCCAGAAATTCCTAAGTCGCCCAATGCGCCAGCTCAGGGATAGCTTACCTTCATCAACGTGTCTCTTAGGCTAATAATTTATGCATATACCTTTGTAATATTAAAAGGACTTGTGCTCCCGTTTTTTGTAAAGTTATTTGAGATATTCCTATTTTTGTAATGTCACCACTACAAGACAAATTAGAAGAATAGAAACGATTAGGATATAGGTGGCAACTTTTGGCCCATTTTGTAAAGCTATATAAAGCTAATAAGAGGAAGGTAGAAAGGACTTTTGGCAGGTGAATGGGTTTTCTGTCTTGTAAATGAACTATTTCTGCTACATGAATAAGAGAAATCGATTTGGCGTGTGGAAGCTGGCACAACATTTTGCTTGAAGTCTTGTTGATTAATTGCTGAACTATTTTTGCGTTTTCATACATTTCTTGTGAGATCTTTCCTGACTCTTATGAATTAATTCTTTGCTATGAATGGTTTCATGTTCTCAACAAAATTTCTGTGTTAAATGGGTAATTGAATGCTTATATTTATCTGAGCTATCCTGGATAATCTTTATTTTTGATGTGAATGCTCCTCTCAATTTTACAGCTAACTGTGGAATTATTGGGTGTGTTTTCCAGTTTCTTACTCATTCTTTAAATCTGCTCCTTATAAGGATAGGATAATTTAGATTAAATTAGACTAGCATAGATTTGCTTCCCACATGCATTTAATTTAGGTCACGTGCATATCATATTAAATATACAAAATATATAACCAGTGGATTGGGCCGCAACCGGTAAAACAAACAAATCTTTAAACTCACAGTAGCCGGAACTGTTAACCGGACGGATTCCCCACACCAAACGGTGGGCGATCTAGTTGGGATTGCTTACTGGGGAGAATCCCTTGCTGATTGATGCAGCGATATTCGAGGCATCAATAGAACCTTTGAGTACCTTTTTTCAGACAACCAAGATTGTTGCCTGGTTGTAGAACCCCATGGAAATTCTCTCCAAGAGATTGTGGATCAAACCCCACCATCATGTAGCACCTCTCTGAGAGAAGTGGATCTGCATGACATAGTGCAAGTTTTGCATGATACTGAGATTTGGTGGTTCTATGATCAGATGGATCCCCAATTGTGTTCCCAGTAGCTACAAGGACTTTGTGAGCGCATATTGGACTTGGCCATGGATTGGGAGCATGAGTTGGATTTGGATGTGAATCTGAATCTTCTTGAACTTTATTCTCAACATCAAGATCTTGATCCTCGTCTTCATTAGAAGAGGAATCACTCCGATATTCATAAGATTCCGAAGGGGTAGGTAGAGAGTATGGCAAAAAATGTGAGAATTCATATGCCTTGGAGGCATGGTTTGCAAACCCTTTCGCTATAATCTTCCCAATGGAGATATCTGCAATCTCAATTGTGTTAGGACCAAAGACCACTTTCTTCGGTGAACTTGTGTGAGTCATCTGATATACATATAAAAAATTTGCCGACAAAGAAGGCACAAATAGAACATTCTTGAACTTGCCATGCTCCATATGTACCATTCCCATCCCTTCAGTAGAGATCTAAGAGTTGTCTCCCATGTGAATAATCAGACCATCTTTGAGATCTAGAGAAGAAAATGATTCTCTGGAGGCAACCATGTGGTTGGAGGATCCTGAATATGTGAGGAGGGATTTTGATTTCGAAAATCTAACCTTCAGTGCATGGCATCTCTCATGACCATTAGACTCACTTCCAGAATCAATCTCTCTTGCACCTTTTGGGAGGGCAATGTTGTGTTGTTCAAGAAGCTTGGTCAATTGATCTATCTTCTTCTGCATGCAAGATCTCTTTGGGTGGTTTCCTTTCTTGCAATATGAACACTTGGATTTCTCAAATGGTTTATGTTTTTCCTTCTTAGAGCCGAAGGCTCCTTCTGATGGACTTGACTTGGCATTCAGCTTGGGTTCAGATGGCCTCTCTTCCTTGCCTTTGTGCCTCCCTTCCTTGCCTTTGTGCCTCCCTTCCTTGCCTTTGTGCCTCCCTTTCCCATTTTCACTTTTTGCTTCTCCAACCAAAAGAATTTGATCTTTGGAGGCCTTCATGGCACCCATCTGGATCAACTTGTCTTGTTCTTGGATGAGAGATTCATTGAAAACTTCTAAGGAGGGCATCTTCCAACCAGGGATTGACATTCACCCAGAATGGAAGGTAGAGACAAAGATGGATAACTTAGGAACTAGCTTGCTCAGAATGGACAACACTAGTTTTTCATCCTTCTTCTCAATGCCGCACTACTTGCATTGCACAACCAGACATTTGAATTTTGAAAAGAATTGTTGAATGGTCTCAAAACTGCTCGGTTGTAGAGCAATCAACTCATTTTCCAAAATATGGCCTCTTAGCTCATCTTGTTTGCCGAAGAGGGTCTCTAATTTCAACCATAACTCTTTTGGAGTCTTCAATCCTTCAATGTGGAAGAGTATATCTTTGGAAATATGAATACACATGAAACCAAATGCTTCATCCAATCTATTCAGATACTTGGTTTTCTCCATAGCTGAATTTTGTTTGAGATCCTTCCCCCTTGTCACCCTGTACAATGATCTGTTCCGCAGTACCATTTGCATATAAGCCCTCCAATCAAGATAATTGAAGGGTGTCAGGATTATAGGCGAGAGAGGAGAGTTTGAATTGTCCATTACAACTGCTGGAGCGAATACAAGGTGAAATTACTACTGCAAAAAAATTGTTGCAATTGTTCCTGCACTCAAAAAATTGAATAACCTCCAAAAAAATCTGAGGAATGGAGGTAGACTACTACTGAACACTGCTTCAGGACAGTATGCACTTTTATTTGGATCCTTCACACCTGGATAGATCTCATTGGATTTCTCCAATGAATTCAATGCAATGGCACCATGGTTTGCTATGGAAATCCAGAGTCTTCTGGTGCACTACTGAAAGCAACTTCTCAACCTATTCGCTCAACATGCTCCGATACCATGTGAAATTCTATGTCACAACAGATCTATGAGTTGATGAATACCTCACAAAGAAAGAATGAGCATACAATTAGAATAAGAGTGAAAACTGAAATAAAAAGAGTAGAAGAATAATAATGCAACATAACTCAGATAGGAGCAGAATAGTGTCACATGTTCCAATAATCAATATAATCAACAATGATGTTACAATGGAGAGAATTTGAATCATGTAGGAGAATTTGAACCTTAGTTGGTCTAACATAGGGATTATCACCACTGGAGTGCTCTGGAATACTCAAAGTCAACTGAACTGAACCTAAAACCATTTAACTGAAGTCATAATCAATTACCTAACTAAGGAGGGCGCAATAGTGAGTCTGTCATGCATGCCAGTTAGAAAAGGGCGCATGAGGCCACAATCAGTGGCATCTGGAGCTCTAACCCCCCACAAGGGTCAGGTAACTCAGGTGGACTGCACCGGAACACTTAGTAGGTTCCTATAAAATAGGGAACTAACTGAAGTGGTCCTAAAATGATGCATGCAAGGCTCAGAAGGTGGTAGATGGATCTTGGATGACATCTGCACACTACTAGGGGGAAAATGACATCATCAACAACTAAGAAAAATAAATAATGCTAGTTAGGAAAAGGATGGAGTATTGAAATATCCTAACAACTTCAACTAAAAAAACACACGTGAAATTTTAACTTATGACAAACCTATGCAAACTTTGTGAGTTAATTATTCAAGCTATGTCATTTTGAGCATAGACATGTTGTTGCGTTGACAACGACATTAACCCAATAAATAAATGAATAGCTTTAAGACTTGTTTCAGGGTCGATAACGTGACCTTCTATGCCCCTAACCCTGGTTTAGTGTCTTTATTATCATAATTATTACTAGTCTCATGTTGTCAATATATAATAACATTACTAATATTCAAGTACACTTTTCTATGACAGAGGCTCTTAATAGATTCAATTGTTGCATCTCGGAACACAATTGCAGCAACTGTATCCGGTTGGCGAGTTAACTATGTTCGGTTAAGGGTTAAGAAGCGAGACCGTCTTCCATATTTGAGATAAATGATAATAATATATTGATTGATGATGATAAAGTTACAATAAGCTCGCCTTTATAGGGCTTGAGCAAGAATAGCGAAGGGTTACACCCTTTCGCCTTTTAACCTAATAATCTATTTAATATATAAATATTAATATTAATTAAATATTCACAGCATTGCCTTCCCCTTTTGGAAAGCTTTGTCCTCAAAGCTTGAGTATTTTCCTAATGTCGTCCTTCATTCAGATTCAGTGTCGGTATTAGAATCAGACACGATTTCTTGTGTAGAGACTTGCACTTCCTTCCCGTTGATGATTTTGCACTGTATTGTCTGATTGTTCCTACATTTATGGCCGGCCCGGGGTCCAATCATCACCGCATCGACGACATATGTTTTTCTTCTTTTTTCTATTATCAGAGTATTTGTTAGATGACTTTGATCTATTTTCCATTTCATAGGCATATGGTTGAGGTTTGTGGCATTGATGGCTGGGTGACTAAGTATCTTCACAGTACCTACATTGTGTCTCTTTTTCTTGTCGATAATGGTTATCGCCTCTTGTTTTTATTCCTTCCAGTTTGCGTTTTGCGGCTTTTGCTTTATGTTTTGCTACCTCTACATTAGGTATGTCGTGTAACTTTAACTCTTTTTGGAGTTACGATTTAAGACCTCCTAAATATGTTTCGAGTCTTTGTTTGTCCGACAACCCAAATATTCGTGTCGATAAAGATTCCCACTGATGTGTGAATTCCTCCATGCTTCCAACCTATTGTAATATGGTAAGTTTACTAAAAAATTCATCTTCTTTGATTCCTTGAAACCTATTAAAAAAATCATTTTTGAACAAGTTCCAGGTGTATGCAAAATTGTCTCTCTTCCACCATAAGTACCAATTATAGGTGTACCCTTCCATATGCATTGACACATATTTCAACTTCTCCTCTTGAGATTGAATATTGTAAATGTCGAAGTATTCTTCTGCTTTGTTTAGCCAAGCAATGCATTGGTCTTCACTTCCATTGTATTTCGACAACTCTATTTTTGCCTTAGGTGGGTACACTATGTAAGGGTGATATTGATTCCCTTTTGCTTTATGGTATGATGGTGGATCGGAACTACTGGACGATGTAAGTGACATATTTGAACTACTTCATTGTTGGCGATGATTTTTATATTTTTTATTCTCTACTATCTTACTGATAACTTCTATTTGGCTATTCAATCGTGCCTCCATATCTGGCAGTACTTTTGTTTCTATCTCTTGCTTAAGCGTGGCATTGTTAATCTTTATTTCTTTTTGCAATTCTTCTTGATTCTTGGCAAGTGCTTCCTGTGTGAAAATATGAAATGAGGCATCTAACATGTCTGGACTGCTGACTTGGTCTGTCTTAGGCGTTAGTCTTTGTAATGCCTCCATTAATGTATTATGGTTCTGCATCATGGTGCTCAAGTTCTGGGTTATGGTGTTTATGTTTTGAGTCATAGCACTCATTTTGTCATCCAAGTCTTTTTTTTTTTTTTTCGTTCAGAGTGTCAAATTTTTCACTCAACCTTCTTTCTAGTACCAGAACAACTTCATCTTTGATTTCTTTTTTAAACATGACATTGTTATTTTTCATCTGTTCCTTTAAATCTTCTCGAAACACTTTCTCAAGTTCGTCCATTCTGGTGTTTAGACCTTCGACGATTTTTAAATCTCTAATTTGGTATTTTTCTAATTTTTCTAGTCGGTCTCATAACTTGGCCATGGTTCTTGACCTGGTGTGGGGAGGTGAATATTTGGAATCAATCTTAGAGTAAGGGAAAAGATAATTAATGCCTTAGGGAGATTTAATTAATAATAATTATTACTATAATTATTGATTGAATTTAAATAAAAATAATAAATATAATAGATATTATATTCAAATACTTTTATTATAATTTGAATTAAGATTTTTTTTAACAAAAATAAATATTAATTAAATAATATTAATTTTTATTAAAAGTTAGGGTTAATATCAAGGATGCGGCGAATAGGAGGAGTGGGTGGTCACATGAAGAGGCGGATGGCGATGGAAGATGGTGGACAACACGCAGGTGGTAGGGAGCTGCGGGGAGGCAATGATGGGGGCAGCGGCGGACGATGGTTGTAGGGAGGGAACTCGGCGAAGGGTGAGGAATGACGGCAAGGAGCTGGTAGGGAGGACAAGATGGGGCAGTGACGAAAGGTGGTCTAGAGGGGTGGCGCAAGCAGATCTCGGGGAAATCAAGGCGGATGGTAGGGGAGTAGGAGGGGGCGAAGGGAAGTGGAGGATAAACGCACAGAGAGGAGCGTGGGGATGAGGGTCGGCCAATGGACGGTTGTGGATGACGCGTGGGGACGGAGGAGATGTGGTGGGGAGGCGTGTGCAGGAGCTGGAGCAGGCAGCCGTGAGTACTGCACAGTGGACGAGAGAAGCTAGCATGGAGGAGTGGCGAGATACAGGTTGTGTAGTGGAGGGTGGAGCGCAGGAGAGGGGGTGGCTATGTGGGGAAGAGTAGAGGAGGTGGGAAGAAGAATGAGAACAACATGGAAGTGTGGGGTGAGGGAAGGGCAGCGGAGATGCAGAGTGGAGAGAAGATGTGAAAGATGGGTGGAGAGAATGAGGATAGGTGAGCCGAAACCGAGCTCAATAGTAGGAGGAGCCGAAGAGGAGCCAAATCCGAGCTTAGGTCGAAGGAGCTGAATCCGTGCTCTGATACCAAATGCAGCAACCGTATCCAGTTGGCGAGTTAACCGTGTCTGGTTAAGAGTTAAGAAGCGAGACCGTCTTCCATATTTGAGATAAATGATAATAATATATTGATTGATGATGATAAAGTTACAATAAGCTCACCTTTATAGGGCTTGAGCAAGAATAACGAAGGGTTACACCCTTTCGCTTTTTAATCTAATAATTTATTTAATATATAAATAATAATATTAATTAAATATTTATAGCAATTTTGCTCATATTCACTAAAAGATTATTTCTTTCGCCAATAAAAAAACAAGCACTAAAAACAAAGAGTTGCATCTTGATTTTACATATCTAAAAAAACTAATCATTATAATGCCAAGACGAAACTCATAATATATGGTATCCATGCTTCTTCTATATCATTTTGTATCTTAATACAAGGTGAGATTATTGAAATTTGTTATTCTCAAAGATTCAATACTTACTATTAACCTTAGAATAAATAAAATATAATTTATTGTACCATACTAAGCTTTATAAATGGTTATTCCGCTTGTGCAATGTTTTAAACTATTAAATTGATTCCTTATAATGCATATTATGTTACATGTTTTTTTTTTAATGAATGAGACTTTCTTATGTTATAGATTTCTATGTTTTCTTAATTATCTTATGTATCTCTATATTTAAAACTTGTATGCCATATTCTCAAGGATAAAGGTTCCCAATGGAAAAGGGGATTTGTGTGATTAAGGTCAAATTTTTGTTATTAATGATTTTTTTTTTTCTTAAAAGTTTTATTTCAAAGCTACAATTATAACCTGTTTTAAGGAAATATCTTAATGACATAAAGGGTTTTACATTTTTTGGTTAATGGATTCTTCCTAGCCCATATATGGCCCATATGGAAGAGGTTTAACTTTAGTAGATGCCTTTGAAAAGTTCCTCACATAGAAACATTTCGTTATGACGTTATTATTGCCCTTTGATTATATGGATGCCAAATATACATAGAAACATTTCGTTATGACGTTATTATTGCCCTTTGATTATATGGATGCCAAATATACATCAAATGTATTTGTGTAATTGATTTTGAAAAATACAATTTAACAAAAATGTCACTTAAATGACAGAGTCATGATAATAAATAAAACCATAATTTAAGCACCATTTACTTTGAAAGAAATACAAAACAAACAAGTACTTAGCTAAAGTGAGTGATGTTTTTCTTCGTACATATCATGAGCATAAAAATCAAGTGCTTTGGACCCCAATATATTTGTGCAAAGACCCATTACATTAACTTATAAATCCAAACTAACTCCTTAGGGAAGTATTCAATGATGATGCATTTCTTATGCTATATACACATTATTTTTATTTTTTTTCAATAGGAAAAGAAACTATACTTTATATTTAAGTATATAAAATGGAAACATATATCAGCAGGAACTGCACCCAAAAAAACGCACACCTGGGTAAGAATCGGGACACAAATGCCCACCAAGGAAAAATACAAATCGACCATAAAACAAAACAAAATGAGACCCAGCCGCAACATGGAACATCATGCATCATATAGAAAATATGAGCCACCCTCCAAAAGGGCACCGTCCACTCAAAATTCAAAAAATATGCGACCCTCCACCGCAAGAAGTGCCTTCTTCTTCGAGAGTATCCGCCACCGAATTATGGACCCGGGGGAAATGGTGAAATTGTGTCTCCTTAAAATCATGTAAAAGATGAGATATCTTTTCCATCCAAGAAGAGAGAGTAATGACGTCCAGAGACTTGAGTCCATTGATCCAATTAACTACAATTTGGGATTCGCCGGCCGCATGAAGGAGAGACAAGTGATTTAAATTGGCGAAATAGAGAAGTAACCACAGAGCACATATCTCCCCTTTTGTGTTTGTACCGGAACCAACAAACAACCAAATGATGTAGAAACAACGGTCATCCAAAACAATATGTGCACCGGATCCACATTGGCTGGTAGTATTCTGCAAAGCACCATCGAAGGTTCCATATGGACATGGGAAATTTAGTGGAACCAACCTCCCAATTGGATAACCTGTAGGAAAATTAACCAAATCAGAACCCGGAGAAACACAACCATACTCCTGATAAGCAGCTAAAGCCTTGCACATGATCCACCTGGGACTGGTAAACTTATTTTTGAAAATGGCCAAGTTTTGGGCTTTCCAAGATTCCCAGAAAACAAAGCAAGCAATGGTCACATAATTTTAATTTAACTTGAACCATTGGAGTAAGCCATCCGATAAAGAAGAAACAAGCCAAACTGGAAAGTCAGGGAAAACATATCTGATATCCATCCAAATTGGAGCTGTAACCGAACATTGGATAAACAGGTGCATATTCGATTCACCAACCACTTTGCAAAGAGGGCATATGTTGGGGCCTATAAAACCACGTTTTTGTAAATTGCACTAGAACAAGAGTTTGTTGTCCAAAGCCAACCAAATGAATAGCTTTATCTTCAATGGAATGTACCATTTCCAGATAGCCGAGTGCCACCAAATACTCGAGCCACAGAATGGAAAAAATGCTTGGTAAGCCAGATGCGCAGTAACAGCACCGTTGGTAGTATTCCACGACCACATGAACTCATCCGGGACCGCAGAGATTTGTCTGTTTCCCTTATGAAGTCCGAGAACATAATTATCCTATTCAAATTTCCAGCCACCATAAATACCTAGCTGAGAAGCGTTTAACCAAAGTTGAAATGGAGCACCAGGAGGAGTATGTACTGCCACATGTCGCAGTGAGTAATAACCACCCACATGTAGGAATGTAATCAACTTTGGAGATAGTGTAAAAAAAACTGGACCACCCATGATCGGATCTTCTCTGAGACGGATTAGACTACCATTATCAGTCTTCCACGCGTACCATTCCAGAATAATCCCAAGAGCCGACAGAAGACCCGCCCATATATTTGACACACCTTTAAGTTTTAGAATACCTGCACGGAGCCACAATGATATAGATAATCCATTTATATATTTATCCTGAACCACATCCCCCCAAAGTCCATCATTCATAAGTTCCCGCCAAAGACTCTTCACCAGTAGGGCAAACAAAAACTGATGGCTATTTTTAATGGACCAGCCCCCCGCTTGATAAGGAGCATCCAATCTGGACCAAGCCACAAGATGCAATTTCTGCGGACCCTGTCCAAACCATATAAAATTATGCAATTTCCTACTCATCTCGGACATAATCGATTTAGGAACCTTGCTCATGGATAACCAGTACAACCCCAGATTTTGTAGGACTGATTTTGCCAACGTAATCCTGCCCCCACTAGAGAGCCATCGCCATCACCATTTGTGGATTCTTTTATCAAAATGCTTCAAAAGCCAGGTCCAATCATATCTATTGTATGCATTTGGTTTAATGAAGTAACCTCGATACAAGGTTCCTTGAGCTAGTTCGTGGAATTTAAAGGGAAATAAAGTTGAGATTTCCCCCTTCAAGGCCCCGTCCAATTTGTTTTCCAAGAAAAGAGATTTTTTTTCATTAATAACCATAACAGAGGTCTTGCAAAAGAGATCCAAGATATCCTTTAAAATTGACCATTCATTTTTATAGGCCAAACCAAACAACATAACGTCATCCACGAAGAATTGATGTGTGATGAAAATGTTTTTAGAAATATTGACCCCCAAAATCTGCTGATCCTCACGGGCTTTGATCAACAGTTGACTGAGTCCCTCAATTACAATTAAGAACATAAGCGACGAAAGTGGGAAACCCTAGCGAAGTCCCCGAGAAGCCGAAAATAACTCAGAAGGAAAACCATTAACAAGAACAACATAACTGACTGAGGACACACACCCCATAATCCACTTCATGATCGACTGAGGTATACCAATTTGAATCAAAGCAAATTTCAAGAACCCACAATTAACCTTATCGTAAGCCCTGGTCAAGTCCATTTGAACTATCAATGCTTTCTTGTTGCGAGTATTTATGCTATGGAAGGATTCCTATGCAAGGCCAATCGCATCCAGTATTTGGCGTTTTACAAAAAACCAAACTGCTCCTTAGAGATAGAATTGGATAGCATCGACTTGATTCTATTAGCTATGATATTTTCTACCACTTTATAAGCCAAGTTGCAGAGAGAAATTGGCCTAAAATCCTTAAATGATTATGGAATGGAGGATTTGGTATAAGAGCAATGAAAGTCGAATTAAGAGCAACATGGATCCTCCCCGAAATGCGTGTCTCCTCCACCATGGCGAGCAAATCCGACCCCATAAGATTGAATAATTCTGAGAAAATTTCGGTCGACCAACCATCCCGACCAGGGCTCTTAGCTCGGGCACATTTTTGAATAACCTAATGAACTTCAGTGAGAGTAACCGGATTGAATAATTCAATCCCTTCCTCATCCGAGAAGAAGTGGGGGTAATCTCTGATAACCTTAATCTATTCATTCACCAAGCAAATATCTGGATCCTCAAAGTAATATTTGAAATGCACAGCCTCCTCCCTAAGTAGGTCCGATTGTTTGCTTATGACAATCCCCTTTGCAGATTTAAGTGACCAAATAGAACTTTGAATCCCACAACTATCCACAAACCTGTGAAAGAATTTGTTATTTTTATCCCCTAAAGAGATCCAAAGAGCTCTAATTTTTAGCCTCCAGGTTTCCTCCTCCTGGGCTAGTAGGGCATTCCTTCTTTGTTCCAACAACATAAGTGGACCGAGAACTGTATTGTGAAACAAGCCATGCACATTGTTGTTTTGTACCTTGGCAATATTCGCCTCAATTGAATGCAGTTCCCTATGATTTTCCTTGTTTTTTTTCCTTTCCCACTAGAGAACCACCGATTTCCGTCTACTTAGTTTTTTAATCAGATAATATGAAGGCGAGTCTAGTTCCACATTAGTGATAATTCTCTAGGTATTATGAACAAGGTCCACAAAACCAGGATCCTTTATCCACGTGTGATTAAATTTATAAGGAAAATTCAATTTCTTTGCTTTAAAATCCATGTTATCGGACAATAAACTCAAGCGGACGCGAGCAGGATCTCCCTAGCTCAAAGTGAGTCTAGAACAAATAGAACAGACTACAAGTGCATCTCCTAGATCTACTTAAGGATCGAGTACTAGATGTCTTACCTTTTTACTACGCAATCCTTTCTCCTAAATGTTGATCCACGTCCCACGGTCGTCAGATCCAAGCTGCAAGACCTGTCAATACAAGAAACAAGAGAAACCAGTAAAAGACATCTATACAATAAGCGATCTAAGTAAATAGTGAAGCAGGTAAACTACTCAATATCATTGCACACATGAACAATATTGGTGGAAAGCATTTGTATTACTGCAAATAGAGTACATGATAGAGATATAGAACCAGAATCAAGGCTTAACGTTGTAGCCCTTCTCCGACGAAGCCGATTGCCATATCCTTCCAAGGAAGTATGAGTTCTCCAATGGGTGAGTGGAGATGTTCTAAGAATGTTTTCACCAGCATGTAGATACCATAGTCTTCCCCCCTTTGGGATGGGAGTGAGCTTCACTTATATAGGACTAAGTGGATAGGGTATGGATAGGATAGGTTGAGATATGGTAGGAGAGAGATAGGGGATCCTCCCAAAGAGTCAGGAGTCAAGTACCAGCTCCCCTAGAGGTCAGGGATAAGCCCCTAAATGGGCAAGTTTCGAGAAGGATCTCGAATAAGCTATTTTTTCCCATTAACTGACCTCGTCACACCCTGCAGTGGAGCAAGTTGCGACGTCACATGTTTCTAGTGTGCAACCTGCAACGACCCTTCAAAACCTACCACAATTGGGTACAAATCCTCCCAGGATGATTACTTAGTCCAGGTATCTTCAGGGGTGTATACACTGAATCTTATGATGAGTAGATTTTGGGTGTAACAGAATGCCCCCCAAAGCATGAAGCTATTGAAGATAGATAGGTGAAGTGCTTTGATAGAAGTAATGGCAATAGACTCGTCAGACGAAGGATACTACTGCAGTACCACTGACTCTGAACTGGCAATCTCATATGAAGTACAACATGGTTGTCGACCAATACATTGTAGATCCATGGTAGTAATGACCGCCTAAACACAATCATGGCTACTAGACACAAGCATAGATCCATGATGAGATGATAACACAACCACGACCAATACAAAAGTGGATCCGTGTAATATAACTCAAATACAAACTCCATCGCAACCCGGGTAAAATATGACTCCCCAGCGTCTTCAAGCTGAACCCGCAATGATACGAATCTATCCATGTGATTACAAATGTCTTGACATCGAACATGGTAGAAACCACTTGATTACCGGCCATTGATGTGAACCGTTAACAAGTGCGAGGGAGATCACCATTGGTGTCAATGATTCCCAAGGTATCACATTACATATCATCAAGCGTGAATAAATGAGTTGAAGTCGAATGCGAGATGAAATCTTTCAATCAAGAGTCAATGATGTAAAATCATGATGAAAGCGAGGTAACCTGCCCTTGAGGCATGCAGGGCCAAGGTACCTGGTTGGTTTCTAGATTCGATCCTCAGATGATGAGTTGAGGTCGACAAGGACGAATCCGTCGAAGGAGGGCCATGATGAATCCCCCATAAATCAACACGAAACACGACAAAAGATGTGTAGAGTGGATCAGATAGTACAGTAACATGTGAGACTGACGCAAAGTAAACCGATATGGTGACGAGTACACTTGACTGCAGATGACAAAAGATGTGTTCTTGAACATGGGCATGGCATGACTTGGAAGTATTGACACAATGAGTACGACGCAAAATTCTAATGCAACCGATGATGGGAGCTTTCTTTGAATGACTCAAAGGAGTAACAGGACTCAGAAAGTAAGCGGGGACTCATAGACAAATGGATGACCTAAGTGCTGTATGCAAATGTAGATGAGTGCCATGTTCAAGAATGACTACATACTGCCACTAATAAGGTATGTAACACAAACACTTTCCTTTTTTCCCATCATGAATGATGAGTGCCTCATGTGTTTTTTACGAGCTTGATGAGGGTAACCAGATGCTCGGTATAGCTCATCTCATAGATGAGTCCAATCCCAAATATTTTCTGAACCTGGGATAGGAGGGGTTCGTCCCATGACGGGCCCTTCAATGCGAAAATTTAACGAGTCCATAGAAGGTAAACTCGGTTGTCATTTCATGTTTAGAGAGTCCGAAAAGAACTAAAGAAGACTCCAATGGTCCTTTTTCGTAAAGTTAGCCTCATCGCCCGAAAAAGGGTAAAACAACGCGGGAGAGGACTCTTCTAGTCATGATTGGTTGGAGTATTCATTTTTCGTAATTAGTGCCTCCTGGTCCGAAAAAGGGGTAAACTATAACCAAGAAGACGACCATTCAAATACTTTAACAACCGTGAACACGACAAGTTCGCTTGGAAATCTTTTCGTTTTTCGAGAGCCTGAAAAGAGCCTAACAGTAGACTCCGGGGGGTGTCCTTTTCCGTGGGAGTTTAATGAGCCCGAAAAAGTGATAAATCATAACTCAGTACTTGTTCTCATAGTTTCATGAGTACGAGAACAAACGAAGAGTAAACTCATCATCACGCAATAATTACAGACTAACCATTGCAAAAATAATGACAAAACATTTAAGGGAGTGTTCATACCTGTGATGACCGTTGTGATACGAGAAATGGCACAAAAGACCACTTACAACTCCTGCACACTAGAAAATGTGTCAAATAGCCTCAAATATGACAAAAATGGTCAAAAACTATGATAAATGGCCCAAGAGAATCAAAATATTTGAAAAGGAATATTCCTTTCTATTTATAAATAGAAAAATGGGCCAAAATAGCTTTCATTGTTTCAAATGCCAATTTGGGAGGAGAAGTACCAATTTGGAGCCAAAACTTCCTTTGCCGATTCCAGGAGCTACGATCCGCCATTTCACCAACCGTCCGGACCAGGTAGGCCTAAACTTCATCCAGCAACTTTCCAGTGGATTAGATTTTGTTTTTAGGTTCATTTTTTGGGTTTTTTGATGAGTTTATGGAGGGCTACTGTGCTCTCGGCTCGTTGCAATTGTCCCTTTCGGGACCTGCGACGAGACTGAGTCGTCGCAAGCCTCGAATGGGAGAAGTGCGACGATATCGCACTGTATGCAAATGTACAGTGCGACGACGGAGTTGCAAATTCCAAACATCAAAAAGAATCCAAAAAATGGACTTGTGGAGGTTGGAGCAGGACCTAACAGTGTTTAAATGTCCTTCTTGGCAAGTTACCAGCTAGCCAATATGGTAATGGAATGGTGAGAGAGAGAACATGAGCTAGAATATGAACAAGCTGCGAATGATCCACAATGCGTGGATGCTTTGAGAAACTGCGGGTTACTGAAGTTCTTTGAGATCCAAGGGATGAGATCCCAGATCTTACTACTGACACACATGCTCCAGAGTTGGGATGCAGCCCAACAATACTTTGTTATTGGTGAGCATATCCTCACGATAGACATTGAGGATATCTACTTTCTTATCGGTTTGTCCCGAAGAGGGGACACTGTACATCTTACTGGAACACGGGCCAGTGACCGTACAGTTGATGACATGATATCGCAGCACTGTATCACTACCTCTCGAACTTCCAGTGGGAAGATACTCATCAGGTATGTGGTGAGCCACCCACTATGTACCATATTGCTTACTATTAATAGAGCGACGGGTAGCCAAGCCCCACACACGACTACTCGTACCCAGATGCTTTATGTGGAGGACTGCATGTCCCCCATTGTTTTCAACTAGTGCGAGGGTCTCCTCGCAAACCTTCGAGCTCAGTTGACCAAGTGTCGACGGAGAGAGCTCAAGCAGTTTGGTTATGGGTCGATCGTGGTATCGTTCCTCTTGGAGTGGATCCCTCTTCTACGTCCGCAGTTTCTACTTGATGACAGGGAGCCCAGGGATCCCCATATGCTCAGATGGGCTGAGGTCATGACCCGTCATGGTGGCGGGCCCATCATTAGCTTTGGTCCCGAGTTCTTCAGCTGGCTGGAAGGCCAGTTACTCATGGTCAAGGACTTTCCATACAGTGGCATGGACTTCCGAGAGGATCCCGACTTGATGTTGCCGGAGGGTGCAGCATGGGGTGACATAGGTGAGGTAAAAACTACCCTTGTATTTTTAGTTTTGTATATTATATTATTTTTTGATGCAGTGCTGACAAGTACGTAATACGTGTATGCAGATGTGGGCCTCATACGGCTGGTGGGTCTCTCCCTTCTAGCGAGGAGAGATAGAGGCGGGGAGGTAGTCGTTCCTGCAGGTGCTCATGCTGTGAATGCTTTTACATATTATGAATATTATGTGTGTGTGATGTACCAATCCAAAATGAAGTTGGCCATCGAGTCAACAACTGTGCTTAACTCTCATGGAATGTGCAGGTATTGAACGGATTCAAATGACCTTTCCAGGAGACGTACTCGTTTAAAGAGACGGACTAAGGTGGGATCATGGATGGCGTAAACCCAGTTCAGATGGGAAACCACTAATTGAGAATCCATGTGGATGACAATGTGGTTCATACCCATGGAAATGGCGTTAGTTAGGGTTCTGATTACTGCCTGATACTCTGCGGCATTGTTGGTCGCAAACCCTAGGCAACTTCCTCCTGAGCTATGAGCTCACCTGTTGGGGAATATAGTACCTAGGATGTCGAAGCAAGGTTACGGGTATGCTGGTTGGCACCGTCCGCGGACCCATAGCACGTTGCCATCTGCACACGTAGACAGAACATGGTATAAGAAGCGGAAACAAGATCTAAAGACATTAAAAAACAAAAGCATCACAGCACACACAAAAACACAAAAACACGCCATGTACAGTATATACAAGAAAGTATAAGCGTGATGAATTTAAGCATAGTATCTCTTCAGGTAAAGCCCATTGCGGGGTTCACCCAAAGAGATTCCGTCATAGTCTTCAAGCTCGTAAGATCCCTTCTCCAAAACACGTTTGACTATGTAAGGTCCATGCCACATGGATTCGAACTTTCCTGCTCCTAGTTTGTCATGCTTCTGGTCATAAGTGAGGACCAGGTCACCCCCGTTAAAGATACGAGGTTAAACTAACTTGTCATATTGGGCTTTGATGCGTTTCTTGTGTGCTTCATTAGCAAGAGTGGCATCTCAGCGGGACTCGTCAAGTTTTTCTAAGTGCAAGAGACGTTCTTCCTCAACAGTAGTGTTAGGAAGAAGTTTGACAACGAGTTGTAGAGATGAAATTTCGCACTCTATAGGTAGGACAGCCTCCAATCCATATACTAATTGAAAAGGAGTGAAGCCTGTGGCGGTTTTGACGGAAGTTCGATAGGCCCATAACACTGAAAAGAGCATGTTGTGCCAATTGGACTTATGTGTCCCTACCATCCTTTGGACCATAGTTTTCAAGACCTTGTTAATGGCCTCGACCTGTCCATTGGATTGCGGGTAGTAGGGTGTTGAATTTTCATGACGAAAACCCAACCTATCGCTCAATTCATCAACCATATGGTTCTGAAAATGGGAACCATGATTGGTAACAATTGCTTGAGGAACTCCGAACCGCGCTATTACATGATTGAACATGAAGAGTGCGGCGGTTTTGTCGTCGTTCTGGTATGTAGGCATAGCTTCGCCCCACTTTGTGAAGTAATCCACTGCTACAATGATGTAACTATGCCCCCCGGCCTAGGTAGGTTTACAATGCATAAAGTCAATGCCCCATTTTGTGAATGGGCCAACGGCAATAACTGGATGTAACAGGGCAGGGTGAGTGCGCTTCTTCGTATGGAAGTGTTGGCAAGGAGGACATTTTTTTACGGCCTCAATACAATCTTTGAAGATAGTAGGCCAAAAATATCATGCACGCAAAATCTTCTGGGTTGTATCCATCCCAGAGAGGTGACCGCCACATTCCCCAGCATGACATTCATTCAGAACGCGTTCAGCCTCATCGTGAGTGAGACAACGTCGAAGAATTGAATCAATGCCACGGCGATACAAAGTATCATTGATGATTAAATAATACTTTGCATGGTGACGTATCTTACAACGGTCATCGCGAGAGAGTTAAGGATTAAAGTGTTGGGTTTGAAGATACAATAAGATATCTCCATACCAGGGGTCAGTCGTACTGATGAGAAACAATGATTCATTCGGAAAGGAGTCATTGTGCTCAACTTCTGCATCAGGACGGGGAAGGTCACAAATCAGCTCGGCAAACACCAAAGATTTCTTAGACTTGGATTTTTTGAAAAGAAGATCAAATTCTTGCAGTATCACGATCCAGCGTGAGTACTTGACCCCAAGCACCTGACGTGTCAAGACGTGGTACATGGGGTTCGAGTCGGCGATGATGGTGGTGGTGTGGAGCAAGATATAGTGGTGGAACTTCTGGACGGCGATGACCCCCGCGAATGTGAGTTTTTCGACATGTGAATATCTAGTTTCAGCATCAGCTAGACCCTTACTTGCATAGTATATTACATGTTCCTGGGCATTTTGATCCTCCTGTACCAAAACCATGGCAATAGTGGTAGCAGAAGCGGCGAGATATAAGATGTAATATCGATAATAATTAGGCGGTTGGAGCACGGGGGCATGCGTAATGACATGTTTGATACTGTTGAAGTATTTTTGAGCTTGGTCATCCCAAATTAATGGGACATCCTTCTTGAGCAGTCTCATATACCCCTGAGTCTTCTCTTCGAAATTACAAACAAAACATCTTAAATAAGTCGCCTTCCCTTGGAGACTTTGAAGTTTCGTCACATCAGTCGGGGGTGGCAGGTTGATGATGGCCTCCACCTTTAAGGGATCAATGCGGATCCCATCCTTCGAAACGATAAATCCTAAGAGGCGTACGGACTCAACGCAAAAGATACACTTATGAGGATTCAGACGGATACTGTACCGTCTGCATTTGAGGAAAATGGCCTTCAGATGATCAATGTGGAACTCGCGCTGCTTTGAATGAGCAGGGAGATCGTCTAGGTAAGGTTCCACAAGGTCCTTAATGTCATGGAAGGCATACAACATAGCTCGCTGAAACATGGCGCCAACATTTTTAAGGCCAAATGGGAGTTTGCGGTATGCAAACGTTCCCCACGGGAAGATGAAAGCCGTCTTATGTTGGTCGGATGAGTTGATCTCAATTTGGTTGTAACCAGAAAAGCCATCCATAAATGAGAAGATGACGCTTTTAGCACAATTGTCGATGATCTGGTCGATGAAGGGGGTCAGGTAGTTGTATTTTGGACAAGCCCGGTTAAGGTCTCTATAATCAACACAGACGCGAATGGTGCCCTGCTTTTTGTTCATAGGGACGACGTTTGAGACCCAATCCGTCAATGGGATAGGATAAATAAAACCAGCCTTTAAGAACTTTTCAATTTCTGCCTTAATTGCCGCAGTCTTCTGGGGGTGTATCGATTGCAACTTTTGGCGTATAGGTTTGACGTCGGGATAGGTTTTTATTTCATGAGAAACAATTGCGGGGTCTATCCCAGGCATCTCCTCATAGGACCAAGCAAATATGTCTTGAAATTGCTTGAATAAGGCTATGCCAGCAGCTATTTCTTCAGGGAACACTTCTGGTCTATGCGAATATGTTCCAGTATACCAGGTTTCACGGAGATGTCTACCGGGGTGGTTGGCTCAATATTGGCCAAGTTTCCCTCCGTGTCCATAAGACATGTCAGGATGGGGGAATGAGGGAACGGGTAGATATCTGGTGAAAAGAGGGTATGGATGTTGTCCTCTATGTATTCCAAAGGAGGAAGAAAAGATGACCTATGATGGAGATCATCCAACGGACCGTCGTCAACATTCATAACTTCCATGATGGACTCGTCTGAATGAAAAGTTTGAAGTAAGAGATCAGGTAGAGATGACATCCGTTGTAGAGAACAGGATGGAGAGGCCACGGTTAAATGGTCCTCCAGTGTTGATTGGATAGCCTCGTAAATACGTTCAGCGGGTGAAAGAGGCATTATATATCCAAGCAGGTGTGTTGTGGCTTCATTCGGTACAAGCCAAGCATCGGTAGAGTGAGATAAAATCTCTATGGAGATCATGTTCACCATAGCAACATGATTAGGGGGGTCCGCGGCTGGAAAAACGCCCATGAGAGATGAATCTTTCAAAAGGCCAACCCCTACACTCTCATACTGTTTTGACATCTGTCCAATGGAAGGAACATGGTCACCAGGATGAGTAGTAGCGTCTGGTGTACAAAAATCTAATTGGTCAATAGTAACAATTCGTCCTTGGTGGGGGAATTGTACTATGCGGAAGATTGAAGAGGCTACTGCCTGCATGGTGTAAAACCAATTGCGACCAAGCAAGAGATTATAATATAACGGGGCCGAGACCACTTCCACGTTAATGGTTATGGTCTTTCCGCCCAACTCAACTGCAAGAGCTTGTAAGAGCCCATGAGGTTGAAAGCCACGCCCGTCGAATGCTTTCAACGTGGTAGGAGAACGATTCAATTCAGGGGAGCCAATGGCTCTCCAACAGGCGGTCGGCATGGCTCTCCAAAAGGGTACGATGGACAATCTTCCCAGCAATGTTCGCAGAAACTTGGAATGCGAGCTGGTGTGAGAGCCTCGACTTAAAGTTGTCAAGTCGAAACATGATGGTATTTGAGGAATCCGGGTCTACTGCACCGATGGCTGCAAGGAGAGTTTTGCGTTGATTAGTACAATTTTGCAAAACTTCCACGGTAGACATGGTGCAAGGAGCTTGTGCCAAGTCCTCTACGATATTGTAATTTTGTGCTGCCCGAGCATTGGGATTGAAAACAACTTTTCGAATCGTACTCTTGGGCGGTCGCAATATCGAGTCTAAGGAGGGCTTCTCAATGGTGAGAGAAGTTGACAGTACAGTGACATCAGTTAAGGAGTTGGAAGCTTTTTCAACATGACTTCCAGTGGATTCCTTCGAAGGGACCGGTTCGTAATATTGCGAGCGAGTGTTCAAATTGATCGTCTCGTTACGCAACATGAGAACATGTGTGGTATTGGATGGTTCCCCCTGGGTTGAGGGGGTTTGAGCAATCATCTGCTGGTTCTGAGTAGGAAACAGATCGTTGAGGACTGCGGGAGTTGGTTTACCCCTAAGAAAATTTTGTACTTCGTCTCTATGGGGACATTCTTTGGAGAAATGGTCATCTCCACACAGTAAACAAGGATACTTCAGTTTCCATTTCTGCTTGGTATTGTCAGGAGTGCTCTTTTGTTCCTGTTGGGCGGAATACTTTTTGGGTTTCCCCTTGTTCTTCTTTTTACCGCTGGACTTTTGAGATGAAGCTGATTGGACAAAATTCACCTCTTCAGTTACAGCAGGAGAGGTGGACTTGGTGGTGCTGTGGCCAATCGGAGTCGGGTTGGATGATCCAACAGTGCTAGCAGCAGGCTGGGTGTTAAGGGAACCAATGATTCCATTAGTTTGGAGTCCCTTATGTGGTTTTGCAGGGTCATTAACGTCATAGGGTGCGTCAGGCAGAATATCAAACAAAGTGCTAGATTGAGTGTAGACTAGGTCTAGCACATGGGCACTTGCGATGGCTTGTTCTTCGGTGACAGCACCTCGCATAGCAACGTCTCTTGCTATAGTAGGGATGAGGGATTTTGTGAACCAGTCTGCTAGGAGCTGATTTGGAATGGGAGCTTTAATGAGACGTTGTCTCCTTGACCACTCGTGGATATAATCCGAAATATGAGTGGCGGTATTCTAACGGAGCGAGGTTAAAAGCTTGGTACCAGTCTCATACCGTATGGGCAACTGGAAATGTGTCAAAAAGTTCATGGCAAGAGAACCAAAATCAGGAAAAGAGTGTGGTGGCAACTCAATGTACCACTTGGAAGCCGAACCGGTGAGAGTCCTTTGAAACAATCTAAGACAAATTGAATCGTCCATTAAGGAATTAGATGAACACCATAAGTGGTATGTCATGACGTGGTTTTTAGGGTCTTCACCCGGCTTGCTATCAAACTTGGGGATATCAGACGAAAGTTTCATGGGAATCGGTGGCCAGTTAGATCCGTGGTAAATAGGATCGTTGGTTAAATGGGATAGGTCAGGCAGGTCCAAAGTAGCCAGGAAGGGCAATTGTGGATTAGGCTGCGCGTATTGATAATACAGATAAGGCGTGTAAGGACCAAACTGACCGTAAGGTGTACCAGGAGGGAACTGACCGTAGGGGGTGTGCCGCCCAGACCGTAAGGAGGTCCGCCACCAAAAGGTGGTCCATTCAAATAAGGTGGGGGTCCACCTCCACCACCTGGAGGGGGTGGAGGTCCGCCGCCACCACCAGGAGGAGGTGGGGGTCCATAACCGTAATGGGGTGGCCCACCACCGCCTCCGCCTAGAGGGGGTGGGGGACCACTTCCATCGCTAGAAGGATGGGGCCCCCCACCACCTCCGCCGCTGGAAGGATGAGGGTCTCCACCACTGCCACCACCACCATAGTAATTAGGTCCTCCACCGCCTCCACCTAGAGGGGGTGGTGGACCACCGTCGCCACCCGAAGGGAAATGTCCTCCTCCTCCATGATAGGGTGGTCCCCCACCGCCTCTACCGGGAGGGGGTGGTGGACCATTCCCACCACTGCTGGAAGGGTGAGGGAGGTTGTAGGTAAAATGAGGCGGGACTCCACCAAGGTTAGGTGGGGGCCTGCCACCTGCCGCCTCCAGCAGGAGGTGGGGGAGGACCGATCGAGGGTGGTGTTACTTGAGGGATAGTCGGTTGGGGTTCGTGTTGCAACACAGGTTGTTTCCCCCATCGAGTGTATGGATTCCTGGGATAAGGTATCCCGTATGGTGCGTTTTCGGGATTAGGTTGGCTCGGAACAGGGTTAACAGAAGCTGGATATGCTTGAATCCATAAGGGTTGAGTTACATTTGACGTCCTGCCAACATGAGATAATCCCGTGGTGGACGGTCTAGCAGGTTGGGAAGGTCCAATGGAAGGTCCGTTGGGGATTCCACCGCCTAGGTTCTGGTTAGGAAATGGGGGTTTCCCCCCAGCCACAATAGGTTGACCACTATTCAAAGGTTGAACCAACGTAGGTTGTTGACTAGCTACTGTAGTAATAACATTACCAATAAGATAATCCGTGGGAATGGAATACCCTCCCCTTGAATTCTGAGGTGGGGGAGGAACTGGTAAAGTAACTGTGGTAGTGATAGGTGTGTTGGACTGTTGTCCTTCCACTGGTTGGTTCACTTGAGGTGCAGGACTGGATTCTTGTGAGAGTTGACCAGTCTTATTAGTGGTCTCGTGGTGGGGTGCTTCAGGTGATCCGAAAGATATCGGATGAACTGGGATGTTTCCGTCGTCAAATCTTATTTGGAAATGGCGATTTTGAAACTCTTTAGAGTGTTGCTCGAGACTTTGTCTTCGAAGCTCATCACCTCTAATACGTAACTGTTCCAAACGTTCATGGATGGGGCCAAAAATCTTGGCGGGTTCATGCCTATAGTAAGTCCTAGAGAACTCTGGAGTAGTCCAGTTAAGTGGGGATGAGAAGGAAAAATGAGCCACTGGGTGGTCTGTAGAAGATGTCCAATAAGCTGCTGAAAGACCAACAGCTGCAGTAGGGTCGTCCCGGGGTCGGTTTATCCATTCCAACGATCCAGGTTCTCCCGGGATGATAGGAGAAAGGTCTTGTGAAGCGGGAGTTTGTGCTCCTTCATCCTATGGGGGATGAGAGGCAAGTGAATTTGTTGGAGTTCGTGGAAACAAAAGTCCTCCAACATTCAAAGTGGGGTTTTCCACTTCAGTAACTACGACCACATTACGCTGATCCATTCTTACCCTCAAAATAACCTTTGGATTAAGGGGATATTCGGGTGATAAGTTTAAGATCCTACGGGACCTTCTCCAAGGAAAATCCACTAGAGCATTAGGATAATCAGCCAGGATGGCTGAAACAACGTTTCTCCTAAGGGTATGCTAAAAGAAAAGTAGTCCAGAAAAACCTACTCGACTAAGGCAACAAGCAAACTTATGTGACAGAGTGGATTCAAAATTCTGGAACCTCACGGGATTATCAAGGCATTGCAAACCGTGATATACTGCAAGGTCCAACAAGATGACGCGACAAGGAGGATTGGGACTGTACCCTTGCCTGCATACCCGATTAGCTGGACAGTACATGCATGCTAATATCCTCAAGTGTTGTTCTCGGTGTATTGCTTTTCCAAGACGGCCAAATGGTTAACTCATTTGGTTTCAGGAATCCCTGAGTGGTGTCTCCCGATATACGCAAGGTACGTGGGAGCTCAAATCCGTAGTGGTGCTGTCTAATGCACAACTGTTCGGCAAGAGAACTTCCGATATACTACCGAGTACGTGATACACCCTTCGATATACGCCAAGTACTGATTATGGTACTTGGTGGGTACGTGAAGGAGCTCGATATAAAGATAAGTATGTGGAAGACTACAATACCCCCGGGATACAGTGCTGGCAAATAACGACAGCTGCCACACTTAACGACACCGGAACACGTCTCTAACTTACACACAAGTTGCTAAATTTTTTACCTAGTTCTACCGTTAATTTTATCTTGGACGGTTAGGTGAATGCATGAGGTGAGTACATAATCAAAAGCATAATGCAAGCCCTGGCCACATGCACGAAATATTCTTTTCTTTCAATGAATTCTAGCTATGGAAAGGAGAAAGCTTTTTCCAATAGTATTGCCAAAACAAACTCAATGCAACTTAATTCCCAATTCAAACAAATTTGACAATGAAAGTATTCTTTTCCTTTTTGGCGAAACACAAAAAATCACAACACTACTATCCAAATCCAAGCATTTTTTCTTTTCTTTTTCTTTTCAAATCAAAATGTCACTAGGTAATGAAAAGAGAGGATTCTGAAATAGAATATGCAAGTTTTTCAATTTCACTTTCAATGGTCTAAAAGCAACAAAAATTAAAAATGCATCTATCTTTCCTTAGCATGGAATCAATTTTGCAAAAATCGAAGCGTACTTTGAGCCTTTCAAGAAAATGAGCAATTCATAATTCAAGAAAAACACAATAGATCATACATTCATTCAACTTTTCCAAAACACACACGAGAATTTTTCAATGCACAACAATTTTCTTCAATAGTGTTCGAGAAATGATGGGAAAGAAGCACTTTTTAATTTTTCAATGGATGCATCAAAGAGTAAACTTGATAACAACTCAGCTTTCATATCTAACTGACTGAAAATAACACACTACTTGCAGCACTAGCACATTCAGAAAACTCAAGAAAAGACAAGCACTCAACCAAGCTAAAAGACACACTTAACTCAAAATCAAGCAGCAGCAAGAAAACTAAGCAAGCGAAGCTCAAAACAAATGTAAATGAGGTCTGGAAGCTGATCTAATGTACTGATCAGATCAGGGATGGAAAGAAGGGAATGCAAGGGTGAACAGATGAAGGTGGAGGAGACAAGAGTATCCACCACTACTGCTCTTCAAGCTTGTCCAAAATGGAACCCAAAATGAATCCAAACAGAACCAAACACTCAAACACAAATCACAAGTGGGATCCCTGGCTGGATCTTGCATCACAAAGAGAGTTCATATAGCAAACCAAAGTCCAAACTGTCAAACAGAGAAGAGATGCCTACATGCCAAAATTTGACAAATCAACGCACTCTGTTCTTGTACACAGTGCGACGTCGTAGTTTGCATACACGGGAAGTACGATGATGTCGCAGTCTGCCAATGCAAGGGATGTGACGAGTAGTTAATAGGTAAGAACAGAGACTCAGAATGACACAGTGTCGCTCTGTTTCCACTGCCCAGGTGAGACAGGCGAAGTCTAGATTAAAAAAGAATCAGATCTCTCAGTAATGAACCATGAAATGGTTTGGGAATGAGTTGTATAAACTCAGAGGAAGTAGATCAGAGTCTTCAATATGAAGATCTGATAGTGAAATCAACTCCAAGAAGTAAATGGAAAAAAATAAAAGGCTTGTGTCAAGCAATCAACTGAAAATGACTCTCAGATTGACAACTACTGACCAAACTCTATATACTCCCCAGTATGGTTGCCAGATTTGTTATCGGACAATCCACTCGAGCGGACGCGAGCATGATCTCCCTAGCTCAAAGTGAGTCTAGAACAAATAGAACAGACTACAAGTGCATCTCCTAGATCTACTTAAGGATCGAGTACTTGATGTATTACCTTTTTACTACGCAATCCTTTCTCCTGAATGTTGATCCACGTCCCACGGTCGTTAGATCCAAGCTGCAAGACCTGTCAAGACAAGAAACAAGAGAAACCAGTAAAATACATCTATACAATAAGCGATCTAAGTAAACAGTTAAGCAGGTAAACTACTCAATATCATTACACACATGAACAATATTGGTGGAAAGCATTTGTATTACTGCAAATAGAGGAGTACATGATAGAGATATAGAACCAGAACCAAGGATTAACATTGTATCCCTTCTCCGATGAAGCCGATTGCCATATCCTTCCAAGGAAGTATGAGTTCTCCAATGGGTGAGTGGAGATGTTCTAAGAATGTTTTCACCGGTATGTAGATACCATAGTCTTCCCCCCTTTGGGATGGGAGTGAGCTTCACTTATATAGGACTAAGTGGATAGGGTATGGATAGGATAGGTTGAGAGATGGTAGGAGAGAGATAGGGGATCCTCCCAAAGAGTCAGGAGTCGAGTACTAGATCCCCTAAAGGTCAGGGATAAGCCCCTAAATGGGCAAGTTTCGAGAAGGATCTCGAATAAGCTATTTTTTCCCATTAACTGACCTCGCCGCACCTTGCAGTGGAGCAAGATGCGATGTCGCATGTTGCTAGTGTGAAACCTGCGACGACCCTTCAAAACCTAGCACAATTGTGTACAAATCCTCCCAGGATAATTACTTAGCCCAGGTATCTTCAGGGGTGTATACACTGAATCTTATGATGAGTAGATTTGGGGTGTAATAGAATGCCCCCCAAAGCATGGAGCTGTTGAAGATAGACATGTGAAGTGCTTTGATAGAAGTAATGGCAATAGACTCGTCGGACGAAGGACACTATTGCAGTACAACTGACTCTGAATTGACAATCTCATATGAAGTACAACATGGCTGCCTACCAATACATTGCAGATCCATGGTAGTAATGACCGACTGAACACAATCATGGCTACTAGACACAAGCATAGATCCATGATGAGATGATAACACAACCACGACCAACACAAAAGTGGATCCATGTAATATAACTCAAATACAAATTACATCACAACCTGGGTAAAATATGACTCCCCAGGGTCTTCAAGCTGAACCCGCAATGATACGAATCTATCCATGTGATTACAAATGTATTGACGTCGAACATGGTAGAAACCACTTGATTACCAGCCATTGATGTAAACCGTTAACAAGTGCGAGGGAGATCACCATTGGTGTCAATGATTCCCAAGGTATCATAGTACATATCATCAAGCATGAATAATGAGAATGAAAAAGTGGGAACGGAGAAGAATGAGAATGTGTTGGTGGAGAACATGATACCAAAACAGGTCGCGAGGAAACAGATAATAAAGGCACGATGAGAGTATAAAAAGAAGTAGACTTACAAGTCTCGAAGAAAGTTTCACTGGTAGCAGAGGGAAGATCCACAACCCCAAACGTCGGAACAAGATCCATTGGTGGAGAAGAAGATGACAATTCCACATTTGGATCCATACTAATGCCCTGATAGAAATAAGGCCCCCCCAATGATATCTTCCCCCAGTCTATTACCTTTTTTTTCCAACAAATTCATAAAGGATTTTTCCTTATCAGTAAGAGAATCAGTAAAATTGGGGGCCAAAATCCAACAAAGAAGTCGATACAGATGAGGCTTCTGGAGGGAGGCAACCCAAGTATAATGCCCCGGTGTCCCTGGAAAGGGTAGATCCATCCAAGCCCGAGCTACAATCTGACAACCATGCACAAACCCCATCAGAAGAATCGTCCTCCTCCGAATCTGGAACAGACCTAGAGCAGTCTCGCCACAAATGACCCACCTCCCCACAACGAGAACAATGAAAGGGTAAACCCCAATTATCAAGGATTTGATGAATAAACTTCCCCCAGTAGTGAATCTCCAAAGATTCTAGAAGTCCTTTGGCCATATATATCTCCACGAGGACCCGACCCATCCTCCGATCCATACCCTTTCAATGTCCCTCGTTCAGATGGAGAAATTTACCCAGGTGGTTAGCCACCGCTTCTAAAGCTTCCTTATTACAAAATGCAAGAGGAAAACTCAGCAAGTGCACCCATAAATGCCGAAAACGGATTTTTTCAGTGCCCGGGTCGAGCTCCGTATGCCATCTCTTAAGCATAAGACTATCAATACCCTTTAACCAGGTCTGTCCCAGAATAAATGTGGCGTGCTCCTCTGTTCTAAAGTAGAAAACATACAATCCATATTTTAGAATCAGTGCATCTTGCGAGTATCCAATGATTTTAGACCAGGTAGAGGCTACCCAAGAACCAATGTCTTTTGGGTTCATAGCTCGGTAGCTGAACTTTCCAGCTAGAGCTTTGAGAGATAGTGCAACCATTCCTTCCAAACCAATATTTTTTCCCATATGCATATTGTCCACCTCCGGGCGTAGGAACCAGTTCCGACATTTTTTTACATTCCCCAATGGGCAAGATGAGTCTCGAGGGCCACGAACGTTGGGTATTCCTAGGAGGATAACCAAAAAATGACCACGGGTTAGTGGAAGGTCCAAATGGCCGGTTAGAAGGACCAGATGTCTAGTTTCATGTATTTTTGCCCCCAACCGGAATAGTACATGTGCCGACCCCCAGAAGACCCATAGCACTATCCAAGGATGCCTGTTCAACACATTCCTTAAGGAGGGCATGATAATGTTCATCCGTTTTGTGGAAAAATTCCCGTTCCCACCAGCCATCCGACAAAGATATATTTATATATATATATATTAATTTCTGAATTAGAACCTTTTGCCATCATGTAAAGTATGGTAGAACGCTAGTCTTAACCGTTGACAAAAAATCCCTAAAATTCACAAACTGGAAATCGACGACCGAAGCCAATGAAACGAGAAAACCAAAACCTAGTGGGTTGACAGAAAACCCCAGAATCATGTGCTCCGACAGCTGACAGCCAAAGCAAGTGGACCACTGAAAAGCTAAGAAAAAACCGAAAACCCCGCCAGCATGCAAAGGAGGAAACTGACAAAAAATGGTAATATTAAGGGTAACGCTAATCCCCCTCGGAGCTCATGAGTTCAGGCATTAGAGTGGGAAACAGGGGTGAGTTTAGGAAAGGTACTGTGGATGAATGGAAATGTTTTGATGAGATCATCAAAATATTTTGTGCGGCTACAGGAATGGAAGTGAGCAAAAACAAGCAAGTGTTTTTTTATCATAATTTGGATATCAACAACATTCAGGGGATTACCTCTTTCCTACCATACATAGTGCAAGAATAAGATATGGTCTCAAATATTCGGGTTGTTTCTTGAAGCCTGCTGGATATAGAACAAATGATTGGTACTGGTTGGTGGAAGAATTTGAAAGGAAAATTAGTCATTGAGCTTTCAGATTTCTCTCAATTGGTGGGAGCTTGACCCTACTTAAAATTGTCTTATTGGGTATTCATGTATATTGGCTGTCAGTGGCACATGTTCTAAAGACTATTCTACATTGGATTAGGAGGTTAATGTTCAGGTTTTTATGGTCTCGAAATGTTGACAATCAGAAATTGCAGATGGTCGAAAATGGGAAAGATTGTCTATCCCAAAATGTTGGGGTGGATGGGATATAAAAAATATTTACTGGTTCAGTACAGCCTTATGTTTGAAGACCTTTTGGCAAGTAATTTTTGGTAAGGGTCTATGGACCAAAGTGATACATGCAAAATATATTAAAAGGAATATTTTGACATGGATAACAAATCCAATTAAGAATTATAGAAACTCCTCAAATTTTTGGGCATGCCTTATGTTTGAAGACCTTTTGGCAAGTAATTTTTGGTAAGGGCTATGGACTAAAGTGATACATGCAAAATATATTAAAAGTAATATTTTGACATTGATAACAAATCCAATTAAGAATTACAGAAACTCCTCAAATTTTTGGGCATGATTTATTAAATCATGTTCATGGTTGGGAAGGGGCTTAACTTGGAAAGTTGGGAATGGAAAAAACATTCTTGTTGGCATTGGTCCCATTATTGGTATGGAAGAAAACTTCTTTTTGTCCTCTTATCTATTGGAATATCTGGCAGAGTTGGGTTTTCTTACATTAGATTAGATAAAAAAATAGAGAGGGCCTTTACATACTAGCTCATATTGGTTGACTGCTACAGATCTTGGTTTAGGATATAGATGGGCAGCTGAATGGTATAACTACATTGCAAGGCTAAATTCAACATGACTTAGACTTAGCTTGGAAAATTACATAATTATTTGGTCTCCCAATGCTACTATATGCCATATCACTGCAAACTTAACTTATTGGGTGATTGCACATGAACATAATGCAACTGTCCCAAAATGGTGGTTTCAAAAATTGTGGAAGTGGCAATTGCCACTAAAAATTAAATGTTTTGTTTGGTTTTCTTTGGAAAATTGCTTAAAGACATTGGACAATCTCAAAAGAAGAGGATTGGTAATACCAAATTGTTGTGCTCTTTGTAAGAAATAGGAAGAAACAATGGAACATATATTTGTATATTGTCACTTCACAACACTACTGTGGTCTTCAATTTGCAGTTCCCTAAATACTCCACAGAATTGGAGATCTCTACCTTTTGATCAGAACTTCTATTGCTTGTATAAGGAGGTACCTGAACATCAAACTCTTTTTGCTGTTATTTCTTGGGGTATATGGAAAACGAGAAATGCACTTATATTTGAAACAAAAAATTAAATTTTAATGAATGTTGTACCATGAAAACAAAAAATAGTTCTTAAGATTTAATTTTTGTCTTCAAATATAAGTTCTTAAGATTCAATTTGAAAAATGGATCTCAAAACAAAAAATGTATCACCAAAATCAACTTTAAGAGAACCAATCACATTCTAGAGAATGACATAATCCATTATAGTTGAGGTGGCATTGCTTGAGTTAAAGATATCTACTTGTCAAATCCTAAATGGTGAATAAAAACCCATAATTAACTACTCATAATAGAAAATATACTCACAAATTACTTTTTGAATATTATATATATTTAATACTTTTAAAGTACTTAAAAAAAAAGTACTCTAAAATACTTTCCTATTTCAATATAAAATACATTCTAAATTCTAAATTCTAAAATTTAAACTTCACCTATACCAACTTTCAAAATCCTAAATGTACTTTTCCAAACGAATAATATGTGTTATGTAATTTTATATAATATATATAATATAATATATGTATATAATGTCAAAACAGGGTTTTGACATTATATACATATATTATATTATATATATATATTACAAAACTGAAGTACCACCACATAATGTACGTGACATATGTGATGGTACTTAAGTATTATTATTATTAATTAAAGAAAAATGATTAATTAAATAAAGTTAAATTTATATGAATTAAATTTATAAATTTATTTATATTATTGATATAAGTTTTAATTTATTTTATTTTATGAAAACTTTAATTTAGTGTATTTATGTATTAAAAATATTTTTATTTTTAATTATAGAGAGTTTTTTATTGACTTTATTTTGTACATCTCTGTAATTTAACTTAACCATAGTTACATTGGTTGTAGTGTAAAAGGTGAGTTGTAAATATACCTCTCCCACAAAATGCCTAACTCACAATATTTTATTATATTTCTTATGAGGCCCATTTTAGACCTCAAAATTTCCCTAATATGGATAGTGGGTTTATATAATGAATGTACTGCTTAAGAAGTCCAGCTCCAAATATTTTCAGTAGTTACAAGATATATCTGTAGGATTGGTTGCTACATGATTTTTTGATGGAGCTTCCCATAATGGATGTTGTGTTGCAGGTGTAATACTCAATTTGAATACTGAACACACCTTCAAAATAAAAATGAATTGTGGACAAGGATCAAACACTAAGGCTAAATTGTTAACCTTATGGTGTCTTTGCAAGGTGGCTACAATCTTTGGGACTGACTCTATAGATTTTTTGGGGGATTCGCAGGTAATTGTTTAGTGAGATCTGGGAAATTACAACCTATAGGTCTTGTCATTGATCAACTGGTGCAAACGTACAAATTTTCTCCTTTCATCTTTTTCAACATTGGAATTGTAGCATATATACAAGGATTTAAATAGAGATGCAGGTATCCTATCAAAATAAGTACTTTTGGAGAAAGAAGGAATCATATGGTGGCAAGAGTTTGAAAATTCGACACTGATTGACAATGGGGCATTCAATATTTTCCCGAGTTAACTCCTTGCAATGTCACTGTTGATGGTCTCTTAGATATTATTAGTCTATGTGGGATCTTGGTCATGGTAGCAGTTTTAGCTTTTGGACACATATTTTTGTTTTAGTGGTATGTTGCAGATATAGACTTGTTCTTACGATAACTATGTTGAACAGTTAAGAGGATGTACTTTTTGATTCAAGTAATTTGAATAACAAAAGTATAGTTTTTTTCTTGCTGGAAAAAAAAATCATATTATAATCAGGACAAATTTATGACCCAATATTGACCATATTTTAATTTAATTTTATTCAGGATTAGTCTATCAAAATATTGTCCATGTTTTGATTTAATTTTATTCATCTATCGCAAATAGATGAAGATATACTCATGATTATTCTATCATATACATATCTAAATATCATATGTTTGAGTTTTAAAACAATCCCTTCATAAAGTTTTGTTCTTTAAGTGATTATGTGATATTTATGATATAAAACACTTATAATTAAATAAAAGACATTATAAAGATACATCAATTAAAAGTAACATGTAACTTGTCTCTCACCAAACCGCTCACCTAATTAGAGGAAGGGCTATATTCTTTAAACACGAAGACTATTGCGAGAAATTTCCTTATGCACTTCGTAGTGTATATGGGTATTACACCCCACTGCCCTCAAATTGTCGAATTACTCTTGAACTCACAGGCTTCCACCATCACCCTTTGCAACTATGATGATTAGCCTTTCCAACTTAAAATAAATCCTTACATCAATATTATAAACTTCATCGATATTTTACATCCAATTAGTTCCTTGTAAAAGAATGAATGAATAGCCTATTTATTAAATAATTCTCAAGCCTAGCTACCCCGGATGGGGTGTCCTAAATGTAGAAATGACGAGTGATCGGGAGGCGCATGGTGAAGCCGTGGTGCCACGTGTCTAAGGGTGTGACTCATAATTCTCACAGATTGATTATTATTATAACCTCTGGGTAGGGATTTGGAGGTGGATCATGCGATGGATGCTTGGTACAGGGAACATGCTAATCTTTAATGTTCCTGCTCTGGCTAGTCCAATAGGACTGTATGCTGACCAGGGAATGAAGGCAAGATTGGGAGGTGATTTAAATATGATTCGAGACAATCATTGTAGGATGAGGATGAGTTACATAACCATGAACACTGGAGCTGGTAAGGCCTTCCTTCGAGAGATGGTGGGGTATAAATTTCCTGACTTGGCTGCTTGGTGGTCACAATTTCTGGGTAACGTTTCTGGAAAGGTGGAAACTTGGTGGTTGAAGTAAATTTTGGTTTTGAGTGGTGAGAATGCGATGGAGGTTAATGAGGAATCCTAGGGAGGGTCCAGTAGGAAGTGGGCTAATTGTGAGCAACTTTGGGCAGCTCAGGCGGTCTGGATGTACAAGGCTACTGTCCCACAGGCGATTTGTGAGGAGATCGAGCCTTTTGAGCAGGAACTCTGGGTGGACATGGAGATAGAGAAACCTGTGGAGGCATTCTCAACCTAGGAGCCTTGGATTTGTGACCCGGGCTCTACTCAAACACGTTTGTCGTTGTATGACAGGTTTGATGCTTTGTTTTGGGTCACTAAGGGTTTGTTGGGGCATCTGCTGGCAGAACGTGAAGCAAAGCAACAAGTTGATGAGATTCCAATTCCCTTCTAGAAGGAGCAATGGAACGATTCGCGCCTGATACACAAAAGGATCGATGTCGTAGCCCGCCATCTTGGCATTCCTTTTTGGCCTTGTCTAGGTCCTGTGTGTACTGTTGATGTTGGTCCAGTTCCTGTGAAGCGTGCTGAGATTGACTAGTCGGGTAGCGAGAATGTTGGAGATTATCGGGCTCTTGAATGGAAAGATGAAGCGAGATGGTTTAGGGGCGACGTTTATGGCTCATCCATTGGGCTTCAAGGTTCTTAACTCCTTTGTTTGTCTCATGGTTGGGGTTTTTCTTGTAATTGTGGCTATGCTTTAGTCTATGTCCATGTGGGTTTTTGTGCCTCATTTTTGGCATTCGGCCATTGTAATATCCTAGGATCTGATTTATAGGAATGAACTCTTTTAGAAAATTTAAATCAGAAAATTACAAAGACTGAAACTAGTTAATAAAACTAGTATGGAAGAAACTAGTCTTGTTCACAATTAAACCCACCCAGAGCTTGATAGTTGTTCTCTTTTGGATATGCAAGATCTGATAGCAAGTATGCAGTAGCATAAAAAATAGGGGCACAGATAGATTCAGAATCATATGCATAAGGTACTGGGATCATTTATGTTTCGACAACAACTACCGCTGAAGTCTACACAAGGCTTCCTGGGTACACCAACATATGCATACTAGATTCCTCCCCTAACACTTGAGTGAAACTAGAAGGTGGATACTAGGTATTTACCCTCTAATCTATTGGTGAGAAAAAGTTATAGGAGTTTTGGGAAGGTTTGGAAGTGTTTTGAGGTCAGAAGAGGAAGTGTGCTACTAGGGATTGCTCAACTAGTTTTCTTCTAGGATTTTCCAAATAGGCAGAGAGGGTCACAAAAACTTAGTCCGAGGCTTGGGTTGGCTTCATTTCTATGTTAAGGACCTATAATTGTTAAAGAAATGTAACTGCGGAAGATAGTCCAAATGTATTTGTTTATTGTATTATTGTATTCCTCCTTCGCGAGATGTCATTGATGTAATTGATAATGTAAGAGTTATTGAGAGAGTCAATATAAACCCTAACTGATTGGGTTGGCCTGGAAAGATCTAGAAAGAATATTTTATTGTAAAGAGTACAGGTCGGACCAGTTAGGTGAGTTAGAGCTGACCTAATTAGTAAGAGGTCATGTCAATTGTAAAGTATAAATAGGGGATTGAGTTGCTCATTTGTAACACTCATCTCACTCACTCAAGTTCGCATAGAAGAGAGAGAAGCTCGCACAAGAGAAGGAGAGAAGCTGTTTTATCTTGGGGTTTATCTTGTACTTGTGAATTCTATATTGAGAAAGTTTTGTTGGGGTTTTCTCCCTTTTGGTTTCCCCGAGAGAAATATTGTGTTCATTGTGTATGATGTGCTTGTCTTTCTTTCAATGATTAGATTGTTTAATGTTATTATGCTAAACAAGTAGAAAAACTAACATGGTATCAGAGCAAGCCTGAAAGAAAACATTCTGTAGCCTCCGCAACTGAAGAAACTAGGGATTCTTATCCTAGGAGCTCTCTCCACAGATCAACTGAAAAAGAGGGTGCATCTAACTCGCCTCACTAGGACGCATCTTTCTATCAAAGCATAATTCAATTATGAGCATTTTCATTTTTCGGTCCCTCACTACAGCCTGAAGAAACTAGGGCATCAACTTTTTGGATCATCTACTCACAGAATCAGGATAATGAGTACTTTACTCAACTCGCCTTGAGGAGGAAAATTTTCTCATCAAATTAGTTTTCCAAAATCCAGAAGTTGGAAAATTAGGGTTTCTCTGACAAACCCTAGGTCAAGGTAGAAGCAGTTTTCATAAGGACAACTTTGCTTCTAGGTCCTACATCTATTCTATTTCCATTTGAGGTTCTCATTATATCAAAATGACATTGAATACCAAGCTTGATGAGAAGCTTGAAGGAGCTGAGAACTTCATGGCATGGAAATATAGAGTCATGCTCATCCTTGAAGAACATGACCTAGAAGGTTTTATAAAAAAGGGACTTATAGAACCAGAAGGAGATGAGGCCAAAGCATTACACAAAAAGAACATGATCAAAGCTAAGAGGATTATAGTTGATTCTATCAAAGATCACTTGATCCCTCAAGTATCCTCAAAGAAGACTCCGAAAGAGATGTTTGATGCTTTGACCAACCTATTTGAAGGGAAGAACATCAATAGGAAGATGACCTTGAGAAATCAACTCAAGGGTGTAAAGATCCTGAAGTCTGAGACTATGAACTCATACTTCTCTAGAGTATCCGATATAAAAGAACAATTAGAAGCTATTGGAGACATGGTAGAAGATGCTGAAGTTGTGATGACCACTCTGAATGGTCTCCCTAGAGATTGGGAACCCTTTGTTCATGGAATATGCGCTAGGAAGAAATTGATCCAGTTCAGACAACTATGGGAAGAATGTGTACAAGAGGAAGAAAGAATAGCAGTAAGAGAGGAGAAACTAAATGACAATGAAGATCAAGCTTTGGAAATTCATGCCAAAGGTGGAAGGAAAAGGAGGAGTGATGTACGTACCCATGACCACTCTCCCAAAATATCTCAAAGACCTCATAGGAACAAGAGGTTCAAGAGAGACCTCTCCTCAATTGAATGTTACTCTTGTCACAAGACATGACACCTAGCAATAAATTGTCCATTCAAATCTGTACAACCTAAGAAGCAAAAGAAGAGATTTCATGCTCATGGAGCGGAAGATAGTGAGTATGATGACAAAGACAAAACCAAAGAAGATTAAGACTCTAGTGAAGAGTATGTGCTAATATCAACACTCACTGGTTCAGCATCTCATGGGAGTGATACTTGGCTAGTGGATAGTGGAGCCTCAAAACATATGACGGGATACAAAGAATCTCTTATACATATCATGCAGAAAGATTCTCCACACAAAGTAAAGCTTGGAGATGACTACCAATATCCTATCAAAGGAATGGGAGATGCCACTTACAAATTGGACTCTAGAAAGTCCATCAACATGAAGGAAGTGATATATGTTCCAAGTTTGAAGAAGAACCTTATATCTATTTTAGCATTAGATAAGAAAGGTCTTAGAAATGCATTTGTAGATGGTGAAGTTCTTATGTGGCCAAATGGGAAGACTATCAATGATGCAGTCATCATTGGAGTAGAAGAAGGAGGACTTTATAAGCTTAAGGGTCATGCAGATTCATCACTGGTGACCAGTACCATGAGCCCTTGTGAACTATGGCATAGAAGACTAGCTCATGTATACTACAAAGCCTTACCAATAGTAAGTAAGGTGGTGACTGGATTACTAGAAATACAGGTTGATCACGAAGGAGTGTGCACAAGGAAAAAGTACAAAGAATCCATTTGCAAGTAGTGACATCAAAGCTAAAGGTATATTGGACATTATTCATTCTGACATTTGTGGACCTATGTCTACCACTTCATTAAGCGGAATGGTGTAGCTAAAAGAAAGAACAAAACTATCGTGGAAGCAGTGAAGGCCATGATCCATGATAAAGACCTACCCATGCACCTATGGGCTGAAGCAACTAGAACTGCAGTTTATGTACAAAATAGGATCTCTCACAGTGCTCATGGAAACAAGACCCCGGAAGAGATGTTCACCAATATGAAACCTGAAGTCAGTCATCTAAAGATATTTGGATGTCCAATATTTATTCACATTCCAAAAGAGAAGAGATCGAAGTTGGAAGCTTCAGGAAAGAAGGGAATATTTGCGGGTTACGGTGAGCAATCAAAGGCTTACCATATCTACGTCCCAGGATTCTGCCAGATTGAGCTCAGTCACGATGTTACATTTGATGAAGACACAACTTTCAACAAGTCTAATAAGGTTCATGAGGACGAAGAGGAGAATGAAGCTCTTTTATCGACTTTTCTCCTCATTGTTGAGCTTATCCTCTTAGAAATTCGAATTGGAAGAGGCATGGATGTTTCCTTGACTAGTTGGATTGGGTTTGGACCCACTTAGCCTCATGGATGTGCCCTCACTTGCTAAACTTGGACCCTATATCTTTTCTGAATGTTTCTAATCCTTTTTGAGTTGCACAAATCAGGAAACTTCTTTATTTTTTGCTTTTGATAACTTTCCTGCTTTTTTGCCTCTTTTCGTTTGTCTTTGCTTTATGCTTTTCCTTCTTTTTCCACTTTCCTGCTTTTCAGTGATTCTTGCTTTGTGCTGTTTTTTTTTACGTTTCCTTCTTTTGCAAGGCAACTTCTTTGGCCCACCTTATCTCCTTTTCCAACTCATTATTACATTTAAATAAAAATTAAATACTCAAAATAACATTACATCCCTTCTAAATTAAATCAATACAAAATACTTTAGCCATAATTTATTATCTAGCTAAATTACTTAATTACTCAGGTAACTTGGGCCCAAATTATTCCCTTATTATTAATTTAATACTAGAACCCCATGGGATGGAGTGGTTAGTGTTATGACCATGGTGCTACCAAAAAATGGGAACATGAAAACCATGTTGGTAACTTGTATAATTTGGCAATTGTTATGCAAGTCCGGGTAGGGGTTGGAATGGTGTAGTGGTCTAGGCTGATGGTTGAAAAGATTTTGTTCTCTGTTATACCTCGGAGGAGGGATGGTTGTAATTCTTGGTTTTTGATCTGTAAGGTAGCTGGTCCGGATGTTTGAAAATCATATTGGTGAAGGTTCCTTATATATCTGTTATCACAGAGACCCCATGTAATTTTATTTTTGATTTCGAATACAAGGTTCGATTACTTACAAAAAAATTTAAAATGATCAAGCCTAGCTAATCAATAATATAAAACATGAAATTACACCTTCTCTAATGGATACAAAATGAGGGATCTTGGCATTTCTCACTATGTGTTCTATGTTGTGAGACACTAGTTTACTTTGGTTGATTCTTTTGGCTATTTATAAGTATTAAAGAGTACATGGGTATGAGGATAGGAGCTAGTGGTGGGGCTTTACGATTGACTCGATGGAGACCCAAGTTAGATTCCTTGTGGGGCTACAACCCTTCAATGCCTAGTGTCCTCCACGGTGATAGTTCTATCTGCTATTGGGAAGATTGTTCTTCTATTCAATACTAAGGTTGAGCTCGACTCGAGGGTTACTATGTTGCTGTACGGTTAACAACATTTATCATATTATGATGTGGATTCCACACTTAGTAAAAAAAAAATTAAAGAATACATTAATTGAAAGTAACATATAACTATCATATCAAATTCAAAGATCCTTCTTCACTATGTACGTTTATGCTTTTACTACCTTCTAGATAGAAAAATGATTTTATTTTTTTTACTTTATGTATAGTATTTATACTTTGAAAAAAAAATGAAAAATAAAATATTGATTGAAAAAAAACAAATTTAATTTATAATACTTAACTTTTGATATTCGTAATTAATATCTTTGATAAAGATTAATGCTTCTTCTTAAATAAATGTTCTTATATTTATAAATTTATGAATTTCAACTCATAGATATAAATATCCCCTTTAACATGAATATGGAATTTAAACTTTGTATCTTCTATGTAAAAACACTATTTTTCGCAAGAAATTTAAACTTTGTATCTTCTATGTAAAAACACCATTTTTCGCAAGGAGACTTTATTATCCTTACAATGATTGACATTCATTTATATCATACTTTGTTCGATAGAAATCCCAAAGTTTTATTATTAATATTTATATATGTATATTTAAAAAAATTCAATATAATTATCAATAACATATTATTTATTTATTTAGATATCATTCTCAACATCAAGTACAAAACCTTACCTTTTTTTAATTGCATGATAGGTTTTAGAAATGAATATGCTGGTATCATGAGAAAATAGTCCAATATAATTATGCATATCATCATTAAGGGCATACTTACTTTGACTTAAATGTCTCTATGAAAATCACTTTATTTTTATCATTGTAATGTTTCAAAGATGTGTACGCATGTGATCATCAAGAGCATACTTCCTCTTGCTTAGGTGTCATTTTGAAGGGCATGATTGCCCTATCTTAGGTGTATTTTTTGAAATATTTAAATAGTTAGTAATGGGTGTTATTTAAAAGAAATTACTCATAATATTCATTAATATCTATTCCATTGGATTTTATTACTAATCTTTATCCTTTAATATTTCGTGAATGGATTATGTGTATATAAAATTTAATGTGATGTATACTTTGTAAATAATAGAAGAAAACCTTTTTCTTGTTATTCATAGAATCAAAGAAAAAGATAATCTTTTATATTATAATCTTTTATGTATATAGAATTTAATGTGATGTATACTTTGTAAATAATAGAAGAAAACCTTTTTCTTGTTATTCATAGAATCAAAGAAAAAGATAATCTTTTATATTATAAACAATTATGTTATAATTAAAATTCTTTTTGAATAATATGATGTACATTTTATTAATAAATTAATAAATTAAGTGTCTTTATGAATTATTAAAAAATATATATATTTTTATTTATATTAGATAAATTTAAATTTATAATTTTATTAATATTTTCAAGGATAAAGAGGTGTGGTTCAATTTTTTTTCTATATTCATAATATTTCTATTTTTATAAAAGATATTATATTCTTAGAATGCTATAAAGCATGTCAACTATAAACTCTTGAAGCTGTCTTTGCTAAAAAAACATTTAGTTTCACAGGAATTTCTATCATCAAGCATATAGCCATTACAATTCTGAAAAAATATTAAGAACTTCTTCAATAAAAGGCAAGTTTCCACAGGACATGTTCTGATTTAGTCTTCAATCTTCATATAGCCATTACAAAATATTATCAAATAAAAAGCAATCAAGCTTTTCTTCAACTGCTCTATATCTTTTGCTTTCAAATAGTTTTCAGACCTTCCAATCGTTTACTGTTCTTCTTTAGTAATATGGTTCAGAAACATATCATTTACAAGAAACCCAATCTCAAATATACGTTGCTAGAAACAAAATAAGTCCCTATTTTAGTTCAGAACTTTCTTTGGATTTTCTCTCCATTTTTATAGATGACCCATACACCTTCTACAACGTAACCCCTTCTTTTGATAGAGTATCCACCTTCATGTTATGTTCTTTGAACACATGCTTGAAACTAATTTCTTCAAAAGAGTTGCTTATCCTATTGGATTCCTCAATGAAAGTGCCTAAAAGTATATTGTGACACAAGCTTTCTTTTCTCATCCAATTAATGACGACTCGAGAATCACCATACATTTTTAGTTTTGATATTTCATATTCCTTTGTTAACCCAAGAAGAAGCCATAGAGTTGAAATATCCACGAAGTTGTTTGTGCCCATGCCCAATCCAGAACTGTAAGAAACAAACTCTTCCTTTGATAAAGAAATTATACCACCTACCCCACACAGTGCTTTCGATCCCTGAGCTGCTCCATAAAAAAAAACATTGGTATATTCATGAAACTCCACTGGCAAAAAACACCTAATTTTCTTCAAATATCTTGCTCGAGGGAAGAAAGTTAAAGATTTTAAACTCTGTATAGCACAAAATAAAGTTGGGACTTCTTTGTACTCAAACAAACTTTTGTTTTTGGCCAGCCAAATACTCCATATTATAATGGCTGGAAGAGCTCTGAAACCTTATGTTTCCTTTCTATCACACTAGTTACGAAGATAGACTTCCATAGAGGATCCATACCAACATTTCTTTAATCTTGTAGTACCCTCTACTTCCTTACAAACTTGTTGTGTAAACTTGTAGTCCATCACTAAATGCTTATTGCTTTCCTTTGCTTCTTTACATAAGCAACATCTACTTGGACTAGACCAATTCCTATTTTGCATATGGTCCCATGAGAGTGATTTATTAGATAGTACAAACCACAAGAATATTTTTCTTTCAGTTGGCAATTAAACAGCCATATTGCTTTCCACCACTATTTCTGATCTGTATCCTGAAAATACTTCCCCATAAGAACTTTGTAACCCTCTTTTGGAGCATATATGCCATTTTTTGCTCCAAACCAAATTAGAGAATCACTGCAATTTTTTATTTTGACTAGACTAAACTTCAAATTTCCAATATAGTCTCCCCGTAATTTGCCATCTTCACCTCCGAAACCTAGCAGTTAATCCTCCATCCATCCTTGACTCCATACCTCCCTATATAATCATTGGAATATTTTATGTGATTGAGTGTGAAAAGGCCCTTCTCATGCAGTGATTGTATCTTTCTTTGAGGAAGCAAGTGACCATATCCGCATCCTACCCAAGGGTTAGTCCCCAATAGGACACTGAGACCATTTCCAACTCTCCATTGTAAACTTTCTCCAATAAGACTAAAAGCCATAACTGCAGCCTTCTATATTATTGAAACATTTCGAGCTAATTTTGTTGGCTTCCTTATCCATTCTATCATTGTCAAAGGAAAAATATACTTATGCATAACCACGTCCACCCACAACCCATTACATGCTATCATTCTCCAGATACTTTTAACCCAAGGGATTTGGAGAAGGGTTGTAGACTTTTAATTCCCCATCCTCCCCATTCCTTTGGGACTGAGATGGTTTTCCAATTTATCCACTCAAAACCCTTTCTATCAGACTTTCCCGACCAAAAACTCTCATGCTCAAAGAGGACAATTTTTTTAGCACTCCCTTCAGAGTCCATGCTAAGGACCAATAAACCGGAATCGCGCCCAAAACATACTTTATCAATGTTAATCTGCCCCCTTTAGAAATCCACCACATGCACCAGTTAGATATCCTTTTTTCACCTTTCTTTATCAACCAGTTCTAGTCTTTTGTCTCATAATGTAGAGGCTTCAGATTAAATCCAAGTACTTCTTTTCAAGGTTTGATTCACTGAAAACAAGTAGAGATCTATATACAACAATTTCTTCATTTTTCATTCCAGATACAAAAAAAATAGACTTACCCGGGTTTACTTTCATTTTTCATTATTTATGTATAGAATTATTGTATACAAATGTACATATCATTATCCTCCACCATCAATCCAGAAGTGAAAGTGTATATTTGAATCAAATTGTTGTGTATTTTTCTACTTATATTTATCTTTTTAATATTTCATATCGTAAGGAAGGGACAAAATATAATGTGAATCTTTTTAATATTTCATGTTGTTAATATTTCATATTGTAAGAATGGGGCATAATATAATGTGAATGGACCCATGTATACCTTAATGCATCGTCCACCTTATTTTTTTAAAGAAAGGTAGAGCTCGCTATTCTATTAGTATACAGTAAAAGTACAAAACCGAGTTTCCAGATATTCCTCCTGAAGGAAAACAGAGCGATTTGAGAGTTGCAATGAGAATACCAGAGATTAAACCTTATATCCAAGAGTATCATAGAGTATATCATATGTCCAGATATCATAATTACAGTATAAAAACCAAGAAGCTAGAGAACTATTAAAGTCCGAGCAAAGCCTTATCCATTTGCAACCCTATTAAAATATATAACTAAGAGGAGGTCTACACAAAAACTACCACATGGCGGAAATTCAGTTTGTCGGAGGGCCCGATTAGGATAACTCTTGAGTTTGATCAGTAGGAGTGGTGCCTTGATATTCATCCTTGTCCAAGTTAATGAACTAGATCTTTGTTGGGTGTTGCATTGGAGGCTCCTCAACTTCCTTGGTAATTATGAATTTAATGCCCATGTATCGGGCTAGAAGATTTTGTTTGGCCTCAATTATCTTCAGATGGTACGAGACTTCTCCGAGGGAACAATTTCTAAATGGATTTCAGCTAGATGGCCCAGGAGGTCTCGATAGGCTTCCCCTCTTTTAGTTAGATTCTTCCCTAGGAGAGTCTTAACCGACCAAAAGAGGTCTAGAGTTCTGTTATAGAGGGGAACTTGCCCATGGTGTTCTCAAGATCGAGAATCCATTCTTCAAACTCCTTGATCTTCCACATCTTTGGAGTGAATTCCTTTTATCCCTGAATATCCTTTCTAATGAATCAGTTTCCTTCTTGGCTACCTCTGAGATTGTCTCAAGAAAATAGTTGGTTGTATGTATGGCTATCTTGATGTCACACGATTTATCCTGCCCATAGGTTTTATCCACTACTTGACATACCCTCTTCATTCTCATACCACCCTTCTTCTCCACATGCATTCCCTCCATGCTTACCTTTGCTTCCATCAGAACATAGAAGCACAAAATTTCACAGTAGTATCTGAAGATCCAAAGTATCAGATCCGTAGGTTGATAGGGGGGATGTTGTCCCTCCTTCATATTTTCTACCATAACACCTTTGTCTCGGCTCTTGTCCAAATTAATCACGATATCACATGCCTAGTGATCGTTTCCATAATTGAAATCCATGTGTCTACGTAGAGGACTTAAGCCGTGAATAAGATACATCATAAATTCTAAATGCGTGAAGGGAGGTGGTGCAGTGGGTCCTCTTCCTTGCCGACCACATATTGTATTGGTGGAGCTAGTTGTCCTCTTACAACGTCGTGTTCCCTTCTACCTCCATCATGATGTCGTGTTCCCTTCTACCTCCATCATGAGCTAAGCCCACCACATGTTCATCTATCCCATCCTCTCTGCTTTCCCTTCCTTCCACCTGATGCCCGTCTACCACATCTCCAATGATGGTACAAGCATGGGTGGCATGTGGGTTGAGCAACATACTTGGACCTGCATCTCTCGCCTTATTAATAAATAAACACCTTATTAATAAATTAAAATTAAAATAAATCAATTTTAATTTGTAAAATTATGAACTTAAACATGACATTTTTATTATAATTTATGAATTTCATAAATTATTATGATTCACTTACCACCACACATTTTCCTTAAGCTAAAGATGTACGTTTATGTATATTCCATCAACTTCTTGTTATTGAAACTTAAAAAACATTTTGAATTGACAAAATTGAAGACTTAAAACATCATTCATATTTCCAATATATATTATGAGATCTACACATTATTATGATCATCACTCACTCTCCCGATGTATATTTGTAGATAATCTATCAAATTGTTATAAACTATATTGATTAAAGAAAATAAGATACAAACCTTTTTTAAAAATCATATATATATATATATATATATATATATAATAATTATTTTTATTATGTATATGTTGTTTTAAATTCTAAATAAAATACACATGGTATGCTTTTTCAAATTTTATATTATATAGTAATACATAAGTTGAGCAAACAAAATTATATTTATCCTCCAAAGTGGGCTCTAAATTCATATTTCTATATATCATTATAATTCTTTCAGCATTACCCATCCTTTTTATAAAATAAAAATATATATTTTAAAATATCATTTCTTAAATAAGAATTCTAATATATTATTTTTTATTATATTATAATTTATGAAATCTAAATATACCATCTACCACCGCCAACCTTTTCTTAAAAAATATACATTATGACAATCCATCAAATTGTTGTATAATTTTGTACCTCTTTTAAATTTTATATTGTATGAATGAGGCATAATATAAATGAACGATCCCCACATAGCATTTTAATGTATATATTCCATTAGGTTCATTATTTGTTCACACCGTGCCGAATTTTTTTAAGGGTGTGAATAATTTTTGAAAAATGTTTGGGATACAGTGCCACTCGGAGTGAGGACAAAGGCTGTAGATACCAAAACAGAAGAATCCAGATGGCGAATGTTCTTAACGTGCTTGAATTCATAACAGCGGTTGTACAAATGGGATCTACAACCTAGCTTTGTCTTTTCCGGAGGGTGTTATACCTCAAAGTCACTTTAAAAGCAAACCACGCATACCCAAAGAAACGCAGGCAACCATAGTTTCTATTTCTGCTTGCAGATCTGGTCCAAAGCTCATGGAAGGTATCTGTGTGTGTAGAGTTCGATCCAACAACCATTGTTAGTATCACACCAGGTCAGCTCCTCCTTTTCTACGTGATATACAGAATTCAAATGCCTGTGTAAGCAGTTTTTTTTTTAAGTAACTATGCAGTGCAAACCTTTGTTTCTGTAGTTAATATGGATGCGAAAGCAGCATGCATTTTTCTATTGCATTCAAAGTTTTTTATATATTTCCCACTTTGATTTTCTGCTTTTTGTTAAGAGTTGATAGCAGGAACCAATCAAAGTAGAAATAGAACAAAGATATGGCTTGCAGTAGTATGACAGCTAGCTACCATGGCCTGCATTTTATGAATATTGCTTCTCAGGAATGCAATTTGAAGAGAGCTTCTATCCAATCAAGACGTTGTCATGGACTTCCTGGAGGCCTCCAAGGCCATTTGAAGAAGGAGTTATCAGGATATAGACATCTGGTATCATCATCCAGATGCTCAAACACAACTGCCCAGTTGGCCAATCTGTCTGAACAAGTAAAGGAGAATGCCATTGAATTTGATTTCAAGGAGTACATGCATTCCAAGGCAACGTCAGTGAATGAGGCACTGGCTAGGGCTGTCCCACTCCGTTATCCTGACAAAATACATGAAGCTATGAGGTATTCTCTTCTAGCAGGAGGGAAGCGGGTTCGTCCTATTCTGTGCATTGCAGCATGTGAGCTTTTGGGAGGGAGCGAGGAGCTCGCCATGCCAACTGCCTGTGCAATGGAGATGGTCCACACAATGTCTTTGATTCATGATGACTTGCCTTCCATGGACAATGATGATTTACGCCGAGGTAAGCCTACAAACCACAAGGTCTTCGGTGAAGGCACTGCTGTTCTTGCAGGGGATGCACTTCTTTCATTTGCATTTGAGCACATTGTAGAGTCCACAAGCAAAACTGTGGATAGTGATAGGGTTTTGAGGGTGGTCTCTGAATTGGGTAGAGCAATAGGCTCTGAAGGGGTTGCTGGTGGGCAGGTTGCTGATATTACCAGTGAAGGGGATTCTTCTATTGACCTTCAGATTCTGGAATGGATTCACATTCACAAGACTGCAGTGCTCTTGGAGTGCTCCGTTGTGAGTGGGGCGATCATCGGTGGTGCTTCAGAGAATGAGATTGAGAGAGCTCGAAGGTATGCCCGTTGCGTGGGGCTTCTGTTTCAGGTTGTGGATGACATTCTCGATGTCACGAAATCGTCAGAAGAATTGGGCAAGACTGCAGCAAAGGATTTGGTTAGTGATAAGGCCACTTATCCCAAGCTGATGGGTTTGGAGAAAGCAAAAGAGTTTGCCAATGAATTATTTAACAGAGCTAAGGAGGAGTTATCTTTCTTCAACTCAAATAAGGCTGCTCCTCTGTTGTGTCTTGCAGATTACATTGCACGAAGACAGAACTGAAAAATCTGTTAAATTTGTTCTTGTTCATGCGTTTCTCCTTTGTTTTTCCATCTGCTCCGGCCTCGAAAATCATATCTGTAACTTTCGACTTTCTTGAAGTATGTAAGATTTACCTTCCACTTATCAAGTTTCCCTATTTCATATATATATATATATTTTTTAATTTTATTTATTTAACCTATTGAATTACTATTATTTGCTATAATTATTATAATTTGCTCATGTAACTATATTTATCACCTTGATATTCTTTGTACAACTAACTAATTTTTTTATATATTCTTTATACAATTAACTAAACTTTAAATCTAGTTGCTCCAATGTGATTTGTAAGATTAAATATATCAATTTGCAAAGACTTAACTAAACTTTAAATTTAACCGAGAGAAGCAATGTGATCTGTAAGATTAAGTATATCAATTTGCAAAGACTTAACTAAACTTTAAATCTAACCGAGAGAAGCAATGTAATTTGTAAGATTAAGTATATCAATCTGCAAAGACATGGAGCAATGCAATTTTCATTAACATCTTTTCTTGCTTAGTCATTCAATTTGCAAAGACTTAAGCAATGTCTTGCTTAGTCATTCAATTTGCAAAGACTTAAGCAATGTCTTGCTTAGTCATTCAATTTGCAAAGGCTTGAGCAATGTAATTTTCATTAACATATGGAAAAAAAATGCTCATCCAAAGATGCTAGAATACAATACAATGTAATTGAATGTCATAGAATGCTTATGTGCCTAGGCTAGGCTTAACTACATGCATAACAAGAAATAATATGCTCCTAGTTGGCTAAGTGCACTTTCATGAAGGAGTTAACTTGGATTTGATTAGCCAAGTGGTGTTAACTAGCTCATAACATGTATTAGCTCATAACATGTATGAGAGGGGGACTTATCCCAATAAAAGTGGAGGAGGGCATCTTCATCCCTACAAAAGTGGAGCAGGGCGCATTTATTCCTAGAAGATAGGAACATGAGCTCAAGTGAGCCTAAAGGAATGCATGTACACCAACACCAACCCTTAATCCTAACTAAGGTGAATATATGCACAAAAATTGGGTCTATGAAGCCTTGTTAGGTACCCAAGTACAAAAAAATATCCTTGAAAAGTGAGGAAAGAGGAAAAACCTAGTGGTAGTAGACAAGGCAACCTGCTTTGTAGTCAAAGTTTCCTTCACTCCAAATGAGCTCGTAATTTTGTGAACTTCTTCTTTGTGAAGGAATTGGTGAAGATGTCTGCAATATGTTCTTTGGATGGACAATATTGTAGATCAATGATTTGATCATGAATAAACCCTTTGATGTAATGCATGTGAGTATCAATGTGCTTGGTCGTCTATTGTCGAACTGGATCTCTTGAGATTTGGATAGTACTATGATTGTCACAAAACATGACAGTAGGAAGATGATATTGAATACCAAATTCAATGAGAATATGCTGCAACCAAATGGCTTATGTTATTGCATCCACTGCACCTCTATACTACGCCTTTGTTGCTGATAAAGCAATCACCGACTACTTCTTGCTTTACCAACAAATAGGACCCAAGCCAAAAATGAAAAACATAACTAGAAGTGGACTTACGATCAATGCCATCGCCAACCTACTTTGAATTTGTGTACCCAAGTAGATGAAGAGTGCAATCTGCTGCATAATGTATCCCAAAACTATTAGTACCCTTAACATAATGGAGAATTCTCTTTGCAACTTTCTAATACATCTCATGAGGTTCTTGCATGTATTTGGAAACTTCTCCAACATCATAAGATATTTTGGGTCTAGTGTGGGTGAGATAAAGTAAACTCCCAACCAACTATTTATATCATGTACTATCCACCAAAGGTGTGGTACCACCATCCTCAAGTGTGACCCTTAAAAGAAAAGGTAATGTAGCTAATTTGTAGTTGTAATATCCCGATTTTGACCCCATTACATTAAAATGTAAAGGATGTAATATTGTTATAAAATCATGGTGAGGAGCTCAAGGCTAAGGCCCCACCATCGATTTAGTGATGCATATGGTTTGCGTGCTAGCCAGGCACAATGGAATTGCAAATATCATGTAGATATGCATTTTAATAAAATACCCACAACTAGCTATGCAATGCAACAAGAGATGGGGACATGATTTTTACAAGGAATTGGGAGGAAAATATTCAAACCCTGGGGGCCAATCAAGTCAATCCAAGTGTCAATGAGAGAACCCATGAACCTTCAACTACCCATGTTGAATTTTGTACCCAATCATCTAATTCTTCCAAGAGTTGGTTGAGGTAGTTAATGCCTTGGGGAATGGGGAGGTATGGTTGTCCAAATTCGAGTATGGACAAGCCACCATTTTGGAAAAACATGTTTTGCTTCCTTGGCAAGAAAAGAGTCATGAATTTTGTCCCCAAGCCATTCTTCATCCAGGATTTTTTCTCTCTCACGAGTTCGGAGCTTGCTGGGTGTTTTCCCTCCATGTTTTTATGGTTTTCCCTTGTTTTCTAGCTGGGAAGAGGGCGTTTTGTGGTTGCAGAGCTGTTAGGAGGGAGGGAGATCGATTTGGGGTTTTATTGAGGCTGTTTTGTCCATTTGGAATGCTCATAACTCGTGGGAGAAATCGGTTTTGATCCCTGTGGTCGAATTCCCCTTTCCACAGTTTGTTTTGGGTGAGCCACGAATTGGAAGAGCCAATGGGAACCTTGTTTTGCAAATCCCTTCGTAAAATAGTTTATCCATGCCCAACCTATGAGCTTGTTGTGTGTATAGAGTATGTTGGGGTATGTTGGGTTATGGGTATCCATTGTTTTGGCTTGAACTTGAGTGCAAGCATCAAGAAATGAAGAGGGTTCAAATTTAGCCTGATAAACCTAGCTATGGACTGGCTTGGATTAGATGTGATGTTTGCTTGGGCTGTGCTGATCTTGAGAGTCCCATTTTCCTTGTAGAAATCATGCCCAGCTCAGGGGTGGAAACTATGCTAAGAGATTGATGAGCATAGTTGGCCTATGGTTGGGTGGAACGTTGCAGTTGCGTAGCTAGTTGCTTGGGACAATTTCACAATGAAGATAAGTATTTTATCTATATGTATTCAATTCTGTAATGTATTGATTGTTACGATTTGTTGAATGTATGCATGAGAAATGTGTGTGGACAGTTTAATTCCGCTGTGCATGTTATTTTGATTCGCATTTGCACACATTTTTTTTATATGTATGATTCTAATGAATGGGGCTGAGTTTTTGGTAAAAATCCCAAGATCTGCGATAATGTTCCCTTCCTTGCACTGGATCGATGGGAGGGGACGTGACAACAGTTAGTCATATTAAATCTATTAAGAATATCTTGTGCATACTTAGACTGTTCCATCTTGATTCCCAAATTAGATAGGGTGTGATTTCAAGACCAAGAAAGTAATGCAAAACTCCCAAATCACTCATGGAAAACATGTCATTTAAAGTATATTTAACCGCAACAATAGATGATGGTGAACCTCTTGTGATCAATGAGTTATCTAATAAAGAACTATTAGCAAAAGAGAGTCAACATGTTGAAGTTTGTAAACATTAGCATCTAATTAATAGAAAGAGAAACCTTGGGACAATAAGAAGGAATCCATCTTTACATATGAAGCTCGTGGTGCATGCTTGAGGCCATACAAATATTTCTACAATCTATAGAAAAGAGATGCATTCTATATATACCCTTGTGGTTTCTCCATGTAGATCCCTTGCTTAATATCCCATCAAGAAATGCACTCCTCACATACATATGACGAACCTCCCAATGTTGAGTTGTTGCAATGGTGAGCACAATTCGAATGGAGTCCATATTTACAACCAGTGCAAAAGTCTCATTGTAGTCTATGCCCTATACCTATGAGAATCTTTTTTCTACAAGTCATGATTTGTACTTACTGATGCACTCTTAATTTTTTGGATCCAAGGCCCTCATTTCTTTTGAAGGAATGTGTTCCCATTCATGAGATCCAAACACTCTAAAGTGCTTGAATTCTGTTTTTTTATCATTCCAAGCTTCAAATGGAGTAAATCCATTCAATGCTTTATGGGGAACTCGGTTCTAGTGCATAGTTGATGGCTTCAACCCAAATATTTTGAACATGTGACTTGGACTGTAGCATGCGTGTTTCCATCTCCTTCAAGGATCTGTTCTTCCATCCCGAAACTCCATTATGTTGTGGAGTATATGGAACTATATGTTGCAACTGAATACTTGCTTCAACACATAGATGTTGGACATCCTTGTTCACATACTCCTCCCCATTTTCTATATGTAGGATCTTGATCCCCTTTCTTGATTTCTTCTTTACAAGAGATTTGATGTCTCTGAAACACTAAAAAAATATAATTTTTGCTTGAGAATGTATGCCCAGGTATATCTTGACCAATCATCAATGAAGGTCAACACATACTTGTTAGTTTTTCACTTTGTTTAGCATAATAACATTAAACAATATAATCACTGAAAGAAAGACAAGCTCAACAAACAAAAATAACACAAAATTTCTCTCGGGGAAACCACAAGGGAGAAAACCCCGACAAAAATTCCTCAATATAGAATTCACCAAGTACAAGATAAAACCCCAAGACAAAACAACTTCTCTCCTTCACTTGTGCAAACTTCTCTCTCTCCTATGCGAACTTGAGTGAGTGAGATGAGTGTTACAAATGAGAAACTCAATCCCCTATTTATACTTTACAAATGATTTGACCTTTTACTAATTAGGTCAGCTTTAACTCACCTAACTGGGCCGACCTGTACACTTTACAATAAAATAATATTTTCTAGCTATTTCCAAGCCAACCTAACAATTAGGGTTTACATTGACTCTTTGAATGAATCTTACATTATCAATTACATCAATGACATCTCCCAAAGGAGGAATACAATAATACAATAGACAAATACATTTAGAATATCTTCTGTAGTTACATTTCTTAAAAATACTTGGCCATGCTCATGGATGGGTGATTAAATGGAACCCTGCTATCACTGTGAACAAGCTCAAGAACAAATCAAGAGGCTCTTCATGCCTTTCCCTTCTCATTTTTTTTGTTCTTTGGTTGCTTATTGATAATGCAACCTTGATATACACCATCACAATAATTTATGGTTTGGAAAACCTATCACCATACTCCGCTTTCTAAGTTGTTGCAACTAATAGTAGTTGAAGTGACCAAATATCTCATGCCATAACCTACTTACTTCATCAAAATTTGTTATAAGTACAATAGAAGGAGAATTTGGAATAAAATGAGAAAATACATACAACTTGGACTAGTGATCTTCTTTCACAATTTCAACCTTTGGCCCCTCGACCATTTTTGTAATGACTATTGATTCAAGTGTGAACTCCACTCACTTACCTGATTTTGAATGGGTGATTTGATACATGTAAATAATATTGATGGACAAATAAGGTACACAAAGTACATTCCGAAATTACCCTGATCTAAATCAATGGTTCCTTTCCCGTATATTGAAAACCAGTTTATTATCTCCCATTAAGATGGAAGGGTTGGTGCACAACTCCAATGAATCAAATATGTCCTTTGATGAGGCCATATGGTTCGAAGCTCCTAAATCAAGAACCCTGAAGATAATGAAGAAGAGACAACAAAAAGTGCATGAATTGTTTTCTTGCTTCTGCCTTTATCTTCTTATGGCCTTTCATATCTTTTAGTTGATGTGTTATTCTTGATATTGTTAGGTACCTTGATAAGTATTTCCTTCTTAAGAAGATTGGTCAATTGATCAATTTGTTCCCTCTGTTAAGATATTTAGACACTTAGGAGTGAGTTAATATCAACTTGTTATAATGTATCCGTTAGGTAAAGTGTGTTTCTTTAGTATGCATTTGTATATATGTAATCGAACAGTCACGATATGTTCTTGACATAGAGTGATCCGATGGTTCATATTATCCTTGATCTTAATGGCCATTGATCCGTGGCTTAACATCCGATTGGTCCATGATCTCTATTTAAAGAGCATGGGGGGTCATTTGTTAGTTGATCGATTATGAGAACCTCTTTGTAACATTCTTTTTCTTTTGCATAAGAATATTTCCTCAAGTAGCTATTTGGCTGGGGTCGTGGAGTGTTTCCCTATTCGATGGTTTAAACCATGTAAAAACATCAGTGTGTTTTTATGTCATCTTTTTTTTTGAGTGGATGCTTAAAGTGTTTGGTCTCTTGGAAATATCTTGTGTAGTCGAACATGGTATCAGAGCTCTTATGAAGTTCCGCTTCCATTAATGATTGAGATCTTGAACTGGTGTTGGCGAGGTCATGAACGGATTTATGGTTATGATATTTTTGTACCTTTACGGGCTATGATAGGTGTTCCATTGCGTTTGGATCATTGATTTCAATTGAAGACGCTTTTCATTTCACTAAAAAAGGTTTATGTTTTCCCAAGATACAACCATTTTACTAGATACAAGGGTATAATGTTATAGTTACACATTTGTAATTTTTTTTGCTCATATTCTTTTAGTTTGAGCTTGATATTGATTTTATTTCCGGTTTGTTATCTATTCATGATGTGTATTTCCTTTTCCATGCATTGCGTGCGAACAAAACAAATAAAAAACCTAGTGGGAATGATTTTCTTTACTACGTATGCTCTTTGCAGTGTGCTCGGTGCCAACTCGGTAAACCAGAAACAATGAGAAAACATATATTTTCTAGAAAAACAAAATGAATTATTAACCCCAATTCGAGCCATTCTAGTTTTGGAACTTTTTTGTTTTGTTTTTTTATGAAGTGTTTTGTAGGCCAAAAATGAAGGCTTTTGGGGTAAGCACACACTTCAAGGCAGAGGAGTAAAAAAAACACCACCCCTTTATCCTTCCAATTTTTACATATCTATTAATATTAGTTCACTTGGTTAAAGTTGCTTTATTTAAATAATAAGTCTTCACTTAAAAGTGTAAAGACTTTTAGTTTTTGCATGAAATATTTAAAGTAACATTATTGTAAAACTGAACTCCACTTATTTTATAAAAGTGGGTCACATAAAGCAACATTATTGTAAAAGTGAGTTTAAAAGATTAAGGTTGTGAAGAGAGTGGTCTTTTTTTCCACATGGGTCAAACTTCTACCTGCCACATGTCCGTTTGAATTCACCTTCAACCATTTTTCAAACAATCATAACTTCCTCATCTGAAGTCTGTTTTTAGTTCCGGTTTTTATAAACTGCCTTTTTTTTTAGATCTTTGCATCCAGAACACCAATTTCTAATTGTACAACCCGCATATTAGAGTATGGCCGCTCCATGTGATATTCTGCTTACCAATTCCAACTACTTCTCATGGAAATCCCATATGGAAGATGTCCTACGAAGTATGAGACTTTACCAAATTACATAAGGGAAATAAATTGAACTTATTGATGATGATAAGAAAAATAAAATGGGACAATAAATGTGATGAGGCTCGTGGATTAATCTGAATGTCAATTTCTACTGATTTACGATTTCACCTATCAGGCATTGATGAAATAGATATTGCTTGGGAAAATTTGGAAGCTTTGTTTGGTAAACACAATGAGATTTTAGGTCACTAGCTTGAAAATGATTTGTTTTCCTTAAATCCCGATGATTTCTCTTGCATTCAAGACTATCTATCTAAGTACAAAGCCCTAAGACTCTTAGTTGAGAGTGCAACATAACGAGGGAAGATAAGAAATGCATTTTTCATATTCTTTCCAAGTTTGGTACTTCCTATTATGTTTTTGTATCTACATTTTATGCCATGAAAAAATATTTGGGGACTAACTATATAGAACCAACTCTTGAATCATTTTGTGATTCATTGATTAGAGAGAAAGATAAGTTAATACAACTTGGAATAATTAGAAATGTTGATACATCGCCTTAGTGGCACATTACAAGGATAAGACCGAAAATCCCAAGAAGCAATATCCTCGCAATAATAAGAAAAATAGGGGTCCCAAACCCTCTCAACCATCTCATACTTCCAAATATGACAAATGAACCAAATCCGAAGGTAAGAAGGCTAAGCATCATTCAAATTTTTGTGGGAAATATGGTTACGTGGAATTTAAGTGTTTCAAGAATATGGAAGCCTTGGAAATAGGACAACATCAACCTTGATTCATCTCATGACTCTACAAGTCCTGGACATTCACTTTGTGCTTCTGGTTTTTCTTTCTATGGATCTTCTTCCTCTTCTTCGAATGAGTGCCTCATTGATTCTGGAGCATCTTATCTTATGGCTAAGGTTAAAGCCATATTTTCTACTATGAATGAATGTAACACCAAACAAATATTTATTGGTGATGATAGGTAATGTAGGCCTAGGTCCCTAGGCTTGCTATAATCTATACTCATGCAAAGCTTTACTCAAGAAATAATGAGAAGTACAATAGCAACATTTACATTAGACTAATGTACAGGACTTACTCATTTCAGCTGACCATGAGAATGGCTTCAACTTCTTCTTATCTCGAATCTGTTGGCAATGCCCTCAACACAACTTAACATCATTTCACCAATTTTCCCTTGCTCTTGTAGATGACTTCCATATATACAGAGTTCATTCCAGAACCCCATATGCCATTCCAAATAGCACTCTATCACAAAATAGTTCTCTGATTCCAAATAACACTCTGTCTCATTCTAGTGCTTGTTCTTCACACAGTTTTCAATGCACAGGTAACAACTGGCTTACAAATCGATTCCTACAAATTCTAAAACCCTTTCTCCATAGGAATCGCATTCCATTTAATGCTTGGGTCAAATAAAATAGGTTCGAGATAAAATGCGCAGGCCTAGGCCGTTGGATATTCTTGGGCGTCAACCTCAACAATGGGATAATCCTTAATAGGAATAGCAAGGCTTCATAAGAAGCCATACAGATTCTTCATCTTCTCGCAACGCACACCACAAGAACGCTCGAAAATATCTTTAGTGACAGTTGCTCCTTTTCATACCTTCGCGACATCACCTACCTTCCTTCCACACTTCATCACGATTTTATGATTAGGTATAGCATATGCTTGCATGCTGGCGATTTTCCATTTTATGATGAGTAGGGACGTTTCCATCCCTCTAGTGCCTTTGACCAATGGTGCTCGAGTTCTCCACTGTGACCTCGTTAAACAGGCTGGGTGTTATTTCCTTCATTTTCTCCAAATGATTGTGTTGGGCCTAAATATCAATATCCATAGGATTTCTTAATACTTCTCGAAGTCATTAAAGACTGATGCTGAATTAGAATCCCCTAAGGATTCCACCCAATTTGATAACCATTCTAGAAACCTCACTCAATCTTTGAAGGTCTTGATGACTAAAACGTCACAAGGAATCTCTACCTAGTCCACCTTCACATACAATCATTCAAATTTCATAATTACTCTACACTTATTCAAGGCTATGTACAGGTCTACTTAACAACCCTCAGGTTTATTACATTCAAACATTCAATGTAGAATTATAACACTACAGATGGCAGGAAACTTGCCTTTTCTATTCATAATAATAGATTGTACAAACATAGACTAAGACCTCGATTCTCCCGGCCTCCTCTTTCCTTGCTTTCCATCTCTCTCCCCTCTCTTCCCGTAGGCTTACAAATATATACCAAAATTGAGCGTACAACTCCTTAACAGATTCCTACAAGCTTGTAACTGTTTTTCCAATTAGAAGCCTCGAACCTATCCTATCTAATGACTCATCAAACAAACTTGATACACACATGCAAATATCTCTATCACCTCCTCGATTCATCCCTTGGTTTAAGGAAATTGGTTTCATGAGTCACACTTACATTGACACCTAACAAATTAGAATCTTCTTAAAGCTAGGTTTACTAACTATGAAAACCCATATATTATACAAGAGATTTACAATTCACCCCACATTGGGCTAATGTCAAGGCCTTAGAACCTGACCCAACTTAGAAATTTTAACTGAGAGTAGAATGCCCCTGTATCAATAGGTCTCTTAATGTTGTAGTATCTGGAATAGTTCAAGTAGATGATGGTTAGTTCAATGATGTACTATGCGTTCCAAGAATTTCTTGCAATTTGTTATCGGTCTATCAAATTACTCATTCCGGTGAAGGTAAGACAGTAATGTTTACACCTCACCAAGTTGTATTCAAGGATTTCAAGATCCTAAGCATGTCCTATCCACTGGAATTGTTGATGATATTACCAGGTTGTACAAATTGAACAACTTTGGGTCAACACCTTTTCCCCATGTTTTTGTTGCTCATAGTGATGACATGAGCAAACTTTGGCATGAGCGCTTTGGTCGCTTAAACTATTTCTCATTGCAACAACTATGTAAAGAAAATATGGTGACAGGTCTTATGATGGCATATTGCAGAGGTGGTGTTTGTTTTGGTTGTGTACTCAAAAAACATCATTGATACAATTTTGACAAATGTGCCTCTTGGCATGCCTTGGCTCCCTTGCAGCTTGTGCATAGTGACTTGTGTGGTGATCTTCTATCTACTTTATTTCCTGGTTTCAAATATTTCTTAACTTTCATTGATGATTACTCTAGACACACTTGGGTTTATTTCCTAGAACTTAAGAGCAAAGTATTTGACATGTTCTTGGCCTAGAAGGCCCTTGTTGAGAAATAATCTAGTCATCAAATTCTTAAGTTAAGATATGATAATGGTGAAGTATATGTTAACAACAAGTTCACTACTTTATGCACTACACATGGCATCCAACAACAACACACTGCTCTATATACACCACAACAAAATGGTGTAGCTCAATGAAAGAATCACACTTTAAAATAAATGGTTGATTGTATGCTCCAATCTAAGTGACTAAGTCTTCAATTGTGGGCTGAAGCCATAAATTGTGCAAATTACGTAGTTAATCATACCCCCACTAAATATTTAAATGGAATCACACCTGAAGAAGCATGGAGTAAAATTAAACCAGATGTCAACCACTTCCATGTGTATTGTAGTGAATCATGGGCTCACATTCTGAATGAAAAATGGAAATCATTGCGGCCTAAAAGTGAAAAGTGCATATTTGTTGGATATTCTAAAGCTGTAAAAGGTTATGATTTCTTGATCCTCATTCCCGCGATATAATTATTATAATAGATGTTAAATTTGATGAAACTATCCTAGCCTGCGATCCTAATTCGACGTCTATGCCATCTATGGCATGCAAGCCATCTTCAACACTTGTGCCATATTCTACTTCCAACTTCCTTGATAGTGTTCCTACTCCAACTTCTGATCATGATAATGAGGATAGATATCCACCTCTACTTGCTCACTTTCCTCCAGTTGCACTAGCACAACCGCTTCCTCTATGAGTCCATTTAACATTCGAAGCATCTGGTAATCTTGTCGGTGATCCTAGAGATTAGTGCCAAACATGTTCTCAAATCCAGCGAGACACTTCTATTTTGGATCAAGTTTCAGAGAATCATTAACCAGATACATTTGTAGAAGCCTAAGGGAATCCATATTGGGATTATTGGAAATAATGTAACTTCGGAAGTTATTATTATTGTATTTTTATTGTACCTTTTAGATTATTGTTGTACCTCCTTCGATGCATTTGATCATGTAAAGATCATGAAAGAATCAATGTAAACCTTGGGTTAGAATTACCCAAAGAAATATTTATTAAATGTAATTTTACATTACTCCATGTCAAGTCGGCCCTGTTAGCTAGAGAAGTCGGCCTAGTTGAGGAAAAATTTCAAACTGACTAGTACAAATAGAGGATGCGCTGCTCTATCATTGATGATCTCTGGGATGAGATTCATGGAGCCAAGATTTTCACTGAATTGGACCTTCATTCAAGAAACCACCAAATAAGGATGAAAGAGGTAGACATCCCTAAGAAAACTTTCCACGTACATGAAGGTCATTATGAGTTTTTAGTGATGCCTTTTGGCCTTTGCAATGCCCCATCCACTTTTCATAACATAATTAACAAAATCTTCCTCCCTTTCCTATGCCATTTTGTGCTAGCTTCTTTGATGATATCTTGATCTAGAACACAACACGGGAATCTCACCTACAACATGATGATCATGCCATGTAATGATTGAGGGACTACCAATTATTTGTGAAGCGTTCCAAATGTGCTTTTGGGGTTTCTAAGGTTGAATGCTTGGGTCACACTGTGAGTCAAAGAGTACGAGTGGACCCAAAGAAAGTGGTGGCTATGAAATATTGGTCATGTACCCAAAACCTAAACAACTTGCATGGGTTCCTATGGATTATAGGATAATATAAAAAGTCTATGAAAAATTGTAGCTCCCTTAACTTCATTTCTAAAAAAGAATGCCTTTGTATGGAGTGAAGTAGTTGAGAAAGTCTTCTCAACCTTAAAGGATGCAATGTGCACTTAGCAATGTCATATTTTACTACAAATTTTGTCTTAGAAGGTGATGCCTCAGGAATAGGCCTTGGAGTACTATTTCTAGACCAAGATTGAACATCATAGTTTAAAATATTTCCTTTAACAAATGTCATCATCATCAGAGTAGCATTAGTGGGTTACTAAGATGTTGGGGTATGATTACGAGATTATATAAAATGAGGGTAGAGAAAATGTGGTGTTTGATGTATTTTCTAGGAAAATTGAGGAGGAGGGATCCCTATTTGCATTATGCTTACTAGTTCCAGGTTGAATCCCATAATCTCATAAATAATGGATGGCGAATGACACCATAATGCAACTCATCCAAAGGCTTTAGGAATACTTGAACCTTTCTAAAGGGTACACATGGAACTAAGATACATTGAGTTATAAATAGGGTATCTTTCTTTCACCAAAGTCTACCTTAAAACAATGGATTTGGCAGGACTTACGTTCATCACCCACAATAGGTCAATTTGGATGTCATAAAACCTATGAAATGATTAAGAGATCATTGTTTTGGGAATGCATGAAAACAAACACCCAAAATTTCATAGTTTCTTGTGATACTTTCCAACAACACAAGGGTAAGATGGTGAAATCACCAAGGGACTTGTGGCCACTTACGATCCAAACCCATATATGAACTGCTATCTCTATGGATTTTATAGTGGGGGTTCCTAGAGATGGTAATAAATCAATCATCATGGTGGTCATTCATCAAATTTCTAAATATGCTCACTTTTGTGCTTTGTAATACCCTTTTACACCATCATTAGTTGCTCAAGTCTTCATGGATCATATTTCTAAGTTACATGGAATGCTAACTTCCGTTGTATCTTATTGGGATTTTATATTCATAATCAAATTTGGCAAGATCTATTTAAAACACAAGGTACCCAACTGAACCTAAGCATGCCCTACCACTCCCAAATAGATGGGCAAATAGAAGCGATCAATAAGTGATTATAAATCCATTTGAGATGTTTCTATTTGGAACAATTGTACCAATGGGTATAATGGATTCCTATTTATGATAATACCAATTATCATAGAGATACCCAAATGACACCATATGAAGCTATATATGGCCGAAAACATTTGTTAGTGTTTTCCTATTTACCTGACACCTATAAGGTTCATGTAGTGGATAGTATAAGATTTGAACATATAGACATATGCACATAAACTAAAGAGATATACTATGAAAATAAAACCAACAAAAAACTAATCATGTAACAAATGAGATATCATAGATCATTACATAAAAACTAGAAGCATATACAAAGAAAAGAATGATGTTTTTCATTAAACTTAAATGAATGATGGTGAACAATATTTATAACAAGGCAATTCAAATTAGGGTTGGAGGAAATTTGAATTGCTCATGCAGTACTTGGAGGTTATTCAGGATTAACTAGAGCAAAATACCCTTAATTATCCATGCTTACTCTACTTAATTGAGTTACATTGACTCATGACTTCATAACCACTAGTTCCGATTGAAAGATGGTCAATTAATTGACTGAATGGGCATATAAAATCCTAAGGAGAATCAACAAAGGCGCTAATGTCTAAATATAGACATGCAAAATTATTTAGGACCCAAGTTAGGGAAGCATGCTTAGTTACTAACTGAATTTGAAATCCTACGTGTCTAAAACCAGGGGAAGACTCCCCAAATCAAGGGAGGCACCCCAAAATATAGGAATCCACCTAGGTCAACCAAAATTGGTAATTTAGGGTTGTCTAAAATTAGGAGATAGGGTGGTTAGGGACCCTTAGAGTTTATAATTAAGATCTAGGGTGAATCAATGGTCAATGAGAGTGAGGTTTGGCCCACTAGAGTCATGAAATCAGGCTCTAGGTCACTAGGAAGGAGAATTATGCTTTGGAGAGGGTATTTTGCTTTAACACCCCCCATAAGTCTGAAAAGGAGAAAATAAAACTAAGTAAAAAATGGGTCTTTCCAATTTGCAGCCCTATTAGGTACCCATGCACGCAAAAAATTATTTGAAAGTTGGGAAAGAGGGAAAAACCACATGGAAACCCTCCACTCGCCTATAAACGACAATGTATAAGTAGAGAATGTGAGAAGAAGGATTTAAGGAGTCTCCTTAGAAGATGCCTTCACTCCCAAATAATCTCTCAATTGGGTGATCTGCTTCTCAATAAAGGACTTAGTGAAGATATCTTCAATCTATCCAGAGGAAGGGCATAATTGCAAATCTATGAGTCGATCATGTATCAACCCTCTTATATAATGCATATGGATCTTAATGTGTTTGGTCTATAGTCATTGAATAGGATCTCTTGAAATATGAATGGAACCCTGGCTATCACAAAATATGACTGTAGGACTGTGAAACTCTATCCCAAACTCAGTAAGAATGTGTTGCATCCAAATGGCTTGTGTTGCAACATTCACTACTCATTTGTACTCTGCTTCTCTCGTTGATATAGAAATAGAGGCTTTCTTTTTGCTTGACCAACAAGTAGGATTTGAGCCCAAACTCGGTGGTTGCAATATGTAGATCTCCTCTATAAATTCCCCATGAAAAAAATATATTCTTCACATCAATGTGATGAATCTCCCAATGTTGTGATGCTTCTGTGGAAAAAACAAGTCGAGCCAAATCCATCTTTGCAATCGATGAAAATTTTTCTGTGTAGTCAATACTATGTATCTGTGAGAAGCCTTTTGCCACCAATATTGCCTGGTATTTGATGATAAGACCATTGGATTCCATCTTGGTCTTGTAAATCCATTTTCATTGAATCAATTTCCTTACCTTAGGAAGAGGTACCAAATCCCAAGTTTTGTTGCCTATGAGGTATTGATATTCCATATCCATGGTTGCTTCCCAATGAGGATTGTCAGAGGATTCAACACGGATATGAGGATCAAAAGTAGAAAACATATAGAAATGGGTAGGAACCAATGTCTCTATGGATTCAAGAGTGTGTGTGGCAACATGAAACAGTGAGTGCGCTCCTCAAGTATCGACAAGATCACCAACTAGTTCCATGGCTGCAAACTTCCCAACGAGGATGAATTGTTGGGTATGCAACATTCTCATCTCTAGTATCCTCATCATCATCTGCATGTGAATATGAAGATGTATTTGAATATGAAATTTCCAATGAAACATTAGAGGAAAAAAAAAATCATTTTGAACAACTAGTGGTACATTGGTAGGAGGGCTAGTATCATGCATTGGAATTTATTCAAACTTTATACTTCTTTCAATAAAAACAATTGCATTCTTGGGATTCATCAGCCTATAAACATTTACTCCTTTTGGATATACCACAAAAAATAATTCTTCACTTTGTTTATCCAAGGCCCTTCCTTTCTTGGAAGGAATACGAGCCCAAGCATGGGATCCGAACACATTGAAGTGTTTTACTGTTGATTTTTTTACTAGTCCATGCTTCAAAAGGAGTAACCCTTTCAAAATTTTGTGAGGTACTATATTTTGAATGTAATTTGAAAAATTTATGGCTTCAACCCATAATTTTGGAGGTAGATCCTTTGATTGTAACATGCAATTTTCCATTTCTTTCAATGTTTTGTTTTTATGCTTTGCAACCCCATTATGCTGTGGAGTATAAGGAAGGTATGATGTAACTCTATACTAGCCGTGGAGCATAACTTATGTACATATTTATTGTAATACTCCCCCCCATTTTTCTTGGAGAGGATCTTGATCCCCTTCCTGGACAGGTTCTCTGCAAGTGTTCTGAAATCTTGGAGACATACAAATACATCATCTTTGTTCTTTAAGAAGTATACCCATGTGTATCTCATAAAATCATCAATTAAGGTTAGTATATCTCTAGATTTATTCATAGAGAGGTGAGGAAAATTACCCATGATGTCATTGTGGACTAATTCAATAAGGGAGGAGGATCTTCATGCCTTCCCTTTCGCAAATTTTTCTTTATGATGCTTATCAATTGCACATCATGGGAATACTCTATCCGAAAAGGATATGGGTGAAATCCCTACTATCATACCTTCCTTGCTTAATTTCTACAAGTAAGGGTAGTCAAGGTTCCCAAACCTCTCATGCCACAATTTATTAACTTCATTTGAATGCATTAACAAAATTGAAGCTTGAGATTTTGGTAAAAGTTTGAGAAGACATACACCTTGTTCTTTTGGTCCGCTTTCTCAATTGAAACCTTTGACCCATCAATCATGTCGGATATGATTATTGAGTCATTAGTGAACTCAAATCACTTTCCTTGTCTTAAATGGGTGATTTGGTAGATGGAAATAATATTTTTGGACAAAGATGGTACGCAAAGTACATCTTGAAATTGCTCTCTTTTTCTAGAATATCTTATTTTCCACATACCTTGATTGGAGTGTTGTTTCCCACAAGTACTTTTTGATCAAAGCATGGATGTTGAACACGTCCTCAGATGAGGTCATATGACTGGATGCTCCAGAATCTAGGATCCAAATGGCTGATTTTGATGCAGAAATTTTAACTAGTGCATGTCCACTTTCAGGATGATGTCTTTGTTTGCACAATTTGTCTTCATTTTCTGCAAAAAGCTCGTTATACCTGCAATTTTATTCTTTGTGAGGGCCCTTTCTATAGTGGGGACACAAAGGCATCTCCTCCTCGATCTTTCCTTCTTTGGAGGTGGTATTGTCATAAGAAAAATTGGAATTTTGGTCCCTTTTTCCTTTTTATGGAGTGGAAGATAGATCCATTGCTGCTAATGAGCTCTTCAAAGGCTGCAAAATCACTTCTTCGATATCTACAAGTGAGCTCTTTAATGGATGCAAATAAGCTCTTTGATGGCTGCAAAAGCATCGCTACAAAATCCCTTCTTTAACATGCATACTTGATCCGTGACAAAAGATCACTAGAACACTAACTAGTTTAGTGCCCCTGCATCTCTGATACTGTATAAGATTTTAGCATATAGATGTAGGCACATAAACTAAAGAGTTATAATGTGAAAATAAAATCAGAAATCAACTAATCATGTAACAAATTGTTAATTTTTTATCTTTAGTTCAGAGCTACAATAATACTTGAAATCAAATAACAATCATACACATAAGCAATCACACTCAACACATGAATATACCCTAGGGAAACCCTTTATGACTTAAGGGAGAAAACCCCAGTAAAACCTTCCTTAGTATATTGATAGATAGCAAAGAATGTATTTTACATCAAGCACCCCTGGTGCAATTACAGAGCAATAGAAAGATAAATAAGAGAGACTCATAATAATATCTTGTAGAAAGAGAAGCGCATTTCCTTCAAGAGAGAAGAGAATTCACTTCACATTGAATTCATCAACCCTGTATAACATATTTATACATTCTTATCATGCACCTATTTCTATTTTTATCTTATGACTTTAGGATGAACTCGCCCTCCATCTGTATGCATCAATCTTGCATGAAGAAGTGCGCCCCACTTCTCATGCAATGCATTAACTCACTAAACTGTCTCTTAGGATGAACTTTCCCCTTAATTGAAAGCTTGCCCATTAGTTAGGTGGCTAACATAAGTGTCGTCATGCAAGTGTCGTCTTTTAGTTTAACATAAGTGTCGTCATGCAATAACACTTAGTTAACTCTCTTAAATGATTCTTTCTTGTTAACATCACTGTAGTGATCAATTCAAGTTCTCCTTTGATTTACTGAAGTCTTCACTGAAGTTTAACAATTCAAATTCTCTCTGAATTAATTCTTTTATGTGCAATTTTAATTCTCTCATATATTATCAAATCTTATCTTTATCTCTTGTCTTATCTGCATGGTCCACATGTGCTAGCTTAATTATCATATCAAATATACTAAGGATATTTTCCTAATGATGTGATCATATTGTTCTACTATCATTCCAAGTGGTTATATGATAAAGTAATTCACTCTAGAGCTAGCCAATCTCTTGAGGAGACTTAATATATCAACCATGGTTAGTAGTACATCACACACCATACATGCTTCGACATGCAAAGCATCATCTCAACACATGAGGCACCACCTCAACACATGAGGCACCACCTCAACACATGAGGATCTGTCTTGACACACAATACCTTATCCTTGATTAGCAATACTGTACACCATCATCACTTTGACATACAAAGCACTTGCCTCAACACGTGAAGCTTAACCATTATTAAGTCCGACTCAAGATTCTTCTCCAAGTTTCTTGAGTCCAACTCAAGATTCTTCTCCAAGTTTCCTAAGTCCAACTCAAGATCCTATAAGGCACTACCTCGACACACGAGGCTCAATCTTGATGCACAAGATTGAGCTGGAGAATGATTTGTGATGCTATAAATTTAACAAAAATGAGATATCATAGGTCATTACATAAAAAACTAGAAGCAAATAAGAAGAAAATAATAACGTATTTCATTAAACTTGAATGAATGATGATGAACACTATTTATAGCAATGCAATTCGAATTAAGGTTGGAGGATATTTGAATTGCTCATGTAATGCTTGGAGGTTATTTAGGATTAACTAGAGACAATAACCCTTAGTTAGCCATGCTTACTGTCCTTAACCGAGTTACATTGGCTCATGAATTCACAACCACTAGTTATGATTGAAAGATACTCAGTTAACTGACCAAATGAGCATGCAAAAACTTAAGGAGGCTCAAAAAAGGTGCTAATGGATAAATATAGACATATAAGGTCAGTTAGGACACAAGTTAGGGAAGATCTCTTATTTACTAACTAAAGTTGAACTCCAACAGTATTAAAATTAGGAAAAAACTACCCAAATCAAGGGAGGCACCCCCAAATCTAGGAATGTGCCTAGGTCAACCAAAATTGGTCATTTAGGGTTTGCTAAAATTAGAATATAAGGTGGTCAGGGACCCTTAGATTTTAAAATTAACCTCTAGGGTCAATCAAGTGGTCAATGTGAGTGAGTTTTGGCCCACTAGAGTCATGAAATAAAGGTCTAGGTCACTAGGAAGGAGAATTATGCTGTGGAGAGGGTATTTTGCTCTAACAGACAACACGCTTTGCACCAGAGAAGCTATCCTCCACACACTTAATGGAAATTTGGTTATGGCTCAAAATAGAATGAAACAACAATTTGATCAACATTGCTCAGAGCATTCATTTGTAGAAGGGGATCAAGTGTTTCTTCACCCCCAAGTTTATAAACAAACACCATTAAAAAATAAACTCCACTAGAAACTAGGACTAAAGTTAAATGAAATTTACAAGATCATATAGTTCGTTGGACATGTGGCATATAAGCTAGCTCTATCAGATCACTCCAAGATTCGCATGTTCTTTAAGTGTATTTCCTCAGGAAGATCAATTAAATTGTAAAGTGCAGACTAAGTGACTTGAACTTGATGAAGGATCCATTTTTGGCTCCAGCCATGAGCTATATTCCAAAGAGCGTCAATTGCATAAGTGCATGGTCAGATAAGTCTTAATCCAGTGAAAATTTATGAAACCGAAATATTTCACATGGGAATCAACAAGAATTTTGTAGCAATTTCCTCACCTCCAACCTTGAGGACAACACTGCTCTTGAATAAGGGGCATGTTAGGGTCCTACCCTAACCTCCCTTCTTTAGGCTACACAGGTGTTAATTAATGTATAATGCCACCCCTTTGAATAAGGATGATTTGATAGTAGTGGTAATTAGGTTCTCTTTGTTAATCAATGCCAATTAGGTAGTTGATACTCATTAATTATGGGACCACAAATAGTTAGGGTTTTGGCTACTAGAAACCTATTTAAAGAGGTAGGAGGATATGGATTGTTTTGTCGAGTATTGTTGTATTTGGAGCTTGTCTCAATAAAATGTTGCCCCACCTTTAAGGGCAAGATAAAATTGCTTTCTATTGTATTATCATAATACAAGGGTTTATTTTGCAACATTTATTTACAATTGTCTTTGTGTTTGGTGTTTTGATCTACAATTTCTAGTTTTTTTTCCTTATAAATCACTGTATACTTGGTTGTGTTATAAGTTTAAGAGTTAAAGAACACTACAATATGTTTCTAGTGTCACAAGGTGGGACATTATGCTAGCTAGTGTCCATTGAAAAAGGGAAAGGGTATGAAATAGGTCATAGTTTAGATTATAAAAGGTGTAAAGGAGATTAATTCTTAGTTTGAGAGTTCCTTTCCCATGACTTCTTGTTTGAATTTCAACACTATGTGTAGTCTAAGTGTATGGTGTGAATAATCACCCACACATGCAAAAGGGAACATACCAAAGGGTTGTGTAACTTTGGTATATGTTTATAATAAGGAAAAAACAAAATAACAAAACTAATTAAACTAAACTAGCAATATCTCATAATTCTTCAGTCACATCACACATAAATAATGTCAAGACAATGCATAGATGAATCAAATAATGGTTTTTATATTATGACAAAGAAGTGGTATAGAAATGAACACCTTGGTATAGTGAAGAGAAAGAGGGAACTTTGCAACTATTCAAGGGAAGGTCCATTTTTCCCCATTGCGATCTCGCAACTTCCAGCCAAACCATCACAATTGTAACCTCCTTTTCGTGAAGTAGAATGTAAGATGTGGCTTGCTCCTAGTTTTGGAAGAATTTTGGAAGCATAATGACATGAGTGAGAAATGGAAAATTGTTTATGGAATGGGGGACCTTGAGGGATTTTTTATAAGCACAAGAGTGGCCAAAAGATGGATCTAGGAGCAAAGTGAAAATTTTCCATTTTGGGCCCTAAATCCATTAAAACGTGATGATGATGTCATCATCACAACATGATCATACAATTTTTTTTCATGAATTTATTTTTATTTTTTGAGGATTGAGGTCCATCAAAAGTATGTCATGTGGGTATTCGTTGGATGCAGAATTGAATTGTCCATCCAAGGAGTTTTCATGTTGGAAATTTGAGTGAATATACATGGAGATAAGTTGAAAATACGAGTTGAAAAAAGTCATTTTTTTACTTTTTCACTTTTTTACCTTTTTACCTTTTATCCAAAAAATAGTGATTCATCCCCCATGGTTGACATCATCATCTTAAATCCTATTGGTGTTTTTTGTTGTACAATATTGTTGTTTTGAGACCCATTTTTGACCTCAAAATTTCTCTAATGACTTCACCTTAATGATGACTGAGAGATAGAAGAAAAATGTGGAATATGGCATTAAATAACACCCCCCTTGATGACAAAATCTAGAATGTCCATAAGTTGCGGATAAAAACACACTTCGTCTCATAGTGTAGATGAAGACAACAACTGCTTCTCACTAAACCATGAATCTGCTCATGAACCAAGTTGTATGATGAACGCTTGCAAAATACCACCACATTGTATGGCCAATACAACAGAACATGTGGTAGCAAGCTCCAATTTTAGAATTCCTAGATCTAAAGATAAGCCTTAGTGGTTACTAGGTCCAACAACAAAATGCCTAGAACATGTGGCAAGAGATTCAATAACAAAGTGCCTAGATCTAAAAGAGAAGCCATAGTGGCTACCAGATCCAATTGCAAAATACATATAACACCACAATAGTCATCACAAGTGGAAATCAATTGATAGTTGAAAGAACTATACAAAATACCTCATCATGAATACAAGAACCCAATGGTCTATACATCGAAAATGATATCACGTAGACAACCTTCACAACCAAGTTGAAATGTGCAATAAAACTTTGCAATAGATTTCATTACAAATACAAGACCCCAATGGTGCACCATCGAAAATGATATCATGCAGATAATATGTGAAATTCAGTTCACACCAAGATGTGATCAATAAATTACACACTCTCACAAAAAATCTCACACAACTAGTCAAGAACACAGAATTACTCACAATAGATACAAACTGTATTAACTCTCATGAATAAAATACATCAGTTAACCTTGGGAAATTAAATGGCTGTCAATATATATGTTTACATCAGATATTCAAATGGCTAAAGATGGCATTTGGATCCTCGCAAAAGTAGACTTACTAAAATGATGCAAAACCCCCCTAGGTGGCAAGTGTGTTCTCCAAGTCACACCAAAGGCTCACGAATTTATGATTTAGTGATCAGATAGTGATGTGTAATGAAAAAACATGCTAAATCCCAACAATGGAAGGAAGAAACATCAAGGAGTGAAAGTGGTCCAAAAAACACTTTCCCTAGTCAACTAGCTTTTCACCTTTCACCCAAAAGCAGTAAAAAGCAGGAATGCGCCTTTCTCACCAGAATCAATAGAAATGAGCTCAAGTGACTCAGGAAACTTGTGGTCCCCACCTGGAAGGCTTGTGGTCCCCGCAAATATGCCTTGTGGTCCACATAATGACTCATATGCCAACTATATGCTCTAATACATAGCAATTAATCATGAAATGATTAATTATTATCTCTAATGTATTAATTGACATAGAGTATGGGTTTTAATTATTCCAACACACCCCCATAAGTACGAATTTATGTGCTAAAAATAAAAAAATGAAAATACTAAGGACCCAATAACAAGACATAGTCACCCTGTACAATATTGCCTGGTCCACAAAAATAAGGATGGAAGGAAAACCTCATGGGAAAAAACTCCCCTCAAAACATGGACAAATAAAAATTGAAATATTGCTGATTAATCCTTCACTCCACCACATGTTCAACCATCCCAACCAGTGATCTAAGATAGCTGAAGGTCTTCTCAGTAAAAGCTTTGGTGAAGATGTCTGCAGTTTGCTCACCTGTTGGGAAATACTGCAGATCAATGGTATGGTCATGCACTAAACTCCTGATGTAGTGCACATGAATCTCAATATGCTTGGTCCTCTGTCTCTGTATTGGATCACTTGAGACCCTTATAACACTCTGATTGTAAAAAAAAATGACAGTAGGAGTACTAAAGGCAATCTCAAACTCTGAAAGAATACCCTGCAACCACATACACTGAGTAGCAGCATTCACTGCTCCTATGTACTCGGCATCTGCTGAAGATAGTGCAATGGCACTCTGTTTCTTGCTAGACTAGCAAACAGGATCACCTCCAGGCATGAATACAAATCCATATGTGGATTTTCTGTCAAGGCTATCACCAGCCCAATCTGAATCAGTAAGCCAAGAATATGCAACATAGTGAATCCCATCAGTCTTGGTGCCTTGCAAATAGTGCAAAATTATTTTTGTAGCACTCCAATGAATCTCATGTGGCTTCTCCATGTATCTTGATGCCACACTCACATCATAAGCAATATTAGGTAGAGTGTGAGTTAAGTATAGCAAGCTGCCAACAAGATGCCTATAAGAGGTGCTTTCAACCAAGGGTGTAGATTTTGCTTCTTCAAGTCTAACTCCTGAAAGGAATGGAGTCTTTGAAGGCTTGCAATCAGCCATATTGAACTTATTTAGCAGATCAGATGCATATTTGGACTGAGATAACTTTGTTCCTTTCTCTGTTTGAGAAATCTCAAGCCCCAAAAACTGCTTAAGAATTCCCAAGTCACTCATGGAAAAAGCTTGATGCAAAGCAATCTTCAATGAAGCTATTTGATCAGTAGAGATACCTGTGATTAGAAAATCATCAACATACAACACTATAATCATTATTGAACCATCAATCAGCTTCATATAAACATTAGGATCAGATTTGCATCGAACATAAGATTGTGACAAGAGAATGTTGTCCATTTTGGCATACCAAGCCTTGGGGGCTTGCTTAAGCCCACATAAGGACTTCTTCAACCTGCACACATAGTTAGGATCAGATGTATACCCTTCTGGCTGCTACATATAAATATCCTCCTCAATATCCCCATGGAGGAATGCACTCTTGACATCCATATGGTGCACTTCCCAGCACTTGGATGCAGAAATTGCCAGAACTAGTCTTATCGAATCCTTCTATGCAAATGGTGCAAAAGTATCATTGTAGTCAAGGCCATGGACTTGATATAATTCCTTTTCCACCAGACTAGCCTTATATTTCACTTCTATACCATCAGTTGCACACTTGGTTTTGTAGATCCACTTACACCTTACCAATTTTCTGCTTGTGGGGAGCTTGACTAACTCCCATTTTTCATTATTTTGTAATGAATGAAACTCCTCATTCATGGAATCCTGCCATCTTGGGTCATGTGAGGCTTCCTCATATGTCTAAGGATAAGAATCCACCATCATATAACATCTCTCAGAAAGGTAGGGGTCATTCACATTGAGAGTAGTCTCAAATTGTGATCTAGTCCTCCTTGTGTCATGAGGATTTCCCACTAGTTCACCTACTGCTTGCAAAGTCTTAGCATCCCATTTAGGATTTGTTGGTGAATTAGAATCTGAAATAAAATGGTCCTCATCATTAGAAATATCCGAATCAAAAAATTCAGAAGCAATATCACTTACTTCTTCAGGTGGTGGTGAAGATGGTTCTCCAATTTCAACATTCTGAGAGGGCTCTTCTTCGAATTGAACACTTCTTTCTATGAAATATTTTTGAGTGCTCATGTTCAACAACTTATACCATTTGTATTCCTCTGAATATCCAACAAAAAGACATGGTTTTCTTTGGGGCTGCATAGCCCTCCTCTTCTCAAGTGGAATCCTAGCCCAATCCTTTGAGCCAAAAATCCTGAAATGAGAGACATCAGGTTTGTGCCCTGTCCAAGCCTCAAAATGAGTGATATCTTTGAGAGCTTTGTGTGGCACTCTATTCTGAATATATGTGGCACAATTTATTGCTTTGGCCCAAAGCTTTGGGGACAAAGACTTTTCCTCAAGCATACATGTGGCCATCGCCTTAAGAGACCTGTTTTTCCTCTCAGCAACCCCATTTGCTGAGGTGTATATGGAACTGTGTGTTGCATCTGAATGCCTAAAGAAGCACAAAAATGATGAAACTATGATTTGATGTACTTACCACCATTATCATATTTGATAATTTTTATATGTCTACCATACTGGATCTCAACTGAGGCTTTGAATAGCTTGAACAAACCAAAAACTTCAGATTTTAGCTTGATGAAATAAATCCAACAGTATCTGCTAAAGTCATCTATGAAAGTAAGGATATATTTGGCATGGTTCAAAGACTCATGGGGGAATGGACCTAATATATCAGTGTGAATAATATCCAATGGTGCATAGGTTCTCTCAGTTTTGGATCTCCCATACTTATGCTCAGGATAATTTCCCAGGATGCAAGATTGACAAACACCTTTGGAAAATCTGATATTGGGAAGCCCTATGACCATTTATTTCTCATGAAGTTGGGAAAGGTATTTATAGTTCATATGGCCAAATATTTCATGCCATAATTTGCTTGACTCATTGGCATGGGTTGAAAGAGAAGAAGGCGAGGGATATGGTACAAAGTGAGAAAACTTGTAGATTATAGAGCTATGGTCAGTAGTTCCTAATGCAACAATTCGACCTATTGACATTTCACATATCTCAACATTATTTGGGGTGAAGGTTACCTTTTTGGGTAAACCTGTGTGGGTCATCTGATATACTGACAATAGGTTTGCAGCAAGTCTAGGAACATACAAGACATTATTGAATGAACCAAACTCAAGATCTATGCTGCCTTCACCTTTGCTAGAAGTTTCAGAATTATCACCCAATACAATATTTGGACCATTGGAAGAGTCAAGTGAAGTAAAAAACTTACTTATAGACACCATGTGTCTTGAAGCTCCAGAATCAATAATGAATGAGTTTGGCTTGGATGTGCTTTCCATCAGTGCATGTACTCTCTCCTTATCATCATAATTTTGTCCTCCATCCTTCCTCCTCGCGCTTTCTGGAAGAGGAATGTTGGCTTTCTCCAAGAGTTGAGCCATTTGATCAATGGTCTTCTTCATGCAAGAGCTTTCAGGATGAAAGCCCTTACTGCAATAATTGCACTTTGTCCTCTCATTCTTCTTGTTTGGATTTCTCTTGAAATTCGAGGAGTCTTCATGAACTTTCTGCTTGTCTTTCTTCTAATTAGTGGGCTTCTTGAAATTGCCCTTCTTCTTCCCTTTCGAACTCTTTGAATCTCCAACATTCAGACAATGGTCTTTGGATGGATTTTTAATGGCTCCCATCAAGACCAATTTGTCTTATTCTTGTGTAAGTGACTCCGTGAATTCTGAAAGTGGCGGACTCTTCCAATTTTTAACTGCCTTCCTTGTGGAGTGGAAGGCTGAAACAAAGACTGAGTAGTCAGGGCCAAGTTTGGAGAGAATGACCAAGACTAATTGGTCGTCCTTTTGTCAATACCACATTGCTTAGTTGTAGAACAAGTGATTTGAATTTGGAGAAGAAATCTTGGAGGTTATCGAGATTCTGTGGACTCAATGAAACTAGTTCATTATTCTAGTTGGTGGCCTCTTAATTCATCAGTCTTTCCAAACAATTCTTGAAGCTTTAGCCAAACTTCATTGGGAGAGGTAAGACCATCGAGATGGAATAGAAGATCCATGGATGTAGTGAGGCACAGTAAGCCATAGGATTCATCTCTTCGATTATGCCATTTTGATTTCTCAACTGCTGAGGTTGGCTTAGCTTCAGTTGCCATAGTCACATTGTAGAGGTATTTTCTCCTTAATATGATCTGCATTTGCGTCTTCTAGTCAAATTAATTGAATGGATTGAGGATGATCTGATGTGACTGATCCATGGTAGCTCTGAAATTAATTTTGGAGTGATTTGGGTGTGCCCAAATCTTGTTTGTTGCACCTCCTAGATGATAGAATGCACCCTATGGATCATTAGAGGAAATTTGAGGTCTAAAATGAGCCTCCTAAGGAAAATAATAAACTAATAGTTAAAATAATGAAATAATAGTTAAAATAATAAAATAATATTTATTAATTTTGGAGGAAGAAAGAAAAAAACTACTTTTTTTTTCTTCGTATTTTCAACATATCTCCCCGTGTTCTTACTCAAATTTAGAGCGGGAGCACTCGTAAATTCCGCATCCATCGAGTGCTCCTGCTCGAAATTTGAGTAAAAACACATGGAGATATGTTGAAAATACGAACAAAAAAAGTATTTTGTTTATGACAAATATCTCATGTCAAACATTATGGTTAACTCTTTTATTGAAATTCTATTGGTTCCTGAATTCCAACTCATCAAGAGATTATGGTTGGCTTGTTTTCTTATAAGGCCCATTTTAGACCCCAAATTTCCTCTAATGGAATTACCGCGCCCTCCTTGAGACTGGTTGGATACCGCAAGACAATAGAAGGAGAAGGGAATAGCTTGATAGCTCTGATACCATGTGAAAGTCAGTTCACACCAATATCTAATCAATAAATTACACACTCTCACAAAAGATCTCACACAACTAGTCAGGAACACATAAAATTACTCACAATAGATACAAACTGTATTAACTCTCATCAATAAAATACATCAGCCAATCTTGGGAAATTAAATGGATGTCAATATATATGTTTACATCAGAGATTCAAATGCCTAAATATACCATTTGGATCCTCACAAAAGTAGACTTACTAAAATGATGCAAAACCCCCTAGGTGGCAAGTGTGTTCTCCGAGTCACACTAAAGGCTCACAAAATTCTGATTTAGTGATCAGATAGTGATGTGTGATGAAAAAACATGCTAAATCCCAAAAATGGAAGGAAGAAACATCAAGGAGTGAAAGTGGTCCAAAAAAAACTTTCCCTAGTCAACTAGCTTTTCACCTTTCACCCAAAAGCAGTAAAAAGCAGGAATGCACCTTTCTCACCAGAATCTTATCTAGAATCAATAGAAATGCGCTCAAGTGACTTAGGAAACTTGTGGTCCCCCCAAAGATTCCTTTTGGTCCACACAATGACTCATATGCCAACTATATGCTCTAATGCATAGTAATTAATCATGAAATGATTAATTATTGTCTCTAATGTATTAATTGACACAGAGTATGGGTTTTAATTATTCCAACATAATCATCATGACATTAACAGTAGAAGATGATGCTTCATTATATTATATTTGGAATTTGGTGATTGAGATTACATTACACTCCCCCTTGAATAACAATTTCAAATATCCGAGATAAAGAGGCAAATAGGATCACACTTTGATTCCAAGGATAATCTGATCAATGAGGAACAATGGTGAAAGAAGATAATCACAACATATGATTAAGATATGAAAGAACGTTAGAGCCAAGCTACCCCACAACTCTTCACAAATACACAGGAAGTGAAGCAAACAGAGAGCTAATCCGCACAAAGAACTTCCAAGAGTAATGCATCTAATAAACATGATAAGCCCATAGAATCAATACATGACATGATGTATGAAATGATAATATGAGATTTCTCAAGACCATATAAATATTGAGTAAAATATAATTGAAATAAACATGACATGATATATATAAATAGATCAAAATGTTTAACATGATCAACACCGAGCAAATTATGATCAAATCATGATATCACTTATAAAAAAATATGAAATGACTAGTCATTAAACATGGGTTACTTTCTTGTTGTCATCATGGTAACATGCTAGAGATGGATGCATTGAAAATGTCAGTGCTCCCTTATAGGAGTGTTAGAGACAAGCAATAAAAAACTAGATACACTCTCTGCAATACATGGTAAAGAAACTAAACCCTAATAAAAAAGACAAGAATCTTATGACAAGTCATTACAATATAAAACATGATATCACATAGATTCAAAGATCGATTTTACTTAAGAAATTAGTAAGAGAAAATATGATCACATAACATAAGATATCACATATAGATGGAAAATATAACCAGTAAGCATTTGTTAGAATAGAACGCATTAAATGGTTTCTTACTATCATCATAAGAAAATGCTAGAGATGCATGCTCCTGAAATGTAAAAAAAAACATCTACCACAAGGATATGATAGTGACAAGTAAATATGAACAAGTGATTCCGATGTAGTATCTTTTTCAAATCAAAACTCCTTGGCTGCATGCATGAGTGAAGATGGTCTATCTGAGCCTAAACTGTATGATGTTGATGATCCCTTCGACAAATGTCTTCTATCTTTTGAAGAGTCAGGGTTGGAAATCTCAGGTGATGCAAATCAAGATTCTATATTTAAATCCACCCTCCCATCCCTGCTTGTGGAACCTTTTTCTCCCTTTTCATCTTCAAATCAAATTTTGACATGCAAAGTTATCATTGGGGAGTCTCAAATGGTTGATAGTAAAATGTTTCATCTCCCGTTCCAGTCATCCCTGATGAATAATGTATTTGAACTTATCGATTTTTCTTGCTGGTGGCCGTAAGATCAGTTTCATATTTTATCCATTTTTGAGCAACAAGTGGGCTTGATTTTGACTTATGGTTTTCTAAGCTTTAATTTGTTCCCACTTGGTTCTTTTTCTATCACCGATCCCGATGAGAACACAATTGAGTGTGCGAGCTTGATGAAGAGGGAAAGAAGTGTGTGTCAAGGGGAATTGAATCATGTGTCATATATTTCCTCTCCATCCATTTTGAACAATCACTTGCATGATATCTATGATGCTATTAGTATTTATTAGTATTTTGATGGAGGATTTTTGCATTAGTCAATCTTCTCATTGGCATGATTTCATTTTGCACCATTCTAATCCTTTTTCGATTTTTGAACGAGTGAAGAAAATCATGACATTAAATTTATTTATCTTTAATCCAATCTTGACATGCTTTATTAAACAACATCCAGGAAGAATAATTTTTGATGAATGGTTGCACTGGATCTATGATTTCACTTAGCACTTGTCTGAGTGGGCTAGAGTAGGGTAGGTAAGAAACTAAATAAGCTCACTTGAGCGTAGTTAGTTTCTTTATTGCCATTGAGTCTGGCACTTTTTGGTTTGTCTACTTTACTTTCTATAGTCAAATAAAACTTGTCAGTTATTAGATTAGCATTTTATTTACAAAATTTTATTTTCAGTACTTTTATTTATGCAGTATTTTATATTTTAATGAGGTTAGTGATGACTGGTCTGTGATTTTGGTATAGTGCTTTGCATTGTGCATATATTATGTACATACTTTGAAGATGATGTAGAGCTAGAGTGCAGGATCGTGGATTGATGCAGTGAGTGTTGTGGACCAGATACTTATGAGTACTCATTCAATGTGGACTTGAGCATTCTGAGTCCATTCGTGCACTCAGTTATCAGTTCCGGGAAGTTACGGGTGATGATATGGTCATATTACCACTTTGATCTAGTTTTCCATGCAGAAATGGTCTGTATAACACTTTTATTGACTATTTTGGTTCTCCTAGCGCACTCTTGAGGGGATATGGGGTCCATCCCTCTGCTGCATGGGAGCTCCCCCCACACCCTCGCTCTCGCTCTCGAAGCTCACTCCCAAAATGCTCCCAGTTTTGGGAGCACACTCCCAAGGAGCTCCCTACCTCTCCTATAATAAAAGATCCTATACTAGGTTGATCATTTGATGACAATGTTATGGTACCTCCCTTCATTTCCAAGCTCATATAAAAGTAGTTATGGTTGATCATTTGATGATAATGTTATAAGTTATAACCACTGGATGAATGATGTTATATGGTTTAATCCATGTTTTCTATAGATAATTCAACATACTATATGTTTTCTAGATATAAATCCATCAAAATATATCAAAATATATACTATATAAAAAACAGTCCCAGAACGATCCCAAAACGGGAGCTTTTGAAAATTTCGCTTTTCGCTCTGCTCCTACTTCTCGCTCCCGCTTCTCGCTCCCAACAACATAGGTCCATCCAGTCATTATTACCATATTACCCCATCCCCATACATTATGGTGCAGTCAATTTGGTGTCTCGAGCATGTGGAAGATAGTTACATGCATTTGTGTACTTTAAGAGGTGGTTTTCTAGCAATAAAATGGCTAGCAGAGGAAATCGATTTGGCTTATTGGGGAAAGGAGATGGCATGAGATTGGTATGGGACTTCAATATGATATTTTAAACACCTTCCAGATTGGTCTTTGGTGTCAGTGAGGTCCACACGTCATCCCATTTATTATTTTGGGGTTTTATTATGTATTTTTCGACACACATCCTAGTGTCTTTTGACACTTTATCACATGATGTATTATTTTTTATGTAGGTGGGGAATTAGTCTAGTGAATATGTGATCTCCTAGACCCCCCCACCATGTTATGACATTATGTTGTGTCCCTAGTCATGTTATGAGGCTCACGTTTCCCCTAGGGCGTCATTGAGGGAGGACGTCCCCCTTATTATGAGTGATCCATGCTTTATTATTCCGGCTTATCTTAGCCGTTTATTATCATTATTGTTTCTTATGATATCAACCATTCATTTGAAAAGTGGTTAGGGTTTTGGTCTCTCTCATTCCTATTTAAAGAAGAGACCCCCTCATTTGTAAGAGGGGACTTTGGCTCTTGGAATTTTCATAATAAAGAGAATATTTGCAGAGACTCTTGGATTTTCTTTGTGGGATGTTCTTAGATTGTGATTGTTAAGTCTATTTCTCTTAGCATTTGAGATATTACTGTGGATCCAAAATATTTTCGTGGAAACAATGTTTAACTATAGGAGGGCGATTTCATCTTGGCCATTTTTGTAGGGGCTCCTCAACTCGTTCCACTTGAAGTTGCTTCACATTAGGGGGGTTTCAATAGTATCTTTGATCTTTGATATGCTCTTTGATATTTCTTGTGATTTTACAGTCTTTTTATTTTGAGCATCAAATCTTACTTGGGTAGTTTGCTTGTGCAGGAGAGAGGGACGCATTGGATTCCTTAGGAAAATCAATTCTACTTCGAGACTCAGCTAAATCATCTCAAATCGATTCTAATTGGAGACTCACACTAAATATTTTTTTGTTTGAAGTTCTAAACCATTGGCCATTTGAAGTTACTTCTAAAACCCTAACTATACAAATTTATAAAAATTCTTTGGGTTTAATTATTTGGATTTATGGAAAAACATTTATAGGTTTTCATCTTAAGGCCTATCCCTAAGTGGGTCCTCAAGGGAGTCTTGCTTTGTGGAATCCACCTACCCATTCCCCTAGGAATTGGTCTCTCCATGCTTGCACCCTCCTTGTTTGCTTGTCTTCCAGATTATTGGCACCCCGATTTCTGAGCTTGTGACCTTTGACACTGTTAGATATATCTCCAAGCTGTGCTAGGAAGCCCTATTTTCTTCAGATCCACTACTTGGGACCATTTTATGTTAGGAACCCATGTCTTTACTTTTTTAGTATATTGTTGTTGGATGCATATGCTTTGTAAGTCGTCCCGTAGTATTTGTTGATCCATAGTTTGTGTTATTGTTGTTGGCGCATATGCTTTGTAAGTCACCCATAGTTTTGTTGATCCATAGTTTGTATTGGCCCATGGTTTTGACCTGTAATAATTGTTGATCTATACTTTGTATTGGCCCATGGTTTGTATTGATCCATGGTATTGACCCATGGTATTGGCACCTAGAATTAGTATATAAGTGTGTGTTGAGGCCTATGAAGGCACCATGAAGTTAATTGTATTGAGATTGCTCAAAGGAGGTTTCCCCCTCGAAGTGGCCTGTGATCAATATAAAAGTGATTATGAGTTCTGTTATTTCTAATATCTCGTGTATTTGCATTAATTAATTATTGCAGGTTCTTCACATCTGGTATCAGAGCACTTTCTTGGGGTCGTTGGGTGGAGTTTCTGCCAATTTTTTTTTTTCGCATCTGTTGCAGCTTCGGATTTGGGAATAATCCCTATCCGCTTAACTGTGGGAAGTACTTGGGCATAAGCCCTAAAAATCATTGTGAGGAGTACCACACGAACCCCAAAGTAGCTGGCCCATTGAGAGGACTTGCCAGCGAAAAGGGCAACGACTCCTACCTGATTGAGTAGTTCCCACCCGTGAGGTAAACCAAGAGCTGTCGTTCATGACAAAGCGGTTATGAGTTTTACCTGAGCCGTGGAGTGAGGGGTACTTCCCCAATACGCAAGCCGTCAGACAACATTGGTGGCCGAGTGAAACACCTGAACTGTTAGGAAGCCGTACATACCTGGGGTCCATATCTATTTTCAGCTGAACTGTTGCCGATCACTTTCGCTCTAGATCCAACCGTTTCAGATCTATTCTGAAAGTCATTCCAGATCCAATCACCATTTCAGATCCAGCCATTTTCGATGCCTTCCGCGCCATTGCAGATCCATCTGTTACAGATCCCTTTCGTGCCGCTGTTGCCGATCCATTTCTGGAAAAAAAAAGAGTATAAAATTCTGTTTTTTCGGCCATATCTCCCTTGTTTCAACTCTGTTTTCCCTGAAAATTCGTTGACATCCCTGCAATCCCATTCTGCATATTTCATTCCTGAAGACCCTATCCCAAATTCCACTTCCCAAGACCAGAAATCCCACATTTGTCTATTTTTAGCGTTTGCTATAACTTCTTCAATTTTCACCCGATTGCCTTCAAATTTTACCATAGAGTTTCCGCTTCTGAAATCCCCATTTTTTGCTTCCCTGTCTCTCAAAAAGTGTCAAAAACATAGTCAAACCCCAAATACCCCTCCGAGTTTTTCCCAAATCCAAATTTCCCCTTACTAAATAAGCTTGTGTTTGTGTTTTTCTATCCATTCCCCCCCCAAAAAAAAAGGATTTTTTTTTTTTTGTTATGGTTGTCACTCGCACAGGAGCAAAAACCATGGAGGAAGCACTTGTAGCCATCCAAACCAAACTCCAAGATCTGGATGAAAAATTTCTCAGCCTCCATCTTTAGCATTCAACCATGAACAATAACCGACAACCAGAATCTTCTGCAGCCACTGGGTTTTCTTCTTCCAACAATTTTCGTGGGCCGAAGCTTGATTTTCCTCGCTTCAATGGTACTGATCCGACTGGATGGATATACCGAGCAGAACAATATTTCAATCTGCATAATATTTTGATGTCCAGAAAGTTCCACTTGCATCCTTTCATTTGGAACAGGAAGCCCTTCAATGGTACTGTTGGTATATCAAAGCTCATCCCGAGGCAAACTGGACAGATTTTTGCCAACTCCTTTTGCCACGATTTGGTCCTAGTGCTTTTGATGAATTCACAGGAGCACTCACTAAACTTCACCAAATTGGCACAGTGAGAGAGTATCAGACATAATTTGATAAATTGGCCAATCACACAAAAGGATTGTTTGATGAATTCTACAGGAGTTGTTTTATCAATGGTATCAAGGATGAAATCTTCTCAAAAGTCAAAATGTTCCGTCCCAACACAATGATGAAAGTCCTAGGGTTGGCTAAGTTGGAAAAGGACAAGATCGTAGCTCAACAATGCTACAAACCCACCTTTGTTCCCTTCAGAAATATGGGTTCCCAACGACCTCCCATCACGCCTGCTCCTCGAACAAATCCTATCAAGCATTTGTCTGAAACAGAGATGCAGGCACGCCGAGAAAAAAGGGCTTTGTTATAATTATGATGAGAAATTCACTTAGGGACATATATGTGTTCAACAAAAGCTCTATCTCTTGGATGTGGATTCTCCTCCTGCCTCAGAACTTGGTGAAGAAGCTCCAGGTACAGTAGATGTTCAGGTCGATATTCAACACCCGCCTGTTGACACTCCATCTCAAAACGACCCACCCGAGATCTCTCTCCATGTTGTAATTGGTGTCACCACCCCAAAAACAATGTGGGTCAGGGGATACTTCAAGAAGCTCCCTCTTACCATACTCATTGATTCTGGTAGCACTCATAACTTCATTGACCCTCGGATTGCCAAACAGGCTGATTGTTTTGTCCATCCTTGTTCCAACTTTGAAGTCATGGTTGCCAATGGGGGCACCTTACCTTGCAAGGGGAAGTGTCATAATGTGTGTATCTCTATGGAATATTATAACCTGTGCTCTAACATGTTTTCCTTGTCCTTAGGTGGATGTGATGTAGTTTTGGGCGTTCAATGGTTACACACACTTGGCCCCATCTTATGGGATTTTGATGAACTTTGGATGTAGTTTTCAGTCAATGGGACACAACACAAATTTATGGGCTTACAACCAGGGTCTCTCTGCATCATTAGTTCACATCGCTTGGAAAATATAATTAAGAAGAATTCACATGGTGTCATTGCTCACCTCCATTCCCTTCAGATGCACCCACCAACAGTCTCCACTACTTCCTTGGATAGATATGTAGGTGTCTTTGTTTCACCAGTGGGCTTGCCGCCTTCACGAGACCTTTTCGGTAAGCATTTTTCCGCATCTACATCTCAGCAGGACATGATGGCTATTTTGCATGTAGTACAGAAGTGGCAGCCATCCCTATTGGGGAATTATTTCTGCATCAAGACTGATCTCCAGAGTCTGGAAACTTTCCTGGAACAATGAGTCTCCTCCCCAGCACACCTGAAATGGGTTCTCCAACTCATGGGTTATGACTATGCGACCACTTACCAGAAGGGTAAGGAAAATATGGTGGCAGATGCTCCTTCTTGCACATTTGATGACCCAGTTTCTCTTACAGCTATTTCTCTGCTTGTTCCAAATTGGTTGCAATCTGTTCAATGGGGCTATCTCTTCTATGAACTCCATGCTTCTTCATCAACAGGGCACTATGGGTTCCTCAAAACGTATGACCAAGAACAATGTAACTTCTTTTAGCAGGGATTGAAAATGACAATTCAACGGATGGTGGTTGATTGTGATACTTTCTAGGTCAACAAGGGTGAAACGACCCTCCTTTCGGGACTGCTCGAACCCTTGCCCATCCCTACACAGATTTGGACAACTATTTCTATGGATTTCCTGGAAGCGCTCCTATGGTATAGTACCACATCTAAAAGGACACCATATGAAGCTGTCTCTAGACAGGCATCGCCAGTTCTTCTTCCATACACCTTAAGCAGCTCCCCAGTTCAGGAAATTGACTCAATTCTTTGAAACCGTGATCAGCTTCTTCTCATTCTGCAGGACAATCTTCACATGGCAAGAATTTGACTGAAACAACAAGCTGATCAGCACCATTCTGCGTGCACTTTTCACACCGTTGATATGGTTCTTCTTCGACTACAGCCTTCCATGCAATCCTTCCTAAAACTCAAAAGGCACCAGTGGCCTGGAATGCAACCCAAGGATGCTACAGGGGACCCACTCCTTCAGATTTTGCATCAATTTCCACATCTAAAGCTTTGAGGACAAAATTTTTTCTAAGGGAGAGTGGATGCTAGGAACCCATGTCTTTACTTTGTTAGTATATTGTTGTTGGACACATATTCTTTGTAAGTCGTCTCGTAGTATTTGTTGATCCATAGTGTGTGTTATTGTCATTGGCGCATATGCTTTGTAAGTCGCCCATAGTTTTGTTGATCCATAGTTTGTATTGGCCCATGGTTTTGACCCATAATAATTGTTGATCTATATTTTGTATTGGCCGATGGTTTGTATTGACACATGGTATTGACCCATTGTATTGGCACCTAGACTTAGTATATAAGTGTGTGTTGAGGCCTATGAAGGCACCGTGAAGTTAATTGTATTGAGCTTGCTCAAAGGAGGTTGCCCCCTCGAAGTGGCCTGTGATCAATATAAAAGTGATTATGAGTTCTTTTATTTCTAATATCTCGTGTATTTGCATTAATTAATTATTGCAGGTTCTTCACATTTTACTTGATTTAAGTACATGTTCCCCGAGGCAATTGAATTTGATCATTTACCTTAGCACCTGCATCCTAGATCCATTATTAATTCTAAGTTATTGTAATTGAACAAATCTAATTCAATATCTCATCTTCCCTAATCCTTTGTAGTAACTCTATTCCTTAAATCTAGGGTCTTATACCCTTCACCTTACGTACCCTATTGAGTATCTTGATCTGGTGATTGGGTTAGATCTCTCTTTTCGTGAGTAGATAAGGGTCTCCTCCTTTCCTATCTAGGGCTTGGATATCAAGAAGCGAAGAGTGCCTCGATTGGTGTGACAACCAATCATATTAGGAATTGAGGTCCTCTTAGGTCACCTCTTTAGTTTCCTAGATCCTCTACCATCCTGGATAGGATCATCATTAGGGGCAACTACAAGTTGTGTGATAACAATTCTATTTTAATTGTTTTTTAAGAGGTTTATCATTTTTATGTGTTTTTAAAGTTATATTTGTTTTGTGTGAAGCTTTCTAACAAAATATTTTTATGATACAGACCGAGGTCCGGTTCGACCTACAAGACCACGACATAGGAGGAGACCCGGAAAGGAGTAGCGTGCATAATATTAAGCATCTAGAGTGCTTAGGAACCTCCAGAGGAACCTATAGGAGTTGACCAACTAGGTCCTTATGGATCATGTAGAGGACTTGCCAGAGCGGATGCAAAGGCAAGTGGGTGGGGGTCCCCGATGTTTGGGTTCGTCTTTTGAGGTGGGTGGCCTCTCGAGTGGTCACTTACCAAATGTGCACGTTGGGCTAGGGCTTGGTGCATAGTTATATTTTGATGTATTTTGTATATTCAGAGGCCTCAGAGCCCTATTTTGTATATGAATCCAAAGCTTGATGGCTTCACATTTTGGTTTTTGGACTTGATGTACATCCAATATTATGATGATTAATGAAAATTAATGGCCCCTTTTTATATAAAAAATGTTTGTTGACTTTTGTGCTTGATTATCGATGTCACAAATTCCAATCTAATACATAGTTAGTCAATGCATTAGATATAAAGTTGAATCTCCTCAAAATATGAATGTATGAAACAAATTCAAAATGTCTCTAGAAGTCCCACCCATAAAAATATTCGTAAGAGAACTAAGAGTCCAAGTGGACTAAGCCATTAAGTTGGGACATTTCCAATTAAGAGTCCAAGTGGACTACTAAACTCTCATTTCCATGTGACATGGAATCCAACAAAAGTTTGATTATTGCACTGTATTTGGCAATATTGTGGTTGTCAAACCAAGACATACTCCAACTGAACTCACTAATTGACCTGTAGGCGAATAGCTTCACCCTAGCCACGGAGGCGAGGTTCTGAGTGTGGTTTCTAAGACCATCCACATAGGCTAGAAATATAGGTGCTTCTGACATCAGCTATCAACCGAGCACAATGCACATTGAGCAGTGGCTAACGGAAAAAGAAAACTGATAAAGGAAAAACGCTCTATTTACTTATAATACAACTAGTCCAAGGCATTTCCTAGGTGTTACTGCCTAGGCATAATAACTCTTAAGGTAGATAAAATAAGATAATATAGATAATTTTATTAATGTCCAACAAATGACCACAAAAGTAGGCCAATGGGATGAGTAGCACCAAGATGCCCATAAAAAGTGGGAGCGTTAAGGTGGCTCCTATATAAAGAAAGATGCGAAGCTCTATCCTAAATCCAGAAATACCTAAATCCAAAGCTTGAGAGCCTGCCCATAAGCGATAAGTACACATAGAGCTTATATAGAAGAAAAATGTACAAGGGGAGTGAATCTGGGATCCGTGATATAAAATGGTGAATATGTCATAGTCCACTAGAAACATTAGAATCACTAGAAGCATTGGAAGCGTCTCTACAAACATCTGAAGCTAAACGAAGGAATCACAAAATAACAATCTATATAAGAGAAGAAAATAGAAGAATTGGAAGAAGAGCTATAATTAATGGGTATTGTTATGCCTCAAAGTGCTTGATGTATCCTTTCCAGGCATACCAGAGCGAGGGGTTCCAATTCTTTTTGTAAGGGCCAAGTTTTTGGGGCTATATTATATGGAGTGTTGGTTTTGGGGTTAAACACCCCTTATTAGGTCATGGTAGGTCCTCTTAGTCTTCATTCCAGGAAGTGTTGGCTTAGTAGCATTGTTGAGTGCCCCTTGTCGAGTGATTTGAGCCCTGGGTTGGTGTCTGGTTCTTCTTGGAGTGGGCCCATTGGGACACATGACCACACTCTTATTTTTCTTTTTAAATGTGATAGCACATGTAAGGGTTGTCATTCCTGGTTTAGCACACCTTATTTTTCTCACTTGGACTTATTGTTTTGACAGAAAACCCCTCCTCCTAGTCTCCAGACCAATGATGACATTCCTTAAAGAAGAAGCCTACATGGTTAAAAAGGAGGGCATTGAGGGACAAGCATTATTTGGGGTTAGTTGGGGCATAAAACCCTCCTTTTGTCTCACCTTACACTTTGTGGAGCCCATTTTCACATTTTTATTTCTATTTTATGTCATTATGTGGCCGAGTCCCCAAGTTTATGGGTGCACTAGCCCAAATTTTTATATTTTGTCATTAACTTGTAGGATCAATTTTGTAAAAGGTTGATGGTTTTCTGATATAAATAAGACATCCTCACCTCATTTTTAAATCATGGACAAGGGTTAAAATTATGTATTCTTTTATCTTTCTCTTAGTTTATTGAAGCATTTGGGCTAGTGCACACTTCTCTTGGGATGCCTTTTTCTCTTGCATGAATGGTGAATGGAAGAATTTTTATGGTTTGATATTCACATGCTAAGTGGATGCTAAGAATAGCTGTGATAACTCATGCTCAAGGATAACCTAAGGTGCATCTCCTTGCTCATTACTTGGTTAATGTTGGTAATTTTATATCCTAAACCTAGTTTAATGTCATTCTTGAAGTGATTTGGACTATGGTAGGGTTTGTCTGCTATCATTTTGTCTACTTGCTTGAGAAGACCTTCCTATCAAGGAGCTCTCCATAGTTCTATTGGGCCTTGGAATTCTCTATTTTCTCTAAGTAGGATTTCACTACCTAACTGACAAGAGTGTGCCACCAGTGAAACTAGTGAAAATAGAGAATTCCATTAGGGTTTTCTCTAAGTGCAAGTATTGGAAGCTATCTTAAGAGGAGGGACATTAGCCTTGATCTCTCATAGCCCTAGTGTTTGAGGCAATACTCTAATACCCTATCTTTCAAATATCTTGTTTTTATCAAATTTTACATGTCTTTTATTTTATTTTATGCATAGAAATATTTTATAGTTGGAAAAACCCCAAAAATTTAAATAAATTCAACAAATCCAAAATAGTTGTGAACTTTTTTTTTTGTTCCACCCTAAAATTTTTCCCTAGGGTTTTAGCCACAAACCTTAGAGGGCACCCTCTTCTGAGGAAGTGCAATGGGATATGTGAAAACCTTGTAATTGGTGAATTAGACGTGATTTGGTATTTTTGGTCCACCCTAAAATTTCGCCCTAGGGTTTTACCACAAATCCTAGAGGGCGTCCTCATTTGAGGAAGTGCAATGGGATATGTGAAACCCTTGTAAATCGTGAATTGGAGGGTGTTTTTTATTTCTAGCCTATCCTTTAACTTCGCCCTAGTCCAATTGTCCTCTTTCTCTTGAGGGAACACTTTTTGGAGTGCTTTCCTCGGCAAGTGTGACATTGCTTTGGGAAATGTGAAATTGCCTCAAAAGACATGATTTTATTTGATAAAGTGAATAACTCCATTTATATATGATTCTAGTGTCTAGATTTGATATTGTTTGACTCCTATAGGGCACCAATCATAGCTATAAAGGTTTTGTGGAAGGTATTTGTGTCTTGTTGGTGGTTGCAGGTATCTTTCACTCATTAGGGTCTCCCTTTGGGTTTTGGAGTTACCCGAAGTGTTGAGATGTTAGATTGTGGTGAAATTGGGTTTAACTCTCTCCCAAGCTTACCTTCACTAGTGCCAAGTATACATAGCCTTGATTTGCAAAGGGCTTCTAGTTTGAGCGGTAACAGGTAGTGTGCCACATATTAGAGTGGGCAACCTACTGCTGTGATATGGATGTAGTTGATCAATTTCTAGGATGGGGTCGAGGTTGGCTACATCATTGGGGTCAGGAAAACGTAGAGGTGGTTTGTTGTGTCCTAAATAATCTGTATTCAGAAGCAGTACTATCCTTTTTCGGTCTCTTGGTGCCCCTAGAGAAGGGTATCACCGGGATCAACTGAGTGGAGGATTTTCCTAACTGAGAATGTCGTTGGAGGAGGGATTGTAGCTGAAGGGCCTATTGCAAGTACAAGGACAAATACCTCTAATCCAAATACATGAAGAAACTAGCCAAAGACTGGAACTCTGAGAGAATTTCCTTGAAAAGACAATGGAACCACCAATAAATATCGTAATAGATAGGACACCGAAAGATGAAGTGCTCCTTGGTCTCAACCTCTCGAATATGGAATGAACTGGAAAATCATGTCTGATCAATTGATCTGGTGATATGTTTCAATTTTGAGTTAATGGGAACCCACTCTAAACTGATTCAACACATTCGCTTCAAAATATTCTAACTCATTGGTCCCTTTGATCAAAACTCATCTAACAATGTAACGTCTGAGCCACATCGAGTTAAACTTTCTTAACCCTAGCTCATCGTTGTCCTAGTCATAAATGAGTACCACGTCTCTTTCATAGAAGACATGGGGATGGAATGAGTTATCATACTGAGTAGTTGTGTCTCTTCGATGTTCATCTAACTGTTATAGGTAACTTAAACATTCTTCTAATGGGTTGGTGTTAGGTAAGATCTCTATGGCTAGTTTGAGAGATGGGATTTCACATTCAATTCAATTGGTAATATAGATTCAACTACATGTATAAGCTGGAAGGGTATGAACCCTGTAGCAGTATTGGCTGAAGTTCGTGTTGTACCACCAGTTGTATGGGGGTGATATACCTCATTTTTTCCAGAGCAGATCAGAACTAGAGTAGTTTTGTTGAGCACGACAGTGTTATAGAGCAATGATGATTTGATATTTTTGGGCTTGGGTATTGGTTTCCTCTTTTTATATATGTTGGCTATGATGGATCCTTGTACTTTAGTTTTTATTAGTTGCATTCCTAGAGGATGTTATATATGGAATGTATGTTTATATTGATTGATTTATTAGTTCTAAATTCTATTTTACACTTGTTGTTTTATTATGAGCATGGTGAGCAGGATTTTTGTATAGTATTACATCTGGTAGTAGTTTTTGTTATATATATATACAAATATTTAGAATGATCTTTGGAGCATTGCATGGATCACAACATATCCCTTGGTTCCATTTTAGACTTATCCATCTTCCATCCAATCACTCTTACTTATTGAAAAATCCCCTTCCCTTGTTGATATGTGTCACGTCCGTGGTCACCGTGGTGCCCTTTAGAGGCGATGGGGGATAACCTTGAAACAACCTGCTAATTTTTTTTCTTCCAAACTATCCACAGCTCTGCCCTTTTTCACATCCGCAATGTATTCGGTCCGCAATCCGCACTCTGCGATCTGCAAGTTGGAAGTCAGAAGTTAGCACTCCAACGCGCCCCTTCAAGAATTACACCTCCGCAATCCGCTATGCAAGAGTCAGAAAGGCAGAACGACAAGTACATGATGTCCAATAAATACGACTCCGAATTCCTCATTCCGCAATCCGTGATGCAGGATTCAGAAGGCTGGAACACCCAATATCCAACTTCGAATATTTACACTTCTGACTACTGCACTCTGCAATCCGCGATGCAGGAGTTAGAAAGTCAGAACACCAAATATCCAACTTCAAATATTTACACTTTCAACTTCCACACTCCGCAATCTGCGATGTGGGAGTTGGAAATTCAGAACACCAAATATCCAACTTCAACGATTTACACTTCCGACTTCCGCACTCTGCAATCCGTGATGCAGGAGTCAGAAATTCAGAACACCAATTTCTCTGCTTCGCCGAACCACGCCTCCGACTTCCGCAATCCACCATCCGCGATACGTGAGTCGAGACTCTAAATTCACAACTCCAAAGAAAATTACTCCTTCGACTTCTGCACTCTGCAATATGGCTTGCGGGAGTCGAAAGTCAGAAATCCAACACACCACGCTGAGAAATCACGTCTCCAACTTCTGAAATCTGCAGTCTGCACTGCATATTCAGAAGGTCAGAAGACAGCCAAATACCCCTGTTACCACCAATTTCTTAGGTTGATTAATTCCTCATCCTAAGTCCATTTTTGGAAAACTTGTTATCGTTGGAAAGCTCTCGGCGAGCCCCATGCAACTGTATGATCCGTTGCCACACATGAGGGATTTGAATTTGTCCTTCTTCCAACCCAACAGGAGGCCCCAAAATTTATCAAGGCCTATTTACCACTATGTAAGGGTTCTTATACTACTCTGTCATGTTTCCTCCCATCACTCCAGACGCTCATAGGGAACATGAACATAGCAGGGGGGTGTCTATTTCTCCGCCAAATTCATGAATGGACATTTTGAACCTCCTGGGCCTCAACAAGACTTAGCCCCATTCATCAATGAACAAATTCATTAAAACACATGGATGCATATGCATACTCAAATAAACACAACTGAATGAAACATTAACCACACACATATATATCATGCATTCAACATATCAATAAATATCATCAATAATTAAATCATTGAAGAAGTAAAACACATAGAATAAACATGATATGAATCACAGAGAACACTTATCCTTTTAGATGAAATCACCAAGCAACTAGCTAGAGATTGCAACGTTCCAACCCAACCATAGGTCTCTTCCCAACCTGTATTATTTCAACAATCATAGACCACCCTCGAGCTAGGGCTATGTATCACTGAGGAGGAACTACTTAGGTCCACTCACAGCCTTGGTTTCACAATCATTCAGGGTCATCTAGCACACAACTAGCTCTATCAAGCAAATGTGGAGATAGGGTAGGATGCTTCTAATCCAATATGCTCAACCATAGAGCTACAAGCATATCTAGTTGGATTCAGACAGTCTAGACACCCCCATCACCTCCAATCTCAGCCTAAGTAAGGTCCCCTTCTCTCTTGCACAATATCTCGGGCTCCCCTTCCCTCAACGTTTACCTGGGAAGGTATGGCTGGTATAGACTGCTAAACCATGAATGAATGAGCCTTTAATCGCTCTACCAAGAAGCCTAAACCACCTCTGTCTCTTTCCCACTGCGATCTACTCTCATATATACTTAGCGTTGTGGTCGAAGGCTCTGTCCACAACTGGATTTCTGACTATAAAATCCAGGTTTCCCCAATGGATTTTTGCGATATGCTCTTGGATCTTCTCAGGGTTGTAGTCGAATGGATCTATCCCGCCACTGCCCTTTCGATCTTCCAAATCATGGTTCTCCTATGGATTTCAGGGCATCTAACCCTCTCAGATTCACCCCACAGTTCGGTCTATGGATCCCCCTATCGGATTTCACTTCCCACGCAAATTTCCTAAGTGGTCTTGGCACTCCAAAACGTGGATTCCCTAAGGATCTCAATTTTTCCTTCTTCCTCACACCTGGGTCTAGGATTATCTGTTTTCTTCCCTGTTGGGCATGCAATTTCTCTCCCAACTGAAGCTTGAATGATCCCCCATCGAATTTCTCTTCGCACATGAATTTTCTAAGCGATCTTGGCACCCAAAACGTGACCTCTCCTAAGTCAAGATTTTCTTGTTCTACCTCCATCCAAACTCATGCCTAGATGGTCCACGATGGAATGGGGATGATATATTTCAAATTCCCATGAGGTAGGGTGGCTTATGGGACAAGCAAAACAGAGCCCATACCCTGCCTTACGAATTTCAGGGCTTCCCATACTCCATCGATCTCATGGATTGATTCTTCAACCGCTTCCTTACAACATAAATAAATGACAACTAGGACAGTCCAATGGGTTCTCAAAATGACATATGGTATCCTAGGGTTCAATCCCACAACCCCCTCACTTCTCCCTAGTGGATACATAGTCCCCCTCATTTAGTTGCATCCATAGCCAACCCCTTGGTATTTTTATTACATGATATTTACATCTTTTAAAAATTTCCCCATGGCTTACTAGCACATGAATAACACAACATAAATTACCATCCCTTCCAAGTTGAGCATTCACTAGTGAGGCCTTGGACTTGAGATCCACGCTAGGAATCATACATCACATATATATAGTATTTGTATTAAAAGCCAATATATCATAAGGGTAAAAATGGGGATATTACATTTCCCTCCCCCTTAGAATAACACCGTCCTTGGTGTTCCAAGACTTAGGAATACATACACATTGTTCATACATAAAAATTCACAAAATGTAGCAGGTCTGTCCTGCATTTCATATTTTACTCTGGGTTTTTAGGACCAAGTCCCCTAGCTTCTACAAGATGCTCCTGTTGACTTTGACCTTCCAGATCCACATGTGGGCATTGCTCCACAACAGTCCCTTCCTTTTCTATACCTTCCAGCCGATCCACAAGTCTGGAAAATTATGACTACAATTCTTCTTGATGTCCTTTCCACCGCTAATAGCTTTTGGTATACTGCCATGGTCAATGTGCATAGCTTCCCATACTTTGCTTACTAGCAACACTTGCCTTGTAACAACTGCAACCAATTGATTAATTTTCACCTGTGAAATTCATCATTACAAATCTTGTTAGGCCAAGCATAACATAAGCATTAATATCAGTCATTTACTTGCCCAATTGGCATGGAAAGTTCATGCTTTATCCATGAGACTTCCACACATTTCATGCTTTTCCAACATACAAATGAATTCATTCATGTTCATCCTTTCACAGGATATTAACTAATTCAACATTCACACTTTATTCCAAGCAAAATAAACACAATCAACTTTCAGCCATAACACGCATTCAACAATTTTCCGTCTCTAAAAAAATGCATCAATCAAAAAGGAAAGAGAAGAGTAAGATTTCCCCCCTCTTAATCTCGTTCCAATCCGAAGCCCCACCACAACTGTAGTTCCATGCTCCTTGGTCTCTTTCACTCCAAATGTGAATGCTTGACTCACCTTTTCCTTTTTTTGGCAATGACACTTGGTGTCTAAGGTCTGTCCAAGGCTTCTCAACCAGGGAACCCTTCCCCATGATTTTCCTACAAAACCTTTGGCTGCTAGGACCCACACAAGTCCACTAGCACCATTATCCATTGCTACTCATATTGAGCTTTCTAGGGTAGTCACATGTCCAAATGCATCCTTAGGATTCGTTCAAGGTTCTTGCTTCCAGCAATATCTACACTCAATCATCGAGTCAATTCACATGTCAAGTTCATTTTCATAGGATTTATCTCTAAACAAAAGTTTAAAAATCATAGCCAAATCATATACACACGTTTATTCATATTAAATAAGCAAGAAGATGCAAGATAAACCAAATAATTATCTGTATTGGACGTCTTCATGTTATTCCACATGTTCCTTCTTTGCTTTAAAATCCTTGGATCACCTATGGATACAATAATGAATGTTTGGCCAGCACGAAGGATGCTCCACAACATTCAAATAACCAATGCCAAGCCAGTACGCTGATTGGGTTTATCAGGCATTTAATGAATGTTTGGCCAACACGCAGGATACTCCACAACATTCAATGCTCAACCAGTGCACCAAATGGATTTACCAAGCATTCAATGAACGTTTGGCCAGCACACAGGCTGCTCCACAATAGCCTAATAACCAGTATGCTAAGCCATTTCTCTGACTAGGTTTATCAAGCATACGACAATCATCCACACACATAGGGATGGTACCCATTCTTCACTTTGATTCTTAGTATGCAACACCAAATGACATGATATAAAATTGTAACATATTTCCTAAAAATTCACTCTCTAATATTGAAACAACAGGAATGCGTCCATTCCCTTAGGGTGTAGTCAATGTTGACAACCATAACACAACACAACACCCGAAAGCTGTGCACCCCTTTCCGATGTGAGCCATGTAGGCCATAATCACACTCAAGTAGTCTGAAATAAAAATATGCACACTCAAGTAGTTTGAAATAAAAACATGCTATGTATATTAATTCTAATAATTAGACATGCATATTCTCAGCAAGGGTTACAAAATACTTATCAGTTTGCAGATGTATTTTCTCTTCCTTTCGCGAGGAATGGGGCTCCCTTATCTGAGTTAATAGTACCTCGGTATTGTTACCCCAATCCCTATTTCATTTCATGAACAACATATTCCCTATTGGCATAATTTCACCATCTCACCTGCGTTGTTTACCAACAAGCAGTTCACATGAGATGTCATCAAAATTTGCAATGGTGTTTCACCCGAAACCCATTTCCAAAGCATGGGATCGTTCCCATGGAGTTTGGATTTGCAGGCTATATCACATGGTCTTCCTGCAATGTATCTTCTTGACACACTTCTCAAATAGCCAAACAGTCAGCAACATTAGCAATCAATTCAAATCTGATTTCCATAACCAGTCAATCAATAACATCAATAATCAAATTCAAATATGAATTTACAATTTTGTCTCCTACAAAAATTAGATTTGTTTAACCATGAGGCCATCCTCATATTGATTGGTTCTTGTAAGTGGTATAATTCTACCCATTATGGTTTAGGCTTTCTCCCATAGCATACACATCCACCTACAACATGTCCTCTTGACACAATTCTAGAGAACCAAATAACCATTAGTAACTATTAGCAAATTCTCAAATCTGAAATTTATAAATCTGTTCTGTACATAAATTAGATTTTTGTTTTTGCAACCATGAGATCCTTCTCATAAACTTAAATCAGAAAATTTACAAATATGTTTTATACAAAAATCAGGTTTCCCAACAATGAGATCATCCTCATAATATTTGGCTCTTGTACATGGTAGATTCCAGTCTTTATCATGGACTTACCCACATTGCCACACAAAGACAATTCTACCTGTAATATGAAATTTCAATCATCCAAGCACTTGGTGAGAATTCATGCATATACTATTTTCATTGTTACAATAGTCACTGAAGTGATATTAGAGTTATAATACTCAATAATTCAAACACTATCGGTTGTTATTATTTCAAATGCAATGAAATGCAATCATTTTATATGCACCATTATCACAATAAAATGCAATATACAATCACATTATCTATGCCATCAAATAAAAATTTAAATAATCATGATTTGACAATCATATCCTTTCATACAACTATGTCCTCACAACAGAGCATTCCGGTAGCTCGTCAAACACAACTACCTTCTTCATGCAATTCTTTTCCTACATCATTGGCAGCTCATGAAATGATCTCATAATTTCCAATAATTCATCATTTCATCTATCATCTAATTGTATTGAAACATATATATCACAACCATGAATTCACACGATGCATTTCAATGTGTACACCCACACATATGCATGCACATTCACAACATTTGCATAATCTTTTAACGTATATTTACTTAATGCACCCAATGCACTATAGCATTGAACTAAAACATTTTTGTGCCTATACATGTGTCTTTCCATGGTAAGTTGGGCATCTTAGTCAATGCTTCAACACAATACCCAACCATATCCCTAATCACTTGGTTAACTATCTGGGCACCTTCCTTCTTCATCTAAACACAACACATCAGGAGTTTTCTCACTCCTTGGTTGTTGGCAAGGAGATTTCATCCCAAATTAACACCAATAGGGAGTTCATGGGATACTTGTGTATCACTATAACATCACTGCTTCAACCACCTTATGGCCTTAACCATGACTATCTCATATGGCATGCACTACCACCATAGGACCTTAAGTCCTCACTTGCTTTGTTTATTAAATTCATAACCAACATACACACATGGAATGATACCTTTTCATATGAATGTAGTCTAAATTTTAAAACAGACACATGGTATGAGGTTCCTTTCCTTTACTATCCCATACTTCACCATACCATGGCAGTATGGCATTCACATAAATGCATTCAACCTTACATGCATACCATTTTATGATGATTAAAACATGGTAGAAGGGATTCTTACCCATCCTCTTTCAATATTTATACAATTAGCATAAATAAACATTACCTGCATGGATTCCATTAACATATCTGATGCTACTTGGTCAGTTGGCCTCTTACCAAGGACTACACAGTCCTCCCCCCAACCTCTTGATCATGGATTTGTGCTCCAGCCTTTCTTCACAAGGCTGCTAGTCATATGCAATATCATCATCAACATCTTCAACCATGTTTATGTTGTCTTTGGACTTACAACTAATACCAACAACATTAATTATTATCAACCACAATAATTATTAAAAGTGGTTCATTGCATATGTAAAACCTCACTACTTTTATCAATATGCAATATCATATTCATGCATAAGCAAGTTCACATGCACTATGCATTATCTTTTAATATGCCCACTAGTGCATATGCATTTCAACTACCTAATCTCTTGCATTTTCAACATTCCTATGCCATAATTTCATATATATAAAACTCAGAAAATATAAATATATCAGCAAGAGAAGAGTTGAGGAATTTTCCCCTTTCCAATTCATTATCATAGCATGGAATTCCTATTCCACATCATAGCTGGTCCAATTCATGGCATTTCTATCAAGCACACACGAGATCATTAACTATGATTTTCTCACCAAGTAGCAATTCAAGACATACACACATGCATGACATTTACACTTGCTACTTTCCAAGCATGCAATTCTTATGTTGTAAACATAAATAGTTTAAGATGAGAAATTTCCCTTGGGGATCATTCTCCAATTTTAAGCCACAACCAATTGTCAGCCCTATGTAGCTTCCTTGATCGCTGAAATGGCTCTCATTGCACTATGTTCACCTGCTTGGCTACTCACATTGTTTTAAGAAACTATGGTCAAGTCCAACTTGGCCTTTCTTGGAATTTCTAGCACTTATGAGCACTGCAATCTGTTCAATTCCAACTCCATATGGAGTCCTTCAAGGCACATTGTATGCCCTTGTACCTCATTCAAATTCTGGTTACATGCCTGTAACACATACTTTGGCCCAAGCATCCCCAGTGCTGCAACCTTGGGCTCTGATACCATCTGTCACATCCCCGATCACCTCGACACCCTTTAGAGGCGATGGGGGATAACCTTGAAACAACCTGCTAATTTTTTTCTTCCAAACTATCTGCTAATCTACCCTTTTTCACGGTCACAATGTCTTCTGTCCGCAATGTATCGTCCCCCTCACCCAATCCGACCATCGGGAGGGGACGCTAGCGAAAAGATGGGCTCTAAAAATTCTCCCCAAATGCATAATACGATTTTCAACCAATGTAATGTGTGCAGAAGTGTAATTAAACATGCACAACAGAATTAAAGTCTAACCACACACATCTAATATGAAAATACATGCATAAACATTACAGGCATCAAATAAAATAATTCAGGTTCAAATACATGAGAGTATTTATCTTTAAGAAACACAGATCCAAGCAATTGGTTATGTAAGAGTGATTTTCCAACCAACCATAGGCACTCCGTCCAGCATATAATCTTTCTACCGGGAGGCCACCTCCAAGCTAGGCTATGAGGCCACCAGGGCGAAGGAAACACCTACAGGATTCTATCTATCAACCCACAACCCATTATTCTCTATGTGCTTAGCCAATTTCTCATACAGAGCTCTATTGGGGTCTCACTTAGCCCTCCCAGCCTTGGCTTCCACAATACTTGCCCCACACAACACCCTTCTAGCTTAGGCATCCCCTTCACCGATCTACGGTTCTCTTGGGTGATCCATCTTGCTAGGTGCTTCCAGTGTGTGCATAAAATAAGTCCAACTTGATATGGCTGCTATAGAACCACCTATAGCCTTGAATTGTGACTTCTCAAGCACCTACGAGCATCAGAAATCGATGGGTAAGGATCCTAGCTTGCCTAACCTCTCTGCTCACCTATAACCAACTATTTTCCCTTCCAAAAATGCAACTATGTCTTCTGGTTCGAATTTTTGGGTTTAACACATAGTCTGGTAATGGACATGAACAACAATCGAATAAATCTACGTAGTGTAGAATCTTGCATGGAAGATAATGGGAATGGAATAATGATCAAAAGAGTCTTGACTCTAAGGATATGAGGTAAGGGTGAAAAGATAGCTGCCATGGATTCTGAACATAGAATAGATAGGATTGCTGACAATTGACATAACTGTCACAACCCCCATGCTTCAATAAATACATGAAGTGACTTTTCCCACCAACCTCACATGTTTAATCAATGATTGGAAAACTTATGGTAAAAAAAGGAGATAATTGGCTTATTCTCATCACATGACAGAATTTTGGGTGAGTTCTAAGGTTGACACATGGCAGCATAGGATTTGGTTTCCCATAGGCCCCCTTCCTCTTCCCCTTTGGTGGAATCATATCCCCTTTGGTGCTCTTTACACAGCCATTGTTGGATCATTTTATTAATTTTCAGCATAATATTTACATATATTCTAAATCAGCATAAAATCCAACCAAACAGTCCAAATAAAATATAACATCATACATGCCTATCCATTCACTAGTCGATCCTTGGCCTTGAGATCCGCACTAGCGATTCACACTAGCATATTTACATCATTTACATAAGTTTGGATAATACATTCCAGTTCAAAACTAGGGGTATTACAATCCCATCCCCCTTGGAATAACACCATCCTCGGTGTTTTCTCAAAATTGGAACAAAAATGGATATGCCTCTCTCATGGCATCCTCCAACTCCCACGTAGCCTCATCGAGATCGAAGTGCTTCGATTGCACCTTTATGTGTCTGATGGATCGGTTCCGGAGCAATGCCACTTTCCTGTCTAGGATTCATAGTGGATCGGTTTGGAACTCGCCCTCGAGTTCCACCTGAATCACATCCCAATCAATCACATGGTTATGATCATGTACATATTTCTTAAGCAAAGAAACATAAAAAACATTATGAGCTTTAGTGTTAGCAAGAAATGCAATTCTATATGCAACTGGTCCTATTCTCTCAATCACTTCAAAGGGCCCACAATATCTTGGTGATAGCTTGGCCCAACTTCCAAACTTCAAGGAACTCTTTCTTGGCCTCACTCTAAGGTAAACATGATCCCCAACATGAAACTCTCTATGCACTTGGTTCTTATCTACATAAATTTTCTGTCTATCTCGGGTTTCCTTTAAATTTTGCCTAATCTTTACAACCTCTTGTTCGATTTCCTTAAGCAATTCTGGCCCAAGTACAATTCTATTCAATGGGTTATCCCAAGTAACTGGTCTTCTACACCTCCTGCCAAACAAAGCTTCAAATGGAATCATGCCCAACATGCTTGTTTCTCATTATTATATGCAAAATCTACCAAGGGTAGATAATCCTCCCACTTGGATGGTTTTTCCATCACTTACATGTGTAGCATGTATTCAAGCACCTGATTTACCCTTTCGAAATGATTGCTTTAGGCAAATCATGCAACCTGAAAATTTCCTTCATAATTTTTTTTGCAATTGCATCCATTTTATACGTGTATTTAACTGGTATAAAGTGTGATGCCTTAGATAATTTATCCACCACAACCATGATGGAATAATGTTGCCTCACTGTCATTGACAAACCTGTAATAAAATCCATGGAAATCACATCCCATTTCCATTCTGGAATTGGCAAAGGCTGCAAAAAACCTGTTGGGTGTTGATATTCAACCTTTACTTGTTGACATTTCATACACTTAGAAATATACTCAACAATGTCCTTTTTCATTCCCGACCAAAAATATTGCTTTCTCGCTGTAGCAATTGTTTTCTGGTATCCTGGGTGACTAGAGTATGGCATTTTATGTATTTCATCCATAACAATCCCTCTCAAATCTGCCACATTAGGAATATAAGTTCTATTTTTATAAACAAGAAGACCGTCACCTTCCAAATGGTAACCTTCATACCTCTTTTCCAAATTCTGTTGTTGCAATTTGTCCTTTATTTTCACATACAGTTCATCTTTAACAATACAATTAACAATCTGCTGCCTCAAATCTAATTGGAAAATACTAATGGTTGCTACATGCATATCATGTGCTTTTCTGCTAAGTGCATCAACCACCTTATTTTCTTTACCTTTTATGTGTTTGATTTCAAAATCAAACTCACATAAAAATTCCAGCCATCTAGCTTGCCTAACATTTAATGTGGGCTGCTCAAACAAATATTTCAGACCACAATGGTCTGTCCTTAGCTGAAATTTCCTACCCATTAAGTAATGCCTCCACATTTTTAAAGCATGTACTATCGCTGCAAGTTCTAAATCATGATTAGCATAGTTCTTCTCATGCTCCTTCAACTTCCTTGACTCGTAGCATACCACATGGTTATCTTGCATAAGAAATCCTCCAAGCCCATCTTTACATGCATCTGTGCATACCACAAAGTCTTTTTCCAGATTTGCGGTCTTTAGAATTGGGGCACTTGTGAGAAGCTTGTTGGCCCAATCTACCGTTGTAAATTAGAGCTTAAATTATAATTGTCAATCCGGAATCGTAAGACTTAGAAGCACATCCAAAGTATATGGATTCAAACCTAGACTAGTTAAAAACTCACTTTGTTGTTGAAATGAACCTAGAATTACTTGAATGCTGTAAACTAAGAAATGTAAAAATCCCTTACAAAAGTATATTCATTGAATTTATTGAACCTATCAGCACTTAATTTATGAAGTATTCTAAAACTCAAACATCAGAACCATGAAGATAAACTACAGTATTAATACTTCATTGTTGAAAGCAGGAAGTCATTGAATTATTTTACAAGAAATCAGTTCACAATGTATTCGATTACTTCAACAATTTAGTATATATTTTAATGAAAAGTAAAGCTAGACTCAACCTACAACAAATTATCAATCAAACATAAATGCATAACCCTGTTCTATGATAAAACCCTACTTGCATCATATATAATCGAATTCGATTGTAAAGCACAGATTGATAACTTAATTGAACTCGACAGAAAACATTAAAATCATACCAATGCATATTAATGAGGAAATGGGTGTGCAAGTTCGGCAGAGGGGGCCCTCCACTTATTCACTCACACACATAGGAAGATTCACAGAGCTTTCAACACTTAAATCGCTTTCACAGCATAAAAATGAACATACACCAAGCTATTCAAAATCTGAAGTCTTTATTTCATTAGCATACGTTCACCATCACCGGATGGCAATTACATACCAAATTCAAATATTTATACAAACTATTTTGAAACTGAAAATGCTACAATACTGGGTGATTAATAATGTCATTCCCCTATTATCTCCACTATCCTCGAGATCGTCCTTCAGATCCATAAAAATAGACCAGATTGATACAAAATCAAAACTGTCCCCGTTTTTGTGCTAAGTGGCAGCTCTGGAGGCTCACTTTGACCAGCGTTGACTCGACACTTGTAGAACCTGTTTCGTGAAGCTGTTAGAAATTTATCCATCCTTGGACATCGATGATCCTTCTCTATCTTTCAGTTTGTGCCCAGCTGGCCTGCAAGTATCCAATCTAGGAGCAATTATGGGAAGTCAGTCAATTCTGTAATTTTAATTAAAATTTCAATTTAAATGCTTTAAAAATTACATAATTCAATTTATTTAAGAGCAACAACAATTTATACCTTTGATCATCGAATTTCAAGGTATTATGGATGAATATGAGGATTTATGGAAAAATGTAAAGGATTATGGGGATGTCTTTGCGGAATTATGGAGTAAAATAGGTATAAAAATAGTGTCCAACATGTCCCCCAAGAGGAATATATTGCATGTCCTCATGCACAAAAAGTGTTTCCAAAAATTGAACCTGCATATCTCATGCACAAAAAGTGTTTCCAAAAATTGAACCTGCATATCTCATGCACAAAATTGTTGTTGTACTATTGCCGCTAATCCTCTAACATTTCTCCTGTCTGTGATGATGCATCTGTACTAGCTCGAGCTACATGAAGGACCCTCAATCTCTGATACTTTGCTTTGAAAGTTCTCTTTTGATGATACCATTTATATGCATGTTTATAGACTTGCACATTTTGAACTCAAAGATTTCTATTTTTCATCCTTAATTTTTCATTTTCTAGTTCCAATTCCTTCACTTCCAACTCTAACTTCTCAATCTTTTTGTTGTTCTTGGAAGATTTCTTCTTTTTCATATATATTGTAGGCTTCTCAGAAATAGTGTCCATTCCAACTTCCTCTTCTGCATTCTCCTGCTCTAAATACTTTTTCCCTTCTTTTTCTGTGTCTTGCTGCTCAAAGACAGGAGAAATGATGAATGTATATTCATTATTTTGCTCCTTTCTATCAATTGGAGTCTTTTCAGTTGTCTGCATATCTACTTCCATTATCTCTTCTACAGTTTGTTGTTCAAAGATGATATTCACTTCTTCATCATATTGCCCAATATCACCTGCTAGACTTCCCTCTTGACTTTCCAAGGATTGAATGTATGGATAATGCTTTTGCTGTGCCTCATCATCATTTTCTAGTGCTTGCTTCTTCTGAGCTTGCTGACGTTTCCTTGATTTTCTTTCATAAGTGGTGAAGATCTTATCTTTTTCTTGGAACTCCTTCTCTGCTTTTACCATGCTCCTTGTTCTTATTATTCTCTTAGGATGTTTTGAGCTTGTTTCCTTAGAGTTATCTTCATTGTCTGTTATCATCAATACATCATCTTCTTTCATTCCTCCCTGTTGTTGTTGCAACATCCCCCCCAAAATTTTGTATATATTGGGGCCCCTCTATTTTTTTTGAAACTTATTTAGTTCAAACTTAGCAAGTTTTTCCTTTCCACTTTGTTCCAAAATTTTTGATCTTTTTGGCTAAGGCAAATTTTTCTATCTTTTAAAAACCACGGTTTTAACGATTAACTTTGAGCCATCGACCCAAATCTTACCCTTATCTTTTCCTCCGTTTGCACGAATCCTATCCTTAACTTTGCGCCATCGGCACAGATCTTACCTTTAAAATCGCCGCCCCTTCACACAGTCTTTAATGTTAAAATTCGCGCCAATCAACGCATACTCTAAAGATAAGTCGCCCGTCATTGCGCAAATCCTAAGCATAAAGTTGCCAGCCGCAGAATAAGCCTCGCTCCTTCGTCGTAGCATTTTGGTCACTGAGTTAGGGATCAAGTTTCCATCTGTTGCGTCGCTTCCAAACTTAAAAAACCTGATCACGCCCCAATCCGAAGGCGCATCTCACGATCGCAGGGTTTAAGCATAAAGTTGCCTCCTGTTGCGCGAAAGTTAACAGCGCGTTCGCCACCATAGCGCTGCTCATTTTTTGGGTGTGTGCGCGAGTATGAATTTGGTGGGTCATTTAATATCACCCTGTGTGTAGTTAAGTGCCCATCGCATTGAGCCCCGTGCTCATCAATTCGCCAACCTACCACCCATGCGAATTTAATACTCTCCCTATATACATGTGCCAAATGGGATTTTGGGTCATTTTATTATTGCCAAAGGAGAGCAGAGCTTGCCATTCGCCGTTGAAGAGTTGTTGGAACTGTCACTCGCCTGGGAACGCACGTTAATCACTGGAAGCTACTCCAAGGTTAATAGGTAGGTGTTCTGCCTCCTTCCTTTTGGTTTTATTCAATATAACCCCGTTTGAAGCTCCACTCCCCGTTAAAAGCAATTCGACATCCATTTTTTTCGTTAGTATATCATAAGGAAGCCATGCATGCAGAATGGGAAAAATTCCCTTCGAGCCAATGAGAGTACGAAGCCACTCTTTCTCCATTCTAACCACGACGCGATAAACCCACCTTCCTCGCATATGTATCTCGGCCCTTTAAACTGTTGCTTACTCGGCATTTTAAGAAAGTCTTTCCCTAGTAGAGGTCCTATTGATAAAAGCCAATCTTAGGGAATCCTCGTCACAATTTTAAGCCGTGATTTTTTCGTGTTAGTTGTATAGTTCACACCCCGGTCTGTAGTGAACATTTGCAAGTAACTGAAAACGCCAAAAATGCACTCACCATTATGAATATGAAGCATGCACAGAAAATGATAAAGACATTGCGTTTGGGCCATAAACACTAGTAGCGCTTTGCATAAATGCGTTTTTTCCTTTCAAAAGCTTATAGAAAAATAATTGTTTTCTAGCAAATATGATCAAATACTGGAAAATAACGCTCGTTTTTATATGAATTGCATTTTGGGGGCTATTGCGTGGTACATTTGGTTTGAAAATTTTCCTCATCACCCCTATCTATGGAAAGTCATTTTTATTCAAAAGCCAATACTGTTGTATGCTCAATCTCTGCCTGATAATATAAATCATAAGATGTGTTGTGCTAAAATGATTACTTATAAATATGTCAAACTACTCATTTGTGCTACCCCATCATCGGAGGTTTGACATGCACAGAAAATATGCAAAGAAGAAAGCTAAGCTTGTGGAATCCGATTCGAACGTGGAAATCTTGCTAGATACTTCACTAGAAACCATGTTCAACGATATGCAAGCTACCACCAGAGTACCCCAAGGAAGCTTTGCCCCAGAATTTCAGTGGGGTGACTTATATAGGTTCATCAGGGATCAGGATTACCCTCAAGATCCCCTAGAAGATACTATGGTATATTCAAACATCAAGAAGTCCTGCCTCCAAAAGGCAACAACTCGTCCTGAGTTATTCCCATGCTCCGAGGTCATCGACTGGATAATCCCTCATGTTAGGAGTGATACAAGGTTCATTAATGAAAAGAATGGGATGAATATAGCATCTTTTGCACCCAAACATATCACAACTACTTACAAGTTTCCCCAGGAAAGAACTTGGCTGGATAATGATTGGATAGCAAAGAAAACTGTGGACCCTATGGAGTCTTCCAGGAAAATGATGATAAGTGATAGGAAAATCAGACAAAGGCACAACAATGAATATGAAAGAAACCTTCTAAAAAATCCCTATAGAATCATTGTCTTAAAGCTGAGTCGGGTTTTCGGCATGCCAAATGGAAATATTTTCAAGCTTGGATGGGTGCCAGTAATAGTCCATGTGGCCATGTCCGGTACCATTTTCAATTGGATTGATATAATTTCAGAAAGTTTGGTCTCCCAGCTAACCGCTGCCCAAGGAGGATTGACTCAGAAGAAATCAGAATTCTTCATGTCTTCTTAGTTAATAGATTGCCTGTTAAGCAAGCACACCTTCCCGGATTTGGGTTGCACATGGAATAGAAAGGAGACTCCTCTCTTTGTGGCTTACCAACCCACATGGGCAATCAAATATGCAAACCAGTACAAGCAGATTTGCGAGAAATTAATCATGCCCCTGTATCAACTTATTTTTGTAGAAGATCCAAATTGCATTTCTGAGAACACCATGCCCATCATCGAAGAGTTTGGTGATTACTACTACTCCCCCGAAGGCACCTATATCTGAATGAGTGGGGGACCCCAAGCTCCCTTTTTGTTTCCCAGGTATGTTACAGATTTTGTGGTGCACAAGGAAGCCTTAAGGAAACTCTTCAGCACTGGTGGAATCAGCAGGATCCTCACAGAGAGGAAGAAAGGTATATATCCACCAATGCCCTTCACCATCGGCGCATACAACCTCTTGAGGGAAAAAGAAGGAGAAAACTATGCTTAGGGCTTGGAAATTTTCCATTTCAGCACAAGGCCTTTTAGGAGGCATGATCCTTGTGGCAAGGTTGCTAAGCATTGCCTTGATGTTAAAACTACTTACGAGTACGCTCATCTGATGGACCAAGATGAGGAATTCTTCCAAAGTTCTAGGAATTTAACAGAATTAGGGAAATGCTACCGAAAGAAGACCGGAAAAGTTTCCAGTCCTAAGCCTGTCGATTTGATTCAGAAAGAGCAGGAAGTAGCATCATCTCAGTCGGAAGAATTAAAGAGAAGAGAAAAGGAAGAAGAAGAAATGATCTGAAAAGAGAAGGAAGTCAGAAAGCAACAAGAGGAGGAAGTTGCTAGAATCAAATAGCAACAAGATAAGGAAGCTGCCAGAGTCCAAAGGGAGCAAGAGGAAAAATCCCTAAAAGAAGAGGAAGAGAGGATACTACAAGAGCAAGCTGCCAAATTGCAGTAAGAAGAAGAAGAAAGAATCTTGGTGGAAGAAGCAAATAGGTTACAAGCAGAGTTAGCAAAAATAGCAGAAAGGCAAGAGAATGAAGAAGCTGAGAAAGCCATGGAACAAGACCCATCCATCCCGCAGACCATGGAATTAGATCTGCTAAAGTTAAACCAACCAGGGATTGTTGATGAAGGAGTTGTCTCTACTAAAGAGTTAGCACTGACCCCATACAACCCCAGAACGCAGCGCCAAGTGACCAACCTGGATTCCATTTATTTTCACGAATGAAAGAAGGCCATCGTTGGCAGATCCATAAAGAAAATGGAGATTGGACAGGACATATATGAGCTCAGAATATCAGAACCAGACTTGTCCAAGGGACCAACATCGACCCCAGATTCATGGAAAGATGCTCTATAGCTTCATCTCAGGCAAGTAAATCCAATGTCGATCGTCTAATTGAAGATGTCAAGAAATATAGAGAGCTATGCTTCAAGATAAAAGCTGACAGGAAGAAGGAGGTGCTAGAGAGCAATGAATTAAAAAGGAAGTATAAGGAGCTTGCGGATTCCATTTATTTTCACGAATGAAAGAAGGCTATTGTTGGCATATTAGTAAAAAAAATGGAGATTGGACAGGACATATACGAGCTCAGAATATCAGAAACCACACTTGTCCAGGGGACCGACATCGACCCCACATTCACGGCAAGATGCTCTGTAGCTTCAGCCCTGGAAAGTAAAGCCAATGTCGATCGTCTAATTGATCAAGAAATATAGAGAGCTATGCTTCAAGATAAAAGCTGACAAGAAGAAGGAGGTGCTAGAGAGCAATGAATTAAAAAGGAAGTATAAGGAGCTTGCATAATAGAAGATAGAAACAACTTCAAAATTCCTGCAGCTCGAAAATGAAAAGAATTCACTAGAAATGCAACTACCGATTTCAGAAGATGAGCAAAAGAACTTGAAGGTTTGCATATCAGATTTTGAATGGCTAACACAGGAAAGGGATGGGCTGTTGGAACAACTCAAGGAATAAAATGAAAAGAAAGAAGATCTGGCCACATTCTATAGCCGAGCCTATGATTTGCAGAAGAAAAATCATCAATTGCTAGTGCTAATCTCAGAAGAAGTCTTCAGCATGAAAGAAATGATAACAAAGATGACATCCATTAAGGTTGAGGCACTTAGAATAAAATACAAGTATGCGCAGCATGTGGTAGAAATTAAGCAATAATTTGAATGGAGGATAGGAAAGTCTGGTTTTCCCTTAAACTTACGGGCTACAACAGCTGAGGAATTCAACATGGATACTGGAGTTCTTGAGTTTTTTCGGGATTGTAGTGGTAGATTAAGTGTCGAGATCGGAAAGACCATTAAAAAATGCCACATTGTCTACTCAAAGATCAAGAAATCTCACGAGAAGTGTCACATGGATCTACCCCAGATTATTTATGAGTTCCCTGAGAGAGAACAGTGCCTGGCGGAATTGCAAGGGAATTTGGATGCAAAAATGGATTATCTAAAGAAGATTGAGACCATAACCCCAAAAGACATCCATCAATTTATTGAGTAGACTGATGTTCATATCTTTCTCTTAGAAATACTGTGCAGGAGGCTACAGCAGGAGCTGCAGGGGTCAAATCAGATTTGCACAAGCACAAGATAGCACATAAGGTGACAATCTCATTGCGAGGAAAGACCATCCTGAGAGAAATCAGTCAATGGACTAGTTATATTGACGAAATGGAAAAAGCAACAAGATCAAACGAGCTTGTTGGAGAGAACAAACCAGCAATAGAGGAGCGACCAAATGAAGCAGTCGGGCCATCTGGGACTTAATTGGTTCATTGTAAAAAACATGTCAATAGACAGCTATCCTTTGTTTTTCTTTTCTATAAAAATCCTTCATGAATTATTCCAATGCTAAATCTTGAGCATTTGGAATTAGGCACTAAATGACAAATTAAAGATTCCTAAGATTAGGGTACACTTGGCAACTCTAGGAGCATTTTTTAAAGCTATATATAGATGAATAGAAGGTAGAGTAGGGACTTTTTTTTGGCAGGTGAAAGACATTTTCTATCTTGTACGTGAACTACTTTACTACATGTATAAGGAATTTGATTTTTCCTAATGAAAGCTTGGGAGACTGCGTTTTTGCCTAAAGAATGTGTTAAATTTTTGCTGGATTATTCATGTGTCATCTACATGTTACTGTGAGATCATTCCTTGCTATTATGAATTGATTCTATGTGATGAATGTTCTTATAACTTTTTGTGCAAAGATGTTTATCTCAAATGAGTAATGGAATGTGTTGATTGAATTAAAGCTATCTTTAATATCTTTTATCTTCTGTTGAAACTGCATCTTTATGATTAAATAACTATCGGTTTGATCTTTAGGTGTTTCTTTCAGTTTATTACTCATCTTTACAGTTTGCTCCTTGCAAGGATAGATTCAATTTGCTTATACAGTTTTAGATTAATTACCTGCATTTAACTTAGGGCACTTGCATATCATCTTTAAAAATAAAATACATAAACAGTGGATCAGGCCGTAACCGGTGCAAATAATACAAATATTTAAACCTTACACGGTAGCCGGAACCGTTAATCGGATGGATTCCCCACACCAAATGGTGAGTGATCTAATTGGGATTGCTTACCGGGGAGAATCCCTTGCCGATTGATGCTACGATTTTTGAGGCATCAACACTCCCTTAGGCGGTTTTGAGCTTGTTGCCTTAGGGTTCTGTTCTTCAACTTCAATGTATGCTATCATTAACAATTCATCTTCTTTCATTCCTCCCTTAGGAGGTTTTGAGCTTGTTGCCTTAGGGTTCTGTTCTTCAACTTCAATGTCTGCTATCATTAACACTTCATATTCTTTCAATCTTTCTTCAAGCAACTCTTCTGGTTCTTCAAACTTATTATGAATTACAAATTGTTGCCATGTCAAGTCTTGTTTTTGTGATTCATGTGTGATGATTATCTTGATGAGCCCACAATGGAAAAGACTTGTTATATTGTCTTCAACACGTTTTTGAACAGCTTTAGCCATCTTAGAAAGGCTTTGTAATAGAAAATAGGGTATATTAATCTCACAGTCACCCCTCAAATGCTGCATTAACTTGATGTGATAGAGATATATAACACTGAATCTTCCTTCACAAGTGATGAATCTTTGGATTATATATGCTATTTAATCCCAATGATGAATCAACCAACTCATTGGTATTCCTTTCTTCCATTTTACTGAGCCTGCCCTTGATCTGCATAAGAAGGGTGTCCATGCCTTCTCCTCATACTGTTTTGTCTTAAAGAACCTATCTCCCTGTTGAGGTAATCCAATGATTCATGCCATAATATCCTCATACAATCTGAAAGTGAAATTACCTATTGTAGTCCTCTCACCATCAAATGAACAAGCAAAATCTAGGCTAACGTTGTCATTATGCCCATCAAACGTTTCAAAGAAAGGAACTCACTGTTTCTTCTAAAACATTTCCATGCATTTTTCATGAATGGCAGAGGGATCGAATTTTTCTGTTTCTAGCCTAGACACCATTTTGCAATTTCAACAGGAAAAATCCCTCTATGCAAATGAAACTACAAGCAGAACTTAACCCTAGCTTGCAATTTTAATTTTCAACTCTGTAAAATTTTCCTTGTCTTCAAAATGTTTCTCTGGAAGTTTAAATTGTTGTTATCTAGCAAAACAATAATTTCAAGCTTACCTTCCCCCAGGTGACTCCTTTCTGTACAGGTTCTGAATGAAATACACACTTCTATGGATGTGTTTCTTCTTTTGCAATGCAATTGGAATTTCTCTTTAACATACCAAGTGAAAATTTGTGCTGAGAAATGGAGAAAAATATTTGAGTTTCTTGGTTAATAGGCTGCGTTTTCTTCCTCTGTAATGCAACTGTTGTTAATACTTCCTCTTCCTCGGTTTACTCAACATTCATTCACCCTTTCAACCAGCGTGGGAGTGAAGTATGGGAATGAGCAAAACGACTGGGATAATGAAAAATCATGCTGATATGCAACCAACACTTTAAATTTCAAATTTTTGGAGTGCGCCTCCCTATGTATAGGAAGATTTCATGGGAGTAAGGAATTATATCATTATGATTCCCACTTCTTTTATAATCATGATTTGAACTTGTCACTGATCCCTCATCCATGTTTATGACCCATTTATATACTCTTTTATACTTTTAACTTGGTGAATAATATGCAATAGTGGATTTTCTGGAGTATATAAAGAAAAACATAAAGAAAAATTGGATTTTCTAGGTTAAAGAACCCTTCCTCATTACTTCTTTTGAAAATGGAATTAAATCTTTCCTGTAGGATGTAGTTTATCCATGGATCAAAAAGTCTGAAAATACCTCTGTTATTACTTTTGACAACTATTTTGATACCTAGGGTAAAGGAATGGTAAGTGAATGGGTAGATGGCCAGGATTGTGAGGGTGATAGGTATTTTTGTCATCACTCAAAAATAAAGAACCATGCAAAATTTTAAAACATAAAAATCAAAATTCTTACAGACTTGCTTGATATCCCTTTGTGCTTTTCATGCTACTTGATGTGGATAGTTGGTTGTTTGCTGCTTCTTTGTACCCTTCATGTTGCTTTGATGTAGCTGGTTTTTGAATTTCTTCCTAACGAAAATTATTTTTAGTTCCTGCAGATTTTGATGTTCCTTTTTCCTTTATGTGTCTTCTACTGCAAAGTGTCTTGATTTTCCTCCTGTCTATAGCTTGATGTGCCTTTGTCTCAGGTCCCTCTGCAAGGTTATGATGAAATGTACTTCTTCTCAGGTTCCTCTGCAAGGTTATAATGAAATGTACTTTTGATATTTTGCCTTGATGTGTCTTTTGCTGCAATGAAATTATGGCATCTGTAGAAGGCTTAGAGGGTCTTCAAAACTTATCAGAAACTTGATACTTTCCCTCTCAGCCCTATCTATTGACTTGTCCTCAAGTCAATAAAAAAAAAATTATTTGTGTGTAAAAACCGAAATGGAAAATTGCGGTGTGAGAAAAATTCAAACTAGGAATTGAAAAATGTTTTGGCGAATTTTCAATGGCCAAGTAAACTTGGTTTTCCAATGAAAATTCGAGTTTATGTACTGCCAGTTGCCTGGTTTTCACAACTAAACCCCATTTTTGTCTGTTTATGCCCTTTTTTTTTCTTTTCTTAATTTTTTTTTAATCATAATATGTTAAGAAGAAAGTGAAGGATAAACACTAGTGTGTTTGTACAACACCTCCATCTCCCTCCGTTGAGAAATTTGCTGTAGGAAATCTGCCTTATTGACAGGCTTAGTGTAGAGCTTTAAGTGATGGCCATTGACCATGAATGTACTTTCTTAAACATCTATTGTTTGTAATTTGACTGAGACATTGTCATATACCTTTGCAATCTCATATGGACCAAGCGAATGAGTTGTGAACTTGGATTTAAAGTCTTTGAACTTGGAATCAAATAATAAGGCCCAATCACCTATGTTAAACTGTTTTTTCTTGATGAACTTATCATGCCATTGTGCTCTTTGTTGCTGTACCAAAATGTTTTGTTCTACCACAGCTTGTCTCATCTCATCTAATTGATTTAACTGCATTATCCTCTCTCTTTGTGCTTCATAAATATCCATTCCTAAATCAACTGCTAATTTAAAAGTATGAATTTGAAATTCAATTGGTAACAGTAGTTTCTTACCATAGACTAGCTGATAGGGGGAAAAACTAGTACTGTTTTTCCAAGTAATTCTGTATGCCCATAAAGATTCAGTAAGCTTATTTGACAAATCTTTTCTAGGCATTTGAACTGTCTTGGTTATGATTTCTTCCAAAGTTTTATTGGTAGACTCCACCTCGCCATTGGCTTGTGAATGATAGGGTGTAGATTTCCTGTGCTTGATCTTGTACTTGGATGCTATCTCTTGCACCAGTTTAGAAGTAAACTGTGCTCCTTAATCAGTAACAATCTCTCTAGGAACTCCAAATCAAACAAATATTTCTTCAAAGAGAAAATTGACTACTGTTTGTTCTGTGGCTCTTGGTAATGGTTTGGCTTCCACCCACTTTGTAACATAGTCAGTACATACCAAAATTTACCTCTTCCCTTGTGATGGTGGATTGATTGGACCGATGAAATCAAGAGCCCATTTTTCAAATGTCTCTATGAGAACTTGTGGCTGGAGTGGCATCTCATTAGATGGTACTGGTCGTCCCAGCCTTTGACAAATATCACAAATTCTAACACATTTCTTGGAATCTTTGAAAATAGATGGCCAGTAATACCCCAAGTTGAGTATTTTGTATGGTGTTCGTTTATCTGCAAAATGGCCACCACACGGTTCATCATGACAAGATTTTAAAATTTCTAAAATCTCATCTTGTCTTACAAATCTTCTAATGATAAGATCATATCCTGTATAGAAAAGATCTCCATTCACCCATATGTGTCTAGCACTTTGCTTAATGATTCTTTTCTTTTCTTTTGATGACATAGATGGAGGTAGCTTGCTTGATGATAAGTAGTTATCTATATAAGCATACGATGGAGTTATAACAGAAATAGAAAAAAAGTGTTCATCAGGAAAATCATCTGAAACAGGAACAACCTCACCAGAATTGTGTAATCAAGACAGAAAATCTGCCACTTGATTTCCCCTGCCAGGCCTATCTAGGACAGTAATGTTGAATTCATGCATCAATAATAACCATCTTGTTATCCTTCCATTAGTGATTGATTTGTTCATTAAATATATTAAGGCAGAGTGATTTGTATGGACAAAGATTTCATAACCAGTAATGTAGTGACTAAATTTGTTCACAGCATGAACTACTGCCAACATCTCCTTCTCAGTAACTGTGTAATTCAATTCTGCAGGGGTTATATTTTTGCTAATAAAATAGATAGCATAAGTCATGACATTCTCTTTTTGACCCAAAGAGGCCCCTATTGCAGTATCTGATGCATCGGTAGAGATGTGAAATGGAAATGCCCAATTTGGTCCTCTTAAGATAGGTGCAGTTGAGAGATTTTCCTTAAGTTTCTGAAAGGCAACTTGACAATTAGTATCCCAATGAAAATGTACATCTTTGGAAAGCAATTTGAATAATGGCAAAGCTATTTTACTAAAAGTTTCAATAAACCTTCTGTAATAGCCTGCATATCTGTTGTGGGGAAAATGCACCTATAGTTCAGGGGAGAAACTACCAACTTATGGTGATAAAGATAGACTTACAAGCATTCTGCAAGTACAACAAATAAATGAAGAGATTAGGGTTTAGAAATGTAGGCACCTCATTCAGAAGGTTGATCCTAGATTTGCCTCCCTTGCTCTTCAATGCTTATCTAGTTTAGCAATGCCCAGACCTGCAAAACAACTTGATACCTTTCTCAAATACATTTGACTACATATATAAGACTGATATCCATAGTATAAAGAGACATCAAACTATAATCAAACAATAATCAAATCTAAGACACATTAATAGGTCATATTTGGAAAGAGAAGAACGTCTGATCTTTATTGATGAATGAAAGCAAGTACATAAAGTTATACCTTCCTTCAAGCTTGGCACTTCACGAAACCTAGATTCAAGGTCTCCTGCTTCTATTCTCCAAGGATTCCAGCCTCTAATCAACTGTGCTAGGGTTTACCAAAACTGAAGCACAAGAGAGGGGGATGAGGGTCTCCATTCCTCCAGCATAACTTTGTAATTGGGATTGGTCCCCTTCTATGGCCCTTCTACCCTCCTTATATAGTCAATGAGGAAGAAGAAAAAGAAGTTATAACTGCTCAAGAGGTTTCCCAACCAACTTAACTTACTCGAATTTCGAGATTTTGACCAAAACATGGGTGTACGCTACTCTACAGTAGACAAAGTCGCGTACACACGCTACTATATCAACAGTGGATTCGCGCTCAGTGGGGTATACATGCTACTATCATGCCTGTGTACCAGCGCTCATATTGAAAAATGGCCAAAAACAGGCTTTTTTGCTCATTTTCAGGAGATGGTTTGGTCTGGAAAAATGTTCCTAAGGGTCATATACATCAAATGGGTCAAGAATGAGGTAATTTCAACCATTTTTAGTGTCCCAAATGACTCCTCCATCCACAAATGTCCTGTTGTGTGACTGAACTTGATCTCAAGAAATGTCGTCATGCGACCAAGGGAAGCAAGTATCGTCACGGACGAAGAGGTGTCATTTCAAGCTATAACAATATCCAAGAAAACTTCTCACATCCTTTTGATTTTTTGATTCAGATAAATTCACAATGATTTGTATTTTGGCAGGATCCACATTTATACCAGATGATGAAATATTATGACCTAACACTATCACTTCAGTTAACATCATGAAACATTTTTCATTGCTAAGGGAAAGATTTGATTCAATGCATCTTTTTAGGATTTTCTCTAAATTTTCCAAGGAGTCACCAAAAGTATTGCCATACATAGAAAAATCATCCATATATACTTCAACACATTCATGAATTAAATCAACAAAAATAGCTAGGACTTCTCTATGAAAAGTAGCTGGAGCGTTACATAGACCAAAAGGTAAAACCTTATAGGAATATGTACCCCAGGGACATGTAAAAGTTGTTTTGTCCTGGTCCTCTAATGCAACTCTGATTTGATTGTATCCGCTGAATCCATCTAAGAATGAAAAATAGTTTTTTCCAGCTAGTGCATCCAATACTTGATCAATGAATGGCAATGGAAAATATTTTTTATGTGTTTCTTTGTTTAACTCCCTGTAATCTAAACAAATTCTCCATTTTCCATTTTTCTTAAGAAAAAAAACTAACAGAGAAACCCATTGACTGTCAGAGATAGGGTAGATAAATCCTACTTTTAATAACTTTTGCAATTCATCTTTGACTATCTGTCATGTCCCAAATTTGGAATTGGGTCGCAATGGCCTAATTACATTAGCCATATTCATTAGAGTTTGTAAAATTGATGTTAAGGGTCAAATAATTGCCAAGGAGGAAAATTACTAGTTTCCTAGGTTTGGGGTGGAAGCTTTGGGATTTGGAATAAGGGGGATAATAAATGATGTTTAGACATTAGAAGGGTTCAATTATTTAATAAATAGAGTTAATAAAGAAATTCAAGAGAAATCCTAGGTGACAAATGGTTTTGGAGACATATGGAGGATGTGGGACCCACACTAGCTTGATTTTTCATAATACATGGTATCTCTCTTTTGCAAATTCGAATTAATGGGAATTTGAACACTCTTGGGTGATTTGGTAAGTCATAACACATGTCATTGAGCATTTTATGTCGAATTGGGAAGGATTGGTAACCTCCATGGAAGATAAAGAGTCAAAGTGGAAGTTTGTGGACACTTGGGCTAGATTCCCTAGCCCCTATGACACCAATGATGGAGCATCTATGACAACTATGAAAAAGTGCAGACCTGACCTCTGACATCTGACCACTATGACATGTCAGCCCGAAAAATAGGCTCAAGGAAGGCAAATTTGGGAGTTGGAGAAGCCAAAGAGACTCAAAATCGAATTTGGGAGAAGATGGAAGGTTGGAACTAGGAGACAAGTGGCAAATGTGGAATATTTCCTAAATGGAAATCTATTGAATCTATTGAGAGGATTTAGACCCTTAGAAGGATAATGTTGGTTATAAAATGTAGAAATGAAGTATGAGAATGGCTTTTTATCATTTGTAGAATTTGCAATTGCATTTGTGAAGAGGGAGAGCTAGTGGATGACTAGTTTCTTGCCTTAGCCAATTTCGAGGGTGAAAGATTCCCATCCAAGTTGGTAATTGGAAAGGAAATTCAGACCTTTCATTTGGAGCTTTAATGGAGTCTTTATTTGCAGGTGTAATCTACATGGCAGCTCATGGTTTCTTCTATTGCAGCTCACTCCTTCAACCATTTCCAGTTTTGATGGCATATTCTTGATCCTTGAGGGAGGGCGTTTTTGGTGAGATATTGTACTCTTTGGGGAAGATTTTAATGCCCCATTTATTTTTTAATATGAATTAAATACTATTTTCTTCATCTACAAAAAGTTTCAGGTCGAAATTCCAAGTAGAAATGTATAAATCTCATTTTTAATGGAAGAACAATGCCATTTCCCCACTACCTTGTTGTGAGCCAATGTATTGATGATGATTTCGAATGAATGGATGATTCTATGATATATTTGTGGTCAATATAATGCCATGGATGTATTATACAAGTTTCATGTACTGTACTTGAGCATTTGAAGCATTTTTACTCAGTTTAGTTGTATTGGGAGGTGAAATAGTGCCATTTCCCCAAGGGTCGAATTGGGGATTTTTGCAGTTGAATGGGAGAGGGTGAGAACAGTTGTAATAAACCATTAATGGTGCATATGAGACCTTAATAACATACTTAACACATTACATACCTCTGTTCATAAATTTGAGTGGGTTTGGAGGCATTTGGGAAGCCATTTTCAGTACTTACCTCAGGGGGATTTGAACCCCAAATTACTGTTAAAATTGCATACTTGGTCCAGAATCTTAAGAGAGTTTGAAGAGGTCTTTTGGTGTCCATATATCATCCCTGAACATCATATTCAAGTCCTAATATCATTAATACACCTTAATTGAAGATTTGAAGGCATTTGGAGTCAATTTGAGACCTAGAGACCAATACTAGTCAAAGGGAAATCACTAGTAAAGTTACCTACATTGACCAGAATTGAAAGAGGATTTGCAGAAGTATTTTAAAGGTCCAAAGGCATCCTTGAAAAAAATATTTATGTTCTAATATCATTCATATACCTTCTCAGAATATTTGGGATCATTTGGGGCAAATTTGGGACCTAGAAATCAAAACTAGTCAAAGGTCGAACTAGGGAAAAAAAGTGAAAAATTTCCATTTTAATAAAATTCCTAACAAGGGACATTACACTATCTCTTTTAGTATGGGGTTCATTCTTCGTTGAGGTTTCCTCAGAGGTCTTATATTATCATCTATGTAAATATGATGAGTGCATGTTTCTTGATGACTTCCTGGCATGTCAGTATATTCCCAAGCAAATTCTTTGTGATATTTATTCAATAATGCAATCAATTGTTCTTCTTGTGATAAAGTAATATGTGCACCAATATTCAAGTGTTTCCCAGGACTGATTTCAATGGTTTTGCTTTGGGCATTAGTTATTGAATGAACATAAAAATATCATTAAATGATGATTCCAAAGAATTAATTGTGCAATTTTCTTGAAATTTTTGTCCTAAGACATGATATGCAACAATATACTGCATGTTTCTTAATTCCTCAGATATATCTAGTTCAGAAATAAAGTAATCTAGCAAATCTTCATTATTATCCTCTCGAAAATAAAAAAATTGATTTATACTTAAGATGGGATGAATTAATTCTTCATGTTTCTCTTTTGTTTCATTAATCCAGGACAACTGATCTGTCATAGAAGGTCTTTGAGTAGGAGGATACAGTGTAATATGTTTCCTTTATGTTCCATGTGAAATGATCATATTTCCTACTCTACAACCAATAAAATCATTGGCTATGGCCAACCAGGGCCTTCCAAGAATCAATGGATCCCCTCCTAGATTAGATTTTGGTTGAAGAACTAAGAAATCCACTGGATACTCCCAAGAATCCAAAGAAACTATGATATCTTCAAGGATTCCTTCCGGTGTGATTTTAGACCGATCAACTAGCTCTAAAACTGTAGTGGTTGGTTTGAGATTTTGCAATTCTAGATATTTCATTGTTTATAGTGTCATTACATTAATAGCCGCACCTAAGTCAATTCATGTTTTCAAAATTGAAAATTTGTTGATAGTGATTGTCAGCATTGGAATTCCTGGATCAACATATTTTTCAACAAAAACAGTATTTGACATTAAGCCTACTAAATTTCCAATTACATGAATTGTTGGTGGATCCTTCTTTCTTTTATTTAGACATAACTCCTTAATTTCCTTTGTATAGATTGGAATATCTTGTATAGCTTGCAATAAAGGGATTTTTACACAGACATTCGTTAATTCATTTAAGACATCAAAATCAGGAAGAGGAATTGGTAATTTTTCCTTAACTAACCTTTCTGGAAAAGGAGGTGTTTGAGGAATTAATGTTTTACCTTTCTGATTTTGTATATCTAGCTGCAAATTTTCTGTATTAGATTTTTTTGGAATTTTCTCTTCTCCTATGTGTTCTTCTATAATAACAGGAGATTCTTTTGCCAAAGTTTTTCCAGACCTCAAGTGGATGTTTTGAATAGGAAGGATTTTGTATGAAAATGTGGTTCCTTCATCAATATTATACATGGGATTTTCCACTCTGTTATTAGGATTTTCTACTGGCTGGGATGGTAACTATGTTGGTCAAGGTGGAGGTTGAATCGATGGTAGCTGAAGTTGTTGAGTTTGGGTTAGCTGGGAAGTAGGATTTGTTCGTGGAGGAAATAAAGGTTGATTTTGTTGGTATTGTGGGTGAGGAAAAGACTGTTGGTAAGGATGTGGATAGGCCTACTGGTATGTTTGATTTCCATGAGCATATCCTTTCCAACCTTGAGCATATTGGTGTTGGTTTTGCTGAGGAGACCAAGTTTTCCATGGCATAGGAGCATTCCATGAATTCTGAACATGATACTGATAACTTTGAGAAAATTGTTGCATAGGGTCTTGGTACATACCTGGAAAACATGACTGCCATGGTCTTTTCTATGCCATAAGATAGAGAGACTCCATGCTTTGGCTTTATTCCATTTGAGCTGCCTGTAATTCTTTCAAGCTAGGATAATCATCAGTTTTATGATATTTTGTACATAATCCACAAATATGAACATTATTTAGAGGACATTCTTTCAATGGATGTTTCTTCCTACATCTAGGACAAAAAATTGACAGAGCGTGTTCTTGTTGTTCTTGTCTCTTTTTAGTTTTTGATGTTTCAACTTATGTCCCTAAAGCACTTAGAAGGTCAATTTTGAAATCCTCTAATAAGTTTCCAAGCTCAGCTCTTTTTTTTTTAACAAGAACAGGGAAAATAGGTATATTTATAAAGGCTGTGCACAACCATTCATTACAAGTTTTCAACAAAATTTGACAGAGTAGCAAGTGTCTGAAAGTTTAGAGCTAAACATTCTAACTGTCTGCCTGTAAGAGTTCTAAACAGAGCTTTTCTAAAACTGTTCAAAGTAGAGCAGGGATAGACCCTGATAAACTGATTGTTGAGGAATATACAAAAAAACATAGAGTCTTAAACATCAAAAAGAGGAACCTGGACAGAGACTGCTAACTATCCACAACTTTTAAAATAGACAGAGGCCGCATCCTTCCTTTCCTGCTTTATCTCCTGGTTAACAGTCAGACTGCCATGGACGTCGCTTCCCTGCGTTTTCCCGGTGATGACAGCAATGTCTTCCTGCAAATTATCCACCTTGCCCATTAATTCGAACAAATTTCTCTCCAGGTCGTCAATTCTGGAGTCCTGGCATCCGAGCTGGTTCAAGGTGTAGCTTAAATCCTTCGCCATTTCATCATGCTGATCCACACTGGTGCAGACTGCGTTATAGGTGTTTCGCACAGAGAGCTTAACTTCAACCATGGTGCGGCTCAACGCGGCAATGGCCGCCATGATATTCTGCATGGTGCCCGCCCTGAGGTGGATTAACAGACCAGGACGGGAGGATGGAGAGCCCAAGTCGCCAAGAGAGAGCCGGTTCAGCGCACTGGAGAGGGGACGAGCCATTTCGTAGCACAGTGAGGGAGAGGCAGATGGCTGATTTATTAGCGGCTCGTGGGAGCTGACAGCACCACGAGGGACCATGTGCCATGCGCGGTGGAGAGGATGGCGTGTGGCAGGGGCACGAGAGACTTCTCCGACGGTGGAAGACGGGGGTAGGGGGACCCTCAAGCCACTAAACCCCTTCAAATCCATAACTTTAACAATTGTGACCATAATCAAATAGATTAGGGTATGAATTGAAACCCCAAGGCACCATTGAGACCCTCCATGTGCCCAATATCTAACAACGTTCCTTTGTTGGCCGCTTCATCCGCTAACTTATTGTTCGCTCGACAGATGTGGAAGAAAGAAGACTGAGAAAAGTGAGGGTTAGATTTTATTCTTTGCATGTACCTGTAAGCTCTCGATCCTTGAGGGGCAACACCCCTTCTCATTGTTTGAATGACATGCCTAGAATCTCCATAAACTCTGAGGTTGTCAATGATGAGGGAGGAGATCATATTGAATGAGAGGACGAGAGCAAGCCATTCAGCTTCATTGTTTGTCCTGATTCCTAATCCCCACGAGAAAGTTTCAATTTTATTTCCTCCGGGATCAAATAAGACCCCACCCGCACCTGCCACCCCAAAGTTTCCAAGCTCAGCTCTTGATATACCTCCTCTTGCTCATTTGGTTATTATGGAAGTTACATCCCTCTTTCCATTTCTGGCTCTTCCTCGTGAATACTTCTGACATAACTCTATAATTTCATCAAATGGTAAGTAAGAAATATATCCTTTCCCCATTACATTCAAAATATCAAGATACTCATCTCTTATACCTTTCAAAAGGATTGTCCTGGTGATATCAGATGTAAAAGAATTATATTTGGATTTTTGTAGGTTATACAAAAATCTCTCAAGATATTCTTCTAAGCTTTCATCTTCTTGCTGATACATCCTGAAAATATCATCTTTCAAATATTTAGATCTACAGTATGCTTGATATTTCTTAAGAAAAATATTTCTCATGTCATCCCAACTGGTTATAGTATGTTCTCCTAATCCCACGAACCATTTCAATGCAGCAACTTTAAGAGAAGTAGGAAAGAGGCGAAGTTTATGTGTCTCACCAACATATCCATAGGTACGACATAAAATATCAAACTCAAACAAAAATGAATCTAGATCTTCAGAAGTCATGCCATAAAAGTTAGGTAAAATAGATGATGGAATGTTTTTTAGTTTTACTTCTTCTCCAAGGATGATACTAGTGTCTAAGATTGGAAATTTAAAAGTGGATTCTTGTTCTTCTTCTACTCTTTCCTCTCTTTCATTTATTCTATCTTCTCGTCTTTTGTTTTCAAATTCCATTCTTCTTTCATACTCTCTTCGTTGTTCTGGGGTTGTTCCTCCTCTTAATGCTTCTCCCTTAGCCCTTTCTCTTCATTTGTTTTCAATCTCCATCCTCCGTTCCTACTCCCTACGTTGTTCTAGGGTTATTCCTCCTTTTTTAGATGTTTCTTCTTTAGTCATTTTTACAGTATCTCTTTCAGTAGTTATTGCAATGAATTCTTTCTTCTCAGATGGAGAAGTTCCTGTTATCTCTATTTTTGGGGTTTTTTTACAAATATTCCTTTTTCGTCTCTCTGTCTTGACATAAAACTAAAGTCTGCTCTATGTTTTTGTAATTTTTTTAAGAAAACTAAACTTCCTAAGTCTAACTCTAAATATGTTTCCCCGACAGTGGCGCCAAAATGTTGGCCCAATCTACTGTTGTAAATTAGAGCTTAAATTATAATTGTCAATCCAGAATCGTAAGACTTGGAAGCACATCCAAAGTATATGGTTTCATACCTATACTAGTTAAAAACTGACTTTGTTGTTGAAATGAACCTAGAATTACTTGAATGTTGTAAACTAAGAAATGTAAAACTCCCTTACATAAGTATATTCATTCAATTTCTTAAACCTATCAGCACTTAACTTATGAAGTATTCTGAAACTGAAACATCAAAACCATGAAGATAAACTACAGTATTAATACTTCATTGTTGAAAGCAGGAAGTCATTGAATTCGTTTACAAGAAATCAGTTCACAATGTATTCGATTACTTCAACAATTCAGTATATATTTTAATGAAAAGTAAAGCTAGAATCAACCTACAACAAATTATCAATCAAACATAAATGCATAACCCTGTTCTATGATAAAAACCTACTTGCATCATATAGAATTGAATTCGATTGTAAAGCACAGATTGATAACTTAATTGAACTCCATAGAAAACATTAAAATCATACCAATGCGTATTAATGAGGAAATGGGTGTGCTGGTTCGGCAGAGGGCGCCCTCCACTTCTTCACTCACACACACAGGAAGATTCCGAGAGATCTCAACACTTAAATCGCTTTCACAGCATAAAAATGAACATACAACAAGCTATTCGAAATCTGAAGTCTTTATTTCATTAGCATACGTTCACCATCACCGGATGGCAATTACATACCAAATTCAAATATTTATACAAACTATTTTGAAACTGAAAACGCTACAATCCTGGGTGATTAATAATGACATTCCCCTAATATATCTACTACCCTCGAGATCGTACTTCAGATCCATAAAAATAGATTAGATTGATACAAAATTGAAACTGTCCCTGTTTTTGTGCTAAGTGGCAATGCTGGAGGCTCACTTTGACGAGCGTTGACTCAACACTTGTAAAACCTGTTTCGTGAAGCTGCTAGAAATTTATCCATCCTTGGACATCAAGGATCCTTCTCTATTTTTCAGTTTGTGCCCAGCTGGCCTGCAAGTATCCAATCTAGGAGCAATTACGGGAAGTCAGTCAATTCTATAATTTTAATTAAAATTTCAATTAAAATGCTTTAAAAATTACATAATTCAATTTATTTAAGAGCAACAACAATTTATACCTTTGATCATCGAATTTCAAGGTTTTATGGATGAATATGAGGATTTAAGGAAAAATGTAAAGGATTATGGGGATGTCTTTGAGGAATTATGGAGTAAAATAGGTATCAAAATAGTGTCCAACAAAGCTTTTTCAACACTGGGAAGCTTTCTTCACATCTCGATGTCCACATAAACTTTATCCCCTTATTTTGCAAATAAGTGATTGGGAGTGAAACCTTTGAGAATCCTTCAATAAACCTAATGTATGTAAAATTAGTCACAACAGATCTATTGAACAAGAATATCAATCATAATGATGTAAAACAAATTGGAGTAAAAACTATGCAAGAGAGATACATCAGTGCTCTCTAATCCAGAATAGTAGAATTACAATACAATACTGTCACAATGAGTGAGCAATTCGAATTAGCCAAGGAGGTCATTCGAAAATACTGCATGGCATAGCTTGGCTCCAACTAGGAGTCCTCATCATCAATCAGTGGTGGTCATCAATGCACAAGTCACTGTCAAATAGGTGTCAAATTGAGTCTAACTGAGTGTAATAAGTGTAATTGATGGTAAGTGGCACTAATCTAGCGATGGAGGCTCAGTGGAGGGCGCATGAGGAGTTAACTGCACTAAGAATAGGTAGTCATGTCTCATTGGAGGTAAATTAGAGTGATAACTGCAGTGAGGAGTCAGTATAGCCTCAAATCAAGGAAAGACTGGTGGCTAACTGAAGTAAAACTAGACTGGTAGGTGAGAAAGGCACCCTTCTTCAGTGGAAGGTGAGAACTGGGTGAATGACAGGCTAGGAGGGCTTAATTTGAGTGGAAAGTATCTCCCGAGTGCTGGGAGACTAAGGATTGGGTGCTGGAGGTACCATACTGATGACTGGGCAGCATGCGGATGCATGCAATGCATGCATGCATGCAACGTACATAAGTGAATGATGAGATATCCTAACACCCCCCTCAAGCTATACTATGATGTAAAAAATAAAATGTAGGGCCCTGGTTACTGAGACCAAAGGTCACCCCAATACAATAATCCAAAAAATGCTGAAATAAGCTAAGTGAGGAAAGAGGGAAAACCCAGTGGGAAGAAAGCCCCTCCTCAAGCTAAACATAAAAATGGATCTAATCTGTCTCCACCATGATGGAACTCACCCCCAACAGTGAACGAAGGTAAGAGAACTTCTTCTCAGTGAAGCTCTTGGTGAAGATGTCTGCAATTTTCTCATCGGTAGGGCAATATTGCAGAATGATGGTGCGATCATGCACCAACTCTCGAATGTAGTGCATATGAATCTCAATGTGTTTGGTCCTCTTCCACCGAAATGGATTGGTGGAGATATTAATAGCACTTTTATTGTCGCAAAATAGGACAATCGAAGTAGTGCTACCAAAGTCAAACTCGAAAAGAATACCCTACAACCAAACTGCCTTAATGTAGGCATTGAATGCCCCTCGATACTCTGCCTCTGCTGAAGAAAGTGCAATGGATGCCTGCTTTTTGATTGACCATAAAATAGGCCCATGTCCATGATACGAACCATTACACCAAAACCTCGAGATGTTAGTGAAGGCCGCCCAGATGTGATGAACCTGCAATAATTAATTAATGCAAATACACAAGATATCAGAAATAATAGAACTCAGAATCACTTTTATATTGATCACGGGCCACTTCGAGGGGGCAACCTCCTTTGAGCATGCTCAATACAATTAACTTCACGGTGCCTTGATAGGCCTCAACACACACTTATATACTAAGTCTAGGCGCGAATACCATGGGTCAATACTATGTGTCAATACAAACCATGGGCTAAGTCTAGGCGCTAATACTATGAGTCAAAACCATGGGACATATAATACTATGGGACGACTTACAAAGCATATGCGTCCAATACTATGGGTCAATACTATGGGATAATATAAACTATGGATCAACAAATACTACGGGACAACTTACAAAGCATATGCGTCCAACAACAATATACTAACAAAGTAAAGACATGGGTTCCTAACATCCCCTCTCCCTTAGAAAAAGCTTTGTCCTCAAAGCCTTAGATGTGGAAATTGATGCAGAATATGAAGGAGTGGGTCCCCTGTAGCATCCTTGGGTTGCATTCCGAGCCACTGGCGCCTTTGGAGTTTCAGAGAGGATTGCATGGAAGGCTGTAGACGAAGAAGAACCATATCAGTGATGTGAAAAGTGTGCTCAAAACGGTGCTGATTGGCTTGTTGTTTCAGTCGAATTCTTGCCATGTGAAAATTGTCCTGCAGAATGAGAAGAAGCTGATCACGGTTTCGAAGAATTGAGTCAATTGCCTGAACTGGGGAGCTGCTAAAGGTGTATGGAAGAAGAACTGGTGGTGCCTGTCCAAAGACTGCTTCATATGGTGTCCTTTGAAATGTGGTACTATAACACTGGAGCGCTTCTAGGAAATCCATAGAAATAGTTGTCCAAATTTGTGGAGGGATGGGCAAGGATTCGAGCAGTCCCGAAAGGAGGTTCGTTTCACCCTTGTTGACCTGGAAAGTATCACAGTCAACCACCATCCGTTGAATTGTCCTTTTGAGTCCCTGCCAAAAGAAGTTACATTGTTCCTAGTCATACGTTTTGAGGAACCCAGAGTGCCCTACTGATGAAGAAGCATGGAGTTCATAGAAGAGATAGCCCTGTTGAACATATTGCAACCAATTTGGAACAAGCAGAGAAATAGTTGTAAGAGAAATTGGGTCATCAAATGTGCGAGGAGGAGCATCTTCCACCATATTGTCCCTTCTGGTAAGTGGTCGCATAGTCATAACCCATGAGTTGGAGGACCCATTTCAGGTGTACTGGGGAGGAGACCCGTTGTTCCAGGAAAGTTTCCAGACTCTGGAGATTAATCTTGATGTAGAAATAATTCCCCAATAGGGATGGCTTCCACTTCTGTACTGCATGCAAAATAGCCATCATGTCTTGCTGAGATGTAGATGCGGAAAAATGCTTACCAGAAAGGTCTCGTGAGGGCGAAAAGCCCAATGGTGCAACAAAGACACCTGCATATCTATCCAAGGAAGTAGTGGAGACCATTGGTGGGTGCATCTGAAGGGAATGGAGCTGAGCAATGACACCATGTGAATTCTTCTTAAGGATCTTTTCCAAACGATGTGAACTGATGATGCAGAGAGACTCTGGTTGTAAGCCCATAAATTTGTGTTGTGTCCCATTAACTAAAAACTGCATCCAAAGTTCATCAAAATCCCATAAGATGGGTCCAAGTGTGCGTAACCATTGAATGCCCAAAACCACATCACATCCGCCTAAGGACAAGGAAAACATGTGAGAGAACAGGTTATAATATTCCATAGAGATACGCACATTGTGACACTTCCCCTTGCAAGGTAAGGTGCCCCCATTGGCAACCATGACTTAAAAGTTGGAGCAAGGATGGACAAAACAATCAGCCTGTTTGACAATCCGAGGATCAATGAAGTTATGAGTGCTACCCGAATCAACGAGTATGGTAAGAGAGAGATTCTTGAAGTATCCCCTGACACGCATTGTTTGTGGGGTGGTGACACCGTGTTAGCACTTAGATTTTATTCCGGTTGTAAGAAAATAAGACCTAAGGTAACCTATTTCAAACCAAGCTTTAGGTAGAAGAACTAGCCATTTTCTCTACCAGAGAGGGCTCTCTCAGGACATATATATGAAGGCCAAAATATACAGAGGTTTTCTTAAAACTTCTCAAAAGATATTTTCTGGTCAAAAAGGTAAACAAGAAACATTGGGCATGGAGTCAAAGTTTTCAAAGTGGGATAAACCAGTAAGAGATTTTCACCATAAAGATTTTCACAGAGGCAAGATAGTAATCATGTTACAGTCAATTTGATTTTTCAGGCGACATAGAAAGAAGTAAAGACATTCCATCAACAACAGGTATCTATCCAGGATAAATCTATTGTCAACTTTAGAGAATAAAATGGATATTTAAATGCGAATAAAATGAGGCATAACCAGTATGAATCTCAAGTTATTTTCAGATGTTCATTTAAATATAGAAGAAAAACACCATGGGAGATATAACGAAGAAGACATGCACATGTAAGGATAAGGAAAATAACAGACTGCAAGACTGATTAACTCATGAATCTCTGTATCAAAAAATAGGTATCATCACGGTACTGCTTTTATTTCAAAAGTAAACTTCAAAACATACTTGTTTCTCAAAATTTTTTCCACCTTTTCAACAATGACCTCCATTGTTTTTTATACAAAATTTTCAGAAGAAGCTCCACATAACTGCTTCTTCTAACTAATAATTAAAAATATTTAACTAAAAGATAACTGTCTTCGAGTAACCCATAACTGTCTTTCAAATAATATTACAAATTTAAAAATAAAAAGTCTTTTTGCCACTTGGCAAGACTTTTGGATATCATCATTTTGCCACATGGCAAGAGTCTCAAATGCATCTAGGTGTGAACAGAATATCTGGTCTTTCCGTATTTCTCAACATAATTCCACTGGTCAACAGTGGGTAGGTCATAACTGGTCATTTCTTTCACCAAGACTCGCATCTCGATATGACCTGCATAAGAAATAGGAAGAAGGTTTGCGCAAGTTGAAATCAGCATATTTAAAATTTCAAATTCCCCTGACATTTTCTCCATTAGAATTTTTCCTGTGAGCATGTGATCTATCTGCTGGAATTTTCGGTGATCCATCCTGATATCAAACAGTAATCTTTTATAATCACTTGGAGGAATTAATTCATTATTTTCGTTCCAGAAAGCTGGGAATCCCTTGTTCACTAACTTATCAAATTGCTTTTTGAACTGGATTACTTCTTTCCTTATTTCTCCTGCTTTGGCCTCGATGTTTTCGACATGTGAGTATTTGCCCAGGATCCTTCTGGCCCAAGTGATGACAGAAATTCTGTTTGTTATACTCATGGCTGTCAGGTCTGCCTCGGATAAACTATTTAAAAATGTAATTGCTCTCTGGGCTATTTCTTTCGGCTTTCTATTCAAGCTTTCCCTGACTGCCCGGCAACTGTCGAAGGCATCTTTAGCTACCTTTTCTTTAACTCTTATATAATCCAGATATGGCCTAAGTTTTTCAACTTCTTTAATGATCTGGTCCCACACCATATGTTTACATCCTTGCATAGCAGCTTGTCCTGTTGCATGAGCAGCCAATCCTTTATTATTACTGCTCAATTCCTGATTATTTGCCTGCAAAGTTTTTATTTCTTTTTCTTTTGCTTCATTTTCTTCTTTTAATTTCTGTATTTCTGCTTTCAACAATTTGATTTCATTATCCTTTAAGCTTATTTGTGACATTGCCTATAAAATCCCATCTACACTATTCTTATCCTCTTCTGGGCCTGCCTGTACTTGCTGCTGACTGTTCTCTGCTAATTGTTTTCTAGCTGTTGCCAACTGTTCTTCTAACATGAACCTTTCTTTTTCCCAACAATCTTTTTCGTCAGAAAGCTTTAACAATTTAGCTGTGACATCATTGACTTCGTTAGATAACTCTTCTTTCTCTTTTTCTAATATTGTCAATTCTGCACCTTGAATGAGTACATCATCTGGGATTTTTAACTTTCGTCTCAATGTTAAAATCACCTCTTCTTTCTCCTGGAGCAGTTTAGTGGCTGCAGCTCCATCTTTATTAGTTAAGTCTATTTGCAGTTTCTTAATTTGCTGTTGTCGAGACTTATTCTCTGCCTTTTCTTGTCTCAACTGATTATTTAATTTGTATACTGAATTCTTTAGTTTGTCTGCTCTCAATGTGGCCCCCAAATAGTCTGAGTATATAACCTCTCCAGCTTGTCTATGCAACAAAATTTTGTCAGGGGCATTTATCTTTGACAAATCTACACTCATCTCTGAGATCTTGTTTTTGGTCACAACTGAAAATTTTAAAGAATTTTCTTTGATGTTCCTGCTGGTGAATAAGCTAACTTCATTATTTGATATATTCCTGACCTTTGGGAACAATAGACTTGTTTGTTTTGCGGATTCCTGTTTGTTTTTACTATGTTCATTAAATACATCCTTGAAATTTTTGGGTCTATTTACATCATCCCCTACAGGGTTCTCTTCAATATTGTATTCCTTCACTGTAACCTCTGGTATTTCATTTTCTGTAGCTTTTGCTTCTTCTGAAATGGTTGTCAAATCCTGTGACTCATCAGTTTTCAATCGTTTTCCTTTTTCTGTCTCTTCATCATCGATGATCATAATGTCCTGTATAGGTCTTTTGGACCCCACTAATGCAGAACTGATTTCGCTTTCTGTTTCTGCCGTTGCTTCTTCCAATGACCTTTCTTTGTCGGACTTGTCTGGGATAATTTCTTCTTTGTATTCGAGCCAGTTGGCTTTGTCTGCCATCCCTTCAACAGTTTGATGATTCAGAGCCTTAATACGATGCTCAATTCTTCTTTTGGATATGATATTTAATGGGTCATATTCCATAGCTGCATCTGTCTCAAAATTCATGTCTTTTAACAATTTCTCTATATATACAGCAGCGTTCTTATTCTTTATTGTAAACGGACCTAATGTAAAAGGGTATTTAATGTCCGTTGCTTGTCTGTGGACTAAAAAATTGTTATCTTCTACAATTAATTTCTGTCTTAAAAACTCTAAGGCAAAAATCCTCAAGGTGAGGAATGCTGGTAGCACATAGGGTTTATGCTTGAATCCATACAATCTGACCACTGTACTATGTTTTGATAAAAACCAGTCTCCTGTAGCATACTCTGTATTCAGTTGCATTGATACCTGCATTTCCGGCAACACCCTAGGCAGATTTTTTCCAAAAATCATCTTAAAGATCGTCGAGAGCATGTAATTGATGAAATTGAAAATATTGTTTTCCAGTGGAGTTGCGAAAACAATCTCTGGGAACTGTAATTCTTCCTGGCTGGATACCATAATCATTCTCATTAAAAAGGCTTGAAACCTGAAATGTCTGTGCGTGGAAAAATTGACCATCTGGTCATGCATCTTTTCGGTTATGAAGGCTTCAAAATTTAGTCGGGGAATTTGACTTTCGTCAATTCCCGACTGGACTATACTTATTCTGTACAATAAACTCAATTGAAACTCAGTTATATACAAATCCGTATCTAACCCTAAAACTACGGCCAACAGTGTCAAGACCAACTGGGTATTCTCATTAAAAAGGTTGATATCTAAAGGGTAAGGGAGTTCAGAAAGTCTAATCTCTGGTCTGAGACACGTCGACAAAAACACTTCCCTATCACTCTGAGAAGCGTGGTGAAAATTTTCAATAATCGACACCTCAGAAAAAACCTCAGGGTCGTGGGTTTGGGGCAAATCTATTTCCAGGGCTCTAATCACTTCGGCTGGCTCAATTTTGCAAATGGCTCTAGTTTTCTGACTGTTTAAAACAACTCTTTCTTCCCGTGAATAGTTTTCGGCACACCAGGAGACGAATTCTGGGAAAACAGGGAATTGGTCAGGGCAAAAAGCTATCAGAGATGACTGGTGAACTCTATGCGGGTCTATACCCTCTTTTAATAGCTCAGACAACTTAATTTTGACATCGGAGACCGGGAACCTAATAAGGGTATCGAAAACATCTTCATCTCTGTCTTCTAGGGCATCTTTTGACCTAAAAACGTCTATATCTTGTACAGTCTCCATTTAAATGCTTCTTTTAAACAAAATTCCGTTTAAAGAGAGTGACAGGTCACCAGACCCTACCTGTAAGTGCTTGCTTTTCGCCTTCTATCGCAATCGCCGGCTTCCACCAGTCTTCGGAGCTCTCCAGGATAACGACACATACAAAATGCCGTTATGTGGAGCCCTTTCTTTTTGTATAAGCCTTTTTAGAATAACCTCCTTGCACCTTTATGAACGCGGGTTATCTCCAACCATTGATCTTTGAACCATTATTTTGAACCGTCAGATCTTGTCCCTCTTTATTGCACCGGGCGGTATCTGCGATCGGAAAGGCGGTTTCCTTTTCAGGTTTGCTACCCGCGCGGATACACCATCTGCTGACACCTGTTAAGGCGGTTTATTTACCGCGACCGCTTTCCTTTATATCCCGTGCGCATGTTCCTGGCCGCGGATGAAACGCTGGCCGTTGATTTGATTGAGGTATGTATTAGCCTTCCAATCATTACAAAGTATAGTGCCACGTGCCACGGCCCTATCAATCCATTCTTTGTTCGCCACCTGTTAGGTCCCACCTTGCCACGTAAGGTATCTTTCCACATTTCTGTAATGGGTGGTTCCGCGCGGTGTTATAGTGGTTTCCGATACCACTTTCTCCAAGCGCGGATGAATGAATATGGGACACGTGCCCTGGTGGTATTATGTCCGCTACCACCCTCCACCGTTTGTTGACGATTACATTGGCGACGCGGGGTTAATATGGACCGTTGATCTTGATCTATACTATCTCCGCCGACGAAACTTGACTGGGGCTTAACCTTTACATTATATTTGCTGGCGGACTTTATACATATGGGTTTTTCTTCTATTCTTTTATATAAAAATCTTCAATTCAACCCTTTTTTGTGATGATTCTTTCTCTTAGGACCCTTTAGCAAAAAATTTCAATTTTCTTCAGACCTGGTGTCAACAACTGGCTCCAACTGGGGATGCTATCCTCCCTGCGAGGTAGCAAAGAACATCGTAGACCAAGTGCCTGATCCATTGGGCCGCATTCAAACTTTTTTTTTTTTTTTTTTTTTTGAATATCTACACTGTACAAGAGCTTTCTTTTACTTCTATCTGTTAGGTCAAATAATGTTTGAGGTGTCTCCCATTTACTGGCCCTCCAGGATAAAATTCTCCATTGCAATTTTTTAAGATAAAAGCATTTTCTCCTTGGCATCCTGCAATAATATATGGACCTTTCCATAAATGTTCAAACTTTCCATGGTGCTCTTCTTTCCTGGAATCCCATTTCAAAACCAAATCATTTATTTGAAAATCTCTTTCCTTAACTTTTCTGTCAAAAGTTTTTTTCATTTTTTCTTGATGTATTTGGGTCTTGTTATATGCTTTCTCTCTGACTTCATGCAATTCTATCATTTGATTTATTCTTCTTTGCATATGATTTGGTTCTTCATCAACTTCTTGTAACAATTTCATGACTGGCAATCCTAAAGAAACAGGAAAAACTACTTCTGTACCATATACCAACTGAAAAGGGGAAGTGCCAATTGCTCTTTTTGTACTGATTCTGTCTGCCCATAGAGCATATTTCAGTTTGGTGTGCCAAGCCCTCTTATTATCCTCTAACAACTTTTTTATGATTCTCACCAAACTTTTATTTGAAGATTCGGCTAATCCATTTCCTTGTGGATAATAAGCTGTTGAATGATTCAGATGTATGTGATATTTATGACAGAAATTTATCATCTTTTTTGACTTGAACGCTGGGGCATTATCTGTCACTATCCTTTTAGGGCAACCAAACCTGGACAAAATATTTTCTTCCAAAAAGTTCATAATCACCGTCTCTGTAGCATTTCGGGTTGGGATGGCCTCAATCCATTTTGTGAAGTAATCAGTAGCAGTCAAAATCCACTTGTGTTGTCCTGAAGAATTCGGGTTAATTTCACCAATAAAATCTAACCCCCACTGTTGGAACGGTGCTTCAACTGAAATGGGTTTCAATGGAAATGGCAATAATTCTCTTTTTCCATCGAAAATTTGACATTCATGACATTTTGTTATTTCTTTATACACATCGGAATACATGCTAGGCCAGTAAAAACCAGCTCTAAGAATTTTGTTCACTGTAGCCTTCCATGAATGATGTCCTCCACACATACCTTTATGAAATTCCACCATAATATGCTGAGCCTCATTCTCTAAAAGACAATTTAACAATATTCCTCCTGGATCTTTCCAAAACAAATTCCCATCTAATATGCAAAACTTTGCAGCTTTCAGTTTTACTGACCTGGCCCTTGTTTTTTCCATGTCTGCAGGTGCTTGGAGATTCTGTAAGACATATACAATATCTGAGTACCAGGGAGATAAAGAGAAATCTTCAATTATTGGTGACTTTGGGACATCCTCGGACGAAGTTTCAGCTATAAAATTTATACTGAGGGAATCCCAATTTGTTTCTGTCATCATCTTAGCTAAACCTTGACCTTTTATTAATTTGGTGGGTTTAATGTCCAGGTCATATTCCAGCAATACTGCTATCCATTTTGCTCTTTTCCCTTCAGGATCTGGTTGCGTAAGAATGTCTTTTACTGCTGCTGATGGAACATGCGCTATTGTATGAGAATGCAAAATATATATCCCGAAGTCCTTCAATGCTTTCACCAAAGCATAAGCTTGTTTTTCCATGATGTTGTATTTTAATTCTGCATCTCTTAGAATTTTACTAAAAAATGCAATAGGCTGTTCTATACCCTCTTGATTCTTCTGCAACAGTACTCCAGCCACTGTGTGCTCCGATGCATATGTAAACATAATGAAATCCCTTGTATAATATGGACTAATTAACACCGGTGCTTCAGTCAAATCTTTCTTGATGTTGTCAAAGGATTTTCTTGCTCCTTCATTCCATTTAATTTCTCTATCTTTTCTCAACATTTCAGTTATATTTCTTAAAATTTCAGCAAAACTGGGAATGAACCTCCTCAACCAATTTACCCTTCCTATGAATGACTGAATCTCTTTCTTACTTCTAGGAATTCCCACCTTTTGTATTGCAGATACTCTCTCTGGATCAATCTTGATTCCTTCTTTGGATATGATGTGTCCCAATAACCTTCCTTCTTCCATGCAAAAATGCGATTTCTTTGGATTTAATGAAATTCCAAACCTTCTACATTTTATGAAGACTCTTTCCAAATGTTTCCAGTGATCAGCAGCGTTCTTTGAATAAACAGTGATATCATCCATGTATACCACCACAATTTTGTCCCTTTCATCTGCAAATGCAATATCCATAGCTCTCTGAAATGTTGCTCCTGCATTCATTAGACCAAATGGCATTTTGGCGTACATAAACGTTCCCCAAGGTGTAGTAAAAGCAGTTTTTTCTTGATCCTCTGGATGAACTTTGATTTGATTATAACCTGAAAAACCATCTAGCATGGAAATTCTCTCGGCTCCCACAACTTGTTGTAAAACCTGGTCCATTTTAGGGAGTGGATAATTATCTTTCAAAGAAGCTCTGTTCAAGTTTCTAAAATCCACACACAGCCTTATTTCTCCATTCTTTTTCCTTACAGGTACTAAATTTGCTAACCACTTGGAAAACCTCAGAGACACAATTATCTTAGCATCAAACAACTTCCTCACCTCTTTTTCTATCACCGGCAGTAGCTTGGGATTTATTCTTCTCAACTTTTGCTTAAAAGGCTTTTCACCTGGTTTAATTGGAATTGTATGTTGTATAACAGAAATATCATATTCCTTTAAATCCTCATAGCTCCAAGCAAAAACATCTGAAAACCTTTTCATTACTTCCACACTTTTATCTTCTTCTTTTCTTGGTAATTTCTTTGAAAGTTTTACCAATTTTGGATCTTTTTTTAGAACCCAGATTATAATCTTTTACATCTTCAGGTTTTGGTTCAATCTTTGGATTCTTTACCACATCATTTTTATCAAATAACTTTTCTAAAGGAATTAAACCTCTAGGAATAACATTATTCTTCAGTTGAATAATATCCTTACCTCCGATCCTCTGCTTGAATTTTTCAGCTTCCTCCGGAGAATCCACTTCATCTGGACCCATCTCGTCACCTTCTGCATCAATAGATCTGTAGTTGAAATCATCTGTCATTTCCAAAAAGCGTTTGATCTGTTGGTCATCTTCAAAGACCTGCCAATGCTTGACATTGTCTGGAATAGATGGTCTATGTATGACTTCGATATTATATTCCTTTTTAGAAAAGACGGGAGTTTTGAACGCAGCTCCTGCAGTGGCTAAAGAATCTGCTACAGTGTTGCTAACTCGGGGAATTGAGATAACATCATGTTCATCAAAGAAGTTTTCCAGTAAATCCCACACTTCATTCCTATAGGACCTCATTTTTGGGTGTTTGGTCTGATAAATAGCTTTTACTTGATTTATAACCAATTCAGAATCTCCGAATACCTCAATCTTTTTTGCTTTCAAATCCTTCAACACATTCAATCCCAGAATTAAGGCCTCATACTCTGCAACATTGTTGGTACACTCAAAATTCAATTGGTAAGAAAACATTAGAAATTCTCTGTCAGGTGTAATTATCCATACTCCTGCTCCAGCTCCTTCTCTGCTTCTAGCTCCATCAAAGTGCATCATCCAAGTACCTTCTTTCCTGATCTTTTCTCTTAACAATTTTTCCTCCTTATTTTCTTTAGGTTCAATTAAATCAATCTTTTCTTTAGATTCAACATCATTGTACAAAATGCAAGACCCCAAATTGGTGTCTAAAGCATATATGGCATGTTTCTCAGGTTCTTTTAGATCACTTACCAAATAAGAAGCTCTCTTTTCAGTATACAATCTTCTGTGTACCCCCAACACCGGAATAGTAGCGAAAGACATATCCATTTGTAGAGTTCCCTTTAACTTTGAAGCCCACGACCTGGACAATAACATACCAAACTTTGCAGGAATATCAGCAACTACCACATCCATGAGGATACCTTTGGCTGGTATTTTACTGAGATTGACTGTCAAATCTTTAATCAACCCTAAACATTTAACTTTCCTTGAATCAAAAGAAAATAAGTCATCATATGGTCTTGTGATTTCCAATCCCAAAGAATCTACTACAAGTTTGGGCATCAGATTATGAGAAGCTCCAGAATCCAACATACAGTTATGTACCACTTTATCATGAATATCCAAATTCACATAGAAGGGAGAAACTTCCTCCAAACTATTGTCTTCCATTCTTGATCCTAAACAGATATTAGGATTATCATCATCTAATTCCAAAGTGTCTACTTCCACCCGATTTTCTACCTGCATCATCTTGAAAATTTGTTCCTTGTATTCCTTGTTCTTCAGTATTTCATTAAAGGGTACTGAAATCTTAACTTTTGACATTTCATTCTGTATGTTGAAAGGAACCAAATTTTTATCACTTTCCTTCATAGGATCTTTCTTGATGTCTGGAATTACCTTGGGCACATCTTCATTTTCTTTTCTTTTAGTTTGTGGTTCAGATTGACTTGTAGAGGCTTTATCAGCATTTCTTTTTGACTTGCCTATTGGTTCTTTCCCTTTGTCAATTACAACATCTCGGTTCCTCAGATTTATCTTTCTTTGAAAATCATTTATGGCATTTTGATAACCAATCTGGTATTGATCACTTCCTATCTCCAAACTACAACATTCTCCTTCTGTCATGAACATATCATGCTCCTGTTTAGTCAAATACACTTCTGGATCAGAACTGCCACAATGATGAATATCTCCTTCAGGCATTTCGGCTTCAGCTTCTCCAGCAATATAATTTTCAGGAAAAGGAGGTCGGATTTGATCTTCTTCTGCATTCCTTGGGTTTGGCTGTCCTCTCGGTCTTACAGCTGGAACAAAAGGCCTCCTAAAGTTAGGGTTTCTGATTTGAGGTTCTGCTGGTTCTTTATTTAGAGTTTTATTGTCCACTACTAATCTTTCTAACAATTTTTCCATAGTTTTCATCATCGCTTCGAACTTTATATCAGTAGAGGAAGAAGAAGCAGAAGCAGAAGAAGAAGCAGAAGCAGAAGAAGAAGCAGAAGCAGAAGAAGAAGCTACATTTTGATTATCTTCTCTAATTTTCTTTCTATCCATATCTCTATGTCTCATTTTTCCAGAAGCCATCATATTAGCCTCAACTTCTACTGCATCTTTCATCATTATTGCCAAAGTAGTAGATCTTCTTTCTCTTAATGTGCATGAAAAATCACCTTCAAAAGCATCAGCATAATGTAACTTGGCTGCTCCTACTGGAGGTTTTATATCTGTAGGGATTGAATTGTAGACTTTCATAAATCTGGCAGAAAACTCCTGAACTGACTCAAACCCTCCTTTTTTCAAATTGTTGTACTGGGTCAATACCTGTGAAGGATTCTTCTGATCTTCCCACCTTTCGATAAAAAGGGTTGTAAAGGCATCATAATTTGCAATAGATCCAGCGGCCAAAGCTCTAAACCATTTTTTCACTTCACCTCTCAAGCTTTGAGCAAACAACCTCATTTTAGCATCATCAAAATCTACTTCTTCTAAATCAATAAAATCGCCGAAATTATCAACATGTTGCTGTGCTGTATAATTTCCTTCATTATCAAAAGTAAATATCCTCTGTGCATAATTTTGAGGCAAATCATGTAAAACTGCTGGCAAAACCAAAGGAGCAAATCTGGCAGCCATGGGTGGTGGATTATAAGGTGCAACTACGACCGCCTGTTGTCTATTACCCTGTACAGGTATTCTTTGGGCTTTGGATATTTCAGGTGCTTTCCTCTCAGATTTTTGTAAATTTTCCCAAACAGATTTTAAAGAATAGTCCCACAAACTTTGTGGATCAACTTTTGTTTCTTTCAAATCAGAATCTGACTTAGTTCTAAACAGAATCTTTTCACTTGAACCAATATTTTCTTCCTCAAACAAATGTTCTTGCAAAGAAGGGAATATATTCGAAAACTGGGAAATACCTTCTTTCGTCTTGCCTTTGATTTTCTCCGTCTTGAGGAGCTTTTCTGGATTATCTACGCCTGAAAAGAACTGCGAACCGGGATTCCTTCTTGTAGCCACAATGTCTTTCTCAACTTACTTTCAAAAGTTCTAAAAACTGTCACAAGTGAAGTCGCCAGGGCAATATCTACAACCAACTTGTTTCAAACTTCCTTGCCCAAGAAATTTGAGCTTTCTTTGTCGTTTCTCCCAGGGAAAATTTCACCTTCGTTCCCCGGCAACGGCGCCAAAATGTTAGCACTTAGATTTTATTCCGGTTGTAAGAAAATAAGACCTAAGGTAACCTATTTCAAACCAAGCTTTAGGTAGAAGAACTAGCCATTTTCTCTACCAGAGAGGGCTCTCTCAGGACATATATATGAAGGCCAAAATATACAGAGGTTTTCTTAAAACTTCTCAAAAGATATTTTCTGGTCGAAAAGGTAAACAAGAAACATTGGGCATGGAGTCAAAGTTTTCAAAGTGGGATAAACCAGTAAGAGATTTTCACCATAAAGATTTTCACAGAGGCAAGATAGTAATCATGTTACAGTCAATTTGATTTTTCAGGCGACATAGAAAGAAGTAAAGACATTCCATCAACAACAGGTATCTATCCAGGATAAATCTATTGTCAACTTTAGAGAATAAAATGGATATTTAAATGCGAATAAAATGAGGCATAACCAGTATGAATCTCAAGTTATTTTCAGATGTTCATTTAAATATAGAAGAAAAACACCATGGGAGATATAACGAAGAAGATAAACATGCACATATAAGGATAAGGAAAATAACAGACTGCAAGACTGATTAACTCATGAATCTCTGTATCAAAAAATAGGTATCATCACGGTACTGCTTTTATTTCAAAAGTAAACTTCAAAACATACTTGTTTCTCAAAAATTTTTCCACCTTTTCAACAATGACCTCCATTGTTTTTTATACAAAATTTTCAGAAGAAGCTCCACATAACTGCTTCTTCTAACTAATAATTAAAAATATTTAACTAAAAGATAACTGTCTTCGAGTAACCCATAACTGTCTTTCAAATAATATTACAAATTTAAAAATAAAAAGTCTTTTTGCCACTTGGCAAGACTTTTGGATATCATCATTTTGCCACATGGCAAGAGTCTCAAATGCATCTAGGTGTGAACAGAATATCTGGTCTTTCCGTATTTCTCAACATAATTCCACTGGTCAACAGTGGGTAGGTCATAACTGGTCATTTCTTTCACCAAGACTCGCATCTCGATATGACCTGCATAAGAAATAGGAAGAAGGTTTGCGCAAGTTGAAATCAGCATATTTAAAATTTCAAATTCCCCTGACATTTTCTCCATTAGAATTTTTCCTGTGAGCATGTGATCTATCTGCTGGAATTTTCGGTGATCCATCCTGATATCAAACAGTAATCTTTTATAATCACTTGGAGGAATTAATTCATTATTTTCGTTCCAGAAAGCTGGGAATCCCTTGTTCACTAACTTATCAAATTGCTTTTTGAACTGGATTACTTCTTTCCTTATTTCTCTTGCTTTGGCCTCGATGTTTTCGACATGTGAGTATTTGCCCAGGATCCTTCTGGCCCAAGTGATGACAGAAATTCTGTTTGTTATACTCATGGCTGTCAGGTCTGCCTCGGATAAACTATTTAAAAATGTAATTGCTCTCTGGGCTATTTCTTTCGGCTTTCTATTCAAGCTTTCCCTGACTGCCCGGCAACTGTCGAAGGCATCTTTAGCTACCTTTTCTTTAACTCTTATATAATCCAGATATGGCCTAAGTTTTTCAACTTCTTTAATGATCTGGTCCCACACCATATGTTTACATCCCTGCATAGCAGCTTGTCCTGTTGCATGAGCAGCCAATCCTTTATTATTACTGCTCAATTCCTGATTATTTGCCTGCAAAGTTTTTATTTCTTTTTCTTTTGCTTCATTTTCTTCTTTTAATTTCTGTATTTCTGCTTTCAACAATTTGATTTCATTATCCTTTAAGCTTATTTGTGACATTGCCTGTAAAATCCCATCTACACTATTCTTATCCTCTTCTGGGCCTGCCTGTACTTGCTGCTGACTGTTCTCTGCTAATTGTTTTCTAGCTGTTGCCAACTGTTCTTCTAACATGAACCTTTCTTTTTCCCAACAATCTTTTTCGTCAGAAAGCTTTAACAATTTAGCTGTGACATCATTGAATTCGTTAGATAACTCTTCTTTCTCTTTTTCTAATATTGTCAATTCTGCACCTTGAATGAGTACAGCATCTGGGATTTTTAACTTTCGTCTCAATGTTAAAATCACCTCTTCTTTCTCCTGGAGCAGTTTAGTGGCTGCAGCTCCATCTTTATTAGTTAAGTCTATTTGCAGTTTCTTAATTTGCTGTTGTCGAGACTTATTCTCTGCCTTTTCTTGTCTCAACTGATTATTTAATTTGTATACTGAATTCTTTAGTTTGTCTGCTCTCAATGTGGCCCCCAAATAGTCTGAGTATATAACCTCTCCAGCTTGTCTATGTAACAAAATTTTGTCAGGGGCATTTATCTTTGACAAATCTACACTCATCTCTGAGATCTTGTTTTTGGTCACAACTGAAAATTTTAAAGAATTTTCTTTGATGTTCCTGCTGGTGAATAAGCTAACTTCATTATTTGATATATTCCTGACCTTTGGGAACAATAGACTTGTTTGTTTTGCGGATTCCTGTTTGTTTTTACTATGTTCATTAAATACATCCTTGAAATTTTTGGGTCTATTTACATCATCCCCTACAGGGTTCTCTTCAATATTGTATTCCTTCACTGTAACCTCTGGTATTTCATTTTCTGTAGCTTTTGCTTCTTCTGAAATGGTTGTCAAATCCTGTGACTCATCAGTTTTCAATCGTTTTCCTTTTTCTGTCTCTTCATCATCGATGATCATAATGTCCTGTATAGGTCTTTTGGACCCCACTAATGCAGAACTGATTTCGCTTTCTGTTTCTGTCGTTGCTTCTTCCAATGACCTTTCTTTGTCGGACTTGTCTGGGATAATTTCTTCTTTGTATTCGAGCCAGTTGGCTTTGTCTGCCATCCCTTCAACAGTTTGATGATTCAGAGCCTTAATACGATGCTCAATTCTTCTTTTGGATATGATATTTAATGGGTCATATTCCATAGCTGCATCTGTCTCAAAATTCATGTCTTTTAACAATTTCTCTATATATACAGCAGCGTTCTTATTCTTTATTGTAAACGGACCTAATGTAAAAGGGTATTTAATGTCCGTTGCTTGTCTGTGGATTAAAAAATTGTTATCTTCTACAATTAATTTCTGTCTTAAAAACTCTAAGGCAAAAATCCTCAAGGTGAGGAATGCTGGTAGCACATAGGGTTTATGCTTGAATCCATACAATCTGACCACTGTACTATCTTTTGATAAAAACCAGTCTCCTGTAGCATACTCTGTATTCAGTTGCATTGATACCTGCATTTCCGGCAACACCCTAGGCAGATTTTTTCCAAAAATCATCTTAAAGATCGTCGAGAGCATGTAATTGATGAAATTGAAAATATTGTTTTCCAGTGGAGTTGCGAAAACAATCTCTGGGAACTGTAATTCTTCCTGGCTGGATACCATAATCATTCTCATTAAAAAGGCTTGAAACCTGAAATGTCTGTGCGTGGAAAAATTGACCATCTGGTCATGCATCTTTTCGGTTATGAAGGCTTCAAAATTTAGTCGGGGAATTTGACTTTCGTCAATTCCCGACTGGACTATACTTATTCTGTACAATAAACTCAATTGAAACTCAGTTATATACAAATCCGTATCTAACCCTAAAACTACGGCCAACAGTGTCAAGACCAACTGGGTATTCTCATTAAAAAGGTTGATATCTAAAGGGTAAGGGAGTTCAGAAAGTCTAATCTCTGGTCTGAGACACGTCGACAAAAACACTTCCCTATCACTCTGAGAAGCGTGGTGAAAATTTTCAATAATCGACACCTCAGAAAAAACCTCAGGGTCGTGGGTTTGGGGCAAATCTATTTCCAGGGCTCTAATCACTTCGGCTGGCTCAATTTTGCAAATGGCTCTAGTTTTCTGACTGTTTAAAACAACTCTTTCTTCCCGTGAATAGTTTTCGGCACACCAGGAGACGAATTCTGGGAAAACAGGGAATTGGTCAGGGCAAAAAGCTATCAGAGATGACTGGTGAACTCTATGCGGGTCTATACCCTCTTTTAATAGCTCAGACAACTTAATTTTGACATCGGAGACCGGGAACCTAATAAGGGTATCGAAAACATCTTCATCTCTGTCTTCTAGGGCATCTTTTGACCTAAAAACGTCTATATCTTGTACAGTCTCCATTTAAATGCTTCTTTTAAACAAAATTCCGTTTAAAGAGAGTGACAGGTCACCAGACCCTACCTGTAAGTGCTTGCTTTTCGCCTTCTATCGCAATCGCCGGCTTCCACCAGTCTTCGGAGCTCTCCAGGATAACGACACATACAAAATGCCGTTATGTGGAGCCCTTTCTTTTTATATAAGCCTTTTTAGAATAACCTCCTTGCACCTTTATGAACGCGGGTTATCTCCAACCATTGATCTTTGAACCATTATTTTGAACCGTCAGATCTTGTCCCTCTTTATTGCACCGGGCGGTATCTGCGATCGGAAAGGCGGTTTCCTTTTCAGGTTTGCTACCCGCGCGGATACACCATCTGCTGACACCTGTTAAGGCGGTTTATTTACCGCGACCGCTTTCCTTTATATCCCGTGCGCATGTTCCTGGCCGCGGATGAAACGCTGGCCGTTGATTTGATTGAGGTATGTATTAGCCTTCCGATCATTACAAAGTATAGTGCCACGTGCCACGGCCCTATCAATCCATTCTTTGTTCGCCACCTGTTAGGTCCCACCTTGCCACGTAAGGTATCTTTCCACATTTCTTTAATGGGTGGTTCCGCGCGGTGTTATAGTGGTTTCCGATACCACTTTCTCCAAGCGCGGATGAATGAATATGGGACACGTGCCTTGGTGGTATTATGTCCGCTACCACCCTCCACCGTTTGTTGACGATTACATTGGCGACGCGGGGTTAATATGGACCGTTGATCTTGATCTATACTATCTCCGCCGACGAAACTTGACTGGGGCTTAACCTTTACATTATATTTGCTGGCGGACTTTATACATATGGGTTTTTCTTCTATTCTTTTATATAAAAATCTTCAATTCAACCCTTTTTTGTGATGATTCTTTCTCTTAGGACCCTTTAGCAAAAAATTTCAATTTTCTTCAGACCTGGTGTCAACACACCGGTTACAGCATGGTGAGAGATCTCGGGTGGGTCGTCCTGAGATGGGGTGTCAACAGGAAGGTGTTGAATGTCGACCTGATTATCTACTGTATCTGGAGCTTCTTCATCAAGTTCTGAGGCAAGCTGAGAATCCACAGCCAAGAGATAGAGCTTTTGTTGAACACATCTATGTCCCTGAGTGAATTTCTCATCACAATTATAAAAAAGCCCTTTTTCTCGGCATACCTGCATCTCTGTTTCAGATAATTGCTTGATAGGAGTTGGTTTAGGAGCAAGCGTGATGGGAGGTCGTTGGGAACCCATATTTTTGAAGGGAACAAAGGTGGGTTTGGAGCGTTGTTGAGCTGCGATCTTGTCCTATGCCAACTTAGCCAACCCTAGGACTTCCATCATTGTGTTGGGACATAACATTTTGACCTCTGAGCGGATTTCATCCTTGAGACCACTGATAAAACAACTCCTGTAGAATTCATCAGACAGTCCTTCTGTGTGATTGGCCAATTTCTCAAATTCTGTCTGATACTCTCTCACTATACCCATTTGGTGAAGTTTAGTGAGTGCTCCTGTGAAGTCATTAAAAGCACTAGGACCAAATCATGACAAAAGGAGTTGGCAAAAATCTGTCTAGTTTGGCTCGGGATGAGCTTTGATGTACCAACGGTACCATTGAAGGGATTCCTGTTCCAAATGAAAGGATGCAAGTGGAAATTTCTAGACATCAAAATTATTATGCAGACTGAAATATTGTTCTACTCGGTATATCCATCTAGTTGGATTAGTACCATTGAAGTGAGGAAAATCAAGCTTCGACCCACGAAAATTGCTGGAAGAAGAGAACCCGGTGGCTGCAAAAGATTTTGGCTGTCGGTTATTGTTCATGGCTGAATGCTGAAGATGGAGGCTGAGAAATTTTTCATCCATATCTTGGAGTTTGGTTTGGATGGCTGCAAGTGCTTCCTCCATGGTGTTGGCTCCTGTGTGAGTGACAACCATAACCAGTAATTTTTTTTTTTTTTTTTTTTTTTTGTGGGGGGGGGGGAATGGATAGAAAAATACAAACACAAGCTTATTTAGTAAGGGGAAATTTGAATTTGGGAAAAAATCGGAGGGGTAATTGGGGTTTGAATAGGTTTTCGACACTTTCTGAGGGACAAGGAAGCAAAAAATGGGGATTTTAGAAGCGGGAACTCTATGGTAAAATTTGAAGGCAATCGGGTGAAAATTGAAGAAGTTATGGCAAACCCTAAAAATAGACAAATGTGGGATTTCTAGTCTTGGGAAGTGGAATTTGGGATAGGGTCTTCAGGAATGAAATATGCAGAATGGGATTGCAGGGATGTCAGTGAAGTTTCAGGGAAAACAGAGTTGAAACAAGGGAGATATGGCAGAAAAACTATTTTTTTTCCCAGAAATGGATTGGCAACAACGGCGCGGAAGGGATACACAACAGATGGATCTGCAATGGCGCGGAAGGGATCGAAAACGGCTGGATCTGAAACGACGACTGGATCTGGAACGAGTTTTAGAATAGATCTGAAACGGCTAGATTTGGAGCAGAAGTGATCGGCAGCAGTTCAACTGAAAATAGATATGGACCCCAGGTATGTATGGCTTCCTAATAGTTCAGGTGTTTCACTCGGCCACCAATGCTGTCTGACGGCTTGAGTATTGGGGCAGTACCCCTCACTCCACGGCTCAGGTAAAACTGATAATCGCTTTGCCACAAACGACAGCTCTTGGTTTACCTCATGGGTGGGAACTAGTCAATCAGGTAGGGGTCATTTCCCTTTTCGCTGGCAGGTCCTCTCAATGGGCCAGCTACTTTGGGGTTCCTGTGGTACTCCTCACAATGAGTTTTAGGAATTATGCCCAAGTACTTCCCACAGTTAAGCGGATAGGGATTATTCCCAAATCCGAAGCTGCAACAGATGCGAAAAAAAATTTGGCAGAAATTCCACCCAACGAGCCCAAGAAAGTGCTCTGATACCAGATGATACAAACCATTACACCAAAAACTCGAGATGTTAGTGAAGGCCTCCCACTAGGATCTTAATAGTCCAATCATGAAAACATATCTTGAAGTGGAATTCCGATCTATGCTATCACCTGCCCAATCTGAATTAGTAAAACCAATGAAATCTAGCTCAAAATCTGCAGCATAATGTATGCCAAAATGTTTTGTACCTTGCACATACTGCAAGATCCGCTTTGCTGCCCGCCAATGAAGCTCATGGGGCTGCTGCATATGCCTTGATACATCACTCACGGCATAATATATATCAGGCCTTCAGTGTGTCAGGTAGAGTAGTGAACCGATCAACTGTCGATACATAGTGCAATCTGCGAGCGGTGTAGTATTTCCCTCTTCAAGACTGATTCCTGAGAGGAAAGGGAATGGAGCAGCCTTACATTATGCCATATTAAAATTTAATAGAAGCTATTTAGAATACGTTTTCTACGATAATGTGATCCCATCAAAATTTTGAGCTATATCCAAGCCCAAAAATTGCTTAAGCAAGCCCAAATCGCTCATATCAAAAGCTAGATTTAAAGCGGTTTTCAGCTTGTTAATTGTAAGGAGAGTGCTACCAGTAATGAGAAGATCATCAACATATAAAACCACAATAAAAAAATTACCTTTAACTTGCTTTAGGTACACATTAGGATCATATTTGCATCTTTTGAAATTCTGAGAAAGAAGGAAGGAGTCCATCTTTGCGTACCAAGCTCTTGGGGCCTGTTTCAATCCATACAAAGATTTATTCAATCTGCAAACTAATGATGGATCTGATATATATCCTTTTGGTTGTTTCATATATACCTCTTCATCAAGGTCTCCATGTAGAAAATCACTCTTCACATCCACGTGGTGCACTTCCCAGTGCTTGGATGCGGAAATGGCCAAAACTAGGCGGATGGAATCCATCTTTGCAACCGGTGCAAAGGTCTCAGTGTAGTCCACACCTTGGACTTGGGAGAAACCTTTTGCCACCAGCCTAGATTTGTATTTTCTGATAGAACCATCAGCAACAACCTTTGTGTAGTAGATCCACTTGCATTGAACTAATTTTCTTCTAGGTGGAAGAGAAACTAACTCCCATGTATTGTTCTTTTGAAGAGAACTGTACTCTTCATCCATGGCGGTTTTCCATCGTGGATCTCGGTGGGAATGATAGTATGATTTGGGATCTGAACTAATCATCAAATAACATTTCTCAGATAATAATGGATCAGAATATGAAAGAGCCATACCTTCTCTTTGAAAGTCTTCTCTTGTTCTCCTTGGATCAACAGGATTTCCAATGTTTGGAGCAACAGATTGTAGAGTGTTTTGAGCCCACTTTGGTAACTAAGGAGGATCATTTTGGTATGATTCCAAACCTGATAAGTCATGGCCATTAAATTATGATATAATATCAGAGATATAATATCCAATTCTTTCTTCATATTCACTCGAATCTTCTTCTTGTGGAGGGTGCAGATCGACAGTGTTTTCCTCAACCAGTTTCAGATCTGGCAGCGGTTCTTCAAACTTCACACTTTGCTCTATGAATAACTTTTTGGATCTGATATTTATGAGTTTATATGATTTTGATTCTTCCCCATATCCTATTAGGATACATTCAATACTTTGTGGATCCAAATCTTTCCTCTTATCAGAAGGAATTCTAGCCCATGCAGTGGAGCCGAAAACCCTCAAATTGGACACATCCGGTTTGTGACCAAAGAATGCTTCGAAAGGAGTTTTACCTTTCACGGATGAATGTGGAACTCGGTTCTAAATGTATGCAGAAACATTAATGGCTTCAGCCCAAATATTTGCAGCCAAACCTTTTGACTCAAGCATGCAGGTAGCCATCTCTTTTAGTGATTGATTCTTCTTTTCCGCTACGCCGTTCTACTAGGGTGTGTAGGGAATTGTATGTTGGATCTAAATTCCTCTTTCGGAAAAAAGTTGCAGCAACTCAGTCTTGATATATTATCTTACATTATCATATCTAAGAGCTTTTATCTTGCTCTCAGTGGCAGTCTCAACAAAAGCCTTAAAATCCTTGAATTTTCCAAGCACTTCTGACTTGTTTTTGAGAAAAATACCCAAGTAAAGCGGGAGAAGTCATCGATGAATGTCAAAACATACCTTTGCCCCTCTCATTTGATAAAAAATATCATCAATTTGAGTCAAGGGGTACTTGTTCTCCACTGTAACCTTGTTAAGTTGCATGTAATCAATACATAACCTGAGCGTCCCATATTTATTCTTCACAAAAAGTACAGGTGCTCTTCATGGAGACATACTTGGCCGTATGTACTTCTTTTCCAACATCTCTTGCAGTTGCATTTTTAGCTCTAATAATTTTGGTGTACTCATCCTGTAAGGAGTTTTGAAAACTCGAGTATCTCCTGGAACATGATCAATTGTAAATTCAATGTCTCTCTTTGGAGGAATTCCCGGAACTTCATCAGGAAACACATCCATGAAGCCTTCCAAAACAGAATGGTCTTCCGACTTGGAAATTTCATTTTCTGTTTTCTGCAAAATATGGGCTGCATACATTTGGAAACCTTTCCTACATAATTTCTCCAACTGCATAGATGAAATATGCCTAATAGAAAATACCTTTGGAATTCCCTTTACAACCCTTGGGATTCCTTCTTCATCAATGCACTCAAAAGTCTTGTTGTAGCAATCAAGTTTAACTCTATGGACTTCCAACCAGTCCATTCCAATGAGAATATCATAGGAACCAAGTGGAAAAAAAATCAGATTTGCAAAAGTGGACAGTCCACCCATTTCCAATGGACATTTATCCATGATTTCACTAACCTTCCTCTTGGTTCCAGTGGCTAGTTGGACTAACCATGGCATACTATGCTTTGATTTCTTGAAAGCACAAATCTCAACAATTTTAGGTCTGATATAACTGTGAGTAGATCCAGGGTCAATCAAAATAGAAATAGATTGCTTAGCAACCTTACCTTCAACTTTAACCACAGTTGAATGATGGTTTGCTTGGTGGTCCTCTAGTGCTGCATAATCCTAGGGATGGTCCTTGCCACTTGACCCACTGTTTCCACTCCTTGGATGTTGTGAACTTGCTTTTCACTCCCATTATGATGTGGAAAGTTCCTAAGCACATGGTACCCTCCACATAATCAACATTGAAGAGGCTCTCTTGGATCTCTTGGCTTGTCTCCCAACATCCTAGCTGGCTTAATCACACCCTGTGGTGGCTTCCTTGGTTGATTTCTGAATTGAGGAGGCTTGAACCCCTTCTTCCTTTGGTCAAACTTTTCATTTTTCTTATCCTACCATGCATTATGGAATTCTTGTTTGCTTTTGTTTTTATCATAACAATACTTGTCCTTTCTTATGGCCTCCTCTTGAGTTCGAGGTTCATCAAAATCAATTCTATCTTTATATGACTGGGGCAGTCCACTTAGAAAACATTGAATTTTCACCTTATCATCCCTGATGTATTTGACATATCTCAGCAGCTCTAAGAATCTGTTTGCATATTCCTCCATAGTCATTTGTCCCAATTTCATCTCATGGAACTATTTGATTTTGTCATTGTAGTACCTGTCAGAAAGGTGCTTTTCGTTGAAGTACTTGTTGAACCGCTTCCACACAATATTCCTTTCATTGATCCTCTTTACTTTTCTAAGGTGTTCCCACCATATAGACGCTCTTCCATTTAGATTGGAGATAGCCTCTTGTGCCTTCATGTTTCCCGAAAAGTCTTGTACATGGAAATACTTCCTCATCCCAAGAATCCAAGCCCTAGCTTATTGAATAGATTTAACCTCACAATCAAAGGTAGGAGGTTTGGCCTTCTTAAATTCTCCATGAGAGTTGTTCTTGGAATATGTCTTCCTATTAATCTTATGAGATGAATAGCTTGAACCTTATATGGATTACTTAGAGTCGAATGACTCACTAGAAGAGATTTCTGGAGTGTATGTCCTATCTCTAGAAATCCTTCTTGAACTATGGGATCTCTTGTGGGAATGCCTCTTTGAGCTACCACCACTCTTTTCCTGATTTTTTGAATTATGGCCATGGTTTATCTTCCTTTAGATGTCTGTCAAGATTTGAAGCATATATGCATTCAACTAATTCTGAACCTCTTGGGCACTAATCATCCTTTCATTGTCTGCTTTGCAGCTCTACAATTCCATCCTTAGGCTCCTCATGGTTTCTGCCATGTCTGGGGGAGTTGCTTTGTTTATTCTACCATTAGATTTTGTCTCTGCATTATCAACCTATACATTCTCTCCCATTTCATATTCCTCAACCTCATAAGGATCTTGTGCATCCTCCATGATGATACTCTTTCTGTTGGCCCAACCAAGATCAAATATTTCTCAACTGCACTTGACTGAAATGCTGACAATTAACTGTCACTGATAGGAGTCTGAATCTACAAAAGTGTTTATAAACAAATTTGTTAGATTTGTTACCGTCTTAGAAAATTATAACACTAACCTTCATGCAACCTAGGAACAACCCTAATTGACAATCACAAAACTTTCTCATACTCGATGATGTATGAGGGGGGGGATGACAGGGGTAAAGGGGGCTTTCCCCCCTGTGGGTCGAGGGCAGTGCCCTCATTTTTATTTTTTTATTTTTAAATCCTTTGATTCCGCGCAATCTGGCGCATAAGATCAATTGCAATTTTCAATTTTGGGAACCTAAGAATAGGCTGTGAAAAATGCTGCGTTTACCTTGATTCGCACCCTTCAGAAGTCACGTACCTTGTTGTTGGCACGTTCTACAAAAATATTATAGATCAATGGTTCAGATTGAAGGGGCAAGTGAGATCTACAGTGGAGGCAGGTTCCGCTTGAAAAAAAAGCAAGGGAAATAACACCGCGAAGTGACCATTGGAATACGGTTAAACGGTGGAAAAGATCAACGGTTGTTGATCGGGCGGTGAAAAGATCAACGACCCAAATCCATTTCACATCACCAGCATGCGTGCCAGGACGGAGTGGTGGGGGGTTTCGAAATACCAAACTACCCTCCACGTCTTAGCACCATATTATTTCACAAGTTGGGAGGGCGGTAAGGGAAACCGCCTTTGGCCATTGCGAAACCGCTTTCGCACTTCATCCCTTACGGTTACCTACGCACCCAGGTATGATGTGGTTGGTCCACGTCACACCCTTTTACCACATAGCTACTCCACATTGGACCTACTGCCCACGTGGATCCTCCACGTCACCTTGCCACCTGGAACGGGTGGGGCCCAACTAGATTTTCCCAAATTTCAAAATTTCGGGTTTATGCAAGGTTTTTATTGGTCAATAATGAAGAAAGTTTTGAAGTTGTTTTCAAACTTACTCCAAGCCAGTTAAATTCCATTTAAGTGTCATTCAATAGATTATAGATCGTGATTTCTAGCCCATACAACTCCGACATTGCAACCATAAGCTCTGATATCACTCTGTAACATCCCCCTCACCCAATCTTACCATCGAGAAGCGACGCTAGCGAAAATATGGGATCTAAAAATTCACCCCAAATGCATAATATGATTTTCAACCAATGTAATGTGTGCAGAAGTGTAATTAAACATGCACAATGGAATTAAAGTCTAACCACACACATTTAATATGCAAATACAAGCATAACCATTATAGTCATCAAATAAAACAGTTCAGATTCAAATACATGAGAGTACTTATCTTTAAGAAATGCAGATCGAAGCAACTGGCTGTGTAAGAGCGCTTTTCCACCCAACCATAGGCACTCCATCCAGCATATACTCTTTCTGCTGGGAGGCCACCCCCAAGTTGGGCTATGAGGCCACCGGGGTGAAGGAAACACCTACAGGATTCTATCTATCATCCCACAACCCATTCTGCTCTATGTGCTTAGCCAAATTCTCATAAAGAGCTCTACTGGGGTCTCACTTAGCCCTCCTAGCCTTGGCTTCCACAATACTTTCCCCACACAACACCCTTCTAGCTCAGGCATCCCCTTCACCGATCTACAGTTCTCTTGGGCGATCCATCTTGCTAGGTGCTTCCAGTGTGTGCATAGAATAAGTCCAACCTGATATGTCTACTATAGAAACACCTATGGCCTAAATTGTGACTTCTCAATCACCTACGAGCAACAAAAATTGATGGGTAAGGTTCCTAGCTTTCCCAACCTCTTTGCTCACTTACAACCAACTATTTTCCCTTCCAAAAATGCAACTATGTCTTTTGATTCAAATTTTTGGGTTTAACACACAGTCTGGTAATGGACATGAACAACAATCGAATAACTCTACGTAGTGTAGCAACTTGCATGAAAGAGAATGCGAATGGAATAATTATCAAAAGAGTGTTGATTCTAAGGATATGAGGTAAGGGTGAAAAGACAGCTGACATGGATTCTGACCATAGAAGAGATAGGATTGCTGAAAATTGACATAACTATCACAACCCCCATGCTTCAATAAATACATGAAGTGACTTTTCCCACCAACCTCACATGTGCAATCGATGATTGGAAAACTTATGGTAAAAAAAGGAGATAATTGGCTTATTCTCATCACATGGCAGAATTTTGGGTGAGTTCTAAGGTTGACACATGCCAACATAGGATTTGGTTTCCCATAGGCCCCCTTCCTCTTCCCCTCTGGTGGAGTCATAGCCCCTTTGGTGTTCTTTACACAACCATTGTTGGACCATTTTATTAATTTTCAGCATAATATTTACATATATTCTAAATCAGCATAAAATCCAACCAAACAGTACAAATAAAATATAACATCGAAAATGTCTATACATTCACTAGTCGGGCCTTGACCTTTAGCTCTGCACTAGGAATTCACACTAGCATATTTACATCATTTACATAAGTTTGGATAATACATTCCAAGTCAAAACTAGGGGTATTACATGCAATACGCACTACGTGATTCACAAGCCGGAAGTTGGAAGTTGACACTCCAACGCGCCACTTCAAGAATTACACCTCTAACTTCTGCAATCCATGATGCAGGAGTCAGAAAGGTAGAATAACAAGTACACGACTTCGAATAAATACGCCTCCGACTTCCACATTCCACGATCCACAATGCGGGACTTGGAAGGTCAGAATACTCAATATCCAACTTCAAATATTTATGCTTCCAACTTTCGCACTCCGCAATCCACGATGAGGGAGTCGGAAAGTCAGAACACCAAATATTCAACTTCGAAGATTTACGCTTCTGACATCCGCACTCCACAATCCACGATGAGGGAGTTGAAAAGTTGGAACACCAAATATCGAACTTCGAATATTTATGCTTCCAAATTCTATACTCCTCAATCCGTGATGCGAGAGTCAGAAAGTTGGAACACCAATTTCTCTGCTTCGCTGAACCACATCTCCGACTTCCGCAGTCTGCCATCCGGGATGCGTGAGTCAGAAGTCGGGACTCTAAATTACAAATATGGAGAAAATTACTCCTTCGACTTCCGCACTCCGCAATCCATCTTGCAGGAGTTGGGAGTCGGAACTCCAACGCAACACACTGATAAATTATGTCTCCGACTTCCGAAACCCGCAGTCGGCACTGCGGTTTTGGAAGGTCGGAAGTCGGCCAAATACCATTGTTACTGCCAACTTCTTAGGTTGATTACTTCCTCATCCTTAGTCTATTTTTGGCAAACTTGGTATCGTTGGAGAGCTCCTGGTGAGCTCCATGCAACTGTATGATCCTCTGCCACACCCAAGGACTCTGAATTTGTCCTTATTCCAACCCAATAGGTGACCCCAAACTTCATCAAGTCGTCTTTACCACTCTGTAAGGGTTCTTATACTACTCTGTCATGTCTCCTCTTGTTAGCTCTCCAGGATTCTTTCTAGGTTGTGATTGAAAGAGCCTGGTAACTTACACTCACTTTAAAGGGAGGGGTATGTTTGGATCAATTTGTATGACTGAATCAAATCTCACACACTCAAAACATGCATGGAAACACTCAGGTAGACAAGGCTTTCAACTACTGCTGTTCAGATAGTTTATAAGAGATAAATGAGAGTAAAATCCTTATCGTGCTAGCACACTTGTACACATAAACATGTATATAAATGGCTAATCACAACAAATAAATGACACTTGATGTCCGATTCTCAATACAAAGACATGATTATAGCTATCTGGCATAGACAAATGAACACACATGAAATAAACATTTCATTGCAAGTACAGAAAGGTAAGAAAGGAAATCTGAACGCCAATAGTAAAAGAAGCTTATATAACTGAGATGCAGCTTAAAGTTTGAGAATACAAGTATGGAAAAGTCTCTCCAAAATCAAACCATTGTTCTGCATACTTCTTGGGATTTATGGTCTTTACAAACTTTTAAGATCCTGGAAAGATGGATCGAATTTGCTAAAAATAGTAAATTAAAACAGTTTTTTGCAAAAAATGACAACATCCTACATTCAAAGTAACTGACATCTAGTTAAGGCACCTATATTCGACAACGTAATGAACCTCCAGAGCCTAAAGAGTGAAGTTGAAACTGCTTCCTGGAGAACCTCCAGGTTGTCTTTTTCCCAAAATAGACAGGAATATTCCTCCTTTCGCATTGCTACAGCCCTTCAGTCTGGAAACGAAAATGATCATGAAGCCTTTTAAGCGTTTTGTTTATCATTGAGGAAACACCCTTGGGGTGCTTGGATAAGCAAAAGTCAGGTTTGGTGCCCAAAAACAACCTTATGCCTATTCTGCACTTTTGGTAGCTAGAAATCTGGGCTCAAAATTTATAAGCTACTGAAAACCCCTGCTTTCGGTGGTTAATGAATCAGTTTGACATTTCGCCTAAACCACCGAATCGCCTTTGGATTTTTTAAGCCTGTCTCTCCTTTTGGTAACTAGGAGAATCATGTGCTCAAGTTGTAAACTGTCGAAACTGAAATTTGGCAGCAAAAGAAACAATTTCCACACTTGCCTAAACCACCGAAAAGTTGTGCCTGGTCCATCCTGCAAAATTCAGACAAAACTGTGTTTCTGGCCTCTACTACTTATCTTCTTGCTGCTTGTTTTTCTCTTTGTCCTGGGCCAAAACTGGAGTATCAACAAAACTGACTGCTGCTACTACTAAGGTGTAAATATCTGAGTGCATCTTGGGTCGGGTTTTCTGAGTTGTTTCCTCACCTCCAAGAAGCTCAACCTTCCTACTTAGCCTGATATTTTCTCTTAACAACCTTATATTTCTTCCTCTCAGCTTGCTATGTTTTTTGGTCAACCCTCGAAAAGAAACATACAATTCATTATGCCTCTTGGTCATCCTTTCATTTTTCTCTTTGATTACCCTCTGGAGTATTTCAAGCTCATACACCTACTTGAGAAGTTGATTAATTTTCTGCGATGAAGAAATTTTTGTTTTGGTTGTTAATACGTCAACCACCTGCTGATCTTGTTCTCCCATAGGTGTAGGGGAAGGCAGGTTTACATAGGTATTTTCCTGTTCTTCAACAGGTGTAGGAGAAGGCAGGTTTACATAGGCAGTCTCCTATTCTTCAATGGGCAGAGCTGCTTCCTGAAGCTCTTGTTCTATTTCCATTTCCTTATGATCTGCTCCTGCTTCTTGCAGTTCATCATCTTCAGAGTCTATGTAGGGGAGGCCTAACAGGTTCGCATTCTTTGAAGAAGTTTCTCCTCCTTTCCTGAAAACTAGCTTTTTCCCAATCCTCTCAGGCTTAGAAGAAGGGGTAATTTGGACTACTGGCAACGAAGAAATGACTCGTCTTTTCCTCTTTTCGCTTCTAGGTGTGGATGGATTTTTAGAGGAGGGCTTATCCTTGTCTTCGGGTCGCAATTCTGTGTCAAATTCGTTCCAGAAAAGGAAATAAACCCACTCCTCATTCTTTCTCTGTAGGTGCTGTGATACCAATATTTTAATTAAGTCATGGTGGGATAACCTGCTCTGAACCTTGCTTGGATTTTCCTGGACCTAGTGAGCCATCTTTGTTAGGTTTTTATGAAGATAGAAGGGTAGTTTTAGAGGGCTTCTTCCAGTGAAATGGTCCAACAGTCTGAAATGATAGACTAGCAGTCTGGAATATTTGCCCTTGCATGTAAAGTAGACCAAGATGGCCTTTAACAAGTGCTGCCACCTTTCCTCCTGTTAGAAAAACAGGATCGCAGAGCAATAACAATAAAGAAAAATGCAAATATAATCACACATACACATTACAAGAGAGACACAAATATATCGTGGTTCACCCAACTTGGGCTACGTCCACACTGAATTCGCCAGTCCTTATTATTATTATCGTCCAGCAAGGTGAAGGGATACAATCTGCAGCACAATCGTTGCACTTCCTCTTCTCTGTTTCATAGTCTCTCTCCTGATCTCAGAGATCTTTACAATGCATAAAACCTAATACATCATCATCCCTAGCCATATTACAATGTCTTTATTTTATAACGGAAATACAATGGGAAAATACCACGGGATACCCAAAACCATGGGCCCGCAAAATAGTTGGCGAAAACAACCCCAAAATTTTTCTTCGGGGGCATTGTCCCTGAACCCCCATTTCTCGGGGGCACTGCCCCCGAAACCCCACCGGGGGACCGTTGGCCTCCGGACCCCCCAGCCAAGGGGGATGGTCCCCCATGGAACCCCGTGGGGGGCTGATGCCCCCCCACACCCCCCCGCTTGGGTGACTGTACAGTCCACCTACATATCATATAAAACTGGGGTACAAACACGACTTATACAATATCATCTATGAGACTAGAAGATCTGGATCCACAACCAACAATCTCCCACTTGGAGACTGATCACAGCAACTCCACCGCCGCTGCACTTGCTGGACTTGGAATTGGAAAATTTCTCCTCTTCACCTTCATGCTAGAAGGCCGACTAAAACCGAGCACGAACTCAGTTTCTCTCTGGTCACTACCTTTGAGAACATGTCTGCAGGATTCTGGCTAGTATGTATCTTTTCCAGCTTCAACAGTTCATCTTCCAGAACAGAGCGTATGAAATGGTACTTGAGCTGTATATGTTTAGTCCTGGAATGGAATGCTGAGTTCTTTGCAAGATGAATGGCACTCTGGCTGTCACTATACAATCTGCTATCCTTCTGCTTCTTACCCACTTCCTCCATAAACCTCTGCAACCAAATAATCTCTTTACTAGCCTCTGTAATGGAAACATACTCTGCTTCTATTATTGAAAGTGCAACAACCTTCTGTAGTTTCGAAATCCAGCTTACTGCTGTTCCACCTACAGTAAACACATACCCTGTGGTGCTCCTCCTGCTATCCTTGTCACCTGCCATATCTGCATCAACATATCCCTGTAGAACAGTGTCTGAACCTCCAAAACATAATGCCTCAGTGGTAGCACCTCTCAAATACCTAAGAATCCACTGTACTACCTTCCAATGTTCTCTACCTGGATTGTTCATATATCTGCTCACAACTCCCCCTGCATGTGCAATATCTGGTCTTGTGCACACCATGGCATACATCAAGTTTCCAACTGCTGATTGATAGGGAATCTTGGACATGTAATCTGTCTCTTTTTGTGTCTTGGGACACATTTCCTTACTTAGACTGAAATGGCTAGACAAAGGTGTACTTACAGGTTTTGCATTCTGCATTCTGAACCTCTCCAACACCTTTTGTATGTACTCACTTTGAGACAATGTCAATTTGCGATTTTTCCTGTCTCTCGTTATTCTCATACCAAGTATTTGCTTTGTAGCACCCAAATCCTTCATCGTAAATGAATTAGATAGCTTCCTTTTGAGTACATTTATATCCTACATGTGAGACCCTGCAACAAGCATGTCATCCACATGCAATAACAAGATAATATATCTTCCATTGTCTAGCTTCTTGAAATAAACACAGTGGTCAGAATGACATGTACTATAACCTTGTTCTTCATAAACCTATCAAACTTTAGATACCACTGCCTTGGATCTTGCTTCAAGCCATACAAGCTCTTTTTCAACCTGAATACCAGATCCTCCTTACCTTTGACCTCATACCCTTGTGGCTGGTGCATATATATTTCTTCCTCCAAATCCCCATGGAGGAAGGCTGTTTTTACATCTAACTGTTCAAGATGCAAATCTTCTACCGCCACTAGACTTAAAATAGTCCTAATTGAAGTCATCTTAACAATAGGAGAAAATATTTCATCAAAATCTATACCTTTCTTCTGTGCAAACCCCTTTACAACAAGTCTGGCCTTGTACCACTTCTTACCTCCTTCTTCTTCCTTCAACCTGTATATCCATTTGTTTTGCAATGCTCTTTTACCAGCATGCAACTGAACCAAACCCCAAGTCTGGTTTCCTACCAATTAGTCCATCTCCTCATTCATGCCTTGCTCCCACTTCTTTCTAGTTTCCACCTGCATTGCTTCTTCATAACATTCTGGTTCACCAGAATTAGTCATCAATAAATAATACATTGAAGGAGAGTATCGTTCAGGGAGTCTACTTAACTTGGTAGATCTTCTTACAGTTGCAGGAGTTTCAGGTACTTGCTGCTGCTCTTGATTTTCTGGCACCTTCGGAACTTCATTTTCTTTAATTTCATCAAGCACTATGTACTCTGTGTTTTCCTTTTCCTGTTTCTTTCCCTGCAACTGATCTTTATACAAGACCTTTTCATTGAATATCACATCTCTACTCCTGATGATTTTGTTATTTTCATAATCCCATAAACGATAACCAAATTCATCAACCCCATATCCAATAAAGGTACATTTCTTGGATTTAGCTTCAAGCTTTGTTCTATTTTATTTATTAATATGGACAAATGCTTCACAACCAAACGTTCTCAGAAATGAGTAGTTTACCTTTTTATCTGTCCATGCTTCCTCTGGAATACCACCATCCAAAGCACTTGAAGGTCCTCTGTTTATTAAATAAACAGCAATATTTATAGCATCCGCACAAAACTGTAAGGGAAACCCTGCATGCAGTCTCATACACCTTGCATGCTCCATGATCGTTCTGTTCATTCTTTTTGACACACCATTTTCCTGTGGTGTTATTGGGACTGTCTTCTCTCTATGAATCCCATGGTATGAACAGTAACTATCAAACTCCTTGCTGCAGTACTCACCTCCATTATCAGATCTGAGACACTTCAATCTTTTTCCTGTCTCATTCTCAACCAAATCTCTCCACTTCTTAAAAGTAGCAAACACATCAGATTTCTGTCTAATGCAATAAACCCAAGTTTTTCTAGTTGCATCATCAATAAATGTAACATAATAATGAGAGACACCAAGAGATTGTACCTGAGCCAGTCCCCATACATCTGTATGCACAAGCTCTAATTTTTCATTCTTCTTCTGTTTCCCAACCCTGAGAAATCTGACTCTCTTCTGTTTTCCATAAACACAGTTTTCACAGAATTCCAAACTTGCCTGCTTCAAATCCGACAACAACTTCTGTGAGTGGAGAATCTGCATCCCCTTCTCACTCATGTGGCCAAGCCCATGATGCCACAATGCTGTATCTGTTCCTGTGGAAGCTAAAGAGATAGAATGGTCAGTATTATGAGGACATAAATACAACGTACCTACTCTGTCTCCTTTTGCTATCACCATTGATCCTTTAGTGATCTTCCACCACTTTTCTCCGAACGTAGATAGACAACTGCCATCTCCCAACTGCCCTGTTGAGATCAAATTTATTTTCATAGCAGGAATATGCCTAACTTCTTTCAACAACCAATCAGTTCCATTCTTAACTTTTATCCATACCTTACCCATTCCAACAATTTTACATGGCTCATCATCACCCAATAAAACATGTCCAAAGTCGCCAGGAACATACTCATGAAAGTATTTCCTATGGGGTATAGCATGACATGAAGCTCCTGAATCTACTACCCAATAATCACTAGTATTATCTAATGCAAGAATCAAAGCATCTTGTAACACATCACCTGCTACATTTGCTTCTTGGGTAGTTTCCTTCTGTGCATCTCCTTTCTTCTTTAGAGATTTGCAGTCTTTCTTCAGATGTCCTTTCTTTCCACAGTTCCAACACTCTATCTTTCCCAGTCTGGACTTGGATCTGCCTGTTTTAGACTTTCCATGATTACCTTGGCTCTTTCCTCTCTCCTTTTGTCTTCCCCTGCTCTCCATGGTCAACGCATTACCTGATGTCTCACCTGTGCTTTTTCTTCACATTTCCTCGCTAAGAATAACACCAATAACATCATCAAATTTCAAGGTGTTTGAATCAGAGACAGAGTTACTTACAGCCATGACCAAGCTATTCCAGCTTTCTGGCAATGAACATAAGATTAGAAGAGCCCTAACCTCATCATCAAAGTTCACACTTACAGAAATTAGCTGATTTGTAACTGTATTAAACTCATTTAAATGATCAGTAACAGATCCACCTTCAGACATCTTCATATTAAATAAATGCTTCATTAGAAATACCTTGTTGGAGGCCGAGGGTTTTTCATACAGCTTACCCAATGTGCTCATCAAACCCTTTGTTGACGTTTCTTTTGAGATATTGAAAGCCACCGACGAAGCCAGGCTCAACTGTATTGTTCCCAGAGCCTTTCTATCAAGAACCTCCCATTCTTTGTCCTTCATAGCCGTCGGCTGCTTTGCATTTCCTCCCAATGGTAGGAATAGATCCTTCTGGTATAGACAGTCCTCCATTTGCATCTTCCATAACCCGAAGTTTTGGCCGTTAAACTTTTTGACCTTAAACTTTCCTTCTTCTTCCATTGCTCCCACTCGAACTAGAAACCCTAGCTTCTTGCGGGTTTAACTGCCAAATAGACCTTTGGCTCTGATACCAATTGTTAGAAAAATAGGATCGCAGAGCAATAAAAATAAACAAAAATGAAAATATAATCACACATACACATTACAAGAGAGACATAGATATATCGTGGTTCACCCAACTTGGGCTACGTCCACACTGAATTTGCCAGTCCTTATTATTATTACCGTCCAGCAAGGTGAAGGGATACAACCTGCAGCACAACCGCTGCACTTCCTCTTCTCTGTTTCACAGTCTCTCTCCTGATCTCAGAGATCTTTACAATGCATAAAACCTAATACATCATCATCCCTAGCCGTATTACAATGTCTTTATTTTATAAGGGAAATACAATGGGAAAATACCACGGGATACCCAAAACCATGGGCTCGCAATACAGTTGGCGAAAACAACCCCAAAAATTTTCTTCGGGGGCGTTGCCCCCCGAAACCTCATTTCTCGAGGGTGCTGCCCCCGGACCCCCTAGCCAGGGGGTATGGTCCCCCCTAGAACCCCATGAGGGGCTGATGCCCTCCCACACCCCCCCCTGGGGTGATTGTACAGTCCACCTACATATCATATAAAACTAGGGTACAAACACGGCTGATACAATATCATTTATGAGACTAGAAGATCTGGCTCCACAACCAACACCTCCAAGAAAGACATAGGGACGTCTTTGTTCCAGGTGATTGTTTAGTGTGTAGGTTTTATACAGGATTTGAACTTGACCTTCTGGGTGGTGGTGGTTTTGAACCATCTTTCTCCTGTCCCTGGAATTTCTGTGGCTGCTGCTATGAAGTCTTCATCCACCTGGACTTCTTCTTTCCCAATTTTTACTTTCCTTCCATCAAATGATAATGCGAAGGCCTCTGCAATTTGTTGATGGGATCCTTGGAGTTTCAGGCAATAGTTATAGCATCCTACGTCTTTGAAGAATTGGCCTATTTTTGGGTGCGACTCGAGGTAGCCGATGTCATTTAGATCCTTCCTAAGCACAGCTCCTCCCTTCTTCGTCTGTAAAACCCATGTTGACACTTGCGTTTCAGAAAGCCGAGCCTTAGGGAAAAAACGACGCGGAATCGGGGAAGAAGCAGATCGTTGATAGGTAATAACACAGGATGAGGTATGACTTGGTTCAGGGCCTTGACTTCGAGAGATGGTACTGAAGGCCAATCATGAGGATTTACACGACCTGTCAATCTTCCCCCTTTACCCAGGAGTGATCATCATCTGCATCTAGTATTGAAATGAAAGGATCATGCTTTCACTGGCGGTGCCCCTTTTCGGCGGTTAAGAAATGATGAATTCCCTTTAATTCGTGACTAGCCCTTAATTTGACGTTTCCACCATTTGATACCGAATCGATTTCGGTATCCGAAGACTTCACCTTTAAAACTGTAAGCTGCCAAAAAAAATTCACACATGCCACTACTTTCGGTGGCTGTGGACGATCCTGCCCTTTGACTGTGAGCTACGAAAAGCATCCTCCTTTCGGTGGAGAATGAACACCGTCGTGTTCACCCAAGCCACCGAAGACAGTCCCATGAATCCCAAAGATGTCTCTGCTTTCGGTAGCTGTAGAAGATTTCATTCTTGAAATGCAAACTGTGGAAAGCATCTGCCTTTTGGTGGCTAATGAACACTGTCGTATTCACCCAAGCCACCGAAAACTGCCCCATGAACTGTGATATATGTCTGTCATTTTGGTGGTTGGAGAGTTTCGTCTTTCATGTAGTAAGCTGCCGAAAGTGGGATTTTCGGTAGCTAATGAACCATTGTCGGGCCCGCCTAAGCTACCGAAACCTGAAAATTCTTTTTGGAGAAGAGAAACCTCAGAAGTTATTTCAAGCTTCATTACATAATCCAAACTTATGACACGCAATTTCAAATGCATATAAAAATAAAAAGACAAAACTCCTATCACCTAAACAAGCGCCTAGTCTATTTTATTTCAAGAGATAACACCTTTGATCACTCTAGACCCTTAGAGGGAACATGAACATAGCAGGGGCGTGTCTATTCCTCCCCCAAAGTCATGACCGAACATTCTGAACCTCCTGGGCCTCAACAAAACTTAGCCCTATTCATCAATGAACAAATTCATTAAAACACATGGATGCATGTGCATACTCAAATAAACACAGCTTAATGAAACATTAACCAGACACATATCTATCATGCATTCAACATATCAATAACAATCATGAATAATTAAATCATTGCATAAGTAAAACACATAGAATAAACATGATATGAATCACAGAGAACACTTATCCTTTTAGATGAAATCACCAAGAGACTGGCTATGGACTGCAATGTTCCAACCCAACCATAGGTCTCTACCCAACCTGTATTCTTTCAGTAATCAGAGACCACCCTCGAGCTAGGGCTATGTATCCACTAAGGAGGAACTACTCAGGTCCACTCACAACCTTTGTTTCACAATCATTCAAGGTCATCCAGCATACAGCTAGCTCTGTCAAGCAAATGGGGAGATATGGTAGGAGGCTTCTAAGCCAATAAGCTCAGCCACAGAGCTACATGCATATCTAGTTGGATTCAGACAGTCCAGGCACCCCCATCACCTCCACTCCTAGCCTAAGTAAGGTCCCCTTCTCTACTGCACAGTCCCTTGGGCGCCCATTCCCTCATTGTTGACCTGGGAAGGCATGGCCGGTCCCAAATTCTGAACCATGGATGAATGAGCCTTCAATGGATCTACCAAGAAGTCTATCCCCCCAATCTCTTTCCCACTACGATCCACTCTCAGATCTCCTCAATGTTGCGGCCGAAGGCTTTGTCCACAACTAGATTTTTGACTATCAAATCTAGGTTTCCCTAATGGATTTTTGTGATCCTCTCTTCGATCTTCTCAGGGTTGCAGCCGAATGGATATGTCCCGCCACTTCCCTTTCGAGCTTCCAAATCAGGGTTCTCCTATGGATTTCGGGGCATCTAACCCTCTTAGATTCGCCTTACGGTTCAGTCTATGGATGCCTATTAGATTTCACTTCCCACATGAATTTCTTGAGCAGTCTTGGCACTCCAAAATGCTGATTCCCTCACGATCATGATTTTTCCTTCTTCCTCATAGCTGGCTCTGCGATTTTTGGTTTTCTTCCCTGTTGGGCATGCGATTTCTCTCCCAATTGAATATTGAATGATCCCCCATCGGATTTCTATTCCCACATGAATTTACTGAGGGATCTTGGCACCCAAAACGTGACCTCTCCCAAGTCACGATTTTATGGTTCTACCTCCCTCCAAACTCATGCCTAGATGGTCAATGATGGAATGGGGAGGAGAGAGTTCGAATTCCCATGAGGTAGGGTGGCTTATGGGACAAGCAAAACAGAGCCCATACCCTGCCTTACGAATTTCAGGGTTGCCCATACTCCATCAATCTCATGGAATGATTCTTCAACCACTTCATTACAACAAAATTAAATGACAACTAGGACAGTCAAAGGGGTTCTCAAGATGACATATGGCATCCTAGGGTTCAATCCCACAACCCCCTCACTTCTCCCTAGTGAATACATAGTCCCCCTCATTTAGTTGCATCCATACGTATCCCCTTGGTATTTTTATTACATGATATTTACATCATTTTACAATTTCCCCATGGATTACTAGCCCATGGATAGCACAACATAAATTACCAGCCCTTCAAGGCTGAGCATTCACTAGCGGGGCCTTGACCTTGAGCTCCACGCTAGGAATCATACGTCGCATATATACAATATTTGTTTTAAAAGACAACATATACTAAGAGTCAAAATTGGGGTATTACAATATGACTAATTAACTCAAGGACCTTCACCTCTGTGACCTATTTATTAGGATGGCCTCCATGTTATCCCATTGTGTTTCATCTCTGATGTGTGCAAAAAAATTATCCGAAGCCACATGCTTTTCTTCTTGGAAATAATGCTCAATTGTCTATGTTTGGCTAGGAGAGTTGATCTTTTGAAGCATTATTCCTTTCTTCTTAGAAACAATGTTTGACTGGCCCTGAGCCTAGGATTAGCACCTTATAACCCCATGTGCCTTTCCAGTTGGATCACCATTGAAGCTGGTAAATGAGATAAGGTTGGCATAGTTGCTAGAAGTGTACTCCCAAGACTCGAAACAAGTTCCTGATATTTGAAATTAGTTGATGGTTGAAGGGGTAGGTACTTGAATTAAGAGGTTAAGCCTATTTGCTCTAAACAAGCATTACTGTGGCAACCCAGTCACACCTATGGATGGTGGTTGGAAGTGAAACTAAGGTCATGCCATAAATGGTGCCTAGAGGACATCTAGGGCTAGTACCTTTTAGTCATTAACCAACTAAAGGATAACAAAAAAAGAAAGTGTTCCATAAGGTGAAAGATCAGTAATAAATGAAAAAGAGCTTCAAATAAAAATATCTAAAGCAAGAAAGTGAAAATGAAATAAATATATATGCAAATGCGAAATAAAGGGGGGCTTGCTAGAGTTAAATGCGTATAATCTTCTAGCACATCATCCATTCGTGAGACACCTTGCTTCCTAGTGGTTATCAAACTAACGAATGTCATAGAGGCCCCTAATTTCCCCTTTTCTCCAAGAGTAACTCAAGTCCTCCATGACCAATATCTCACCTATCTAAACTTTGACTTTTTGACCATCCACTCCACCCAAGAGAAGGATGATCTATGCAATGTTTTATGATGATTAACTAGGTGTTGGTATGTATATAAGACATTTACTGCATGCTTTATGTTTTGTCATACTCTATGAGGAAACTATGTAGGGATTCAATAATGATTGCTTGTGTAAAGTAGAATCTGTAACTTAATTATCTTTCAATATTCATCATTGTAAGTGATATTTCATCCTCATTTAGGATTTCAATGAGTCCTTGCACCATTAGACTTAATTTCAAAGTTTTGACCAAGAGTTGAATTTTTTACTTGGTCAAACCTGACTTTGATTTGGGACTAGCCATTGTAGGCCAATTGGACCCCTCCAAGCATTATTTTCAATCTATTTTGTATTATTGTATTTTATTATGGCATCTTCCTAGGTATTGATTAGAAAGCCTAAGGTTGGAAAATAATTAATTGGAGCAACCATCAAATGAAGAATTCAAATTGGTTTTTGTCATGCATTTGACTTGTATTTCATCATGGACCCATCTTGAGGCATTTGGAGCTGATTTGAGTATTAATTCTCATACTTGTGGATTAATTAAAATAATTAATAGGCTTTTCCTAAGTTTGAAATTAAAAATTCCCAAGTCTAGGGAGGATTTAAATATGGACAGTTTGGAAAAAATGGAAACTTGGGTCCTCATAATTTTTTTTGCGTAGCAATACCCAAGTCTCAGAAACTCCATTCGACATCTCAAGTGGACCGGACATGCACTTTGATCTCCAGGGGGTGAATTTGTGAATTAAAGTAAACTAAAATGTAAACGATTTAATATCTCAAAACTAAGGTACATGGGGACACCCTAGTGATCCCCCCATGCCTCCTAGGAAAATAAAATGTTGTTAAGTTGTAACTTATGGGCTCTATGAAGTGATTCACCCCCTCATTTTCAACTATTTTGCACTTTATGTAAAATGTAATATTGCTGAGTTTTTAATCTCAGACATTGATATTTTGCTTCGACGATCTAATCTCAACCATCCATCCTTATGGCTAGGTATTTTTCTCTTCTCATTCCTATAAAAGAAGAAGAGCAACTCATTCTAAGGGACTTTTAGAGAGTTTGCTACAACAAAAATAAAACTAGAGCTTCAAGTCTTGAAATATCTTGTTGTGTTTACTTCTTGACTTTCTCTCCTTGCATCTTATTTGAGTAAGTATGTGATGGATTTATTTGCTTGAGGAGCTATTTTCATATTTTTGCATGCAAGAAAAAGGCTTCAAGTTTGCCTAATGCACCTTGCTGCTCTCTAGTGAAGGGGGTTTTGCTTGAATAATTTGTCTTTTGCAATTTGCTTTCATTTTCTTTGCCATTTTCTTCATGGATCTACATGATTCTTCTAGTTTGCAAGTTGTTTTTAATTTGGTGTTTGTGTTATCATGATATTCACTATCACTAATTTATTTTCTTGTTTGTAGGTTGGAAGAACTAGAGCTACAATTGTGCCCAATAGTTTCTTGGATATTCCGGGCCATCATTTCACTCATATCATTATCAAGAAGGGTGGAGCGACTTCAACAAAATGCCAATGCACATGTAAGTACCATTTTTTGGTCCCAATCCGTTATAGTTCCATAAGTCACTCATCTTTTCTTTATTGCTAGCTAGTTTTCTGAAACATATGCCATGTTTTAATGGTTAAATTTACAGTTGAAAGTTTATTTTCCTTCCTATATAAACTTGATCTTCAAACCTTGGGGTAAATTGTTGATGTTTTGTAGGTCGGACAGGAACTTCCGCATATGTTAGGTGTCAAACATGCGTGAAGTCATCCAAGTCAAATTATTTTGTAATTCACTTTATTTATAAAGTGAAAATCTTTTAATTAACTATTGAATCTAATAAAGTGCATTTTAATGCATTAGTGATTTAGACTAATCTCAACAGTTGATCTCACTGTGAGAATAAATTATTGGTAGATTAGGGTTTCAACTAAAGTATAAATCTAGGTGAAGATAGAGGGTAAATACAATTCATTCTTCATGAAGACAGGTTGGTTCAGAGGTCAAGAGACTTGATAGAGAAGTAAAGTTAGAGCATTGAAGGTGAGCCCAAGTAGGAATTAGGAAAAATTAAGCTCATAGACTACAGAGGACAATGATCCATACAGGTCTACGGAACTGTACAATACATCCTGCATAGTCATATAGACAAATATGTACAATTGTACGAATGGTTATACAACAGTTCATACAGGCAATAATTTTCTCAATTTTCATGCAACAAGTTTTCTCAGTTTCCGTGTAGCAAAATCCTCAATTTCTGGTAGGAAAATTTGTCTTGTAAGTCTGCAGAAATTTTGCTTTGTTTGAGTGTATTGTGCTACTATAATTTATTGGAAGCAGTGGACGTTTTCTTGTAAGACTACGTCTATTAATGAAAGGCTGATTTGAAGGAGTACATGCATGTGTTAATTGTTTTATGCTTCCACCATATATTTTCCAGCTATATGTGTGATTAATGCATGCTCATATTTATTTATATTATTAAGTAAATTTGAAGATTTGAATTTTTTTGATAAAGAGGCATAGGAAAACATCACCTAGTGTTTGGAAATTTAACATAAGTGACTCCATCTCATCCCTAGGACTAGGCATTGTTCCTATAATTTTCATTTTCATTTGTTGAGTGATAATTTTATCTTAGTATATGTGTTTTATGATTCTTGTAATGCACATTTATCTCTTTAATATAAGAAACCAACAAGCCCTTTAGTGTTAAGAGCATTTCTAATGTCAAACCAACCACTAGGTGTAAGAATTCTACTTCACCTTTGAGTTGATTAAAGGATAAATCACCTTCAAAATCATGCATTAGTGTGCTCGTATATCTTCCTCGGCCATGCTACCCAAAGAATCTGAAACTATATCATTCTGATATGAATTACAAGAATTGTAGATGTCAATCTGTTTCAACATATATCATCCCAATGCATAATCAAAGGGAAATATATCAAATGGATTGTGATTCTACAAGAGTTTGACTTAGAATTCATGTCGAATAAGTTCAAAAAGACCTTGGCATTTTCCGAGCTAATGTCGGAGCTTCCAAGAGAATACGAGGAATCGATTGAAAAATAATCATTACCTGATGAACATGTATTCCTCATTGAATCGAATGACCCCTAGTATGGAAATATATTAGTATACCTCGAGACTCAGAGGGTCCCATCTCAATTCTCTTGAGTATCGATGGCGCATTTTTCACCACAAAAAGCATTATCTTATCATTGGTGACACCTTGTACCATTGAGGGGTTGACTTGATCCTTATAAGATGTCTAAATCATGAAGAAGCTGAGAAGGTATTGAATGACTGCAATGATGGAGCATGTGGTGGTCATCTATCAAGGTTGGAAACATCCCCAAAAATTATGCATGCAGGGTATTTTTGGCCTTTTGTCTTTAAAGATTGTGTTAAAGAGGTGAAGAAGTGCCACCCATGTCAAATATTTACCAGAAAAATGTGAGCACTATCCTGTTATCACCGTCGGAACTTTCACAAAGTGGGGGTGGATTATACAACCTGTAACCTGACATTAGAAAAAGGTAATAAGTACATTATTGTTGTCATGGACTACTTCACCAAGTGGGCCGAAACCATGCCTACATTCACTTGTGATGGTGAAACAAATGTGCACTTCATATTCAATCAGATCATTACCAGACACTAGGTTTTTTGGACCCAAAATCCGACGGCCTTAAAGTCGAATTTTCTACATATTGTGGTCGACTATCCGACAACCTCAGGTTTTTTTTAATGTCGGTCCAAATTCGGATGCAATCCGACGGCTCATACTTCGTTGGTTAACCGATGCTAAACAAGGTTGAAACTCCGACGTCGAGCACAACTAGGTAGGGCTTCAATCCAACATCTTTTGCCGTCATACCTATAGCAAACTCGTCGAATATCTAAGTTGTGGCCGTCGGTTATCCGACCACTCGTTGGCTTGAAAAAGGTTGAGCTTCGACGTCTTTTTCCGTCGAAGCTATGGCATGGATGTCGGATATATTCATATTTAGAGTCAGAAATCCGACAGAGTTAGGTAATTTAAAAAAAAATACACTATTAATTTGTCACTGTTTCTCCATATTGTTTGCCTAATGCCACCTCTCTATATCAATGCATAAATCAACCTTTGCTTGGTTTCTGGTTCTAGATGCATGCCATTGAGTGTTGTTTAGAATTGAAAGTCTTGTAGAGGAGGACTAGTGTGTGGCAAATATATATTGATTCTTGATGGTTATCTCATTCACTACTCGGTAGTCAGTACACATTCACAAACATTCATCCTGCTTAAGCACTATGATGATAGGCAACCCATAAGGTGAAACACTGGGTTATATATATGACTACTTTCTCCAAGAGCTATTAGAATTTCTTCTTCACATCATTGAATTCCAATAAAAATTGTTGATACAATCCAATTTAGGGAAATGGAGATTCTGAAACTGTTTGGTGGAAACTACAAAAGATTTGTAAGATGCTACTAATTTCACATGACATATCTCATTCAAATATATCTAGAGGATTTGAGACATATCTCATTGAAATATTTTCAAGGATATTCCAAGGAATTTAAAGAGAAGGTTAAAGATATTGGTTCTAGTGCATCATTTACTCAGCCTTTCAAGTTGTGGAAACTCGAAATTGGTTATGATTAGGAGCAACCAAACATCACAAAAAGCTCCAAGAAATTGTCAAAATTTAAATGACACGGGAATGGGTTGTAGAAAGGCAACATCGTTGCCATTCATTGAGCTCCTCTTTGTTTCGAGAATAATTTAATATTCTCCACTGAACAGGTCCAACCACGTGAAGGTGGAAGCTCTTATGCCGCCCCCCCTCACATCACTCTCAATTCCCCATACCCAATGCATGTACTTGAAAAAAAATTACGTGCAAATTCATGCATATTTCATCATAAACAAACATCTACCATTCATTCAATAAAGGTTAAAATCCATTAAACCAATGTTTCATTCTATCAACACATTCATTCAATTAAAGATAACATTCAATAAACCATCCATTCATTCAATGAACACATTCATTCAATAAAAACTAAAATTCAATAAAGATAACTATTTACTACACTGAATCATTAAGCCATTTCTTACCTTGATTTCAAGAGGCGGTTGTGAAGACGAACAGTCATAAAGCATCGTTTCATATATCTATGATTTTCTCAAAACTTGAGAATGAAGATAAAGAGGATTTCCATGGTAATTTGTTCCAGCCAAACCTATCAAGTGTACTTTTAGGTCAGTAGTATTCGTGTCTCCGAACTGTAGCAGTTGTTTGGCCATTTTCACCCTGTAACATCTTAGAAGCAAATGTAACAAAGACCTGAAAGATCTTAGAAGAAAATGTAACAAAGCCCTCAAACAAGTTCATGTAACATAGTGGTTTGTGTTTGCAGGAATCCTTCAATTTACAGGGTTAAAATGGCCAAACAACTGCTATAGTTTGGAGACAAGAAAACTGCTGACCTAAAAGTACACTTGATAGGTTTGGATGGAAACCATTTTCAATGTTGATGACACTATTGACCTAAAATTACACTTCTTGTCTCTTAGTACTCTTTTCATCTTGACACATATGATATTTTATGGTTGTCTCTGCGTCATGACAAAGGAAATTAAAGAAAACATATAATTTGCATCGAAAAAATAACAGGGTACGAACTAAATTGAGGAAATTCGAACCTAAAACCCATGTCTAGTCCCAAGGATACCACCTTCAAGCTTGAAGTGCAGCTGACAATGGAAGACAAAAGTGTAGTTTATTACCACCGTGCGAATTTAATTTGACCTTATTAATCAATTCCCATCGCCATTTCCTCTCATACGACGTCCCACAACCATTTCTCTCGACACCCACTCTTGATTCATTCTGCATGCATTTCACTATGCAACCGTCTCAGATTCTCACTGTGTTTTTCCTCAATTAGTTTCTTAATTCAGTATGAACCACGCCCGACATCCGAGGAGTGTTGCCAGCAGTCCTCAGTTTCATCCTGGAAACGGTGGGGATTCATGGTATTATGTTTCCCTTCGGTTGCAATATGGAAAAATCATAGTTCACTACGAATGTTTGTATCCTTACAAACCTTTGTAGTGAACTATGAGTTTTCCATATTACAGCCGAAGGGAAACATAATACCATGAATCCCCACCGTTTCTAGGCTAAAACTCAAGACCGTTGGAAACACTCCTCGGACGTTGAGCGTGGGTCATACTGAATTGAGAAACTAATTGAGGGAAAACGCAGTGAGAATTTGAGACGGTTGCATAGTGAAATTCATGCAGAATGAATCAAGAGTGGGTGGCAAAAGAAATGGCGGTGGGATGTCAACTTTACGTATCCATTTATATGTTTTCTGTGAAACATAAGAAAAATGTGGAGTAATAGAGAGACATGTAAAATCATAATTACTATGCAAAACATATGAAAAATGTGGAGTAAGTGAAAGACACCTAAAATCATAATTACTATGCAAAATATATGAAAAAAGTGGAGTAAGTGAAAGACACCTAAAATCATAATTACTATGCAAAACATATGAAAAAAGTGGAGTAACATCACACTTGAGAACATCACACTTGTCCTTGGTATCATATTGAGGTTCATCTACTCATGAATCCAACTTAGGGAGCAATACCAGTTCCTCCCTCCTAGGTAGCTCTTTCTCGACATCAAGAATGATAACATTCATATTGTTAGTGGACACTTCAGTAACCATTAATGACTCAAGAGCATGTTAAGAATTCCAACAATGTATTTGAGGCCTCTTAGAGCCAAGTAAACTGTACCCACTTCTTGATCACTGAGTATTAAATTATTAATACAATACTTTTCATTTGTGATCTCCGTGGGTGTTTATCTAGCAAGAAACCTTTTGAGAGCATACATGCAATCAAATTGTCCTCCAAATTTGTCTTTAAACTCATTGTGAGGAACATGAGAGGTGAACAAGATGACATAATAATTAAGACAAGTTTGAGGACAAGGTCATGAATTGAGTCAACTTTGGTGCTAGAGGTGCCTCCTTCAACAGAGTTTTTTTTGAATCTAGGAGTCCCAAATCTACAAGGTGCTCATGTATGAGTTGTAGTATTTCCCTGGAAATACAGAAGGCATTTCACCAATATATAATGAGTGGTAGATAAGAAAAACAAGCTAAGCTACAAAGGCTGCTAAAATTCTACCATAATGTTCTGTTGAAAAAATAATAAAGTACTTTGAATGATAAGTTAGGGCACACAAAAATATGAATATTTATAGTGATGCAACCCAGTGCATACAAGTTGGTTTCCACAAACAAAATAACAAAAGAGTTTGTTAAGGGTGAACAATGTTTCATTCCACAATGTGATTCGATGGAGGGATTGAACATGTGTGCGTAGAGTCACAGAAACCAGCAACAACATAGTGATGCAGTTCATTTGATTAATTTCCAGATGTCTTTCAAGATATACCGCATGAATTTCCAATTTGACAAGGCCAATCATGCTCAATCTTCATGTGTGGCAAAGTTGTATGTTTGGCTTTCAATGATATTCTCTATTATCTAGTTTCAAGTGCATTTGCATTGTGGTATTGTTGGTACTTGATGTATACTTTTGGCGCATTGTTTATTAATTGTTATCAATATGGTGTGCATCAAAGCAACGTTTTGGTGGCCCTGTGCTCTTGATAGACTACCTGGAGATCTTGATGCTTTGAAGACATGTATGGGTGGAAAATATGATTCCATGCTAATTTCCAACTCATCATACTTATCAAATAATCACTAGTTATAAAACAAATCCTAATGTGAGTCACTCCATCAATATCACATATAGTCATCCACAAAACTATCCTAAGGACACACATTGTTTGGTACACCATTGTAATATATGGGATACATCATAGGAAAATATTGTGAGGCACTATAAGTCAAGATCCAAACCTTTTTACAATACTGGAGAAATCCAATGTATGCTTGGTTCTAAAATGTTTAGCAAGGGATACCAAAATCAGTCAGTAGATGACCTGGGGCCCTACTTTGAAACTATGCCCACTGAACTGTGCCAGCTATAATCTATAAAATGAATTCCATCTATCCATAACTGATGATCTACCTCTGGTGCTCAATGTCATGGACTGCAACAGTCTACTAAAAAATTGGGTCTACTCTAGCAAAAATGAGAGGTAAATCCCCCCGACATAATATGTGATAACAATCTCATCTCAAGCATTTGAAAGATGATTGAATTTTGAGAAATAATAAACCCACATGTACAACATGGAAATTCCATAGCAAAATGGGTTCACAACATTGCAGATTGGGACAAGAACTATAATCGAATGCATGTACATGCAACAAAAAATGAGAAGAAATCACAAGAGAGCAAGAGCACATACAAGTTCCATTGTACATATATACCCGATGGCCAAAAATAGAAAGGATAATTTGTCAAGATTAGCCCTTTGACACACTAGATCTCTCTTTGCTTGAGGAAATTGTTCCTGATTTTGTAAATATGGAAACTTTTCATCATGAGAGCTATACGGTTTTCAAAGACAAAGTGTATTGGCATCCTACCAAATAGAGAGTATTTTACTCTCATTGTGTAGTTTTGATGTTGACATCAAGCAAAGTATCTCTCAAGCAAAAGTTGATATTTTGGTATGGTTTCAAAAAGTTGATATTTCTGTATGGCATTATAAGGATGGAGAGCATGTACCTCCTAATCGTGGTTCATAGTGCTTGAATTGTTTGACATTCACCACAAAATTTATACTAAGATGAGCTGGAATATCAAAGTGAAAAGCATTAGATATAATAACTTGAGTGATGTTAAAGGATTGTATCAAATGGGCTTTAACTTGTTATGTCAATGGTGCTTGAAGCATTCCCTATCTAAGTGTAACCGTACTCTATTACCAACTTGGAAGGTATGTTTGTCATACAATTATTTGTGAATAGAACTATGTTTGCATAAGAATGTCTCTGTTTTTGGTGTGTACTTTGGTGATATGCTCCACAAAAGAAGCAGCTTTGCCTTGCACTTTCAAGGACCAAGTGTTTGACATCTAGAAATAATCGCAAGAGATTTTGCATCAAGTTAGTGAAAAAATCCAAGTCTGATTTGTGACAGCAGTGGGACCTTTCATTGTCAATCTCGTACAATCCAACAGTAATGAATATGGCCATACATTAAATCTGGGCATACTAGAAGGCATTCTGGAAAATTATAGTGAGTATAAATGTCATATGTGGTCATATTTGTATTCATTTGGAGTTGGTTGTGGCAATATTATCCCCATGGAAGCCATTAAAGCATCATTTTTGAGGCCTGTAGCTAAAAGGGTATGTGCAACAGGTATGAGAAAATTATGTGCACTGTATTAAACCTAAATAGGGGCCCTAACCATTCAACAGTAAGGTCACCTAGTACAACACGCAGACTTGGATCGGCAGCCTACAGTTGCATAGTAGTCCTGTAACAACACATAGTGAGGTCTGAGCGCATATTCTAGGAGTCAGATTTAAGATATGATCACACAATAGAGGGAGTTATCTCATTGTTTTGGAAGGTGCCAAATATTAGCAGTTACCCCTTATGCCAGCCCATCCCAACCTTGTTTTAGAAAAATCATCGTTTGAGGTCTTTACAACTAATTTCGAGTGAAAGTTTGATAATGATCAGTATGTGGGGGTAATTTAGAGAAAATAGCATGATGATGACTATCAACAGTGCTTCTATAACAATCCTCATGACTAGTAGTGCTGATGACTATCAACAGTGCTGGGAATTTCCCTGGGGATTGTTTAGAGAAAATAACATGATGCTTGTTAAAATACAATCCTCAATACATACCTTAAATATCATGTGTATTCCTAGGGGTTTGGGAAAACCACCCCACTGATCCAAGAGGATCCAGGATCACTCATTTTTCCAAACTCTCAAATGATGCAACATAATGGTACCATTGTGAAGGGATCGACGAGAGATTGTAGCGACATTCGTTTCGCCTCAATGAGTTGGCAGTTTGGCAGGTGATGTGGACTAGACATATAGTGAACCGTGGTACAAATTTGTGTACCTTCTTGTGAGCATCGAAAGAAGCTTATCTGGGATTCACACTACAACAAAATAGCAGGACACTTTGTAGTGGAAAATACACTTGTTGTGCTTCAGAAGTATTTCTACTAGCCTTCACTCAAAACAGATGTTGACAAGTACATCATGTCATACATGGCTTGGTCCATTTCCAAGCCACCGAATCGACGACAGGGTTTGTATACACCCTTTCGTATTCAGCCGACCAACTGGCTTGGTGGACATTGACCATGTATAGTGATAAATCGATAAGGAACTCAAGTTCAAGGATCAGGTTCACCTCAGAGGAAACTTGAATTAACGTACTGGATCCGGGTCCTAATTCAAAAGGATTGACATAGAAGCAAATCCTGAATTTGGAAATGGATAGGATCTTCCTGGGAAACATATCCCACAGAATTGAAGCATAAAGTACACATGCAAACAAAATTTCCCTTGATTGTTGAAACCTTGAAAACATCAATGCCCTAATCCTCATTCCAAATCCCATAAAAATCGAAGTTGCACAGACACACATATAGATACAATATCCATGAAAAATATGGTAACTACGATGGATACAACTATTATAATAAAACCCTATCCCCAACCAAATTCAACCAATGTGCCAAATGCGTGTGGAAAATGGGCAGTTGATGAAGTTACCGGATTTCTTGACATTGTGAGGCACATTGGTTGAGTTGAGTATCCTTTGCTAGCACTGCATCCTCTTCTCGCTGCTGGATGAAATGAGGGATAGCATGAGATCCTCTTATCTCCCCTGTCTCCTCTGCTCGGATCTTTGAAAATGGAACCCGTGATTCAGTTTAACTGTGCAAATGGAACTCGTGGTCTTCTCCTAGGTTATTTGTGCGATTGGAACCCATGGTATCCTAGGTTATTTGTGCAAATGGAACCCTCGAACGCCTTTGAAGCCTCCTCAACCTCCTCCGCGTCTGCCTCGGTGACCTCTACGACCTCCTCAGTGACGGCCACGGCCTCTGCGACCTCTAGTATTGGGCGTTCTTGCAGGGTGAGGTAAGTCATGAAATGTGTTCACGTGGGCTCATGGGAGGGAGGTAAGTTATATGTTTATTATTGTTTTATGTTTTCTTTGTATTTATATTTATCGTTTTTTTTTATTAGTTAGTATTTACGTATTATTATTTATTTATTAATATATGTATGCAAATGTGTGTGTATAAAACCTAAAGTAAACAAGCAATATATTAAACGTAAAATTAATATTCTAACATATAAAAATAGATGAAAAAGCCGGCCACAAAATATCGATGGATTGAAAGAGACGTTTGTTCCGTAGGATTGTTGTTGATTTTGATGGACAGTGGACTGAAAGAGAGAACATGACCATTGGGAATCAAGAGGCACTACTAGTGTCATGATATCGGACCATACTATATGAAAGGAACTATATAATTGTTCAGAGGTGCGGTCAGATTTGTTCATAATTACCATGAGACATTATTCATCATTGTCATCAGTAATCATCATAATCATCATCACAAGCAAGTACACCATCGTCGTCGCCATGATCACGGCCATCATCATCAGTGATGATGATGATGATTATAATTAAATCATCGTCGTTGTCGAAGTCAACATGACCATCATCGCAACTTTAAACACTATTGACTAATCAGATTTAATTGTCCCCTCATAGATAACCAATGAGATCACAATACTAAAAATATTTTTCTCATTTTCCCATTGGGTGTATCTTACAAATCCATTACAAAAAAAATACGGAAACGAAATGAATGTCAATGATGTTATCGCATTATGTTGAAAACTCGAGCATCCGGCGGCCAGGAAACATAATCTAATATTATCTTAATCATAATTCATCACAACAAACTCATCAATGTCGTGTGCGCATCCAAACGGTCATAAGTGAGTACAACAAGTTCATCATGTTTGTGCCTCCAAACGGTCATAATCAAACAAACTAATCAACGAGTGCGCATCCAAACAGTCATAAGTGTGTACAACAATTTCATCATCTCTGTGCATCCAAACTGTCACAATCACAATGTCTCTTTCGATATAAACAAGATTTGCAAAATATTTTTTAATATTTTTTAAACAATGTCTCTTTCGATATAAACAAGATTTGCATAATATTTTGATATTTTTCAATAGAACCCGTTGGATATCCGACGTATTCAGGCATAATATGCTGATATTATTTCAGTAGAATCTGTCGGATATCCGACGGGTAATTCTAACATTTTAAAAAAAATTATGAAATTTCATAATTTTTAAAGTGAAATCCGACGACATAGTCTTTTTCATCAGAGGTCGTCAGATTTGCTCGTTAGATTTTGGGTACAAATCTTGTAGTGAGATTTGGTATTCCTAAAGAGATTTGCATACATAATGATAGTCATTTTGAAAATAAAATGATGATGGAATTACCAACCAAGCTTGGATTCTGATAAAAATACTCCTCACCTTACCAAACTTGGATTTCGACAAAATTACTCCTCACCTTACTACTCGCAAGCAAATGGACAAGTAGAGGCTATCAATAAGTCCTTGAAAACTATTTTGCAATGAACGGTTAACATGAGAAAAACAAATTGGCATATTATGTTATATTTGACACTTTGGGTTATCGATTTGTTGTCACACAATATAGAAATCTAAGTGTTGGAAAATACTAACAATCGCTAGAACCGGTGGAACCTTGGGACTCAACCCCAAAGTGTCACGCTAAGTAGGGTCCCCTCTCTTTAGGTCTCCCAAGTTTACTAAAAGCAGACTCAAACTAACCATGACAGTTGTACCCAGTCAAAATTTCCCGGATACTCACTAGTAAAACCATCTTTCTCGCGGTACTAGTAAGACCGATTTTTCAAAGGGAAAAAGGTACCTTAGATAATTACAAATTGGGAAAATGGGCACCCCTGGGGGGAACACACAAGGAGAGCTTAAGATGAAAAGATAACAACAAATTGCTCCCTAAGACCAAATAGAAACAACCACAAAGATAAAAAATGAAAATAACAAGTTGCTAAAACAAAACAAGGCACCCAAAAATGACTAGACTTGAATTTAACAATGATTGTCATAAGGATTAATTAGTATAGGAAAGGGGACATCTTGATTATAGAGTGTGGGGCTTTAAATATTATGGTTCCTTTATGATTAGGTGTCCATTAGAGAGATTCTGAGGTGAAAAATGGGTCTCAAAACAATAATATTGTACAACAAAAATCACCAATAGGATTCAAGATGATGATGTCAACCATGGGGGATGAATCACCATTTTTGGGAAAAAAATAAAAGGGTAAAAAGGTGAAAAAGTGAAAAAATACATTTTCAACTTGGATTTTCAACATATCTCCATGTATATTCACTCACATTTCGAGCAGGCGCACTCATTGGATGGGGAATTCAATTCTGCATCCAACGAGTACCCACTTGACATACTTTTGATGGACCCTGCTCCCCGAAAAACAAGAAATTCATGAAAAAATGTGATGATGATGTCATCATCACATTTTTTCATGAATTTCTTGTTTTTCGGGGAGTAGAGTCCATGAAATTATGTTGTGTGGGTACTCATTGGATGTGGAATTGAATTCCCCATCCAACGAGTGCTCCTACTCGAAATTTAAGTGAATATATATGGAGATATGTTGAAAATCCATGTTGAAAAAGTAGTTTTCTTCTTTTTTCCTCCAAAATTTGATGAGGTATGCTAATATTATTTTATTATTTCCACTATTATTTTATAATTTTCCTTAGGAGGCCCATTTTAGACCTCAAAATTTCTCTAATGAAGGAAAATATACGAGCACACTAATGCATGATTTTTAAGGTAATTTGTCCTTTAATCAACTCAAAGGTGAAGCAGAATGCTTACACCCAGTGGTTGGTTTGACATTAGAAATGCTCTTAACACTAAATGGCTTGTTGATTTCTTATATCAAAGAGATAAATGTGCATTACAAGAATCATAAAACACATATACTAAGCTAAAATTGTCACTCAACAAATGAAAATGAAAATTATAGGAACAATGCCTAGTCCTAGGGCTGAGATGGAGTCACTTATGTTAAATTTCGAAACACTAGGTGATGTTGTCCTATGCCTCTTTATCAAATAAATTCAAATCTTCAAATTTACTTAATAATAGAAATAAATATGAACATGCATTAATCACACATATAGCTGGAAAATATACAGTGGAAGCATAAAACAATTAACACACGCATGTACTCCTTCAAATCAACCTTTCATTAATAGACCTAGTCTTACAAGAAAATGTCCACTGCTACCAATAAATTGCAGTATCACAATACACTCAAACAAAGCAAAATTTTTGTAGCCTTACAAGACAAATTTTCCTACCGGAAATTGAGGATTTTGCTACATGGAAACTGAGAAAACTTGTTGCATGAAAATCGAGAAAATTATTGCCTGTATGAACTGTTGTATAACCATTCGTACAGCTGTACGGATTTGTCTATATGACTATGCGGGCTGTATTGTACAGTTCCGTACACCTGTATGGATCACTGTCCTCTGCAGTCTATGAGCTTAATTTTTCCTAATTCCTATTTGGGCTCATCTTAAATGCTCTAACTTTACTTCTCTATCAAGTGTCTTGACCTCTGAACCAAACTGTCTTCATGAAGAATGAATTGTCTTTACCCTCTATCTTCACTTGGATTTATACTTTAGTTGAAACCCTAATCTACCAATAATTTATTCTCATAGTGAGATCAACCGTTGAGATTAGTCTAAATCACTAATGCATTAAAATGCACTTTATTAGATTCAATAGTTAATTAAAAGATTTTCACTTTATAAATAAAGTGAATTACAAAATAATTTGACTTGGATGAATTCACGCATGTTTGACACCTAACATATGCGGAAGTTCCTGTTAGACCTATAAAACATCAACAATTTACTCAAGGTTTGAAGATCAAGTTTATATAGGAAGGAAAATAAACTTTCAACTGAAAAATTAACCATTAAAACATAGCATATGTTTTAGAAAACTAGCTAGCAACAAATAAAAGATGAGTGACTTATGGAACTATAACGGATTGGGACTGAAAAATGGTACTTACATGTGCCTTGGCATTTTGTTGAAGTTGGTCCACCCTTCTTGAGAATGATATGAGTGAAATGATGGCCCGGAATATCCAAGAAACTATTGGGCACAATTGTAGCTCTAGTTCTTCCAACCTGCAAACAAGAAAATAAAATAGTCATAGTGAATATCATGATAACACAAACACCAAATTAAAAACAACTTGCAAACTAGAAGAATCATGTAGATCCATCAAGAAAATGGCAAAGAAAATGAAAGCAAATTGCAAAAGACAAATTATTCAAGAAAAACCCCCTTCACTAGAGAGCAGCAAGGTGCATTAGGAAAACTTGAAGCCTTTTTCTTGCATGCAAAAATATGAAAAGAGCTCGTCAAGCAAATAAATCCGTCACATACTTACTCAAAGAAGATGGCAAGGAGAGAAAGTCATCAAGTAAACACAACAAGATATTTCAAGACTTGAAGCTCTAGTTTTATTTTTGTTGTAGAAAACTCTCTAAAAGTCCCTTACAATGAGTTGCTCTTCTTCTTTTATAGGAACGAGAAGAGAAAAATACCTAGCCACAAGGATGGATGGTTGAGATTAGATCGTAGAAGCAAAAGATCAATGTCTGAGATTAAAAATTCAGCAATATTACATTTTACATAAAGTGGAAAATAGTTGAAAAATGAGGGGGTGAATTACTTCATAGAGCCCATAAGTTACAACTTAACAACATTTTATTTTCCTAGGAGGCATGGGGGGATCACTAGGGTGTCCCCATGTACCTTAGTTTTGAGATATTACATCGTTTACATTTTAGTTTACTTCAATTCACAAATTCACCCCCTGGAGATCAAAGTGCATGTCTAGTCCACTTGAGATGTCGAATGGAGTTTCTGAGACTTGGGTATTGCTACGTAAAAAAAATTATGAGGACCCAAGTTTCCATTTTTTCCAAACTGTCCATATTTAAATCCTCCCTAGACTTGGGAATTTTTAATTTCAAACTTAGGAAAAACCTATTAATTATTTTAATTAATCCCCAAGTATGATAATTAATACTTAAATCAGCTCCAAATGCCTCAAGATGGATCCATGATGAAATACAAGTCAAATGCATGACAAAAACCAATTTGAATTCTTCATTTGATGGTTGCTCCAATTAATTATTTTCCAACCATAGGCTTTTTAATCAATACCTAGGAAGATGCCATAATAAAATCCAATAATACAAAATAGATTGAAAATAATGCTTGGAGGGGTCCAAATGGCCTACAATGGCTGGAGCATGATGCAATATAGATCATGGCACTCTCATATTGTTGGTTGGTCCTATTTCCAAAATCAAAGTCAGGTTTGACCAAGTAAAAAATTCAACTCTTGGTCAATACTTTGCAATTAAGTCTAATGGTGCAAGGAATCATTGAGAGCCTAAATGAGGATGAAATATCACTTACAATGATGAATATTGAAAGATAATTAAGTTACAGATTCTACTTTACAAAATCAAGCATTATTCAATCCCTGCATAGTTTCCTCGTAGAGTATGAAAAACCATAAAGCATGCAGTAAATGTCTTATATACATACCAACACCTAGTTAATCATCATAAAACATTGCATAGATCATCCTTCTCATGGGTGGAGTGGATGGTAAAAAATTCAAAGTGTAGTTAGGTGAGATATTGGTCATGGAGTACTTGAGTTACTCTTGGAGAAAAGGGGAAATCAGGGGCCTCTATGACATTTGTTAGTTTGACAAACACTAGGAAGCAAGGTGTATCACAAATGGATGATGTGCTAGAAAATGATACACCTTTAACTCTAGCAAGCCCCCATTTATTTCTCATTTGAATATATATATATATATATATATATATATATTTCTTTCATTTTCACTTTCTTGCTTTAGATATTTTTATTTGAAGCTCTTTTGCATTTATTTCTGATCTTTCACCTTATGGAACACTTTTTTTAATCCTTTAGTTGGTTAATGACTAAAAGTTACTGGCCCTAGATGCCCTCTAGGAACCATTGATGACATGACCTTAGCTTCACTTCCAACAACCATCCATAGGTGTGGCTGGGTTGCCACAGTAATGCTTGTTTAGAGAAAATAGGCTTAACCTCTTAGTTCAAGTACCTACCCCTTCAACCATCAACTAATTTCAAATATCAAGAACTTGTTTCGAGTCTCGGGAGTACACTTCTAGTAACTATGCCAACCTTATCTCATTTACCAACGTTAATGGTGATCCAGAAAGAAAGGTACATGGGGTTATAAGGTGCTAATCCTAGGCTCAAGGCCAGTCAACATTGTTTCTAAGAAGAAAGGAATAAGGCTTTAGAAGACCAACTCTCCTAGCCAAACATAGACAATCGAGCATTGTTTCCAAGAAGAAAAGCATGCGGTGTTGATGTATTTGTAACTTCGGAATATATTGACCTGTATATTGTATGTATTACATTTGTACTTTATTGTATCCCCAACGGAGATGTATTATTCCTCCGATTGGAAGTGTCGTCAGTTGTACTTGCAAGTGTCGCAACTTATATTTGATGGGTTATTAGACCACCTTGATAGGGTTGGCCCTGTATGAGTCATGTGGGTTAAAGGGTTATTATACCACCCTAGTGGGGTCAGCCCAGTCATTATTATGTTATGTGGTTAAGCTGCGGCTGACCTAGTTAAAGTTAAAATACAAGTGAAGTAGTGTATAAATAGAGAGTGTGTCTCTCTCATTTTATACATTCTCTCATTCTCTCACTTCACATTAGTGAGAGAGAGGATGAGTGCACAAAAGTGGAGGAGGATTATGTTGCTGAATATATCTATCTCTTGGGTTTGATCATTGTGATACTTGTATTGGTTCTTATTCTATCTCTGAGAAATTTGTGGGGTTTTTCACCTTCTTGGTTTTCCCCGATGAAATGTTTTGTGTATCTTGTCTCTTATGCTTGATATGCTGTACATGTTGTTCTTTCAATTAAGATCCTAGATCATATTGAATTAAATGATGAAAAAATAACATGGTATCAGAGCTAGCCTGAAGGAAGGCATGGTATGGTATTGATGAGACTTGTTGCACTTGCGACAAATTGGAAGCTAGGGCTTGATATAGCAAAAACCAGTCATTGTGGAACTTTCGCTATAAATCCATTTTGATGAAGGTTCAGGTTCTAAAATTTCTACAGGTCGGAGATAACATTCCCATGTACCTTGTGTCTGAAGCAAAACATCTAATTCTCTGTACTTTAGGTTTTATGATCCGTACAATCTAGGGTGTCTGCCTATTCCATATCTCAATCATAAATAGGTGACCTAGGAAAAAAGGTCACAACTTGGGATAGGAAGATCCAAATGAAATTCTGTAAAAAGTATGTTGAGATATTGTAACTTCAAAGAATATTATATTTGTACTTTATTATTCCAGAGATGTTTCATTCCTCCGTGAAGATCTTATTGTATATCCAGAGATGTTTATTCCTCCGTCGGAATGTGGTAACTTGGGTTATTAGACTTCCCTAGTGGGGGTCGGCCCTGTATGTGTTATGTGGGTCAAAGGGTTATTAGACCACCCTAGAGGGGTCGGCCCAGTTAGTTGTAGTGGGGTATTTAACCCAATGGTTAAATACGATCCTACATGTCTTGTGTAAAAGACAAGTCAGAGTAGTGTATAAATAGAGGAGGTGTATTCCTCATTTGATATACACTCACTCACTTGAGGATAGCGCACTTGTGGAGGAGAGGTATGCTATTGTGGAGGAGGAGATCATGTCTCAGGGTTTCATCTTTGTATATTGCTGGTCATCTATATTGAGGAAGATTTGGTGGGTTTTCTACCCCATGAGGGTTTCCCAGGATAAATTTGTGTCTCTTGTATTTATGCTGTGCTTGTTGTTTCTTCAGTGATCCTGTGTATGCTATTATTGTGAAATGGAATGTAATGATGATATTTTATGTCTTAGCATATTAAATCTTAACATGGTATCAGAGCTAATCTGAAGGAAGTCAAGGTATGGCACTTACGACACTTGCTTTACTTACGACAATTTGAAGGTTAGGGTTTTATATAGCAAAAACCAGTCATCGTGGAACTTTCTCCATAAATCCATTTTGGAGAAGTTTCAGGATCTGAAACCCTTACAGGTCGTGGATACAATCTCCAGGTATCTTGTGTCCAAAGGGCACCCTCAGATTCGTTGTACTTTGTAAGTTATGATCAGTCCAAGCTAAGGTTTCTGCCTCTTCCAGATCTCAGTCAAAATCAGGTGACCTAGGAAAAAAGGTCATAAATTGGGCTAGGAATATCCAAATGAAATTTCGTAAAACGTGAAAGGTAGTACACAGACTATACTATCTCAGGAAGCGTTTTCAGATGCCGAAGCTTAACCAGTGACACATGGCACACCGTACAAGTTTGCTCTCCTGTTTTATCCCATAAAAAGGTCATGTTGCGACACTTGGCATAAATATCTCTCTCAGAGAGTCCAATTGAGGTCAGACCTATTAGGATGGAAATATAACAGAGCGAGATATCTCAGGAAAAGTTTTCAGAGGCCGAAGTTCAAACAGTGACACGTGGCACTCCGTACAAGTTCGCTCTCCTGTATTATCCCAAAACAGGTCACGTTGCGACATTTGGCATAACTCTCTCTCAGAGAATCCAATTGAGGTCAGACCTATTGGGATGGAAATATGACAGGTCAGGCTACCACAGAAAATTTTTTCAGACCCTGTGGAGTGAAAATTTTGGAGTTACAGCAGAAACAATCAGGTACATATTTCTGTCAAAACAGAATTATTTTTTGAGCACCTTCATTCATGGCTTCCGGAATTTAGGGTTTCGAAGAAAGTTAGAATTTTTGGAATCGGAATCCACGGCTGAATGCTACTCAGGAAAATTGAAATTTAGAGACCAAGATCGAATGTTTTTGTTGGGTAGAAGACTGGGCTTGATCAAACCCCAGTTCGGGATTTTGATCGGAAAGATGGAAAATTAGGGCTTCATCAAAAGTTGGAATTTTTGAAGTCTGTGACCACGGCTGGAAGCTCCTCAGGAAAATAAGAGTTTAGAGCCTTGGATCAAACCTTTTGATTGGACAGAAGGGTGGGATTCATCAAACCCTAGTTCGGGTTCCTGTCCAGAAGATCCAGAAGTTTCGAAGGCAATTTTGAGGGGTCAAATTTTGGAGATTTCAAAATTGAAGTATGCTAGCAAGACACATCCTTCCATCCATTCAGAAGTGTGATAGTCAAAGATTAAATTTTTATGGTTTCTCTAGCAAACCCTAATCAAGCTCCAGATCAAGTTCCAGGGGGAGTTGAGGCTAAGGCCTTACATAAGAAGACTACAAGAAGTCTCGACAGGTATGACTTAAGGAGGTTCAGGTATGTATTAAAATATGATTCTTAATTAAGTTCATGATGTGTTTGTCTTCATATTATTTATTAGTACAATCTTGATTAATGTTAGAATTGTCTTATCACCCTAGTAACAGTATGAATGCATGTGAATGATCGAAGATATTCATTGATTAGGGCTATATGATTGTACTAATGCATTATGGTGTTGTGTGAGGTTGATGTTGTCTGCTAACAAGATACAGGTACATCGCAAAAGACAAATCAAGTTCTATGACCATGACAACATGAAGACAAAGACTCATCCACAATATTTTTTCTACCTACGATGTATGTATGACTTTGTTATATTATGCTTAACCTATGAGACATGTAGGTTCTAGCTCAGGATCTCTAAATCATTGAAGATATTGTTTAGGTATGTTGTACATAACTAAGCAGGTATACTAATCTAGGTATGTTTTCCTATGTCAAGTTAGAATCTTACCTTGTGTTAGGATCCCTTATATAAGTATACCTGGTATGATTGGTTATGCTTATTCATAAAGTTAGTAATCAAGGGTTTATGCATATTATGTCTCTTATCTTGATGATTTAATTAACCAGAAGAGTACTATGATCAAACAAGAATATGCATAAATAAAAGAAGACTTCCTTGAAACCCTGAATACTAATGATCATGACTATACATATTCAAGATTATTTAGAATTAGAATGTTTTCTAGAATATACTAATGAATGTGTGTTTGTGTATGAGATCATGAGGATGACACTAGTGCACACTTGAGCATGCATAGTGGTACAGAATGAATAGAAGTTCAAAAGACATATAGAAGATCAAGCGAGAGGCAACCACACAAACATAAAAGATAAGTATTTGAGTTGTTATTTGAAATAGTAAATGACATTGCTTGCATGCATATTTGTATTCCTAGAATATATCATGCTTAGTGTAAACATTCATAGAGCATTGAACAATATACTACTAATATGCATATGATTGGTAAAGTGGACAAACATTCCATTGTTGCTTGTCTAGAATGAAACCTCTTTGCTGACATACTGAGAGATGTGCACACTCTTGATAGTATGTTCTGGTAGAGATGGAAGGAATCTAGATAGCCACTGTATGCATATAGGATATGGAAAAGTGTTGTGCCAAAGTATTGGTCAAAATAGTTGCATAACTATGTAAATGATATCTGTATGCATAATAGGTTATCATGTCAATATGATTTGATGATTATGAAGTATTAGTAATCATGTACTTAATTTTGAATTGTAGGAAAGATCATGATGAATGATGAACACTGAATAAGCGATGGATGTTCAACAAAATATTTACAAATCAAACACACTATAGAAAGGCTTGTGGCTAGAAGATTCTCTTAGAAAGAGGAAGAGAATCATGATGAGATGTTTTCCCCAAGTGGCTAGATAAGACCATTCTCTTAATGGTGTAATTAAAGAAGAAGTGTGAATCGGGTTCTGTATGGATTCCCAGGATCGATAATCAATTGATGAGCTTAATGATCACCATGGGTGATGTGGATCTCAACCTTTGCTACAAGGTTGAATATGGCTTCTATACACATATGACATGGATGCAAGAAGGAACTCACCACAGAGTTCGAATGATATTGAGGCTCATATCAGTAGACCCATCTAATGAGAGATGGCATAGATAGATATGCATAAGATCATTCAATGCAGAGTGTGAAGGGAGAATTGATAGTTTCTTGATAAGCTTGGGCTTTACCAAAAGTAAAGTTGTTCCTAACCTTTACCTTAATGTTATGGATCATACTATTATTGTATGTAGATGATATCTTTCTGATAAGGAATGAGAAACAGATCATGAAAAGAAAGAAGAAGATGGCTGCAGAAATGAAAATGAAAGATCTCAGATTGATGCATTACTTCCTAGGTCTGGAAGTATGGCAAGGCTCAAAAGGAATCTTTCTCAACCAGGGAAAGTATGCTGAGAAATATTAAAAGGACTTGATGTGTTGGAATGGCCACTCTTGAAGTTGTTAGCAGATGACTCATCAGAGTTAGTGGATAGAACTCTGTACAGACAAAATATTGAGTCATTGATGTGTCTAACGAATACTAGGTCAAATATATGCTTTGCTGTGAACACCTTGAGTCAGTATCTAGTGGAAACTAGATGTGTTCACCTGATAAGTTGCAAATCATGTGATAAGGTACCTAAAGGATACAATAGACTTTCATCTATGTTATCTTGGAGATCATGACTTCAGATGGCTACACATATGTTGATTGGGAAAGAAGTGTATCAGATAGGAAGAGCACATCGAGAGGATGTTATTGTTTGGGATCAACCATGATCTCGTGGTTGAGCAGGAAACAATCTAGTGTGGCTCTTAACACAAGCAGAATATATGGCTTCTTGCTCTGCTAATTGTCAAGCAGTATGGCTTCAGAATTGACTTAGAGATGGACCCAACTATGATCCTATGTGACAAACAAAGTTGTACCAAAATGGCAGAGAATCCAGTGTTCCATGATAAGTTAAAGCACATAGAGATCTGACATTTCTATATACAAGATACGGTTAATGTTCGAATTCGTAACAAGTTACCAATGCACTAACCAAACCTCTACCAATCCGATGTACTAACCAAACCTCTACCTCAAGTAAAGTTTTCCAAGACAAACTTAATATAGTTAAGAAGGACCCTCCTTGAAAGGGGGAGTGATGTGATCACTTATGATGAGATTTCTCGCATCGACAATGAGGTCAATGATGTGGTTACCTATATTGGTGATGCCGACAAAGAGGTTGGTGGATGGTCCTTAGACAGGGTCTAAGGTGACAAGGGGATTGCATCATCCTTGAACATATGTTCTAAAGAGAGCCATAGACGTATGTCTTTGAGAATGAAGTCCTTGGTGGACATAATAGGATTGCATCATCCTCAAGAGAGCCGTAGACATATGTCTTCAAGAATGAAGTCCTTGGTGGACATAATAGGATTGCATCATCCTCAAGAGAGCCGTAGATGTATGTCTTCGAGAATGAAGTCCTTGGTGGACATGATAGGATTGCATCATCCTCAAGAGAGCCGTAGACGTATGTCTTCGAGAATGAAGTCCTTGGTGGACATGATAGGATTGCATCATCCTCAAGAGAGCCGTAGACGTATGTCTTCGATAATGAAGTCCTTGTTGGACATTTGGGGATTGAATCATCCCTGGACTCCAGTCCTAAAGTGAGCCGTAGACAGATGTCTCCGAGAAAGAAGAGGGATTATATCATCCTTGAACACATGTTCTAAAGTGAGCCGTAGACAGGTGTCTCCGAGAAAGAAGAGGGATTGTATCATCCTTGAACACATGTTCTAAAAGTGAGCCGTAGACATGATGTCTCCGATAATGAAGTCCTGAATGAACAGGTAGGGGATTGTATCTTCCCCGGACTGAGGTCCTAGAATTGAGCCGTAGACATGATGTCTCCGATAATGAAGTCCTGAATGAACAGGTAGGGGATTGTATCTTCCCTAGACTGAGGTCCCAGAATTGAGCCATAGACTGGGTCTCCGATAATAAAGTCCTGAATGAACAGGTAGGGGATTGTATCTTCCCCGGACTGAGGTCCCAGAATTGAGCCGTAGACATGATGTCTCCGATAATAAAGTCCTGAATGAACAGGTAGGGGATTGTATCTTCCCCGGACTGAGGTCCTAGAATTGAGCCATAGACTGGGTCTCTGATAATGAAGTCCTGAATGAACAGGTGGGGGATTGTATCGTCCTAGGAATCTGGTCCCAGAATTGAGCCGTAGACTGGGTCTCCGATAATGAAGTCCTGAATGAATAGGTGGGGGATTGCATGGTCCCCGGACTCTAGTCCCAGAATTGAGCCGTAGACTGGGTCTCCGATAATGAAGTCCTGAATGAACAAGTAGGGGATTGTATCTTCCCCGGACTTAGGTCCCAGAATTGATCCGTAGAATGATGTCTCAGAGAATTGAAGATAGGACTGCATCGTCCCTGGACCTCGGTTCAAAATGTACATGAGAGGACTGCATCGTCCATGAATTGGGTTCAAAATGTACATGATGGGATTGCATCGTCCCTAGACATGAGACTTGTCTTAAAGTGATAAGGATTGATCATCCTGGAACTTGATCTGGATTGTATCATCCATGGACCTATGTCCTAAAGAGAGCGGGATTGATCATCCTGTAATATGATCGTGTGTGTTGCAGGGTATGCTGCTATGTATTGATGATAGATGTATTAGTGAGAATACATGCTTTTGATGATAGATGTATTAGTGAGAATACATGCTATTGATGATAGATGTATTAGTGAGAATACATGCTTTTGATGATAGATGTATTAGTGAGAATACATGCTTTTGATGATAGATGTATTAGTGTGGATACTAATACAGATGATCCAGATATTGTAGATCGAGATGATCTAGATGCTGTAGATCGAGATGATCCAGATGCTGAAGATCGAGATGATCGAGATGTTGTAGATCGTGATGATCCAGATGGTGTAGATCGAGATGTTCCAGATGCTGTAGATCATGATGATCCAGATGCTGTAGATCGTGATGATCCAGATGCTGTAGATTGTGATGATCCAGATGCTGTAGATCGTGATGAACTGGATGCTGTAGATCAAGATGATGTGACGATACTGATCGTGTTTATCTAGACGATGATGTTGATCGTGTGATGACGATGCTGACGATCGTGAGGATTCAGATGTTGATGTTCCTGTAGCTGTTTGAGTGCTACAGAAGATAAAGACTCAGTATTGAAGATGTTGATGTTCCAGTATTGAAGATGTTCCAGTAACTGGTTGAGTTACTGATGATGTTGAGAAAGCTTCCAATGATTTATAGATGTATCATGTATGATGTTGATGAATCCTTGCTCGTGCAGATGCTGTTATAATATCCTTCTCGTTAAGGGGGAGTGTTGAGATATTGTAACTTCAAAGAATATTATATTTGTACTTTATTATTCCGGAGATGTTTCATTCCTCCGTGAAGATCTTATTGTATATCCGGAGATGTTTATTCCTCCGTTGGAATGTGGTAACTTGGGTTATTAGAATTCCCTAGTGGGGGTCGGCCCTGTATGTGTTATGTGGGTCAAAGGGTTATTAGACCACCCTAGAGGGGTCGGCCCAGTTAGTTGTAGTGGGGTATTTAACCCAATGGTTAAATAAGAGCCTACATGTCTTATGTAAAAGACAAGTCAGAGTAGTGTATAAATAGAGGAGGTGTATTCCTCATTTGATATACACTCACTCACTTGAGGATAGCGCACTTGTGGAGGAGAGGTCTGCTATTGTGGAGGATGAGATCATGTCTCAGGGTTTCATCTTTGTATATTGCTGGTCATCTATATTGAGGAAGCTTTGCTGGGTTTTCTACCCCATGAGGGTTTCCCAGGATAAATCTGTGTCTCTTGTATTTATGTTGTGCTTGTTGTTTCTTCAGTGATCCTGTATATGCTATTATTGTGAAATGGAATGTAATGCTGCTATTTTTTGTCTTAGCATATTAAATCTTAACAAAGTGGTAGTAAGGGAACGGACTGCAGTTTCACAGATCTTCTTTTTAGAGGCCGAAGTTGAATCAGTGACACGTGGTACTCCGTACAAGTTTGCTATCATGTTGTATCCCATAAACAAGTCACATTGCGACACTTGGCATAACTCACTCTCAGAGAATCCATTTGAGGTCAGACTTGTGGGGATGGAAATATGCTATGTCAGGATAACACAAGATGAAGTTTCAGACCCTGTCGATCCTAAATTTAAGAGATGCACCAGAAACAATAAGGTGCATATTTCTATCAAAACAGAATTGGATTCTTAGCACCTTCATTCTTGGCTTGTCACTGTTGTGGGGATTTAGGGCTTCAGAGAAAGTTGGAATTTTTGGAATCAGAGACCAAGATTGAATGATCCTCATCAAAATAAAAATTTAGAGACCAATATCGAATTTTTTGGTTGGGCAGAAGGTCGGGCTTGATCAAACCCTAGTTCAGGATTTTGATCGGAAAGGTGGAAAATTAGGGCTTCTGCAAAAGTTGGAATTTTTGAAAGTTGTGACCACGGCTAGAAGCTTCTCAAAAAAATTGAAGTTTAGAAGACAAGATCGAACCTTTTGGATGGGCAGAAGACTGGGCTTTATCAAACCCTAGTTCGGGATCCTGTCTAGAAGATTCAAAAATTTCAAAGGCAATTTTAAGGGGTCAAATTTTTGAGATTTCAAAATTGAATTATACCAGCTTGATCAGCTCCGCAAGGCACATCTTTTCATCCATTCAAAAGTTTGAAATTCAAAATTTGAATTTTTAGGGTTTCTCTGAAAAACCTTAATCCAGCTCCAGATCCAGTTTGAGCAAATCAAAGTGGATTGGGTTAATCCTAGAAGAGAATGAACTGGACACCTGCATAAGTGAAGAAGTTCCGGTTCCAGAGGGAGATAAGGCTAAGGCCTTACATAAGAATGCTACAAGCAATCTCGACAGGTATGACTTGAGGAGATACAGGTATGTTTTCAAAATCTGTTCATGATTAAGGTTATGATATGTTTGTCTTCATATTATTGAGGTTAGTATAATGTTGATTAATTTTAGACTTGTCTTATCACCCTAGTAAAAGTATGAATGCATGTGAATGATAGAAGACATTCATTGATTAGGGTTATAACACTTATGATTGTACTAATGCACTGTGGTATTGTATGAGGATGATGTTGTCCGCTAACATGAAAGGTACAAATCAAGTTCTAGATCAAGAACATATGACCATGGTGACATGAAGACAAAGACTCATGGATCACATAGAAGCTCTACTTACGAGGTATGTATAAGTTGGTTCTACAATGGTTAACTTATGAGTTATGCAGGTTACTAAGCACAAGTCATTGAAGAGAACAAGAAGACATTGTTTGGGTATGTTAGACATAACTAGCAAACATGATAACCGGGTATGTTTTTCCTATATCAAGTTAGAATCCTACCTTGTGTTAGGATCTTATACTTTTGTATGAATGATAATGAAAGTTAGAATTTTAAGTAAGCAAGGGTTTATGCATATTATGTTTCTTACTTTGATTGATGATATGACTAACCAGAAGAGTCCTATGGTCAAATAAGAATATGCATGAGTAAAAGAAGTCTTCCCCGAAACCTTGAATACTAATGCTTATTACCTTTGTATGAAATGATCATGACCATACATATTTAAGATTATTTAGAATCATAATGTTTTGATAGTATTGAGATTCTACTAATGAATGTATGATTATGTATGAGATCTTGAGGATGACACAATGATGACACTAGTGCACACTTAAGCATGCATAGTGGTCCAGGATGGATATAAGTTCAAAGACAGATAATCCAGGAAGCAAATATCAAGAGGGAGCACACTCCAGTTGTTCTTGCAAGGAAGCAAATATCAAGAGGGAGCACACTCCGGTAGTTCCTGCAAGGAAGCAAAGATTGAGAGGGAGTCCAACCTACAACCAAACAAGATAAGTATTTGAATTGTCATTTATTGTATATATGATTACTTAAATGATGTTGTCCAGTCATGTACATACTTATGTTCCTAGGTTTAGGATATGTATTATGCATATTATAAAAGTTGCATTAATGAACAAGATACTACTAATATGCAAGTAATGGGTAAGTGGCCTATGGTACTGTACAACATTCCACTGCTTCTTATCTAGAATGAAACCTCTTTGTTAACATGTTGGAATTGTGCACACTCTTAACAAATGTTCTGGTAGAGATGGAAGGCATCTAGAAAGTTACCATGTGAATATGGGATATGGATAAATGTTGTATTGAAGCATTGGCTAAGATAATTGCATGAATGTATGACATATGTCTTTGTGCATAAGAATTTGTTTTTGAAAACTATGAGAAGTTTATAATCATGCAATTGAATTTGACTTGTAGTAAAGATCGTGTACAATCACCTACAAAAGAAGGACAACAACATTTGTTTCAACAACAAAGTTTGAGAAAACTATCTATTGAAGATATTGAAGAATCTAAAGTTCCCAGGATCCGGGATGCAGTAATAGAAGGATGCCATGATCGAGGATTATCAAGTCGATCATGAAGAATGATGTCTGGGATGTGGTCCTGAGATCATAAGGGAAGTTTGTTGTGACCTACAAGTGTATCTACAAGATCAAGCATGTTGCATATGGTAGCATAGAGAAATACAAGGTGAGTGATAAAGTGGAAGATACACTAGATGGATGTCAAGAGAACTTTCTTGAATAATGTAGTCGAAGAGGAAGTGTATGTGGAGCATCCACTCGTTTTTGAGACACATGACAGGGTGTCATATGTGTGTAGGTTGAAGAAAGCCTTATATGGCTTGAAGCAAGCTCCTAGGACTTGGTATGGTAGGATAGACAGCTTCCTATCTAGTTTGGGCTTTACTAAGAGTAAAGCGGATTCCAACCTTTACTACAAGGTTGAGGAATGCAATCCAGTGATACTACTACTGTATGAGGATGACTTGTTTGTTACAAGTGAGGATGGGTTGATTGCTGACACGAAGAGGAAGCTTGGTGCCAAGTTCGAGATGAAGGACTTGGGGATGATGCATTACTTTCTAGGTATGGAGGTGTGGAAGAGTGCTTATGGAATCTTCCTTGGAAAAGGGAAGTATGCAGTAGAGATCCTGAAGTTGTTTGGGATGATGGATTGCAAGGCCATAGCCACACCTATGGCATTGAAACTGAAGCTATTGTGTGATGCTTCATCTGAGCTGGTTGATGTCATGGTGTATCGTCAGATGATTGGGTCCTTGATGTACCTGACGAACACAAGACTAGATATTTGCTTTGTGGTGAACACCTTGAGCCAGTTTCTGACAGATCCTAGACATGTTCACCTTATTGCTATAAAGCATATTCTGAGGTACCTGAAGGGTACAGTTGATTATGGGCTCAAGTATGATGTGAATCAAAAGTTTAACCTGGAGGGTTATGTTGGTTCTGATTGGGTAGGCAGTGCTGTAGATAGGAAGAGCACTTTGGGGTGCTGCTTCAATATGGGATCAGGTGTGATCTCTTGGTTTAGCAGGAAGCAATCTGAGTACAACTAAAGCAGAGTATGTCGCAACTTGTTTGTGATGAACCTGCAATAATTAATTAATGCAAATACACAAGATATCAGAAATAATAGAACATAATCACTTTTATATTTATCACGGGCCACTTCGAGGGGGCAACCTCCTTTGAGCAAGCTCAATACAATTAACTTCACCGTGCCTTCAATGAACTCAACACACACTTATATACTAAGTCTATGCCCAATACTATGAGTCAAAACCATGGGACATATAATACTATGGGACGACTTACAAAGCATATGCGTCCAATACTATGGGTCAATACTATGGGCTAATATAAACTACGGATCAACAAATACTACGGGACGAATTACAAAGCATATGCGTCCAACAACAATATACTAACATAGTAAAGAGAAGGGTTGACATAGGTTCCTAACATCCCCTCTCCCTTAGAAAAAGCTTTGTCCTCAAAGCTTTGGTTGGAGAAATTGCTGCAGAATCTGAAGGAGTGGTTCCCCGATAGCATCCTTGGGTTGCATTTTGGGCCACTGACGCCTTTGGAGTGTCAAGGAGGATTTCTTGGAAGTCTATAGATGAAGAAGAACCCTGTCAGCTACGTGGAAAATGCACTCAGAACGGTGCTGATCGGCTTGTTGTTTCAGGCAAATTCTGGCCATGTGAAGATTGTCCTGTAGAATGAGAAGAATTTGATCGCGGTTTCGAAGAACCGAGTCAATTTCCTGAACTGGGGAGCTGCTAAGGGTGTATGGAAGAAGAACTGGTGGTGTTTTTCCATAGACTACTTCATATGGTGTCCTTTGATATGTGGTATTATACCACTAGAGCGCTGCTAGGAAATCCATAGAAATAGTTGGCCAAAGCTGTGTAGGGATGGGCAAGGGTTTGAGCAATCCCGAAAGGAGTGTCATTTCCCCCTTGTTGACTTGGAAAGTATCATCATCAACCACCATCTGTTGAATTGTCATTTTTAGTCCCTACCAAAAGAAGTTACATTGTTCATGGTCATACATTTTGCAAAACCTAGAGTGCCGTGTTGATGAAGAAGCATGGAGTTCATAGAAGAGATAGCCCCATTGAACATATTGCAACCAATTTGGAACAAGTAGAGAAAGAGATGTAAGAGAAACTGGGTCATCAATTGGGCGAGAAGGAGCATCTTCCACCATATTGTCCTTACCCTTCTTGTAAGTGATCACATAGGGATAACCCATGAGTTGGATAACCCATTTCAGGTGTGTTGGGGAGGAGACCCATTGTTCCAGAAAATTTTCCAGACTCGGGAGATCAGTCTTGATGCAGAAATAATTCCCTAATAGGTATGGCTGCCACTTCTGTACTGCATGCAAAATAGCCATCATTTCTTGCTGAGAGGTAGATGTGGCTAAATTCTTACCGGAAAGGTCTCTTGAAGGCAGCAAGCGCATTGGTTCAGCAAAGATACCTGTATATCTATCCAAGGAAGTAGTGGAGACTGTTGATGGGTGCATCTAAATGGAATTGAGCTGAGCAATGACACCATGTGAATTCTTCTTAAGGATTTTTTCTAGGTGATGTGAACTGATGATGCAGAGAGACCCTGGTTATAAGCCCATAAATTTGTGTTGTGCCCCATTGACTTTAAACTACATCCAAAGTTCAGCAAAATCCCATAAGATGGGGCCAAGTGTGCATAGCCATTGAACGCCCAAAACCACATCACATCAGCCTAAGGACAAGGCAAACATGTCAAAGAGTAGGTTATAATATTCCATAGATATACGCACATTGTGACACTTCCCCTTGCAAGGTAAGGTGCCCCCATTGGAAACCATGAATTCAAAGTTGGAGCAAGGATGGACAAAACAATCAGCCTGTTTGGCAATCCGAGGGTCAATGAAGTTATGAGTGCTACCAGAATCAATGAGTATGGTAAGAGGGAGCTTCTTGAAGTATCCCCTGACCCGCATTGTTTGTGGGGTGGTGACGCCGGTTACGGCATGGAGAGAGATCTTGGGTGGGTCGTCCTAAGATGGGGTGTCAACAGGCGGGTGTTGAATGTCGACCTGATCATCTACTGTATCTGTAGCTTCTTCACCAAGTTCTAAGGCAGGCGGAGAATCCACATCCAAGATATAGAGCTTTTGTTGAACACATCTATGTCCCTGAGTGAATTTCTCATCACAATTATAGAAAATCCCATTTTCTCGGTGTGCTTGCATTTCTATTTTAGACAAATGCTTGATAGGAGTTGGTTGAGGAGCAGGCGTGATGGGAGGTCGTTGGGAACCCATATGTCTGAAGGGAACAAAGGTGGGTTTGGAGCATTGTTGAGCTGCGATCTTGTCCTCGGCTAGCTTAGTCAACTCTAGGACTTCCATCATTGTGTTGGGACAAAACATTTTGACCTCTGAGCGGATTTCATCCTTGAGACCACTGATAAAAAAACTCCTGTAGAATTCATCAGACAATCCTTCTGTGTGATTGGCCAATTTCTCAAATTCTGTCTGATACTCTCTCACTGTGCCAATTTGGTGAATTTTAGTGAGTGCTCCTGTGAAATCATCAAAATCACTAGGTAGGACCAAATCGTGGCAAAATGAGTTGGCAAAAAACTGTCCAGTTTGGCTCGGGATGAGCTTTGATGTACCAACGGTACCATTGAAGGGCTTCCTGTTCCAAATGAAAGGATGCAAGTGGAACTTTCTCGGCATCAGAAGTATTATGCAGACTAAAATATTGTTCTGCTCGATATATCCATCCAGTTGAAGCAGTACCATTGAAGCGAGGAAAATCAAGCTTCAGCCCACGAAAATTGCTGGAAGAAGAGAACCCGGTGGCTGCAAAAGATTCTGGCTGTCTGGTATTGTTCATGGCTGAATGCTGAAGATGGAGGCTGAGAAATTTTTCATCCAGATCTTGGAGTTTGGTTTGGATGGCTGCAAGTGCTTCCTCCATGGTGTGTGGTCCTGCACGGGTGACAACCATAACCAATTTTTTTTTTGGTGGAATGGGTTGGAAAACACAAACAGAAGCTGATTTAGTAAAGGGAAATTTGGATTGGGGAAACAATCTGATGGGTAATTGGGGTTTGACTAGATTTTGGACACTATCAAAAGGACAAGAAAGCAAAAAGGGGGATTTCAGAAGCAGGGTGATAGAATGAGAAAATTTGGCAGAGAGGGACAAAGAAGCAAAATTCAGAAAGGAACTCTATGGTAAAATTTGAAGGTGATTGGCTGAAATCTGAGGAAGTTATGGAAAACCCTAAAAATAGACAAATGTGAGATTTCGGGCTTTGGGAAGGGGAATTGGGGATAGGGTCCTCAAGAATGAAAGATGCAGAACGGGATGACAGGGGTTCCCCAAAAATTTCAAGGGAAACAGAGTGAAAACAAGGGAGATATGGAGAAAAAAATGAATTTTATACTTTTTTTTTACACCGCGGAAGGGATCGAAAACAGCTGGATCTGAAACGACGACTAGATCTGGAACGACTTTCAGAATAGATCTGAAACGGCTGGATCTGGAGCGGAAGTGATCGACAACAGTTCAACTGAAAATAGATATGGACCCCATGTATGTACAACTTCCTAACAGTTTAGGAGTTTCACTCGGCCACCAATGCTGTCTGACGGCTTGCGTATTGGGGTAGTACCCCTCACTCCACAGCTTAGGTAAAACTGATAACCGCTTTGCCACAAACGACAGCTCTTGGTTTACCTCATGGGTGGGAACTAGTCAATCAGGTAGGGGTCATTTCCCTTTTCGCTGGCAGGTCCTCTCAATGGGCTAGCTACTTTGGGGTTCCTATCGTACTCCTCACAATGAGTTTTAGGGCTTATTCCCAAGTACTTCCGACAGTTAAGTGGATAGGGATTATTCCCAAATCCGAAGCTGCAATAGATGCGAAATTTTTTTTGGCAGAAATTCCACCCAACGAGCCCAAGAAAGTGCTATGATACCAGATGTGATGAACCTGCAATAATTAATTAATGCAAATACACGAGATATAAAAAATAATAGAAAAGAATCACTTTTATATTTATCATGGGCCACTTCGAGGGGGCAACCTCCTTTGAGCAAGCTCAATACAATTAACTTCACCGTGCCTTTAATGACCTCAACACACACTTATATACTAAGTCTATGCCCAATACTATGAGTCAAAACCATGGGACATATAATACTATGGGATGACTTACAAAGCATATGCGTCCAATACTATGGGTCAATACTAGGGGCTAATATAAACTACGGATCAACAAATACTACGGGACAACTTACAAAGCATATGCATCCAACAACAATATACTAACATAGTAAAGAGAAGGGTTGACATAGGTTCCTAACATTGTTCAACTAGTTGTGAGGCAGTATGGATTAGGAAGCTACTATCTGAGTTATTTGATCTCCCGTTGGATGCTACCTGTAGCTTATGTGACAACCAGAGTTGTGTGAAGTTATCTGAGAACCCGGTGTTCCATGATAGGTCGAAGCACATCGAGATCAAATATCACTATATCAGGGATATGGTGCAGGGAGGAGCAATGAAGCTCCTGTATGTTGCGATGGATGAGCAGATTGCATATGTGTTAACTAAACCACTAGCCAGAGTGAAGTTTGAATACTTCATAGAGAGGATTGGTGTTATTCAGATAGAAGATACTTCGAGGAAGAAGTGCTGGGACACATTTGTTGTATCCATTCCAAGCATGGTGGTAGGAGGATCCTTCCCATGGTTGTGGATGTAAGCGCTGTGTGATGAGCATCAAGACGATGCCCCGTTGATATGCATCGGGACGATGCTATGACGATGACCAGGATGATCATGCGATGATGATATGCATTAGAACGATGCTATGATGATGATCAGGTTGATCATGTGATGATGTACATCAGGATGATGTTTGATGAGTATCAGGATGATACTCCATGGCCGATGACAGGTTGTGCAATAAGCATATAATAGCGCCCTGGGAGATTTGCAGATACTCTTGCGAGGTTTTGCCTATGGCATATAATAGCTCCCTGGGAGATATGGAAAATGCTCTTTCGAGGTTGTGCTTGGGAGGACATATAATAGCGCCCTAGGAGATTTGCAGATACTCTTTCAAGATTTTTCCTATGGCATATAATAGTGCCTAGGGATATCTGGAAAATGCTCTTTCAAGGTTTTTTCCTTGGCATATAATTTTGCCCTGGGAGATCCGATAGGATGAGTAGTAAGCTCGTAATCAGTCTTGGGATGCTCTTTCGAGGTTTTTCCAGACCACATGTAATCAGTCTTGGAGATCTTGTCGGTCATCCTTAGGCACATAAAAGTTCCTAGGGTGCTCTTTAGAGTTCTTTCCGGTCGTGCTATGCACATAAACATTCCTAGGACACTCTTTTAAGGTTTTGTGGTGGGGTCACATGTAATAGCTCCCTGGGAGATCTTTCCGGTCATGCTTAGGCACATAAAGGATCCTGGGGTATTCTTTCGAGGTTTTGTGACGCACGTAATAAGTCCTAAGGATTCCACAGTATGGCAAGTGATGTGTTAGGAACCTATGTCAACCCTCCTCTTTACTATGTTAGTATATTGTTGTTGGACGCATATGCTTTGTAAGTCGTCCCATAGTATTTGTTGATCCATAGTTTATATTAACCCATAGTATTGGACGCATATGCTTTGTAAGTCGTCCCATAGTATTATATGTCCCGTGGTTTTGACTCATAGTATTGGGCATCGACTTAGTATATAAGTGTGTGTTGAGGTCATTGAAGGCACGGTGAAGTTAATTGTATTGAGCTTGCTTAAAGGAGGTTGCCCCCTCGAAGTGGCCCGTGATTAATATAAAAGTGATTCTGAGTTCTATTATTCTGATATCTCGTGTATTTGCATTAATTAATTATTGCAGGTTCATCACATCTGGTATCAGAGCACTTTCTTGGGCTCGTTGGGTGGAATTTCTGCTAAATTTTTTTCGCATCTGTTGCAGCTTCGGATTTGGGAATAATACCTATCCGCTTAAACTGTGGGAAGTACTTGGGCATAATCCCTAAAACGCATTGTGAGGAGTACCACAGGAACCCCAAAGTAGCGGGCCCATTGAGAGGACTTGCCAGCGAAAAGGGCAACGACCCCTACCTGATTGACTAGTTCCCACCCATGAGGTAAACCAAGAGCTATTGTTTGAGGCAAAGCGATTATCAGTTTTACCTGAGCCGTGGAGTGAGGGGTACTGCCCAAATACGCAAGCCGTCAGATAAAATTGGTGGCCGAGTGAAACACTTGAACTGTTAGGAATCCGTACATACCTGGGGTCCATATCTATTTTTAGTTGAACTGTTGTCGATCACTTTCAATCCAGATCCAGTCGTTTCAGATTTATTCTGAAAGTCGTTCCAGATCTAGTCGCCGTTTCAGATCCATCCGTTTTTGATCCCTTCCGCGCCGTTGCAGATCCATCTGTTGCGGATCCCTTCCGCGCTGTAGATAAAATTCATTTTTTTCTCCATATCTCCCTTGTTTTCACTCTGTTTCCCTTGAAATTTTAGGGGAACCCCCGTCATTCCATTCTGCATCTTTCATTCCTGAGGACCCTATCCCCAATTCCCCTTCCCAAAGCCTGAAATCCCACATTTGTCTATTTTTAGGGTTTGCCATAACTTCCTCAGATTTCACCCAATCACCCTCAAATTTTACCACAAAGTTCCTTTCTTAATTTTGCTTCTTTGTCCCTCTCTACCAAATTTTCTCATTCTATCACCCCGCTTCTGAAATCCCCCTTTTTGCTTTCTTGTCCTTTTGACAGTGTCCAAAATCTAGTCAAACCCCAATTACCCATTAGATTGTTTCCCCAATCCAAATTTCCTTTTACTAAATCAGCTTATGTTTGTGTTTTTCTACCCATTCCACCTAAAAAAAAAAAAAAAAAAAACCTGGTTATGGTTGTCACCCGTGTAGGAGCCCATACCATGGAGGAAGCACTTGCAGCCATCCAAACCAAACTCCAAGATCTAGATGAAACATTTCTCAGCCTCCATCTTCAGCATTCAGCCATGAACAATACCAGACAGCCAAAATCTTTTGCAGCCACCGGGTTCTCTTCTTCCAGCAATTTTCGTGGGCCGAAGCTTGATTTTTCTCGCTTCAATGGTACTAATTCAACTGGATGGATATATCGAGCAGAACAATATTTCAGTCTGCATAATACTTCTGATGCCCAGAAAGTTCCACTTGCATCCTTTCATTTGGAATAGGAAGCCCTTCAATGGTATCGTTGGTACATCAAAGCTCATCCCGAGCCAAACTGGACAGATTTTTGTCAACTCATTTTTCCACGATTTGGTCCTAGTGCTTTTGATGATTTCACAGGAGCACTCACTAAACTTCACCAAATTGGCACAATGAGAGAGTATCAGACAGAATTTGAGAAATTAGCCAATCACACAGAAGGATTGTCTGATGAATTCTACAGGAGTTTTTTTATCAGTGGTCTCAAGGATGAAATCTGCTCATAGGTCAAAATGTTTTGTCCCAACATAATGTCAAAATGTGTGAAATGACACTCCTTTCGAGATTGCTCAAACCCTTGCCCATCCCTACACAGCTTTGGCCAACTATTTCTATGGATTTCCTAGCAGCGCTTTGGTGGGACGATACCACATCTCAAAGGACACCATATGAAGTAGTCTATGGAAAAACACCGCTAGTTATTCTTCCACACACCCTTAGTAGCTCCCCAGTTCAGGAAATTGACTCGGTTCTTCGAAACCGCAATCAGATTCTTCTCATTCTGTAGGAAAATCTTCACATGGACAGAATTCGCCTGAAACAACAAGCCGATCAACACCATTTTGAGCGCATTTTCCACGCAGCTGACAGGGTTCTTCTTCATCTACATCCTTCCAAGCAATCCTCCTTAACACTCCAAAGGTGTCAGTGGTTTTAAGATTTAATATGCTAAGACAGAAAATAGCAGCATTACATTCCATTTCACAATAATAGCATATACAGGATCACTGAAGAAACAACAAGCATAGCATAAACATAAGAGACACAGATTTATCCTGGGAAACCCTCATGGGGTAGAAAACCCAACAAAGCTTCCTCAATATAGATGACCATCAATATACAAAGATGCAAACCAAAGACATGATCTCCTCCTTCACCATAGCAGACCTCTCCTCCACAAGTGCGCTACTCTCAAGTGAGTGAGTGTGTGTAAAATAAGGAATACACCTCCTCTATTTATACACTATTCCGACTTGTCTTTTACACAAAACATGTAGGCTCGTATTTAACCATTGGGTTAAATACCCCACTACAAATGACTAGGCCGACCCCTCTAGGGTGTTCTAATAACCCTTTGACCCACATAACACATATAGGGCCGACCCCGACTAGGGAAGTCTAATAACCCAAGTTACCACATTCCGATGGAGGAATAAACATCTCCGGATATACAATAAGATCTTCACGGAGGAATGAATCAACTCTGGAATAATAAAGTACAAATATAATATTCTTTGAAGTTACAATATCTCAACACTCCCCCTTAACGAGAAGGATATTATAACAACATATGCACGAGCAAGGAGTCATCAATGTCATACATGATACATCTATAAATCATTGGAAGCTTTCTCAACATCATCAGTAACTCAAGCAGTTACTTGAATATCTTCAATACTGGAACATCAACATCTTCAGTACTGAGTCTTTATCTTCTGCAGCACTCGAACAGCTACAACAACATCAACATCTGGATCCTCACGATCATCAACATCGTCATCTCATGATCATCCGCATCATCATCACACGATCATCAGCATCGTCATCACATGATCATCAGCATCGTCATCACACGATCATCAGCATCGTCATCTAGATCATCACGATCAGCAGCATCGTCATCTAGATCATCACAATCAACATCATCGTCATCTAGGTCATCACGATCAGCAGCATCGTCATATATATCATCACGATCAACATCATCATCATCTAGATCATTACGATCAGCATCATCATCATCTAGATCATCACGATCAACAACATCGTCATCTAGATCATTACGATCAGCAGCATCATCATCTAGATCATCACAATCAACAAAATCATCAATACAAGTATAAATATCATTAATACAAGTATCCTCATCAATACAAGTATACATATCATCAATACAAGTATCCTCATCAATACAAGTATACACATCATCAATACAAGTATCCTCATCAATACAAGTATACATATCATCAATACAAGTATCCTCATCAATACAAGTATACACATAATCAATACAAGTATCCTCATCAATACAAGTATACATATCATCAATACAAGTATCCTCATCAATACAAATATACACATCATCAATACAAGTATCCTCATCAATACAAGTATACATATCATCAATACAAGTATCCTCATCAATACAAGTATACACAATAGAAGCATACCCTGCAATACACATGATCCAATTACGGGATGATCAATCCCTCTCACTTTAGGACATAGGTCCAAGGATGATACAATCCTAATCAATTAACAGGATGATTAGTCCTTATCACTTTAAGACACCTCACCATGTCTAGGGACGATGCAATCCCAATCAATTACCAGGATGATTAGTCCTTATCACTTTAAGACACCTCACCATGTCTAGGGACGATGCAATCCCAATCAATTACCAGGATGATTAGTCCTTATCACTTTAAGACATCTCACCATGTCTAGGGACGATGCAATCCCGACCACAGTGCCAGTCCTCTTTCATACTAGATGTGACCTAGATTAAATATAGGATTTTATCACCTGTGAATGATCACCTGCTGCAGTCCAGGAGTGAACATTACATCATTACAGGACCTGCGAATGATCACCTGCTGCTACATTGAATAGTCCAGGAGTGAACATTACATCATTCCAGCCAACCACAGAGCCAGTACTATTTCAACTGGGGTGTGACCTAGATCAAATCTAGGATTTACAACCTGTGAATGATCACCTGCTACTACACTGAGCAGTCCAGGAGCGAACATTACATCATTCCAGCCAACCACAGAGCCAGTACTATTTCAACTGAGGTGTGACCTAGATCAAATCTAGGATTTACAACCTGTGAATGATCACCTGTTGCTACCCTGAGTAGTCCAGGAGCAAACATTACATCATTATAGGTTTCGTGAATGATCACCCACTGCTGAGCAGTCCAGGAGCGCACATTACATCATTCACCAACATCTTTCTCGAAGACAAGAGTCTACGGATCACTTTAGGAATGAAGTCCACGAATGATACAATCCTATTACTCTCAGAGACATCTGTTTGTGGATCACTTTAGGACTGAATTCCACGAATGATACAATCCTCACATGTCCACTAAGGACTTCATTCTCGAAGACATACGTCTACAACTCTCTTTAGGACTGAAGTCCAGGGATGATCTAATCCCCACATGTCCAATAGGGACTTCATTCTCGAAGACATACGTCTACGGCTCAATTTAGGACTGAATTCCAGGGATGATCCAATCCCCACATGTCCACTAAGGACTTCATTCTTGAAGACATACAACTACCACTAAATTTAGGACTGAAGTCCAGGGATGATCCAATCCCCACATGTCCACTAAGGACTTCATTCTCGAAGACATACGTCTACAGCTCAATTTAGGACTGAAGTCCAGGGATGATCCAATCCACACATGTACACTAAGGACTTCATTCTCGAAGACGTACATCTATGGATCAATTTAGAACATGTGTTCAAGGATGATGCAATCCCCTCGTCAACTTAGACCCTGTCGAAGGACCATCCACCAACCTCTCTGTCGGCATCACCAATATAGGTATCCACATCATCAACCTTACTGTCGATGCAGGAAATCTCATCGTAAGTGATCACATCACTCCCCCTTTCGAGGAGGGTCCTTCTGAACTATATTAAGTTTTTCTTGAAAAACTTTACTTGAGGTAGAGGTTTGGTTAGTACATCGGATCGGTAGAGGTTTGGTTAGTACATCGGTAACTTGTTACAAATTCGAACTTTATAGTTCCTTTCTACACCATATCTTGTCATATCTCTATGTGCTTTGACTTATCATGGAACACTGGATTCTATGCCATCTTGATACAACTCTGTTTGTCATATAGGATCACAGTTGGGTCTATATCTAAGTCAAACAATTCTGAAGCCATACCCCTTCACAACTAGCAGAGCAAGCAGCCATATATTCCGCTTGTGCTGAGAGCCACACTAGACTACTTTCTGCTAAACCACAAGGTCATGGCTGATCCCAGAAAATAACATCCTCTCGATGTGCTCTTCCTGTCTGATACACTTCCTGCCCAATCAACATCTGTGTAGCCATCTGAAGTCATGATCTCCAAAATAACATAGATCAAAGTCTATTGTATCCTTTAGGTACCTCATCACATGCTTTGCAACTAACAGGTGAAAGCATACATCAATGACTCAATAATTTGTCTGTACAGAGTTATATCCACTAACTTTGATGAGTCATCTGCTAACAACTTCAAGTTGGAATCCACGAGAGTGGCCATTCCAACACATCAAGTCCTTTTAATATTTCTTAGCATACTTTCCCTAATTGAGAAAGATTCCTTCTGAGCCTTTCCATACTTCCAGACCTAGGAAGTAATGCATCAATCTGAGATCTTTCATTTTCATTTCTGTAGCCATCTTCTTCTTTCTTTTCATGATCTATTTCTCATTCCTTGTCAGAAATCATCATCATCATACAATAATGGTATGATAGGTTCATCATCCAAAACCTTAAGGTAAAGGTTAGGAACAACTTTACTTTTGGTAAAGCCCAAGCTTATCAAGAAACTGTCAATTCTCCCTTTGTGACTGAACATCATTCACACTCTGCATTGAATGATCTTCTGCATATCTATCTGTGCCATCTCTCGTTAGATGGGTCTACTGATATGAGCCTCAATATCATTCGAACTCTGTGGTGAGTTCCTTCTTGCATCCATGTCATCTGTGTATAGAAACCATATTCAACCTTGTATCAAAGGTTGAGATCCACATCACCCATGGTGATCATTAAGCTCATCAATTGATTATCGATCCTGTGAACCCATACAGAACCTGATTCACACTTCTTCTTTAATTACACCATTAAGAGAATGGTCTTATCTAGCCACTTGGAGAAAACATCTCATCATGATTCTCTTCCTCTTTCTAAGAGAATCTTCTAGCCACAAGCCTTCTATAGTGTGTTTGATTTGTAAATCTTTTGTTGAACATCCATCGCTTGTTCAGTGTTCATCATTCATCATTCATCATGATCTTTCCTACAAATCAAAATTAAGTACATGATTAGTATCAAATCATATTGACATGATAACCTATTATGCATACATATATCATTTACATAGTCATGCAACTATTTTGACCAATACTTTGGCACAACGCTTTCCCATATCCTGTATGCATACAGTGGCTATCTAGATGCCTTCCATATCTATCAGAACATACTATCGAGAGTGTGCACAGCTCTCAACATGTCAGCAAAGAGGTTTCATTCTAGACAAGCAACAATGGAATGTTTGTCCAACTTACCAATCATATGCATATTAGTAGTATACTGTTCAATGCTCTATGAATGTTTGCACTCAGCATCATATATTCTAGCAATACAAATATGCATACAACCCATTATAGGCTATATCATTTACTATTTCAAATAGCAACTCAAATACTTATCTTTTATGTTTGTGTGGTTGCCTCCCGCTTGATCTTCTGTATGTCTTTTGAACTTCTATTCATTCTATACCACTGTGCATGCTCAAGTGTCATCCTCATGGTCTCACACACAAACATACATTCATTAGTATATTCTCAATGTTATCAAAACATTATAGTTCTAAATAATCTTGAAAATGTATAGTCAGGATTATAGATAATATTCAAGGTTTCAGGGATGTCTTCTTTTACTCATGCATATTCTTGTTTGATCTAGTTAGTTAAATCATCAACCAAGATAAGAGACATAATATGCATAAACCCTTGATTACTAACTTTATGAATAAGCATAACCAATCATACCAAGTATACTTATATAAGGTATCCTAACACAAGGTAAGATTCTAACACGACATTAGTATACCTGCTTAGTTATGTCTAACATACCTAATCAATATCTTCTTTGTTCTCTTCAATGATTTAGAGATCTTATGCTGGAACCTACATATCTCATAGGTTAAGCATAATAGAACAAAGTCATACATACCTTGTAAGTAGAACTTCTATGTGATCAAAGATTATGGATGAGTCTTTGTCTTCATGTTATCATGGTCATGGAACTTGATTTGTCTTTCATGATGTACCCGTATCTTGTTAGTAGACAACATCAACCTCATACAACACCACATTCATTAGTACAATCATATAGCCATAATAAATGAATGTCTTCTATCATTCACATGCATTCATACTGTTACTAGGGTGATATGACAATTCTAACATTAATCAAGATTGCACTAATAAATAATATGAAGACAAACATATTATGAACTTTATCAGGAATCAGATTTCGAGACATACCTGAACCTCCTTAAGTCATACCTGTCGAGACTTCTTGTAGTCTTCTTATGTAAGGCCTTAGCCTCAACTCCCCCTGAAACTTGATCTGGAGCTTGATTAGGGTTTTCTAGAGAAACTCTAAAAATTCAATCTTTGACTTTCACACTTCTGAATGGATGGAAGGATGTGTCTTGCTAAGTTGATTAAACTAGAATACTTAAATTTTGAAATCTCCAAAATTTGACCCCTCAAAAATTGCCTTCGAAACTTCTAGATCTGCTGGACAGGAACCCGAACTAGGGTTTGATGAAGCCCACCTTTCTGTCCAATCAAAAGGTTCGATCCAAGGCTCTAAACTCTTATTTTTTTGAGGATCTTCCAGCCATGGTTTTCGATTCCAAAAATTCTAACTTTCTCCGAAACCTTAAATTCCGGAAGCCATGAATGAAGGTGATCCAAAAATAATTCTATTTTGACAGAAATATGTACCTGATTGTTTCTGTTGTAACTCTGAAATTTTCACTCCACAGGGTCTGAAAACTTTTTTTGTGGTAGCCTGACCTGTCATATTTCCATCACAACAGGTCTGACCTCAATTGGATTTTCTAAGAGAGAGTTATGCCAAGTGTCTCAACGTGACCTGTTTATGGGATAAAACAAGAGAGCGAACTTGCACGGAGTGCCACGTGTCACTGGTTCCGCTTCGGCATCTAAAAACGTTTCCTGAGATAGCACAGTCTGAGTACTACCTGTCACTTTTTACAAAATTTCATTTGGAGCTTCCTAGCCCAGGTTATGACCTTTTTTCCTAGGTCACCTGATTTTGACTGAGATCTGGAAGAGGCAGCAACCCTGACTTGTACTAATCATAACGCACAAAGTACAACGAATATGAGGGTTCCCTTTAGACACAAGGTACCTGGGGATGTAATCTACGACCTGTAAAGGTTTCAGATCCTGAACCTTCTCCAAAATTTATTTATAGCGAAATTTCCACGATGACTGGTTTTTGCTATATAAAACCCTAACCATCAAATTGTTGCAAGAGAAGCAAGTGTCGTAAGTGCCATACATTGCCTTCCTTCAGGTTAGCTCTGATCCCATGTTAATATTTAATATGATAAGATAGAAAATAGCAGCATTACATTCCATTTCACAATAATAGCATATACAGGATCAGTGAAGAAACAACAAGCATAGCATAAACACAAGAGACACAGATTTATCCTGGGAAACCCTCATGGGGTAGAAAACCCAGCAAAGATTCCTCAATATAGATGACCATCAATATAAAAATATGCAAACCAAATACATGATCTCCTCCTTCACCATAGAATACCTCTCCTCCACAAGTGCGCTACTCTCAAGTGAGTGAGTGTGTGTAAAATGAGGAATACACCTCCTCTATTTATACACTATTCCGAATTGTCTTTTACACAAAACATGTAGGCTCGTATTTAACCACTGGGTTAAATACCCCACTACAACTGACAGGGCTGACCCCTCTAGGGTGTTCTAATAACCCTTTGACCCACATAACACATACAGAGCCGACCCCCACTAGGGAAGTCTAATAACCCAAGTTACCACATTCCGACGGAGGAATAAACATCTCTGGATATACAATAAGATATTCACGGAGGAATGAATCAAATACGGAATAATAAAGTACAAATATAATATTCTTGAAGTTACAATATCTCAACAAGTGGCCCGAAATGCAACCCGAGGATGCTTCCGGGGAACCACTCCTTCAGATTCTGCAGCAATTTCTCCAACCAAAGCTTTGAGGACAAAGCTTTTTCTAAGGGAGAGGGGATGTTAGGAACCTATGTCAACCCTCCTCTTTACTATGTTAGTATATTGTTGTTGGACGCATATGCTTTATAGGTCGTCCCGTAGTATTTGTTGATCCGTAGTTTATATTAGCCCATAGTATTGGACGCATATGCTTTGTAAGTCGTCTCGTAGTATTATATGTCCCATGGTTTTGACTCATAGTATTGGGAATAGACTTAGTATATAAGTGTGTGTTGAGGTCATTGAAGGCACGGTGAAGTTAATTGTATTGAGCTTTCTCAAAGGAGGTTTCCCCCTCGAAGTGGCCCGTGATGAATATAAAAGTGATTCTGAGTTCTATTATTCTAATATCTCGTGTATTTGCATTAATTAATTATTGCAGGTTCATCACATGATGATGAAGACCTATAGGAGGCTAGGCTTACATCCAACATGAAAAAGGGCTAGCTCTGTAGAAGTTCCTATGACGAGAAGAATTGAGATATAGCCCAGTTATCAAGATGACGAGTACAACAGCAGTGACAATGATGCTCTGTGATCCAGTGATGATGATCCAGCTCCAGAATTGAAGACTTGTGCCTATATATATTGATGACCTGTGTCAAGAGAATACCTTCCTAGTTAAGAGGGAGTGTTGATGTATTTGTAACTTCAGAATATATTCACTTGTATATTGTTTGTATTATATTTGTACTTTATTGTATCCCCAACGGAGATGTATTATTCCTCCGATTGGAAGTGTCGTCAGTTGTATTTGCAAGTGTCGCAAGTTATATTATAAGTGTTGCAACTTATATTTGATGGGTTATTAGACCACCTTGATGGGGTTGGCCCTGTATGAGTCATGTGGGTTAAAGGGTTATTAGACCACCCTAGTGGGGTCGGCTCAATCATTATTATGTTATGTGGTTAAGTTGGGGCCGACATAGTTAAAGTTAAAAGACAAGTGAAGTAGTGTATAAATAGAGAGTGTGTCTCTCTCATTTTACACATTCTCTCATTCTCTCACTTCACATTAGTGAGAGAGAGGAGGAGTGCGCACAAGTGGAGGAGGAGTATGCTGATGAAGATATCTATCTATTGGGTTTGATCATTGTGATCCTTGTATTGGTGCTTATTCTATCTCTGAGGAAGTTGCGGGGTTTTTCAACTTCTTGGTTTTCCTCGGTTAAATGTTTTGTGTCTCTTGTCTCTTATGCTTGATATGTTGTACATGTTCTTTTAGTTAAGATCCTAGATCATATTGAATTAAATGATGAAAAACTAACATGCGGCTTCAGATAAAGTTTTTGCACACATCAGAGCTGAAACACAATGGGATAACATGGAGGCCATCCTAATAAATAGGTCATAGAGGTGAAGGTCCTTAAGTTAATTAGTCATATTGTAATACCCGAATTTTGAACCTTAGGATATATTTTATTTTAATACAAATATTGTATGTATGTGATGTATGATTCCTAACGTGGAGCTCAAGGTCAAGGCCCTGCTAGTGAATGCTCATCCTTGAAGGGCTGGTAATTTATGTTGTGCTATCCATGTGCTAGTAATCCATGGGGAAATTGTAAAATGATGTAAATATCATGTAATAAAAATACCAAGGGGCTACGTATGGATGCAACTAAATGAGGGGGACTATGTATCCACTAGGGAGAAGTGAGGGAGTTGTGGGATTGAACCCTAGGATTGCATATGTCATCTTCAGAACCCCTTTGACTGTCCTAGTTGTCATTTATTTTTGTTGTAAGGAAGTGGTTGAATAATCATTCCATGAGATTGATGGAGTATGTTGTTATAGGTCAAACTTGCACCTCTCCGTCCGTGATCACCCTGAGCTGCTGATCACACAAAAGGACAACTTGGATGGAGGAGCATGTTGACCTCGGATGTTATTACAACTCATCCCATTTCCTGAGAATACTGGAAAACATACAAAAATACCATTTTGAGGCATGAGCGCTACTCTACTTAAAGAGACTAGCGCCCATACGCGACTCCAGTGCATAATAGTAGCGCCCATATCAATGTATACGCTACTCCTTCTTATCAAAGTAGCGCTCACAATTTAAAACTAAATGAGCGCTATTGTTTAAACAATAGAGTAGCGCCCTATACGCTACTCCACTGTGTAATAGTCGCGTGTACCTTAAAAAATGATTAAAAAATATATTAATCCATCGAAGAGGATTAGTTGAAGACAGTTTCTTAACTTCCCCAACCTCCTCATCGACTTGAACTGCTTCCTTAAACCTATAAATTCCTAGAAGACTAAGGGAGCAAGGTTAGAAGAAATTATGAATGCAAATGATTACTAAAGAATGAGAGGATGAGTTAATGGAGAAATTGTTGCAGAAGACATTCAGACCAGAGCAGAGCCAGAGCCCAGGATCTAGTTGCAGGAGCCTGCTTCATTATCAGGTATATTTGTACTGCATACTATTTTGACAAATAAAGGTTGAAGTGTTTCCTTGTTCCAATCTGAAGGTGTTATAAAATGGCATTTTGAGTTGGATTCATTTTGGTCAATATTAGATATTAAACATAATCTTTGTTTATTTTATGATTTATATATGTTGCCCTAAGTGTTTGAGGAAGGTATTGTTGTTTCAGGTTTGCTGAGAGAAAGTGGATTTGAGAGCTGAACACAAGACTGGGTCAAAGCTAGGATCAGACTCCAGTAAAAGGTATGTTCTCTAAATCTGTAATCTATTTCTTTTGTAAACACCTCTGTAATGACATAAGTACACTTACCTGTCACCCCAACCAAGTTGATAGTTTAGTTTCCTAGCTATAGGGTAGAAATATCCGCCAACAGACTGGCGACCATACTGGGGAACCAAGTGTTTTTGGCTTTAGGAAACCATTGTTTTTGGATGTCTTCTCGGTTTATTTTGATTCCTTCGATGTGTTAAGAACTTTTTTAGGTATCCTGTGTTTTTGGCTTGCCTGCTTTCATCGATTTTCATACCCTCCAAAGTCATTTTCCTAGCCTTTGAAATATGAGCGCTACTATTGCATATACACAGTAGCGCCCATACGCTACTGTACTGTATATACAGTAGCGCCCGTTTTGGCATGGGCGCGAGTTGCTCTACTGCACAGTAGAGTATATTTCCTGAAGCAGTCATTTTTTTATTTTTTCTTGCTTTTGGCCCTATGGAGACTTTCTGACTTTGTTGTAGGATTTTTGGGATGATTGCATAAGGTTTTTAATCATTGATTCAAGTCATAGAACCGCTCTTTAAAGTTTTTCCATTTTTTAAACCATTTGTTGGCCTTTGGATTTCTTTGAGACCTTTTTGACCTATTTGGAAGACCTAGTGGTGTTTGGTGACGAACATTTTCACTTGTTTTCAGACCCTGACTGCTTTTGCCCATTTACAAACCTGTACACTCCTGTGTCTGTTGTTTGTGGTGAAGTTGTCTGCTCTCTCCTATCCTTGTCCTTTGTTTAGGGTTTGGTCTTTGGTAGAGCTTCTAGGGTGTCTTCTTCTTGTCAAGTTTCATTTTTTCCCGGGACTTTTTGTCTTTTGATGGTCACAAGTGATTTTTTAATAACTGTAGGTTAGTTTCACCTCTCAGTTTTCTTCGTATTAGTAGGGCAGCCTGCTTGTCTACGTACTTGGCTTCGTGGTCTTGTTAGGGTTAAACACTTTAGGTCAGTCCTTGGGTGTTCTCTCCTTGGTTTTCTCCCACTTAGTGTCCAAGTTTATAGGTTTTTTCCTGAGTAAAAAAACCTGTAGATCAAGCCTTTCTCGAGTTAGATTTCGATAGCTGTAGGCTCAAGAACATTTGCCATACTTCCACTTTTTTGCATAAGAAGTTTATTTGGCTTTCCATTTTTTTTTATAGTTCTTTTTCGGTCATTGAAAAAGCAAAAAAAAAATTTGGTACTTTGAGTTAAATAGAACTTGTTTTTGTCAATGCAAAATAGCTTAGTATATTTTGTTTAATTCAAAAAGAAAACAAAAAATTAGTAGGAAAGTTTGCTTAGATTTTCATTTTTGAAAAAGATAGATGAAAAAGTAAAAAATAAAAGAGTTTTGTTGTAAGAAAATTTGAATATATTTGCATTTAGTTTTCTTGTTATAACCACGTTCACACACTCACTATCCCTTTTGCGTAATAAAAGCCCTTAAAATTTATTAATAAAATGAACTAGAAACCTTTTCTTTTTTAGGGCACACTACACCAACTAGTCTTGGTTAGGGTCTTGGGTTTAAATCACCTTAAACCACCCAAGATCACACATTGCGCAATAATCGTAGTGAGATTATCATTTAGGCAAATCCACTACACTCAAAAATTGCCTGGGAGCATATGCAGTAGGTCAATGTGAGATCGGTTTGTGGGAATACCTCTCCTACTTTCTGATTGAGCATACGCCAGGATTGGATAGCGTATTGGGGACTCTTTCGAGTTTCGGGCTTAGCTACCCTGCCCACGCTTTCTGATTCGACCGGTGACTGTTCCCCCAGGATTTTTCGGTGTTTTGGTATCCTTAGTATCAGACTTTTAGGTTCTTACACAGGTGACAGCAGAGGGTATATCTGCTGTACCTAGGACAGACGCGGGAGGAAATCCCTTGCAGGTCTTTGGGAGGGCGGTTGGGTGATTCCAGCGCTTGCACCCTTAGTCATTGTATTGTGGACCCCGGGTAACTGTTCTTCATCCTTCGTTGATCTGTTCTGGGCCCTCATCATCCCAGACTCTTCTCCGGAAGGCACCTTTGTTTGATTGGTTTGCATACTTAGGAATTTTTAGTTGGTGTGCTGTTTGCCCCCTAGTCTTAGTGGCCCCTAGGTTCTAGGTTGTTTATTGGATATCTATAATCACGGAGAATCAACAACTCCGTAGATCGAGAAGGATTCAAAACCTTCCTCCTATTAGAATAGAACCTATTCAACCAGCTACAAGACAGAGGGTAAACCCCAGTATTTCTTCAGAAATTACCTCTGAAATAGAACTGCTTGAAGAAATACTTATAACAGAAAACCTTGAAACTGAGGTTCCTGAGGAACCATCACCAGGTATTACAGATCAACAACCTTTTAATACTGTTAAGGTGGAAGATCTTACTTCCGCGGAGTATAGCACTCCTTTCAATCCTCCCTTAACTAACACTAGAATTCCGGTGCTGTTACCTGTTGGTTTCCAACAGCCTCTTTTCAGTGCAGATCTTTTGCTTCCCGATTATCTGATGACTAATACAGGAGGTGAACAAGGGGGTCCCCAAACTCCCACCTTAGGTATGAATACCAGCACAGTCAACCCTTCTTTTACTGCTACATCTAGTCAGGCACAAACTACATCTGTGCCTACTCCATCTTTCAGTTTTAACACTAGTACTTTAGGAATGCCTAGTTTCACAACAATGGCATCTATTCCCACGTCTACTGTTAGACCTAGTGGTATGGCTAACTGTGCAACACCGTCTACTTCACAACCTTTATATCAGATCCCTAGTACTTGGGTTTCCACACCTGTGGTAGGACCAAGTGTTTCAGCAAACATGCCAGTCATGGGTACCATGACTGCACCGTCCACATCAGCTTCGGCTGGTTTCAACAACTTTGTAGGCCCTAACTTGAATCAGGGTAGCATGCCTGCAAATAATGTTCCTTTTTCCTTATTCTCAGGGGGAGGGGGCAACTTTTTCAACCAGCAATATGGCGGGGCTAACACCCAGCCACAATGGACGAACCAACAAAGCACTAATCCGCTCTCGTACGGGTGGGGAAATTTTAATCATTCTTTCTCACAACAACAACAACTGGCAGGGGGCAACCCCTACCAACAAATACCTGGGGGTAACCCCTACCAACAGTTAACTGGGGGTAACCCCTATCAACAGTTGGGAGGTGGAAACTCCTACCAACACATGGCCGGGGGCAACCCTTATCACCAAATGGCTGGGGGCAACCCCTACCAACAATGTATGGGACAAACAATGGGTGCTTTCCCTTATCAAGCTTCATCTTACCGGCCTCGTCTACCTTTTCTGGCAACTTTGAATTTGCCAGACCTTTCGAAATTGACAAATGATCCTGTGTGTCATAACTCAGCATGGCCATCAGTTCCCACCAAATTACCTTCGGATATTCCCAAATTCGAAGGCAAAGCTGGTGAAGATCCTGGTGACCATGTCACTACCTTTCATTTGTGGTGTTCTTCAAATTCATTGAACGAAGATTCCATCAGATTGAGATTGTTTCAAAGGACCTTAACTGGTCCCGCGGCCAAATGGTACATTGAGTTACCTGCGGCTACTTTCTCTAGTTTTGGGGATCTGGCCACCGTCTTTTTGAACCATTTCCAACTTCCTGTTCGGTATGATGCCGGAACAGAACTTTTGTCTACTTTTAGACAAAACAAAGCCACTCACCTCTGACCACATTCAGGAGTGGCGAAGACGGAAGAGGCTCATAAAGGCCAATATCCCTCCAGAGTTCCTGCTCGAGTGGTACTTGAAATCACTCCTTCCTTATATTTCTAAGGAAGTAGCGACATCTGGAGTCTCCAATGAAGAAGAAGCTATCTTAAGGACTCAACAGTTAGACCTTGTATACGCACAATCTGGTTTACTGTATGAGATTATACCAGACGCACCGAGATCAAATACTGATCTAAGTAGACCCAAACCTGGACCACATGCTGACGGCATAGTGGGTTCGGTTAACTCTGCAGCTTTCGAAGCACTGACCAAACAGGTCCAAGCCTTAACTGTCAAACATTCGACTGCAGACATTGCTTCCGTCACAACCTCTCCTTCTACTTCTGAATCTGTTAATCAGGTTCAGAACAATCAAAAGGGCCCTCGGCAGCCCAACAACAAAAAGAAGGGCAAGAAAGGAGAGGGGAACCAACAAAAGCCCAAAAAAGATAATGCCGAAGAGGGTAATAAAGAGGAGAAGAAGGTTAGGTTCCCTTGTAAACTTTGCAAACAAAACCACCTTACTCATCAATGCCCTCTACTAGAAGAAGCCCAGAAGCTTTTGAAAGAGAAGAAGCCTGCCGTCTTGAAAGATCCATTTCCCAAAGGGCAAGGCTCCACTTCTGACACCTCCAAAACTGGGGGCACTTCACATGCTTCGGTTGATCAAACATTCATAAACATGGTCAACTCAGATGCACTTTTGCAAACCAGAGCTAAGAATTATACCCCGGAAACGCAGAGAAAGGATAAAGAGATTGCTGAATCCTCCACTCCACTCCACATACCTGTGGACCCAATGCCTAAGATTCCGAAAGGTGTCTTAAAGAGGGCATCGCACAATCCAAACACGCGGGCTGCTTCCAACTACAATGTAGTTGAAGATTTAGCCCAAACTCCTTGTGCCATGTCTACCTTAGAAGTCTTGCAGAGTTGTCCTTTGCAACGAAATGCACTTCTGGCAGCTATTGGGAGTATGGAGTCCTCCAACATGTCTGCGCGATTTGATATGACTGATGTCAAATACCGGTTGCCATATCACGTTTCCCTCCAGATTGAAGTCGTTCATGGTCCAATGACCATAAGACGAGCTGTAGTAGACGAGGGAGCGTCGACTTGCGTAATGTCTATTTCCTGCTGGAAAGCTCTAGGTTCTCCTGAGTTAGTCCCTTCCAACACAATGCTTACTGCATTTGATGGCAGAACTTTCCGTCCACATGGAGTTTTTCCATCATTTAATGTCACTTTGGCCGGTAAGACAGTTGCTGTTGAGATTGAAGTTCTGGACGCTCCGCTCGATTACAACATGTTATTGGGCAGGAGTTGGACTTATGCCATGCAAGCTATAGCATCGACAGTTTTTCGAGTGGTCATGTTCCCATTTGAAGGTAAGATCGTTACAGTCGATCAACTTTCTTTCACTCAAGGAAAACACCAGACTTCTATGGAAACCACGATTCCTATGATTGATCAAACCACCTCAGTTAGCGAGAGTTTAGGAGCAGGACTTTTTGGATCACTGATTGGCACTTTTGACCTACCCGCTCCTACTTTATTTGTTGGTACTGAAGGATGTTCATCGTCTGAAACTCCTATGATTAGTTCAACAACTGATTCCGAGTTTCTCTCACCTAATACAAACCCCTCCGTGCCTACCCCTGCTGTAGAAGTTACCCATTTGGAGTCTCATCAAACTACAACAGGACATATGTCGACCCAATTGGTGTCTGTTGAGTCAAATATAGATTGTGCCACTACTCAGATACCCAACCCAATTCATTCTCTCAACAGTTCAGGAATTACTTTACCTTCTGATGAAGAAATGTTAGAAGCTATGAATGACCCAAACCATCCTCGTGAACCTATAAATCGTGTGTCCTTCTTGTTTCCTTTTCTTCACTTATTAGAGAGAGGAGAATTTTGTTCACCACCCGATGAGAATACTGGTTTCACCCCTTCACAAGTTGCCATCGTTGAAGCACATAGAGCACATACCTCGTTGGTGAACATTTTTACTGGAGTTAACGGAAACATTTTCTTTGAAACGGGATGCTATCTCGATGAAATAATCCCGTATGATAACCTTTTCCGTGAGTTCCATAACACCTTTTCCCGGCCTCCTGAGGAAGATCCAGGCATTAACCCTACCTGAAGAAGTACTACGCCTAGGTTGAAGTACTTTTTCTTGTAACATAGCTGTATATTTTTGTATAGTTAGTTTTGTTATGTTCGTTAGGTGATCTGATGTGTGCTCCTCGTTTCATGTACCAGATGTCAACCGCACATTTCTTAGGATTTGCTGATGGCGCCAGTCGCCACACCTGTCAGTTGGCTGCAGCAGCTTGGGTCATTTATTCACCCGCTGACCAACTTGTCTCTTCGGGGGGGGTTTGTTTGGGACCTACCACGAACAATGTGGCTGAATACAGTGCAGTTATAGAACTTCTCCGAGATGCCCTCAGTCATGGCATTTCATACCTGGAGGTAAGGCTTGACTCACAACTAATTGTATTTCAGTTAACAGGTGTCTATCGGATCAGAGATCCAGGATTGCTACGACAGTTTCTACGAGTTAGATTATTGGAAAGACATTTTCATTCTATCAGATATGAACACATTCCAAGAAATTTAAACAATTTAGCTGATTCGTTAGCAAACTATGTGTTAGACTGGCATTTGCATCATACATTGTAAACAACATTCCACACATAAAATTTAAAAACACATTCACATGTAAATAACCGATACTGTATATATAACCGATACCGTATCAAAAAATATGGGTTTCGAGTCATGAGTCTCATAAGTCAAGTCATAAAAGTACAAAAGTTGGGCATGGCAGCCTCAAAAATATATACATATAATGTTTTTCTTCTCCTATGGAGAAGGAGGAACCTCCTCATCATCTACCCCATTACGGTAGCATATCACTAGTCTAGCAACCCTACGCAGTAATCTAAGCCATGCTGGGGGCACCCCAACAACATCCTCCTGCATGTCAACAGGTATCTGGTCCATGCGGCTGGTAGGAATCTCATGAGTCAGTCGACTCATTTTCCTCTCCAGGGTTCCCAGCATAGCTTCTGCTGCGGTGATATCAGCTGGCCTCACATAGATAGTAGGATGGCCCTCAGGACGAACAGGCCCAACATCTGCATTGAACACTTGATTAGAACTCCAAAACTCATTTCATAAAAATCAAATATTTGAAAAGTTTGAAAAAATTAAATAAATTCTCAAAAAGTAAACATACCAATATCTCCCCAGGCTCCACCTGGCGGAAGTACCAGCTCTGGGTCGTGACGAAAATCTAGTCCAGCATAGGGAAACTGCTCAAAAGCGGGAACTTGCCTCTCCCACCACCCCCAGAAGTCATCTGTATGGTAACAGTAGTGACTCTCCCCACCACCCTGGCGGAGAAAAATGTCACCCCAACGGCCTAGTCTGGGCTCACGGGGGTTAACCTGTGGTAATGGCATTCCCAAACTAATAGCAGGCATTCTCTCGAAGAAGAAAGTACACAAGATACTCCCGTACCCGAAATTCTTCATTGTACCAGATTTGCAACTTGTCAATTGATACTTCATGTTTGCCAACAAGCTAGTACTCCAATCATAAACATGCCCATGCAAGCACTGTACACCGACATGCATCGAGTTCCTAGAAGCTAAGTGTTGTGATGCACTACCGGATACCCGGTTGATCATGCTCACTATCACTTTCAGCGGGAGACCATCAATAGTTGAAATCAGGATTTGGCTTCCCGATTTTTCTGCTCCGGCAACACAGTAGGTGTTCACATACTCTTGCACTGATCGTGCACCCAAGCGAGATGTTCCTTTTAGATTGATTACGTCTCCTCTCCTTGAGAGACCAGTAATAAAATATATATCCTCAATGGCAAGCTCAAGAGTTTGCCCTCGGATGATGAAGGTATTTGTATCGACATCCCAATACTGAATCAATCTCCGAAACAACTTGTTTAGTGCCCGCATGTTTACGGTTCGATAAAATTTCAACAAACCGCATCTACGAAGTGCATGAAGGGTAGCAGGGTCTTGCATAGCTAGTCTATCCATGTCTTCATGCTCCCTTTCCCTCCATTGTAAGACCATCCTGCACAAAAACCCCAAAAATTTTGAGTCTCGGCGCTTTATTTTGGCTTTGCAAATGTGTACGCTACTGTGTATATTACACAGTAGCGTGTAGGCGCTACTCTGTTTGAGCAAAATAGCGCCCATTGCCTTTGTACGCTACTGTTATGTACATACAGTAGCGCCCGCGCATAAAACTTTATGAGCATTGCGTTTCGGGTCCTTTTTCCTCAAAATTTTAAAAATAAACCATTGAAATGCAAGTTGGGTTGATTTCTACTTACTTGGTGGAAGCAGTTTGGCGATTGGATGCTCCGTTCGATCACAAAGGAGATTTGAAATTCGTAAAAATGTGCCCAATGTTTGCCCTACAACACAAAATGCAAATTGATTTGTTAATATTGAAATTATATATATAATTGGATTTTAATTTTTACCCATATTTTTCAATTTTCTATAGTTTCAAACATTTTCAAAAACCATAATTAATCAATTGAAACACAAAATAAGGTATAAAATTGATCCAAGTTCAATTTTCATTCAAATGTTGTTGAATTCGTCTCCTGACCTCAAATTTCTTAACGCTAAATCTTGTCAATTAGCTAAACATTTCAAATCCATATATTCTTTAAGATTTTTGCGTCATCAACTAATATTTTGTTGGAAACCTAGTTTTTGGCAGGACATGAAGTTACGATCTCAGAAGCTGACCTTTAAGTCATTTTAAGCCCTTGTTTGGACTATTTAAACCTAAACAAGATTGCCGAGCAGACTTGTCCTCTTCGATCTCGTTAAAGTATCCGAAGGCTCATCCACTCAGGTATAGAATTACCCCTTTTCCGGGCCTCAGTGGATTAACTACGGAAAAGGTATACTCTAGGTATACGTCAGTATGCGCTAGAAGAGTTCTCCTTTCATTGTTTTATACTTTTTCGGGGGAGGAGACTAACTATACGAAAAAGGACTTTCTAGAGTCTCTCTTTAGGGTTTTCAGACTCTCTAAATATGAAAATACCAAGCGAGCATTCACCTACTCGGGCTCGATGTGAAATCCACGAGAGGGTAAGTAGAGGACTGTTTAAGTTTTTCAACTCTATAAACAAGAAAACACTGCCGAGCACAGACCAATCCGGGCTCGATATAAAATCCACGGATAGGTGAAAAGAGGATTGTTTAAGTTTTTCAGACTCTATAAACAGGAAAACACCGGCGAGCATTAATCTGCTTGGTCTCGATACTAAAATCCACGAGCAGATATATGGAGTTATTGTTTAAGTTTTTCAGACTCCTTAAAATTGAAAACACCGGCGAGCAAGAACCGATCTCGGCTCGATATTAAAATCCAGAGATCAGTACATATAGAGTAATCTTCTATCTCTTCTTCGAACTCTTTAAATTATGAAGAAGGTACTGAGTCTTCCTCCCATGGGCTCATTAAATTATTTACATGGTTGGACCTATTGAGTTTTCATTCTTTCTTGGACTCATTAAATCCACAAGAAGGGTATTCTTTTATCTAAAAAGAATAAGGAACGGGAAAACACATCATATCTTCTTTGTTAAAGGCAGTATCAGTCAAGTCCTATCCTTGAACACAGCACCTACTTGAGTCTATCTTGTCGGTTGGGTTTAGTTTTTGGCCTTAAGGTGAACCTTTCCTCTGAGTTATTTACTCCCCCGGTTGGTTATTCTTCCAACCATATGGAGGGTCTGCTAATGTCTCTTACATTTCAGACTTATTTACCCCATTATGTCAAAAACTGCCTGAGTCACTTTGTGTCGTGCTCAATGTTCAAGGATATACTCTGTGTCGGCCATTCTGCAGTTTACCTTGACCTCATGTGTCGGCCTTCCTAGTGTCAGTCTTGTTACATATCGTTTCGTATCAGCTCTTACCAGTTGAGTGTTCCTCGAGTTGGATGATGGAGGATGCCTTAAGGCCTCCCTTCCAACGGACTTCTTCCCATCGACATCAAATCATTATTCTGGGATTGAAGTTTAGAGTTTCGGTTAGTACCTTGGAGATTGCAGTCACCAGTGGCAATTTTCCTCGCTGTTGAATGATGAGAATACATCAATGTCTCTTCTTCGACAGGATTCCCAAGTGTTCGACTCCAAGTCCATCTATTCACATTTGGCGAATCGTACTTGGTACCTTGGAATCCATTATCATTATCGATGGAAGTCCTCGCGTTTGTTAACGGTATACATCAATGACCGGTAATCAGACGATGCCCTCCATGTTCGACTATCAGCTCATCTACTCACATGGCTCGGGTTTGTACCTAGGGTTGTTATGGGATGAAGACCTTGGGATTTTGATGACATAACCCCATTTTGTTATCACCCAAGTTGCGCAAGACTGAGCCTCACTTCTATACGGCTCTCCATGAGACATAGATCCAGTGTGTTGTTATGGCTATGATCTCTTAGTTTGACATGGATCCACGCTTGTATTTCAAGTGGCCATGCTTTTATATACATCTCCTTGTTATGTATCGGAGATCATGTTGTATCACTCTACACATCTATACGATGTCAACAATGTAATTGCTCGCTGACCTTGATTTTTGTTGCAGGTTTCTTGCGACTTTGTTCTGCGGTTCTGTGCTCTCTCTCTGGTTTTGGATTATAATGTATTTCGGCCATCGCTTCCCTCTGACTTCATACATTAGGGGGCATTTGTTATAGGTCAAACTTGCACCTCTCCGTCCGTGATCATCCTGAGCTGCTGATCACACAAAAGGACAACTTGGATGGAGGAGCATGTTGACCTCGGATGTTATTACAACTCATCCCATTTCCTGAGAATACTGGAAAACATACAAAAATACCATTTTGAGGCATGAGCGCTACTCTACTTAAAGAGACTAGCGCCCATACGCGACTCCAGTGCATAATAGTAGCGCCCATATCAATGTATACGCTACTCCTTCTTATCAAAGTAGCGCTCACAATTTAAAACTAAATGAGCGCTATTGTTTAAACAATAGAGTAGCGCCCTATACGCTACTCCACTGTGTAATAGTCGCGTGTACCTTAAAAAATGATTAAAAAATATATTAATCCATCGAAGAGGATTAGTTGAAGACAGTTTCTTAACTTCCCCAACCTCCTCATCGACTTGAACTGCTTCCTTAAACCTATAAATTCCTAGAAGACTAAGGGAGCAAGGTTAGAAGAAATTATGAATGCAAATGATTACTAAAGAATGAGAGGATGAGTTAATGGAGAAACTGTTGCAGAAGACATTCAGACCAGAGCAGAGCCAGAGCCCAGGATCTAGTTGCAGGAGCCTGCTTCATTATCAGGTATATTTGTACTGCATACTATTTTGACAAATAAAGGTTGAAGTGTTTCCTTGTTCCAATCTGAAGGTGTTATAAAATGGCATTTTGAGTTGGATTCATTTTGGTCAATATTAGATATTAAACATAATCTTTGTTTATTTTATGATTTATATATGTTGCCCTAAGTGTTTGAGGAAGGTATTGTTGTTTCAGGTTTGCTGAGAGAAAGTGGATTTGAGAGCTGAACACAAGACTGGGTCAAAGCTAGGATCAGACTCCAGTAAAAGGTATGTTCTCTAAATCTGTAATCTATTTCTTTTGTAAACACCTCTGTAATGACATAAGTACACTTACCTGTCACCCCAACCAAGTTGATAGTTTAGTTTCCTAACTATAGGGTAGAAATATCCGCCAACATATGTGCAACCCTGAGATTCGTAAGGCAGGGTATGGGCTTTTTTTTGCTCGTCCCATAAGCCACCCTACCTCATGGGAATTCTAACTCTCTCGTCCCCATTCCATCGTGGACCATCTAGGCATGAGTTTGGAGGGAGGTAGAACCATAAAATAGTGACTTGGGAGAGGTCACGTTTTGGGTGCCAAGACCCCTTGAAAAATTCATGTGGGAAGAGAAATACGATGGGGGATCATTCAAGCTTCAATTGGGAGAGAAATCGCATACCCAGTAGGGAATAAAACCAAAAATTGTAGACCCAGCTGTGAGGAAGAAGGAAAAATCATGATCCTGAGGGAATCAACATTTTGGAGTGCCAAGACCCCTCAGGAAATTCACGCGGGAAGTGAAATCCGATAGGCGGATCCATAGACTGAACTGTGGGGCGAATATGAGAGGGTTAGATGCCCCGAACTCCATAGGAGAACCCTGATTTGGAATCCCGAAAGGGAAGCAGCGGGACAAATCCATTCATCCGCAACCCTGAGAAGATCCAAGAGAGGATCGCAAAAATCCATTGGGGAAACCTAGATTTGATAGTCGGAAATCCAGTTGCGGACAAAGCCTTTGGCCGCAATGTTGAGGAGATCCGAGAGTGGATCGCAGTGGGAAAGAGACTAGGGGGATTAGACTTCTTGATAGAGCCATTGAAGGATCATTTATCCATGGTTTAGAAGTTGGGATCAGCCATGCCTTTCCAGGTCAACGCTGAGGGAAGGGGCACCTGAGGGACTGTGCAGCAGAGAAGGGGACCTTACTCAGGCTGAGAGTGGAGGTGATGGGGGTGCCTAGACTGTCTGAAGCCAACTAGATATGCATGTAGCTCTGTGGCTGAGCTTATTGGCTTAGAAGCCTCCTACCCTATCTCCCCATTTGCTTGACAGAGCCAGCTGTGTGCTAGATGACCCTAAATGATTGTGAATCCAAGGTTGTGAGTGGACCTTAGTAGTTCCTCCTTAGTGGATACATAGCCCCAGGTCGGGGGTGGTCTCTGAATGCTGAAAGAATATAGGTTGGGCAGAGACCTATGGTTGGGTTGGAACGTTTCAGTCCATAGCCAATTTCTTGGTGATTTCATCTAAAAGGATAAGTGTTCTTTGTGATTCATATCATGTTTATTCTATGTGTTTTACTTATGTAATGATTTAATTATTCATGACTGTTATTGATATGTGGAATGCATGATAGATATGTGTGTCGTTAATGCTTCATTAAGCTGTGTTTATTTGAGTATGCATATGCATCCATGTGTTTTAATGAATTTGTTCATTGATGAATGGGGCTAAGTCTTATTGAGGCCGAGGAGGTTCAGAATGTTCAGTCATGACTTTGGGGGAGGAATAGACACCCCCCTGCTATGTTCATGTTCCCTTTGAGGGTCTGGAGTGATGGGATGAGACATGACAGAGTAGTATAAAAACCCTTACAGAGTGGTAAAGATGACTTGATGAAGTTTGGGGTCACCTGTTGGAATGGAATAAGGAAAAATTCAGAGTCCTCAGGTGTGGTAGCGGATCATACAGTTGCATGGGGCTCACCGGGAGCTTTCTAATGATACCAAGTTTTCCAAAAATAGAATTAGGATGAGGAAGTAATCAACTTGAGAAGTTGGCAGTAACAATGTTATTTGGTTGACTTCCGACCTTCCAAAACCACAGTGCCGACTGCGGATTTTGGAAGTCGGAGACATAATTTCTCAGCATGCTATGTTGGAGTTCCGATTCCTAACTCCCGCAAGATGGATTACGAAGTGCGGAAGTCGGAGGAGTAATTTTATCAGGAGTTTTAAATTTAGAGTCCCGACTTCTGACTCCAGGATCGCAGATGGCGGATTGCGGAAGTCAAAGATGTGGTTCGGCGAAGCAGAGAAATTGGTGTTCCGACTTTCTGACTCCCACATCGCGGATTGAGGAGTACAAAAGTTGGAAGTGTAAATATTCAAAGTTCGATATTTGGTGTTCCAAATTTCCGACTCCTGCATCGCGGATTATGTAGTATGTATGTCGGAAGCATAAATCTTCGAAGTTGAATATTTGGTGTTCCGACATTCCAACTCCCTCATCGTGGATTGCAGAGTGCGAAATGAGGAATCATAAATCTTCGAAGTTGGATATTGGGTGTTCTGTCCTTCCAAATCTCACATTGTGGATCGTGGAATGTGGAATTCAGAGGTGTATTTATTCGACATTGTGTACTTTTTATTCCGCCTTTCCGATTCCTACATTGTGGATTGCGGAAGTCAGAGGTGTAATTCTTGAAGTGGCACATTGGAGTGTCGACTTCCGAATCATATAGTGAGGATTGCGTTTCATACCCCTAGTTTTGACTTGGAATGTATTATCCAAACTTATGTAAATGATGTAAATATGCTAGTGTGAATTCCTAGTGTGGAGCTAAAGGCCAAGGCCCGACTAGTGAATGTATAGACATTTTCGATGTTATATTTTATTTGGACTGTTTGGTTGGCTTTTATGCTGATTTAGAATATATGTAAATATTATGCTGAAAATTAATAAAGTGGTCCGACAATGGTTGTGTAAAGAGAACCAAAGGGACTATGATTCCACCAGAGGGGAAGAGGAAGGGGGCCTATGGGAAACCAAATCCTATGTTGGCATGTTTCAACCTTAGAACTCACCCAAAATTCTGCCATATGATGAGAATAAGCCAATTATGTCCTTTTTTTACAATAAGTTTTCCAATCATTGATTGCACATGTGAGGTTGGTGGGAAAAGTCACTTCATGTATTTATTGAAGCATGGGGGTTGTGACAGTTATGTCAGTTGTCAGCAATCCTATCTCTTCGATGGTCAGAATCCATGTCAGCTATCTTTTTACCCTTACCTCATATCCTTAGAGTCAACACTCTTTTAATCATTATTCCATTCGCATTCTCTTTCATGCAAGTTGCTACACTACGTAGAGTTATTCGATTGTTGTTTATGTCCATTACTAGATTGTTTGTTAAACCCAAAAATTTGAATCAGAAGACATAGTTGCATCTTTGGAAGGGAAAATAGTTGGTTGTAGGTGAGCAAAGACGTTGGGCAAGCTAGGAACCTCACCCATCAATTTCTGCTGCTTGTAGGTGCTTGAGAAGTCACAATTCAAGGCTATAGGTGGTTCTATAGAAGCCATATCAGGTTGGACTTATTCTATGCACACACTAGAAGCACCCAACAAGATGGATCGCTTAAGAGAACCGTACATCGGTGAAGGGGATGCCTAAGCTAGAAGGGTGTGGTGTACTGGGGCAAGTATTATGGAAGCCAAGGCTGGGATGGCTAAGTGAGACCCCAGTAGAGCTCTGTATGAGAATTTGGCTAAGCACATAAAGAAAAATGGATGGTGGGATGATAAATAGAATCTTGTAGGTGTTTCCTTTTCCCTGGTGGCCTCATAGCCTAGCTTAGGGGTGGCCTCCTAGTAGAAAGAGTATATGCTGGATGGAGTGTTTATGGTTGGGTGGAAAAGTGCTCTTACACAGCCAATATCTTCGATATGCATTTCTTAAAGATAAGTACTCTCATGTATTTGAATCTGAACTGTTTTATTTGATGACTGTGATGTTTATGCTTGTATTTGCATATTAGATGTGCATGGTTAGACTTTAATTCCATTGTGCATGTTTAATTACACTTCTGCACACATTACATTGGTTGAAAATCGTATTATGCATTTGGGGTGAATTTTTAGAGCCCATATTTTCGCTAACGTCCCCTCTCAATGGTCAGATTGGGTGAGGGGGATGTTACAAAGTGGTATTAGAGCTTATCGTTGCAATGTCGGAGCTTTATGGGCCAAAAATCACGATCTACAGTTTAAAGGATAAAAAAATGGCTGTGCAGGTTTAAGTTCTATTGAATGACACTTAAATGGAAGTTAATTGGCTTGGAGTAAGTTTGAAAACAACTTCGAAACTTTCCCCATTATTGACCAATAAAAACCTTGCATAAACCCAAAATTTTGAAATTTGGGAAAATCTAGTTGGGCCCCACCCGTTTCAAGTGGCAGGGTGACGTGGAGGAGCCACGTGGGCAGGAGGTCCAATGTGGAGTATTTGTGCAGGAAAAGGGTGTGATGTGGACCAGCCACATTAGAACTGGGTGTACAGGTAACCGTAAGGGATGAAGTGCGAAAGCGGTTTCGCAATGGTAGAAGGAGGTTTCCCTTACCACCCTCCCAACTTGCGAAATAATATGGTGCTGAGATGTGGAGGGTAGTTTTGTATTTCACAGCCACCCACCACTCCGTCCTAGTGCTCATGTTGGTGATGTGAAATGGATTTGGGTCATTGATCTTTTCACCGCTCGATCAACAACCGTTGAACTTTTCCACCGTTTAACTGTATTCCAACGGTCACTTCGCAGTGTTTATTCCCTTGCTTATTTTTTGAGTAGAACCTACCTCCACCATAGATCTCAATTTCCCCTTCAGTATGAACCGTTGATCTATAATATTTTTGCATAATGCGCCAACAACAAGGTACATGTCTTCTGAAGGGTGCGAATCAGAGTGAACGTGGCATTTTTCACAACCGATTCTTAGGTGCCCAAAATTGAAAATTCCAGTTGATCTTATGTGCTAGATTGCGTGAAATCGAAGGATTTAAAAATAAAAATAAAAACGAGGTGCTGCCCTCAACCCATAGGGGGGAAAGCCCCCTTTACCCCTCTCATCCCCCCCTCATACATCATTGAGTATGAGAAAGTTATGTGTTTGTCAATTAGGGTTGTTCCCAGGTTGCATGAAGATTAGTGTTATAATTTTCTAAGACTGTAACAAATCTAACAAATGTGGTTATAAATTTTTTTGTAGATTCAGACTCCTATCAGTGACAGTTAATTGTCAGCATTTCAGTCTAGTGCATTTGGGAAATATCTAATCTTGGTTGTGCCAACATGAAGAGTATCATCATGGAGGATGCACAAGATCCTTATGAGGTTGAGGAATATGCAATGGGAGAGAATGTATAGGTTGATAATGGAGAGACAAAATCTAATGGTAGAAGAAACCGAGAAAATCCCCTAGACATGGAAGAAACCATGAGGAGCCTAAGGATGGAATTGCAGGGTTGCAAAGCAGACAATGAAAGGCTGATCAGTGCCCAAGAGGATCAAAATCAGTTGAATGCATCTATGCTTCAAAGCTTGACAGGCATCCAAAGGAAGATGAACCATGGCCATAATTCAGAAAAATCAGGAAAAGAGTGGGGGTAGCTCAAGGAGGCATTCCCACAATAGATCCCATAGTTCAAGAAGGATTTCTAGAGATAGGACATACACTCCAAAAATATCTTCTAGTGAGTCATCCTACTCTAAGTAATCCATTGAAGGTTCAAGCTCTTCATCTCATAAGATTAATAGTAATATGTATTCCAAGAACAACTCTCATGGAGAATTTATGAAGGCCAAACCTCATACCTTTGATTGTGAGGTTAAATCTGTTCATGAAGCTGAGGCTTGGATTCTTGGGATGAGGAAGTATTTCCAAGTCCAATACTATTCAGGAAACATGAAGGCATGAGAGGCTATCTTCAATCTAAATGGAAGAGCATCTATATGGTGGGAACACCTTAGATAAGTAAAGAGGATCAATGAAAGGAATATTGTGTGGAAGTAGTTCAAGAAGTACTTAAAGGAAAAGTACCTTTCTGACATGTACTACAATGACAAAATCAAAGAGTTCCATGAGATGAAATTGGGACAAATGACTATAGAGGAATATGCCAACAGATTCTTAGAGCTGCTGAGATATTGCAAATACATCAGGGATGATAAGGTGAAAATTCAACATTTTCTAAGTGGACTGCCCCAGTCATATAAAGATAGAATTGATTTTGATGAACCTCGAACTCAAGAGGAAGCCATAAGAAATGCCAAGTATTGTTATGATAAAAAAAAAGCAAACCCGAATTCCATAATGCATGGAAGGATAAGAAAAAGGAAAAGTTTGACCAACGGAAGAAGGGGTTCAAGCCTCCTCAATTCAGAAATCAACCAAGGAATCCACCACAGGGTGTGATTAATATAGCTAGGCTATTGGGAGACAAGCCAAGAGATCCAAGAGAGTGTTGGTTGTAGATTACCTTCTTGAGGTTTCCAATGTAGACCTAGGTACTTCGTAGTTCAAGGAACCAACAAAACCCCTATTCATCGGCCCTTTCGGCAACAGGCTGCGTGCAGCCTGAGGTCTCACCCAAGGAGAAGCTGAGGGGGTGGTTGAGGAATCAAGTTTCCACAACTGGGTGACGTGATGGGGGGAAAGGATGATAAGCAGTGCAATTCCTATGGGTTGCGTAGACAACAACTGCGCGAACCTTTTGTTCCGCGTTGGGTATTTCAGCTCACAATTGTGCTTGGGAACTTGCACCTCTACTAAATTTGCGATATAGGATACCTCTGCGTTACGACAGTAACCTATCAACATCTTACCTCACAGCAACTTCCAATAACTCGGTGCTGTTTGGATATCCCCATCATCTTTTTCAAGATCTTGCATGCAATTAGGGTTTGCATGCAAATTCCAGGGTTTGCATGCACTTTGCATGCATCCCAATCACCAGGTTGATGCCTCCAGCACCTTAGCCACCTTATTCTAGCACCCGAGAGCCACTTACTTCAGAGTTTTAGCCCTCCTAGTCAAGAAGGCACCAACTTCTCACCTACTGCCAGAGAAGGGCGCACTTCTTCACCTACCACTGCAGTTCCACTTCAGTTACACTCAATTAGCTTTGATTCTCCCTGATTGGAGGCTAGTTTCACTCTCGACAGACTGTTTCACTCCGTTGGACCTCCAGATTGACTAGATGACTTGTTCTGACTTTAGTTAGCCTCCCATGCGCACTCCACTGATCCCACTTCCCTATATCAATGCTACACACTTCAGTTACACATGACACACTCAGTTAGACTCAGATTGACACCTGGATGACTGGTTCTTGTGCATTGATGACCACCATTGATTGATGATGAGGACTCCTAGTTGGAGTCAAGCTACTCCATTCAGTGATTCGAATGACCTCCTTAGGAAATTTGAATTGCTCAGTCTTTGTTAGATTATTGTATTGTAATTATTCACCCTTATTGGGATATTGAGCACTGTGCATGTTTTACACAGTTTTACACCATATTTTCTATGTTCATTTGTTGTGATTGATTTACTTGTTAATTAGATCTACTGTGACTAATTTTACATGGTATCAGAGCCATTGCAGGGACAAGATCTCTTTTCTACAGGTATTTCTACAAGAAGATTTGAGTGAATTGCTCAAAAATTACAAAAGTTTTGGCATGAAAGATATCAAGGGTATTCGCTCTTGTGCATGAAAAGCTTGAAAATACTTCCAATACCACTCCAGAAGCTTGAGTTTCCACATAAATCCTGGATCTGATAAATTGGACCCATTCAACATTGTTTGATCTCCAATCCCAGGTGTGATGCAACTCTAAAAGGTGTTAAAATTCAATATGCTAAGACAGAAAATAGCAGCATTACATTCCATTTCACAATAATAGCATATACAGGATCACTGAAGAAACAACAAGCATAGCATAAACACAAGAGACACAGATTTATCCTGGGAAACCCTCATGGGGTAGAAAACCCAGCAAAGCTTTCCTCAATAAGATGATAAACCAAAATACAATATGTGCTCCCTCCTTCTAATCCTCCTTAGCAAATCTCCCAGACAAGTGCTCCTCTTTTCATAAGTGAGTGAGTGTATCAAATAAGGAACACACCTCCTCTATTTATACACTACTCTGACATATATTTTACACAAGTACATGTAGGCTTGTGTTTAACCATTAGGTTAAATACCCTATTATAACTGACTGGGCCGACCCCCACATGGTGGGTCTAATAACCCTAGTTACCACAACTTCTCGGAGGAATAAACATCTCCGGATACATAATAAAATCACCTCGGAGGGATGGAACATCTCCGGAATAAATAATGTATAAATATAATTTTCTTAGAATTTACAATATTCAACACTCCCCCTTAACGAGAAGGATATTATAAAAACATCTACAGGAGCAAGGAGTCATTCATTACATCATCTATATATCATTGGAAGCTTTCTTCAATTCATCATCATCAGTAACTTGACTAGTTACTGGAACATCAACATCATCAGAGTTGATAGTACTCAATCATGAGCATCGTCATCACACGATCAACATCATCGTCATCATACGATCATCAGCATTGTCATCACACGATCATCAGCATCATAATCAACATCGTCATCATACGATCAGCAGCATCGTCATCACACGATCATCAGCATCGTCATCAGCATCGTCATCATACGATCAGCAGCATCGTTATCACACGATCAGCAGCATCGTCATCACATGATAAATCCAGTTCTCTTTAGGACCTATGTCCAAGGATGATGCAATCCAATCATGTACCTTTTGAACCGAAGTCTAGGGACGATCCAGTCCTATCAATTTTTGGAGACCTCATGTCTACGGCTCAGTTCACAGGACCAAAGTCCAAGGATGATCCAATCCTTACCGTACATTTAGGACCACGTCCAAGGATGACTTAATCCTCCACCGTACATTTAGGACTACATCCAAGGATGACTTAATCCTCCACCGTACATTTAGGACTACGTCCAAGGATGACTTAATCCTCCACCGTACATTTAGGACCACGTCCAAGGATGACTTAATCCTCCACCGTACATTTAGGACCACGCCCAAGGATGACTTAATCCTCCACCGTACATTTAGGACCACGTCCAAGGATGACTTAATCCTCCACCATACATTTAGGACTACGTCCAAGGATGACTTAATCCTCCACCGTGCATTTAGGACCACGTCCAAGGATGACTTAATCCTCAACCGTACATTTAAGACCACGTCCAAGGATGACTTAATCCTCCACCATACATTTAGGACTACGTGCAAGGATGACTTAATCCTCCACCGTACATTTAGGACCACATCCAAGGATGACTTAATCCTCCACCGTACATTTAGGACCACGTCCAAGGATGACTTAATCCTCAACCGTACATTTAGGACCACGTCCAAGGATGACTTAATCCTCCACCGTACATTTAGGAATCCTCAATCATACATTTAGGACCACGTCCAAGGATGACTTAATCCTCCACCGTACATTTAGGACTACGTCCAAGGATGACTTAATCCTCAACCGTACATTTAGGACTACGTCCAAGGATGCCTTAATCCTCAACTGTACATTTAGGACTATGTCCAAGGATGACTTAATCCTCAACCGTACATTTAGGACCACATCCAAGGATGACTTAATCCTCCACCGTACATTTAGGACTACATCCAAGGATAACTTAATCCTCCACCGTACATTTAGGACCACGTGCAAGGATGACTTAATCCTCCACCGTACATTTAGGACCACGTCCAAGGATGACTTAATCCTCAACCGTACATTTAGGACCACGTCCAAGGATGACTTAATCCTCCACCGTACATTTAGGACCACGTCCAAGGATGACTTAATCCTCAACCGTACATTTAGGACCACGTCCAAGGATGACTTAATCCTCCACCGTACATTTAGGACTACGTCCAAGGATGACTTAATCCTCAACCGTATATTTAGGACTACGTCCAAGGATGACTTAATCCTCAACCGTACATTTAGGACTATGTCCAAGGATGACTTAATCCTCAACCGTACATTTAGGACCACATCCAAGGATGACTTAATCCTCCACCGTACATTTAGGACTACGTCCAAGGATGACTTAATCCTCCACCGTACATTTAGGACCACGTCCAAGGATGACTTAATCCTCCACCGTACATTTAGGACTACGTCCAAGGATGACTTAATCCTCTACCGTCCACCAGGGAATTCATTCTCGAAGACATACGTCTACGGCTCTTCTTTCGGACTGAAGTCCAGGGATGATACAATCCCCTCACATGTTCACCAAGAACTTCATTCTCGAAGACATATGTCTACGGCTCTTCTTTCGGACTAAAGTCCAGGGATGATCCAATCCCCTCACATGTTCACCAAGAACTTCATTCTCGAAGACATACGTCTACAGCTCTTCTTTCAGACTGAAGTCCAGGGATGATCCAATCCCCTCACATGTTCACCAAGAACTTCATTCTCGAAGACATACGTCTACGGCTCTTCTTTCGGACTGAAGTCCAGGGATGATCCAATCCCCTCACATGTTCACCAAGAACTTCATTCACGAAGACATACGTCTACGGCTCTTCTTTCGGACTGAAGTCCAGGGATGATCCAATCCCCTCACATGTTCACCAAGAACTTCATTCACGAAGACATACGTCTACGGCTCTTCTTTCGGACTGAAGTCCAGGGATGATCCAATCCCCTCACATGTTCACCAAGAACTTCATTCTCGAAGACATACGTCTACGGCTCTTCTTTCGGACTGAAGTCCAGGGATGATCCAATCCCCTCACATGTTCACCAAGAACTTCATTCACGAAGACATACGTCTACGACTCTTCTTTGGGACTGAAGTCCAGGGATGATCCAATCCCCTCACATGTTCACCAAGAACTTCATTCTCGAAGACATACGTCTACGACTCTTCTTTCGGACTGAAGTCCAGGGATGATCCAATCCCCTCACATGTTCACCAAGAACTTCATTCTCGAAGACATACGTCTACGGCTCTTCTTTCAGACTGAAGTCCAGAGATGATCCAATCCCCTCACATGTTCACCAAGAACTTCATCAAAACATGTGTCAATCATGTATCCTCATCTTCAAAACATGTATAACAAAACATGTATCCTCATCATCAAAACATGTATAACAAAACATGTATCCTCATCATCAAAACATGTATCCTCATCATCAAAACATGCATAACATCTATCATCAAAAGCATGTATACATCTATCATCAAAAGAAAAAATATAAGATTCCTAAATCTAAATAATTCTAAGTAACTAGGTGCAGTAAATAGGTAACCTCATCATTGATGAGACAGACTTGTTATCAGATACTATGCTACTCCCCCTTTCGAGGAGGGTCTTTTTGGAATATACCAAGCTTGTCTCGGAAGTATTCAAACTTTACCTGAGATAGAGGTTTAGTCAAGATATCAGCAATCTAATCCTCAGTGCTTATATACTCGAGCTTGATAGCTCCTCTCTGCACCATATCTCGTATATAGAAGTATCGGATCTCTATGTGTTTTTTTTTTTTTTTGACTTATTGTGGAATAAAAGATTTTCTATCTTGATGCAGTTTTGAATGTCACACATAATCATAGTGGAATCCATTTCTAAGTCAAACACTCCATATAATAGCTTCTGAAGTCACACTGCTTCACAGCTGTCAGAGCAGACAGCTATATATATTCTGCTTCAGCAGTACTGAGAGCCACACTAGATTGTTTCTTGCTGAACCATGAGATCATGGAAGATTCAAGACTATAACATCCACCTGATGTACTCTTTCTGTCTGAGGCACTTCCTACCCAATCAGAATCTGAGTAACCATGTAAACGGAGTTCATGACCTCCAAGATAATATATACCAAAATCTAATGTATCTTTTAGGTACCTCACTACATGCTTTGTAGCTATTAAGTGAACCTTTCTAGGTTCTACTAGATACTGACTTACGGTATTTGCAGCAAAGCATATATCTGGCCTAGTATTTGTTAAATACATCAATGACCCAATGATTTGTCTATATAGGGTTGGGTCCACTAAATCCAATGAGTCATTAACTAATAACTTCAAGTTGGAGTCCATGGGAGTGGCCATGGATTTATACTCCAACATATCAAATCTTTTTAGAAACTTCACAGCATACTTACCTTGATTTAAAAGATTCCTTTTGGATCTTGTCATACTTCTAGACCTAAGTAGTGCATTAATCCGAGATCTTTCATTTTCATTTCTGCAGCCATTTTCATGATCTATTTCTCATTCCTTGTCAGAAAGAGATCATCGTCATACAATAATGGTATGATAGGTTCGTCATCCACAACCTTAAGGTAATGGTTAGGATCAACTTTACTTCTGGTAAAGCCCAAGCTTTGTCATGAAGCTATCAATTGTCCATTATTCACACTCTGCATTGAGTGATCTTCTGCATATCTATCTGTGCCATCTCTCGTCATATGGGTCTACTAATATGAGCCTCAAAATCATTCGAACTCTGTGGTGAGTTCCTTCTTGCATCCATGTCATATGTGTATCGAAGCCATATTCAACCTTGTAGCAAAGGTTGAGATCCACATTACCCATGATGATCATTAAGCTCATCAATTGACTACCAATCCTGGGTACCCATACAGAACCTGATTCACACTTCTTCTTTAATTACACCATTAAGAGAATGGTCTTATCTAGCCACTTGGAGCAAAACATCTCATCATGATTCTCTTCCTCTTTCTAAGAGAATCTTCTAGCCACAAGCCTTCTATAGTGTGTTTGATTTGTAAAACTTTTGTTGAACATCCATCGCTTGTTCAGTGTTCATCATTCATCATGATCTTTCCTACAAATAAAAATTAAGTACATGATTAGTAATACTTCATAATCATCAAATCATATTGACATGATAACCTATTATGCATACAGATATCATTTACATAGTTATGCAACTATTTTGACCAATACTTTGGCACAACACTTTCCCATATCCTGTATGCATACAGTGGCTATCTAGATGCCTTCCATCTCTACCAGAACATACTATTGAGAGTGTGCACAGCTCTCAGCATGTCAGTAAAGAGGTTTCATTCTAGACAAGCAACAATGGAATGTTTGTCCAACTTACCAATCATATGCATATTAGTAGCATGATATATTCTAGGAATACAAATATGCATACAAGCAATATCATTTACTATTTCTAATAACAACTCAAATACTTATCTTTTATGTTTGTGTCGTTGCCTCCCGCTTTATCTTCTGTATGTCTTCTGAACTTCTATTCATTCTGTACCACTCGTAAGTGGATGAGTCTTTGTCTTCATGTTGTCATGGTCATGGAACTTGATTTGTCTTTTGTGATGTACCTGTCAAGACTTCTTGTAGTCTTCTTATGTAAGGCCTTAGCCTCAACTCCCCCTGAAACTTGATCTGGAGCTTGATTAGGGTTTGCTAGAGAAACCCTAAAAATTCAATCTTTGACTTTCATACTTCTGAATGGATGGAAGGATGTGTCTTGCTGAGTTGATCAAACTAGCATACTTCAATTTTGAAATTTCCAAAATTTGACCCCTCAAAATTGCCTTCAAAATTTCTGGATCTTCTGGACAGGAACCCGAAATAGGGCTTGATGAAGCCCACCCTTCTGTCCAATCAAAAGGTTTGATCCAAGGCTCTAAACTCTTATTTTTCTGAGGAGCTTCCAGCCGTGGTTACAGACTTCAAAAATTCCAACTTTTGCTGAAGCCCTAATTTTCCATCTTTCTGATCAAAATCCCGAACTAGGGTTTGATCAAGCCCGGTCTTCTACTCAACCAAAAAATTCGATCTTGGTCTCTAAATTTTGATTTTCCTGAGTAGCATTCAGCCGTGGACTCCAATTCCAAAAATTCCAACTTTCTCCGAAACCCTAAATTCCGAAAGCCATGAATGAATGTGCTAAAAAAAATAATTATGTTTTGACAGAAATATGTACCTGATTGTTTCTGCTGTAACTCTGAATTTTTCGATCCACAGGGTCTGAAATTTTTTCTTGAGATAGCCTGGCCTGTTATCTTTCCATCCTGATAGGTCTGACCTCAATTGGACTCTCTGAGAGAGAGTTATGCCAAGTGTCGCAACGTGACCTGTTTATGGGATAAAACAAGAGAGCGAACTTGTACGGCGTTCCACGTGTCACTGTTTGAACTTCGGCCTCTGAAACCTTTTCCTGAGATATCTCGCCCTGTTATCTTTCCATCCTGATAGGTATGACCTCAATTAGACTCTCTGAGAGAGAGTTATGCCAAGTGTCGCAACGTGACCTGTTTATGGAATAAAACATGAGAGCGAACTTGTACAGTGTGCCACGTGTCACTGGTTCATTTTCGGCCTCTGCAAAAGTGTCCTGAGATAGTACAATCTGTCTACTACCTGTCACTTTTTACTAAATTTCATTTGGAGCTTCCTATCCCAAGTTATGACCTTTTTGCCTAGGTCACCTGATTTTGACTGAGATCTGGAAGAGGCAGAAACCCTAACTTGTACTGATCATAACTCACAAAGTACAACAAATCTGAGGGTGCACTTTGGAAAAAAGGTACCTGGGGATGTTATATACGACCTGTAAACTTTTCAGATCCTGAAACTTTGCATAAATGGATTTATAGCGAAAGTTCCACGATGACTGGTTTTTGCTATATAAAATCCTAACCTTCAAATTGTCGCAAGAGAAGCAAGTGTCGTAAGTGCCATAAATTGCCTTCCTTTAGGTTAGCTCTGATACCATGTTAAAATTCAATATGATAAGACAAAAAATAGCAGCATTACATTCCATTTCACAATAATAGCATATACAGGATCACTAAAGAAACAACAAGCATAGCATAAACACAAGAGACACAGATTTATCCCGGGAAACCCTCATGGGGTAGAAAACCCAGCAAATATTTCCTCAATAAGATGATAAACCAAAATACAAGATGTGCTCCCTCCTTCTAATCCTCCTTAGAAAATCTCCCAGACAAGTGCTCCTCTTTTCATAAGTGAGTGAGTGTATCAAATGAGGAACACACCTCCTCTATTTATACACTACTCTGACATATATTTTACACAAGTACATGTACGCTCGTATTTAACCATTAGGTTAAATACCCTATTATAACTGACTGGGCCGACCCCCACATGGTGGGTCTAATAACCCTAGTTACCACAACTTCTTAGAGGAATAAACATCTCCGGATACATAATAAAATCACCTCGGAGGGGTAGAACATCTCCGGAATAAATAATGTATAAATATAATATTCTTAGAAGTTACAATATTCAACAAAAGGGTGGATTGTTCGACCTCATTGTTCTTGGTTTTATTGTGATTTGCAGGTTATTGTCTCCATCAATTGCATTCGCTACTCTGCCCTTGCAAGCTTCTCTACATCAGTGTGCACTCGCTCCTAGAAATGGAATACTCTTCTTCAAAGCCTATCCTCACCCCGTTCAATTACTTTGATTGGAAAGATGATATGGAGATCATATTACATTCAAAAGGTTACCACCGAGTCACTCTTGGTATTGAATTGGAGCCAAACAACTTGTCAGATAGAACCAAACACTACAACAAGCTTGATGAAGTTTATGGTCTTCTTTGTCTCTCCATCTCCAAAGATCTTCACTTCCATCTCAGCGGATTGAAGACTCCAAAAGCTATATGGGAGAAACTTGAAACACTATTTGGCAAGCAGGATAAGATTAGGGCTTTTCAATTAGAGAATGAATTGATTGCCCTTAGTCCTGAGAATTTCGAGACCATTAATGAATTCTTCTCAAAATTCAAGAACTTGAACTTGTAGTTGAAGAACAGTGGAGTTATCAAAGAGGATAAACAATTTATCCTCTCCATTCTTAGCAAGCTTGGTAAAGATCATTTGGTATTTGTCTCTACTTTCAATTCCGATTGGCTAACTACCCCGAATTGGAAGATGCCTACCTTGAATGCCTTCATTGAGTTCGTCACAAAAGAGCATGACAAGTTGATTCAAATGGGGTCCATAATCTCCAAAGATTCATCCCTATATGTTCAAGGACCCAAGATCTCGAATGGTAAAGGAAATCAAAAGAAGGAGAAGCCCAAATTTGAACCTCACAAGCAAAGAGAGAAAGGCAAACAGACGGATGCACCATCCAGTTCAAAGTTCAAGCAAAAGGGCAAAGAAGGTAACAAAAAATCTAAATGTACTTATTGCAACCATGGATTTCATCCCGAAAGTTCATGTATGAAGAATACTATAGATCAAATGGCCCTCCTTTTGGAAAAGAACAACATAACTCTTCCTAACGGTGCAAGGAAGAAGGATAGGAATGATGATCATGAAAGAGGACAAGCACTCATGGCAACTGTTTCCAATCCCACTACTCTCTTGATAGATTCAGGTGAATCGAATCATATGGCTGCCAATATTGATTCTTTTTTTTCATTCGATCCAAACAGCTCCATCCCCATCCATTTGGGAAATGACTCAAAATTTTCTTCAAAGGGAAAAGGTACGATTCATGTAGATCATGGAAGGTTTCAGAATGTTCTCTATGTGCCTTCCTTGGCTTCAAATATTCTTTCTGTATATAAAATGACACACACTGGTGAACCGAAGCAAGTTACATTCAGCCCTAATACAGTTGAAATTTCTGATATCAAAAGTGGAAGACTTGTTGCAGTCGGAAAGGAAAACCACACTGCAAAATGCTATGAGTTTTCACACTTTATTCCGCTTGCAAAGCCCACTGCTCTTCGCACACATGGTAATGAGGTTAGTAGGATTTGGCATGAAATATTTGGACATCTTAATTATAAGTATTTGCTGCTTCTATCAAACAATTCCATGGTAGATGGTCTTCCACAACTCCGTTCCTCGAAGGGAATATGCACTGGTTGCATCATTGGGAAGCACCCTGAGCACAGATTCGACTGCGGCAAAGCTAGAAGAGCTTCTACAATTTTGGGGTTGATACATTCTGATATCAGTGGTCCGCTGCCCCATATGTCATTAAATGGTTCAAGGTATGTTTTGACATTTATTGATGATTTTTCCCGCTTTACATGGGTATTCTTTCTCAAAAACAAGTCAGAAGTGCTTGGAAAATTCAAGGATTTTAAGGCTTCTGTTGAGACCACCACTGAGAGCAAGATCAAAGCTCTTAGATCTGATAATGGTGGAGAATATATCAAGGCCTAGTTGCTGCAACTTTGTGCCCAAAGCAGAATTCAGATCCAACATATAGTTCCCTACACACCCCAGCAGAACGATGTAGCGGAAAGGAAAAATCGGTCATTGAAAGAGATGGCTACATGCATGATTGAATCAAAAGGTTTGGCCGCAAATATTTGGGCTGAAGCAATCAATGTTGCTGCATACATGCATAACCATATTCCACATTCATCCGTGAAAGGTATGACTGCTTTCGAAGCATTCTTTGGTCACAAACCGGATGTGTCAAATTTGAGAGTTTTTGGCTCTACTGCATGGGCTAGAATTCCTTCCAAGAAGAGACGAGCTTTGGATCCACAAAGTATTGAGTGCATACTGATAGGATATGGGGAAGAATCAAAAGCATATAAACTCATGGATATCAGATCTAAAAAGATATTCATAGAACGCAGTGTGCAATTTGAAGAACCGCTTCAAGAATTGCAACTAGTCGAGGAAGAGATTGCCAATTCACTGCCTTCACCAGAAGAAGATCCGTACAGCGATAATGAAGGTATGATTTCTGATATTTCTGATAGTTTAGCAGCACATGATGATCATGACATATCAGGTTTGGAATCCGACCATTATGATCCTCCTTAGTTACTAAAGTGGGCCCAAAACACTCTTCAATCTGCTAGTTCGAACCTTGGAAATCCTGCTGATTTGAGACGAACAAGAGCAGACTTCCAAAGAGCAGGTATGGCTCTTTCTATTGCTGATCCATTACTTCCTGAGATTTGTTATTTGATGGCTGGTTCAGATTGCACATCATACTATTCTGTCCACCGAGCTCGGAGATGGCAAAGTGCCATGGATGAAGAGTACAGTTCTCTTCAAAAGAACAACACATGGGAGCTAGTTTCTCTTCCACCTGGAAGAAAATTAAGAAAGTGTAAATGGTTCTACCACATGAAATTTTCTGCTGATGGCTCTATGAGCAAATACAAAGCAAGTTTGGTGGAAAAAGGTTTCTCCCAAGTCCAAGTAGTGGACTACACTGAGACCTTTGCACCGGTTGCAAAGATGGATTCCATCCGCCTTGTTTTGGCTATTCCGCATCCAAGCACTGGGAAGTGCACCACATGGATGTGAAGAGTGCATTTATACATGGAGACCTTGTTGAAGAGGTATATATTCAGCAGCCAGAGGGCTACACATCAGATCCATCATTAGTTTTCATATTGAATAAATCTTTGTATGGGTTAAAACAGACCCCAAGAGCTTGGTACGCAAAGATGGACTCCTTCCTTCTTTCTCAGAATTTCCAAAGATGCAAATTTGATCTGAATGTGTATATTCAATGAGTTAAATATTGTAACTTCAAAGAATATTATATTTGTATATTATTTATTCCGGAGATGTTCCATACCTCCGATGTGATTATACTATGAATCCGGAGATGTTTATTCCTCCGAGAAGTTGTGGTAACTAGGGTTATTAGACCCACCATGTGGGGGTTGGCCCAGTTAGTTATAATAGGGTATTTAACCTAATGGTTAAATACGAGCCTACATGTACCTGTGTAAAATATATGTCAAAGTAGTGTGTAAATAGAGGAGGTGTGTTCCTCATTATACACATTCACTCACTTGTGGAAGAGTGCGCATTTGTCTGGGAGATCTGCTAAGGAGACAAAGAAGGAAGGAGCACATCTTGTATTTTGGTTGATCATCTTATTGAGGAAAGATTTGCTGGGTTTTCTACCCCATGAGGGTTTCCCAGGGTATATTGTGTGTCTATCTTGTGATTGTGTTTCTTTCAGTGATCTTGCTTGTCTATTTGGTTTAAACTTAACATGGTATCAGAGCTAGACTGAATAGGACATCTTTCACAAGGTAAGAATACCTCTCTCTCTCTCTTTGGTGAAGTTAGGGTTTCAGCCCAAAGTTGGTATTATTGATTTTTGGTTGCATGGCTGGATATCTCTTTTCAATACCTTTCTTTTGAGCTATAGATCGAACTTTTTGGTTGGGTAGAACTCCGAGAAATCCAAATCCTAATTCTACCAAAAGTGCGATACGTCAGATTTTGGTTTCAGAAAAAAGTTGTAATTTTTGAATTCTGATTACATGGCTGGATAGCCCTTCTCAAGAGCATTCTTTTGAGCTATAGATCGAAATTTTTGGTTGGGTAGAACTCCGGGAAAGTCAAACCCTAATTCTACCAAAAGTGCGATAAAATTCTGTTCCAGATTCCGGAAAAGTGAAAAGTAACTTCCCAGGTAAGTCTACTCTGTCTCTTGGACTCCCCCAAGAGAAGATGGCTCCAAACACTAAGCTTGAAGACAAGCTAGAAGGCATAGAGAATTTCCGGGCATGGAAATACAGAATTGGTCTCATTCTTGAGGAGAATGATCTTGCTCATTATATCAAGGAGGAAGTTGCAGAACCAGAAGAAGATGAAGCCAAAGAAAAACACAGGAAGGATTTGATTAGGGCAAAGAGAATCATAGCTGATTCTATTAAAGACAACTTGATTCCCCAAGTGGCTTCCAAGAAGACTCCAAAGGAAATGTATGATGCCCTAGGAAGAATGTATGAAGGAAAGAACATCAATAGGAAAATGAATCTAAGGACTCAGTTGAAGAGTACCAAGATGCACAAAGGAGAATCCATTCAAGACTACTTCTCAAGAGTCTCTCTAATCAAAGAGCAACTAGATGCCATTGGTGATACTCTTGATGAAGATGAACTTGTGATGACAGCTCTAAATGGTCTCACTAGACCTTGGGAGTCATTCATTCAAACTATGTGTGCCAGAAAAGAAAGTATGAAGTTTGATGTAGTTTGGGAGGATTGTGTACAAGAGGAGGCTAGGGTTGCAAATCGAGAAGCCTTGCTCAAAGAGGATGACCAAGCCTTGGCCACCCACACCAAAAGAAGAAGGAGTCAATCCTACTCCAAAAAGGGTAGTCACAAGGAGTCTCATCCTCCACACAGATTTCATAAGAAAAGAGGATCTACTCAAAGAAGAGATTACTCTTCTTTCCAGTGCTTTTCTTGTCACAAAATAGGACACATTGCTAGAGATTGCCCTCTACAGAAGAAAAAAGGGCACTCACTACAAAAGGCACCAAGCACATCTTGCAGAAGATGATAGTGAAGAAGAAGAAGTAGAGGAAGAAAGGTCTCACAATAAAAGACCTAGAAATGAAGAGGAAGAAGAAGAAAGGACCTTCTTCAAAAGAAGGTCAAGGAGAAATGCAGAAGAAGATGCAGAAGAATATGTTCTCTTCTCCGCACTCTCTGGATCTATAACCCCTGGAGAAGGTACATGGATTATTGACAGTGGTGCTTCAAAGCACATGACAGGACAGAAAAGGACTCTCTCAAATCTTGAAGAAAAGACTTCTCCCCAAAAGGTATCTCTAGGAGATGACTATCAATATCCCATTAAGGGAATTGGTGAAGCAAATTACAAACTCGATTCTGGAACTCCCATGAAGATGAAGGAAGTTTTATATGTTCCAGGATTGAAGAAGAATTTGCTTTCAATCTCAACTTTAGACAAGAAAGGCTATAGAGTGGCATTCATTGATGGACAAGTGTTAATGTGGTCCAAAGGCAAATCTATTAAGGATGCAATTGTTATTGGTGAAGAGGAAGGAGGTTTATATAAACTCAAGGGTCATCCGGAAGCTGCTCTTATTCATGAAACCTCTAGCCCCAGTGAGCTATGGCATAGAAGACTAGCTCACATTAACTACAAAGCCTTACCCTATGTAAGCAAGGTGGTTATAGGACTACCAGATTTGAAGGTTGATCATGATGGCTCATGTAAAGGATGTAAGAAAGGGAAGAATGTCAAGAACCCCTTTCCAAAGAGTGAAACAAAGACTAAGGGTATCTTGGAGTTAATACACTCAGATGTATGTGGTCCAATGCCCACCACCTCTCTAAGTGGATTTGAATACTATCTTTCATTCATTGATGATCATTCAAGGAAAACTTGGATATACTTTCTAAAGGGTAAGAATGAAGTTTTTGGAAAGTTCAAAGAGTTCAAGGCTCTAATAGAAAATCTCTCAGAAAAGAAAATCAAGATTCTCAGAACAGACAATGGTGGAGAATATACTTCAAAAGAGTTTGAAGAATTCTGTAAAGAAGCTGGAATCAAGAGAGAACTAACCACTCCCTACAATCCCCAACAAAATGGGGTTGCAGAAAGGAAAAATAGAACCATCATGGAAGCTGTGAAGACTATGATACATGACCAGGATCTTCCCATGTATCTATGGGATGAAGCAGCCAGAACAACAGTATATGTTCAAAACAGATTATCTCATAGTGCTCTTGATTTCAAAACTCCAGAAGAAGTGTTTACTGGAAAGAAGCCCGAGGTAAGCCATCTTAAAATATTTGGGTGTCCTGTGTACATCCACATTCCAAAAGAAAAGAGAACCAAGTTGGATCCTTCTGGTAAGAAAGGAATATTTGTTGGTTATTGTGAATCATCCAAATCCTTTAGGATTTACATACCAGGCTTTCATCATATAGAAATCAGTAGAGATGTAACTTTTGATGAAGAAGCAACTCTCAAGAAATCAAGAAAATGCCAACTTGAAGAAATCTATGAAGAAGATCCTTCTTCTAGAAACTCAGAGGCTGTTCACATCCCTGAAGATAATCCACCAGAGGATCATGACATGTTGGAGCCACAAGAACCCCCTATCTCAGATTTATCAAAGAAAAGAAGGCCAGCATGGGCTAGAGATATTATCCAAGGGGATGAAAAATATGGTGCTCCTGAAGGCTCCATTAGAGAAAGAAAGAAACCAAAGCTAGTGTCCAACTATATGGCCTTGATGTGTGATCTTGTGGATCAACTACTTACTAGCTATGAAGAAGCAGCTCAAAAGAAAGAATGGGTAGAAGCAATGACAGAAGAATATCAGTTGATAATGAAAAATGATGTTTGGGATATAGTCCCCAAACCAAGAGATAAAAGTGTGGTTTCTTCCAAATGGATTTTCAAGATAAAACATGCTGCAGATGGTAGCATTGAAAAATACAAGGCAAGGTTTGTAGCCAGAGGATTCTCTCAAAAGGAAGGAATTGACTATGAAGAAACATTTGCACCTGTTGCTAGGTATACTTCAATTAGAACTATCATGGCACTTGCATCCATGATGAAATGGAAATTACATCAAATGGATGTTAAGACAGCTTTTCTGAATGGTGTAATTGAAGAAGAAGTATACATAGAACAACCTCAAGGTTTTGAGGTCAAAGACGGAAGGACCCATGTATGCAAACTGAAAAAGGCATTATATGGATTGAAGCAAGCTCCCAGGGCTTGGTACGGAAGGATTGACAGTTTCTTAACAAGCATGGGCTTTACCAAAAGTAAAGCTGACCCCAATCTTTATCTTAAAGTGATGGATGATGAACCTGTTATATTGTTGTTATATGTAGATGATCTTTTTCTAACTGGAAATGAGAATCAAATCATTGAAAGCAAGAAGAAGCTTTCTTCAAAATTCGAAATGAAAGATCTCGGATTAATGCACTACTTCTTAGGCCTAGAAGTGTGGCAAGAGCCAAAAGGAATCTTTCTAAATCAAGGTAAGTATACTGTGGAGATTCTCAAAAGATTTGATATGTTGGAGTGTAAAGCCATGGCCACTCCCATGGACTCCAACCTGAAACTATTAGTTAATGATTCATCAGAACTAGTGGACATAACTCTATATAGACAAATCATTGGATCATTGATGTATTTGACAAATACTAGGCCGGATATATGCTTTGCTGTAAATACCCTAAGTCAGTATTTAGTAGAACCTAGAAAGGTTCACCTTATAGCTGCAAAGCATATAATGAGGTACCTAAAAGGTACAGTGGACTTTGGCCTATACTATCTTGGAGGTAATGAACTCAAGTTACGTGGTTACTCAGATTCTGATTGGGCAGGTAGTGTCCCAGACAGAAAAAGCACTTCAGGCGGATGTTATGGCCTTGGATCTGCCATGATCTCCTGGTTCAGCAAGAAACAATCTAGTGTGGCCCTCAATACTGTTGAAGCAGAATATATAGCTGCTTGCTCTGCCAGCTATGAAGCAGTGTGGCTTCGGAAACTCTTATCTGGAATTTTTGACTTAGAAATGGATCCCACTGTGATTATGTGTGATAATCAAAGCTACATTAAGATGACTGAAAATCCTGTGTTCCATGATAAGTCAAAACACATTGAGATCCGTTACTTCTATATACGAGACATGGTGCAGAGAGGAGCCATCAAGCTCGAGTACATAAGCATTGAGGATCAGATTGCCGATATCCTGACTAAACCCTTGTCTCGAGTAAAGTTTGAACACTTCCGAGACATGCTTGGCATAGTCCAGAAGGACCCTCCTCGAAAGGGGGAGTAGTATAGTATTTGATAACAATTTTGTTTTGTTGCACTTAGCTACTTACAATTATTTAGATTTAGAACTCTTTTATATCTTTTATTTCTATGGATAAATATCTTGATATTAGATGTATTAGTGAGAATACATGCTAGATGTATACATGTTTTGGTGTGATGTATACATGTTTTGATGTTAGATGTATTAGTAAGAATACATGCTAGTTGTGATGTATACATGTTCTGATGATTAGATGTATTAGTAAGAATACATGCTACATGTGATACATGCTCTTGGATATTTGTACCTGTATAGATGAGAATACAGAAGGGGATTGGATCATCCCTGGACTTTCAGTCCTAAAGAGAGCCGTAGACGTGAGGTCCCCGAGAATGAAGTCCTTAGTGGACAGTTGAGGGGATTGGATCATCCCTGGACTTTCAGTCCTAAAGAGAGCCGTAGACGTGAGGTCTCCGAGAATGAAGTCCTTGGTGTACATTTGAGGGGATTGGATCATCCCTGGACTTTCAGTCCTAAAGAGAGCCGTAGACGTGTGGTCTCTGAAAAGTGGGGATTGTATCATCCCCGGACTTAGGTCCCTGAATTGATCCGTAGACGTGTGGTCTCCGAGAAGTGGGGATTGTATCATCCCCAGACTTAGGTCCCTGAATTGATCCGTAGACGTGTGGTCTCCGAGAAGTGGGGATTGTATCATCCCCGGACTTAGGTCCCTGAATTGATCCGTAGACGTGTGGTCTCCGAGAAGTGGGGATTGTATCATCCCCGGACTTAGGTCCCTGAATTGATCCGTAGACGTGTGGTCTCTGAGAAGTGGGGATTGTATCATCCCCGGACTAAGGTCCCTGAATTGATCCGTAGACGTGTGGTCTCTGAGAAGTGGGGATTGTATCATCCCCGGACTTAGGTCCCTGAATTGATCCGTAGACGTGTGGTCTCCGAGAAGTAGGGGATTGTATCATCCCCGGACTTCGGTCCCTGAATTGATCCGTAGACGAATGGTCTCCGAAAAAGTGATTTTATTGATGATGTGGTTACTTGTATCGGTAGGATACTTGTATTGATGATGTGGTTACTTGTATCGGTAGGATACTTGTATTGATGATGTGGTTACTTGTATCGGTAGGATACTTGTATTGATGATGTGGTTACTTGTATCGGTAGGATACTTGTATTGATGATGTGGTTACTTGTATCGGTAGGATACTTGTATTGATGATATGGTTACTTGTATCGGTAGGATACTTGTATTGATGATGTGATTACTTGTATCGGTATGGATACTTGTATTGATGATGTGGCTACTTGTATCGGTAGGATACTCGTATTGTTGATATGGTTACTTGTATTAGCATGAATACTTGTACTGCTGATAGTGTGATGACGATGCTGCTGATCGTGTGATGACGATGCTGCTGATCGTGTGATGACGATGCTGCTGATCGTGTGATGATGATGCTGCTGATCGTGTGATGACGATGCTGACTGATCGTGTGATGACGATGCTGCTGATCGTGTGATGACGATGCTACTGATCGTGTGATGACGATGCTGCTGATCGTGTGATGACAATGCTGCTGATCATGTGAAGACGATGCTGAAGATCGTGATGTTGATGATGATGTTGACATTGATGTACCAGTAACTGTTTGAGTTACTGATGAAGACAAATTGAAGAAAGCTTCCAATGATTTATAGATGTATCATGTATAGTGACTCCTTGCTCCTGCAGATGCTGTTATAATATCCTTCTCGTTAAGGGGGAGTGTTGAATATTGTAACTTCAAAGAATATTATATTTGTATATTATTTATTCCGGAGATGTTCCATACCTCCGATGTGATTATACTATGAATCCGGAGATGTTTATTCCTCCGAGAAGTTGTGGTAACTAGGGTTATTAGACCCACCATGTGGGGGTTGGCCCAGTCAGTTATAATAGGGTATTTAACCTAATGGTTAAATACGAGCCTACATGTACCTGTGTAAAATATATGTCAAAGTAGTGTATAAATAGAGGAGGTGTGTTCCTCATTATACACATTCACTCACTTGTGGAAGAGTGCGCACTTGTCTGGGAGATCTGCTAAGGAGACAAAGAAGGAAGGAGCACATCTTGTATTTTGGTTGATCATCTTATTGAGGAAAGCTTTGCTGGGTTTTCTACCCCATGAGGGTTTCCCAGGGTATATTGTGTGTCTATCTTGTGATTGTGTTTCTTTCAGTGATCTTTCTTGTCTATTTGGTTTAAACTTAACATTCTGTCCACCGATCTCGGAGATGGCAAAGTGCCATGGATGAAGAGTACAGTTCTCTTCAAAAGAACAACACATGGGAGCTAGTTTCTCTTCCACCTGGAAGAAAATTAGGAAAGTGTAAATGGTTCTACCACATGAAATTTTCTGCTGATGGCTCTATGAGCAAATACAAAGCAAGTTTGGTGGAAAAAGGTTTCTCCCAAGTCCAAGTAGTGGACTACACTGAGACCTTTGCACCGGTTGCAAAGATGGATTCCATCCGCCTTGTTTTGACTATTCCGCATCCAAGCACTGGGAAGTGCACCACATGGATGTGAAGAGTGCATTTCTACATGGAGACCTTGTTGAAGAGGTATATATTCAGCAGCCAGAGGGCTACACATCAGATCCATCATTAGTTTTCATATTGAAGAAATCTTTGTATGGGTTAAAACAGGCCCCAAGAGCTTGGTACGCAAAGATGGACTCCTTCCTTCTTTCTCATAATTTCCAAAGATGCAAATTTGATCTGAATGTGTATATTCAGTGAGTTAAAGGTAATTTGTTGGTTATTGTACTTTATGTTGATGATCTTCTCATTACTGGTAGCACTCTTACTTCAATAAAAAAGCTAAAAACTGCCTTAAATCTAGCTTTTGACATGAGCGATTTGGGCTTGCTGAGTCACTTTTTGGGCTTGGAGATAGCTCAAACTTTTGATGGGATCACTATATCTCAGCAAAAATATGCTTCCAACCTATTATTGAAGTTTAATATGGCTGAATGTAAGGCATCCCCATTCCCATTCCTCTCAGGAATCAGTCTTGAGGAGGGAGATTCTACACCGCTTGCAGATTGCAGTATGTATCGATAGTTGATTGGTTCACTACTTTATTTGACACACTCAAGGCCTGATATTTCATATGCCGTGAGTGCTGTGTCAAGGTATATGTAGCAGCCCCATGAGCTTCATTGGTGGGCATCCAAGTGGATCTTGCAGTATGTGCAAGGTACGAAACATTTTGGCATACATTATGCTGCAGATTCTAAGCTTGATTTCATTGGTTTTACTGATTCAGATTGGGTAGGTGATAGCATTGATCGGAAGTCCACTTCCAGTTATGTTTTCATGATTGGTCATGGTGCTATTTTCTGGTCTTTCAAAAAGCAAGCAGCCATTGCACTTTCTTCAGCAGAGGTAGAGTATCGAGGGGCAGTCAATGCCTGCATTCAGGCAGTTTGGTTGCAGGGTATTCTTTCCGAGTTTGGTTTTGGTGGAACTACTTCGACTATCCTATTTTGTGACAATCAACGTGTTATCAAGATCTCCACAGATCCAGTTCAGCGGTAGAGGACCAAACACATTGAGATTCATATGCATTACATTCGACAGTTGGTGCATGATCGCACCATCATTCTGCAATATTGCCCTACTGATGAGCAAATTGCAGACATCTTCACCAAGAGCTTCACCGAGAAGAAGTTCTATTACCTCTGTTCACTGTTGGGGGTCAGTTCCATCATGGTGGAGACATATTGATCCATTATTATGCTTTAGCTTGAGGGGGGGGCTTTCTTCCCACTGGGCTTTCCCTCTTTCCTCACTTAGTTTATTTTCAGCATTTTTTGGATTATTGTATTAGGGTGACCTTTGGTCTTAGTTACCAGGGCCCCACATGATTTTTTGCACATCATAGTCTAGCTTGAGGGGGGGTGTTTGGATATCTAGATCATCTTTTTCAGGATCTTGCATGCAATTAGGGTTTGCATGCAAATTCTAGGGTTTGCATGCACTTTGCATGCATCCTAGTCACCAGGTTGATGCCTCCAGCACCTTAGCCACCTTATTCTAGCACTCGGGAGCCACTTACTTCATATTTTTAGCCCTCCTAGTCAGGAAGGTTCCCACTTCTCACCTACTGCCAAAGAAGGGTGCACTTCTTCACCTACCACTGCAGTTCCACTTTAGTTACACTCAGTTAGCTCCGATTCTCCCTGATTTGAGGCTAGTTTCACTCCCGACTGACTATTTCACTCCGTTGGACCTCCAGATTGACTAGATGACTTGTTCTGACTTCAGTTAGCCTCCCATGCGCCCTCCACTGAGCCCAATTCCCTATATCAGTGATACACACTTCAATTACACATGACACACTCAGTTAGACTCAGATTGACACCTGGATGACTGGTTCTTGTGCATTGATGACCACCACTGATTGATGATGAGGACTCCTAGTTGGAGTCAAGCTACTCCATTAAGTGCTTCGAATGACCTCCTTAGGAAATTCGAATTGCTCAATCATTGTTAGATTATTGTATTGTAATTATTCACCCTTATTGGGATATTGAGCACTATGCATGTTTTACATAATTTTACACCATATTTTCTATGTTCATCTGTTGTGATTGATTTACTTGTTCATTAGATCTGTTGTGACTAATTTTACAGGCGCATCAACCAGACTGCACGTCCCTTCCAGGATGCTTAATTCTAACCACTCTACTTAGCATTCTTTATATTTTAAACTCATTCAAATTCTTATCATTAAGTTGCAACTGATTGAATACACATATGATTACTGCGCACTCCAATGTTGCGCGAACACTCAATATTCGACTATGTGACTAATTAACAGATTCATACATTCCTAGATTCGTAAGTGTTGAATACTTAACATTCCTGCAAGAATATATCACTTAACATATTATTACCATTCTCTGTGGTGAATACATACAAAAGCAATCATATAATAGAAGACTTCAGCATTAAACATTCATACCAAGTAAATGAACAATAAACATGTAATAGTCACATAACACAGAATTTAATGTGCTTCACCCCTTGGATGGAGGCTATGTCTACAAGAATGGTTGTTAATATTGCTCTTAATGGGAAGGGTACAACTGCTCTTAGTCTGCACACTCAGCTGCAGACTCTCTTCTCTCTCTCAGATAGGTCTCTGGGCACTCAGCTACAGAGCCTTTACAATGGCTTTTCTAAGCTTAAGATTTTACAATGCCCAAATACTTAACCAAAACTGAAGAGTCACCCTTCCCTTACAATATTGTGCCTTATTTATAGATCATTCCCGTAGGTCATGTCTTTACAATCATTAGGCCGAAACCCTAAGGTTTTCAAAACTGGCGTGGCTAACTGCCACCCTAGCTATCACCATTGACAGCCTGCTCTGCCTGCTCCAGCTGGGCCACTCGTGGCTCACACACTCTTCTGATAGCCGCAGTCCTCAAAACGGTTACAACTGCATCATGGCTTGTCCCTTTCCACTCCTTCACCTGCCTGTCTCCATTGGTGTCGTGGCCTAGCTTCTCAACTGCTTGCCGCCACACGCTCGAACAGGTCGCTTTCATCTGCCATCCACCTGTTCCTTACCCAAAATAGGTCATATCCTTGTCTGACCTTTACCCATGTTCTGCCTTAAAAATAGCTCATGCACTATAATGTGCATCATCCTACTGCGGGATCGTGCTTTAGCCATTGCCCTTGCGTGACACGCGCAAAACCTCAAAATTGTCTGTCACCTGCCATCGCACACAATGCGCTTTCAACAAAACTGCTTTCTCTTCCTGCCGCAGCGTGCAATGTGCAATTATCAAAATTTCCTTCTCTTCCCGCTGCAGCGCGCTACGTGTGATTTTCCATACTTGTATATTTTTCCAACCCACTTGGGCCCATCCCAACAGGCCCCTAACACTCACCTATGGCTCGTCCTGAGCCACTTCCACTTATGGAACTTGGTACCACGTCTTCCATCATCCCAAGCTTTAATGTAAAGCTTTGCAGAGTTCCTGCTAAATCCACAACTATGTCCTTGGATTTTCGTTTGAACCCTTGAAGCATCTCCAGAATAGCCCGCGAGACTTTCTCTCGAGCCGCTTGTTCCTGCATAGTGCCTTCTACCATCTGAAGTTCTATGAACTTCACGTCGAATTGTTGCATTAATTCGAGGCCTTCCTGCTCAATAGGCTGCAGCCTGTCCGATGTGGCAACCTCTTTCTCCCTTAGTGTTTCCAACTCTTTCTGTAGGTCCTTGACCTCATTAAATCTCTTCACTTTCTCTCTGGTCAGCGCATTCCTCATCTGCATACTTGCAGCATCCACCTGCTGCTACTTCTGTTCTACTTCTTCCCTTACCTGCTGTAGCGCAGGATCCTCACTCAACCCGGTTACTACTGTAGTATTCCTCTCAAGTAAGTCTTGGCATTTCGTCACTTCCACCAAAATGCCATCCATGGTTTCCTTGATGTCCTCAGCTGGAGTTGGGCACTGATCTGGTGGAATGACAGGGTGCCTAGCCTCCAGCTCTATGATTTTTACTTTATACGAGGTTTCCATTTCCATTTTCTCAGCAGTAAGGGACTCTACCTTGGCCCCAATTTTCTTTATTGTATTCTCCATATCATCTTCTTCTTTGCATTCTTCTATGTTTTCGCACACAGCTGAAATGGTTTCCTTCAGCTTTTGGCCCTTTTCCTTGGCTGCGCTCAATTCTTGCTTGGTGTTATCTGATTCCTGCCTTAACTGATTGATGTCTTCAGTTAGTTGTTCACACTTGTCATATGAGGTGAGGCCTCTCTCGTGAATTTCTTCCACAACTCCGATGTGCAAGTCGTTCAGGTCCTCCAGTGGCAAGGCCCAAATGTTCAGGTCTAGGCACCCAGTCTTTAGTGCCTCCTTAACTGTTTCGTTTGGGTAAATTAGGTAGCTGGGTTCAAGGCTCGAGACGTGCGGATACTTATTTTCAGTAACAGGTGGTCTTCATTGCGCACTCGGTTCTCTTGACTTCCCGTTAGAGCCTGAACCTAGATCTCCCAATCCCATATTGGCTACCAATGTCTTGACCTCCTCCACAGCTTTGATTATGGTCAACATCAGTTATTCTTGCTTGGCTTCTTTCTCAGCACGAGTCCCTTCCCATGCTTCCTGTACTTTGGTTGCGATGGTCTCACAATCATCTGGATGTAGTTGTGGCCCGAACTCGGGTTTTTAGCCTTCCTCTTTGTGCGTCAGCTTTGTGATTGTGAGGGGCCTTCAATGGTCTTTCTCTTTCCTGCTGATGTGGTTGTATTTTGACTCTACACATCAGCCTTTTCTTCCTCAATGGGCGTTCCAACTGGTAGTCTTCCCTTCTGTCCCTTCTTTGCTGGTGTTTCTCCCTTGTATTCCTGATTTGGTTCAGTATCTTCTTCATCAGTGTCTTTTACATCAATCTTATGCCGAAAAGGTTCTACGTTCTGCTTGTAGTTTGATGCATCATCGCGTGACGTGGGAACTTTCCATTCGGGATCCCATAGCTCCATCATTCCCTCGATCGCCTACTTATCTAGTCGGTAAAATCCTGGATACCATAAGTCATGCTCTATTATGTCACCTCTTGGCTGAATGAATTATTGGTGCCTCTTTGCGTGAAACCTCATGATGCAGGTGTATTCATCAGTTAGTAGTTTGGAAATGCGCGGTGTTTCCAAAATTGCTTCGTGCAACTGGTGATAGTAAACATAAAACACTTCAGTTGTTTGCCACTGCTTAGATGCCTTTGGGCTCGCCCATAAATTAGAAAAGCATGATCCTCGGCCTTGTTTAGCTAAAGTGGCAGCTCCCTGGTAACTCTCTGGCTCCTTCCAGCCTACAAGGGATATCAACACTAGTAGCCAACTAAAATGGAACGCGGTTCCATCATCTTGGGTATCTTGAATATCTGCAAGAAACTCGTTCAATAAGAATTGGCACCAATTGTAAGCTTTTCTGCGCAATACATTAGCGGCTACCCTGATTGCGGCCGCAGGTACTTCAGGTGGTCTACACTTGCGCAACAGCTTGCCTGCAAGCAATTGGGTCGTAAACTATGTGGCGTAGTCATTGATGTCGATCGTTGGGAAGCCCTGTCCCTTGCATGCTACGCTGAACTCTTTTGCTACTTCAGTGCTAATGGCTCTATCCTTTGCCTTCTTTATGATGAGGTTAGCAGGGTCCTCTCCCCTCTTGTTTAGTTCGGTCATGTGATGTATCATGTGTTAAATTTTCAGAATTTACTTCAATCTGATCTAGGATCTTAACTGAGAGAAAAACATGTACAACAAATCTACAGCATATCAATCATGGACACAATAATGCAAGCACACAAGAGACACAGAGTTTACTTGGGGAAAACCATAAAGGTGAAAAAACCCGATAACTTCCTTAGAGACAGATAGAGCAATGATACAACCAGAATACAAGAGATAGTATTCTCCTAGAAGCAGAGCATCCTCCTCCACAAGTGCACCACTCTCCCAAGTGTGAGTGAGAGAATAGAATGTGTAAAATGAGAGAGACACACTCTCTATTTATACACTAACTTGACTTGACCTTTACTCAACTAGGTCGGTCTCAACTTAACCACTTAACATAATGCTGACTGGGCCGACACCCAATAGGGTGGTCTAATAACCCTTTGAACCACATGGCCGACCCCCAATAGGGTGGTCTAATAACCCTTCGACCCACATGACTTATACAGGGCTAACCCCAACAAGGTGGGCTAATAACCCATCAAGTATAAGTTATGACACTTACAATATAAATGATGACACTTCCATATAGAGGAATAATAACATCTCTATAGGAATACAACCACTTCCGTATAGAGGAATAATACCATCTCTATAGGAGTACAATATACATATATATGAAATACATTCAGAAGTTACATATACATCAACACTCCCTCTTAACTAGGAAGGTATTTCTCGACACAGATCTGCTAGCACAAGTCTTCTTCTCTGGATCATCATCTGCGAATCATCATCCTCAAATCATCGTCATCGTCACTGCTACTGCTATCTCAATAAATCTCAGAATCTACTCATCATAGGAAGTTCTACAGAGCCAGTCCTTTTTCATACTGGATGTAGGCCCACCACCTGCAGGTCTTCGTCATCATTGGCCATACTGTGGAATCCTCAGGACTTATTACGTGCGTCACAAAACCTTGCAAGAGCATCCCAGGACTTATTATGGGCACATAGCCCAACCTATCAGATCTCCCAGGGAGCTATTACATGTGACCCTACCACAAAACCTCGAAAGAGAATCCCAAGATTGATTACGAGCACACAACTCAACCTATCAGATCTCCTAGGGCGCTATTATATGTGGTGACCACAAAACCTTGCAAGAGCATCCTAGGACTTACTACGGGAACATATCCCAACCTATCGGATCTCCTAGGGATATATTACATGTGGTCATGGCAAAACCTTGCAAGAGTATCCCAGGACTTATTATGAGCACACAGCTCAACCTATCGGATCTCCCAGGGCGCTATTATATGCCATAGGACAAAACCTCGAAAGAGAATCTGCCAGATATCCCAGGGAACTATTATATGCCAGCGGAAAAACCTTGGAAGACTATCTGCAGATCTCCCAGGGAGCTATTATATGTCCTCCCAAAGCAAAACCTCGAAAGAGCTTTTGCCAAATCTCCTAGGGAGCTATTATATGCCAGTGGAAAAACCTAGCAAGAGAATCTACACACCTCCTAGGGCGCTATTATATGCTTATCTACACAACCTGTCCACGGCCACAGAGTATCAACCTGATACTCACCATACACCATCCTGATGTATAAATGATCATCCCGATCATCATCACTGCAACATCCTGCTGCATGTCATCTAGAGCAACATCCCGAAGCTCGTCATCCATGATCATCCTGATCATACAATGCATCCACCTGATGCATACACAGTATCTTCCTGATACATATCATCATCCATGATCTACCTGATCATACAATGTATCCACCTGATACATCTACAAATACCTGATCCACCTGATCATACCTGATATATAACAACATACATGTTCTACCTGATCATACAATGTATACACCTGATACATACACAGATACATAGTCCAAGTATCCAACATGATGCACATACATATACATGATCCACCTGATCATATCCAGCATCCAACATGATGCGTACATACATACATATAAATGATCCAACTGATCATATCCAACATCCAACATGATGCATACATACAGAGCAGTAACTAGAGCATCGTCCTGATGCTCATCATCCATGATCCTCCTAATCATCATAGCATCGTCCTCTTCAGATCATCTCATCATCCATGAAGCATAGCCCAGATGCACATCATCCAACACTTACACCACTGACATGGGAGAACACATCTACCACCATTCGGGGAAGGCTCCAGCCCTTACTTTTTCACCTTGGGAGAACACATCTACCACCATGTGAAAAATGGCTCAGCAATTACATCACGACTAAGGGAGAACAAATCAACCATGTCGGAAAAGCTCATGTGCATCTGCATCTTCCGGACTCATCACTTCCCTTTGGAAGGAACCTCGATCTGAAGTGCACCAAACCTCTCTCTGAAGTACTCAAACTGCACTCTAGCCAATGGCTTTGTCAATACATCTGCAACCTGCTCATCCGTCGCAACATACTCTGCTTTGGCTGTACTCAGTGCTACGCAAGATTGCTTCCTGCTAAACCAAGAGATCACACCTGATCCCATACTGAAGCAACACCCATATGTGCTCTTTCTATCTGTAGCACTGCCTGCCCAATCTAAATCAACATAACCCTGCAAGTTAAACTTTTGATTCGCATCATACTTGAGCCCATAATCAACCGTACCCTTCAAGTACCTCAGAATATGCTTTACAACAACCAAGTGAACATCTCTCGGATCCGTTAGGAATTGGCTCAATGTGTTCACTGCAAATCAAATATCTGGTCTCATATTCGTCAGGTACACAGAGGACCCAATCATCTGACGATACATCGTGACATCAACTGGATTAGATGAAGCATCACACAGAAGCTTCAGGTTCGATGCCATAGGTGTGGCCATATCCTTGCAGTCCATCATCTCGAACCTCTTCAGGATCTCTACTGCATACTTCCCTTGTCCAAGGAAGATTCCATCTGCACTCTGCCACACCTCCATGCCAAAAACAAATAGTGCATCATCCCCAAGTTCTTCATCTCGAACTTGGCAGGAAGCTTCCGCTGTGTGTCGGCAATCAATCTATCTTCACTTGTAATATAAACAGGTCATCCAAATACAAAAGTAGTATCACTAGATTGCCTTCCTCAACCTTGTAGTGAAGTTTGGAATCCGCTTTACTCTTGGTAAAGCCCAAACTAGATAGGAAACTGTCCATCCTACCATACCAAGTTCTAGGAGCTTGCTTCAATCCATACAAGGATTTCTTCAATTTGTACACATATGACTCCCTATCATGTGTTTCGAAACCGAGTGGATGCTCCGCATATACTTCCTCTTCAACTACACCATTCAAGAAAGCAGTCTTGACACCCATCTAGTGTATTTTCCATTTCATTACTTTTATATTTATCCATGCTGCCATCTGCAGCATGCTTGATCTGATAGATCCATATGGAAGTCATAACAAACTTCCCTTTAGGTCTTGGGACTACATCCCAAACATCTTTATTCATGATTGACGGATCATGGCATTCTTCCTGTATCCTGGGAACTTCAATATCTTCAATAGATAATTTTGTTGCTGAACAAATGTTGTAGTCCTTCTTTTGTAGGTGATGGTATACGATCTTTCCTACACAACAAGTTAAATTACATGATTAGAAAACATCTCATAGTTTTCAGAACAAATTCTTACACATAAAGAAATATGTCATACAGTCATGCAATTATCTTAGCCAATGCTTCAATACAACATTTATCCATATTCCGTAACTTTCTAGATGCCTTCCAATATCTACCAGAACATTGTTAAGAGTGTGCACAACTCCTAACATGTAAGCAAAGAGGTTTCATTCTAGATAAGTAGCAATGGAATGTTGTACAGTGCCATAGTCCACTTACCCATGTATATTAGTAGTATATTGTTCGTCAATGCAACTATTCTAATATGCATAAGACACAACCTAATTCTAGGAACATAAGCATATACATCATTGAATAACATTATGTAAGAAATGACAATTCAAATACTTATCTTTGTTTGGTTGCTAGGTGGACTCCCTCTGAATCTTTTCAACTCCATTCTGATGTGGATTGTGAGAAGTGGTCAACTCCCTCTGAATATCTGCATCCTTGCAGAATCTACTGAAGCGTGCTCCTTTGCTTTCTTGCGGGAACAACTGGAGCATGATCCCTCTTGATCTTTGCTTCCTGGATTACCTGTCCTTGAACTTATATCCATCCTTAATCACTATGCATGCTTATTAGTATCATCATTGTGTTATCCTTGAGGTCTCATACATACCCACACATTTATTAGTATAATCTTAATACTATCAAAACACAATAATCTTAAACATGTATAGTCATGATCATTCACAGATAATAAACATTAGTCAAGGTTTCAGGGAAGTATTCTTTTACTCATGCATATTCTTATTTGATCATAGGACTCTTCTGACTAGTTAAATCATCAATGCATAAACCCGTGATTACTCAAACCTATACCTTCATGATTCTTCTCGCTAGTCATATCATTAATTATGGTAAGAAACATAATATGCATACAACCATGACTATTCAAACCTATGACTTCATGAATAATCATTATCAACAACGCAACAATATAAGATCCTAACACAAGGTAGGATTCTCGCTTGATATAGGAAAAACATACCTGGATTAGCATGCTAGCTAGTTATGTCTAACATACCCGCACAATGTCTTTTGGTTCTCTTTAGTGACTTGTGCTAGTAACCTGCATGTCTCATAGGTTAACCATTGTAGGACCAAGTTATACATACCTCGAAAGTAGACCTTCCATGTGATCCATGAAAATGGATGAATCTTTGTCTTCATGTCACCATGATCATATGTTCTTGAAGTAGAACATGATTTGTCTTTCTTGGTGTACCTTTTATGTTAGCGAACAACATAAACCTCATACAACATCACAATGCATTAGTACATTCATAAGTGTCAAAACCTTAATCAATGAATATCTTCTATTAAGGTGATATGACAAGTCTAGTAATTAATCAAGATTGTACTATAATGATATGAAGACCAACATATGATAAACTTAACCATGAAACATACCTGTAAGCCATACCTGTCAAGATTGCTTGTAATCTTCTTATGGAAGGCCTTAGCCTCATCTCCCTCTGAGACAGGAACTTCTTCACTTATGCAGGTGACCAATCCATCTTCTTCTAGGATTAACCCAATCCACTTGATTTGCAAGAACTGGACCTGGAGCTGGATTAGGGTTTGTCAAAGAAACCCCCAAAATTCAAACTTCCGAAAGGATAGAAATATGTGCCTTGATGAGCTGATCAAGTTGGTATAATCAGAATTTGAAAACTGCAAAGTTTCACCCCTCGAAATTCCCTTTTAGATTTCTGGATTCACTAAGGAGGACCCTAAATTAGGGTTTGAGTTTCCCGGAGCTTCACCCAACCAAATGATTTGATTCAAATCTCTAAGCTTTGATTTTTCTGAGGAGCTTCTAGCCGTGGTCATAGATTTCCAAAATTCCAATTTTTGCGGAAGCCCTAATTTTCCATCTTTCCGATCAAAGTCTCGAACTGGGGTTTGATCAAGCCCGACCTTCTTCCTAACCAAAAAATCTGATCTTAGTCTCTAAATTTCAATTTTGATGAGTAGCATCCAGTCGTGGTCTCTGATTACAAAAATTCCAACTTTCTCTGAAGCCCTAAATTTCGGAATCCATGAATGAAGGTGCTCAAAAATAATTTTGTTTTGACAGAAATATGTACCTGATTGTTTCTGGTGTAACTCTGAAATTTTTGATCCACAAGATCTGAAAATGTTTTCTGAGATATCCATACCTGTTATCTTTCCATCCCGATAGGTATGACCTCAATTGGATTCTCTGAGTGAGAGTTATTCCAAGTGTTGCAACATTACCTGTTTATGGGATAATACAGAAGAGCAAACTTGTACGGTGTACCACGTGTCACTGGTTCAACTTCGGCATCTGAAACCTTTACCCGAGATAGTGCAGTCTGTGTACTACCTGTCAAATTTTATGAAATTTCATTTGGAGCTTCCTAGCCCAAGTTATGACCTTTTTCCCAAGGTCACCTTATTATGACTCATATTTGCAAGAGGCAGAAACCCTATATTGTACAGATCATAAATCACAAAGTACAACGAATTAGAGGTTTTCCTTTGGACACAAGGTACATGGGGATCTGATATTCAACTTGTAAAAGTTTTCGATCCGAAATATTTTCCAAAATATATTTATAGCGAAAGTTCTACGATGAATGGGTTTTGCTATATCAAGCCCTAGCATCGTAAGTGCAACTAGTGTCATACATGCCATATCATGACTTCTTTCAGGCTAGCTTTGATACCATGTTAAATCTTCAGAATTTACTTCAATATAATCTAGGATCTTAACTGAGAGAACAACATGTACAGCAAATCTATAGCATATCAATCATGGACACAATAATGCAAGCACACAAGAGACACAGAGTTTATTTGGGGAAAACCATAAAGGTGAAAAACCCCAATAAATTCCTTAGAGATAGATAGAGCAATGATACAACCAGAATACAAGAGATAGTCTTCTCCTAGCAGCAGAGCCTCCTCCTCCACAAGTGTGCCACTTTCCCAAGTGTGAGTGAGAGAATAGAATGTGTAAAATGAGAGAGACACACTCTCTATTTATATACTAACTTGACTTGACCTTTACTCAACTAGGTCGGCCTCAACTTAACCACTTAACATAATGCTGACTAGGCCGACACCCAATAGAGTGGTCTAATAACCCTTTGACCCACATGGCCGACCCCCAATAGGGTGGTCTAATAACCCTTCGACCCACATGACTTATACAGGGCCGACCCCAACAAGGTGGTCTAGTAACCCATCAAGTATAAGTTATGACATAAATGACAACACTTCCATATAGAGGAATAATAACATCTCTATAGGAATAAAACCACTTCCGTATAGAGGAATAATACCATCTCTATAGGAGTACAATATACATATATATGAAATACATTTCGAAGTTACATATACATCAACATCATGTCAATACTGATATCAATACGCATGTCCAACTATAGAAATCCTTCATGCGCACAAGTAAGTGGTGTGTGTGCTACGGTGGAAAACTTAGCGTTCTTGGTAAAGTGTAGCATTTGCAGTAAATTTAATAAGCCTGATGGCTGGATGGCCCGTAGCCATTCTTGAATTTCCAGCCTGCCGATGCCGATCTGTGCGTCTTTGACCCAATTGGTATAGGCATCCGGTCTAAACTGTGGGTAATTTTTCGGCGTTACTAGCGTATTCTCCAGCAAGTCTTGGTCATCCAGCTTGCATCCTGGTACGCCACCCATCAAATTTTCCTCAATCTTTACCCTGGTAGAGATAGTGGGTAGCGGGATTTCATATTTGAAACTCTTTTATATGTTGACTGGTGGGGCATCGAGCTTCCTTGGGGGAATGTAGTCAGGCATAGGATAAAACGATAGGACTTGAGCCGAGGCTGTCTGCTATAATGGCACTTCGGAGCCCCCCTGCTCTGAAGCTGCTTCTTTCCCCTTGTTGCTTCCTGCAGCCTGTCATGTTGAACTTCTAGTTGGACCTAGTTTTGTCGCCGTCATTGCTGCTGGAATCCCTACTTGCTCAAATAACCAAGAAACATTTGCTAACTCAACGAGGTTGCTCATACAATGCTCTAGTCTCTCAGCTCTTGACTAGTTGAAACACTTCTTAAAAATGGTTAAATGGCCGAGCGAGGTCTATTTATATCCGTTGTTGGTCTGCTACGTGGCCTTTTGCAGTGCCCGAGGCCCTTAAAGCCATATTGATTGCCAATTCATGCGTATTATCTCGGTACTGTCAGCTGATCCTTCTCATAATGCGAATGTTGTTTCCTTAAATGCCAAAAGGTTTCCTTGGAAATCCAGCTTGTCAATTCTGTTGAATCCGCATTAATGGCTTAGCCTGCCAGATGAATTTTGGTATAAGCTGGTCACTTCTGCCTTTAATAGGTTCCAAGATGTCACATCCGCCTTTAAATTGTGAATTGCCCTAGTGCCACCAATGTGGTTAACGACCCACTAACCGACCGACAGATGTCATGGTAACGGTTTCTGTAATAATGTGTTGGCGGTCTAACATGATGTTTGCTACGGGATGGGCACTGGGTGTTATCTTCTGCATGATTGGCGTTTCATCTTTTTGCGCAATGAGTATCTGGGCTTGCTCTACACGGCCACTCTTCTCTCCCTGTTTTTTTTTTTTGAGTGCGCAACTTCAGTAGTGTTGTGTAGTACACTTCCCTTGATCATAGAGAACTCTGCGCAGCCGGACTATCACGATAAAGCTTTAGTCTGCTACTATTTATCAAACTCGGTAATGTATCTCCGGCTAATGTAGCTAACTGAACTATGCCACCGTTAGTAACATGAATTACAGTATATGGGCCAAGCCAATGCATCTTAAATTTTCCAAGAAATTTCATGAATTTTCTATCATACAGGAGGACTAGATCACCTACCTAAAAGTTCTTGTTCTTGATGTGGTGATCATGCCACACTTTTTCGCGCTCTTTCTGGACTTGTTGGTGGAATCTTGCGACGAAGCGATCTTCCTCTAGCCCAACCAAGTGTAGGAGTCTTTCTTTGAGTACAGCATGATCTTCCATGCCTATAAACGTTGATATTCTCAAGCTGGGAACAATGTACTCCATTGGCATGATTTCTTCTTTCCCATAGGCCAACCTGAAGGGTGTATGGCCGGTTAGTTTCTTGCAGGTAGTCCTGTATGCCCATAGTACGGATGGGATGCGTAGGTCCCAATCATCCCGATTGACGTTACATATCTTTGTTAGCGCATTCTCCAATACTTTGTTAAATGATTCAACGGTTCCATTCGCTTGTGGATGATAATGCATGCTGCGCTGATGATGAACGTGGAACTCTTCGGTCAAAGCCTCAATGGTCTTGTTCAGAAAATGAGTTCCTTGATCACTCATCAATATCTTCAGGCATCCAAACCTTGTAAGGATATTTTCATATATAAAATCCGCAATTGTAGCTGTGCTACAGTCTTTGAATTGCTTTTCTTCTGCCCATCTGGTGAGGTAATTGGTAGCAGTAATGATATAGCTCGCACTAGTTCTTTTTCCTGGTGGGTTAATAAGACCTACAAAATCAATGGCCCACTTCTCAAAGGCCTGCAACGTCATCTTTGGATTTAAATGCATTTCATCTCCGCATGATGGCTTCCCTGTCCTCTAACAGACATTGCAGCTCTGGCAGTGTTCCTTCGAGTCTTTATGAATTGTAGGCCACCATAGCCCTGTGCGCAATATATTTTGCTCAGTAGCTCATCCTGCATAATGGCCTCTTGTGATTCTTGAGTGTGCATTAGCTAATATAAATGGTTTCTCATGCTCTAGCACACATCTGCGCAATACTTCATCCAGTCCTAGTTTGTATAGTTGACTTGCGATTATAGTGAAATCTACTGCGCGCACTACCAGCAGCTTCTTCTACTGCGTAGTGAACTCTGTGGGTGCGAATCCAATGGTCAAAAAATAAATAATGTCTTGGTATTACTCATCTGCGACTTGTATGGTGAACAACTGCGCATCAGGAAGATTGTCCTCCAGATTTGCAGGCTCTTCTCTTGACTCGATTCTTAACAGATGATCAGGTCCCAAATTCAATCTACCTAGCTTAACAACAATTTCAAAATTGTACTCTTGAAAGAGTAGTAACCATATGCATATGCGCCCCCATAACACTGGATTATTAACAAGGTATTTCAAGGTAGAATGGTCAGTGAACATGGAGAAATGCACACCAAGCAAGTAGTGTCTGAACTTCTGCAGTGCATATACCATTGCGAGTCCTTCTCTTTCAGTAGTAGTATAGTTCTTCTCAGCAGATAATAACTTTCTAATGGAAAAGGCAATGGGATGATCAATACCTCCCTCTCCTGGTTGAGCAAGAACAATGCCCAATTCTATACATGAGGCATCCATGTGGACATGAAATGGCTTCAACTAGTCCAAAAAAACTAGGATCGGTGCAGTGACCATTTTCTCTTTCAATATGTCAAAGCCTTTCTCGCAATCGTCATTCCAAATGAATGGTACATATTTATTCAGCATTTTTTCCATAGTTGCAGTTATCTGCGCATACCCTTTTATGAAATTCCTGTAATAACCGGTATTCCCTAGTGTAGTTCGCAATTGCTTAACTGAATTGGGTGTAGGAAAGTTTACAATGACTGCGATCTTAGCAGGGTCTACCATCAAGCCCTGTTTGCACACAATGTGTCCCAACAAGACTCCATAGGGAACACAGAAAACACACTTCTTCAAGTTTAATGAAATTTGGTGCTGTCTGCACTTTTCCAACATCATCTTGAGGTTCGCGGCATGGTTCTTCAATAAACTAAAAATGGTCCAATCATCAAAATAAACCTCTAAAACTTATGTATAAAATCCTTAAATGCTGCGACGACCACTCTAGAGAATATTGCGGGTGCATTCTTCAGACCAAAGGGCATCACTGTGTATTGGAATGACCCCCATTCTATAGCAAAAGTCATCTTGTGCCTATCTGCGCAATCAATCCTAATCTGATGGTAACCAGAGAATCCATCAGTAAAAGAATAGGCCTCATTCCCTCCAACATTAGCTAGCACTTTATTTGTAAAAGGTGTAGGGAATGGGTCATGAAATGAAGCATCGTTTAGTTTTTTGAGATCCACACAAATTCTGATCTTGCCCTTTGTTTTCTTGTCCTGGATAACCATCGAGCTTATCCATTCAGATTCTTCGACTAGCTTAATGATCCCTACATCGAGCATCTTATCGAGTTCTTCCTTAACTCGTTCTTTATAGCGCGGGTTTAGTATGTATGGTCTTTGTTTCACAGGCTTCGCGCCAGGCTTAAGAGGGATTTTCATCATTCCTAAGTCTCCTAGGATACCTTTCATCTCTGTGAACTTGGTCGGGGATAGTTATTGATATTCCTGTAATATACCCGTGACCTCCTCAACTGTATCTTCATCCCAATAATCTCTAATAGCTGCGAACCTTGGAAATTCGCTGGTGCCAATGTTCACTTTCCTTATTTTCATAGGTCCACTCATATCTGGAATTTCCAGTGGAGGTCCTTCTACCTCGCGCGATCTCTCTGACTTAGGTATCCGTATGTTGCGTGGGTCCTCCTCATCACTATCTGCTATATCCTTGGTTTCTCGATCGATGTGATAACAATCAAGAGCATGCTCCAGCTGCTCCTCCCATTTAGGTTGTAGGTGCGCAGGTATGCTTTCTGCGCCAAAGAATTCTTCTAGTGTCAGGTTTCCTTGCGTACAATCTGGACTGAATATTTTTTTCTTAATGACCTACAATGCATCATTGATACTTGGATGCTCGTCTTCGAAGCTGAAATCCTACTGGAAGGTTGCATTTAGGCCCGACCAGTCTACTATGCCTCTGCGCAACTCCAGGTCTAGGTACCACTTCTTCGGAATGGGTTCACCTAATGTGTGCACACACAGATGCACCCATTCTGTCTGTGGTATTTCTGTCCATGCTTCGGAATAGACTCGAATATGCTCTTGTGGATCTGTCTGTCCATTATATTTCTCAAAGGATAGGGTAACCTTATCAGCGAAGCTGATTTGCATCTTAATTATACATTGATCCCATGTTCTCAGTGTCTTCTTATGTGCAGCCCTCCATCTGGTAAGTATGTCGCGCAGTGCCATGTCTAGAGCTGAGACACGGTATTCATCCGGAATTGCTATAGTATATTCTTTGATAAAACAATAAACATTAGATAAACCAACAAAGGTAGGGATTGGAGTTACCTCTTTCCCAATCCAGCAGAGTGACTTCGTGATCCGTGCGCATTTCCTAGAAGATACTTCATGTAACCTGCTTTGCCAGTTTTCTAGTCCTTCATTAGAATTTGAAACGCAAGAGTTGTCACAACGCCAACTAAGTGTGCCATCCGCAGTTGGATTAATATAGTCAGCGGTATTGGTTTTCATCTTGTAGATACGGTCCAAGTCTTGAGCTCTAGATTCCTCTTGAATTGGTTCAACAGACCGCTCGCCCTGCGAAGGGTCCAATGGCGCGATGACCCTGATATCATTGCCTTCAAATATCATTTTCATGGTCTTTAAGTCAATAATGGCAGAGTTAGTCATTGCCCAATTGATACCCAGCAATGTTGAATAAGGATGGTTGTCATCCACTATTTCAATTACTTCAAAATCGACATAGCTGCGCACTCCATCAATGTCAACAATGGTGTTGGGTAATCTTCCCAAAGGTATAACTATCCCTTGATTATCCATCCTCAACTGTAGAGGTGACCACTGTAACTTGGGTTTACCCATCTGATTCCATGTCTGCTTGGTCAAGACATTTACTTCGGATCCAAGATCAAGAATGATCTCATCCATCTCATAGTCCCCAATTTGTGCAGTGAGTCTCATTTCCCTTCCTATTCTTTTAGGACTCCTAATATTGTGGACTACGCCATTGGCATCTCCCTTGTCACTGTTTGGCTCATATTGTCTTAGTAGCTTTTCAAATTCCGTGAAAGCATCTGCGCTCTTTAGTAATTTCATACAGTTGCGCAAGAACTGTGCAACAGAGGTCCCAGTATCTGTTGCGGTGTTTGTCTGATCTTATGTCGTTGGAATGTTCTCTATTTGTGGTACTTCACTACGCAAATGTGTTCTTGGGGAGCCAGGTGGAGGTGCCCTGAACATGCCTCGTGCTTCCTCAAATGATCCCTTATTATTCTGTAAATCTATACCCGGTGCTTTCCCAGGAGCTTTCCTAATCCATACTAACTCTCCAGGATTCTGTCTAGGGTCATGCATTCCAGAGGTCAAATCTTCTGTGCCTCCATCCCTTCCTGTATAAGCGCCATTGCACGTTACCACGTTTACACTTGGATCCGCACTTCTACTCTCTACTGCAATCAACTGAATATTTGGATTTGGTGGTTCTATCCTTCTTCTTTTTTGCATTTCTACCTCAAGCACAGGGCAGTCTTCACTAACATGCTCAAATGATTTACAGTAATTGCATGTAGTGCATGGGTTCGTACAATCTCTAGAAATGTGACCTGGATGGCCACAGTTGTAATAGATTACCTGGTTGTGGCCTCTTCCTTGTGTCGGGTCGACATTTCTTCCTCTCCCGTAGTATCCACCACCATGGCATCTATATCCTCCTTGATCATAGTGGTTGTGTTCTTTCTTTGGCTAATTTTCCTCTTGGACACGATACATCCCAACACCTCGCATTGCTTCCATATCGTGCTTTCTTTCATTCATGAGCTCATATGCACGACAGTTGGATTCGTCATGTCCCACTGATTTACAGAAATTACAATACAAGCTCTTGGGTGTTCTGACATATTTCTATATTAGGTAACAGTCTTCATGCCTGTGTCCTATGGTTTTGCATATTTCACACCATGGTGCTTGATTGTGGTTCATATTGATTGGGTTTGGTGCACCACTGTCAAGATAATCTTGAAATAGAGGGAAATGTTCTCTGGTATGGCCTTCTCCTTTGCATCCAGTGCACCAAACTTCACGTCTGTGTTCATATCTTTGCTCTTTTCCATTCTTCATACCTTGTAATTATAATGTCAGTGTAGTCAGTTGGTTCTGAATCTGTGACATCCCAGTGCTACTCTCACCAATTGGTGAAGCCTCCAACTGCATTGCGATCTCTAGGGCCTCTGCCTACGACGCAATATTCTGTTTCATCAATGGTTGTATGATGTGGGGAAATAGTGCAGTGATGAACCGTTCCTATCACAAAGCTCACTTGATCTAACAATGTTTTAAATTTTTGGTTAAATTCCCAGACCGATTCAGTAGGATTTTGCTTGATTTCCTTTAATTCCATTATGCACTGCGATTCTGACTTGGGCTTCTTAAACTCTACGACCAGTGCAACCTGGATTTCTGTTAGGGTTATCGGCTGTGCCTGAGAATATTTCATAAACCAATGCAATGTGCAGTCTCTGAAAGTAGTGATGAGCTGCGCTCTCTTCACAGCATCATCCTGGATTTGCTTTGAACTCCATACGGCTTCACATAGAAATCGGTGCTGATCTGGGTCTTCTAAACCCATTCCTTTGAATATCAGCAGTTTTATATTTTTATCTGTCATTCTTCTTCCTGGTTATCATAAAATATCGTGAATCTCTCTCCACAAATATCTGTTCAACCATTATACATCAGTGAGACGCGGATGTTTGTTCTCTTTCTTCGCAAAATCTCTTTCAATCTTGTCACACCAATCCCAGATCTCTTTCTTTTCAGGATGCCAATTGTATGAACCCAATGGGAACTGGTATTCTTCTTCACTTATTACTTTCCAATACTCTATCGCATCACTGGTCTTAGCCAAGCAACAGAACCATTTGTTGGATGTATATCACCTTCCTCAGGTTTCCAATGTAGACCCAGGTACTTCGTGGTTCAAGGAACTAGCAAAACCCCTATTCACCGGCCCTTTTGGCAACAGGCTGCACGTATCCTGAGGTCTCACCCGAGGTGAAGCTAAGGGGGTGGTTGCGGAATCAAGTTTCCACAACCGGGTGATGTGATGGGGAAAAAGGATGATAAGCAGCGCAACACCTGCGGGTTGCGTGGAAAACAACTACGTGAACCTTCTATTCCGCGTTGGGTATTTCGACGCGCAATTGTGCTTGTACACTTGCACCTCTACTGAATTTACGATACAAGATACCTTTACGGTATGAAAGTAAGCTATCAACAGCTTACCTCGCAGCAACCTCCAATGACTCGACGCATCAATCAGACTACGCGTCCCTGCCAAGATGCTTAATTCTAACCACTCTACTTAGCATTCTTTATCTTTTCAACTCATTCAAATTCTTATCATTAAGTTGCAACTGATTGAATACACATATGATTACTGTGCACTCCAACGTTGCGCGAACACTCAATATTCGACTATGTGACTAATTAATAGATTCATACATTCCCAGATTCATAAGTGTTGAATACTTAACATTCCTCCAAGCATATATCACTTAACATATTATTCCCATTCTTTGTGGTGAATACATACAAAAGCAATCATATAACAAAAGACTTCAGCATTAAAAATTCATACCAAGTAAATGAACAATAAACACACAATAGTCACATAACATAGAATTTAACGTGTTTCACCCCCCGGATGGAGGCTACGTCCACAAGAACGGTTGTTAATATTACTCAATGGGAAGGGTACAACCGCTCTTAGTTTGCGTACTCAGCTGCAGACTCTCTTCTCTCTCTCAGATAGGTCTCTGTGCACTCAGCTGCAGAGCCTTTACAATGGCTTTTCTAAGCTTAATATTTTACAATGCCCAAATACTTAACCAAAATTGAAGAGTCACCCTTCCCTTACAATATTGTGCCTTATTTATAGATCGTTCCCGTAGGTCATGTCTTTACAATCATTAGGCTGAAACCCTAAGGTTTTCAAAACTGGCGTGGCTAACTGCCACCCTAGTTGTCTCCATCGACGACCTCCTTTGCCTGCTCTAGCTGGGCCACTCGTGGCTCACACACTCTTCTGACAGCCACAGTCCTCAAAAGGGTTACAACTGCATCATGGCCTGTCCCTTTCCACTCCTTCACCTGCCTGTCGCCATCGGCGTCGTGGCCTAGCTTCTCAATTGCTTGCCGCCACATGCTCGAACAAGTCGCTTTCATCTGCCATCCAGCTGTTCCTTACCCAAAATAGGTCATATCCTCATCTGAACTTTACCCATGTTCCACCCCAAAAATAGCTCATGCGCTATAATGCACATCGTCCTATTGCACGACCATTCTTTAGCCATTGTCGTCGCGCGACACGCACAAAATCTCAAAATTGTTTGTTGCCTGTCGCCGCGTGTAATGCACTTTCAACAAAACTGCTTTCTCTTCCTGCCACAACGCACAATGTGCAATTATCAAAATTGCCTTTTCTTCCTACTGCATCACGCTACGTGCGATTTTCCATACTTGTATATTTTTCCAACCTACTTGGGCCCAACCCAACAGATAGCCTCTTCAATGTTGATTATGTGTAGGGTACCACATGCTTAGGAACTGTCCACATCGGAATGGGAGTGAAAAGAAAGTTCACAACATCCAAGGAGTGGAAACAGTGGTTCAAGAGGAAAGGACCATCCCTAGGATTTATGCATCACTAGAGGACCTCCAAGCAGACCATCAATCAACTGTGGTTGAATTTGAAGGTAAGGTTGCTAAGCAATCTATTTCTATTTTGATTGACCCTGGATCTACTCATAGTTATATCAGACCTAAAATTGTTGAGATTTGTGCTTTCATGAAATCAAAGCATAGTATGCCATGGTTGGTCCAACTAGCCACTGGAACCAAGAGGAAGGTTCGTGAAATCATGGAGAAATGTCCATTGGAAATGGGTGGACTGTCCACTTTTGCAAATCTGAATGTTTTTCCACTTGGTTCCTATGATATTCTCATTGGAATGGACTGGTTGGAAGTCCATAGAGTTAAACTTGATTTCTACAACAACACTTTTGAGTGCATTGATGAAGAAGGAATCCCAAGGGTTGCAAAGGGCATTCCAAAGGTATTTTTTGTTAGGCAGATTTCAGCTATGCAGTTGAAGAAATTATGTAGGAAAGGTTTCCAATTGTATGCAACCCATATTTTGGAGAAAATAGAAAATGAAATTTCCAAGTTGGAAGACCATTCTATTTTTCAAGAATTCATGGATGTGTTTCCCGATGAATTTCCAGGACTTCCTCCAAAGCCTGAGACATTGAATTTACAATTGATCGTGTTCTGGGAGCTACTCCAGTTTCCAAAACTCCTTACAGGATGAGTACACCAAAATGATTAGAGCTGAAAATGCAATTGCAAGAGTTGTTGGAAAAGAAGTACATATGGCCAAGTGTGTCTCCATGGGGAGCACCTATACTTTTTGTGAAGAAGAAATATGGGATGCTCAGGTTATGTATTGATTACATGCAACTTAACAAGGTTACAGTGGAGAACAAGTACCCCTTGCCTCAAATTGATGATATTTTTTTATCAAATGAGAGGGGCAAAGGTGTTCTCAAGATTGATTTTAGGTTTGGTTATCATCAAATGAGAATCAAGGAAGAAGACATTCAAAAGATAGCCTTTAGAACAAGGTATGGGCACTATGAGTTTGTGCTGGTGCATTGGTCTTACCAATGCACCAGCTACATTCATGTGTCTCATGAATAGTGTTTTCAACAAGTATTTGGACAAGTTTGTTCTTGTATTTCTAGATGACATTCTTATTTATTCCAAGACTGAAGAAGAGCATGAAGAACACTTGAGAATGGATTTTCAATTGCTAAGGGAGCATAGGTTGTATGCAAAGCTAAGAAAATGTGAATTTTATAAAAATAAAATTCATTATTTGGGTCACATTATTTTCGAGGAGGGAATATCGGTGGATCCCAAGAAGATTGAAGCCATCATGAATTGGCCAAATCCAAGAAATGTGATAGATGTGAGATCTTTTATGTGTTTTGTTGGTTACTACAGGAGTTTTATTGAAGGATTCTCAAAGGTTGCACACCCAATCACTTATTTGCAAAAGAAGGGGATAAAGTTTATGTGGACATCGAGATGTGAAGAAAGCTTCCAAGTGTTGAAAAAGATTTGTTGGGCACTATTTTGATAACTATTTTACTCCATAATTCCTCAAATACATCCCCATAATCCTTTACATTTTTCCCTAAATCCTCATATTCATCTATAAAACCTTGAAATTCGATGATCAAAGGTATAAATTGTTGTTTCTCTTGAATAAATTCAAATATGTAATTTTTAAAGCATTTAAATTGAAATTAAAAATACAAAATTGATTGACTTCCCGTAATTGCTCCTAGATTGGATACTTGCAGGCTAGCTGGGCACAAACTGAAAGATAGAGAAGGATCCTTGATGTCCAAGGATGGATAAATTTCTAACAGCTTCACGAAACAGGTTTTACAAGGGTCGAGTCAATGCTGGTCAAAGTAAGCCTCCAGCGCTGCCACTTAACACAAAAACAGGGACAGTTTCGATTTTGTATATATCTAGTCTATTTTTATGGATCTGAAGGACGATCTCGAGGATAATAGATATATTAGGGGAATGCCATTATTAACCACCCAAGATTGTAGCATTTTTAGTTTCAAAACAGTTTGTATAAATATTTGAATTTGGTATGTAATTGCCATCCGATGATGGTGAACGTATGCTAATGAAATAAAGACTTCAGATTTCGAATAGCTTGGTGTATGTTCATTTTTATGCTGTGAAAGCGATTTAAGTGTTGAGAGCTCTGTGAATCTTCTTGTGTGTGTGAGTGAAGTAGTGGAGGGCCCCCTCTGCCGAGCCAACACACCCATTTCCTCATTAATACGCATTGGTAGGATTTTAATGTTTTATGTGGAGTTCAATTAAGTTATCAATATGTGCTTTGTAATCGAATACATTGTGAACTGATTTCTTGTAAAAGAATTCAATGACTTCCTGCTTTAAACAATGAAGTATTGATACTGTAGTTTATCTTCATGGCTTTGATGTTTCAGTTTCATAATACTTCATAAGTTAAGTGATGATAGGTTTAAGAAATTGAATGAATATACTTCTGTAAGGGAGTTTTACATTTCTTAGTTTACAACATTCAAGTAATTCTAGGTTCATTTCAACAACAAAGTGAGTTTTTAACTAGTCTAGGCCTGAATCTATATACTTTGGATGTGCTTCCAAGTCTTACGATTCTGGATTGACAATTACAATTTAAGCTCTAATTTACAACAGTAAATTGGGCCAACATTTTTGCGCCGCTGCCGGGGAAGCATATTTAGAGTTAGACTTAGGAAGTTTAGTTTTCTTAAAAAAATTACAAAAACATAGAGCAGACTTTAGTTTTATGTCAAGACAGAGAGATGAAAAAGGAATATTTGTAAAAAAACCCCCAAAAATAGAGATAACAGGAACTTCTCCATCTGAGAAGAAATAATTCATTGCAATAACTACTGAAAGAGATACTGTGAAAATGACTAAAGAAGAAACATCTAAAAAAGAAGGACTAACACTAAAACAGTGTAAGGAGTATGAACGGAGGATGGAGATTGAAAACAAATGAAGAGAAAGGGTTGAGGGAGAAGCATTAAGAGGAGGACCAACCCCAGAACAACGAAGAGAGTATGAAAGAAGAATGGAATTTGAAAACAAAAGACGATAAGATAGAAGACATGAAAGAGAGGAAAGAGTAGAACAAGAACAAGAAACCACTTTTAAATTTCCAATCACACTAGTATCATCCTCGGAGAAGAAGTAAAACTGAAAAACATTCCACCATCTGTTTTACCTAACTTTTATGGCATGACTTCTTAATATCCGGATTCATTTTTGTTTGAATTTGATATTTTATGTCGTACCTATGGATATATTGGTGAGACACATAAACTTCGCCTCTTTCCTGCTACTCTTAAAGCTACTGCATTGAAATGGTTCATGGGATTAGGAGAACATACTATAACCAGTTGGGATGACATGAGAAAGATCTTTTTTAAGAAATATCAAGCATACTGTGGATCTAAATATTTGAAAGATGATATTTTAAGGATGTCTCATCAAGAAGATGAAAGTTTAGAAGAATATCTTGAGAGATTTTTGTATAACCTACAAAAATCCAAATATAATTCTTTTACATCTGATATCACCAAGACAATCTTTTTGAAAGGTATAAGAGATGAGTATCTTGATATTTTGAATGTAATGGGGAAAGGAGATATTGCTTACTTACCATTTGATGATATTACAGAGTTATGTTAGAAGTATTCATGAGGAAGAGACAGCAATGGAAAGAGGGATGTAACTTCCAAAATAACCAAATGAGCAATAGGAGGTATATCAAGAGCTGAGCTTGGAAAATTATTAGAGGATTTAAAAACTGACCTTCTGAGTACTTTAGGGACACAAGTTGAAACATCAAAAAATAAAAAGAGACAAGATCAACAAGAACAAGCTCTGTCAATTTTTTGTCCTAGATGTAGGAAGAAACATCCATTGAAAGAATGTCCTCTAAATAATGTTTAGATTTTTTGATTATGTACAAAAAATCATAACATTGATGAATGTCCTCTAAATAATGTTCCTATTTTTGGATTATGTACAAAAAATCATAACACTGATGATTGTCCTAGGTTGAAATAATTACAGGCAGCTCGAATGGAAGAAATCCAAAGCATGGAGTCTCTCTATCTTATGGCACAGAAAAGACCATGGCAGCCATGTTTTCCAGGTATCTCCCAAGACCCTATGCAACAATTTTCTCAAAGTTATTAGTATAATGTTCATAATTCATGGAATGATCCTATACCTTGGAAAAAATGGTCTCCTCAGCAAAACCAACATCAATCTGCTCAAGGTTGGCGAGGATATGCTCATGGAAATCAAACATACCAGCAGGCCTATCCACAGCCTTACCAACAGTATTTTCCTCACCCACAATACCAACATAATCAACCTTTATTTCCTCCACAGAAAAATCCTGCTTCCCAGCTAACCCAACATCAACAAATTCAGCTACCATTGAATCAACCTCCACCTCGACCAACACAATTACCGGCCCAGCCAGTAGCAAATCCTAATAACAGAGTGGAAAATACCATGTATAATATTGATGAAGGAACCACATTTTCACACTCAATCCTTCCTATTCAAAACATCCACTTGAGGTCTGGAAAATTTTTGGCAAAAGAATCTCCTGTTATTATAGAAGAACACATAGAAGAAGAGAAAATTCCCAAAAAATCTAATACCGAAAATTTGCAGCTAGATATACAAAATCAGAAAGGTAACATTAATTCCTCAAACACCTCCTTTTCCATAAAGGTTAGTTAAGGAAAAATTACCAATTGCTCTTCCCAATTTTGATGTCTTAAATGAATTAACGAATGTCTGTGTAAAAATCCTTTTATTGCAAGCTATAAAAGATATTCCAATCTATACAAAGGAAATTAAGGAGTTATGTCTAAATAAAAGAAAGAAGGATCCACCAACAATTCATGTAATTGGAAATTTAGCAGGATTAATGTCAAATACTTTTTTTGTTGAAAAATATGTTGATCCAGGAATTCTAATGGTAACAATCACTATCAACAACTTTTCAATTTCGAAAACATTAATTGAATTAGGTGCAGCTATTAATGTAATGACACTGGAAAAAATGAAATATCTGGACTTGCAAAATCTCAAACCAACCACTACAGTTTTAGAGCTAGTTGATCGGTCTAAAATCACACCAGAAGGAATACTTGAAGATATCATAGTTTCTTTGGATTCCTGGGAGTATCCAATGGATTTCTTAGTTCTTCAACCAAAATATAATCTAGGAGGGCATCCATTGATTCTTGGAAGGCCCTGGTTGGCCACAGCTAATGCTTTTATTGGTTGTAGAGCATGAAATATGATCATTTCACATGGAACAGAAAGGAAACATATTACACTGTATCCTCCTGCTCAAAGACCTTCTATGACAGATCAGTTGTCCTGGATTAATGAAACACAAGAGAAACGGGAAGAAGTAATTCAGCCCATCTTAAGAATAAATCAAGTTTTTGATTTTCGAGAGGATAATAATGAAGATTTGCTAGATTACTTTATTTATGAACTAGATATATCTGAGGAATTAAGAAACATGCATTATATTGTTGCAGATAAGGTCCTAGGCCAAAAATTTCAGGAAAATTGCATAGTTAATTCTTTGGAATCATCATTTAATGATATTTTTTTTGTTCATTCAATAACTAATGCCCAAAGGAAAACCATTGAAATCAGTCCTGGGAAACACTTGAATATTGGTGTACATCTTACTTTATCACAAGAAGAACAGTTGATTGCATTATTGAATAAATATCACAAAGCATTTGCTTGGGAATATATTGACATGCCAGGAGTTCATCAAGAAACATGCACTCATCATATTTACACAGATGACAATATAAGACCTCTAAGGCAACCTCAATGAAGAATTAACCCCATACTGAAAGAGATAGTCAAAGAAGAATTGCAAAAGTTATTAAAGGTAGGATTTATCTACCCTATCTCTGATAGTCAATGGGTTTCTCCATTAGTTGTTGTTCCTAAGAAAAATGGAAAATGGAGAATTTTTGTAGATTATAGGGAGTTAAACAAAGCAACACTTAAAGATTATTTTCCATTTCCATTCATTGATCACGTATTGGATGCACTAGTTGGAAAAAAATATTTTCCATTCTTAGATGGATTCAGTGGATACAATCAAATCAGAGTTGCATCAGAGGACCAGGACAAAACTACTTTTACATGTCCCTGGGGTACATATGCCTATAAGGTTTTACCTTTTGGTCTATGTAACACTCCAGCTACTTTTCAGAGAGCAGTCCGAGCTATTTTTGTTGATTTAATTCATGAATGTGTTGAAGTATATATGGATGATTTTTCTGTGTATGGCAATACTTTTGATGACTCCTTGGAAAATTTAGAGAAAATCCTAAAAGTATGCATTGAATCAAATCTTTCCCTTAGCAATGAAAAATGTTTCATGATGTTAACTGAAGTGATAGTGTTAGGTAATCATATTTCATCATCTGGAATAAATGTGGATCCTGCCAAAATACAAATCATTGTGAATTTATCTGAACCAAAAAATCAAAAGGTTGTGAGACATTTTCTTGGATATGCGGGCTATTACAAAAGGTTTATTGAAAATTTTAATAAAATAGCTTTGCCATTATTCAAATTGCTTACCAAAGATGTACATTTTCATTGGGATACTAATTGTCAAGTTCCCTTTCAGAAACTTAAGGAAAATCTCTCAACTGCACCTATCTTAAGAGGATCAAATTGGACATTTCCATTTCACATCTCTACTGATGCATCCGATATTGCAATAGGGGCCTCTTTGGGTCAAAAAGAGAATGTCATGACTTATGCTATCTATTTTATTAAAAAAATCTAACCCTTGCATAATTGAATTACATAGTTACTGAGAAGGAGATGTTGGCAGTAGTTCATGCTATGAACAAATTTTGTCACTACATTACTGGTTGTGAAATATTTGTCCATACAGATCACTTTTCCTTAAGATATTTAATGAAAAAATCAATCACTAATGGTAGGATAACAAGATGGTTATTATTGATGCAGGAATTCAACATTACTGTTCTAGATAGGCCTAGCAGGGAAAATCAAGTGGTAGATTTTCTGTTTCGATTACAATATTCTGGTGAGGTTGTTCATGTTTCAGATGATTTTCCTGATGAACACTTGTTTGCTATTTATGTTATAACTCCATGGTATGCTGATATAGATAACTACTTATCATCACGCAAGCTACCTCCATCTGTGTCATCAAAAGAAAATAAAAGAATCATTAAGCAAAGTGCTAGACACATATGAGTGAATGGAGATCTTTTCTATACAGGATATGATCTTATCATTAGAATATGTGTAAGACAAGACGAGATTTTAGAAATTTTAAAATCTTGTCATGATGAACCATGTGGTGGCCATTTTGTAGATAAACAAACAACATACAAAATAATCAACTTGGGGTATTATTGGCCATCTATTTTCAAAGATTCCAAGAAATATGTTAGAAGCTGTGATATTTGTCAAAGGATGGAACGACCAGTACCATTTGATGAGATGCCACTCTAGCCACAAGTTCCCATAGAGCCATTTGAAAAATGGGCTCTTGATTTCATCGGTCCAATCAATCCATAATCACAAGGGAAGAGGTACATTTTGGTATGTACTGACTATGTTACAAAGTGGGTGGAATCCAAACCATTACCAAGAGCCACAGAACAAACAGTAGTCAATTTTCTCCTTGAAGAAATATTTGTTCGATTTGGAGTTCCTAGAGAGATTGTTACTGATCAAGGAGCACAATTTACTTCTAAACTAGTACAAGAGATAGCATTCAAGTACAAGATCAAGCACAGGAAATCTACACCCTATCATCCACAATCCAATGGCTAGGTGGAGTCTACCAATAAAACTTTGGAAGAAATCATAACCAAGACAGTTCAGATGCACAGAAAAGATTGGTCAGATAAGGTTACTAAAGCTTTATGGTTATACAGATTACTTGGAAAAATAGTACTGGTTTTTACCCCTATTAGCTAGTCTATGGTAAGAAAGTACTGTTACCAATTGAATTTCAAATTCATACTTTTAAATTAGCAACCGATTTAGGAATGTATATTTATGAAGCACAAAGAGAGAGGATAATGCAGTTAAATCAATTAGATGAGATGAGACAAGCTGCAATAGAACAAAACATTTTGGTACAACAACAAATAGAACAATGGCATGATAAGTTCATCAAGAAAAATAGTTTAACATAGGTGACTAGGCCTTATTATTTGATTCCAAGTTCAAAGAATTTAAAGCCAACTTCACAACTCATTGGCTTGGTCCATATGAGATTGCAGAGGTATATGAAAATGGCTCCGTCAAATTACAGACAATATATGTTTAAGAAAGTACATTCGTGGTCAATGGCCATAGCTTAAAGCTATACACTAAGCCTATCAACAAGGCAGATTTCCTACAATAGATTTCTCAACAGAGGGAGATGGAGGTGCTGGACAAACACATTGGTGTTCACTTTCTTCTTAACATATTCTGATAAAAAAAATAAAAAAAATAATAAAAGAAAAGAAAAAGGGCATAAAAAGACAAAAAGGGGGTTTAGTTGTGAAAACCAGGAAACTAGCACTAAATAAACTCGAATTTCATTGGAAAACCAAGTTTACTTGGCCATTGAAAATTCGCCAAAACATTTTTCAATTCCTAGTTTGAATTTTTCTCACACAGCAGTTTTCCATTTTGGTTTTACAAACAAATAAATTTTTTTTTATTGAATTGAGGACAAGTCAATAGATAGGGCTGAGAGGGAAAGTATCAAGTTTCTGACAAGTTTTGAAGACCCTCTAAGCCTTCTACAGATGCTGTAATTTCATTGCAGTAGAAGACACATCAAGGAATAATCTCAAAAGTACATTTCGTTATAACCTTGCAGAGGGACCTGAGAAGAAGTACATTTCATCATAACCTTGAAGAGGGACCTGAGACAAAGGCACATCAAGCTACAGACAGAAGGAAAATCAAGACACTTTGCAGCAGAAGACACATCAAGGCAAAAGGAACATCAAAAGCTATAGGAACTAAAAACAATTTTCATTATGAAGACATTCAAATTCTTTTTCTCAGCAAATAAGCAAACCAGCTACATCAAAGCAACATGAAGGGTACAAAGAAGCAGCAAACAAGCAACTAGCCACATCAAGCAGCATGAAAAGCACAAAGGGATATCAAGCAAGTCTGTAAGAATTTTTATTTTTATGTTTTAAAAGTTTGCATGGTTCTTTATTTTTGAGTGATGACAAAAATACCTATCACCCTCACAATCTTGACCATCTACCCATTCACTTACCATTCCTTTACCCTAGGTATCAAAATAGTGGTCAAAAGTAATAACATAGGTATTTTCATACTTTTTGATCCATGGATAAACTGCATCCTACAGGAAAGCTTTAATTCAATTTTCAAAAGAAGTAACGAGGAAGGGTTCTTTAACCTAGAAAATCCAATTTTTCTTTATGTTTTTCTTTATATACTCCAGAAAATCCAATTTTTCTTTATGTTTTTCTTTATATACTCCAAAAAATCCACTATTGCATATTATGCATCAAGTTAAAAGTATAAAAGAGTATATAAATGGGTCATAAACGTGGATGAGGGATCAGTGACAAGTTCAAATCATGAGTACAAAATAAGTGGGAATCATAATGATATAATTCCTTACTCCCATGAAATCTGCCTATACATAGGGAGGCACACTCCAAAAATTCAAAATTCAAAGTGTTGGTTGCATATTAGCATGATTTTTCATTATCCCAGCCCTTTTGCTCATTCCCGGACTTCACTCCCATGTTGGTTGAAAGGGTGAATGAATGCTGAGTAAACCGGGGAAGAGGAAGTATTAATAGCAGTTGCATTACAGAGGAAGAAAACGCAGTCTGTTAACCAAGAAACTCAAATATTTTTCTCCATTTCTTAGCACGAATTTTCACTTGGTATGTTAAAGAGAAATGCCATTTTCATTGCAGAAGAAGAAACACAGCCATAGAAGTGTGTATTTCATTTAGAATGTGTACAAAAAGGAGTCAGCTGGGGGAAGGTAAGCTTGAAATTCTTGTTTTGCTAGATAACAACAATTCAAACTTCCAGAGAAACATTTTGAAGACAAGGAAAATTTTACAGAGTTGAAAATTAAAATTTCAAGCCAGGGTTAAGTTTTGCCTGTAGTTTCATTTGCATAGAGGGATTTTTCCTGTTGAAATTGCAAAATGGTGTCTAGGATAGAACTAGAAAAATTTGATCCCTCTGCCATTCATGAAAAATGCATGGAAATTTTTGAGAAGAAATAGTGGGTTCCTTTCTTTGAAAAGTTTGATGGGCATAATGACAACGTTAGCCTAGATTTTGCTTGTTCATTTGATGGTGAGAGGGCTATAGTAGGTAATTTCACTTTTAGATTGTCTGAGGATATTATAGCACAAATCATTGGATTACCTCAATAGGGAGAGAGTTTCTTTAAGACAAAATAGTTTGAGGAGAAGGCATGGACACCCTTCCTATGCAGATCAAGGGAAGTCTTAGTAAAATGGTTGTTGGTTGATTCATCCTTGGGATGAAATAGCATATATCATCTAGGGATTCATCACTTGTGAAGGAATACTTAGTGTTATATATCTCTATCACATCAAATTAATGCAGGATTTGATGGGTGACTGTGAGATTAATATACCCTATTTTCTATTACAAATCCTTTATAAGATGGCTAAAGCTGTTCAAAAATGTGTTGAAGACAAGATAACAATTATTTTCCATTGTGGGCTCATCAAGATAATCATCACACATGAATCACAAAGACAAGACTTGACATGGTAGCAATTTTTAATTCATAATAAGTTTGAACAACTAGAAGATGAAGTGTTAATGATAGCAGACATTGAAGTTGAAGAACAAAGCCCTAAGGAAACAAGCTCAAAACCGCCTAAGGGAGGAATGCAAGAATATGAAGTGTTAATGATAGGAGACATTGAATTTGAAGAATAGAACCCTAAGGCAAGAAGCTCAAAACCGCCTAAGGGAGGAATGAAAGAAGATGAAGTATTGATGATAACAGACAATGAAGATGACTATAAGGAAACAAGCTCAAAACATCCTAAGAGAAGAATAAGAACAAGGAGCATGGTAACAGAAGAGAAGGAATTCCAAGAAAAAGATAAGATCTTCACCACTTATGAAAGAAAATCAAGGAAATGTCGGCAAGCTTAGAAGAAGCAAGCACTAGAAAATGATGATGAGGCACAATAAAAGCATTATGCATACATTCAATCCTTGGAAAGTCAAGAGGAAAGTCTAGCAGGTGAGATTGGGCAATATGATGAAGAAGTGAATGTCATCTTTGAACAACAAATAGTAGAAGAGATAATGGAAGTAGATATTTAGACAACTAAAAAGACTCCAACTGATAGAAAGGAGCAAAATAATGAAGATACAGTCATCATTTCTCCTGTCTTTGAGCAGCACGCCACAGAAAAAGAAGGAAAAAAGTATTCAGAGTAGGAGAAAGAAGAAGAGGAATTTGGAATGGATACTATTTCTGAGTAGCCTACAATAGAGATGAAAAATAAGAAATCTTCCAAGAACAGCAAAATGTTTGAGAATTTAGAGTTGGAAGTGAAAGAATTAGAACTAGAAAATGAAAAATTAAGGAAGAAAAATAGAAATCTTCGAGTTCAAAATGTGCAAGTCTATAAACATGCATATAAATGGTATCATCAAAAGAGAACTTTCAAAGCAAAGTATCAGAGATTGAGGGTCCTTCATGCAGCTCGAGCTAGTACAGATGCATCATCACAGACATGAGAAATGTCAAAAGATTAGTGGCAGTAGTAAAACAACAATTTTGTGCATGAGATATGCAGGTTCAATTTTTGGAAACACTTTTTCTGCATGAGGACATGCAATATCTTCCTCTTGGGGGAGATGTTGGACACTATTTTGATACCTATTTTACTCCATAATTCCTCAAAGACATCCCCATAATCCTTTACATTTTTCCATAAATCCTCATATTCATCCATAAAACCTTAAAATTCGATTATCAAAGGTATAAATTGTTGTTGCTCTTAAATAAATTGAATTATGTAATTTTTAAAGCATTTAAATTGAAATTTGAATTAAGATTACAAAATTGACTGACTTCTTGTAATTGCTCCTAGATTGGATACTTGTAGGCCAGCTGGGCACAAAATGAAAGATAGAGAAGGATCCTTGATGTCCAAGGATGGATAAATTTCTAACCACTTCATGAAATAGGTTCTACAAGTGTTGAGTCAACGCTGGTCAAAGTGAGCCTCCGGCGCTGCTACTTAGCACAAAAACAGGGACAGTTTCGATTTTGTATCAATATGGTCTATTTTATGGATCTGAAGGACAATATCGAGGATAGTATAGTTATTAGGGGAATGCCATTATTAATCACCCAGGATTGTAGCATTTTCAGTTTCAAAATAGTTTGTATAAATATTTGAATTTGGTATGTAATTGCCATTCGGTGATGGTGAACGTATGCTAATGAAATAAGGACTTCAGATTTCGAATAGCTTGGTGTATGTTCATTTTTATGCTGTGAAAGCGATTTAAGTGTTGAGAGCTTTGTGAATCTTCCTCTGTGTGTGAGTGAAGCAGTGGAGGGGCCCCTCTGCCAAACCTGCACACCCATTTCCTCATTAATACGCATTGGTATGATTTTAATGTTTTCTGTGGAGTTCAATTAAGTTATCAATCTGTGCTTTACAATTGAATTCGGTTCTATATGATGGAAGTAGGGTTTTATCATAGAACAGGGTTATGCATTTATGTTTGATTGATAATTTGTTGTAGGTTGATTCCAGCTTTACTTTTCATTAAAATATATACTGAATTGTTGAAGTAATCAAATACATTGTGAACTGATTTCTTGTAAAAGAGTTCAATGACTTCCTGCTTTCAACAATGAAGTATTAATACTGTAGTTTATCTTCATGGTTTTGATGTTTCAGATTCAGAATACTTCATAAGTTAAGTGCTGATAGGTTTAAGAAATTGAATGAATATACTTTTGTAAGGGAGTTTTACATTTCTTAGTTTACAGCATTCAAGTATTTCTAGGTTCATTTCAACAACAAAGTGAGTTCTTAACTAGTCTAGGTATGAATCCATATACTTTGGATGTGCTTCTAAGTCTTACGATTCCGGATTGACAATTATAATTTAAGCTCTAATTTACAACAGTAGATTGGGCCAACATGCTTCTCACAAGTTCCCCGATTCTAAAGATTGCAAATCTGGAAAAATACTTTGTGGTATGCACAGATGCATGTAAAGATGGGCTTGGAGGATTTCTTATGCAAGATAACCATGTGGTATGCTACGAGTCAAGGAAGTTGAAAGAGCATGAGAAGAACTATGCTACTCATGATTTAGAACTTGCAGCGATAGTACATGCTTTAAAAATACGGAGGCATTACTTAATGGGCAGGAAATTTCAGCTAAGGATAGACCATTCTAGTCTGAAATATTTGTTTGAGTAGCCCACATTAAATGCTAGGCAAGCTAGATGGCTGGAAATTTTATGTGAGTTTGATTTTGAAATCAAACACATAAAAGGTAAAGAAAATAAGGTGGTTGACACACTTAGCAGAAAAGTACATGAGATGCATGTAGCAACCATTAGTATTTACCAATCAAATTTGAGGCAAGAGATTGTTAATTGTATTGTTGAAGATGAACAGTATGTGAAAGTAAAGGACAAATTGCAACAAAAGAATTTGGAAAAGAGGTATGAAGGTTACTGTTATCACATATATAGTAGCCGGGCTACCATACATTATTTTTCTGATTCCAATACACTATTTAGCCAGTTCCCTTACATTGAGATGCTGAGATGAGCATCTATATTGGATCACTATTAGATTTTGGACAACAGTTGTATTTCCCATGCCATGAATGAGTCTCAGGACACTCAAAGAGATGACCGATATGGCCATTATACCATTTGTATAGAGAATTCAGTAGTTCCCGGAGTTACAACAACAGTTTCAGAGGACAGATGATGGTTCAGATGATGAGCATTCAAGTATATGACTCAACAGGTATATCATAGTGTTGTGGTTATATAGCTTTTATACTTATCCTCATAGCATGTCTTAGCACTTAGTGTCATGATCTGGTGATCATATAGATATGTGGACCTGGATAATCTTATTATATATATTATATTGTCCCTACTCAGACTTAGAAGTTCACTATTCATACTCATTGGTTTTACCCTCCTTGGGGAGAATAGAGGTGATAATTCCACCATACCTTGGCTTGCTAGTGTTGGCTCCATTATTCATTGTCTTCATCCATCCATTGCCTACCTTTTAGTTTATCACCCTGACTTACTACTTGACTAGTGACATAGAGGACCTTTTCCCCACTGTAGCCTCTGTATTGGATGAGCTTCCCTATTTATTGTGTCTCGGCTCTGAGTTGGTGACAAAACTTACCTATGGTGAGTTGGAGTTCCTTGTGAATTCCCCCTAGTCACTAAAGATGTGTTGGCTAAACCTGAAACTTTTAGTGCTGCCATGAATACAAAATCTGGAAAAATGAAATGCTATATCTTGTATGAAAAGCTCGTTCATGCAATGTGTTTCTAAACACACATGAATGAAAGGCATGCCAAATGAAAGTGGTCATGAAAATAAATGTTATATCTTTTGTGAAATAAATACCTAGGTAAACAAGTTGTCTGTGACACACCTAGAAGTGCTCAGGTAAACAAGTGCTTTAAAAACACACCTGTAGTAGAAAGCCTCAAATAAATGTAAATCTATGCAATGTGTTTATAAACAAACATAGATCAAGGCTATGGAAACTTTAGGCCCAAAATCAATGGAACTTAAATGCTATATCTAAATAATTGTTGGCCTCATTTGTATTATGGATTGTGCGCATCTGTTAAAGGTAAATAAACCCTTTTTGAACAACTCATCCATTTGTGAGACACCGCCATTCCCTGTGTTGTTGCTCATTCAGTATATACTATGGTGTGTATTCCCTTTCCCTGTTCCAAAGTGTCACAATGTTAAGTTAGTCAAGTCATCCCTTAGCCTAGCTAGTTATTTTAGCCTCCACCCTTCACTAGCAAATTGATCACAACTATGAATTGAGTATGGTCCTGAAAGTCTAGTTTGAGTAATAATAATAATTAATGACATTATATATTTGGATCTAGATCACCAGTAATGATTACTTTGTGTTATAATTGTTATTTGAATAAGTTGTAGAGCATGCATAAACCTTTGACACTTTGCAGCAGCTTCTGATGATGGTCTGAGTTTTATTTGGTCATGTTGACTTGGTCAAACCTAGTTTGACCAAGGTCAACCATAGGACATGAGATGGTTGGACCTTGTGATGATATGGATAGATGATATATGGTCTATGTACATGTACATGATGATTCTATGCATTAGATACATGTTTATGATGATGATTCATGGTTTACAACATTATTTGATCATTTACAGATTATTATTATTTCACCTGTTCCGGTATATTGGATATATTATATGATCATGCAGAGACTCATATGGTGTATGAGTACACATCTTGGATGGATTTGGACCTTCTAAGTCCAATGCGATAGTCTGTTTTCAATTCCGAGCACTTACAGTGATGATTGAGCCTCAGTAGGCTAACCCAGTGCAGTTTTGGTCTGTCGGAGACCCTGTCAGAGCAGAGAGGATTTTTATTTGGTTGACCTAGGGCGCTATACTTGGAGGGGGTGGTCCAGCCACTTGTTTTTACCATATTGTCCCCCTCCAGGATACACTAGTTCCCTCACCTTGACAGCATAGGCACTCCAAGAGGCAGTTTGGGGTAGTTTCACGCTTCCCGAGGCATTTCAGGATTGGTAGAAATGGCTATTGAGGAATTCGATTTGGGCTACTGAGGAAATATCATGGCATGGGATGATTAGTGATGATGGGTTGATGTCTTCCACACTTCCTCCAGTATTTTCAGCTTCATCAGGGCCCGCGTCCATCACTTATGGCACTTTCTGATGATTTCTGAGGCCTCTTAAGGCCCACGATTTGTCCATAGAGGCACGATTTGGTATATTGATGACTATTTTATTATTATTGTGCTATGGGGATTGACCAAGGGTGGCTAAAATTACCCATTGGACCCACCATAAGCTTCTTATTATATTTTGTCATCATGATATGGTGGGATTCCCCTCTCCTAGGGCGATTTTGTCCACTTATGTTATATTTTATTAGTGATCCATGTATTTTATTGTTGAGCTCATTTGAACCATTGATTAGACATTTGTATCTTTTAATCTTAGCCACTCATTCAAAAAGTGGTTAGGATTTTGGTGCCTCTCCTATCTATTTAAAGGAGGAGCCTCTCATTGTAAAGGGGACTGGTGGCTTTGGATTATTGGAATAGAAAATTATTATTGCATTTATCTCCAGTGTTGTGGTGAATTTTTTTGGTGTTCGTTCGTTGGTTCTTCCTTTTCACCTAGTTATTGGAGATCTTGTTTTGCCATATCTTTTGTACCATGTTTTTGCATCTACAAGTGGAGGGACGATTTTCTTTGAGGAGGAAGTATTGGTAGGGGAAGACTCTCCTTACTTCTTCTTTGGATCTCTTCGTTGGTAACATGGAGTATTACTGTCCCAGGACCTTCTATTTCATGTTACTATTGCATTTTGCTTGTATTTCCTCCATATTTGGTCTTACTGATTGAATCGCTATTCCTTGGTTTGACAGGTAGAGGAGGTCGCACTTGTGGGCTAGGGCATGAATTTGGCAAGCAAAATCAACCACCTCTCATTTGATATCTACGGGAATCTTCCTCAAAATCAAGGCATCTCTCTTCATCACTCAGGTATGATCTCAAGGTAATTTCTATCTCCATGATCTATCCACTAGTCTTAAATATTTCAAACCCTAATTAATCAAAACCCCCATTGTTACATTTGCTTAGATCTACTGAGATCTAGTGGGTTGTTGGGTATAATATTGAAAACCCACCTCTATAGTATCCATGGAATCTCGGATCTATAGTTTGGTGAGGATTGGCCTTCATTTGATCCCCTTCCCAAGCCAACTTGGCTTCCCCAAGTGAGGGTGCACTTCTTGGAGAGTTGAGTTGACCTAGATCTAGTTGATGGGTAGTTGAGATTTTAATTGATTCATGACCTACACATCCTAAAACCTACCCCTAAACTCTTACTTTGGCAATTTCTACCTTGTGGGCCCTATTCCACATTTTAAGGGATTTAATCCCCATTTTGGACCACTTGGTATCTTCAAACTCTGATCTAGTAAGATCTAGCCATTGGACTGCCTTGAAATTGTAGATCCACACTCTCACTTGATCAACCTACTTGGATCTAAAATTTGGATGTCATTGGACTTGTCTTGATCCCACTTATCCCACATTTTACCCTCCTTGGGAAAAGTTGCACTTCCTTGGAGATTGGATTTGGTCCACTTCTAGGACGTGGGTACATGAGATTTTAGTAGATTTGGAACGAGCATAATTCAAAACCTAGGTCTAGTTGGCCACTTCATCAAATCTTGCCTTGGGGATAGCATTCCTTGTTTTAAGGGATTGTGGTCCACTTAGGTCAAACCTTGAATCTCTAGATCTAGACCTATTCATCCATCAAACCTTTAATTTCCCACTTGTCTCATGCAATAGGAGTCATCAACCACAAGTTAATTTCATTTGACTCCATTATCCCAATTCCCAAGGCACTGATCTCTCTCCAAGTCAATTTGACTTTCCTAGATTGTTGGATTAACTTGTGGATTGATCCTTGTTTGGTGGACTAAACCCTTTGATGTCATCATACTTCATGATCAAGCTTGTCACTTGTACTAGTTAGCCCCAATTCAACCCCTAAACTACCCTGCATTGGACATGGTTCCCAAGGCAGTGGATTTTCTCACATTGACTAGTACTATAATCTTGGATCTTATTTTCAAATACTATAAGTCACTCACACATCAACAATGAACCAAAGCTAAACTCATTGAACCCCTCACTTATCTCGTGACTTCATCCTTAGGTCTAGGATAAACCATACACCTTCTTTCACTTAGTCTTAACTTGATTTGGTGTCTTGGTTTGATCTTTCCTGTCGGGAGTAGATCGGGTCTCCCCCTTTGTTGTCTGGGCTAGATAGCATAAAGTGAAGGTTGCCTCGACTGGCGTGACAACCATCTATTGGAGGTTGAGGTGATCGTGGTTGCACCTTTTGAAGTTGCCCTTCCCTATTTCCATCCATTAATGGATACATCCATAGGGGTAACTACAGTTTAGGTGATAACAGTTACCATTTGGAAAGTGACAGTTTTCTTGTTTATAAAAATAGAATTTATATTCCTAATGTGGCAGATTTGAGAGGGATTGTTATGGATGAAATACATAAAATTCCATACTCTGGTCATACAGGATACTAGAAAGCAATATTTTTGGCTGGGAATGAAAAAGGACATTGTTGAGTATATTTCTAAGTGTATGAAATGTCAACAAGTAAAGGTTGAACATCAACACCCAATAGGTTTTTTGCAGCCTTTGCCAATTCTAGAATGGAAATGGGATGTGATTTCCATGGATTTTATTACAGGTTTGTCAATGACAGTGAGGCAGCATTATTCCATCATGGTTGTGGTGGATAAATCATCTAAGGTAGCACACTTTATACCGGTTAAATACACGTATAAAATGGATGCAATTGCAAAAAAAATATGAAGGAAATTTTCAAGTTGCATGGTTTGCCTAAAGCAATAATTTCGAACGGGTAAATCATGTGCTTGAAGACATGCTACACATGTATGTGATGGAAAAACCATCCAAGTGGGAGGATTATCTACACTTGGTAGATTTTGCATATAATAATGGGAAACAAGCATCGTTGGGCATGAGTCCATTTGAAGCTTTGTATGGAAGGAGGTGTAGAACGCCAGTTACTTGGGATAACCCATTGAACAAAATTGTACTTGGGCCATAATTGCTTAAGGAAATCGAATAAGAGGTTGTAAAGATTAGGCAAAATTTAAGGCAACCCAAGATAGACAGAAAAGTAATGCAGATAAGAACCGAGTGCATAGAGAGTTTCCTGTTGGGGATCATGTTTACCTTAGAGTGAGGCCAAGAAAGAGTTCCTTGAAGCTTGGAACTTGTGCCAAGCTATCACCAAGATATTGTGGGCCCTTTGAAGTTCTTGAGAGAATAGGACCAGTTGCATATAGAATTGCATTGCCTGCTAACACTAGAGCTCATAATGTTTTTCATATTTCTTTGCTTAAGAAATATGTACATGATCCTAACCATGTGATTGATTGGGATGTGATTCAAGTGGAACCCGAGGGATAGTTCCAAACTGAGCCACTATGAATCCTAGATAGGAAAGTGGCATTGCTCCAGAATCGAGCCATCAGACACGTAAAGGTGCAATCGAAGCACTTCGGTCTCGATGAGGCTACGTGGGAGTTGGAGGATGCCATGAGAGAGGAATATCCATTTTTGTTCCAATTTTGAGAAAAAACCAAGGACGGTGTTATTCCAAGGGGGAGGGGATTGTAATACCCTTAGTTTTGAATTGGAATGTATTATCGAAACTAATGTAAATGATGTAAATATGCTAGTGTGAATCGCTAGTGTGGATCTCAAGGCCAAGGCCCGACTAGTGAATGGATAGGCATGTTTGATGTTATATTTTATTTGGACTGTTTGGTTGGATTTTATGCCGATTTAGAATATATGTAAATATTATGCTGAAAATTAATAAAATGGTCCAACAATGGTTGTGTAAAGAGCACCAAAGGGGTTATGATTCCACTAGAGGGGAAGAGGAAGGGGGCCTATGGGAAACCAAATCCTATGTTTCCATGTGTCAACCTTAGAACTCACCCAAAATTCTATCATGTGATGAGAATAAGCCAATTATCTCCTTTTTTTACCATAATTTTTCCAATCATTGATTGCACATGTGAGGTTGGTGGGAAAAGTCACTTCATGTATTTATTGAAGCATGGGGTTTGTGACAGTTATGTCAGTTGTCAGCAATCCTATCTCTTCTATGGTCAGAATCCATGGTAGCTGTATTTTCACCCTTACCTCATATCCTTAGAGTCAACACTCTTTTGATCATTATTCCATTCACATTCTCTTCCATGCAAACTGATACACTATGTAGAGTTATTCGATTTTTGTTCATGTCCATTACCAAACTATGTGTTAAACCCAAAAATTCGAATCAGTGTTGGTGTCCAATTTTTTCATCATTTTTTATCATTCAATTTACTCGAAGTGGTGTTATTTCTATCATTTTTGATATAGTAAGTTGTTTTCTTAGCCATTAAACTCATCAAACAGTCCAGGTATGCACAAATTCACTTACCATGCAAATCTTATTATGTTTCGTATATTATGGTTTATTTATGATTAAAATGATGTTTTGGGGCATAATTAACACTTATGGTTTTAATTGTCATGCTACGATTTGCAATGACCCATCATTCAAACCATGCGCTACGTGCTCAACCTAAAACGCATTCAACTCATTATTCAGCCCTCCGTTCAGCCCACGAAATCCATGGTTGACACATCTTAGACCATTGAATGAGGAGAATGACACATGGGTTATGTTCGACATGCAATGGGCCTGGTTAATGAGCTATTTCTCTAGAAGATCCGTCCTTATGCTTGCCAATCCTGACAGCACATCTCACGTCCACGTGAACACTTTAACCTCCGGCTTGTCTGCGCATTCATCCTGGAATCACGCTCAATATGCTGACATAACTCATGTGCCCATTTCAACACTCTAGGGCACCAATTCTCTTGTTTGTTTGGCCGGGAGTTACGCACACCTGTTCACACTTGCTCACGTTCATTCATGTTGTCCTTCTGGAAGGAGTTTGCTAGCACACCACTCATCCACGTCTGAGTTAGATCGACATTGTAGTTGTCCTATGAAGGAAACAACCCCTTCAAAGTCTCAAGGATGCTCCTTGTGTTGGCATGTATCAATTAAATCAACAGTTACAATCATGTAAACACTTTTATTTTTAGAGAGGTCGACTCTGTCGACTCTCTCACCCATTGTAACTTATACATAGTCATCTTTGTGAGTGAGTCTGAGTCTGAGCTTTAGTCTAAATTTTGGAATCTAGCTAGTTCGCAGTCGTATATAGTGGAAGATAGAGTTCTGTAATTTTTTTCAAGTTAATAGAAGTAGCAGCTCGTTGATGTTCTGCTGGTAGTCATTTAAGTTGAGCTAGTTCACCCTCCGATTGTTGGGAAGGGCCCCTCATCAATTGGAGGTTTTATTTACATTTTCAGCATTTCTTTTCTTGCAATTAATTAGTTTATTTCCTGTGTGTGTAATCTAATCCATTTTCTTGTGTGTATTATCTTCATTCCTCTATAATTAATATTCTACTGTTAATACAACCTTCCTTCTTCTGAGTTAAAATGGTCGACCAATAGTTCAATAGTTTAATAATTTGTGGTTTGTTTTCAGTCCTTCTTCCATCATCATAGTTAGATATTGCTTCCAAATTCTTCCATAGTTAGCATTCATTTCTTTCTTTTCTCCTCTATCAGTTCTTCTTCCTATTTACTGTAGGTTAATTCTTCTTTCTATTCCAACCTTCTTCCTACTTCTTATAAAATCATTCTTCCTCTTAGGTAATGATTCACATAGATAATTTCTTAACCTATAATCATCTCTCTACTGCTTCCTGTGCACAGTAGGATCATTTGCATAATCCGGTTGGTAATTAAATCATCCAAAAACTCTTCTTTCCCTAACTTTAAAACATTTTCCTCCATCCGGATCGTCATTCGGACTGTCATTTAGACTGGCATTCTGTATTATGTTAGGCCTTTTTCTGAATCTAATTTCTTCTGCCTCTTAATCATCATTCTTCCCGTTCCTCCTTAATAGTTTGAGATGTAATTTAATCTTATTTTATGTTATTTGAAGTTTTTAATTCAAATGTCATCATTATTTCCTCCTTATCCTTTTCTTATCTTTCTTCCAAACTTTAGTTCTTCAACCTGCTTTGTTACTTAGTTACTGTTCAGAATGTATGAATATTGTTTCTAAATAGTTTGTTTCAAAGTTATAGTTGATAATTCTATTCTTTGAGTTGTTTTAGTTTGTTAATCTTAAGACTAGTTTCTATTTATTGAAGATGTTCATGTTGCAAGATCTGGAATAATAATAAAATATCTTTATCAAGTTTTCTACTTGCTTCCAAATCTAATATAGTTCATTTTAACATCTTTGTTAAGTTCTTCTATTTTGCTTCTAACTTATATTAGTTTCATGTTGTTTACATATGGATAGACAATAGTTCAGAATGTTTAAAGTTAGTGGTATTTTGTTGATTTTTAGTTTACATTTGTTTGTAGAAGTTAAGTTAGATTTACTTCCATTTAACTTCCTTATTACATTTGAAAGTCATTACGATACATTTACTCCAGTTCCTATTACATTTGATGCACGTAATCAAGAAGAGTGGAATTAGATGGTTTAGTCTAAATTAATTTACATTTGCAAGTTCTCCCTATTAAACATTTAATCTCTGTGGCTCTGATTCTATTCATAGTTGTTATCTAGAAGTTTAATTTAGTAGTTTCTCACTTTTCTAGAAGAAATTTGTGTTTTAGTATTTGTTTCCATCTTTCTTATTAATTAACCATAGAAGTAGAGTAGTATGATCTAGTCCTATTCTGATCTGTGATTTAATTGTATTCTTAAATATTTAATTCAGTTTTTCATTGTAAAAGATCTTTCGATCTTTTTCCTTACTAAACATTTTTTTAGGTCTAACAAACCTAAAACTTTAGAACATTTTCTACCTTGGCATATATTTTGTTTCAATTCTAAGTTTACTGATCCTGGTTGATAATTAATATTAGGTGTTTTTATTTGAGATAGCTCACACATCCAACATTTTGGCGTCGTTGTCGGGGAGTTGAAATAGGTAGAATTCAGTTGAAATAGGTAGAAATTCTCTTCCAAAACTTAGTGAAAACTTAGATTAGGCTGGTGACGGGTGAGCGGTAAGACGAGAGGTAAGAACCTGCGCATCTGTTATAACAAGCATCCCCAAAACCCAGTAGTTGTAGTTATGCAGTCAGAGTTTTTTTCAATTATAATTTGTTTTCATGAATAGGTCTAGAGATTCACAAGGTAGATTTATTAAAACTAGTTCTCTTACTTAAATCCCTACTAAAATTTTGTTGATGCCTCGGTTGTGTAGGTTAGATGCAAAGGTGCTGGAATGGTTCCAAGGGTCCCAACATAGGAAGAAAACCCAAGCTGAAAGGTTTCGAAAGACCCTGCGCAAGGGCAGTTCTATCCCCAGCCTGTTTGGTATGGTGATCCCCCACGGATATTCAGCCTCTGCTGGCACTCTAAGAGTTGGTGATTTGACCCGTTAGGTCAGTTTTCTAATCAAGGAAAACAAAAGGTGTGAAAATGGTAAAGTTAAGCTAAGCTAACCTATTTCCAAAGAGGAAACTAATCTAAGTTAGTCTTATTCTAAGATGAAAGCTTGTTTATGTGTGGGGTAACTTGGTTTGTGTTTTAATAAGTTATTTAATTAGCTTAACATAAATGTAAAACCAGATTATTAACCTATTACTTCAAAGTATGATCAAACAATGAAAATTGCTGATAACAATTTAAAGATTTGAGCGCATCCAAGAATATCCTATTGTTCTTTTGCTAATTTAAAAATTAGCATGAACTTAATTTTGATTGTAAATTATTTGCAAAAATAAATAAACATGTTGCATAAATAAACTTATTCAACACATTTGTAAATCCAGATCGTGAATCATGATAAACCAAAACTCTAGATCCAGAATTGTTAATTGATTGCAAATTAATAAACAGTAATTGATAATTGACTCAGAGCATCATCAAACTAATAAAATTGATAAGTAAACAAGAAGACATATGGAGAAACTTTATTGTATTTAACACAACTGCAAGAAATTACAGTGTCTACAAAACAAGGCATGTCCAATTGTTCCTTGCTAATTCGAGCTCTCAAATCATCATCAACCTTGGCAACATCTCCTCAGTTCCGGAAGAGAAATATTTTCATCTCTGTCGAGCACTTCCTCCTCCCACATCATTGAAGGTAGGTATTTATACAGAAAAATTATAAGAAATGATCATATCCATTTCCCCAAATGCTGAGCTAACTAGCTGAGTTGTTTCATTTGCCAGATCCGTCCATGAGGCAAATTTGAGAAAATCCGTTTTGAGGAACCAGTCGTATCTCCCAAATGAAGAAATTTCTGAGGATTCTGCTCTTTGACAAACTAATTGGCACCTTCTGCACAAAACCCATGTCTCGGATTTTCCAAATTCATCTCCATCACTCCAGAAATCGCGTCCAAAGATCACTGCTTTTCACTTGGCACGTTTTTTATCATTCCAAACTTGGGATGCAACTCTTCAATTTGATTCTTCTAAATCCAAATCAACACCTGCACAATCCAGAAGAAAAATTAAAATATCATTCCAAATCCAATCAAATAAATCTAGATTAATAACAATCCATTTGCAAATCAAAATAAACAAATAAACAAATCTTATGCAAATCCAAAATTGACTGTTCATGCAAATTTCCTAGGTGGTTAAGCTATTCATTTGGAAAAAATAACCTTCTCACATCAATCATTATCCTTCCAGCTTTCCAACGAGCTATCATGGGCATGATTTGGACTTATAAATCTCAAGATATTGACATTGGAAGATAACACTCAGCAGCCGTTGATTTCATTTCAAAATGAATTGTAGCCGTTGATTAAATAATTAAAATCCACTATTCATATTAATCATTTTCCAAATGAATAAAACCAAAACAAAAAAATCATATTAGGGTCCGAAAAATGCATGGACGAAAAGTGAAAAAGTGAAACCCCCAATCCCAAATTTGGGGTGGGTTTAGTTATTGCGAAAAGTAAAAAATAAAAATAATGTGTTCCCCAAATCCACAACCCGAAATTTGGGGTTTCGGGTTTACATTATTGCAAAATTTAAAAATAAATGTGTTCCCGAAATTGGCAACCTGGAATTTTGGATTTCGGGTTTCGCGTTTACATATTTACAAACTGCAAAACAAATGTATTTCCGAAATATGCAACCCGGAATTTTGGGTTTCAGGTTTGAAAACAATGTTCAAAGTAATAACATTTCCCGCATCCCGAAAAATGCATAAAAATACTTAGGAAGCTTGGAAATTTATGAAGAAAATGCAATATCTGAGAACCCTAAACCTAGAAGTAAAAACCCAAACTATTTACAAGTTAATTCTTAAGAAAATAAATGTTGGAAACAAGTTACGTATATAGGAAAAACATCACTCTTATAATATAGGAGAGTTAATGAATTACATAAATAGGTTTCTAAAATAATCATTTTCCGGGAATAGAAAACCAAGAAAAGAATAAGAATATTTCCTTTTGCACAATGAAAATATTTTTTTAAATTGCAAAATGGAAAATGTATTTTCAAGATCAAATTAGATTATTGAATATAAAATACTTATCCATGATCAAGTTAATTTCACATTTGTAAATGTTGAATTTTAACCCCGGAAATTAGAACCCAAACAAACTAGAACATGTGTTCTTTTAATTTTCATAACATCAAATTGTGTATAAGTTTAATATATGGGTTTAATGAACTAAACAAATTAAGTTACTGAAAGTCAAAGCATGATAATGAATATTTAAAAGATTTCAATAAACTTAAACTAAACATTAAAAATGTTAAAATAATATAAGCAAACAAACCCAAAGACTAAGATTATTTACACTATTTACATTATGATTCTAGGCATGCAAAAGTTAAATAAAACTCCATCAAGCTCAAATACCATACTAATGCAATATCAAAAATCATAAGAGAAGAAACCATAATATTAATCAAAATCCCAAAATGAAGGTAACAACCAGCCATCATCTAGAATAATCAATTTGTGCACTGAAGACCAAATCTAGGTGGGGAGTGTGAAATACAACGTACTAAATTAACCACCAAGATCATAGAACCAACTCAAATGAATCAAAAGAAAATAAAAAATGGAAACAATCCAAAATGAAAAGCTTTTCCCGCATCCCGCAACCCGACATTTTCGGGAGCACACAACGCAACTAAAGGTAAAACAGATTTCCAAAATCTGAAAGCCGCAATTGTGGGTTTTGGGTTGGCGGAAACAAGTGACAAATTACTCAAAATTTAAGGCTTCCTGCAGACCAAAAACACTTAGAATTTTTTTTAGAAAAACATTACAATCAAGTCGAGAAAAGGTACAGGTAAAAGATCAAAGAAATAGGTTTCAAGAATCTTGTGTTTTAGAAACACTTACCCAAATACCTGTGCATTTATTAAAATTGGGGTTCCCGTGTTCAGCCGAACATGGGATCTGTTGTGGCCACAACAAATGGTGACTGGCCAGGAAGAACCAGTTATCTCTGCTTTACAGTATTGAAACCCATAAAAATTAGGAACAAAGATGAAATGCCTTCTCATGCTAAATTTCAAATAATCTGAATAGTAGCATCACTGAGCGATATAGTATTGATCAGACTTTAAAAACTTCTAAAGCATCCAAGTCATTCCATCATTATCCAATTTTTTTTTTTAAAGATAAACTCAGTTTTCAAAATAAATTATTCAAAAGATGTAAGAATTAAGAACTTTACCGGGAATTAACCTCGGGAAATAAAGCTAATCATATAAGACATAGTATCAAGAAATGACTCCAATACCACAGACAGGACCCTATAGCCATTCGGCGTCTATAGCCGCGACAGGGATTCCTTTTAACCCAATAAGTTGCTTTTATCCCGTCCACTAATTAAATATACAAAGCTTATAAATCCTTGTTAAAGATTTGCATCCTGGGAAAGAAACTGGAAACCACTGTCCTGACTTGGGGATCAGGTTATGACAGTGTCATTCACACCAACTTATAGATAATGAGAGAGCTGGTTCGTGATGAGACCCCCCATCTTGCAACCGTTTGTGTGGCTACAAGTCAGTATCCTGGCTTGGTGACCAGATTTTGATAAAGTCAGTCCATAAGAAGGCATGACCATGAGCAGTTCAGCTTATGATAAGACCTCATGTTTCCCAGCTCACTCCTAGAGATGTTAAATAAAAGGATTGGGCTATGTTTAATGTTAATCTCATAAGAGACTATTTAATGGGTGGGGAAGTGAGTAAGGATGGCGTAAGAAATCTATAGATTTACTAATATTTACAGATTAAAACTTTTTTCTCGAAACTGATTCCCTTAAAAGTAACTAAATTCAAACTTATACGTTTATGTTGAGTTAAAGATAAACTTCTAAGGATAATGATGGAAAGATTCAAATAGAATTAGCAGCACAGTCTGTTATTGATTTTTCACAATCAGGGATTAACTAATCAAAACATTTGATTTCCAGCAAGCAGAATTTTTTTATAAAGATTTCCTTTATAGATAAGGTTTCAAGACTGCAAAAGAGTGATAAGCTCTTTTATTTTAGAAGCGAAAATCATGAAAAAATCAAAACAAACCAACAAAAAAAGAAAATGTGGGAATGATAAAATCAAACATACATACAAGTGGAACCAAAATTAAATCAAAATCTCACAACTATATCACTAACTAAAAGAAAAATTAGTGATCAAAATTTTGTTTTTAATAAGTTATGAGATATCAGATTCAATTAGGTTTTTTATTGAAAACAAATAAAGAAGCCTAAAGATTAAACTAAATTAAAATGTGTAGTTATGAAATTTAGAAAGCTCTTTTATTCCATTTCATATCAGGAAAGAATGAAAATTGATGCACTTTTATGAAAATGCTATCTCAAAACATTTCATGATAAAGTCATTATAGTTTAGAAAATGAAGATATAACTTGAACATGAATGTTTTAAACTAAATCCAATGATAAACAATAGCATGAATAATGAAAAGTAAAAGAAGATAAAAATACTCCCCCGAATGCCTTTGATGAAGCCTCGATTTCAGTTTTGGAACTGATGTATCAGATCACAACTGCTTTTATTAATAAAAAGTTAAACCAAAATTAACTAACTTATCCCTAAATCCTACTTGTTGAATATCACCAAACTAAGTGAAGTCATGTTTCCTATGTAGCCATTTATGTAATTTGAAACCTGCAAAAGAAAACAAGTTATGTATTAGCATTGAAAATCGCAATACTCCAAATGGAAACAAAGGAGAAATCAAATCAATTTTCTTATGTACAAAGAATGAAGGATGACATGAAAACTTTTGATAAATGATTCTTCCAACCAACCAAAAATTAGATCATAAAAATCATGTTGGAAGTGATATGATGTTTGTAATGCATTCATAGAGAGAATTGATATCTCATGAGGATCACAACTAAAATGAATCTTATCAGGAATATGATTAAAAAAAATGCAAAAGGGATTCGGTGGAGAATGAATTCTTCAAAACAATATCATCGTTAATAAATTGGAAAGGAACAAAATGACAATTTGGTGTTATCTTAAAATCAATTACCTCATTTTGTCCTTCAACCTGAAGCTTAAAATTAAATGACATTTGATCTAGACGTGGTCATCATGTTGCAATGAAATAGACCAATATCTAATACAACATCAGAAAATATTGTATCCCTTTCCATATTACAGACTGAATCATAATCCTTAATGATATGAGATGAAATAGATCAAGATGCATCTATTACATGAGTAATGGTAGTAAGAATATTATTGTCCTCTTCATCGCAATTTAGAGATAAACCAGATTGAACATAAATATGTCCCTCATTTTTAAAAGACTTACTTCGCATTCCATCAAAATCTGACCATGACATAATATCAGTTTGAAAATTATTAACATACAAATGTAATATTTGATAAGAAAAAATATCTGGATACAAAGAGAAATAAGTTTCAGAATGTAAAAAATTAAATGCTTCTCTAGTGATTAAATAGCTTTCATGAATTGTTTCAAGAGAAACATAATTAGTAAAAATATGATCTAATAATGAATTTTAAATGAGGGAACCTGATTGATCATGAGAAGAGGATAATGTAATATCAATAATAGAATCATCATTGGTATATCCAATTTCAGGATCCAAAATATTTAATTCTTCTTCCATTACATCATCTATAACAAGAGTTTTAGGATCATTACTTAACATAAGATTTGAATTGCAAACCTTATTCTTTTGTTCTAGAAACTGTGTATCACAAAATCCTAATTCTTGTACATGCACAACAATTTCATTATTTTGAGTGGAATTAACAGGATTGGATCCTAAATCAACATCGACTGATGAACTAAGATAATTATCAATATGCATGTCATTAATTTCAGATTTATCATTCTTTTCCAAATCAAGTGTATCAGAGAGAATTAAGATGGAAAACCAAATCAATTGTGTCCTCTTCAAAAAGTTGGTGTCTCTCATGACACCTGCAACATAAATCTGGAAAAGAAATCATCAAGAGATTCATCTTTGTATCTACTAAGATTTTCTAATTCAAAACCAAGTTTTATGTAACTATAATTCTCATGAGCACTAAGAAATAACTCTGTGAATTGTTTCAATGAATGAACAGATTTAGCTGGTAGAAATTCATACCAACTCCAAATTCTTCCTTCGAAAGTAGCGGTAACAATTTTGCATCTCTGATTCTCATTAGATAAATTCATAAAATCACAAAACTAATTAAATTCAGAAAGTTACTAAAATGCATATATCTTACCTTCTCCATTGAATCTCAATCATTGCAAGAAATTATTCATCCCTATGAGTAACAGAAAGTGGAAGAAGACAAAAGTACTTCCTGGAATACATCTGAAGAAGTGTCGTTTCCAACTTGGACTTGGTTTGTCGCTGGAAATACTTTATTGAAGAAAACAAAAAACAGTAATCTAATTATTAAAGAAATTATCAAAATTAATCTATTCTACACCTACTCCTACACTACTCTAAAAAGTAAACAAGACTAAGTATAATCGAATTTCCAATGCAACCATAAAAGCATATCGAAACCTGCAAAAAAGAAGATGTGAATAATCAGAAAGCATGACATGAATGCTTGAAAATAAGAATGGAAAAAGAGTGCATTAAAGAAAATAAAATAAAGTTTATGTACAAATGAAGAGAATGGATTCTTACCGCAATGATGAAATCTCGCTGAGAAAGATTTCTTAAGCCAATCAACAACCCAATCATGGTATGTACAATGAAAATTAGAAAAATGACATAAAGAGTTTGAAAGATTTATGCAATGAAATAGATTGTTTGAAAGAAAATCAGCATTAGTATTATATGAATCCAAAAATTCTTCTTGAACAATTTTCTCCTTAAGAATACATTCTTGAATAAGATCAACAAAATCAGATCCAATTTGTTATAGTTTGTTGTTGTAATAATCATTATAAATTGGCTGATTTGTTTGGAAAATCTTAAAGAGATTAAATTTTGTTTGAGTAATTGTTTGAGAGGAAGTAAAGATACAAGATGTTATAAGTGTAGAACTAGTATCATTAACATTTTGATAAGAATCTTCTACATCAAGTAATGGATTGTAAGAAGAAAATGTTTCTTCATTGAATAATGAATCACAAAAGGAAGAGTTCTGAAAATAATCATTAGAAATAATACTAAAAGACATTGTTATTGAACAGATCAGGATACAAAGACAAATATGAAGAGGAAATAAGTGCATAAAATTCATCTCTTTGTAGAATATTTTCAGATCAAGATTCCTTAAGAGGGATTTTCTGTATGAAAGGTTTTAAATCATAATTTGCTTCTTCATCTAATGTAGTATCAACATTTTGTGAAATATGTTCTCCTACAGAATCAATTAGGTCAAAAAATGGTAATTGGGAAAACATATCACAAATTTTAGGACTATTAGTTGATTCAAGATCTATGGAAGGTTTAACAGAATAATAAATATCATAATCTTGAATTTCTTTACTTATGCTAGAAGAAGATTGTTTGATATCATGATCAAAACTATTCTCTTGTTGTTTAGAAGAATCTTCTATAGAAAAATGATTTCCTTCATGATGAGTTAGACTTTGAATTTCATGTGAAACAGATATGGACATATCAACATTTAATTCACCCGAATCATCATATTGATTATGATGCATATCTAGAAAAGAGAAGGAATTCATTTCTACAATTTCAAGATCCTTAAATTCTTCATGCAAATCTAAACCGAGAGGTGGATGATTATCAATGTATAATTCAGATTTATCATTTACTAATTGATCAGATTCATGTAAAACAGAGATAGTGTGCCGAAACCATTCAAGTATTATAGGATGATCTATTAAAGGAAATTTACAATAGAGATTAAAATTTCGAATTGTAAAATATTCTAATAATTCACCTTCTTTTGAAGTGAGTTGTTTCCATTCATTGTATAATCTAACAAAGTCGTAATGTCCAAAAGAAAGTATGAAAAGATCTACAAAATGTTCAAAAGAATGGACAGAGGCAAAAGGTAAGGTTACACACCACTCTTTGACCCGTCCTTCGAATGTGAAGGCTAACAATTTGCACAAAACATCTTGATCCAAAATTTTGTTAAGAAGACAATTATGAATAAATTAAAAAAGATGTTCTTGTGCTAATATCTCTCCTTCACCATCGAATTTTACCTCTATCAAATGCTTCAGCAAATCTGTTTGAAAATGAAAACTAATTTGTTTAGAAAAACAACTAAATACAAAATCTTGGGCCGGAGCCATTATAAACTAATTTGATTAAAATAGCTCAAATGACCTTGCATGTCGGATGGCGGCCCTCCTTCTAGTGCCATTTTTTGATGCCTCGATTGTGTAGGTTAGATGCAAAGGTGTTGGAATGGTTCCAAGGCTCCCGACAGAGGAAGAAAACCCAAGCTGAAAGGCTTCAAAAGACCCTGCGCAAGGGCAGTTCTATCCCCATCCTGTTTGGTATGGTGATCCCCCACGTATATTTGGCCTCCCTGGCACTCTAAGAGTTGGTGATTTGACCCATTAGGTCATTTTTCCAATCAAGGAAAACAAAAGGTGTGAAAATGGTAAAGCTAAGTTAAGCTAACCTATTTTAGAAGAGGAAACTAATCTAAGTTAGTCCTATTCTAAGATGAAAGCTTGTTTATGTGCAGGGTAACTCGGTTTATGTTTTAATAATTTATTTCATCAACTTAATAAAAATGTAAAACCGGATTATTAACCTATTACTTCAAAGTATGATCAAACAATGAAAATTGCTGATAACATTTTAAAGATTTGAGCACATCCAAGAATATCATGTTGTTCTTTTTCCAATTTAAAAATTAGCATAAAATTAATGTTGACTTTAAATTATTTGCAAAAATAAATAAACATGTTGCGTAAATAAACTTATTCAACACATTTGTAAATCCAGATCGTGAATCATGATAAACCAAAACTCCAGATCCAGAACTGTTAATTGATTGCAAATTAATAAACAGTAATTGATAATTGACTCAGAGCATCATCAAACTAATCAAATAAACTTAATAAGTAAACAAGAAGACATATGGAGAAACTTTACTGTATTTAACACAACTGCAAGAAATTACAGTGTCTGCAAAACAGGGCATGTCCAATTGTTCCTTGATGATTCGAGCTCTGAAATCATCATCAACCTTGGCAGCATCTCCTCAGTTTTGGAAGAGAAATCTTTCCAGCTCTGTCGAGCACTTCTTCCTCCCACATCATTGAAGGTAGGTATTTATACAGAAAATTTATAAGAAAGGATCATATCCATTTCCCCAAATGCTGAGCTAACTAGATGAGTTGTTTCATTCGCCAGATCCGTCCATGAGGCAAATCTGGGAAAATCCATTTTGAAAAACCAGTCGTATCTCCCAAATGAAGAAATTTATGAGGATTATGCTTGTTTACAAACTAATTGGGAACCTTCTGCACAAAACCCATGTTTCGGATTTTCCAGATTCATCTCCATCGCTCCAGAAATCGTGTCCAAAGATCATTGCTTTCCACTTGACATGTTTTTTTATCATTCCAAACTTGGAATGAAACTCTTTAATTTGATTCTTCTAAATCCAAATCAACACCTCCACAATCCAGAAGATAAATTAAAATATCATTCCAAATCCAATCAAATAAATCTAGATTAATAACAACCCATTTGCAAATCAAAATAAAAAAATAAACAAATCTTATGCAAATCCAAAATTGACTGTTTATGCAGATTTCCAGGGTGTTTAAGCTATTCATTTGGAAAAAATAACCTTCTCACATCATTCCTTATCCTTCCATCTTTCCAATGAGCTATCATGGGCATGATTTGGACTTATAAATCTCAAGATATTGTTGTTGGAAGATAACACTCAGCAACCATTGATTTCATTTTGGAATGAATTGTAGCCGTTGATTTAATAATTAAAATACACTATTCATATTAATCATTTTCCAAATGAATAAAACCAAAAAAATTAATCAAAAAACCATATTTCCAACAAAATCGGAAATCACATGTGGAGAGAGAAAATTTGAATTAGAAAAATCACTTAAACAAATCAAAATCGAGAAAACCAAAATTAAAAACCTAAGTGAAAAATTAAGCTACCCAAAATTATGGACCTTTACATTAAAATATAACCTAAGAAAAACTTAGGGTTCGAAAAATGCATGGATGAAAAGTGAAAAAGCGAAACCTGCAACCCGAAATTTCTGGTTTCAGGCTTCGGGTTTAGATATTGCAAAAAATAAAAAATAAAAAATAATGTGTTCCCGAATTGCAAAATTTAAAAATACATGTTTTCCCAAAATCCGCAACCCGGAATTTCGGGTTTAGGGTTTACATATTTACAAACTGCAAAACAATGTATTTCTGAAATCCGCAACCTGCAATTTTGGGTTTAGGGTTTCGGGTTTGAAAACAACGTTCAAAGTAAAAATAACATTTCCCGCATCCCGAAAAATGCATAAAAATACTTAGGAAGCTTGGAAAATTGCAAATTTTTATTTATTTATTGAGCCAAGTAATGAAATATCAATAGATAAAAGTTCATAAAGAAAATCTATAAATTATTTACTAAGAAAATGCAATATCTGAGAACCCTAAACCTAGAAGTAAAAACCCAAGCTATTTACAAGTTAATTATTAAGAAAATAAATGTTGGAAACAAGTTAAGTATATAGGAAAAGCATCACTCCTATAACATAGGATAGTTAATGAATTCCATAAATAGGTTTCTAACATAATCATTTTCCACGAATAGAAAACTAAGAAAAGAATAAGAATATTTCCTATTGCACAATGAAAATCTTTTTTTAAATTGCAAAATGGAAAATGTATTTTCAAGATCAAATTAGCTCATTGAATATAAAAGATTTATCCATGATCAAGCTAATTTCACATTCGTAAATGTTGAATTTTAACCCCACTAATTTCCAAATAATCATAAAACTAAATCTCATGGAAGTTAGGGAAATTAGAACCCAAACAAACTAGAACATGTGTTCTTTTAATTTTCATAACATCAAATTGTGTATAAGTTTAATATATGGGTTTAATGAACTACAAAAATTAAGTTACTGAAAATCAAAGCATGATAATGAATATTTAAAATGTTAAATAAGCTTAAACTAAACATTGAAAATGTTAAAATAATATAAGCAAACAAACCCAAAGACTAAGATTATTTACACTATTTACATTATGATTCTAGGCATGCAAAAGTTAAATAAAACTCCATCAAGCTCAAATACTATACTAATACAATATCCAAAATCATAAGAGAAGAAACCATAATATTAATCAAAATCCCAAAATGAAGGTAACCACCAGCCATCATCTTGAATAATCAATTTGTGCAATGAAGACCAAATCTAGGTGGGGAGTGTGAAATACAACGTACTAAATTAACCACCAAGATCATAGAACCAACTCTTTTTTTTCGATCGAAAAATTTATCTTACTATTAATAATGCGAAATAGTAAATGTTCCACATGTCATGAAATACACAGAAAATCTGTCCAGCATAGTAGCAGTAAATATTACAACCCATGGGCACAGGATAAATCTGTCCCATAATAACTAAGAGTCAAATATGTCATAAAGTGCGAAAATACCAGTGTGTAAGATGCAATAAAACATGTAAAAACAGTGCATAAATAAATCTGCACAGAGTCCAGGCTCCTTCGAACCATAACAACAAAAGTATAATACTGTCACAGTGTGGATCGGCCCAAGCACACAGCGACGTCCATCATAAAACATCAAAAACTGTCACATCCACAGGTGATATGACCAAAAGATAAACATCCCCAAAAATAGATAGTGCCGCAGCAGTGATCGAATCAACAAGTAGTTGATGGAGAAAATACCTATAGACCTGCACAATGATATATTAACGCAAATAAAATATATATATACCGCATGAGAAACCAAAAACCTCCTAACAGGTCTGACGAGCAAAGAGACTCAAGAACAATTGATGTCAATAGTGCCATGGGAGAAAAGAAGGTCCCCTCTCCACTCCTCCCACCGAATGATCCCCACCGGAGAGGTCAAAGCCAACTTTGAGAGATGGTCAGCCTCCATGTTCACCTCATGGAAAATATGACAGAAGTGAGTATGATCAAATTCATTGATAAGATTCCTGACCACCACCAACCAAAAGGAGGGTAACATTACCTTTAGTGGAGTAGTACCCAAATCCCAGGAGATAATGGATGATGAGTCACCTAGAATCACAAGTGATGATATCTTCCTGGAACGAGCAAAATACAAGAGGAACCAAAGAGCACACAGTTCACTATGAGTGTTGGATCTGGGCCCCAGATTTAACTGGATACGAAAATAACAATTATTAGACAGATGTAGCATTGCACCGACACCACACACACTAGGACATCCAACAACATCACCATAAAAAAAACCACAGGGGTATACCAAGACCGGAGGGGTCAAACGTCGGCTAGGATTCATCTGGTTTTTATGAGGTCGTCCCCTACCATGATCAGATTGTGAAATATACTCCTTATAGGAAGCGATGATGCGTCCACAAATCCACTCCGAATGTGGAATAGTGCCCTCAAAAATTAGGGAGTTACAAGCATTCCAAACTTCCCATAGCATAAAACATGGTAGCTCCATCTTGAAGAAAGAATGTCGGATCCGGGAGCCAAGGATTTCAATAAGTGAAGTGGGCTGCCATATAATCTGTAAACCGGAGGAGATAACAATATTTTTCCAAAGTTCCTGAATGAATGAACATGAAGCGAAGAGGTGATCAATTGATTCACCTTGAAGGCAGCAAAAAGGGCACCATCCAGGACCAATGAAGCCATGACGACACAGATTATCCCATGTGAGGATTCTATTGCTCAATTCTAGCCAAATGAAACATTTAATTTTTAATGGGAGAGCAAGTTTCCAAATCTTTTGATGCCACCAGTGATTCTCAGGTTGAACATCAACAAATGATGAAGCATACGCAAGCTTTGCAGTCACCGAACCATGAGCCACATCCCATGACCAAACCAGCCGATCAGGGATCTCAGAGAGTTGTATATTACCATGAAAAAAGGAACTTATATAATCATCCCATTCATTCCCCAGAGTACCATAAAGTCCCAATTGAGGCGCAGATATCCATTTAGTTCCAACACCGCCAATCGGGAAAGCTACATGAGCCAATGAAACGAAACCCTTTGCCCGTAGAAAAGACATCAAAGCAGGTGACAGAAGAAAAGTAGTGGATCCCCTCAGAATGGGTTCTAAACCCAGCCATATCTCCCGACCATTACTAGGCACCCACAAGAGCCATTGGGAAATGGTAATAAAAGACCCCAAGAGTCCATTCCATATGTTTGATACCCCGGATGTCGAAGGCTAACGCAATCTAAACCAAGCAACCACCCGAGTATGTTTTAAATACTTTGCTCGGATGATCTTTCCCCACACAAAATCAACGAAAAGGGCCCTCCGAAGACTCTTTGCATGAAGGGCATTCACAAAATAGTCCATTTGTTTGATATCCCATCCCCCCAAGTCCTAGGGAAGAGCCAGAGAAGTCCATTTTATCAAGTGATATTTTCCAATATCCACCCCACCTGACCATAAGAAACTGGAAAACTTCCTGCTGATAAGTCATATAATAGTCTTTGGTATTTTATTGAGTGAGAACTAATAGATCCCCAGATTCTGCAATACCGCTTTAGCCAGAGTGAGTCTACCACCCATAGACAAATGTCACATGCTCCAATGACCAATCCTTAAGTCAAAACGCCTTAATAGCTGTTACATAGAAATCTTCCACCCTGTGAGCATCAGCATTCTTTGGCCCGTAGGATCCATTTCAGTGACTCATATCCATTTTCATCCTTCAGTGATACTAGTTTATCCTATTTTTGTTCCTACCCACATGTTTCATCACTATAGCATGCGTACCCGCGAGTTGCATCCCTATAGCCTATGGGTATCAAGTAAAATGGTAAAAACCACTATTTTATTACTTTTTACTCCCAAAAAGCGGTCATTGGGTGACCTTTGGCTCTCCATCTACCCAAGTAACGTCTCGATGAGTCCTTTCACCTACCTTTGAGAGGACTATATATTGAGCACATATGGCTTATGGACGAGAGGAAGAGGAGAAGAGTAAAGGCACTCTAGTAGATTTTTTCCCTATCTTGAGTCTGCACTTATTGATCCTTGTAGTTGTGAACCATTTATGTTCACCTTCGAAACTCCTTTCTAGTTTGAGTTTGCCTTTCATGCAGGATTGAAGTGGTGGAGGCACAAGTGGATTGATCTAGATCTTGGTTCAGATTGGTTGCCGGCAAGAGGTCGTATCACTTTGTACTTCTTCTTGTTCATTAATAGAAATACTCATATTCTCGTCCATTAATGGTGTGAATGTCATTTATTATACATTGGGTTGCATTTGCTTATGATATTATGGACCATTGTTATTGATGATGTTAATGTCATTTATATATAACATGTACTTGTTAGATATTTTTTGTCAAGACTAATTTGCAGATTACAAGTGCTTGGATGTGCGCAGATTGAAAGCTCCAATGGGGATCTATATCAAACGTTGGATTGAGGTTGGTTGCATTTCTCCATTGTTTAACATTGTCATTTATAATAGCATTGTTTTGAGGATTGAGTAGATTTCTGGTAGTCATCTGTCTGTTGTGGTATTCCCAAGCCATAATGAGTTTTCTCCAATACAGAAATGCCGACTTCGTTGGGGATAACATGCATGTTTGGGAAATTTTTTGAGCATTAGTCCATATTTAGAGTTGTTGTTTATCGAAGCTCTGTGTCACTGATTGGCCGTTAAGATACAATGTAGAAAACTTGCTTTTTTCTGAGCCTCTGGACTCTTTGTTTGATCATTTGTTGTTTCTCACCCGCGGGCTGGCTTAGTTCTGCTGGCGTACACCCGCCTCTGTTTACACTACTGCTCGTGGGTACCCACAGGTATTCCTTCGACAGTAGCGTGTAACTCTGGCTTTTGTTGGTTTATGGCTATTGGTTGTTGTTGGATGAGTTTGGTTGATTCCTGAGTATTTGTTGGCCTCTTTCTTGACTGTTTCATGCCTTGGTTGTGACCAGATCTCTTCGTTTCTCTTGGTTGAGCCTTCTTGGTTTTTTACCAATCTTTGGTTTTAACCTCTTTTTTTCTTCCTTTTGAGCTCTTCCTTTTGGCCGAGTCTTGCTGTTTAGGATCTGCTGGGTTGTCTTAGTGATCTTCTCGGCACTTCAGTGACTAAACAGTAGGATTTTACTTGCATTTTTTCATTCCATATATATTGAAAAAACACAAAAATATTCATTTAGTTTTTGCATTCTCCTTTCTGTTTATAAGAGAAAATACAAAAATATTTTATTTCCATGTACTGCATTTTGCATTAAGTGCTTGTTTCCTTCATTCTAGGTTCTGTTTGTGCATTGAAAAGATAAAATTTTGCATATTTATTTCGGAATTGTTGATTGACTTTGCATATTAGTGACATTGTTTTATTGGATAGATGAGTCTAGGATTGGACGATGGTGCATACTATTGAGTCTACACATCACTAGTTTCACGACCATATCCCTTGAGTAATCACAACCACTAAAATTAACGCTTAACCATAAAATTGATTAGACTTATTTTATTTATAGGATACACCAACTAGCATAGGTTTAGAGTCTTGGAATAGATCATTGTGAGTTAACAATCCAAGACTACTGAACGAAACATTAAGTGTCTGACCAGGGAGTGGAGGAATCCATGGTATAGATCGGTGTTCTCAGGAAAGCTCTACTCAAACCAGAGTTAAGCATGAGGTCACGGGAGGTTGGTTGAGGATATATCCTTCTGATACCGGCTGAATGTGGGAGATATATCCAGAATTTGATTGTATCTGGGGGTATTGGAGGTTCATCCTCTTGTGCTTTGGGCTTAGCTACCCTTCACATACGACGGATCCCACCTGCGACTGTCCCCCTGAGCATTGGTTATATTGCGGTAGACATAGTTGCCTTACCTAGGTACCGCACAGGGTACTTGCAGTGGTTATGTTGTTTGTGTCCTGATTCAGATAGGGATTGGACAACATAGTTGTGTTCGTGTAGTGGACTTGACCCTGTTGACACAGTGAAGACTGGGTGTCTCTATAATTGATTCTATTACCTCCGGCTATAGTTTGGGAGTCTCAAGCCTCTCCTAGGCGAGACATACCGGCTCTAGTGTCAGGAGCTCATTTAGCCACTCTGTTTGTCTGCTCTTGGCTGTAGATTCTCTAGGTGTGTGCTTTTGATTTACTATTTTTTGATCGATAGTTGGCCTTTAGGAGATGTTGTGTCTCTCTCCAGAGAGAACGTGGCGCGGAGCCCTACTCTCTGCCAGTCCTATCATTTGGCTGGTTTAAAGCCAACTTTGGTTACACAACATATTACTAGAGGACGTCGGAGGGCTCCCTCTGAGTCTTCATATTCTTACACGACTTACATTGAGGATTACATGGATACACATCCCGATATCGGGAAAGACCTTCCTACTCCTTCGGGTAGAGTTGAACATACTTCCGATCCCCAGACTCCTCGTGAGGATTGGGGAGGTGATCCACCTGCGACTCAACCTAATTCTATTTGGCCTAATCCACTTGATAGAGATCTGTTTGATCCTTCGAATCTGGACAATTATCTTTACGGGATTCCCGAATTACCCAAGGAGGAAGAATAGGACGATCCTTTTGTTCCTTCGTTTCCATGCGATTCTAGATATAGGAGGCCTGAGACTCATGATGATTCCGGCCCTATGGTCAACCCCACTACACTCTCTTTTGGTATGCCTAGTCACAATACTGTCGAACCTTCCACTATGGTTGGTACTCATGCTGGCACTAGTCAAAGTGTTAGCCATACTATATCCACTGGGGGCACTACGTTATCCACCCACTCAGATAGTATGGGGACTGGTTAGATTCCTAACCATGCTAATGTTGGAACATGACCACCTCCTAGGAATACCCAACCTAGTCGAAATGTTGTCTGAAAAATGACTCGCCATCCACCACCTAATACACATGTCGCTACTCGTCAACCTAGGACCACTTTTGCACATGATACCGTTCCTCCCAACCATGGGGGTGGACACTTACCGCATACTTTTGCGTCCACTGCCGCGGCTAGTAATAGTAATGTAGGGGATGGGAATAGTTCCTATCCACATGGACATCACACCACCAACCCTGCTAGTGGTCACACCCATATTGGACCTGGGAATACTTCTCATGTTTATGGTCATCACACGACTGCTCAAGCTAATCCTAATATTGGGGGTGCGAACATACCATACCATTACAGTCAATACAACACTGTTCCCACTATGAATAGTACATAATAGCCCCATACCCATGGTGGTAACCCTTACTATAACATAGTCGATGTTGGCCACCAGTATCACCCACCACCCCAATATGGTGCTCAAAATGCACATATACCTGATTACTCTCAAATGGGTCCGGCAGGGGTAGGTTACCCATCTTATGGCCATGGGAAAGCTTATGGGCTGTCAGGTCCTCAGTATCAGCAGTTTAACCCTCATGGTCAAGCTTTTGGTCCATCGTATAACACAGTCCCGTTCAATCAACCTTTTATGGGAGCTTATAATCAAGCTTTCCAGCCTCAGCTCCCGTTCCTTGCACGCTTGAATCTCCCTGATCTTTCGAAGCTCACGAATGATCTGGTGTGTCACAACCCTACTTGTCCCCTGGTCCCTACCAAGCTCCCTTCGTACATTCCAAAGTTTGAAGGGAACGGTGGTGAGGACCCAGGAGATCATGTCAGGGCATTTCACCTTTGGTGCTCCTCCAACTCTTTGAATCATGATTCCATCCGATTACGACTATTTCAACGCACCCTCATGGGGGCAGCCGCGAAGTGGTATGTGGAGTTGCTTGGAAACACTTATAGGGGATTCAACGAGATCGCTTTGGTTTTCTTAGACCATTTCCAGTTGCCGGTTCGTTATGATACTAGTACTGAGTTGTTGTCCACTTTCCGTTAGAATAAGGCCACACATATTTTTGACCAATTTCAAGAGTGGCGTTAGCGGAAGAGATTAGTGAAATCCAACATTCCTCCAGAGTTCCTATTGGAATGGTTCCTTAAGTCCTTACTTCCATACATTGCTAAGGATGTTTCGATGTTTGGCATTATGACTAAGGAACAAGCTATCTTGAAAGTCCAACAGTTAGATCTACTTTATTCTCAGTCTGGCATTTTGTATGACATTATTCCTGATGCACCGAGAACAAGACATGAGCCCACGTCAGTTCCTGGACCACATGCCGATGGAATCGTGGGGTCCGCATGCACTCACCCCATAGACTTGGTAGCTAATCTAATGCAAAAATTTTCACTTAACCAGTCTGCACCCAGACAAGTTCACACCTTGTCCACTTCCACTCCGTCATCTAATGTACACAATGTGCAATTGACGAAACCGTTGGGTAACCAACAACCTGGTGGTAAGAAAAAGGAGAGAAATAATCATAGGGGTGGAAACAATGGAAGTAACAACAATAGAAATCGTAATACTCCTCGTAAAGAGAATTCCAACCCTCCTTAGGGAGGCGGTAATGCTGGCGAGGATCGTAAACCTAGGCGTAAGATGAAATTCCCTTGCAAGCTTTGTGGGGAGGATCATCTTACTCACTTATGTCCTCATATTGAAGAAGCATCGAAGCACTTGGCACAGAGCCCATCTGTGTTGAAGGATCCCCTACCTCATCACCAAAACATGGCTTCGCATGCTCCTGCCACTGGTTATGGTACTAATGAAACAACAACGTCTTCTTCCAATACTAGTGGTTATGGATGCGTGAATATGGTTCAGTCGGAGGTTTGTGTTGCTACTCATCAACGTGATTATGGTGCCCCACAACCGAATTTGGGGAATGAGCCTCCCCCTCCTCCTGATAATTCCTTGCATATCGAGAAGCCTTCTATTATGCCGTGGATACCGAAAGGTGTTCTCAAGCGCTCCACGCATAATCCCAATGCGTGAGCCGCTCAGAACTACTCCATCGTAGAATATTTGGGCCAAACTCTGTGTGCCATGTCAGCTCTTGAAGTTTTGCAAGCTTGTCCTTCTTATAAGCATGCCCTTTTGAGTGCGTTAGGAGTTCAGGATAGGGGAATTCCTAGTGTTATCAAGTTCGATACTACTGATGTCCAGCCTCGCTTTCCTTACCATGTGGCTTTTCAAATCCAGGTGGTTTTCCTTAAGAGCTTCGTCAAACATACTTTGGTTGATGAAGGTGCCTCTGCATCAGTAATGTCGCTAACTTGTTGGAAAGCTCTTGGCTCTCCTCCCTTACTCGCGTCTAGAACTACACTCACTGCATTCGATGGTAGATCTTTTACGCCACATGGAATTATCCCTTTCCTTATTGTCTCCTCAGGAGGTAAGTCCGTGCCTATTGAAGTCGAAGTGGTTGATGTGCCCATTGACTACAACGTTTTACTGGGTCGGAACTAGATGTACACTATGAAGGTTGTCACATCTACTATATTTTGAGTTATTTGCTTTCCCCATGAAGGTAAGATTGTGACGATCGATCAGCTGGATTATGTTGGCACTCCTTCCACAGGATCTACGGGATCAGTAGTCCCGCAAGTTTCTGATTTTCAATCGGCAACTGGGAACATAGGTGTTGGAATGTACCCCTTGTTGATGGGAACTTTTAACCATTCTGCACCTGTGAATTTTATTGGAACCATTTTTGACAATGCACCTCCTCCTTCGAATAGTCTGCCATTCTGGACTTCCTATTGTGATGATCCATGGATTTTTCCATCCACGGATTCTATGTCTGGAGACATTGCGCACGTTGGGATGTCTATGCCCTTATTTGTAGTGGAGCTCACTTATGATCACATCCAACAAACCACTGTAGATCTGGATCTCTCTTCTCTCCAGATAGTTGAAGAAGATCCCGTTACGCTGCCAGTTTGGGCAGTCAACTCATCTTGCTCTCACGATTGCCACGATGATACTTTTCCATTGGATGAAGCTATCCTCGAAGCCATGTGTGGTAGTGAGAGGCATTGGGAAGATATGCATCATCGATCTTATTTCCTTCCCAAACTTGAGCTCATTGAGAAGGAGGAGTTTGGGATGACTCTAGCTAAGATGGTTGGTCACCCTGTGGATTTTTTGCAGTCGCATGATGTTTTCTTGGAGGGGAATATGACCAATATTTCCCCAACCACTTCGATCAACATCTCTCGCACTCTCAGAAACATTGAAAATGTTTATGTCGGTGCCGATTGCAATCCTGAGGAGATTGCTATTTACACTGATGTGTTTACCGAACTCCGGGAAGCTTTCACCTGGTCATATGAGCAGATGCCAGGAATAGATCCCCGCATTGTTGAACACGAGATTAAAACGTATCCTGATGCTAAACCAGTTCAACAACGCTTACATGCTGTGAACCCTAGGAAGGCAGCTGCTATTAAGGCTGAGGTGGAGAAACTGCTCAAAGTTGGTTTCATCTACCCCATTCCTCTTACCGAATGGGCGTCAAACCCCGTTCCTGTGGATAAGAAGCAGGGAACGATCCATGTATGCATTGATTTCAGAGATTTGAACCGTGCATGTCCGAAAGACAACTTCCCTACGCCATTCATTAATCAAATATTGGATGCTTGTGTGGGAAGTGAGATTTTTTCATTCATGGATGGATTCTCGGGTTATAATCAGATTCAAATCAAACCCACTGACCAACATAAAACGACATTTATTTTTCCATGGGGAAATTTTGCATACCGAAAAATGCCCTTCAGCCTCAAGAACGCCGGAGCTACTTTTCAGCGAGCCATGACCTATGCCTTTCATGATCTTAAGAAGATTATGGAAGTTTTCTTAGATGATCTTGCTGGCCATTCTCGCAAGAGAGTGGACCACCTCAAGCACCTCCGTATGATTCTTGAATGATGTATCCACTACAAAATTCGATTGAATCCGAACAAATGCATCTTCGCTATTAGGACTAGTCGCCTTCTACGATTCATAGTTTTGAAAGAGGGTATTAGAGTCGATTTTCTCAAAGTTGAGGCAATACTTCAGTTGCCTCCTCTGCGTAATCTATTTCAACTTCAGAGCCTCCAAGGGAGAGCTACTTTTCTGCATCGGTTTATAGTTAACTATGCCAGTATTACTAAAGGTTTCACATGCCTATTGAAGAAAGGCATACCTTTTATCTGGGATGAGCAAGCCCAGCAGTCTTTCGATGCCATTAAGAAAGCTTTGGTATCGGCCCCTGTGATTAGTCCGTCGGAATTTTCATGAGATTTCATTCTTTATGTGGCCGTGTCTCAAGAGACTATTGGCATGGTCTTGGTTCAGGTAGATTATGCGCTTGTCGAGCATGTTATCTATTATCTTAGTCGAAACTTAGTAGACGTTGAACTAAGATACACCCACGTAGAAAAGATGTCACTTGTGATTGTTCACGCAGTCCAACGGTTACGCATTACATTTTACTTCGAACAACCACTGTTGTAGCTCATATCAATCCGTTTCAGTTCGTGCTATCACGACGCCTTATCGGGGGTAAGTATAATAAATGGATTGTGATCCTATAGGAATTTGATCTCGAGTTTGCTTCTACAAAATCGGTGAAATCATTGGTTTTTGCTGAGCTTATGTCAGACCTTCCATGGATTGATGAGGATGTCATTCATAAAGATACCTTTGTGGATGAACATTTATTTCTTATCTCGACTGAGGACCCTTGGTATGGGGATGTCATTCGATATCTCCAAACTTTGAAGTTTCCCCCGCATTATTCATGAGACGAGTGATGGTGTGTGAGACATCACGCTAAATATTATACTATCATCAGTGACACTTTGTATCGTCGAGGAAAGGATTCCATTCTCCATGGCTGCTTGACTCACGAAGAAGCGGAATAGGTACTTAATGATTTCCATGCAGGGGCATGTGGCGGTCACTTATCCGGGCTTTCTATAGCCTGGTGTATTATGCGAGCAGGTTATTTTTGGCCTACTATCTTTAAAGATTGTATTAACGCTGTGAAGAGATGTCACCCTTGCTAGGTGTTTTCTCGGAACATACACTCGCATCCAGCGCCCCTCCATCCGGTCGTCACGGTCGGTCCCTTCACTAAGTGGGGGGTAGATTTCATGGATTGCAAACCAGCTTCGGCTCGAGGGCATCATCATATTATTGTGGTAGTGGATTATTTTTCCAAATGGGATGAGGCCATGCCTACTGTTAAAGCCGATGGTGCTACTGCAGCCCATTTCGTGTTCAACCAGATTATCACTCGATTCGGTATCCCGAAAGAGATTGTCACTAACCATGGCAGTCACATTCAAAATAAGATGATAGAGGATTTGTATCTCAAGCTTGGTTTCATCAGGAACACTCGTCTTCCTACTATATTCAAGCAAATGGTCAGGTTGAAGCAGTAAATAAGTCTTTAAAGACCATTCTCCAACGTACCATCCAACAAAGCAAGACCAATTGGCATATCATGTTATATCCTGCTTTGTGGGCATATCGAACCGCAGTTAAGACTACCACCGGGTTCTCACCATTCCAGTTAGTTCATGGTGTGGAGTCACTTTTACCGATTGAATGCGATATTCCTTTGCTCAAGCTAGCCATAGAGCTCCTCCATGATACGACAGAGATTGAGCAACGTTTAGTACACCTAGAGCAACTTGACAAACACCGTTGAGATGCCACTATGGCCATTGATGTTAACAAGCGTCGTGTCAAGGTTCAATATGATAGGTCTGTCCATCCCCGGCAATATGCTGAAGGTGACTTGGTACTCTTGTATGACCAAGCTAAAGAACCCCTGGGGAAGGCAAGTTCAATCCCATGTGGCATGGTCCTTACATTGTGAGGTGTGTCCTTGAAAAAGGATCTTATGAGTTAGAAGATTACGAGGAAGCTGTCTTGAAGGAGCATAGAAATGGGCTCTACCTCAAGTGGTATTACGCTTGAACCTATGGTTCAGGCTAATACTTTTGTACACTATTGTATAGTTCTTCTGTACATAGTTTAGGTTGCATTTTTGGTTGTCGGGTCTGTTGATTAGCCTCTGTTTGATTGACAGATGTCAGTGGGATGTCCTACGTTCTTAGGTTTCGTGGATGATGCTAGCCGACATACACAACAACTTACTTCTGTTGCCTGGGTTATCTTTTCACCTGACCATATAGTTGTGTCCTCAAGAGGTGCTTGTCTCGGTCCTACATCTAACAATGTGGTTGAGTATAGTGTCATTGTTGAGCTACTTCAGGATGCTATTTCACATGACATCCAGTTTTTAGAAGTCCGCCTGGATTCACAACTAGTTGTGTCTCAGCTGAATGGGCAGTACCATGTACGAGACCCTACATTAATACGGATATTCCTTAAAGTATGACTCTTGGAGAGACATTTTGTTTCCATTACATATATTCACATTCTGAGACGTCATAATTATATATCTGATGCATACGCTAACAATGTATTAGATTGGCATTTGTCACATTCATCATGAAGCACATAAATACAAAAACATTCATACATTTGTACCATACACACATATAGTAGAACCAAGAACCAAAGTTGTATATATATATAAATATGTCCAAAATAGTAGTGTCATACAAGACTGGAGCTTGTAGCCCTCAAAAATATACATATCGATACAAAAAATGATGAGACCCTGGGATATCTACTCCCTCCGAGGAGGTCTAGCTGCTAACTCAACGGGATGAGTCTCATAGTAGTACTGTGCTGCGTTGGCCATCAGTTTTAGTAGCCACACCCACTCACCTAGAACACCCACTACTTGGCGCTGCATAGCCTCAGGTAGTCGGGCTACCTCTATCAGTGGTACGCGGGCAACCATCCGTGATATGTTGCACCACAACGTTTGTAGTGTGCGCCCTGCTGTAGCATCTGTTGCCACCTCATCTCTACCTTGACGACCATGTCTCAGGAATCCCTCGGGTCTCACTGGGCCTTTGTCTGCGAGCAAACAGTCACCCATTAGCACATGACATTACCACCGAAAAGATTTTTTGCATTTCAACTATAATAAAAAAATCCATAAATATTTAAAAAACACAAAACCAAAAGAGTACTCATCGATGTCTCCGAAAGCTGCACCTGGTGGGAGCGGCATGTGACGGTCCTGTCTGAAGTCTATCCCTGCATAGGGGTCATCCTTGATAGCAATCACGTGCCGGTTCTACCAGTGGAAGAAGTCCTCAGTATATGGTGATGCCAGACGGCCACCACCTTGTCGTGTCAGTATCTCAGCCCACCGGGTCAGGGCTGGATCTCGGAGACTGTGAGGAGGGACATCCACCCTCGGGTTAAGTCCTGGAACCCTCTCAAAGAAGAAACTACAGAGGATTCTACCATACCCAAAGTTTTGGCCTTCCCCTCTTTGCATTCCGTCAGTTGTGTCTTCATAGACACCAGCAGAGTAGTACACCAGTCGAATATAGTAGGCTGCAAGCATTGTGATGCATAGAACATCACCGGTCTGGATGCCTGATGTAGTGCTTTGGATCTTGTGATCCGCACCAGAGTTGCCACTATGATCTTTGTGCTCAAGTCCACTATGATATTGATCGGCACTTGAATTCCCACTGGTCGTTTGTTGGCGGGACAATACCGTACTATGTAGTCTTGCATAGTGATCCCACCACCCATGGTCCGTGACCGAAGACTAGCCACTTCCCCTCTACGGGACAAACCAGTAATAAAATAGATATCCTCTAAATCTAGTGTTAGTGTTTTCCCTTTGAGGATGAAGTGTTGAGCATCCACATCCCAGTAGTTGACCAAATGACAGAGTAGTAGGTTTTGGTCCCTTAAGCCCTTGAGACTCCAGTATTTATATAAGCCACATGCTTGCAATGCTTGTTGTGCTTGCAAATCGTTGCGCACGACCTCATCTACCTGTTCATGCTCTCTCTCCTCCCACTCTAGAACCATCCTGGAGTGCAAAGCAAGATATTTTTAGTTAGTTTCATGCTTAAAAACTTCTTCACGGCCGTACCTGCAGGCTATATTGTAGACAGGTGAGGGTAGACGAGGGCAGTCAGTTTTTTGACTGCGCGTTTGATGCCCTACCCATGATCCGCATACTTACAGCCCGCGGGTAGCACCGAAGCCATTTAGGGCTTGGCCAAACAACAAATCCCACCGACCAAAATTAAAATAAAATCACTTAAATGAAAGGTATGGCAGTGACCACTAACCTGCTCCGGACGGTTCGCTAAACAGTTTCTCGTAGCTCCCATGATCGGCGCTTGAAGTTTCAGGTGAAAACTTACCACTCAACTCCAAAATGGTGAATAGTGCAAATGAATTGAAAATTATTAAATTTTACTACTATTTATAATTTTTTGGACCCACTTTTCTATAGTTTTGTGCATTTTGGGCCGTTATGAACTAATATAGTGTCATGAAGTAGTGTTTTTTCAACAGATTTCCTCAACGAGAGTTGTTCTGATCCATTTCACACCTACAGCAGGTACGTTTCACACCTGGCATATAGGTTAGATGCCATTTCCACATGCATTATGCATTTGACCTTTGACCACTTTTCATAAACCCTAGGTGGGACTCCGCTTTGTGACTGACATGGAACCTTCATACTGTTATAGAAGTGTCGTCATGTGGCGGTAGGGATTTCCTGAACATGGGTACCCTAGTTAGAACCGCATAATGCTTTTGGTGCCCATGCCATTGTCTGTCCTCAGGATTGGGAGTCCTTTGTAGTCAAGCCATGACGTTGCGATGAAGACTCATACTCTACTTTGTCTTATGCTGGCCATCTCCCTTAGGGACTCCCCTCACTTATATCATGTTGTGATTGCATTGCACCATCCTGCTTGCTGCTTGAGCCTTGTGTCGGCTCCCGCTTACTCAATTGTTAGCCTGGTGCCTGAGCACTTTCCCTGTCGAGCCCTGTAGAGCTTATATATTTTCCCTTCACAATTTGATGACCCATTGACCCTGAGGGAACACACCCCCGAGTGTCCACATCCTACACGCACTTCCTTGCATTGAGCATAGGTATGTTCCACTGCTTGGGACTAGTCTGCTAGCTATTTGACACTCGTTCCCTCACTTGTTGTACTATAAGCAATTTTATTATTTTTCAAGCTTTTCCCAGATATGAAAAAGACAAAAAAATCAAATATTCCAAAAAGTCGGACGGGATTATGGTCACTATTTCTTGTTGGCAGTTGTTGTGTCGCCTTTGAATAGAGCATTCATTCCACTCCGTACATTATTGATTCGGGACTATAATTGGGCCTTAGGAGCTGTACTTGTTTCTCAATTTTCTCCACCGATTGGTTAAGCTTCCAGTCATTATGTGAAGAACTTGCAATAATTAATTAATGCAAATACACGAGATATTAGAAATAATAGAACTCAGAATCACTTTTATATTAATCACGGGCCACTTCGAGGGGGCAACCTCCTTTGAGCAAGCTCAATACAATTAACTTCATGGTACCTTCAATGACCTCAACACACACTTATATACTAAGTCTATGCCCAATACTATGGGTCAAAACCATGGGAGATATAATACTACGGGATGACTTACAAAGCATATGCGTCCAATACTATGGGCTAATATAAACTATGGATCAACAAATACTACAGGACGACTTACAAAGCATATGCGTCCAACAACAATATACTAACATAGTAAAAAGAAGGGTTGACACGGGTTCCTAACATCCCCTCTCCCTTAGAAAAAGCTTTGTCCTCAAAGCTTTGGTTGGAGAAAGTGCTGCAAAATCTGAAGGAGTGGTTCCCCGGTAGCATCCTCGGGTTGCATTTCAGGCCACTGACGCCTTTGGAGTGCCAAGGAGGATTGCTTGGAAGGTTGTACATGAAGAAGAACCATATCAGCGATGTGAAAAGTGTGCGCAAAATGGTGTTGATCGGCTTGTTGTTTCAGTCAAATTCTTGCCATGTGAAGATTGTCCTGCAGAATGAGAAGAAGCTGATCGCAGTTTCGAAGAATTGAGTCGATTTCCTGAACTGGGGAGCTGCTGAAGGTGTATGAAAGAAGAACTGGCGGTGCCTATCCAGAGACTGCTTCATATGGTGTCTTTTTAGATGTGGTACTATACCACTGGAGCGCTTCCAGGAAATCCATATAAATAGTTGTCCAAATCTGTGTAGGGATGGGCAAGGGTTCGAGCAGTCCCGAAAGGAGGGTTGTTTCACCCTTGTTGACCTGGAAAGTATCACAGTCAACCACCATCCGTTGAATTGTCATTTTCAATCCCTGCCAAAAGAAGTTACATTGTTCTTGGTCATATGTTTTGAGGAACCCAGAGTGCCCTGCTGATGAAGAAGCATGGATTTCATAGAAGAGATAGCCCCATTGAACAGATTGCAACCAATTTGGAACAAGCGGAGAAGTAGTTGTAAGAGGAACTGGGAACCCATATTTCTGAAGAGAACAAGGGTGGGTTTGGAGCGTTGTTGAGCTGCGATCTTGTTCTCTGCCAACTTAGCCAACCCTACGACTTCCATCATTGTGTTGGGACAGAACATTTTGACTTCTGAGCGGATTTCATCCTTGAGACCACTGATAAAACAACTCTTGTAGAATTCATCAGACAATCCTTTTGTGTGATTGGCTAGTTTCTCAAATTCTGTCTGATACTCTCTCACTGTGCCAATTTGGTGAAGTTTAGTGAGTGCTCATGTGAAGTCATCAAAAGCACTAGGACCAAATCGTGGCAAAAGGAGTTGGCAAAAATTTGTCCAGTTTGGCTCGGGATGAGCTTTGATGTACCAATGGTACCATTGAAGGGTTTCCTATTCTAAATGAAAGGATGCAAGTGGAACTTTTTGGACATCAATAGTATTATGCAGATTGAAATATTGTTCTGCTCGGTATATCCATCTAGTCGGATCAGTACCATTGAAGCGAGGAAAATCAAGCTTCGGCCCACGAAAATTGCTAGAAGAAGAGAACCTAGTGGCTACAGAAGATTCTGGTTGTCGGTTATTGTTCATGGCTGAATGTTGAAGATGGAGCCTAAGAAATTTTTCATCCAGATCTTGGAGTTTGGTTTGGATGGCTGTAAGTGCTTCCTCCATGGTTTTTTGCTCCTTTTTTTTTCTTTCTCCAGAATGGATTGGCAACAGCGGCGCGGAATGGATCTTCAATGGCACGGAAGAGATAAAAAATGGCTAGATCTGGAACAGTGATTGGATCTGGAACAGAAGTGATCAGCAACAGTTCACTGAAAATAGATAAGGACCCCAAGTATGTGCGGCTTCCTATCGGTTCAGGGGATTCACTCGGCCACCAATGCTTTCTGATGGCTTGCGTATTGGGGCAATACCCCTCACTCCACGGGTCAGGTAAAACTGATAACCGCTTTGCCACAAACGACAGCTCTTGGTTTACCTCATGGGTGGGAACTAGTCAATTAGGTAGGGGTCGTTGCCCTTTTCGCTGGAAGGTCATCTCAATGGGCCAGCTACTTTGGGGTTCCTGTGGTAATCCTCACAATGAGTTTTAGGGATTATGCCCAATTACTTCCCACAGTTAAGCGGATAGGGGTTTTCCCCAGATTCGAACTTGCAACAACGCGAAAAAAAAAATTTGGCAGAAATTCTACCCAACGAGCCCAAGAAAGTGCTCTGATACCAGATGTGAAGAACCGGCAATAATTAATTAATGCAAATACACGAGATATCAGAAATAATAGAACTCCGAATCACTTTTATATTAATCACGGGCCATTTCGAGGGGGCAACCTCCTTTGAGCAAGCTCAATACAATTAACTTCACAGTACCTTCAATGACCTCAACACACACTTATATACTAAGTCTATGCCCAATACTATGGGTAAAAACCATGGGACATATAATACTACGGGATGACTTACAAATCATATGCATCCAATACTATGGGTCAATACTATGGGCTAATATAAACTATGGATCAACAAATACTACGGGATGACTTACAAAGCATATGCGTCCAACAACAATATACTAACATAGTAAAGAGAAGGGTTGACACGGGTTCCTAACACATTATGGATCCCTTTGTAATTCCTCCTCCATTGCACAATTTATGTCAATTCTATGCTTCCTGAGTCTATCCATCTGCTCATTCTCTTGTTCAAAGGAAGTCCTGAAACCAGTGTTAGCCACTCCTCAGATATCTTGACTATTGCATGTCGGCCATCCTTATTGAGTCAGTCTGTTTCACCTGAGATCTTCCAAATATTTCAGCATTGCTGGTACCTTGTGTTGGTTGATGGGGGATGCCTTAATGCCCTCCTTCCAGCAAGTCTCGTTCCATCAACTTCAACTCATTTATTCCGGGACTTGAGGCTTAGAGTTCGGTTGAGTACCTTGAGGCTTGCAATCATTAGTGGCAAGTTCTCTCGCCATCGAAAGTTTTGGGAATACATCAATGTCCCTTGATCGATGGATTCATCCTAGTGTTCGACTTCAACCCATTTATTCACACTCTGATGATTGGGCTCTGTTCCTTGATGCCCATTTTCATTATCGATGGGTCATCTCGCGTCTGTTAACGGTATACATCAATGACCGGTAATCAGATGATGTCTCATCAGGTTCGACCCCAACTCCTTTATTCACTTGATGGGACTTGCACCATCGAAGACTTGTGTAGAAGACCCTAGGCGATTGTGGAATTTAGTATGCTACATATGAATTTGACTTTACATCCGAGATATCACCTCTCAGATTTCAGCAGTTTGCACCAGTTGTCTTCTTTTCAGCAGAAGACCATATCTTACTGTAGAGGGTTCATGGCTATGATCACTTATGACATGTATCTACTTATGTACTTCCTATTCATGGCCATTGTATCAGATTGTTGTACTATACTGAAATGTATTCAGAGTTACTATTATTATGACGAGTGAACCGTTCTTTCCACTTATGTCTCAATCACTCCACTTCTGAGTTTTATAATGTATTTCGGCCATCGTAGCACATTTCAGTCTCTGACCTCACACATTAGGGGGCATCTGTTACACAGAAATCTTCCACCCTGTGAGCATCAGCATCCTTTGGCCTGTAGGATCCTTTTCAATGACTTAGATCCATTTTCATCCTTCAGTGATACTAGTTTATCCTATTTTTGTTCCTACCTGCATGTTTCATCACTATAGCATGCGTACCCGCGATTTGCATCCCTATAGCCCGTGGGTATCAAGTAAAATGGTAAAAACCACTATTTTATTACTTTTTACTCCCAAAAAGCGGTCATTGGGTGACCTTTGGCTCTCCATCTGCCCAAGTAACATCTCGATGAGTCCTTTAACCTACCTTTGAGAGGACTATATATTGAGCACATATGACTTATGGACGGGAGGAAGAGGAGAAGAGTAAAGGCACTCTAGTGGATTTTTTCCCTATCTTGAGTCTGCACTTATTGATCCTTGTAGTTGTGAACCATTTATGTTCACCTTCGAAACTCCTTTCTAGTTTGAGTTTGCCTTTCATGGAGGATTGAAGTGGTGGAGGCACAAGTGGATTGATATAGATCTTGGTTCAGATTGGTTGCTGGAAAGAGGTCATATCACTTTGTACTTCTTCTTGTTCATTAATATAAATATTCATATTCTCGTCCATTAATGGTGTGAATGTCATTTATTATACATTGGGTTGCATTTGCTTATGATATTATGGACCATTGTTATTGATGATGTTAATGTCATTTATATATCACATGTACTTGTTAGATATTTGTTGTCAAGACTAATTTGCATCAAGACTAATTTGCAGATTACAAGTGCTTGGATGTGCATGGATTGAAAGCTCCAATGGGGATCTACATCAAACGTTGGATCAAGTTTGGTTGCATTTCTCCATTGTTTAACATTGTCATTTATAATAGCATTGTTTTGAGGATTGAGTAGATTCCTGGTAGTCATCTGTCTGTTGTGGTATTCCCAAGCCATAGTGAGTTTTCTCCAATACAGTAGCCAAGACTAGTCATTTAACAAATAATTCGATGGTTTGACAAAATATCCCAGATATTTTGTGCCACCCTACAAATCCTTGAAAACTAGAGGTAATAGCCTGCCACATCAACCTCCATTGAGTGTTTTAAGAAATAAAATTTATGCAAGCTGATAACCATACCTGAAACCGAACAGAAGAAATCCATAATTTTCTTATATTGTATCCATTTAGCAAGTATACCTAAGCTGAAGAGCATGACGTCATCCACAAAGAGTGAGTGAGTAACAGATATACCAGTGGTAACTTTGATACCCACAATGGATCCCTCAAATTTAGCCTTGTGAATAGTAAGACTCGAGCCTTCAATAATCAACAGGAACAAGAGGGGTGAGAGGGGGCATCCCTGTCGAAGACCCCTGTAGGCCTTAAAAAAATTGGTCAGCTGACCATTAATGAGCACAACAAAGTTTACTGTAGAGACACATGCCATAATCCATTTCATCACCTTCCAGGGTAGTTTGATTTGTATCAAAATCAATCTAAGCATATTCCAGTCAACACGATCATAAGCCTTCACCAAATCCAATTGAAGGCTAAGGGAATCCATTTTATTTTGTTTAATACTATGAAAGACCTCTTGTGCCACCCTCACTGCATCAAGGATCTACCTTCCATCCAAAAAACCAAATTGTTCCATAGAAATGTGACGTGAGAGAATCAGCTTGATTCGAACAATAGTAGTCTTGGAGATAATCTTGTAGACCAGATTGCACAAGGCAATTGGCCGAAACTCATTAAAATTCTCTGGATGTGAATTTTTTGGAATGAGAGTCAATTAGGTGGTGTTGAGATCCCCAGAAACCGGTCCCATTTGCCGAGACTCATCCACAGCATCCCGAAGGTCCTCTCCCATAATGTCAAAAAAGTAAAGGAACAATTCCACCGTCCACTCATCTGGTCCAGGAGATTTGTACTTAGCAAAACCCCTTAAAATGTTTTATGTTTCCACCAGGGTGACAACCTCAAAAATATTGTCCCCCTCTACTTCATTGAACATTCTTGGGTATTCCTTAATAATATTGAATTGTTCAGCCAGTGAGGTATTTTTAGGATCACAAAAGTAATTCTGGAAATGTTGAGTAGCCTCAGTCATGAGGTCCCTATCTCCACGAATCCGCTGACTAGCATGGTCATTGAGATCCCAAATTGTGTTCTGTATTCTGCAGGAGTCTACAACACGGTGGAAAAATTTGGTATTTAGATCACCAGCATTGAGCCAAAGTGCACAGCTTTTTAAACGCCATGTTTCCTCATGCGCAAGAAGGATTTTCAATTTTCTCCCCTCCAAACCTAATAGATTGGACCTTTCGGTAGGGGAAAGACCAGATTTCAATGATAATTCCATTAGTTTGCTAATCTCTTTTTCCAACACAATGAGGTCTGCAACCAATGCAACTTTCTTATTTATTTCCCATAGAATAGTGTAGTCTTTCAAAGATTTTAATTCCACTTCCAACCTATCCATCGCAGAGCGTTCACCAAAGACATCAACCTGTGACCAATGATCTTTCACACCCGAAGTATATTCCGGATCTTTTAACTAGGTAGAAATGAATTTAAATGGGTAAGAATGGTAGGATATCTCAGTATCAAATTGTAAGATAATAGGGAGATGATCACTAATATGAATCTTCTAAATCCATGTTCTGTACTTACGAAAGCAATTTAAAAGTAGTTATGAAATTAGGAACCGATCAATGTGCTTAGAAATCAGATTACCATCCTTCCTACCATTTGTCCAGGTTGGAGCCAAAGGACGAGGAGTCACATCAATCAGATGATATTTAGAAAAAAGTTCCTTGAAGTATGTTCCCAAGGGGTCCCTTCTTGTGGAATGTCCCCAAATTTCCTCAGCCCCCTAGGAAAAATTCAGATCACCTGCAAGAATCAAATTTTCTAGGTCCAGTAAGTGCCCCAAGCACACAAGGTCCCAGAAATCCTCCCTGTCACAATAGGGACCATAACAGTTTACAATGTTCATGTTTTTATCAGAACCCCTGATGTTGCTAGAAAGTAGAATTCCCAACGAGATAATAAAAGGGGAGAGCCGCAAAACCCCAAGGTTCCAAGCCACTAAAATCCCACCCGACAGGCCAACAGCATCCACCGAGCACACCATCCAACCCAGTTTGATTTTATTAAAGAATGTACGAGCCTTCTTACCAGTAATCATAGTTTCCTGAAGGAATACTAAATCAGGATTGATAATATGAAGTACACGCTTAAGGGCCAATTGTTTGGGCAGGTCCCCCACACCTAGGATGTTGAGTGAGAAAAAAATCATTAACGATCCCTGGCAAGGGCTTTAATTCCTCTAAGATCCCTGGTATCAAATGAAATGGGGGAAACCAATAAATTGTAGGCGTCATCCACCCCCACTGGAACAACCTTTTTATTTTTCCAAGCACTGCAAGTTTTTAATGGAGAGAAATCCGGGGCCAAACCCCCCATGTGAGCCCCCATAGAAACCACTTTGTTGCCCAAGGATGTAGGTATTGGAATGATACCCCCCCCCTGACTCTGGGGCCAAAGACAGTTTGATCAATGGATCCCCCACAGTATCAGCAACTGGGAACGGCCCCTCCACAATGCGATTTTTGAAAAAGATAGGTATAGGTGTCTTTTTTACCATTCCAAAATACAAGGGTATATGTAAAACCGGTTCATGGAGAACAGTAGTAGGGTCAAAAGAACCTGAAGGTTCGCACGTATCGATCCCCCCATCCACATAGGGAGTAGGGTCCATTGATGGTGGCTCAGTATCGGAGGATGATATAATGGTCGATGCAGGGGAGACAAGGGCAGCAGGAGAAATCGACAACACAGGGGAAGGGTCCAATGGATGATCCCGCGTAAATTCCACAGCGAGAATCGCATCATTCGAAACAGGGAATTCATTTTCAGAATGTACCCGGGAGTCCCTCATAGAACCAGAGGCACTTGATAGCAGAGGTGAAACACGACGGTGACCCAAATAATTGCCATTGTTTCCATTTTCCAGATCTAATGAATTTATAAATGAGATATCCAATTCATTCAAAGTATGAAAGAAGGTCGAGTTGTTTGTTTCCAACTTACGGAATAATGTCGAGTCCGGAGCCGAGGGGAGTGAAACCCGGTTGGAGAAGCCATCCAGCCCACCCAAAGCATCCAGTTCCTTATCGCTACCATCATCGGAAGACCAAAATGGGTCCATCCCAGTCGAACGACCAGAAGTCGAAACACCCTTACATTGTCGCCATAAATGACCGACCGGCTTGCACTTTGAGCATTGGAAGGGAATGCCCTAATAGTCAATGATCTGAGCCAACTTGCGGCCACGCCAATCAATATGAAGAACATCAATAAGTCCCTTTGTGATGTCCACCTCCATCAGCATCTGGCCAATGCGACGGTCAAAGCCACACAAATGCTCATCCTCCACATGAAGGAAGCGTCTAAGACGATTGCCGATGGCTTTGAAAGCCCCACGGTTCCAGAGAGAAAGGGAAAGATCTACGTAGAAGCACCCAGAGATGACGCAGATGCACAGAGGCCGTGTTAGGGTCGAAATCCATCTGCCATTTCTATAACATCAAGCTACCCGCTCCATATAGCTAGAGTTTGTTAAGAATGGTGGAACAGTGTGATTCTTGTTCAAATTTAAACCCATACCATCCACGAGCTAGTGCAAATACCTGAGGAGTCTAACCACAAATGGGGGTCCATTCATTTTTAACCCAACCCACAATGTCCTTACGATGCATAGCATAGTAAGAGAATTTCCCCACCAGAACCATCACATTGAATTCCACCAGTTCTTCAAGTCCAATATCCCTGCCCATCATTAGCCATGCCTCGCCAGGTCTGCAGTAGTATTTTTCTTTCAGTCATCGAGCCGACCGATATTTTACCTAAGTTTTTCCCCTATGATCCACACACGGAAAAGCTTGAGAACTTCCAATAGATGGGTCTAACGCATCATTGACAGCAAGAGATCCTGACAGGTTCAAGTGACCCTTCTTTGATACCGGCATGGAACGTGGAGACCCATGCCTCACCCCCTGACCAAGTGTTTGTTTCACCTTAAGCAGATTTTGGTAGTAATTCGGTTTAAATAACCTAGCTTCCTCTAAATAGTAGTCAGAAACTGTCAAGTTGTTGTCTGCCGGTGGGTGAGCATACTGAGAGTTATCCCCCATATTTCAGGGCTATTAAGTCCGGGGAAGTGGTAGACTAGTAAACATCAAAGTATGAAAGTTCGTCCAGAAACCAAAACCTCAGTGCATCTCCCCGGAAATGAAGGAACAGTAGAAACCCCCGTAATATACCCCCGCAAGGTAAGTGGCCGACCAGCCAGAGACCACAGGTAAAAAGATATTTCCCAAAAATAAAAAAATAAAAACTCTTAACAACCCCGTTAAGAGACAACAAGAGAAAAATACGCCGAGTTCAATAAACACAGAGTGTAACGCTAGTTCAGGAAATCCACCACCTATTTACAGTCTGTAGTGGATAAACCCTAAAATGCCAAACACCGCACCATCTCCAAAAACCCTAGTCGCCTCGCCTTGCTCCGCTCTTGCAAGGTCAGCTTCTTCATAGAACCAACTCAAATGAATCAAAAGAAAATAAAAGATGGAAACAATCCAAAATGAAAATCTTTTTCAGCATCCCGCAACCCGACATTTTCAGGTTGTGGGTTTCGGAAACACACAATGCAACTAAAGGTAAAACATATTTCTGAAATCCGAAAGCCACAATTGCAGGTTTCGAGTTTCAGGTTGGTGGAAACAAGTAACAAATTACTCAAAATTTAAGGCTTCCCGTAGACCAAAAACACTTAGAGTTTTTTTTAGAACAGCATGACAATCAAGTCGAGCAAAGGTACAGGTAAAATATCAAAGAAATAGGTTTCAAGAATCTTGTGTTTTAGAAACACTTACCCAAATATCTTTGCATTTATTAAAATTGGAGTTCCCGTGTTCAGCTAAACATGGGATCTATTGGCCACAATAAATTCCTACTAACCTATACGGGGGACGTGCCACCCCAACTACTAACTCAATAGAAAGCTATCGGAAGACACCTAAAGGGGATAGTCCTACTTGGAAGGCTAAAGAAACCTTTTCTGGAAACATTTTAAGGGAATTCATAGGGACATCAAAACAGTCTGTTCATAAATAAATTCCACTAGAAGAACCTCACGCTCATATTGAGACTGAACTTAGACAAGAGGAAACTCTGAAGGATAAAATTTCAAAAGTTCTTAACCCTCCATTAGTCCAAAATCCCAAAGACACTACTTTTTCAATAGTAGGTGGTCCAGATTTGGTAGATTTTGTCAATCCTGCACAAGTATATGCTCTTTTTGGGAGCTCTACAAACATCGTCATCTCACAGATTGACACAACAACAGTAGAATCTCCAGGACTGGATTCCCACATAGCTGATCATTCTCCTCCTAAAAAGAAGAATACCCTTCCTGAAAAATAACATTGGGATATCCCATATTCACCAAGAAAGGAGCCACCTATATTTTCTCTCTTTGGTAATAGAATCTTCATGGAGGATGAAAATGAAGATCGTGTTCGACAAGATGAAGAAGATGGAGAAGTTAGAACTGAAGGTACATTCGGTTTCCCTATCTTAGACATTGGACAAGATGTTAATATGAAAAAAATCCCTCCCTCCTCATTACCAACTTTTTATGGGAAAAGTAGTGAGGATCCGGACACATTCCTATTTGAGTTTGACATTTTGTGTAGGAGTTACAATTACCTACAAGATGGCCAAAAACTAAAACTTTTTCCTGCTACATTAAAATATTCTTCTCTTCGATGGTTCATGGAATTAGGAGGATCTAGTATTAAATCTTGGGAAGACATGAAGAATGCATTTCTTCGGAAATATCAGGATTACTGTAGACAAAAGGACTCTCGCAATGATATTTTTAAAATAAAACAGCTTGAAGATGAGAGCTTGGAAGACTTTCTTGAAAGATTTAACTATGTGTTACACAAATCTAAATATAGTGATCTTTGAGAAGATGTAGTAAGAACAATATTCCTTAAAGGAATCTTAGAAGAATTCTTGGATAACCTTAATCTCATGGCAGCAGGAAACATTTCTCATAAATATTTTGCAAAGATTTGTGAACTATGTAGGAATTACTCTAGGAGCAGAGGGAAAGGTGGAAGACACTTTCGAGGATCTTATGTTAGGAATTCAAAAGGAAACACATCTGGTCCTAGTGGAGTTACAAGGGTAGAATTAGGGAACCTGTTGGAAAACTTCAAAACATATATTTTAGGAGCTATGGGTTCTCAGCTAGATGCAATACAAGCTAAAGAGAGACAGGATGAAGAGCGTGCAACAATGAGTATTTTTTGCCCTAGGTGTAGAACTAAACATCCTCAAAGAGAATGTACATTAAACAATGTTTCAGTTTGTCACCTCTGTACAGAAGAGCATCCCACTGATAGTTTTCCATCGTTTCCCGGGTTGCAAGCTGTATACAAGAGTGGAAGTTTTGGTGAAACATCTAGGAGGCCTTGGTAGCCTAGGGATCAACCTTCGGGTCAGGATCCATCATTCCAATTTCCACCTTACTACCATCCTTATCAACCTCCGCAACAATGGAACAATTTAGGCTGGCAGAATTGGCCACCGCAGTACCCTTCTCAGAATGCTCAACAGCAGCAATGGCCTCATGGATGGAGAGGACAAACTTATATTCAAACAACTCCTCCTATTCCTAACTATCCTTACCCACCTAATGTTCAACAACTTTTTCCTGGATTTGTACCTCCTTCACTACCCCCTATCCCAAATCAACCTCATCATTTCTAGAATATGAACCCTCCAAGACCCACAATATTACCCGCACAACCAATACTGAATCCTAACAACAAACCAACCCTAGCTCTTAATAACATTGGGTTATTACCTCTTCTATCATATGCTATTTCGTTCACACCAATACATGAAGTTCAATTGCAGTCTGGAAGAGTTTTGCAAGATCATCCTAAGTCATTAGTTGTTATTCAAGAAGAAAATGAAGAAGAAAATATACCTAATGAAATTTTAAATGATGTCATTCTTGAAAATGTGGTTGTTCCTAAATCTTCAACACATAACCTTCCTCATCAAGAACTAATATCGGGAAATAAATCACCTCCATATCCGGAGCGTCTAACAATAGAAAAACCTGTAACTTACCCAAAATATAACATCATTAATGAATTGAAAAATATTTGTATTAAGATTCCTTTATTACAAGCCATTAAAGATATACCAATCTTCGGTAAAGTGATAAAAGAACTCTACATTAAGAGACTAGTTAAGGAACAAAAAGACCCTCCAACAATACATGTTATAGGTGAAATATTAGATTGTATAGCAGAACAGCCTAGAATTCTGAAGTATACAAATCCAGGAAATCCTGTAGTAACTTTTCTCATTAACAACACTGTTATAGGAAACACACTCATTGATCTAGGGCCTGCTATTAACCTAATGACTACTACAGTTTTAGAAGCTCTCCAATTAGGACCATTCCTCCGCCCTACCCCAACAATGTTAGAACTAGCAGATCGTACTATGGTACAACCTGCTGGGATTTTAGATGATATTATGGTGTCAGTAGCCTCATGGGAATATCCCATGGACTTCATGGTTATACAATCAAAAGATCCATCTAGAGGGCGTCCTATCATTTTAGGAAGACCCTAGCTAGCTACTGCTAATGCATTTAAAGGATGTAGGGATGGAGAAATGGTTATCTCTGATGGGTTATCTACAAGAAGACTAGCTTTATACCCACTAGCAGAGCCCGTAGCTGAAAACCTATTTTGGTTAGATTGTCCTTTTGGAGAAGAAAACCTGGAGGAACTTTCCCTTGTTAGTGATCTTTCCTGGGCACTTCAAGAACAAACTATTGAAAACATGTTGAATCAATTTATTTCCTCCACCACATGTATAGACTTTCCTAAGTCTTTTTTCCAACTTGACCATATTTTTGGAGACGAATTTCAAGAAAACATGAGTCTCTCAACACTTACAAGTACACCTTGTGTCTTTACAATTGAAGAACAACTAGGATCCTATACTGTACCATGTGAGGTTAGTTCTAAAAAATTCCTACATATAAATGCAGGTTTAGATGAAAGTCAGGAAAAGCAATTGTTAAAAGTTCTCAAAAGTCAAACTGGAGCTTTCGCTTGGGAATACACCGATATGAAGGGTATACACCCAGATATTTGTCTTCACCACATTTACACAGACACAAATATACCTCCCGTCAGACAACCCCAAAGAAGAATGAACCCAGCTCTCAAAGATATAGTAAAAGAAGAATTACAAAAACTTCTTAACGCTGGATTCATTTACCCAATTTCTAATAGTAAGTGGGTGTCTCCTCTGGTACTAGTCCCAAAGAAAGTCACAGGGAAGTGGCGTATCTGTGTTGATTTTCAAGAATTGAACAAAGCCACTCTTAAAGACTATTTCCCTCTACCTTTTATAGATCAAGTGTTAGATACCCTATCAAGGAAACAATACTTTTCTTTCCTAGATGGGTATAGTGGATACAATCAAATATTAATAGCACCTGAGGACCAAGACAAGACTACCTTTACTTTCTCTTGGGGGACTTATGCCTATCGATTGTTACCATTTGGCCTTTGTAATGCACCTGCTACTTTCCAACGTGCAGCTTTAGGTATCTTTGCTGACCTTATACATGATTGTGTAGAGGTCTACATGGACGATTTCACAGTCTATGGTAATACCTTCCAAGAATCCCTTGATAACCTCGAGATAGTTCTTATTCGATGTCAGGACACAAACTTAGCCCTTAGTCATGAAAAATGCAAGATGTTATTAACCGAGGGCATAATTCGAGGACATCATGTCTCTCTTCAAGGTATCAAGGTGGATCCTGCCAAGATAGATATAATTGTCAATCTTCCTCCTCCAAAGACTCCAAATGAAGTTAGAAGCTTTCTTGGCCATGCAGGTTATTATAGGCATTTTATAGAAAATTTTACCAAGATAGCCGCACCTATGTTCAAACTACTCATGAAGGACACAGAATTTCAATGGACTGAACCTTGTCAATAGGGTTTCGAAACGTTAAAAGCAAAGCTATCAGTAGCACCAGTACTTAGGGTCCCTAACTGGTCCCTTCCTTTTCATATCTCTACTGATGCATCTCACATAGCTATAGGGGTAGTCTTAGGTCAAAAAGAGGAAAAGTTATCTTATGCAATTTATTTCGCTAGTAAAAACTTGACTCCTGCAGAATCAAAATACACTGTTACCGAAAAAGAGTTTCTTGCAGTAGTATATTCCATCAATAAGTTTCGTCATTATATCACAAGATATGAAATTTTCATACATACCGATCATTTTTCTATTATATTTTTGATGAATAAACCAGTTACCAATGGCAGAGTGACTCAGTGGCTTCTTCTATTACAAGAGTTTAATATCACCATTGTTGACCGTCCTGGTCGAGAGAATGTAGTAGCAGACTTTCTCTCCCAAATTCAAATTGACAATGATGATAGTCTCGTTGATGATAGCTTCCCAGATGAACATTTATTCATTGTCTCTATTCGAACCCCATGGTTCGCAGACATAGCCAATTATTTGGCAATTGGAAAGCTACCAAACCATCTCTCCCCACCCCAAAAATGTAGAATTATAGTTCAAAGCTAACTATTCCTGGGTGGATAATGATCTCTTTCATACTGGTCCTGACCTTATTATTAGAAGATGTGTCCGAGAGGATGAGATGGCAGAGATTCTTCATGCATGTCATGGTGGACCTTGCGGTGGACACTTTTCTGATCAAAGAACAACATATAAGGTTTTACATTATGGATATTATTGGCCAAGCATCTTCAAGGATGCTACCAAATATGTCAAGGGATGTGATAGTTGCCAAAGAATGGGTAGACCTATACCATTTGATGAGATGCCTTTGCAACCTCAAGTTATGATCGAGCCTTTTGAAAAATGGGCTCTAGATTTCATTGGACCAATTTCCCCTATGTCTCATAAGAATAAGTACATTCTAGTCTGTACAAATTATGTCACCAAGTGGGTAGAAGCCAAAGCTTTATTCCGAGCCACAAAGAAATCAGTGGTAGAATTTATGTATGAATAAATATTTACCCGATTTGGTGTCCCTAGGGAAATTGTAACCGATCAAGGATCTCAATTCACTTCCAAGTTAATGAAAGAACTTACTAATAAATATGGTATTAGACATTGTAAATCTTCCCCATATCATCCTCAAACGAATGGTCAAGTAGAAAGCACAAACAAAGTATTAGAAGCTATCGTGACCAAGACCATTCAGTTACACCACAAGGAGTAGGCAGATAGGCTCCTAGAAACCTTGTGGGCTTATAGAATAACTTGGGGAAACACCACTGGCCACAAACCTTATGAACTTGTTTATGGAAAACAGGTTCTCCTACCCATTGAATTTCAGGTTAAGACATTTCGTATGGCTACTCAGTTAGGAATGAATTTAGAAGAATCATAGAAACAACAAATCCTACAAATAAATGAATTAGACAAGATTAGAAAGGATTTTATCCAACGAACAATATTAATACAGAATCAACGTAAAAAGTGGCATGACAAATACATTAAACAAAAACAATTTAAAACAGGAGACTGGGCATTACTTTTTTATTCAAGATACAAAATTTTTTAAGCTAATTTGACTACTCGCTGGATGGGTCCTTATGAAATTGTTACAGCTTTCGATAATGGATCCATTAAAATTAAAGCAATTGATGATTCTCAAACTTCCTTTGTTGTAAATGGCCATATACTTAGACTTTATCACCAATCTAAACAAGAATTTGTACAGAATGTCTTACAACATCAAGAGATGGAGCTAGTAGAAGAGGAAGTTATTCCTCCTCCTCCTAGTCCCTGAAATTTCTAAAGGATTGTCTTTATTTGTACATATGTAAATATATTTTGTTTTTGTTTTAATTATAATAATGAAGAGTTATTTCTGACAAGCTGATTGTATTTATACAGGGAATTAATTTGTATGATCAGCTCATGAAATTTTTGCCATTAAAAACAGGAAAACTTTTCTCCTTTTTTAGATTTCTTATGACTTTTTTGTACATATGTTTTGTTTTGAATAAATCAAAATTATCTAACAACGGTTTTGTAGCTTAATTACAAGGACCTTATCCGCTCATGCAATATTATTGAAAGGGGAGCACATAAAAGAAGAAGAAAAAAATCCTAATCCCTTCTTTTTTTTCAATTATTGGTTGACATTTTTAGCAAAAGATAAAGTGTTCTTTATATTATCTTGCAACCATTTCATTTATGATTTTTGAATATGGTATTTGATTCAGGCATGCACATTTATGATTATCGTTTAGAACTGTTGCTTAAAAGACCTATCTTAATTGCTATGATCTCAATATATATATATATACTATCTTACACCTATGGATCATTGGCTTATCCTAGACTCATTATCAAAACTTGTCTCTTAAAGCATCTTTTAAAGATAACTTAGAAGTGAATGTTATTTTTATTCTTGTGGGGAACATTACTGAATTATTATGAAAGAGATAGATATAGATCAAATAACAGCTTTAGGTTATTATCTTTTGACATGATCCATAACTTTGGCTATTATAAGTAAAAGTTGCTCATAAAAGTTCGTTCTAATATTTCGAATTATGTGTTTAGAAGGCTTAGCACACTCTAGTGCCAACCAGATTCCTTACAATATATATATATATATACGAAGCAAACCCGCCGGGTTACTGAACAGGCCTGCTGGTAGCGGGTCCAGGCTAAGTAAAATCTTAAACAAGGAAGCTAGGTAAATGCAAGTAAACCCATCGGGTTACTGAATAGGCTCGCTGGTAGCAGGACTATGCTTGCATGGTACCAAGATAAACCGGTCGGGGTACTGAATAGGTCTGCTGGCAGCGGGTCAATATCGGGTAAAAGAGATCGGTTAATGCATTACTATGCACATGATTCATATATAAGAAACCTGAGTATACAAACACATGTTTTGGCCAATCATCTATACTATCATTAGAGAATAACTGTAAGTTAAACTTGGACCTTGTCATCTAATTCAAACAATACCTAGGATGTTATTATCCTAGAAATGGGACCCATAATTATGAAAATATCACAAGCTTTACAGTGCACCTTATCTATATCTTGGGATGACAAGAAATCTTTAAAATGAGTCATGAATGGCTAGTTTGCCTATGGCATCTTTCATATCAAATTATACTATCATTCTTCATATGGTCCTTTTAAGCACTGTTCTATTCTTTATGATAAATATACATATCTGAATCATCTACATGTTTAGTTAATATTTCATTTTCTTGAGAAAAGTATTACAACATTTTTCAGCTATTGATAAAATAATTGAATATCTAATGCTCTTTTGTTGCCTTGAGGACAAGCCATATCTTTGGTTTGGGGTTGGATTAGAACTGTTTTAAACTATTTTTTATTTTTATTCATAAAAATAAAGAAAAAAGTTTATTTAACTCTGAAAGTGATAGATGTTTGCAAGTTAATGCAAAAGAAGAAGGCGAATTGTTTTAATTAAGGACAAACAAAAAGAGGGCATGACTTAAAAGTTCCAGAAAGCAAAGTTTACAGCTTTTTCTGTGCACTAATAGCCTTAAAAATTCCTTGCAAAAATCAGTTCCAGTTGGCTTCAGCAATAAAAGTTTGTATAGACAAAAGTTTGTATGAAAGGCTGAATGACGGATCGAATGCCGATCCAAATGAAGTGACGAATGCAGCAAATAAGCAACGTTTTGAATAAAAGTGCTGAAGAAATTTTAGTTTTAAATAGCATGCTAGATATTTTTGAAAATCCTGACTAACCAATGATGAGAGGGATCAATCAAATGTCAAATCTCGCACTTGGTTTCATTTCCTTATTCATCTCATCTTGTTCAATGAATGAATCTTGTGTCATTATGAATCATTGTATGACCACTATGGTCTTACCTGTCGTAGAGATCGCTAGCATATGGATTGGATCCTTGTGATCTTCCACCTGTAGAATATCCCATTACGTGAATTTCGTTCAACCTGTCCAAAGCTTGGCTTTGGACATGGTTGAATATTCTATACCAAACACGCATCTACCGAATTCATGCACTTCAATTCTGGCACTTAACCCAATATCTTCAAAGCACAAGTGTGATCTTTCTAAACACGCTTTACCTATGACCACCCAGCCATCCAAACAGACTTCAATTTAGCTGATGGCTATGTGAACTACTGCTTCACTCTGTTCACCCTTCATTTCTCTCTCTGCGAGCTGCATCCTCTGCAAATTCCTTGTATCCCTTGCATTTATTTGTTGTTTCCCCCATCCTCTATCAGCAATGCCTAACCGTTGTGAGCTAGGTAGCTACCAAGATCTTCTTCATATCCCTGAGTTTAAACGATGCCATGAGTTATTCTCTCAAGCAAGATGGAATCCATTTCTCCACCGCCTTGATGGTCACGATCATGAGATTTCATTGCTATTTGCCAAAGGTTTCGATGGCAAAATGGCCAAGGTTGGCCATCTTGTTTTCTCTGTAACAAAAGAGTCAATAGATTTAGCTACGAAGCTCCCTAGAGAAGGTGCCCAATGGCACAAGCATTTGTTTCTTCTACGAGAAGCTCACCAGTTCACTCTCAAGCCCGATTTTCAACACATTACTAGCACCAAAGGTTTTCATAGAGTATGGATCAAGCCAGAGTATTTGGATCTTTTGACCATTATCATTCACTTGGTCACCTGCGAGGGTAAGTTCACTATTTTTAAAGCTTGCCATGTTAGACTATTAGCTCATTTTTTCAATAATCATACCTTAAATTTCTCATTCTACTTTCTAAAGAGCTTGGAAAATATGTCGAGTCAAGTTAGAAAGAATACCATTAACCCTTCTGACAGCTTATATCACCATTGCCTCATCAAGATTTTAATCATTCATCGATTAGAGGAGAGAGGTCAGACTTGGGGCCATTTTGTTTTTGAGATATTAAACCCTCGTTTATCTACTATCAAATCTTCCCCTTATCAAGAACACCTTCATGCCCAAGAAGAACCAAACATTAAATGTATACGATTTGGTGAGGGTCCCTTAGATGATATGCACTCTGTCCATTTAATACATTCTCCTACTGAACCTAGAGAGACAAATTATCACCAGTCCATTGATCAACCTGACATTCATACTATCATTCAACCCTCATGCTCAAATATTCAGTTGGACAATCGTACCTTTGAGTCATCCCTCCTCACACTAGCTAATGCATCCGTTCAGATGAGTGAAGCATATACTGCTAGAATCTCTCCTGCATGTAACAAAGACAAAAGCTTTGAAGAACAGACTATTAATGTTGAGACATCTCCAAAAGAGAAGAGTCCTCAAATGGACTTGGAACATGATATAGAACAACCTATTTCGAGTCAGCAAAAATGGGATCAGTTAACCCAAGAGATAGCACAATTAACAGAACAAATTCAAAGCTATATGGAGTCAATCTCCAAGCTCCTTGAAGAACATAAGATGTTGCGTACATAATTGAAAAGCACTGAATGCTCGGTTAACGCCAAAATAACATCCGATGTTGTCCTTAGGGTAAAATATAATTCCTTAAGGGGTCATTTCAAGAAGCTCTAGGCCAAGCATGCATCTCCATCATCTGAGTCAAAGACCGTTGCTATTGCAGCTCGGCCTTCTTCCTAATCACCTTTTGTTTTGCTCAGTGGGACCTAGCATGACTCCTGTTTGGGGGAATGTTGGTGTCCAATTTTGTCACCATTTTTTATCATTCAATTTACTCGAAGTGGTTTTATTTCTATCATTTTTTCTATAGTAAGTTGTTTTCTTAGCCATTTAGCTCATCAAACAGTCCAGGTATGCACAAATTCACTTACCATGCAAATCTTATTATGTTTCGTATATTATGGTTTATTTATGATTAAAATGATGTTTTGGGGCATAATTAACACTAATGCTTTTAATTGACAGGCTATGATTTGAAATGACCAATCATTCAGACCATGCATTACGTGCTCATCCTAAAACGCATTCAGCCCTCTGTTCAGCCCCCAAAATCCGTGGTTGACACATCTCACACCATTGAATGAAGAGAAGGACACATGGGTTCTGTTCGACATGCAATGGGCCTGGTTAATGAGATATTGCTCTATAATATCTGTCCTTATGCTCGCCAATCTTGACAGCGCATCTCACATCCACGTGAACACTTTAACATCCGGTTTGTCTGCGCATTTAGCTTGGAATCACGCTCAGTATGCTGACACAACTCCTGTGCCCATGTCAACACTCCAGCGCACTAGTTCTCTTGTTCGTTTGGCCGGGAGTTACGCACACATGTTCACGCATGCTCACATTCATTCATGCCGTTGTTCTAGAAGGAGTTCGCCTATTCATGATTCAGTTCACCAGCACACCGCTTGTCCACGTCTGAGTTAGATCGACGTTGTAGCTGCCCTGTGAAGGAACCAACCCCGTCAAAGTCTGAAGGATGCTCCTTGTGTTGGCATGTATCAATTAAATCAACAGTTACAATCATTTAAACACTTCTACTTTTAGAGATGTTAACTATGTTGATCCTCTCACCCATTGTAACTTATAAATAGTCGTCTTTGTGAGTGAGTATGAGTCTGAGTTTTAGTCTAAATTTTGGAATCTAGCTAGTTCGCAGTCGTAGATAGTGGAAGATAGATTTTTGTAATTTTTCTCAAGTTAATGGAAGTAGCAGCTCGTTGATGTTCTGCTGGTAGTCGTTTAAGTTGAGCTAGTTCACCCTCCGATTGTTGGGAAGGGACCCTCATCAACTGGAGGTTTTATTTACATTTTCTGCATTTCTTTTCTTGCAATTAATTAGTTTATTTCCTCTGTGTGTAATCTAATTTGTTTTCCTGTGTGTATTATCTTCATTCCTCTGTAATTAATATTCTACTGTTAATACAACCTTCCTTCTTCTGAGTTAAAATGGTCGACCAATAGTTCAATAGTTTAATAATTTGTGGTTTTTTTTTAGTTCTTCTTCCATCATCATAGTTAGATATTGCTTCCAAATTCTTCCATAGTTAGCATTCCTTTCTTTCTTTTCTCCTCTGTTAGTTCTTCTTCCTATTTGTTGTAGGTTAATTCTTCCTTCTTTCTATTCCAACCTTCTTCCTACTTCTTATAAAATCATTCTTCCTCTTAGGTAATGATTCGCATAGATAATTTCTTAGCCTATAATCATCTCTCTACTTTGTCTTGTGCACAGTAGGATCATTTGCATAAGCCATCTAGTAATTAAATCATCCAAAAACTCTTCTTTCCCTCACTTTAAAACGTTTTCCTCCATTAGGATCGTCATTCGGACTGCCATTCAAACTGGCATTTGGATCGTCATTCGGACCTATGTGTTTTCTGTATTATTTTAGGCATTTTTTCGAATCTAATTTCTTATGCCTCTTAATCATCATTCTTCCTGTTCCTCCTTAATAGTTTGAGATGTAATTTAATCTTGTCTTATGTTATTTGGAGTTTTTAATTCAACTGTCAACATTATTTCCTCATTTCTTACTTCCTCCTTATCCTTTTCTTATCTTTCTTCCAAACTTTAGTTCTTTAACCTGCTTCGTTACTTAGTTACTATTCAGAATGTATGAATATTGTTTCTGAATAGTTTGTTTCCAAGTTATAGTTGATAATTCTATTCTTTGAGTTGTTTTAGTTTGTTAATCTTATGACTAGTTTCTATTTAATGAAGATGTTCATGTTGCAAGATCTGAAATAATAATAAAATATCTTTATCAAGTTTTCTACTTGCTTCCAAATCTAATATAGTTCAGTTTAACATCTTTTTTAAGTTCTTCTATTTTGCTTCTAACTTATATTAGTTTCATGTTGTTTACATATGGATAGACAGTAGTTCAGAATGTTTAAAGTTAGTGGTAGTTTCTTGATTTTTAGTTTACATTTGTTTGTAGAATTTAAGTTTGATTTACTTCCATTTAGCTTCCTTATTACATTTGAAATTCATTACGATACATTTACTCCAATTCCTATTACATTTGATGTACATAATCAAGAAGAGTGGAATTAGATGGTTTAGTCTAAATTAATTTACATTTACACGTTCTTCGTATTAAACATTTAATCTTCGTGGCTCTGATTCTGTTCATAGTTGTTATCTGGAAGTTTAATTTAGTAGTTTCTTACTTTTCTAGAATCAATTTGTGTTTCAGTATTTGTTTCCATCTTTCTTATTAATTAACTATAGAAGTAGAGTAGTATGATCTAGTACTATTCTAATCTGTGATTTAATTGTATTTTTAAATATTTAACTTAGTTTTTCATTTTGAAAGATCTTTCAATCTTTTTCCTTACTAAACATTTTTTTAGGTCTGACAAACCTGAAACTTTAGAACCTTTTCTACCTTGGCATATATTTTGCTTCAACTCTAAGTTTACTGATCCTGATTGATAATTAATATTAGGTGTTTTTATTTGAGATAGCTCACACACCAACCAATCAGAAGACATAGTTGCATTTTTGGAAGGGAAAATAATTGGTTGTAGGTGAGCAGAGAGGTTGGGAAAGCTAGGAACCTTACCCATCGCTTTTTGCTACTCATAGGTTCTTGAGAAGTCACAATTCAATGCTACAAGTGGTTCTATAGAATCCATATCAGGTTGGACTTATTCTATGCAGAAACCGGAAGCACCCAGCAAGATGGATCGCCCAAGAGAATCGTAGATCGGTGAAGGGGATGCCTGAGCTAGAAGGGTGTTGTGTGGGGCAAGTATTGTAGAATCCAACGCTAGGAGGGATAAGTGAGACCCCAATAGAGCTCTGTATGAGAATTTGGCTAAGAAAATAGAGTAGAATGGGTTGTGGGATGATAGATAGAAGCATGTAGCTGTTTCCTTTTCCCTGGTGGCCTCATAGCCCAACTTGGGGGTGGCCTCCTAGAAGAAAGAGTATATGTTGGATGGAGTGCCAATGGTTGGGTGGAGAAGCACTCTTACACATCCAATTGCTTGGATCTGCATTTCTTAAATATAAGTACTCTCATGTATTTGAACCTGAATTATTTTATTTGATGCCTGTAATGTTTATGCATGTATTTTCATATTAGATGTGTGTGGTTAGAATTTAATTCTGTTGTGCGTGTTTAATTACACTTCTGCACACATTACATTGGTTGAAAATCGTATTATGCATTTGGGGCGAATTTTTAGAGCCTAGCTTTTCGTTAGCATCCCCTCTCGATGGTCAGATTGGGTGAGGGGGATGTTACATTGCGGATCGAAGACATTGTGACTATGAAAAAGGGCAGATTTGTGGATAGTTTGGAAGAAAAAAATTAGCAGGTTGTTTCAAGGTTATCCCCCATCGCCTCTAAAGCGCATCGAGGTGACCAAGGACATGACAGATGGTATCAGAGCCCAAGGTTGCAGCACTGGGGCTGCTTGGGCCAAAGTATGTGTTACAAGCATGTAACTGGAATTTGAATGAGGTACAAGGGCATATAATGTGCCTTGAAGGACTCCATATGGAGTTGGAATTGAACAGATTGCAGTGCTCATAAGCGCAGAAAAGTCCAAGAAAGGCCAAGTTGGACTTGACCATAGTTTCTTAAAACAATGTGAGCAGCCAAGCAGGTGAACATAGTGCAATGAGAACCATTTCAGCGATCAAGGAAGCTACATAGGGTTGACAATTGGTTGCGGCTTAAAATTGGAGAATGATCCCCAAGGGCAATTTCTCACCTTACACTATTTATGTTTACAACATAAGAATTGCATGCTTGGAAAGTAGCAAGTGTAAATGTCATGCATGTGTGTATGTCTTGAATTGCTACTTGGTGAGAAAATCATAGCTAATGATCCCGTGTGTACTTGATAGAAATGCCATGAATTGGACCAGCTATGATGTGGAATAGGAATTCCATGCTATGATAAGGAATTGGAAAGGGAAAAATTCCTCAGCTCTTCTCTTGATAATATATTTATATTTTCTGAGTTTTATATATATGAAATTATGGCATAGGAATGTTGAAAATACAAGAGATTAGGTAGTTGAAATGCATATGCACTAGTGGGCATATTAAAAGATAATGCATAGTGCATGTGAACTTGCTTGTGCATGAATATGATATTGCATATTGATAAAAGTAGTGAGGTTTTACATATGCAATGAGCCACTTTTAATTATTATTGTGGTTGATAATAATTAATGTTGTTGGTATTGGTTGTAAGGCCAAAGACAACATAAACATGGTTGAAGATGTTGACGATGATATTGCATATGACTAGCAACCTTGTGAAGAAAGGATGGAGCACAAATCCATGATCAAGAGGTTGGGGGAAGGACTGTGTAGTCCTTGGTAAGAGGCCAATTGACTAGGTAGCATCAGATATGTTAACTCAGAGAAGGAAGCCCCATTCCTCGCGAAAGGAAGAGAAAATACATCTACAAACCGATAAGTATTTTGTAATCCTTGCTGAGAATATGCATGTCTAATTGTTAGAATTAATATACAGAGCATGTTTTTATTTCAGACTACTTGAGTGTGCATGTTTTTTTTCAGGCTACTTGAGTGTGATTATGGCCTACATGGCTCACATCAGAAAGGGGTGCACACCTTTCGGGTGTTGTGTTGTGTTATGGTTGTCAACATTGACTACACCCTAAGGGAATGGACGCATTCCTGTTGTTTCAATATTAGAGAGTGAATTTTTATGAAATGTGTTACAATTTTATATCATGTCATTTGTTGTTGCATACTAAGAATCAAAGTGAAGAATGGGTACCATCCCTATGTGTGTGGATGGTTGTCGTATGCTTTATAAACCCAGTCGGAGAAATGGCTTAGCATACTGGTTATTAGAATGTTGTGGAGAAACCTGCGTGCTGACCAAACGTGCGTTGAATGCTTGGTAAATCCAATCGATGCACTGGTTGAGCATTGAATGTTGTGGAGTAGCCTACATGTTGGCCAAACATTCGTTAAATACCTGATAAACCCAGTCAACGTACTGGCTTGGAATTGGTTTTTTGAATGTTGTGGAGCATCCTTCGTGGTGGCCAAACATTCGTTATTGTATCCATAGGTGATCCAAGGATTTTAAAGAAAAAAGGAACCTATGGAATAACGTGAAGACGTCCAATACAGATATTTATTTGGTTTATCTTGCATCTTCTTGCTTATTTAATATGAATAAATGTGTGTATATGATTTGGCTATGATTTTTAAACTTTTGTTTAGAGATAAATCCTATGAAAATGAACTTGACATATGAATTGACTCGATGATTGAGTGTAGGTATTGTTGGAAGCAAGAACCTTGAAGGAATCCTAAGGATACATTTGGACATGTGACTACCCTATAAAGCTCAGTATGAGTAGCAATGGATAATGGTGCTAGTGGACTTGTGTGGGTCCTAGTAGCCAAAGGTTTTGTAGGAAAATCATGGGGAAGGGTTCCCTGGTTGAGAAGCCTTGGACGAACCTTAGAAACCAAGTGTCATCGCCAAAAAAAGGAAAAGGCAAGTCAAGCATTCACATTTGGAGTGAAAGAGACCAAGGAGCATGGAACCATAGTTGTGGTGGGGCTTCGAATTGGAACAAGATTAAAAGCGGGGGAATCTTACTCTTCTCTTTCCTTTTTGATTGATGCATTTTTTTAGAGATGGGAAATTGTTGAATGCATGTTATGGCTGAAAGTTGATTTTGTTTATTTTTCTTGGAATAAAGTGTGAATGCTGAATTAGTTAATATCATGTGAAAGGATGAACATGAATGAGTTCATTTGTATGTTGGAAAAGCATGAAATGTTTGGAAGTCTCATGGATAAAGCATGAACTTTCCATGCCAATTGGGTAAGTAAATGACTGATATTAATGCTTATGTTATGCTTGGCCTAACAAGATTTGCAATGATGAATTTCACAGGTGAAAATTAAACCAATTGGTTGCAGTTGTTACAAGGCAAGTGTTGCTAGTAAGCAAAGTATGGGAAGCTATGCACATTGACCATGGAAGCAGACCAAAAGCTATCAGTAGTGGAAAGGAAATCAAGAATAATTGTAGTCATAATTTTCTAGACTTGTGGATCGGCTAGAAGATAAAGAAAAGGAAGGGATTGTTGTGGAGCTGGAAGGTCAAAGTCAGTAGGAGAATATTGTAGAAGCCAAGGGACTTGGTCCTGAAAACCCAGAGTAAAAGATGAAATGCAGGACAGACCTGCTACATTTTGTGAATTTTGATGTATGAAAAATGTGTATGTGTTCCTAAGTATTGAAACACCGAGGACAGTGTTATTCTAAGGGGGGGATGTAATATCCCCATTTTTACCCTTAGGATATATTGGTTTTTAATACAAATATTGTATATATGTGATGTATGATTCCTAGCATGGAGCTCAAGTCCAAGGCCTCGCAGTGAATGCTCAACCTTGAAGGGATGGTAATTTATGTTGTGCTATCCATGTGCTAGTAAGCCATGGGGAAATTGTAAAATGATGTAAATATCATGTAATAAAAATACCAAGGGGTTGGCTATGGATGCAACTAAATGAGGCGGAGTATGTATCCACTAGGGAGAAGTGAGGGGGTTGTGGGATTGAACCCTAGGATTCCATATGTCATCTTGAGAACCGATTTGACTGTCCTAGTTGTCATTTATTTATGTTGTAAGGAAGCAGTTGAAGAATCAATCCATGAGATTGATGGAGTATGGGAAGCCCTGAAATTCGTAAGGCAGGGTATGGGCTCTATTTTTCTTGTCCCATAATCCACCCTACCTCATGGGAATTCGAAATATATCATCCCAATTCCATCATGGACCATCTAGGTATCAGTTTGGATGGAGGTAGAACCAAAAAATTGTGACTTGGGAGAGGTCGCGTTTTGGATGCCAAGATCGCTTAGAAAATTCATGTGGGAAGAGAAATTCGATGGGGGATAATTAAAGCTTCAGTCGAGAGAGAAATCGCATGCCCAATAGGGAAGAAAATAGGAAATGCTAGACCCAGCTGTGAGGAAGAAGGAAAAATTGGGATCCTGAGGGAAGCCACATTTTGGAGTGCCAAGACCGCTTAGGAAATTTGCGTGGGAAGTGAAATCCGATAGGGGGATCCATAGACCGAACTGTGGGGCGAATCTGAGAGGGTTAGATGCCCTGAAATCCATAGGAGGACCCTGATTTGGAATATAGAAAGGGCAGTGGCGGGATAGAGCCATTCGACAGCAACCCTGAGAAGATCCAAGAGAATATCGCAAAAATCCATTGGGGAAACCCGGATTTTATAGTCAGAAATGCAGTTGTGGACAGAGCCTTCGATCGCAGCGTTGAGTATATCTGAGAGTGGATCGTAGTGGGAAATATACCAGGGGGTTTAGGAATATTGGTAGAGCGAGTAAAGGCTCATTCATTCATGGTTTAGCAGTCGAGACCAGCCATACCTTCCCAGGTCAGCATTGAGGGAAGGGGAGCTCGAGGGACTGTGCAGGAGAGAAGGGACCGTACTTACGTTGAGAATGGAGGTGATGGGAGTGTCTAGACTATCTGAAGCCAACTAGATATGCCTGTAGCTCTGTGGTTGAGCATATTGGCTTAGAATCCTCCTACCCTATCTCCACATTTGCTTGACAGAGTTAGTTGTGTGTTGGATGACCCTGAATGATTGTGAAACCAAGGCTGTGAGTGGACCTAAGTAGTTCCTCCTTAGTGGATACATAGCCCTAGCCTGGGGGTGGTCTATGATTGCTTAAAGAATACAGGTTGGGAAGAGACCTATGGTTGGGTTGGAATGTTGCAGTCCATAGCTAGTCACTTGGTGATTTCATCTAAAAGGTTAAGTGTTCTCTGTGATTCATATCATGTTTATTCTATGTGTTTTACTTCTGCAATGATTTAATTATTGATGATTGTTATTGATATGTTGAATGCATGATATATATGTGTGTGGTTAATGTTTCATTCAGTTGTGTTTATTTGAGTATGCATTTGCATCCATGTGTTTTAATGAATTGTTCATTGATGAATGGGGCTAAGTCTTGTTGAGGCCCAGGAGGTTCAAAATGTCCAGTCATGAATTTGGGGGAGGAATAGAGAGGCCCCTACTATGTTTATGTTCCCTCTGAGGGTCTGGAGTGATGAGAGGAGACATGATAAAGTAGTATAAGAACCCTTACATAGTGGTAAATAGGCCTTGATATATTTTTGGGCCACCTGTTGGGTTGGAAGAAGGACAAATTCAGAGTCCTCAGGTGTGGAAAAGGATCATACAGTTGCATGGGGCTCGCCGGGAGATTTCCAACGATAACAAGTTTTCCAAAAATGGACTTAGGATGAGGAATTAATCAACTTGAGAATTTGGAAATAACAGGGGTATTTGGCTGTCTTCTAACCTTCTGAATCTACAGTGCAGACTGCGGATTTCAGAAGTTGGAGACGTGATTTCTCAGTGTGGTGCGCAGGAGTTCTGAATTCTGACTCCCGCAAGCCAGATTGCGGAGTGCAGAAGTCGGAGGATTAATTTTCTCTGGAGTTGTGAATTTAGAGTTCCAATTTCCAACTCCCGTATCGCGGATGGTGGATTGCGAAATTCGTAGGCGTGGTTCGGCGAAGCATAGAAATTGGTGTTCCGACTTTCTGACTCCCGCATCACGGATTGCAGAGTGTGGAAGTTGGAAGCGTAAATATTTGAAGTTGTATATTTGGTGTTCTGACTTTTCGACTTCCGCATCGCAGATTGCAGAGTGCAGAAGTCGAAAGCGTAAATATTTGAAGTTGGATATTTGGTGTTCCCACTTTCTGACTCCCACATCATGGATTTCGGAGTACGGTAGTCGGAAGCGTAAATATTCAAAGTTGGATATTGGGTGTTCCAACCTTCCGACTCCCGCATCGCGAATCGTGGAATGCGGAAGTCGGAGTCATATTTATTCGACATCATGTACTTGTCGTTCCGCCTTTCCGACTCCTGCATCGTGGATTGCGGAAGTCAGAGGTGTAATTCTTGAAGTGGCACATTGGAGTGTTGACTTCTGACTTTGGACTTGCGGATCGCGGAGTGCGGATTGCAGACCGAATACATTGCAGATGTGAAAACGGGCAGATATGCAGATATTTTGGAAGAAAAAAATTAACAGGTTGTTTCAAGGTTATCCCCCATCGACTCTAAAGGGCACCGCGGTGACCGCGGACGTGACACATATCAACAAGGGAAGGGGATTTTTCAACAAGTAAGAGTGATTGGATGGAAGATGGATAAGTCCAAAATGGAACCGAGGGATATGTTTTGATCCATGTAATGCTCCAAATATCATTCTGAATATTGGTATATATATAAAACAAAAACTACTACCAGATGTAATACTATACAAAAATCCTACTCACCATGCTCATCAGAAAACAACAAGTGTAAAATAGAATTTAGAACTAATCAATCAATCAATATAAATCATACATTCCATATATAAAATCCTCTAGGCATGCATCTAATACAAACTAAAGTACAAGGATCCATCATAGCCAACATATATAAAAAGAGGAAACCAATACCCAAGCCCAAAAATATCAAAGCATCATTGCTCTGTAACACTGTCGTGCTCAACAAAACTGCTCCAGTTATGCTCTGCTCTAGAAAAAATGAGGTATATCACCCCCATACAACTGGTGGTACAACATGAACTTCAGCCAATACTGCTACATAGTTCATCACATTCCATCTTATACATAGATTTGAATATATATTACCAATTGAATGTGAAATCCCATCTCTCAAACTAGCCATAGAGCTCTTACCTAACACCAACCCATTAGAAGAATGCTTAAGATACCTATAACAGTTAGATGAACATCTAAGAGACACAACTACTCAGTACGATAACTCAGTCCATCCCTGTGTCTTCTCTGAAGGAGACATGGTACTCATTTATGACTAGGACAATGATGAGCTAGGGTTAAGAAAGTTTAACTCAATGTGGCTCGGACATTACATTGTTAGACGAGTTTTGAGAAAAGGGACCTATGAGTTAGAATATTTTGATGGGAATGTGTTGAATCAGTTTATAGTGGGTTCCCATTAACTCAACATTGAAACATATCACCAGATCAATCGATTAGACATGATTTTCCAGTTCATTCCATCTTCGAGAGGTCGAGACCAAGGAGCACTTCATCTTTCGGTGTCCTATCTATTACGATATTTATGGGTGGTTCCATTGTCTTTTCAAGGAACTTCTCTCAAAGTTCCAGTCTTTGGATAGTTTCTTCATGTATTTGGATTAGAGGTATTTGTCCTTATACTTGCAATAGGCCCTTTAGTTGCAGTCCCTCCTCCAACGACATTCTCAGTTAGGAAAATCCTCCACTCAGTTGATCCTGGTGATACCCTTCTCTAGGGGTACCAAGAGACCGACAAAGGATAGCACTGCTTCTGAATACAGATTATTTAGGACATAACAAACCACCTCTACGTTTTCCCGACCCCAACGATGTGGCTAGCCTCAACCCCATCCTAGAAATTGATCGACTACATCCAGATCATAGCATTAGGCTCCCCACTCTTATCTGCGGCACACTACCTATTACCGCTCAAACTAGCAGCCCTTTTCAAATCAAGGCTATGTATACTTGGTGCTAGTGAAGGTAAGCTCGGGAGAGAGTTAAACCCAATTTCACCACAATCTAACCTCTCAACACTTCAGGTAACTCCAAAACCCAGAGGGAGACCCTAATGAGTGAAAGATACCTACAACCACCAACAAGACACAAATACCTTCCACAAAAACTTTATAGCTATGATTGGTGCCCTATCGGAGTCAAACAATATCAAATCTAGACACTATAATCATATATAAATGGAGTTATTCACTTTATCAAATAAAATCATGTCTTTTGAGGCAATTTCACATTTCCCAAAGCATTGTCACACTTCCCAAGGAAAGCACTCCAAAAAGTGTTCCCTCAAGAGAAAGAGGACAATTGGACTAGGGCGAAGTTAAAGGATAATCTAGAAATAAAAAACACCCTCCAATTCACGATTTACAAGGGTTTCACATATCCCATTGCACTTCCTCAAATGAGGACGCCCTCTAGGATTTGTGGTAAAACCCTAGGGAAAAATTTTAGGGTGGACCAAAAATACCAAATCACGTCTAATTCACCAATTACAAGGTTTTCACATATCCCAATGCACTTCCTCATAAGAGGGCACCCTCTAAGGTTTGTGGCTAAAACCCTAGGGAAAATTTTTAGGGTGTACCAAAAAAGAGAAGTTCACAACTACTTTGGATCTGTTGAATTTATTTAGATTTTTGGGGCTTTTCCAACTATAAAATACTTCTATGCATAAAATAAAATAAAAGACATGTAAAGTTTGATAAAAACAGGATATTTGAAAGATAGGGTATTAGATTATTGCCTCAAACACTAGGGCTATGAGAGATTGAGGCTAATGTCCCTCCTCTTAAGATAGATTCCAATACTTGCACTTAGAGAAAACCCTAATGGAATTCTCTATTTTCACTGCCTAACCCTAGGTGGCACACTCTTGTCGGTTAGGTAGTGAAACCCTACTTAGAGAAAATAGAGAATTCCAAGGCCCAATAGAACTATGGAGAGCTCCTTTATAGGAAGTTCTTCTCAAGCAAGTAGACAAAATGATCGCAAACAAACCCTACCTTAGTCCAAAGCACTTCAAGAATGACATTAAACTACGTTTAGGAGATAAACTTACCAACATTAACCAAGGAATGAGCAAGGATATGCACCTTAGGTTGTCCTTGAGCATGAGTTATCACAGCTATTCTTAGCATCCACTTAGCATGTGAATATCAAACCATACAAATTATTCCATTCACCATTCATGCAAGAGAAAAAGACATCCCAAGAGAAGCGTGCACTAGCCCAAATGCTTCAATAAAATAAGATAAAGATAAAAGAATACATAATTTTAACCCTTGTCCATGATTTAAAAATGAGTTGAGGATGTCTTATTTATATCAGAAAACCATCAACCTTTTACAAAATTGAGCCTACAAGTTAATGACAAAATATAAAAATTTGGGCTAGTGCACCCATAAACTTGGGGACTCGGCAACATAATGACATAAAATAGCAATAAAAATGTGAAATTGGGCTCCACCAAGTGTAAGGTGAGCCAAAAGGAGGGTTTTATGCCCCAACTAACCCCAAAATATGCTTGTCCCTTAATGCCCTCCTTTTTAACCATGTAGGCTTCTTCTTTAAGGAATGTCATCATTGGTCTGGAGACTAGGAGGAGGGGTTTTCTGTCCAAACAATAGGTCCAAGTGAGTAAAATAAGGTATGCTAAACCAGGAATGACAACCCTTACATGTGCTATGACATTTACAAAGAAAAATAAGAGTGTGGTCATGTGTCCCAATGGGCCCACTCCAAGAAGAACCAGACACCAACCCATGGCTCAAATCACTTGACAAGGGGCACTCAATAATGCCACTAAGCCAACACTTCCTTGAATGAAGACTAAGAGGACCTGCCATGACCTAATAAGGGGTGTTTAATCCCAAAACCAACACTCCATATAAGATAGCCCCAAAAACTTGGACTTTACAAAAATAATTGGAACCCCTCGCTCTGGTATGCCTGGAAAAGATACATCATGCACTTTGAGGCATAAAAATACCCATTAATTATAGCTCTTCTTCCAATTCTTCTATTTTCTTCTCTTAGATAGATTTCTATTTTGTGATTCCTTTGTTTAGCTTCAGATGTTTGTAGAGAGGCTTCCAATGCTTCTAGTGATTCTAGTGTTTCTAGTGGACTATGACATATTCACCATTTTTATATCACAGATCCTAGATTCACTCCCCTTGTACATTTTTCTTCTATATCAGCTCTCTTTGTACTTATTGCTTATGGGCGGGCTCTCAAGCTTTGGATCAGGTATTTCTGGCTTTAGGATAGAGCTTCGCATCTTGCTTTATATAAGAGCCACCTTAGTGCTCCCACTTTGTATGGTAATCTTGGTACCACTTCGTCCCATTGGCCTACTTTTGTGGTTATTTGTTGGACATTAATAAAATTATCTATCTTATCTTATCTTATCTACCTTAAGAGGTATTATGCCTAGGCAGTAACACCTAGGAAATGCCTTGGAATAGTTGTATTATAAGTAGATAGATTGTTTTTCCTTTATCAGTTTTCTTTCTTCTTTAGCCATTGCTCATCATGCTTTGTGCTCGGTTGATAGCTGATGTCAGAAGCACTTGTATTTCTAGCTTATGCGGATGGTCTTAGAAACCATACTCGGAACCTCACCTCCGTGGCTAGGGTGAAGCTATTCACGTACAATTCAATTAGTGAGTTCAAGTGGAGTATGTCTTGGTCTGACTAACCAACAATATTGCCAAATACAGTGCAATAATCAAACTTTTGTTGGATTCCATGTCACATGGAAATGAGAGTTTAGTAGTCCACTTGGACTCTTAATTGGAAATGTCGCAACTTAATGGCCTAGTCCACTTGGACTCTTAGTTCTCTTACGAATATTTTTATGGGTGCGACTTCTAGAGACGTTTTGAATTTGTTTCATACATTCATATTTTGAGGAGATTCAACTTTATATCTAATGCATTGACTAACTATGTATTAGATTGAAATTTGTGACATTGATAATCAAGCACACAAGTCAACAAACATTTTTTATATAAAAAGGGGCCATTAATTTTCATTAATCATCATAATATAGGATGTACATCAAGTCCAAAAACCAAATGTGAAGCCATCAAGCTTTGGATTCATATACAAAATAGGGCTCTGAGGCCTCTGAATATACAAAATACATCAAAATAGAACTCTTCCCCAAGCCCTAGCCCAACGTGCACATTTGGTAAGTGACCACTGGAGAGGCCACCCTCCTCAAAAGATGAACCCAAACATCAAGGACCCCCACCCACTTTCCTTTGCATCTGCTCTGGAAAGTCCTCTACATGATCCATAAGGACCTAGTTGGTAAACTCCTATAGGTTCCTAAGCACTCTAGATGCTTAATATTATGCCTGCTACTCCTCTCTAGGTCTCCTCCTATGTCGTGGTCTTGTAGGTCGAACCGGACCTCGGTCTGTATCATAAAAATATTTTGTTAGAAAGCTTCACACAAAAAAACATATAACTTTAAAAACACATAAAAATGATAAACCTCTTAAAAAACAATTAAAATAGAATTGTTATCACACAACTTGCAGTTGCCCCTAATGATGATCCTATCCAGGATGGTAGAGGATCTAGGAAACTAAAGAAATGAGCTAAGAGGGCCTCAATTCCTAATATGGATTTGTTGTCACACCAATCAAGTCACTCTTCGCTTCTTGATATCCTAGCCCTAGATAGGAAAGGAGGAGACCCTTATCTACTCACGAAAAGAGAGATCTAACCCAATCACCAGATCAAGCTACTCAATAGGGTACGTAAGGTGAAGGGTATAAGACCCTAGATTTAAGGAACAGAGTTACTGCAAAGGATTAGGGAAGATGAGATATTGAATTAGATTTGTTCAATTATAGTAACTTAGAATTAATATTGGATCTAGGATGCAGGTGCTAAGGTAAATGATCAAATTCAATTGCCTCGGGGAATGTGTACTTAAATCAAGGAAAATGGTCCCAAGTAGTGGATCTGAAGAAAATAGGGCTTCCTAGCATAGCTTGGAGATATATCTAACAGTGTCAAAGGTCACAAGCTCAGAAAACAAGGTGCCAATAATCTGGAAGATAAGCAAACAAGGAGGTCGCAAGCATGGAGAGACCAGTGCCTAGGGGAATGGGTAGGTGGATTCCACAAAGCAAGACGCCCTTGAGGACCCACTTATGGATAGGCCTTAAGATGAAAACTTATAAATGTTTTTCCAGAAATCCAAAAAATTAAACCCAAATAATTTTTATAAATTTTTATAGTTAGGGTTTTAGCAGTAAATTCAATTGGCCAATGGTTTAGAACTTCAAACAAAAAATATTTAGTGTGAGTCTCCAATTAGAATCGATTTGAGATGATTTAGCTGAGTCTCCAAGTAGAATTGATTTTCCCAAGGAATCCAATGTGTCCCTCTCTCCTACACAAGCAAACTGCCCAAGTAAGATTTGATGCTCAAAATAAAAAGACTGTAAAAGCACAGTAAATATCAAAGAGCATATCAAAGATCAAAGATACTATTGAAACCCCCTGATGTGAAGCAACTTCGAGTGGAACAAGTTGAGGAGCCCCTACAAAAATGGCCAAGATGAAATCACCCTCCTATAGTTAAACATTGTTTCCACGAAAATATTTTGGATCCACAGTAATATCTTAAATGCTAAGAGAAATAGACTTAACAATCACAATCTAAGAACATCCCATAAAGAAAATCCAAGGGTCTCTACAAATATTCTCTTTATTATGAAAATTCCAAGAGCCAAAGTCCCCTCTTACAAATGAGGGGGTCTCTTCTTTAAATAGGAATGAGAGAGACCAAAACCCTAACCACTTTTCAAATGAGTGGTTGATATCATAAGAAACAATAATGATAATCAATGGCTAAGATGAGCCAGAATAATAAAGCATGGATCACTCACAATAAGGGGGACGTCCTCCCCCAATGACGCCCTAGGGGAAACATGAGCCTCATAACATGACTAGGGACACAACATAATGTCATAACATGGTGGGGGGGTCTAGGAGATCACATATTCACTAGACTAATTCCCCACCTACATAAAAAATAATACATCATGTGATAAAGTGTCAAAAGACACTAGGACGTGTGTCCAAAAATACATAATAAAACCCCAAAATAATAAATGGGATGACGTGTGGACCCCACTGGCGCCAGAGACCAATTTGGAAGGTGTGGAAAATATTGAAGTCCCAGACAAATCTCATGCCATCTCCTTTCCCCAATAAGCCAAATCGATTTCCTCTGCTAGTCATTTTACTGCTGGAAAACCACCTCTAAAAGTAAAAAAATGCCTGTAACTATATTCCACATGCTCGACTCACCAAAATGGCTGAACCATACTGTATGGGGATGGGGTAATATGGTAATAACTACTAGCTGGACCTATTTTGTTGGGAGCGAGAAGCGGGAGCGGGCAGTGAGAAGTGGGAGCAAAGCGAAAAGCAAAATTTTCAAAAGCTCCTATTTTGGGAGCATTCTGGGACCGTTTTTTATATAGTATATATTTTGATATATTTTGATGGATTTATATCTAGAACACATGTAGTATGTTGAATTAGCTATAGAAAACATGGATTAAACCATATAACATCATTCGTCCAGTAGTTATAACTTATAATATTATCATCAAATGATCAACCATAACTACTTTTATATGAGCTTGGCAATGAAGGGAGGTACCATAACATTATCATCAAATGATCAACCTAGTATAGGATCTTTTAGTATAGGAGAGGTAGGGAGTGCCTCGGTAGTGCCTTGGGAGTGTGCTCCCAAAACTGGGAGCATTTTGGGAGTGAGCTTTGGGAGCGAGAGTGAGGGGGTGGGGGGAGCTCCCACGCAGCAAAGGGATGGACCCCATATCCCCTCAGGAGCTCCCTAGGAGAACCAAAATAGTCAATAAAAGTGTTAGACAACCCATTTATGCATGGAAAACTAGATAAAAGTGGTAATATGACCATATCATCACCTGTAACTACCCGGAATTGATAACTAAGTGCACCAATGGACTCAGAATGCTCAAATCCACATTGAATGAGTACTCATAAATATCTAGTCCAAAACACTCACTGCATCAATCCACGATCTTGCACTCTAGTTGTACATCATCTTCAAAATTTGTACATAATATCTGCACAATGCAAAGCACTATACCAATATCACAGACCAGTCATCACTAACCTCATATAAATATAAAATACTGCATAAATAAAAGTACTGAAAATAAAATGTCGTAAATAAAATGCTAATCGAATAACTGACAAGTTTTATTTGACTATAGAAAATAAAGTAGACAAACCAAAAAGTGCCAGACTCAATGGCAATAAAGAAACTAACTACGCTCAAGTGAGCTTATTTAGTTTCCTACCTACCCTACACTAGCCCACTCAGACAAGTGCTAAGTGAAATCATAGATCCAGTGCAACCATTCATAAAAAATGATTCTTTTTGGATGTTGTTTAAGAAAGCATGTCAAGATTGGATTAAAGATAAATAAATTTAATGTCACGATTTTCTTCACTCGTTCAAAAATCGAAAAAGGATTAGAATGGTGCAAAATGAAATCATGCCAATGAGAAGATTGACTGATGAAAAAATCCTCCATCAAAATACTAATAGGATCATAGATATCGTGCAAGTGATTGTTCAAAATGGATGGAGAGGAAATATATGACACGTGATTCAATTCCCCTTGACACACACTGCTTTCCCTCTTCATCAAGCTCGCACACTCAATTGTGTTCTCCTTGGGATCGATGATAGAAAAAGAACCAAGTGGGAACAAATTAAAGCTTAGAAAACCATAAGTCAAAATCAAGCCCACTTGTTGCTAAAAAGTGGATAAAAGATGAAACTGATCTTACAGCCACCAGCAAGAAAAATCGATAAGTTCAAATACGTTATTCATCAGGGATGACTAGAACAGGAGATGAAACATTTTACTATCAACCATTTGAGAATCCCTAATGATAACTTTGCATGTCAAAATTTGATTTGAAGATGAAAAGGGAGAAAAAGGTTCAACAAGCAGGGATGGGAGGGTGGATTTAAAAATAGAATCTTGATTTCCATCACCTGATATTTCCAACCCCGACTCTTCAAAAGATAGAATAAATTTTTCGAAGGGGTCATCAACATCATACAGTTTAGGCTCAAATAGACCATCTTCACTCATGCATACAACCAAAGGGTTTTGATTTCTTCACTCATGCATACAGCCAAAGGGTTTTGATTTGAACAAGATACTACATCAGAATCACTTATTCATATTTACTTGTCACTATCATATCTTTGTGGTAGATGTTTTTTTTACATTTCAGGAGCATGCATCTCTAGCATTTTCTTATGATGATAGTAAGAAACCATTTAATGCTTTCTATTCTAACAAATGCTTAATGGTTATATTTTTCCATCTATATGTGATATCTTATGTTATGTGATCATACTAATTTCTTAAGTAAAATCGATCTTTGAATCTATGTGATATCATGTTTTATATTGTAATGACTTGTCATAAGATTCTTGTCTTTTTTATTAGGGTTTAGTTTCTTTACCATGTATTGCAGAGATTGTATCTAGTTTTTGGTTGCTTGTCTCTAACACTCTTATAAGGGAGCACTGACATTTTCAATGCATCCATCTCTAGCATGTTAACATGATGACAACAAGAAAGTAACCCATGTTTAATGACTAGTCATTTCATATTTTTTTATAAGTGATATAATGATTTGATCATAATTTGTTCGATGTTGATCATGTTAAACATTTTGATCTATTTATATATATCATGTCATGTTTATTTCGATAATATTTTACTCAATATTTATATGGTCTTGAGCAATCTCATATTATCATTTCATACATCATGTCATGTATTGATTCTATGGGCTTATCATGTTTATTAGATGCATTACTCTTGGAAGTTCTTTGTGCGGATTAGGTCTCTGTTTGCTTCACTTCCTGTGTATTTGTGAAGAGTTGTGGGGTAGCTTGGTTCTAACATTATTTCCTATCTTAATAATATGTTGTGATTATCTTCTTTCACCATTGTTCCTCGTTGATCAGCTTATCCTTGGCAACAAATTGTGATCCTATTTGCCTCTTTATCTTGGATATTTGAAATTGTTATTCAAGGGGGAGTGTAATGTAATTTCAATCACCAAATTCCAAATATAATATAATGAAGTAGCATCTTATACTGTTAACATCATGATGATTATGTTGGAATAATTAAAACCCATGTTATGTGTCAATTAATACATTAGAGACATTAATTAATCATTTCATGATTAATTACTATGTATTAGAGCATATAGTTGGCATATGAGTCATTGTGTGGACCACAAGGAATTTTGGGGGGACCACAAGTTTCCTAAGTCACTTGAGCACATTTCTATTGATTCTAGATAAGATTCTGGTGAGAAAGGCGCATTCCTACATTTTACTACTTTTGGGTGAAAGGTGAAAAGCTAGTTGACTAGGGAAAGTGTTTTTTGGACCACTTTCACTCCTTGATGTTTCTTCCTTCCATTTTTGGGATTTAGCATGTTTTTTCATCACACATCACTATCTGATCACTAAATCAGAATTTTGTGAGCCTTTGGTGTAACTTGGAGAACACACTTGCCACCTAGGCGGTTTTGCATCATTTTAGTAAGTCTACTTTGTGAGGATCCAAATGGCATATTTAGGCATTTGAATATCTGATGTAAACATATATATTGACATCCATTTAATTTCCCAAGCTTGGCTGATGTATTTTATTCATGAGAGTTAATATAGTTTGTATCTATTGTGAGTAATTTTTTGTGTTCTTGACTAGTTGTGTGAGATCTTTTGTGAGAGTGTAATTTCTTGATCATATCTTGGTGTGAACTGAATTTCACATGGTATCAGAGCTATCAAGCTATTCCCTTCTCCTTCTATTGTCTTACAGGATCCAACTAGTCTCAAGGAGGGCGCAGTAATTCCATTAGAGGAAATTTGGAGTCTAAAATGGACCTTATAAGAAAATGAGCCAACCATAATTTCTTGATGAGTTGGAATTTAATAACCAATAGAATTTCAATAAAAGAGTTAACCATAATGGTTGACATGAGATATTTGTAAAAAAAAAAACTTTTTTTGTTCGTATTTTCAACATATCTCCCTGTGTTTTTACTCAAATTTTGAGCAGAAGCACTTGTTGGATGTAGAATTTACGAGTGCTCCCACTCAAAATTTGAGTAAGAACACAGGGAGATATGTTGAAAATACGAAGAAAAAAAAGTAGTTTTTTTCTTTCTTCCTCCAAAATTAATAAATATTATTTTATTATTTTAGCTATTATTTCATTATTTTAACTATTATTTTATTATTTTCCTTAGGAGGCCCATTTTAGACCTCAAATTTCCTCTAATGATCCATAGGGCGCATTCTATCATCTAGGAGGCACAACAAACAAGCTTTGGGCACACCCAAATCACTCCAAAATTAATTTCAGAGCTTCCATGGATCAGTCACATTAGATCATCCTCAATCCATTCAATTAATTTGACTGGAAGGCGCAGATGGAGATCATATTGAGGATCCAATGACTCTATAGGGTGACTATGGAAACTCGAGCTAAGCCAACCTCAGGAGTTGAGAAATAAAAATGGCATAATCAAAGAGATGAAGCCTATGGCTTACTGTGTCTCACTACATCCAGGGATCTTCTATTCCATCTCGATGGTCTTACCTCTCCCAATGAAGTTTGGCTAAAGCTTCAAGAATTGTTTGGAAAGATTGATGAATTAAGAGGCCACCAACTGGAATAATTAACTAGTTTCATTGAGTCCACAAAATTTCAATAACCTCCAGGATTTCTTCTCCAAATTCAAATCACTTGTTCTACAGCTGAAGCAATGTGGTATTGACAAAAAGGACGAGCAATTAGTCTTGGCCATTCTCTCCAAACTTGGCCCTGACTACTCAGTCTTTGTTTCAACCTTCCACTCCACAAGGAAGGCAGTTAAAAATTGGAAGAGTCCACCACTTTCAGAATTCATGGAGTCACTTACACAAGAATAAGACAAATTGGTCTTGATGGGAGCCATTAAAAATCCATCCAAAGACCACTGTCTGAATGTTCGAGATTCAAATAGTTCGAAAGGGAAGAAGAAGGGAAATTTCAAGAATCCCATTGATCAGAGGAAACACAAGCATAAATTTCATGAAGACTTCTTGAATTTCAAGAGAAATCCAAACAAGAAGAATGAGAGGACAAAGTGCAATTATTGTAGCAAGGGATTTAATCCTGAAATCTCTTGCATGAAGAAGACCATTAATCAAATGGCTCAGCTCTTGGAGAAATCCAACATTCCTCTTCCAGAGAGCGCAAGGAGGAAGGATGGAGGACAAAATTATGATGATAAGGAGAGAGTACATGCACTGATGGCAAGCACATCCAAGCCGACCTCATTCATTATTAATTCTGGAGATTCAAGAAACATGGTGTCTACAAGTAATGTTTTACTTCACTTGACTCTTCCAATGGTCCAAATATTGTATTGGGTGATAATTCTGAAACTTCTAGCAAAGGTAAAGGCAGCATAGATCTCGAGTTTGGTTCATTCAATGATGTCTTGTATGTTCCTAGACTTACTGCAAACATATTTTCAGTATATCAGATGACCCACACAGGTTTACCCAAAAAGGTAACCTTCACCCCAAATGATGTTGAGATATGTGAAATGTCAATAGGCTGAATTGTTGCATTAGGAACTGCTGACCATAGCTCTAGAATCTACAAGTTTTCTCACATTGTGCCATATCCCTCACCTTCTACTCTTTCAACCCATGCCAATGAGTCAAGAAAATTATGGCATGAAATATTTGGCCATATGAACTATAAATACATTTCCCAACTTCATGAGAAAGAAATGGTCATAGGGCTTCCCAATATCAGATTTTCCAAAGGTGTTTGTCAATATTGCATCCTGGGAAAACATCTTGAGCATAAGTATGGGAGATCCAAAACTGAGAGAACCTCTGCACCATTGGATCTTATTCACACTGATACATTAGGTCCATTCCCCGATGAGTCTTTGAACCATGCCAAATACATCCTTACTTTTATAGATGACTTTAGCAGATACTGTTGGATTTATTTCATCAAGCTAAAATCTGAAGTTTTTGGTCTGTTCAAGCTATTCAAAGCCTCAGTTGAGAACCAGTCTGGTAGACATATAAAAATTATCAGATCTGATAATGATGGTGAGTACATCAAATCAGATTTTCAGCAGTTTTGTGCCTCTTCGGGCATTCAGATGCAACACACAGTTCCATATACACCTCAGCGGAATGGGGTTGCTGAGAGGAAAAACAGGTCTCTTAAGGAGATGGCCACATGTATGCTTGAGGTAAAGTCTTTGTCCCCAAAGATTTGGGATGAAGCAATAAATTGTGCCACATATATTCAGAACAGAGTGCCATACAAATCTCTCAAAGGTATCACTCATTTTGAGGCTTGGACAGGGCACAAACCTGATATATCTCATTTCAGGATTTTTGGCTCAAACGCTTGGGCTAGAATTCCACTTGAGAAGAGGAGGGTTATGCAGCCCCAAATCCAACCATGTATTTTTGTTGGCTATTCAAAGGACTCCAAAGGGTATAATTTTTTGAACATGAGTACTCAAAAATCTTTCATAGAAAGAAGTGTTCAATTCGAAGAAGAGCCCTTTAAGAATGTTGAAATTGGAGAACCATCTTCACCAGCACCTGAAGAAGTAAGTGATGTTGCTTCTAAATTTTTTGATTATGATATTTTTGATGATGAGGACCATTTTATTTCAGATTCTAATTCACCAACAAAGCCTAAATGGGATTCTAAGACTTTGTAAGCAGCAGGTTAACTAGTGGGAAATCCTCAGAACACAAGGAGGACTAGATCACAATTTAAGACTGCTCTCAATGTGAATGACCCCTACTTTTCTGAGAGATGTTATATGATGGTGGATTATCGTCCTCAGAAATATGAGGAATCCTCACAGGACCCAAGATGGCAAGCTTCCATGAATGAGGAGTTTCATTCATTGCAAAAGAATGAAACATGGGAGTTAGTCAAGCTCCTCGCAGGTAAAACATTGGTAAGGTGTAAGTGGATCTACAAAACCAAGTGTACAACTGATGGTACAAAAGTGAAATATAAGGATAGTTTAGTGGAAAAGGGATTCTCCCAAGTCCATGGCCTTGACTACAATGATACTTTTTCACCAGTTGCATAGAAGGTTTCGATAAGACTAGTTCTGGGAATTTCTGCATCCAAGCGCTGGGAAGTGCACCATATGGATGTCAAGAGTGCATTCCTCCATGGGGATCTTGAGGAGTATAATTATATTCAGCATCTAGAAGGGTATACATCTGGTCCTAACTATGCGTGTAGGTTGAAGAAGTCCTTATATGGGCTTAAGCAAGCCCCCGGGGCTTGGTATGCCAAAATGGACAACTTTCTCTTGTCACAATCTTATGTTCGATGAAAATCTGATACTAATGTTTATATGAAGCTGATTGATGGTTCAATAATGATTATAGTGTTGTATGTTGATGATTTTCTAATCACAGGTAGCTCTACTAATCAAATAGCTTCATTGAAGACTACTTTGCATCAAGCTTTTTCCATGAGTGACTTGGGAATTCTTAAGCAGTTTTTGGGGCTTGAGATTTCTCAAACAAAGAATGGAACAAAGGTATCTCAGTCCAAATATGCATCTGATCTACTAAACAAGTTCAATATGGCTGATTGCAAGCTTTCAAAGACTCCATTCCTTTCAGGATTTAGACTTGAAGAAGCAAAATCTACACCCTTGGTTGAAAGCACCTCGTATAGGAAGATTGTTGGCAGCTTGCTATACTTGACTCACACTCAACCTGATATTTCTTATGTTGTGAGTGTGGCATCAAGATATATGGAGAAGCCACATGAGATTCATTGGAGGGTTGCAAAAATAATTTTGCACTATGTGCAAGGCACCGAGACTGATGGGATTCACTATGTTGCAGATTCTAGCCTAGATCTTCTTAGCTTACTGATTCAGATTGGGCCGGTGATAGCCTTGACAGAAAATCCACATCTAGATTTGTATTCATGATTGGAGGTGGTATTGTTTGCTGGTCAAGCAAGAAACAGAGTGCCATTGCACTATCTTCAGCAGAGGCCGAGTACATAGGAGTAGTGAATGCTACTACTCAGTGTGTGTGGTTGCAGGGTATTCTTTCAAAGTTTGAGATTACCTTTAGTACTCCTACTCTCATATTTTGTGACAATCAGAGTGTTATAAGGGTCTCAAGTGATCCAGTACAGAGATAGAGGACCAAGCATATTGAGATTCATATGCACTACATCAGGAGTTTAGTGCATGACCATACCATTGATCTGCGGTATTTCCCAACAGGTGAGCAAACTGCAGACATATTCACCAAAGATTTTACTGAGAATACCTTCAGCTATCTTAGATCACTGCTTGGGATGGTTGAACATGTGGTGGAGTGAAGGATTGATCACCAATCTTTCAATTTTGATTTGTCCATGTTTTGAGGGGAGGTTTTTCCCATGAGGTTTTCCTTCTATCCTTGTTTTTGTGGACCAGGCAGTATTGTACAGGGTGACGATGTCTTGTTATTGGGTCCTTAGTATTTTCATTTTTTTTTATTTTTAGCACATAAATTCAGAATTATGGGGGGGTGTTGGAATAATTAAAACCCATACTCTATGTCAATTAATACATTAGAGACAATAATTAATCATTTCATGATTAATTACTATGTATTAGAGCATATAGTTAGCATATGAGTCATTTTTTGGACCACAAGGAATCCTTGGGGGGACCACAAGCCTTCCAGGTGTGGACCACAAGTTTCCTAAGTCACTCAAGTGCATTTCTACTGATTTTGGATAAGATTCTGGTGAGAAAGGTGCATTCCTGCTTTGTATTGATTTTGGGTGAAAGGTGAAAAGCTAGTTGACTGGGGAAAGTGTTTTTTGGACCACTTTCACTCCTTGATGTTTCTTCCTTCCATTTTTGGGATTTAGCATGTGTTTTCATCACACATCACTATCTGATCATTAAATCAGAAATTCGTGAGCCTTTGGTGTGACTTGGAGAACACACTTTCCACCTAGGGGGGTTTGTATCATTTTAGTAAGTCTACTTTTGTGAGGATCCAAATGGAATCTTTAGCCATTCGAATCTCTGATGTAAACATATATATTGATAGAAATTCAATTTCCCAAGGTTGGCTGATTTATTTTATTCATGAGAGTTAATACAGTTTGTATCTATTGTGAGTAATTTTATGTGTTATTGACTAGTTGTGTGAGATCTTTTGTGAGAGTGTGTAATTTCTTGATCAGATCTTGGTGTGAATTGAATTTCACATATTATCTGCATGATATAATTTTCGATGGTGCACCATGGGGTCTTATATTTGTAATGAAATCTATTGCAGAGTTTTATTGCACATTTCAGCTTGGTTGTGAAGGTTGTCTGCGTGATATCATTTTCGATGTATAGACCATTGGGGTCTTGTATTCATGATGAGGTCTTTTGTATAGTTCTTTCAACTATCAATTGATTTCCACTTGTGATGACTGTTGTGGTGTTATAGGAATTTTGCAATTGGATCTGGTAGCCACTATGGCTTCTCTTTTAGATCTAGGCACTTTGTTATTAGATCTCTTGCCATATGTTCTAGGAATTTTGTTGTTGGACCTAGTAGCCACTAAGGCGTCTCTTTAGATCTAGGCATTCTAAAATTGGATCTTGCTACCACATGTTATGTTGTATTGGCCATACACTGTGGTGGTATTTTGCAAGTGTTCATCATACAACTTGGTTCATGAGCAGATTCATGGTTCAGTGAGAAGCGGTTGTTGTCTTCATCTACACCATGAGACGAAGTGTGTTTTTATCTGCAGCTTATGGACATTCTGGAAGTTTTCATCAAGGGGGGTGTTATTTAATGCCATATTCCACGTTTTTCTTCTATCTCTCAATCATCATTAAGGTGAATTCATTAGAGAAATTTTGAGGTCAAAAATGGGTCTCAAAACAATAATATTGTACAACAAAAAACACCAATAGGATTTAAGATGATGATGTCAACCATGGGGGATGAATCACTATTTTTTGGATAAAAGGTAAAAAGGTAAAAAAGTGAAAAAGTAAAAAAACTACTTTTTTAACTCGTATTTTCAACTTCTCTCCATGTATATTCACTCAAATTTCCAACAGGAGAACTCATTGGATGGACAATTCAATTCCGCATCCAACGAGTACCCACACGACATACTTTTGATGGACCCCGATCCTCAAAAAATAAGAAATTTATGAAAAAACTTGGATGATCATGTCGTGATGATGACATCATCATCACGTTTTAATGGATCTAGGGCCCAAAATGGAAAATTTTCACATTGCTCCTAGATCCATCTTTTGGCCACTTCTGTGCTTATAAAAAAGCCCTCAAGATCCCCCATTCCATAAACAATTTTCCATTTCTCACTCATGTCGTTATGCTTCCAAAATTCTCCCAAAACTAGGAGCAAGCCACATCTTACCTTCTACTTCACCTAAAGGAGGTTACCATTGTGATGGTTTGGATGGAAGTTGCGAGATCGCAAAGGAGACAAATGGACCTTCCCTTGAATAGTTGCAGAGGCCCCTCTTTCTCTTCACTATACCAAGGTGTTCATTTCTATACCACTTCTTTGTGATAATATAAAAACCATTCTTGATTCATCTATGCATTGTCTTGACATTATTTATGTTTGATGTGACTGAAGAATAATGAGATATTGCTAGTTTAGTTTAATTAGTTTTGTTATTTTGTTTTTTCCTTATTCTAAACATATACCAAAGTTACACAACCCTTTGGTATGTTCCCTCTTGCATGTGTGGGTGATTATTCACACCATACACTTAGACTACACATAGCGTTGAAATTCAAACAAGAAGTCATGTGAAAGGAACTCTCAAACTAAGAATTAATCTCCTTTACACCTTTTATAATCTAAACTATAACCTATTTCATACCCTTTCCCTTTTTCAATGGACACTAGCTAGCATAATGTCCCACCTTGTGACACTAGAAACACATTGTAGTGTTCTCTAACTCTTAAACTTATAACACAACCAAGTATATAGTGATTTATAAGGCAAAAAACTAGAAATTGTAGATCAAAACACTAAACACAAAGACAATTGTAAAGAAATGTTGCAAAATAAACCCTTGTATTATGATAATACAATAGAAAGCAATTTTATCTTGCCCTTAAAGGTGGGGCAACATTTTATTGAGACAAGCCCCAAATACAACAATACTCAACAAAACAATCCATAGACTCCTACCTCTTTAAATAGGTTGCTAGTATCCAAAACCCTAACTATTTGTGGTCCCATAATTAATGAGTATCAACTACCTAGTTGGCATTAATTAACAAAGAGAACCTAATTACCACTACTATCAAATCATCCTTATTCAAAGGGGTGGCATTATACATTAATTAACACCTATGTAGCCTAAAGAAGGGAGGTTAGGGTAGGACCCTAACATACCCCTTATTCAAGAGCAATGTTGTCCTCAAGGTTGGAGGTGAGGAAATTGCTACAAAATTCTTGTTGATTCCCATGTGAAATATTTCGGTTTCATAAATTTTCATTGGATTAAGACTTATTTGACCATGCACTTATGCAATTAACGCTCTTTAGTATATAGCTCATGGCTGGAGCCAAAAATGGATCCTTCATCAAGTTCAAGTCACTTAGTCTACACTTTACAATTTAATTGATCTTCCTGAGGAAAGACACTTAAAAACCATGTGAATCTTGGAGTGATCTGATAGAGCTAGCTTATATGCCACATGTCCAATGAACTATATGATCTTGTAAATTTCATTTAACTTTAGTCCTTGTTTCTAGTGGAGTTTATTTTTTAATTTTGTTTGTTTATAAACTTGGGGGTGAAGAAACACTTGATCCCCTTCTGCAAATGAATGCTCTGAGCAATGTTGATCAAATTGTTGTTTCATTCTATTTTGAGCCATAACAAAATTTTCATTAAGTGTGTGGAGGATAGCTTCTCTAGTGCAAAGCGTGTTGTCTGTTAAAGCAAAATACCCTCTCCACGACATAATTCTCCTTCCTAGTGACCTATACCTTTATTTCATGACTCTAGTGGGCCAAAACTCACTCACATTGACCACTTGATTGACCCTAGAGGTTAATTTTAAACTTTAAGGGTCCCTGACCACCTTATATTCTAATTTTAGCAAACCCTAAATGACCAATTTTGGCTGACCTAGGCACATTTCTAGATTTGGGGGTGCCTCCCTTGATTTGGGTAGGTTTTTCCTAATTTTAATACTGTTGGAGTTCAACTTTAGTTAGTAAATAAGAGCTCTTCCCTAAATTGTGTCCTAATTGACCTTATATGTCTATATTTATCCACTAGCACCTTAGTTGAGCCTCCTTAGGTTTTTGCATGCTCATTTGGTTAGTTAACTGAGTATCTTTCAATCAGAACTAGTGGTTGTGAATTCATGAGTCAATGTAACTCGATTAAGGACAGTAAGCATGGCTAACTAAGGGTTATTGTCTCTAGTTAATCCTGAATAACCTCCAAGCATTACATGAGCAATTCGAATCTCCTCCAACCTTAATTCGAATTGCATTGCTATAAATAGTGTTCACCATCATTCATTCAAGTTTAATGAAATAGGTCATTATTTTCTTCTTATTTGCTTCTAGTTTTTTATGTAATGACATATGATATCTCATTTCTGTTAAATTTATAGCATCATGAGTCATTCTCTAGTTCAATCTTGTGCGTCAAGATTGAGCCTCGTGTGTCAAGGTAGTGCCTTATAGGATCCTGAGTTGGACTTAGGAAACTTGGAGAAGAATCTTGAGTCCGACTAAAGAATGGTTAAGCTTCACGTGTTGAGGAAAGTGCTTTGTATGTCAAAGTGATGATGGTGTACAGTCTTGCTAATCAAGGCTAAGGTATTGTGTGTCAAGACATATCCTCATGTGTTGAGGTGGTGCCTCATGTGTTGAGATCATGCTTTGCATGTCGAAGCATGTATGGTGTGTGATGTACTACTAACCATGGTTGATATATTAAGTCTCCTCAAGAGATTGGCCACCTGTAGAGTGAATTACTTTATCATATAACCACTTGGAATGATATTATAACAATATGATCACATCATTGGGAAAATATCCTTAGTATATTTGATATGATAATTAAGCTGGCACATGTGGACCATGCAAATAAGACAAGAGATAAAGCTAAGATGTGATAATATATGAGAGAATTAAAATTGCACATAAAAGAATTAATTCAGAGAGAATTCAAATTGTTAAACTTCAGTGAAGACTTTAGTAAATCAAAGGAGAACTTGAATTGATCACTACAGTGATGTTAACAAGAAAGAATCATTTAAGAGAGTTAACTAAGTGTTATTGCATGACGACACTTATGTTAAACTAAAAGACGACACTTGAGTTGCGACACTTGCATGACGACACTTATGTTAGCCACCTAACTAATAAGCAAGCTTTCAATTAAGGGGCAAGTTCATCCTAAGAGACAGTTCAGTGAGTTAATGCATTGCATGAGAAGTGGGCGCACTTCTTCATGCAAGATTGATGCATCCAGATGGAGGGCGAGTTCATCCTGAAGTCATAAGATAAAAATAGAAGTCGGTGCATGATAAGAATGTATAAATATGTTATACAGGGTTGATGAATTCAATGTGAAGCGAATTCTCTTCTCTCTTGAAGGAAATGCACATCTCTTTCTGCAATATATTATTATAAGTCTCTCTTATTTATCTTTCTATTGCTTTGTAATTGCACCAGGGGTGCTTGATGTAAAATACATTCTTTGCTATCTATCAATATACTAAGGAAGGTTTTACTGGGGTTTTCTCCCTTAAGTCATAGAGGGTTTCCCTAGGGTAAATTCATGTGTTGAATGTGATTGCTTATGTGTATGATTGTTATTTGATTTCAAGTATTATTGTAGCTCCGAACTAAAGATAAAAAATTAACAATTTGTTACATGATTAGTTTAATTCTGATTTTATTTTCACATTATATCTTTTTAGTTTATGTGCCTACATCTATATGCTAAAATCTTATACGGTATCAGAGATGCAGGGGCAGTAAACTAGTTAGTGTTCTAGTGATCTTTTGTCACGGATCAAGTATGCATATTAAAGAAGGGATTTTGTAGCGATGCTTTTGCAGTCATCAAAGAGATTATTTGCAGCCATTAAAGAACTCATTTGTAGATATCGAAGAAGTGATTTTGCAGCCTTTGAATAGCTCATTAGCAGCAATGGATCTATCTCCCACTCCATAAAAAGGAAAAAGAGACCAAAAGTCCAATTTTTCTTATGACAATACCACCTCCATAGAAGGCAAGATCGAGGAGGAGCTGCCTTTGTGTCTCCACTATATAAAGGGCCCTCACAAAGAATAAAATTGTAGGTATAATGAGCTTTTTTCAGAAAATGAAGACAAATTGTGCAAACAAAGACATCATCCTGAAAGTGGACATGCACTAGTTAAAATTTCTGCATCAAAATCAGCCATTTGGATCCTGGATTCTGGAGCATCTAGTCATATGGCCTCATCTAAGGACATGTTCAACATCCATGCTTTGATCAAGAAGTACTTGTGGGAAACAACACTCCAATCAAGGTATGTGGAAAATAAGATATTCTAGAAAAAGAGAGCAATTTCAAGATTTACTTTGCATACCATCTTTGTCCAAAAATATCATTTCCATCTACCAAATCACCCATTTAAGACAAGGAAAGTGAGTTGAGTTCACTAATGACTCAATAATCATATCTGAAATGATTGACGGGTCAAAGGTTTCAATTGAGAAAGCAGACCAAAAGAACAAGGTGTATGTCTTCTCAAACTTTTACCAAAATCTCATGCTTCAATTTTGTTAATGCATTCGAATGAAGTTAATAAATTGTGGCATGAGAGGTTTGGGAACCTTGACTACCCTTACTTGTAGAAATTAAGCAAGGAAGGTATGATAGTAGGGATTCCAACCATATCCTTTTCAGATAGAGTATTCCCATGATGTGCAATTGATAAGCATCATAAAGAAAAATTTGCGAAAGGGAAGGCATGAAGATCCTCCTCCCTTATTGAATTAGTCCACAATGACATCATGGGTAATTTTCCTCACCTCTCTACAAATAAATCTAGAGATATACTAACCTTAATTGATGATTTTATGAGATACACATGGGTATACTTCTTAAAGAACAAAGATGATGTATTTGTATGTCTCCAAGATTTCAGAACACTTGCAGAGAACCTGTCCAGGAAGGGGATCAAGATCCTTTGCAAGAAAAATGGGGGGGATTATTACAATAAATATGTACATCAGTTATGCTCCACAGCTAGTATAGAGTTGCATCATACCATTCGTTATACTCCAAAGCATAATGAGCTTGCAAAGCATAAAAACAAAACATTGAAAGAAATGGAAAATTGCATGTTACAATCAAAGGATCTACCTCCAAAATTATGGGTTGAAGCCATAAAATTTTCAAATTACATTCAAAATATAGTACCTCACAAAATTTTGAAAGGGTTACTCCTTTTGAAGCATGGAATAGTAAAAAAATCAATAGTAAAACACTTCAATGTGTTCAGATCCCATGCTTGGGCTCGTATTCCTTCCAAGAAAGGAAGGGCATTGGATAAACAAAGTGAAGAATGATTTTTTGCGGTCTATCCAAAAGGAGTAAATTTTTATAGGCTGATGAATCCCAAGACTGGATTTTTTTTATTGAATGAAGTATAAAGTTTGAATAAATTCCTATGCATGATACTAGCCCTCCTACCAATGTACCACTAGTTATTCAAAATGATTTTTTTAAATTTTCCTCTAATGTTTCATCAGAAATTTCAGATTCAAATACATCTTCATATTCACATGCAGATGATGATGAGGATACTGGAGATGAGAATGTTTCATACCCAACAATTCATCCTCGTTGGGAAGTTTGCAGCCATGGAACTAGTTGGTGATCTTGTCGATACTTGAGGAACCCACTCACTGTTTCATGTTGCCACACACACTCTTGAATCCATAGAGACATTGGTTCCTACCCCTTTCTATATGTTTTCTACTTTTGATCCTCATATCCGTATGGAATCCTCTGACAATCCTCATTGGGAAGCAACCATGGATATGGAATATCAATCCCTCATAGGCAACAAAACTTGGGATTTGGTACCTCTTCCTAAGGTAAGGAAATTGATTCAATGCAAATGGATTTACAAGACCAAGATGGAAGCCAATGGTCTTATCAGCAAGTACCAAGCAATATTGGTGGAAAAAGGCTTCTCATAGATACATAGTATTGACTACACAGAAAAATTTTCAACGTTTGCAAAGATGGATTTAGCTCGACTTGTTTTTTCCACAGAAGCATCACAACATTGGGAAATTCATCACATTGATGTGAAGAATATTTTTTTCATGGGGAATTTATAGAGGAGATCTACATGTTGCAACCACCGAGAAATAGACCAAGAGATCCTATTCAATGAATACAGACCAAGCACATCAAGATCCATATGCATTATATAAGAGGGTTGATACATGATTGGCTCATAGATTTGCAAGTATGCCCTTCCTCTAGATAGATTGAAGATATCTTCACCAAGTCCTTTACTGAGAAGCAGATCACCCAATTGAGAGATTATTTGGGAGTGAAGGCATCTTCTAAGGAGACTCCTTAAAGCCTTCTTCTCACATTCTCTACTTCTACATTGTCGTTTATGGGAGGGTGGAGGGTTTCCATGTGGTTTTTACCTCTTTCCCAACTTTCAAAGAATTTATTGTGTGCATGGGTACCTAATATGGATGCAAATTGGAAAGACCCATTTTTTACTTAGTTTTATTTTCTCCTTGTCAGACTTATGGGGGGTGCTAAAGCAAAATACCATCTCCAAAGCACAATTCTCCTTCCTAGTGACCTAGAGCCTAATTGCATGACTTTAGTGGGCCAAACCTCGCTCTCATTGACCATCTGATTCACCCTAGATCTTAATTATAAACTCTAAGCGTCCCTAACCACCTTATCTCCTAATTTTAGACAACCGTAAAATACCAATTTTGGTTGACCTAGGTGGATTCCTAGATTTGGGTGTGCCTCCCTTGATTTGGGGAGTTTTCCCTGGTTTTAGAACTGTGGGATTTCAAATTCAATTAGTAACTAAGAGTGCTTCCCTAAATTGGGTCCTAAATAATTTTGCATGTCTATATTTAGACATTAGCGCCTTTGTTGATTCTCCTTATGATTTGATATGCCCATTCAATCAGTTAATTGACCATCTTTTAGTCAGAACTAGTGGTTGTGAAGTCATGAGTCAATGTAACTGAATTAATTAGAGTAAGCATGGATAATTAAGGGTATTTTTCTCTAGTTAAGCCTAAATAACCTCCAAGCACTGCATGATCATTTCAAATTTCCTCCAACCCTAATTTGAATTGCCTTGTTATAAATATTGTTCACCATCATTCATTTAAGTTTAATGAAAAAACATCATTCTTTTCTTCATATCTGCTTCTAGTTTTTATGTAATGGTCTATGATATCTCATTTGTTACATGATTAGTTTTTGTTGGTTTTATTTTCACAGTATATCTCTTTAGTTTATGTGCATATATCTATATGTTCAAATCTTATACTATCCACTACATGAACCTTATTGGTTTCAGGTAAATAGGAAAACACTAACAAATGTTTTCGGCCATATATAGCTTCATATGGTGTCATTTGGGTATCTCTATGATAAGTGGTATTATCATAAATAGGAATCCATTGTACCCATTGGTACAATTGTTCCAAATAGAAACATCTCAAATGGATTTATAATCACTTATTGACCGCTTCTATTTGACCATCTATTTGGGAGTGGTTCGGCATGCTTAGGTTCAGTTGCGTACCTTGTGTTTTAAATAGATCTTACCAAATTTGATTGTGAATATAAACTCCCAATCAGATACAACGGAAGTTAGCATTCCATGTAACTTAGAAATATGATCCATGAAGACTTGAGCAACTAATGATGGTGTTAAAGGGTGTTACAAAGCACAAAAGTGAGCATATTTAGAAATTTGATGAATGACCACCATGATGATTGATTTATTACCATATCTAGGAAGCCCCACTATAAAATCCATAGAGATAGCAGTTCATATATGGGTTTGGATCGTAAGTGGCCACAAGTCCCTTAGTGATTTCACCATATTACCCTTGTGTTGTTGGAAAGTATCACAAGAAACTATGAAATTTTGGGTTTTTGTTTTCATGCATTCCAAAAACAATGAGCTCTTAATCATTTCATAGGTTTTATGACATCCAAACTGACCTATTGTGGGTGATGAACGTAAGTCCTTCCAAATCCATTGTTTTAAGGTAGACGTTGGTGCAAGAAAGATACACTCTTTATAACTCAATGTATCTTAGTTCCATGTGTACCCTTTAGAAAGGTTCAAGTATTCCTGAAGACTTTGGATGAGTTTCATTATGGTGTCATTCGCCATCCATTATTTATGAGCTTCTGGGATCCAACCTGGAACTAGTAAGCATAATGCAAATAGGGATCCCTCCTCCTCAATTTTCCTAGAAAATACATCAAACACCACATTTTATCTACCCTCATTTTATATAATCTTGTAATCATACCCCAACATCTTAGTAACCCACTAATGCTACTCTGATGATGACAACATTTGTTAAAGGAAATATTTTAAACTATGATGTTCAATCTTGGTCTATAAACAGTACTCCAAGGCCTATTCCTGAGGCATCATCTTCTAAGACAAAATTTGTAGTAAAATATGACATTGCTAAGTGCACATTGCATCCTTTAAGGTTGAGAAGACTTTCTCAACTACTTCACTCCATACAAAGGCATTCTTTTTTAGCAATGAAGATAAAGGAGCTACAATTTTTCATAAACTTTTTATATTATCCTATAATCCATAGGAACCCATGCAAGTTGTTTAGGTTTTGGGCACATGACCAATATTGCATAGCCACCACTTTCTTTGGGTCCACTCATACTCCTTGACTCACAATGTGACCCAAGCATTCAACCTTAGAAACCCCAAAAGCACATTTGGAACACTTCACAAATAATTGGTAGTCCCTCAATAATTACAAGGCATGATCATCATGTTGTAGGTGAGATTACCGTGTTGTGTTCTAGATCAAGATATCATCAAAGAAGCTAGCATAAAATGGCATAGGAAAGGGAGGAATATTTTGTTAATTAGGCTCTGAAAAGTGGATGGAGCATTGCAAAGGCCAAAAGGCATCACTAAAAACTCATAATGACCTTCATGTACGTGGAAAGTTTTCTTAGGGATGTCTACCTCTTTCATCCTTATTTGGTGGTATCTTGAATGAAGTTCCAATTTAGTGAAAAGCTTGGCTCCGTGAATCTCATCCAAGATGTCATCAATGATAGAGTAGCGCATCCTCTATTTGTACTAGTCAGTTTGAAATTTTTCCTCAACTAGGCCGACTTCTCTAGCTAACAGGGCCGACTTGACATGGAGTAATATAAAATTATATTTAATAAATATTTTCTTTGGGTAATTCTAACCCAAGGTTTACATTGATTCTTTCATGATCTTTACTTGATCAAATGCATCGAAGGAGGTACAACAATAATCTAAAAGGTACAATAAAAATACAATAAGAATAACTTTCGAAGTTACATTATTTCCAATAATCCCAATATGGATTCCCTTAGGCTTCTGCAAACGTCTCTGGTTAATGATTCTATGAAACTTGATCCAAAAGAGAAGTGTCTCGCTGGATTTGAGAACGTGTTTGGCACTAATCTCTAGGATCACCGACAAGATTACCAAATGCTTCAAATGTTAAATGGACCCATAGAGGAAGCGGTTGTGCTAGTGCAACTAGAGGAAAGTGAGCAAGTAGAGGTGGATTTCTATCCTCATTATCATGATCAGAAGCTGGAGTAGGAACACTGTCAAGGAAGTTGGAAGTAGCATATGGCACAAGTGTTGAAGATGGCTCACATGCCATAGATGGCATAGAAATTGAATTAGGCTCGCAAGCTAGGATAGTTTCATCAAATTTAACATCTATTATAATAATTATATCACAGGAATGAGGATTAAGAAATCATAACCTTTTACAGATTTAGAATATCCAACAAATAAGCACTTTTCACTTTTAGGCCGCAATGCTTTCCATTTTTCATTCGGAATGTGATCCCATGCTTCACTACCATACACATGGAAGTGGTTGACATCTGGTTTAATTTTACTCCATGCTTCTTCAGGTGTGATTCCATTTAAATATTTAGTGGGGGTATGATTAACTATGTAATTTGCACAATTTATGTCTTTAGCCCAAAATTGAAGACTTAGTCACTTAGATTGGAGCATACAATCAGCCATTTATTTTAAAGTGTGATTCTTTCGTTGAGCTATACTATTTTTTTGTGGTGTATATGGAACAGTGTGTTGTTGTTGGATGCCATGTGTACTGCATAAAGTAGTGAACTTTTTGTTAACATATACTTCGCCATTATCATATCTTAACTTAAGAATTTGTTGACTAGATTATTTCTCAACAAGGGCCTTCTAGGCCAAAAACATGTCAAATACTTTGCTCTTAAGTTCTAGGAAATAAACCCAAGTGTGTCTAGAGTAATCATCAATGAAAGTTAAGAAATATTTGAAACCAGGAAAGAAAGTAGATAGAATATCACCACACAAGTCACTATGCACAAGCTGCAAGGGAGCCAAGGCATGCCAAGAGGCACATTTGTCAAAATTGTCTCAATGATGTTTTTCGAGTACACAACCAAAACAAACACCATCTCTGCAATATGCTCATAAGACCTGTCACCATATTTTCTTTACATAGTTGTTGCAATGAGAAATAGTTTAAGCAACCAAAGTGCTCATGCCAAAGTTTGCTCATGTCATCACTATGAGAAACAAAAACATAGGGAAAAGGAGATGACCCAAAGTTGTTCAATTTGTACAACCTGGTAATATCATCAACAATTCCAGTGGATAGGACATGCTTAGGATCTTTGAAATCCTTGAATACAACTTGGTGAGGTGTAAACATTACAGTCTTACCTTCACCAAAATGACTAATTTGATAGACCGATAACAAATTGCAGGAAATTCTTGGAACACATAGTACATCATTGGACTAACCATCATCTACCTGAATTATTCCAGATCCTACAACATTAAGAGACCTATTGATACAGGGGCATTCTACTCTTAGTTAAAATTTCTAAGTTGGGTAAGGTTCTAAGGCCTTGACATTAGCCCAATGTGGGGTGAATTGTAAATCTCTTATATAATATCTGGGTTTTCATAGTTAGTAAACCTAGCTTTAAGAAGATTCTAATTTGTTAGGTGTCAATGTAACTGCGAGTATGAAACCAATTTCCTTAAACCAAGGGATGACTCGAGGAGGTGACAGAGATATCTGCATGTGTGTAGCAAGTTTGTTTGATGAGTCATTAGATAGGATAGGTTCGAGGCTTCTAATTGGAGAAACAGTTACAAGCTTGTAGGAATCTGTTAAGGAGCTGTATGCTCAATTTTGGTATATATTTGTAAGCCTGCGGGAAGAGAGGGGAGAGAGTTGGCAAGCAGGGAAAGAGGAGGCCAGGAGAAGCGAGGTCTCAGTCTATGTTTGTACAATCTATTATTATGAGTAGAAAAGGCAAGTTTCCTGCCATCTGTAGTGTTATAATTCTACATTGAATGTTTGAATGTAAGAAACTTTAGGGTTGTTAAGTAGACTTGTACATAGCCTTGAATAAGTGTAGAGTAATTCTGTAATTTGAGTGACTGCATGTGAAGGTGGACTAGGTAGATATTTCTTGTGAAGTTCTAGTCATCGAGACCTTCAAAGATTGAGTGAGGTTTCTGGAATGGTTATCAAATTGGTTGGAATCCTTAGGGGATTCTAATTCAGCATGAGTCTTTAATGACTTCGATAAGTATTAAGAAAGCCTATGGATATTGATATTTGGGCCCAACACAATCATTTGGAGAAAATGAAGGAAATAATGCCCAACCTGTTTAACGAGGTCACAGTGGAGAACTCAAGCACCGCTGGTCAAAGGCACTAGAGGGATGGAAACGTCCCTCCTCATCATAAAATGGAAAATCATGAACATGAAAGCATATGCTATACCTAATCACAAAATCATGATGAAATGTGGAAGGAAGGTAGGTGATGTTGTGAAGGCATGAAAATGAGAAACTATCACTGAAGAGATTTCTAAGCGTTCTTGTGGTGTGCGTTGCGGGAAGATGAAGAATTTGTATGGATTCTTATGGAGCCTTGCTACTCCTATTAAGGCTTATCCCATTGTTGAGGCTGACGCCCAAGAATAGCCAGAGGCCTAGGCCTACGTATTTTATCTCTAACCCATTTTATCTGACCCAATCATTAAATGGAATGTGATTCCTATGGAGAAAGGCTTTTAGAATCTGTAGGAATCGGTTTGTAAGTCAGTTGGTACCTGTGCGTTGAAAACTTTGTGAAGAACAAGCACTGGAATGAGACAGAGTGTTATTTGGAATCAAAGAGCTATTTTGTGACAGAGTGCTAATTGGAGACAGAGTGCTAATTGGAGACAGAGTGCTATTTGGAATGGCATATGGGGTTCTAGAATGAACTCTATATATATGGAAGTCATCTACAAGAGCAAGGGAAAATTGGTGAAATGATGTTAAGTTGTGTTGAGGGCGCTGCCAACAGATTCAAGATAAGAAGAAGTTGAAACCGTTCTCATGGTCAATTGAAATGAGTAAGTCTTGTACATTATTCGGATGTAAATGTTGTTGTTGTACTTCTCATTATATCCTGAGTAAAGCTTTGCATGAGTATAGATTATAGCAGGCCTAGGGACCTAGGCCTGCATTAATTGGTATCAGAGCGAGTGAATCTTGTTGGTGAAAAGTTGTGAGGATTTATTTTTGAAGGAGATAAAGAATTAGAGCACAAAGATTATGAGCAGTGGAAGGGATGAATGAGTAGTGGAACGCATGAAGGAATATTGCAACAGAATTTGCAGATAGAGAGTGGTCCCAGTCAAGAAGTCAACACTAGAAATTGCTGCAGAAATTGTGGTGAGTATTGTATTTTTTTTCAAACTTATTTTGAAAGTGAAGAAGGATACTAGCTAGAAGATGCTAACTGGAAGATGATTTGGTCAAATACACAGGAAGAGGAGAGTGCCAGAGAAAGAGGTAAGCTATTGGTTTTGTTTTAAAAGTTTTACAAATGCATGTTTGTTTTTATGAAGGTAACATCTATAGGAAAGTAAGTTTTATGTTTTCATGGGAGAGTAAGGAACACTCTTGTTGAAGAATTGTGACAAGGAACCCACAGCAAGTTGATGTTGTAGTGAGAACAGTAAAGTTCTCAGAGGAAGGTGACTACAGAAGTGAAAGCCTAAGAAGAAGCATTGAATGCTCGAGAGGTTCTAAGAAGAAAGAACCATAGAATATCAAAAGATCAAACATAGAAAAAAGTTTTGGTGAGGTATTTGTGGCAAGGCGAAAAAGACTTGTTCACTGCAGAGGCTAAGAGTATATTTCACCAAGAGCTTGAGGAAAATTTCATGAAGAAGTGAAGATGACTGTTGATAGTCATAAAAGGAGTTCAAGGAAGAGTCACAATGAGTTGAAAGAAGATGCCAAATCCATTGGCATGAAGATGAGGATGAGTCAAGAAGGATTTGACAATGAGATTGTTGAGATCAAGGAGAAACTCAATGTTTTTGATGGAGTTGTTACAAGACGGAGAATAAGACCAAAGAGAAGGTTGGATTTTGAGAAAGAAGAAGGTGAAATGGTCCATACTGCAGGAAAAGATGGATTAGAGATTGCTTGCATGGTGGAATAAAGTAGTACTCAGGGAAGCTGAGTATGAGAAAAAAATTATTGTGTGTGAACCTGAACAAGGATCAATCCTTGGAGAGGAAGAAGACACTGATGAGAATTCTACTAAAAGTCTCATGGACAATTTGTAAATTTCATGCCAGCATAAGGAAACGATGCTTAGAGCATCTAAGGAGACAAGAGAGTCTCTTGTTTTTAAAACTAAGGTTTGTGTGCATGTGTGTCTATAGGTACTGAAGGTAGTGAAGTTGTCACCAATGAATAAAGAAGGGATCAACAAAGAGATATTAAATAGATAGAAGAAAATGCAAAAGAAAATGAGTTGCAAGCTCCAAAAGAGAAAATGGGAGATGCACCCAAGCAAAGTGTACTTCTTGGAGAAGAAGATTTTGATAAGGGGTTTGTTGAGAAACCCGTGAAATGTGCAAAGAATGCATGTCAGCAAGGAGATGATAGTGATAGAGAACATCGTATAGATGATGAAAAAGGACAACCATCTAAAGCTATCATGGAGTTTGAAGAAGATGGATTAATGTCTTTTCAAGACATTGAAGCAAAACATAAATCTGTCAAGAGGAAACCTGTTGAGGTTGAGCAGCCACTAGAAGTGGTCATCACAAAATAAATAGATGAATAAATGACTTATGGAAGCATAGAAGAAGAGAAGAAAGAGCATAAGTTGAATGCTCAACTGAAGGAAGGATTACTCAGAGCAACTGAGTATCAAGAAGAAGTTTTGGTGGTTGAACTAGAACATGGCTCATTGCTTGATGACAGTGATGAAGATGTTAAGAAGAGGTCTATTGAATATATTTTGAACCATGTGGAAGGTTCGTAGAGCAAGAAGACTTGATGATTGAAGCATCAAGTGAGACCAAGGAGTCTTATGATTTTAAATCTGACAATTTGTGTATGTTTGTAGTTTAGTGCATGATGATGGACAATATTTGGATATCATTACAAAGGAGGAAGAGGAAAGACAGAATCTAAATTCTGTTATGAAGAAGGATGAGGCAGCAAGGTCTCATGTGGAAGCTCATACACATTGGAGGAAAGAAGTTACTTTTTAGCATACTACTAGGGATGAAAACAGTGGAAGTTTGGCTCATATTGGAAGCCAAAAGTAAGAAGAAAACAAGGAAGATATAAAGCATGCAAATACAATACATGAAGAATTTTATAAAGAGATTATGTTGTTGGAAAATTTGTTAAGGGAATATGAGTCAAAGCATGAATTAGGACCTCAAGTAAATGATTTAAATTTTCTATTTAGTAATTTTGATGAAGAAATGAAGTTTCTTGAAGAATGTATAGGAGGAGATGTGAATGAAAATGACTCAGTTAACCTAGAGGGATAGATAGAGATGTCACACAGTAGTGACAAAGAGAAGGACATAAATAAAGAGTGTGTTAAAGAGGAGGATGGGGCAGATTTGTCTCATATTGAAGAGGAGTCTATCCAAGAACCGAACAAGTAAGAATTGGCTACTGGAGTTAGTCAAGGGAGTGATGGAGGAAAAATAATGAAAGTTATTAAGAAGGAAGAAGGAAATGCAGAAGATCATGATCAACATCATGATGAAGTACTTGAGAAGTGTCAAATCAAAGTTGAGTTGCTGGAGTATTTGCTGGAAGGACTTGAGGATAGAAGTGAGATTACAGTCAGTGATATTGGAGAAGTGTCTCAAGCTTTAGTTGAGACAGAGGTGTATTCTAGTTCTCAAACTCATGATGTGTTTACTATCATAGTGGAAGGAGAGGATGAATATGTTACTGCAGTGAAGGAGTTAGAGCATGAATTACTTCTTGGAAGTAAGGCTGAAGTTCAGAAGCAGAAAATGAACATTGAAGAGGGAAATGTCTTCAGAGGCATTCAGGATGTATGGGTGGCAGTAGAGAGTAGTCAATAGCTTAAAGGTGGATATGCAGAGTTGGTACAAAGAGATGGTCTCAGGCAATCCGATAGTGCTGAGACAAAAGAAATTAAATCTGAAGGTTTTGAAAGTGACAACATAAAGCCTGTAGTAGTACAGAAGGAGAGACAACTCAATGTTTTAAATGTCTTTCAGGAGATATACAGTAGTATAGAAGGGTATAAGAGTGTATATATCCTTGTGAGTGAAGGAGAAGTGCATTTACAAAGAGATGAAAACAAGAGTTTTTTTCACCATAAAATAGAATTGCAAAATGAGATAGATTACTTGTGGAACTCAATGCAGTTTTACAAGAAAAGATGCAACAAAATAAAGCAAAGAATTGATTGTGAAATTGGATCGAAAGTGAAGAATTCTGAAGGCAGAGACAATGGAGCATTGCATCACAAAATTTGGAAGCCTGGAAGATTGCAGCCGATAAGAAATGATGTCAGTAAATCACAAGGACAGTTGCAAACTAAAGTTTGGGATCCAGGAAGACAAAGACTAAGGACACATGACCAGGAGGTCATGATTTTTTTTTTTTACTTTGAGAGTCTGCTACAGGGGCATTCTACTCTCAGTTAAAAGTTCTAAGTTGGGCCAGGTTCTAAGGCCTTAACATTAGCCCAATGTGGGGTGAATTGTAAATCTCTTGTATAATATATGGGTTTTCATAGTTAGTAAACCTAGCTTTAAGAAGATTCTAATTTGTTAGGCGTTAATGTAAGTCCGAGTAATGAAACCAATTTCCTTAAACCAAGGGATGACTCGAGGAGGTGATAGAGATATATGCATGTGTGTAGCAAGTCTGTTTGATGAGTTATTAGATAGGATAGGTTCGAGGCTTCTAATTGGAGAAACAGTCACAAGCTTGTAGGAATCTGTTAAGGAGTTGTATGCTCAGTTTTGGTATATATTTGGAAGCCTATGGGCAGAGAGGGGAGAGAGATGGCAAGCAGGGAAAGAGGAGGCCAGGAGAATTGAGGTCTAAGTCTATATTTGTACAATCTATTATTATGAATGGAAAAGGCAAGTTTCATGCCATCTGTAGTGTATAATTCTACATTGAATGTTTGAATGTAAGAAACCTGAGGGTTGTTAAGTAGACATGTACATAGCCTTGAATAAGTGTAGATTAATTCTGTAATTTGAATGAATGGATGTGAAGGTGGACTAGGTAGAGATTCCTTGTGAAGTTCTAGTCATCAAGACCTTCAAAGATTGAGTGAGGTTTCTGGAATGGTTATAAAATTGGGTGGAATCCATAGGGGATTCTAATTCAGCATGAGTATTTAATGACTTCGAGAAGTATTAAGAATGCCTATGGATATTGATATTTAGGCCCAGCACAATCATTTGGAGAAAATGAAGGAAATAACGCCCAACCTGTTTAATGAGGTTGCAGTGAAGAACTCGAGCACTATTGGTCAAAGGCACTAGAGGGATGGAAACGTCCATGCTCATCATAAAATGGAAAATTGCCAACATGCAAGCACATGCTATACCTAATCACAAAATCATGATGAAGTGTGGAAGTAAGGTAGGTTATGTCGCGAAGGTATGAAAAGGAGCAACTGTCACTAAAGAGATTTCTGAGTGTTCTTGTGGTGTGCACTACGGGAAGATGAAGAATCTAAATGGATTCATATGGATCCTTGCTACTCCTATTAAGGCTTCTCCCATTACTAAGGCCGGTGCCCAAGAATAGCCAAAGGCCTAGGCCTGTGCATTTTATCTCTAACTCGTTTTATTTTACCTAAGAATTAAATGGAATGCGATTCCTATGGAGAAAGGGTTTTAGAATTTGTAGGAATCGGTCTGTAAGCCAATTGGTACCTAAGCATTGAAAACTGTGTGAATAACAAGCACTGGAATGAGATAGAGTGATATTTGGAATCAGAGAGCTATTTTGTGATAGAGTGATATTTGGAATCAGAGAGCTATTTTGTGATTGAGTGCTAATTGGAGACAAAGTGCTATTTGGAATGGCATATGGGGTTCTAGAATGAACTCTGTATATATGGAAGTCATCTACAAGAACAAGGTAAAATTGGTGAAATGATGTTAAGTTGTGTTGAGGGCACTACCAATAGATTCGAGATAAGAAGAAGTTGAAACCATTCTCGTGCTCAGTTGAAATGAGTAAGTCCTGTACATTAGTATGATGTAAATGTTGTTGTTGTAATTCTCATTATTTCTTGAGTAAAGCTTTGCATGAGTATAGATTATAGCAGGCCTAGGTACCTAGGCCTACATTAGCTATCATCACCAATAAATATTTGTTTGGTGTTACATTCAATCATAGTAGAAAATATGGCTTTAACATTATCCATAAGATAAGATGCTCCAGAATCAATGAGGCACTCATTCGAAGAAGAGGAAGAAGATCCATAGAAATAAAAACCAGAAGCACAAAGTGAATGTCCAGGAGTTGTAGAGTCATGAGATGAATCAAGGTTGATATTGTCCTACTTCCAAGGCTTCCATATTCTTGAAACACTTAAATTCCACGTAACCATATTTCCCACAAAAATTTGAATGATGCTCAGTCTTCTTACCTTTGGATTTGGTTCATTTGTCATATTTGGAAGTATGAAATGGTTGAGAGGGTTTGGGACCCTCATTTTTCTTATTATTGAGAGGATGTTGCTTCTTGGGATTTTCGGTTTTATCCTTGTAATGTGCCACTAAGGTGATGTATCAACATTTCTAATTATTCCAAGTTGTATTAACTTATCTTTCTCTCTAATCAATGAATCACAACATGATTCAAGAGTTGGTTCTATATAGTTAGTCGCCAAATATTTTTTCATGGAATAAAATGTAGATACAAAAACATAATAGGAAGTACCAAACTTGGAAAGAATATGAAAAATGCATTTCTTATCTTCCCTCATTATGTTGCACCCTTCAACTAAGAGTCTTAGGGATTTGTACTTAAGTAGATAGTCTTGAATGCAAGAGAAATCACAGGGATTTAAGGCAAACAAATCATTTTCAAGCTAGTGACCTCAAATCTCATTGTGTTTACCAAAAAAAGCTTCCAAATTTTCCCAAGCAGTATCTAGTTCATCAATGCCTGATAGGTGAAATCATAAATCAGTAGAAATTGGCATTCATATTAATCCATGAGCCTCATCACATTTATTGTCCCATTTTATTTGTCTTATCATCATCAGTAAGTTCAATTTCTTTCCCTTAGGTAATTTGGTAAAGTCTCATACTTCATAGGACATCTTCCATGTGGTATTTCCATGAGAAGTAGTTGGAATTGGTAAGCAGAATATCACATGGAGTGGCCATACTCTAATATGCAGTTTGTACAATTAGAAATTGGTGTTATGGATGCAAAGATCTAAAAAAAATAGGCGGTTTATAAAAAACCAGAACTGAAAACAGACTTCAGATGAGGAAGTTATGATTGTTTGAAAAATGGTTGAAGGTGAATTCAAACGGACATGTGGCAGGTAGAAGATTGACCCATGTGGAAAAAAAGACCACTCTCTTCACAACCTTAATCTTTTAAACTCACGTTTACAATAATGTTTCTTTATGTGACCCACTTTTATAAAATAAGTGGAGTTCAATTTTACAATAATGTTACTTTAAATATTGCATGCAAAAACTAAAAGTCTTTACACTTTTAAGTGAAGACTTATTATTTAATAAAACAACTTTAACCAAGTGAACTAATATTAATAGATATGTAAAAATTGGAAGGATAAAGGGGTGGTGTTTGTTTTACTCCTCTGCCTCGAAGTGTGTGCTTACCCCAAAAGCCTTCATTTTTGGCCTACAAAACACTTCATAAAAACAAAACAAAAAAGTTCCAAAACTAGAATGGCTCGAATTGGGGTTAATAATTCGTTTTGTTTTTCTAGAAAATATATGTTTTCTCATTGTTTATGGTTTACCGAGTTGGCACTGAGCACACTGCAAAGAGCATACGTAGTAAAGAAAATCATTCCCACTATGTTTTTTATTTGTTGGGTTCGCGCGCAATGAATGGAAAAGGGAATACACATCATGAATAGCTGACAAACCGGAAATAAAATAAATATCAAGCTAAAACTAAAAGAATATGAGCAAAAAAATTACAAATGTGTGACTATAACATTATACCTTTGTATCTAGTAAAATGGTTGCATCTTGGGAAAACATAAACCTTTTTCAGTGAAATGAAAAACGTTTTCAATTGAAATCAATGATCCAAACGGAATGGAACACCTATCATAGCCTGTAAAGGTACAAAAATATCATAACCATAAATCCTTTCATGGCCTCGCCAACACCGGTTCAATATCTCAATCATCAATGGAAGCGGAACTTCATAAAAGCTCTAATACCATGTTCGATTACACAAGATATTTCCAAGAGACCAAACACCTTGAGCATCCACTGAAACAAACAAATCACGTAAAAACACACCGATGTTTTTACATGGTTTAAACCCTCGAATAGGGAAAGACTCCACGACCCCATCCAAATAGCTACTTGAGGAAATATTATGCAAAAGAAAAAGAATGTTACAAAGAGGTTCTCATAATCGATCAACTAGCAAATGACCCCCCATGCTCTTTAAATAGAGATCATGGACCAATTGGGTGTTAAGCCACAAATCAATGGCCATTAAAATCAAGGATAATATGAACCATCAGATCACTCTATGTCAAGAACATATCGTTACTATTCGATTACATATATACAAATGCATACTAAATAAACACACTTTACCTAACGGATACATTATAACAAGTTGATATTAACTCACTCCTAAGTGTCTAAATATCTTAACAGAGGGAACAAAATGATCAATTGACCAATATTCTTAAGAAGGAAATACGTATCAAGGTACCTAACAATATCAAGAATAACACATCAACTAAAAGATATGAAAGGCCACAAGAAGAGAAAGGTAGAAGCAAGAAAACAATTCATGCACTTTTTGTTGTCTCTTCTTCATTATCTTCAGGGTTCTTGATTTAGGAGCTTCGAACCATATGGCATCATCAAAGGACATATTTAATTCATTGGATCCATGCACCAACCCTTCCATCTTAATGGGAGATAATAAACTGGTTTTCAATATACGGGAAAGGAACCATTGATTTAGATCATGGGTAATTTCATAATGTACTTTGTGTACCTTATTTGTCCATCAATATTATTTACATGTATCAAATAACCCATTCAAAATCAGGTAAGTGAGTGGAGTTCACACCTGAATCAATAGTCATTACAAAAATGGTCGAGGGGCCAAAGGTTGAAATTGTGAAAGAAGATCACTAGTCCAAGTTGTATGCATTTTCTCATTTTATTCCAAAATCTCCTTCTATTGTACTTCTAACAAATTTTGATGAAGTAAGTAGGTTCTGGCATGAGATATTTGGTCACTTCAACTACTGTTAGTTGCAACAACTTAGAAATTAGAGTATGGTGATAGGTTTTCCAAACCCTAAATTATTTTGATGGTGTATATCAAGGTTGCATTATCAATAAGCAACCAGAAGAAAAACAATGAGAAGGGAAAGGCATGAAGAGCCTCTTGATTTGTTCTTGAGCTTGTTCACAGTTATAGTAAGGGTCCATTTAATCACCCATCCATGAGAATGGCCAAGTATTGTTAAAGAAATGTAACTGCGAAATATATTCTAAATGTATTTGTCTATTATATTATTGTATTCCTCCTTTGGGAGATGTCATTGATGTAATTGATAATGTAAGAGTCATTCAAAGAGTCAATGTAAACCGTAACTGTTAGGTCGGCTTGGAAATAACTAGAAAGGATATTTTATTGTAAAGTGTACAGATCGGCCCAGTTAGGTGAGTTAAAGCCGACCTAATTAGTAAAAGGTCAAATCATTTGTAAAGTATAAATAGGGGATTGAGTTTCTCATTTGTAACACTCATCTCACTCACTCAAGTTCGCATAGGAGAGAGAGAAGTTTGCACAAGTGAAGGAGAGAAGTTGTTTTGTCTTGGGTTTTTATCTTGTACTTGGTGAATTCTATATTGAGAAATTTTTGTCGGGGTTTTCTCCCTTGTGGTTTCCTCGAGAGAAATTTTGTGTTCTTTGTGTTTGTTGTGCTTGTCTTTCTTTCAGTGATTATATTGTTTAATGTTATTATGCTAAACAAAGTGAAAAACTAACAAGTATGTGTTGACCTTCATTAATGATTGGTCAAGATATACCTGGGCATACATTCTCAAGCAAAAATTATATTTTTTAGTGTTTTAGAGACTTCAAATCTCTTGTAAAGAAGAAATCAAGAAAGGGGATCAAGATCCTACATATAGAAAATGGGGAGGATTATGTGAACAAGGATGTCCAACATCTATGTGTTGAAGCAAGTATTGAGTTGCAACATATAGTTCCATATACTCCACAACATAATGGAGTTGTGGGATGGAAGAACAGATCCTTGAAGGAGATGGAAACATGCATGCTACAGTCCAAGTCACATGTTCAAAATCTTTGGGTTGAAGCCATCAACTATACATCCTACAACTAGAACCGAGTTCCCCATAAAGCATTGAATGGATTTACTCCATTTGAAGCTTGGAATGATAAAAAAAATAGAATTCAAGCACTTTAGAGTGTTTGGATCTCATGAATGGGAACACATTCCTTCAAAAGAAATGAGGGCCTTGGATCCAAAAAATTAAGAGTGCATCTCTATAGGATATGCTAAGATTGTTAAGGGGTACAAGCTACTAAATAATTTCACTTAAAAAAAAAAAATTTGAAAGAAGTTTCAAATTTAAAGAGGGTCCCTTGCATGCAGAAGAACCTGCTACAGATCCACCAGTTCTTATTGATGCAGATCTCACTAATGCCTCTTCGATTGGCTCAGGTGAAATTTTAGATTCATATGAAGAAGCAGAAGATACTATGGTGATGAATACATTGTTGCGGATCTGATAACTAGAGAATTTTGGGCATAACAAACTCTTCAATTTATAGGAGATCTAGGTGGTGATCCATCAAATCCATAGAGGACTTGCTCATAGTTACATGATGCTCCACAAGCACTCATTACTACAAATCCTTTTATGCCCATCCATTTGTTGATGTATATGTAACTTCGGAATGTATTTCATCAGTATATTATATGTATATTTATTGTACCCTTATAAGAGATGTGTTATTCCTCTATAAGGAAGTGTCGTCATGTGGATTGACAAGTGTCGCAAGTGTGTGTACTTGCCGATGGGTTATTAGACCACCTTATGGGGTCGGCCCTAATTAATATATAATATAATGTGGATGTACTAAAGTAGACAAGTCGGCCCCAGTAGGTCACTGGGCAAAAAGGTGAGTATAAATAGAGATAGGAGATCTCTATTTTACTCACTCGGAAAAGCATCTATCTCTCTCTCTGAAAAGTGGCGCACTAGTGAGGAGGAGGAGGATCATCTGCTAGGAGACTATCTCTGTATTATTTGGTTGTATTTTGGTTGAGCCATTGCTCTCTCTATCTCTGAGGAAGTTGTGGGGTTTTTCACCTTAGGGTTTTCCCCACGGAAACTCTGTGTCTCTTGTCTCTATGCTTTTGATTCTTGTGATGCTTGTGATGCTTGTCATATTATGATTGTCATGCATTGATATACTGTAGATGTTATTCTCTCAGCAAAGATCCTATAGCATTGTGCTTTAATACTAAAAATTTAACACCATTGTTACATGATCATTGCTAAAGATCTGGAGTCATATGTAGAAGATTTAGGTAATCCACATTGGGAGCTTTCCATGGATGAGGAGAATTAGTCTCTCATGAAGAACAAAACTTAAGAGTTGGTTCCTCTACATCCTAGCAGGAAAATTGTTTTGTGCAAATGGATTTATCGAAAAAAGATTGCAACAAATGGGATTATCCATTAGAGAAATTTTGAGGTCTAAAATGGGCCTCCTAAGGAAAATTATAAAATAATAGTGGAAATAATAAAATAATATTAGCATACCTCATCAAATTTTGGAGGAAAAAAGAAGAAAACTACTTTTTCAACATGGATTTTCAACATATCTCCATATATATTCACTTAAATTTCGAGAAGGAGCACTTGTTGGATGGGGAATTCAATTCCACATCCAACGAGTACCCACACGACATAATTTGATGGACTCCGCTCCCCGAAAAACAAAAAATTCTTGAAAAAATGTGATGATGACATCATCATCACGTTTTTCAGGAATTTCTTATATTTTGGGGAGCATGGTCCATCAAAAGTATGTCATGTGGGTACTCGTTGGATGCAGAATTGAATTCCCTATCCAACGAGTGCTCCTGCTCGAAATTTGAGTGAATATACATGGAGATATGTTGAAAATCCAATTTGAAAATGTAGTTTTTTCACTTTTTCACTTTTTCACCTTTTACCCAAAAATGGTTATTCATCTCCCATGGTTGCATCATCATCTTGAATCCTATTGGTGATTTTTGTTGTACAATATTATTGTTTTGAGACCCATTTTTCACCTCAGAATTTCTTTAATGGACACCTAATCATAAAGGAACCATAATATTTAAAGCCCCACACTCTATAATCAAGATGTCCCCTTTCCTATACTAATTAATCCTTATGACAATCATTGTTAAATTCAAGTCTAGTCATTTTTGGGTGCCTTGTTTTGTTTTAGCAACTTGTTATTTTCATTTTTTATCTTTGTGTTTGTTTCTATTTTGTAATATCCTTGGGAAGATTCGACCAAGATATTAACTCCAATTCAGAAATTTTCACAAACTCACTAGTTATTTCCTTGATAATTTTCTGAGCAGGGAAGGAAGTAAGTGATGGGGACTGAGACTGAATCTGAGGTTGGTGGGATGAAATTTCAGTTCTGTAATTTGTATGGGGAAATGTGCAGCAGCAAATAATAATATCAGAGGGAGAGTCCTAACAACAAAGCACTAGGGTCATTTATGTTTCAAACATCAACCAAGCTAAAGTCTACTCCGAAGCTTCCTGGGCACACCAGCATATGCTTACTAGACTGGGTGGGTACGAGACTGAGTTATTATGGTCAAATAGGTTCAATGGATGTTCTGGACAACAATCAAAAATATTTGAGAAGAGTAGGAATGGTTTGGAATTTTTAGACCCTGCCGGGATGACAGAGCTAGTCAATTTTCAATCTTTACAAACAATGGGTAAATCATTCCAAATTATTAAAGTATGAGCTGATATGGCTTGATGGTGTATTAATGAACTCCTACAACTTACAGAAAGAAGATATGAAATTTAGAATAAATTTGACAGTCATTTTGGTAAAACTAGTCAATAAACAATGCTCAATGAGCTAGTCTTTGATTCCGAGTTAATTATTGACTTTATTTAAATGTAATGCTCTGTTCTAAAATATTATAAGGCTCTGATATAATTTAATTAACAGTAGCAAGTCGAAATACTACTCACTGAACCAATTTTGTATTCATTTAATAGCTCCACCTCAGTACAAGGACTTGTAGACTAGAAAATCCCCTCATAGGGCCATAGAATAACTGGAAGAAGAGATGTAATGACCAAATATCTATTCTAAAAGTGTATTTTGGTATTCAACAGGTCTAAAATAGAGTATGGAGTTGTACTGGGCTTCCTAAGATGCAATGGGCGCATTCACTTAACTGGAACTACACATGTGTGCTCCTTAACACATGAAATCTTGGCTCCAGTGAAAATGGTTGTATCTTAGTCATCTTGGCACCTTTTTTTATGATACAAAAATTGTTTTCTACTGGAAACGGCCCTCCAAATGTAATGGAACAGGTCTCACATCCCAGAAATGATCAAAAGTGCTAAACTCGAAACCTCCATTTCGGCCCTTCAATGTTGTCTCCTCTGAATGTACATGTATGATGATAAATCCTTGTAACCTTGGGTTCTTCTCAGTATTGGATTATATGGACCTACATATCAGATCTCCATGGATTCAAATCTTGAGAGAATATTAGAGAAGAGAAGTAGAATAGAAGAATGGGGCACATCACCCATTGATTAGCTTGGGCACATCATCAAACCTTGAGAAGCTAAAATGCTTCACTCATGAACTCACCATGACAAAAGTTCTGAAATGGAGTTGGAATACTTCTTTTATAGAATTCATGTTGACGGGTTGAGGAAGTTACTTGTCATGGTGACCTGTGAGAATAGGTCACCCATGAGTGGACAAACTTTCCTTCCTTCACTCTCCTTCACTGATGTCACGTCCCCATTTTGACCCTGTGGCATTAAAATTGTAAATGATGTAAATATCGTTATTAAATCATGGTGAGGAGCTCAAGGCCAAGGCCCCACCATTGATTTATCATTTTAAGTATCAGCAATTAAAATTGGTGCATATGGTTCTTGTGCTAGACAGGCACAATGTAAATTAAGACATCATGTAAATATGAATTTTAATGAAATACCCACAACTAGCTATGCAATGCAACAAAGAGATGGGGGCATGATTTTTATAAGGAATAGGGAGGAAAATTATTCAAACCCTTGAGCCAATGGTGTTAATCTATGTGTCAATGAGAAAACACATAAACCACCAACTACCCATTTTGGGTTATGCACCCAATCGTTTAATTCTTCCAAGAGTTGGTTGAGGCAGTTAATGCCTTGGGAATGGAGAGGTATGGAAGCCAATTTCGTGCATGGTCAAGCCATCAACCTAGGAATTCGTATTTTCTGCTTCTTGGTAAATAAAACACCCACGAAATGGTGCCCAAATCCATCTTTCACCCATGGCCTTTTCCCTCTCACGCAGTCTGAGCTAGCTGGGCTTTCCCCATCACGTTTTCCACCATTTTTCTTGCATTTTCCATGCCTGGGAACTCGTTTTTGTTTTGCACAATGACTGGGAGGAAGGGAGCCACAATTTTGGGGTTTATGGAGGCCATTTTTGTCCCTTGAATGCCCATAAGCATTTTTCTGAAAACGATTTGCTCTCCCAAGGTTGTTTTTCCCCTTCTCCCATTTCGTTTTTGGTTTCCCACGATTTTCTAAAATTGGTAGAAACCCCATCTGTGTGCATCTTACTGTAAAAACGTTTCTTCATGCCCAGCACTTATACTTTTGTTGTTATGTGCATCCCTGTTTTGGTTTGAACCTGTGAGCAAGACATCTGGAGTGGTAGTGGACATAATTGGCTTGATAAACCTGGTGAAGGGAGTAACCTCTCAGATCAAGAGGGATTTGGCTACTTTTCTATGCACACCCTGAGAGCACTAGAAAGGAAGGTATGGCTTGAGGGAAAAAACAGTGAAGAGAATACTTCCTTGTGTTAGGTGTGTAGGTATTGTGGGTGCCAAGTTAGATGGATCTTGTAGAGGTATCCATGGCTCTGTGCTTGAGCTCACTGGCTTAGCAATTCTTCCTTTTCCATCTCCTAGCAGCATGATAAACCCAACTGTTGATTGGCTTGGCTGATTTTGGTGTATTCTAGCTATGTGTGAGTCTGTTGTCCCCTTCTTCCTTGTAGAAATCATGCCCAGCTCGGGGGTGGCAGCTGTATCAAGAGATTGATAAGAACAACTGGCCTATGGTTGGGTGGAACACTGCAGATGCATAGCTGGTTGCTCAGGGACTACTTTGTTTCAAGATAAGTACTCTCATGTGCTAATTCTGTATTGTTTTAATTGATGAATGAAATGAATATCTTGAACGTATGATGGATGTGTAATACAATTTAATTTTGCTGTGTTTTCAAATATTTATGCATTTCCATATGTCCATCTTCATTTTATATGAATGTTTGTTTACTAAGTACGAGGCGAGATGTCCGGAATTAGAGTGATGTTCTCTCCCATGCTGGTATGATGGGTGGGTATGTGACAACTGAAATTGGCAAGTGCGCTTTAAGGAGCTTTTCTGGATGTTTCCATTTCTTTTCTAACTATTTTTCTTCATCTTTCCACTTTCTTTACTTTCCTTTTTTCCTGCTTTTGTCTGATTTTGCTAGCTTTTGTCAGTTTCCTTATTGGTTCACCTTGCCAACTTTTCTCCATTAGATTCCTTAGCTTTTTTGAGAATTTGCTACTTAGGCAAGATTGGCCCACTTGACCAATTCGACTTTCCTAGCCCATTCACCAACCACTTGGCACATTTATTAACAATAATCATTTAAATAAAATAGTACAACTCAGAAATAATTTAACTTAGCAATTAATTAATTATTATGGTGCAATGCCTCCAAAAATATCCCCATTAATTTAATGATAACTCCATTACTTTCTTAGATCCTTAGTTTGGGAATTAATATCTTCCGGGAGCCCACCTCATCCATTTAATACCCAAATACAACCTTAGGCATCTTCCATAAGATATTTTCCATACTTGCTCATCAATTAAATAATTATTGCCTAGGTGACTAAGGCCAAAATTATCCCATGGACCATAGCAAAAATCTGGGGATATGTGTAATGTCCCCAGCTTGACCCTATTGCATTAATATTGTAAATGATGTAAATATTGTTATTTAGTCATGGTGAGGAGCTCAAGGCCAAGGCCCCGCCATTGATTTAATGTTCTATGTATCGGCAATTAGAATAGATGCCTATGGTTCTTGTGCGAGATGGGCACAATGTAAATAAGACACCATGTAAATATGCAATTTTAATGAAAACACCCACAACTAGCTATGCAATGCAACAAAGAGATGGGGCATGATTCTACAAGGAATAGGGAGGGAAATTATTCAAACCCTTGAGCCCATGGTGTTAATCCATTTCATTGAGGAAACCCATGAACTCTCAACTACCCATTTGGTCTCATGCACCCAATCACTTAATCCTTCCAAGAATTGGTTGAGACAATAAATGCCTTGGGATGGGAGAGGTATGGCTGTCAATTTTCGTGCATGGGCAATCCATCAACTTGGAAAATCGTGTTTTTGCTTGTGGGGCAAGAAAACCCCCACGAAATTGGCCCAAAAAGCCATTCTTCACCCAGGGCATTCTTCCTCTCACGCAGTCTGAGCCTGTTGGGGTTTTATCCTTCACGTTTTCACCTTTCCCTGCGTTTTTTCCATGCCTGCAAACTCATTTTTTGGTTAGCTCATTGGATGGGAGAAGAGAGCCACGATTTTGGGGGTTAGGGAGGTCGTTTCTTCCCACGAAATGCCCATGAGCATTCTTCTGAAAACGATTATGCTCACCTGGGGTTGAATTCCCATTTTCTCCTTTTTCGTTTTGGTTGCCCACATTTTCTGGAACGGTCAGGAACCCATTGTTTGGAACTTCACTATAGAAGCGTTTTTCTCATGCCCAACACTTATGCTTTTGATAATACATGCACCCATCTCTTAACAGCCTGAGAAACCCAATTGTTGATTGGCTTGGCTGATTTTGATATACCTTTGGCTATGTGAGAGCCTGTTTTCCCATTTTCCTTGTGGAGATCATGCCCAGCTCGGGGGTGGCAGTGGTGCTGAGAGATTGAGGAGCACACTGGCCTACGGTTGGGTGGAACGTTGAAGAAGCGTAGCTAGTTGTTTGGTACTACTTCATTAAGATAAGTATTTTCTTGTGCTATCTTGCAATTGTTTAATTGATGAATATCTTGAATGTGTGATGATTGTGTGTTTCATAAGTTAATTCCGCTGTGATTTCTGATAATTATGCATCCTTATATCTCTGTTATATTATGGGAATGCATAGTGGTCCACGATTTATGGGGATAGATGCCCGGTTTTAGCACAATGACCCTCTCTATCATGGTATGATAGGAGGGGACATTACAATATGACATATTTGGTCTTAGGGAGTAATTTGTTGTTATCTTGTCATCTTAAGCTCTCCTTGTGTGTTCCCCCGGGGGTGCCCATTTTCCCAATTTGTAATTATCTAAGGTACCTTTTTCCCTTCAAAAAATTGGTCTTACTAGTACCGCGAGAAAGCTGGTTTTACTGGTGCGTATCCGGGAAATTTTGACTGGGTACAACTGTCGTGGTTAGTTTGGGTCTGCTTTTAGTAAACTTGGGAGACCTAAAGAGAGGGGACTACCTGGCGTGACACTTTGGGGTTGAGTCCCAAGGTTCCATCGATTCTAGAGATTGTTAGTGTAATAGACCTAAATGGTTATTGCAGTTGTTAATTAATGTTGGTTTACTATTTAGTTATTACTAGGTTAATTACTTATTAATTAATAGTTATCATACGACAATTACTAATAGACATGTACGTTCCTATCAGCCATATTTAAACATGGGTCACTATCTATGTAAATCATCAATTCAAATATAAATAAATATATATTATCAAATATGATAATCATGTAAAGATGAATCCTTACAAGTGGTATCAGAGCTTTTAAGCTCTCGACGCTCACACTCAGCTCCCATCTTCTCGGCTTTTTATCCACATCTCCATTACTCCATTTCCTCACTGCTCACATATCATTTCATTCCTTCCATTCCTCATTCATCCAACCTTCTCTCGTCCTCCTCATCCAGTTCTCTTCATCTCCACCCATCACCCACCACTCCACTGCCTCTCGCACTCCTTTCCAACGCCACTCCCTCACCATTGATGTTACCCAGCGCCCTCCACCCATCGCTTCTGCACTCTTCGCGTCCTCCCTCCAGCACACTCCATCCCTCCACGCTCCATACTCCACCATCCTTCCCTTTTTTTCCATCGATGTTTCCTCCCACACACTAACTGTTCTCTCTCTTTCACATATTCATGCAACCCACCTCTCCACTTGCCTCACGCTCACACTTACTCACCTCCACGCCTGCTTCTACCCTCCCCATCTCTCCATCACGCCCCCACTCACCTTCTCACTCTGTCCAACCCGCCATCACACATTCCTTCCCTTCACGTCACTCCCTTATCCTCCATTCCCCCATGCTCTCCCTGTCAGTCCACGCACACTCCATCCACGCGTCCGCTTGTTCCAACCCTGCGCCATCCATCTGCTCCCTTCCCTTCACGCGGCCTCCCTCCCGTGCTAGCCCTGCACCCACACCCTTCCACGTGGCCTCCCTTCTGCCATCTCCCTTCGCACCCACCTCTCATGCTACTTCCCTCCCCTCCACCGCCTCTCGTGCTACTCCCCCCCCTTACCCAACATCCACTTTCTACATCGTTCTCCACGCCGTTTTTCTCGAATCCTCTGGTCCATACTTCCCCTGCCTTCACGTTGTCCAAAACCCTAATTTTTTATATTTAAAAAATAAATTTATAATATTATTATTATTGTAAAATAATAATAATTATTATACATTTTAAAAAAATCCCTAATCTCATTGGATCCAAATAATATTATTATTTTGAATAATAATAATTATTATACTTACTTGAAAAGAAAAACTATATAAAAACTATATATAGTTTAAATAATAATAATTATTAATCAATTATTATTTTTGAAAAAAAAAAGATTTTTTTTTAAGATTCTTGTAAGCCGGAATAACTATTTTCTCATCATTCAACAAGATCATTATTAGTTCATTTCACAAACCTAAAAGAGATGAAAGAATCGAAGTCAAAGATATAAAAAGGATCGAGGCTAAAGAAATAAAAAGAAACCAACATGAAGAAATAAAAAGTGGCTATGAAGACGTTATCAAATTAGTTGAAGAATTGAAGTTGTCGATAACACAACGTCAAGAAGAAGCTATAGTGACTCCTAAAATACTAGGTCAAGAAGAGCTGGAAACTGCATATACACCCATGACAGAAGGCGATTGAAATCACAATGGAAGGAGCAACTGCGTCTCCCGGGTTTCGAAAAGAAGAACTAGGAACTGTTGCGACTCCTGATTGTTTAAATAGAAAAGAGCCTGAAGTTGCTACTATAACTAGAAAGGAAGGGACTCCCAAGTTCTCAGGTCAAATAGAGTTGGAAAATGCATTTGCACTCACAACAGAAGAAGGGACTATGGACATAAAGGAAGAAGCTATTGCGACTCCCAAGTTCTCAAGTCAAGTAGAGTTGGAAACTGCATATACACTCCCAACAGAAGAAGCAACTACGACTCCCAGTTTCCCAAGTAAAGAGGAGCAAGGTACTATGTCGACCCCTAAATATTCAAGTACGAAATAGTTCGAAGTTGCTACTACAACTAGAAAGGAAGGGAAACCATGCCGACCGCCTCCTTATATCTCTCCTCACAAAAGATATAGGACATTAGACACCAAGAGGGATAAGAAAAGACATCCCAATGTCAAAACTCAAAATGCTATACTTAGTAAAAAATATGCACGTCTTTCGGAAATTTGTTGCGGTTTCTTACAAGGTAGGGAAGTAAGTCGCATTAGTGTGCCAGTAAAAAATCCTATAAAGTTGTCCAGTGGTACTCAAGAACAAACCATAGACCATATTGGGATTTCCAATCAGAGCAAAGTACATGATAAGGAAGACGATGACAAAGATGATGAATCAGAAGCTATAGAAGACAAGGATATGAAAGATCAAGATGATATTGCCAATCATAGTGTCAATATCAATTGTAAAGAAAATGACGATATTGTAGAATTCAATGAAGTCAACAAAGTCAATGTTAAAAACAATTATGAGAGAGTTGAAGTTGTAGAAGAAGATGATGAAAATAAAAGTGTCAAAGATGACCTTCATCACGATATCATAGAAAAACAAAACCTAGAAGAGGTTGCGCCAAATGAAGAGATGAACATTCTACCAATAGTCGCAACTCAAGATGGGAAGGATCCCAAGGAACAACTAAAGACAAGTTCGTCAGACAAGGAAGTAAGTACATTATTAGTAGTTGCCGTTCCATATAAGAAAACCAAATTATAAGATAAAAAAAAACCATCAGATTAGCAGATCTGAAATATGCATCGCTTAGTTATTATGCGTTCATCTACATAATCATAAGGATGATAAAATTTGAATGGAAATATGACCAATTATTCCAAGAACTGCTAAACCGAGGCACAGTTATTCGTGGCAAGAATTCTAGCTGCAACTTGCTCGTAGAAGATTTGTGGTCGAATCTTTTCAGAGCAGGATGACTTGTAATAAACCTAAATGGTTATTACAGTTGTTAATTAATGTTAGTTTACTATTTAGTTATTACTAGGTTAATTACTTATTAATTAATAGTTATCATACGACATGTCTATTCCTAATAGACATGTACGTGCCTATCAGCCATATTTAAACATGGCTTACTATCTTTGTAAATCATCAATTCAAATATAAATAAATATATATTATCAAATATGATAATCATGTAAGGATGAATCCTTACAGTTAGTATTTGCCAACACTTAGATTTCTATATTGTGTGACAACAGTTTGATAGCCCAAAGTGTCAAATATAACATAATATGCCAATTTTTTTTGCTCTTGTTAACCGTTCATTGCAAAATAGTTTTCAAGGACTTATTGATAGCCTCTACTTGTCCATTTGCTTGTGAGTAGTAAGGTGAGGAGTAATTTTGTCGAAATCCAAGCTTAGTAAGGTGAGGAGTATTTTTATCAGAATCCAAGCTTGGTTGGTAATTCCATCATCATTTTATTTTGAAAATGACTATCATTATCTATGCCAATCTCTTTAGGAATACCAAATCTAGTAATGATCTGATTGAATATGAAGTGCATAGTTGTTTCACCATCACAAGTGAATGTAGGCATGGCTTTGGCCCACTTAGTGAAGTAGTCCATGATCACAATAATGTACTTATTACCTTCTACTAATGTCGGGTTATAGGTTGTATAATCCACCCCCACTTTGCGAAAATTCCGACAGTGATAATAGGATAGTGCACACATTTTTCTGGTGAATATTTGACATGGGTGGCACTTCTTCACCGCTTTAACACAATCTTTAAAGATAAAAGGCCAAAAATACCCTGCACGCATAATTTTTTGGGATGTTCCCAACCTTGATAGATGACCACCACATGCTCCATCATGGCAATCATTCAATACCTTCTCGGCTTCTTCATGATTTAGACATCTTATAAGGATCAAGTCAACCCCTCAATGGTACAAGGTGTCACCAATGATAAGATAATGATTTATGTGGTGACGAATGCGCCATCGATACTCACGAGAATTGAGATGGGATCCTCTGAGTCTGGAGGTATACTAAGATATTTCCATACTAGGGGTGATTTGATTCAATGAGGAATACATGTTCATCAGGTAATGATTATTTTTCAATCAGTTCCTCATATTCTCTTGGAAGCTCCGACATTATCTCAGCAAATGCCAAGGACTTTTTCAGCTTAGTTGACATGAATTCTAAGTCAAACTCTTGTAGAATCACAATCCATTTGTTATATTTCCCTTTGATTATGCGTTGGGATGATATATGTTGAAACAGATTGACATCTACAATTATTGTAATTCATATCAGAATGATATAGTTTCAGAGTCTTTGGACAACATGGCATTAGAGGAAATTTCAACTTAAAATGGGCCTTTCAACCCTAATTCAAATTCCATGTCATCATGTATTAGCCAATCGAATTGCTTTAAAATCCAAACACCGTACTGGTCTTAAACAATTTTTTATTATATAATCCCAAAATAATGGATTATTTTAATAATATCATTTCTCTACCCCTACCCTAAATTTTCTTGGATATTGAAATAATCTCTGCCCAGGCTGCCTCAAATTGTCTTGGATACGGAAATGAAATTAATATCCTAACCCATTCTCCACTAATTCTAATAAATGAGTATAACCCATTCTCCACTAATTACTATTACAACTAATATATAATAATATTCTATTATAATTAATGTTTTATAATAAACGTCAAAATTTGGTTCCAATAACTTTTAACCAATATCATAACTAATATACCCATCAATCTTTTAGGTAATATTTGACCAATATATAATAGTAATAGTAATTAATTTTATAACTAATATATAATAATATTATTTTATAATTAATATTTTATAATAACCTCAAAAGTTGGGTACAATAACTTTTAATTAATATCATAACTAATATACCCATGAATCTTTTAGGTAATATTTGATCAATATATAGTATATAATAGTAATAGTAATTAATTTTATAACTAATATATAATAATATTATATCATAATTAATATTTTATAATAACCATCAAAATTTGTGTCCAATAACTTTTAACTAATATCATAACATGAACATGAACAACAAGGGGAGGCAGGAGGGGGAGGGGTGATCTTAAACCCCGATGGAGAACGAATTATTACTTATTCTTGGAACCTCGGAATCGAAACTAATAATGTGGCGGAAGCTCTAGCTTTGTGGCAAGGACTAAATCAAGCTGTCAAGCATGGAATTCAGACCCTTTCGGTGGTTGGGGATTCGAGGATGATCATTCACAGTTTAAATGCTCAGAGCCTGCCCCCCTCCATCCACCTTAGGAAAATTCTCAGAAGAATCCTACTCCTCATCCCTCTTTTCTATGACATCAATTTTTATCATGTCTTGCGTAAAAAAAACGCACAGGCTGATAAAGCCGCAAACGAAGCAATACCCCTTGGTAAAGGGACTCTTAAAATCAATAATGATCAAATCCTGGTTCCAATCCCGTAACATTAAGGGTTCGACTTTTATTTGGGAGCTACTCGCTGGCAGGAACCTCATGACAAGTGGAACGATCTCCAGGCGACGGATGGGAATTCTCTCCGCACGCGACGTGGTTAATCCAAGTGTGATGGCTATTTCATGCCGGGCCACTCCTCCTCTCTCGCATCTGAATGTCCGCTCACCTCCCCTCAGTATGATGTCGTCCTTGTCCTTGCGGATGACGATCGGTACCATTCACAGTACGCTGGTACTGGAGCAGTTACGCAGAAAGATCTCCCATACTAAGGAAATCTCGCATCCTCCTCCCGTCAGGCGTGCGAAGTCAATTTCATATCAGCAAAGAGACTTAAGTGCCTTAACTTCCAAAGGCTTTGGGCTCACAGGGCCTGCGAACTAGGACACGGACATTCGGGGTATTGATTACCTTGCGGCTCCCTCTCTCTGCAATGAGCGAAGGTATTTATGGAATTGTACGGGAACCAGGAACAAGAGCATGAACATGTGGTTAAAAGGGCCCCTTCCCTGCTTCATCTCGAAGGCTCTCCATCCGCATTATGGACAGAGAAATGAACCCAGTACTTCTCAGAAAGCGTTCCTCTGCCCACTCCTGAATTCGAGAGGTGATTCCAAGCTGAAGGTGGTAGACTCTGGTCGGCACAGCTATTGGGAGCCCTCCGCTTCCTGTAGTCTGGTCCCTCAGAAAAGCAATTGGAGCGCGCTTGACAATATGGCTCACTCAGAGGACTCGGCTGCGTCATCCCCAGACCCGCTCCTGGAACTGGAAGCGGACATTAGGACCCTTCGCCAACGTGTACGAAGACAGGGGGAGTTCATGCGACAAATGGATGTGCAGGGAGGGCACCGGCTGGACAGAATGGAGGACGAGATTGGTAGTACGAGAGCAAAGTTTTCAGAAGCTCTTGAAATGTTGGAGACGAGGGTAACCGCTGCCATTGAAAGCATGAATAATAGGCTTGACAAGATGGAAGAAGTTCTAGTGAAGCTGCGAGAAGATGCTGGCAAGACCCACGAAGAAGGCAACCCCTCCTCAAAGGATAAACAATGACACCATCAGTCTATCCTCTAACTCTGCTGTCTTTTGTATGTCTATTCCTCGAAAGTCCTGTTTTTGTTAATACACAGGCATATGCGTTCCTGAAAGTCCTGATTATGTAAAAACACAGGCATCTACTGTTTAAGACAGATCCTATGATAGTTAGTTTACAGACTTTGAAGTTGTAGTTTTGCTTGTGGCTCTGCCACCCCTTTTTAATAGAAAAACTACCCGTTTGTGCCAAAAAAAAAACATGAACATGAACAACATATAGTATATAATAGTAATAACTATTAATATTACAACTAACATATAATAATACTATATTATAATTAATATTTAATAATAACGGTAAAAATTTAAGTCCAATAAATGTTAACTAATATCATAACTAATATACCTATCCATATTTTAGGTAACATGTGACCAATATATAATAGATAATAGTAATTAATATTACAACTAATATATAATAATATTATATTATAAATAATATTTATAATAACCATCAAAAGTTGGGTCCAATAACTTTTAACTAATATATAATATATAATTGATATAATAATAACTAATATACCCATCCATATTTTAGGTAATACATGACCCAATAACTTTTAAGTTGGCATTATGTATTTAATTTTCTTTCCTTATTTTGGGTGAAAACACTACATTGAACTTCGTCCTCATAAATTGATTTTAATATAAAATATATATGTAAGGTAGCTTGATAAAAATGAAATAACCCTGGGCAGCTTCGATAAAAGTGAAATAGTATAAAAAATTGCTTACATGGCTTTTTTTTACCATTTTCCTTAGGAGACCCATTTTTCATTCAAATTGATAGCCACCAACACCATCTTTTCAACATGCTAGTACCTCAATTCGGGACTAACCAAGTTCTTGCTCAAATAGTAAACTAAATGTTCCTGATTTAGTTCATCCTCTTGAACCAAAACCATATCAATAGTTGATTTAGATGTTGTTAAGTAAAATAGGAAATCCTTAGTATAGTCTAGAGGACTCACTAGAGGGGTGGACATTAATGTCGCTTTTAGTGCGTCAAATGACCATTGAGCATGATCATCCCAAATGAAAGGGACCCCTTTCTTCAAAAGGTGCATGAATCCTTTTGTTACTTCGGTGTAGTTAGCAATGAAGCGTAGCAAGAAATTGGCCTTAACTTGGAGGCTCTGTAGTTGAAGAACATTCCACAAGGGAGGCGGCTGAACTATCTCCTCAACCTTAAATGGATCCACCAAAATCCCATGCCTAGACACAATAAAGCCAAGCAAACACCCCAATATGACACCAAATATGAATTTATGAGGATTTAGGCAAATCCTTAGTAGCAACATCTATCGAACACTGCTCTGAGATATTAGGATGATCGACCCTCCTTACGGATCGAGCTATCAAGTCACCCATGTAAGCTTCAACAATGCTTTTGATGTTACGGAATGCATACGACATGGCTTGCTAGAAAGTGGCTCTAACATTCTTTAGATCGAAAGGCATTTTTCCATATGCAAAAGTGCGCCAAGGACATATAAATGCAGTTTTGTGTTGATTTTCATGGCAGATTTGAATATGATTATATCATGAAAACCCATCCATGAATGAGAAAATTTTGTTTCCCACACATTCATCAATAATTAGATTGATAAATGAGGTAAGATAGTTGTCCTTTGGACAAGCTAGGTTCATGTCCTTAAATTCCATACAAACTCTGATATTTCCTTGTTTTTCATCAACGGTACCAAATTGGACACCCGTTCGATTAGGGGTACTGGGTAGATAAAACCTGCATGAAGAGGTTTCTCGACCTCTCCATTAATAACAACAACCTTTCATGGATTAACTGGTCATAGCTTTTGTCGAATGGGTTTGACATTGGGTTACATCTTAATCTCATGTTCAACAATACTTAAGTCAATTTCTAGCATCTCTTTGTAGGACCTCGAAAATATGTTGCGATACTCCTTGAATAGTGTAGTATAGATTTAAACTTCCTTAGGGAAACAATTTGCACCTATGAAGACATTTTCAACGACACTTGGGGTTTTGAAAAATATTAATTGGCATGGTTTTGGATATGTTTGGCATGTTCCCTTTAGCATATATGTCATGTAATGTCAGGGGGCTCCCATACCATTCCATACTTCTACGTCTCATGATCCCGTTTTCATCAATCCTTAGTCCATTCATGGTAGGCAAAAATGATGCACATTGGTGCATGTCCCTCCAGGGTCTCTCTATTACAGACATGGCTTCTAAAATAACTTCATCTAAAGGTAGAACCATATGTAGGAGGTCTTGATTGGGTGAGGATTTGATGGCCCAGATGGGCATAGTGTATTGATTGCTTTCCTGAACAGATGTAGAATCACAATCATTGTTTTTTTTTTATTGAACCGCTTGATAAGATATCTTGGTTGCATACAAAGCCATTGGTTCCCTTCTATACCTAGTCTCATGTGATATAACAAAGGAATCTGGTACTATTGATGGATCTTCAAAATAAGAGGTTCTAAAATTACATATCCTCACCGTGGAATTAGTAGCAATTGATGAGATCGTGTGTATTGGGGCAATCTTTTCATGTGGGTTGGGTGGGGGGAGATTGAAAGTTCCCATGAGGGTAGGGTACATTCCCATTCCAACGTTTTCACAAGCTCTCATGGAATGGCCAACTAACAGGACATTAGGTCCTATTGTGGAAATGGATTCTACTCTATAATAAGATGGTTGGTCTATAGTAATGATCTTCCCTTCATGAGGGAATCAAATTACATGGGAGATTGAAGACACTATTTCCATCATGGCATAAGTACAACTGTTCCCTAAGAGGAGGTTGTAATTCAATGGAGCAACAATGACCTTCACCTCTACAGCTACAGTCCCCCCCTATCTCTATGCGGAGAGCAGCGATGATCCCATGAGGCTTGAACAAGGGGCCATCAAATGCTTTTAACATCGGCAATGAAGGTACTTGTTGTCACATCCATAGTAGCAGGGCTACCATGATGCAGATCAGGCTTGTTAGAGGCATGAGCCAATCCTTCGGTTGAGTTGAGAACATTCTTCTTCCAGTGGTGGATCATTCTTAGAGCCTTCAAAGAAGTCTAGCAGTATCCCATCTCATGACTTGGCCTTGCAGGAGCCCATTGAGATTACTTGTTGTAGCTATGGTTCACTTAGTAGAGTAGGAAACTGATATGTTTTCCCTTGTCCATGAGCATTCAAAGGTGGTCTTCATGCTTATATTCAAAGGCCGATATATGGCTGAGTAGGTATACATGTGTACTTGGGTATTATTATTTGTCTATCTTGCTCATATTATTGGCTTTAGCTTGACATGGTGACTGACATTGGTGATTATATGTTGTTGGATGCTATTATGAACTTGTTACTTGGAGTAAATGTATGATATTGAATGTTAAGACCTTTTCATATGCTCACTGGTTGCTTAGCTTATACAAACTTATCCTTGCCTTTGCTATGAGTGGCATCACCTTTTTCACTTCTTCCATTCACCCGCCTCTTCTAGTTTTGATTTTGACCCTTGACTTGGACCCGGACTTGTGAGATTGAAGACACTTCCCCCCACTTATACCTCTATGTTGGATAGACTCCATGTTTACCTTGTGTCTCGACTTTGGAGTGTGTGTCCCTTCTCGTCTGCTTTTATGATGCCTCGTGGATTGGATGTGTGGCCAGTGTCCCCGGGTTGTCTTCCTTTAGTTCTCAAACCAAATACTCCCCAAAAATGCATCGAAACAAATAAATGCTATATCTAAAGGATGCAAGGCCAACTGTGATTAGTTGTGTTTTTAAACACTAGGCCTAAATGAAATTAAAGAAAATCTTCTGTAGCTAGTCAATGACCAAGGGATGAGCACTCATCCTTTGTATGATGTAAGGCCATTTTCCCCTACAGGGAAACATGGTGGTCACTACATCGCACCTATGGATGGTGGTGGGCAATGCAGGTAAGATTGAGTCATTATCTAGGGTCCACAAGGCTATCTAGGGTAGTTTCCCTTGGAGGTTGGCTAGTGAAAAGAAATCAGATGTTAAATGTGAAATGTTTCAAAAATCTATGCTAAATAAATGCTATAAAGGATGCTTGTCGAGAGTCTACTGGAGACCTTCTAAGCACTCTACCCATGTGTGAGGCATCGCCATTCCCTAGTGTTTTCTATTCTACATATGTCTGAGTGGCTTCCCTTTTCCATTCTCTCCGAGAGATCAGTGTCAAGGTTTACCAAGTCAAATCCCCTTGTCCTAGACTTGTTTGATTCACCTCACCCATCATAGCAACCTGGTTAAGTTTGTAAGTGAACATGTTTAAAGTGCTTCATGAGAGATCATGTATCTTACTCTTGTACAAGTTATCTTACTTTATTGGTTGATTGATCTGTCACCGTTGTTATGCTACTTATGTTTTAAGTTGGCTAGTAATATGAATAAGACAACATCACTTACCTCGCGTACATGCAACTCAGTTTGTGTTTCTAGCAAGGGAAAACAAGTGATAAGCAGAGTTCTGGCATTACTATCAACAAATTATCCATTTAAAAGTGACTGTGGCTACTCTGGGGAATCAATTTGGCTAATTTTTGACTAAGGAATGGTTTGGGATGGCTTATTTTGACGTATTGTGGCTCCATGGATCATATTGCATGTTTGTACCTTAGTGAAAGATTGATTTTCATGGGTTTTTTACTATTAGACCTTGTACCTTGGTATAATGATGTATTATGCCCCTATGTGGCTAAGTTGTGGCCCCTAGGTGACCCTTTTTAATGTAATATCATGTAATATTTTATATTTGGGCGTTATGAGACAGCTCACCCCTGTTATGATTAGTGATCCATGTATTATTTAAAATGTCAATCTCCACCGTTGATGATCTTTATATTTCAAGCGTTGGATTGAGTTTTTCACTGTTGGACCTTGTACCTTGGTATAATGATGTATTATGCCTCTAGGTGGCTAAGTTGTGGCCCCTAGGTGACCCCTTTTAATGTAATGTCATGTAATATATTATATTTGGGCGTTATGAGGCAACTCACTCCCCTTATGATTAGTGATCCATGTATTATTTAAAATTTAAATCTCCACTGTTGATGATATTTATATATCAACCATTGGATCGAGTTAGTTAGAAAGTGGACATCACTCCCTCCCTATTTAAGAGTGATGCCCCTCCAATGTAAAGGACTTTTGGCTCTTGAAGAACTGAATAAAGAGATTTTTGCAGAGATTCTTGGCACTTCTATGTGGAATTGTTCTTGCACTTGATTGAAAAGTTTATTCCTCTTAGCATTGAGGTATTTTCTTGTTGTTTCAAATATCTTTTGGACGAGATAATGTTTGCATGCATGAGGGTGACTTCACTTGGGCGTTTTGTGGGATTCCCAAACTCGTTTCACTTAAAGACGTGATATAATCAGGGGGTTTTCAATAACATCATTTGATCTTTGATATGATCTCTATTTATTTTGCATCTATAGTTTCTTTTCATTGTCATTCAAATCTCACCTTGATACTTTGATTCTCGAAGAAGAGGGGTGCACTAGCTCAATTGGAGAAATCATTTTTCACTTGGAGCTTCATCAAAATCACTTCAAATTGATCAAGATGGAAAAGATCATCATTTTGCTTGGCATCCCCCAAGGTTTTCCGGGTAAGATCTACTCTTTTCTCTTTGTTTACGTTTCTAATGTCCCCCAAGGTTTTTCGGGTAAGATCTACTCTTTTCTCTTTGTTTACGTTTCTATTCCATTGGTCACACACAATAAAATCTTAAAACCCTTGTTAATAAAACTAAAAATTAAAAATTTATTTTGCAAATTCGCATTTCAGTGTAGAGGAAGGCCGGAAATTTCTTTGGGGCATTGCGTATTGCTTGTTGGGCATGGTATTTATTTTTACCCTAGCCATATTTATCCTAGCTGTAATCTCTCAAACTCCCCATGAACTGGATATACCTCGCCGTTTTTTTATTTGCAAATTCGTGGGTCAAAATTGCATTTTAAAGGGGCCATTTCATGGTTGTATATTTTTTGTTTCCCCTCCGGACGTCGCTACTGGAACTTCAGGGGTTTAATAGGCTCATATCGATTGATTTTGAGCCATGAGTTTTATAAAAACAGCGTAAATTTTGTGACTGCGTTAACCCTAGGCGTCACTTACAAACCAGTCTTCACGATTTTAGTAGAAAACAATTTTATTTTATATCATGGAGTGTCGAATCTAAAACAAAGAGGCCGAATTTGCCCGGCGCTCACTTGGGTGGGCTCGCTTCCGTTTGCCGGCGGACTCGTTTCTTTGGGCACACATGTGCCGGGCTCCCAAGCCGAGCTCAAAACGTTAAGCCGTGACCGATTCTTGTTCTTGTCCGCCATTGCCTTGTCTTTTTACCAAGCTCTCACTTGGGTGGGCACGCCTCTGTTTGCCGGTGGACTCGTTTCTTTGGGCACACATGTGCCAGGCTCCCAAGGCGAGCTCAAAACGTTAAGCCGTGACCAATGCTTGTTCTTGTCCACCGTTGCCTTGTCTTGTTTCCGTGCGCTCACTTGGGCGGGCACGCCTCCGTTTGCCGGCGGACTCGTTTCCTTGGGCGCACATGTGCGGGGCTCCCAAGGTGAGCTCAAATATTTCATTAAAGATCAATCTGCCTTAGTGTTTGAGGAGAGCATCATGGTCTTAATAAGTCTCAGGGTATTACGAACCTTCTTTGTTTTTATTTTGTGAGCTATAACAAACAAAAACGGTTAAATCTTTCATCCTATCTCAAATTCAATCATCCCTGGATTGATTTGATCCACTGGTCTAAAGTTTACTTCTTTGAGTCCTTGGTATCATTTTGTTTGAAATGTCAAAAGTATATCCTCCTAAGCTATTGACTCCATTAGCCCAAATCAAGCACCGATCTCATTAAAGTTAAAGTTGCCCTTAAAATATTAAAGTCCTCATTACATGAAATGTGTTTTACCTTGCTCATTTTAAACACATTATCATAAATAACAAGGCTTTGAAACTAGGGTGTGTTTAAATCTTTATTATCTTTTATCCTAGTATTCATTTTCCTATATTCATTTACCTTGACCTCTTGATCTAGGTTTTATTAGCAAGATACCTCACGTATTCTATTGTCATAGTTTGATTTGGTGTCTTGTCTTTACAATTTTCCTACAACGATTGATCAGGGTCTCCCCCTTAGCCCACTCTCAGTGAGGCTTAAAGCAAAGAGTCTCTCATTCGCTGTGACAACCGCATATTATTTGGTGAGCGTGGTACTCTAGGGTCACTTCTTTCGCTGCCCGTCCCCTTTACCATCCTGGATAGGATCCCATCTCGGGGCAGCTACAAGCCAAGTGATAAGAGTACTATCTCAAGTGATCCTATAGCTTGCCAAAAAGACAAGGACAATACGCAAGTAGAATGTCATGTACCCTAAATTTCGTAAAATTTAAAACTTTTCTAAGTGCCTAAAATGCCACTAAAATATATGCGAAAATATAAAGTGTGGGTTTACTTTCTTAAATTATTGCTTACAAATAAAAACTTTGCAATGTTTATTACTGTTTATAGATTTCATTATAATGATCAAGGAAAAGATCCCTCAATGAAATTCATGTATATTAATTACTATCTCCCGTCATTTTTGCATGAATAGATAGATGTTTTACTTTTAACTAAAATCAATGCTTAACTTAAGATGTCAACCATTTCTTAAATCTTGCGGGAAACACAAACTTCATTATGTCTTAATATACATCCTTTAAGAAACATATACTTCTTTCAATAAAACAATCTCAATAGTAACAACACAATCATAATCATAAGAGAAGCATTATATCAACAACCAACCTTCTATATGAATCGTATACATCAAAGTAATCATAAACATTTTTAAGGACAGAAACAAGTACTCATACATAAGACACATTGAGAAACACCATAAGAAAACATAGGAGACCAAGAGTAACGTGGTTCACCCATACACGGGCTAGTCCACAAACGTGTGTACATATTTTATTATAATTATCGAAACAAGTGAAGTATTACAAAATGGCAAACTCAGTTGTTTGCAAAATTCTATCATTCTTGATGCTTCTCTCCTAGAGAGCATTTTCTCTTCCAAGATATTTGAAGCTAAACTATGGTTCTAAAATCTAATACATTAAAATCAATACTTTAAAAAATCAAACTTTTTTACCAAGAGAATTCTCTAATTTAATATACTCATAAATCTTATGATACCAAAATTTATCCTATGTATATAACCCAACATACCATCTTAGTAAAGTCATCTATTCTATCATCCATAAATAGTTCCACTATTATTCATGTAATATCATCCAAGCATAAGTTCATATTCCAGTGTATAACAATAACAAAATACATTGTACTCCTTTTAAAAATTCATAAAGTCATATATAATCATTATGACAAGGAGAATCTTATTCATAGAGACCTTTTTCTATTATACGTGTATATATAACCTTATTATAAAGCCCCCCCTTGATCTAAACATAAAAATTTATAAGATAAAATAATTATAATTTTCACTAGGCTTTCAACCTAAAAACTCTATATAAAGTCTAGAGGTATTTATCTATAAGAAACTCCATTCCTAAATTTCACAACCTCTATCTTCGAATGCATCTACAAGGAGAATCTTATTCATAGAGACCTTTTTCTATTATACGTGTATATATAACCTTATTATAAAGCCCCCCCCTTGATCTAAACATAAAAATTTATAAGATAAAATAATTATAATTTTCACTAGGCTTTCAACCTAAAAACTCTATATAAAGTCTAGAGGTATTTATCTATAAGAAACTCCATTCCTAAATTTCACAACCTCTATCTTCGAATGCATCTCATAACCTTAAGATAAAATTCGTAAGGTGCTTTACCATTTATGAAAAGAATTTATAAGATATAAAGTCAAATGTCGAGTAATACATACTCTTGATTTCACTAGGTCTTGATTATAGAGTAACAATTCCTTAGTTTGGCTCAACCACATAACCTCGCTTCTTTGCAAAGCTCTGAAAGGATTCAAAACAACGAAAGTAAAGCGTCCAACAAGGTTTCACTTAATCTACGGGATAATAAGAGCATGGGGACTTCGTTATCGAGCTAAATGTGAAAGCCTACTGTAACGAAATAGATACACAAAAGATTCAGAGATCAAGCATTAAATATATAATTACTTTTCTGTCATACTCGGAGATGTTAAATTCACAGCTATCAGTTTTGTAAAACAGTCCTAAACTTACTTACGTCAAATGCATAAATTTTAAAACCAAGGTTCTATCAATCCTGGATGCAATAATCGCCTAAAGCCCAGAAGTGATGGTGCACATCTTCCTTGAGATCAGACTTCTTTAAGAAGGTGCCCCTCCCAAAACTACAGAGTATCAAATTATCTAAGGAAAAAATAATAGTCAACAAAGAGCTGAGATCCCATCACCTCACATGCAGTGATTTAAACTAAGAGTAACGATCCTCTATGATAGAGATTGCTTAAACAATTTCGACAGATGAAATGCATAGATTCAAACTGATAAATAGCAATACTCTATTGCTGAGATCGCTTCTATGCTTTTTCCATTGTTTAAAATGCATAGATTCAAACTGATATCAGCAATACCCTATTACTGCGATCTCTTCTACTCTTTTTCAATAGATAACATGCATAGATTCAAACTGATAATAGCAATACTCTATATGATTTTGCAACAATCTATCAATACATGACATAAATTTTATCGATAAACACATAGATTCAATATCCATGCTTTAATTTCTCTATAGTAATCACGTTGGCAGACTAATTATAAAGCTTAATATACAGATCAATCACTATTACGTTAACAGCAACTATAACCCTATTATAGGCAATTAATAAATGAGCAAAAATAGATTTGAACTCTACAGTAATAGCGTTAGTGGCACAAATATAAAAACCTAATATAGGAATCTATCACCACTACGATAAGAGCAACTATAACCCTATCACAAACATCAATGCAGGGAGGAATTTTGAATTGCGTCAATCTTCTCTACAGGGAGAGATCGCTTAGCTTCTTTAACACTTTCCATGAAATAAAATGCGGGATAACATAACTTACACAGAGATCGCCCTTTCCGTTATCGTTGCAGAAGTTGAACTCTCGGTTATATGACAGAGTTTCTCCCCTCCCAGCTACCGTAGAGATGGATCCTTCTCCCGAAATGGAGACCCCCCATTCACTTTTGGTTCTCTCCCTAAATAACAATTCGGGATCCAACACTCAGTGGTAGTCACGGTCTCAACTACCAAATTCAACAAGTGCCAAGTGGCAATTCCTCCATATGGCATGTACAAATGGAAACTCTAGAGAGCAACCAACATTTCTATTCAAGAACGGCTTTCTCTAACTCTCCTTGAGTTCGGCGATAGTGGGAAGTAGTGGTCAAGATAATGTATTAAGTTAGTGGCAGATAGATAGGGATTCCAACCGTGGGGATGGGAACCACAAGCTAGATGGTAGCATTAGTTAGTTCACGTTCAAATTTGGAGGGGATAGTATTATTAAAACAATTCTCCTTAATAAAGTCACTCGTCCAACTTATTAAGATAGTGGCTTCCCAAACTATGTATATATATAAACCAACCTTTGTATATATTTAAACTCTCCAATTATGTTTATAACATATTTTAATTATAACATAAACTTCCTCTTTTTATCCCCAATTTTAACACTTCTAGATTATAAGCATGTGAAAATGCTTTATAGAGGTAACTTTATAGAGATGTCTTCTTTTTATCCCCATCCTATTTAATATTAATTAATTAGGAAAACTCCTATTTGAAATCTTTGAATTAATACGCAAGGACACCTTTCGTCAAATGTGAAGTAATTCCTATATATATATTTATATATAAATAAATATAAATAGCTACATGCATTTACGGGTAGTGTTTCCCCAACTTTTTTGTCTTTCATATACGTATAGTATATATGTATAGTATGACATATATAGTATAATTAAGGATAGTAATAGCTTAAATTAATAAGTTAAGCTTCTTTTCGCTTAGGAAATCATTGCATTCTCCTATCAAAATCAGTAGTGATTAACGTGCTTAGGATAATCACTTTGAAAATGTAGCGTCGTATCAACGCGTAGGAAGAAATGTCGCCTATTCCTTTTGTAATGAAAGGATAATTTCCTCAACTTAGGATGTAGTACGAAAGTCTCAAGTTAATGAGCATAGTCCTAGCCATAATAATTATGTGCTAGAGACTCCTAGCCATCATCAATTTAAATTCTTTAAGTCTTCCAATGACCTTACCTTCCCTCAATGGTTCAGTCGTCGTTGTTTTAGTTGCGTCGTTGTCCTTTGTCTTTTACATTTTTTATTTACAACATAAGTAACTAAATATCAATGTTTTCAAGGTCCACTGGTGGGGCCTTGGCCTTGAGCTCCTCACCAGGCCTCTTACATAGTTTACAATAACAATTACAAGAATATTTAACAATAAGGGTCGGATATTAGGGATGTTACATACTCCACCCCTTAAAGATAACACCGTCCTCGGTGTTCAACGGTTTGTCTTTTGCATCCATTCTCCGTCTTTCGCTTACTTTTGTTCTCTTGCTTTGGTAGTCTGTATATCCTTGTGATTTTCCGCAAGATTTTATCACTTATATACTGCACATAACACGGATCATAGAAGATCTTCTAACGTTCTTTAGTATAACATGAGTATACAAAATTTTTGAAATAGTAAACGTTCATCATTATTCCTCATCCTTGAGGAAGTATTTTTCTTATTACAACATGCATAGCATTCCCACATAAATACTTTTCATAGTCTAGTTAAAAGACAATCATTATCATTTACTCATATCATAAAACAATTCTTTTAACTGAACTTTGTAATCACCAAGCCTCTTTGTACTTCTGCAATCATGTAGACTTGCATACAAAACTCTTATCTATTTCCTGCAATCATGAAGACTTGCATACATACATGAGCCTTCTGCAAACTCAGCAGGAATACCATCTGCATACTTTCCGCAGGAACATGACAGTCTTACTCTGCAACTCAAAACATAGCTTCCCCTCATCGAATCTTCTTGTGGGCTCCGTTCTAACACCACAAGGAAAAAGTTAAGTCTCCTCAGAGAACCTCTTGTGTGCTCCATTCTAACAACACAAGGAAAATTGTGAGCATCCTGCTCAATTCGATGGATATAAAGATTGCCTAGGTCTTTTGGGTCAGTATAACATTCAACGAGCTTCCTGCTCTGTTCCACTTCTATGGGGAACATGACCACAATTTAGGGAAGTTGCACCCTGCAACGGCTAGTAAATGAGTTCATGATGCAGCCTCAGCTTGAGTCTAGGAAATATTCTTTTCCCTTCAAACCTTCTCATTTGAGTCCATGAATTTTACTTAGTAACAACCATTTAGTATTTCTTGCATGCCACATGCGACATAATAGCAACAAAATATTTAACAAATATATTCCCTGTTTACTATCATAATACAGAATTCGTTACATTCACATGTACGAAAATTATTTCCACTAAATATTCCACGATAATCATGTGAGTACCTACATCTTTCTTCTAGCAAAGAAAAATTTCGACAAGGATAACATACCTCCTTCAAATGTTGAGATACTTATCTTTACTCCCTTGAACCTGGATGACATTAACTCCTCGTCCATTCAAATCCCATGCATCCAGAAACAAAAGAACAATTTGATTAGTCAATTTTCATACATATTTATTTCATGTTGAGCCCATCAGGCCCAAGTGTTGTAACCTACAGCTCTGATACCATTTGTCACGTACCCTAAATTTCGTAAAATTTAAAACTTTTCTAAGTGCCTAAAATTCCACTAAAATATATGCGGAAATATAAAGTGTGGGTTTACTTTCTTAAATTATTGCTTACAAATAAAAACTTTGCAATGTTTATTACTGTTTATAAATGTCATTATAATGATCAAGGAAAAGATCCCTCAATGAAATTCATGTATATTAAGTACTATCTCCCGTCATTTCTGCATGAATAGATAGATGTTTTACTTTTAACTAAAATCAATGCTTAACTTAAGATGTCAACCATTTCTTAAATCTTGCGGGAAACGAATCGTATACATCAAAGTAATCATAAACATTTTTAAGGACAGAAACAAGTACGCATACATAAGACACATTGAGAAACACCATAAGAAAACATAGGAGACCAAGAGTAACGTGGTTCACCCGTACACAGGCTAGTCCACAAACGTGTGTGCATATTTTATTATAATTATCGAAACAAGTGAAGTATTACAAAATAGAAAACTCAATTGTTTGCAAAATTCTATCATTCTTGATGCTTCTCTCCTAGAGAGCATTTTCTCTTCCAAGATATTTGAAGCTAAACTATGGTTCTAAAATCTAATACATTAAAATCAATACTTTAAAAAATCAAACTTTTTTACCAAGAGAATTCTCTAATTTAATATACTCATAAATCTTATGATACCAAAATTTATCCTATGTATATAACCCAATATACCATCTTAGTAAAGTCATCTATTCTATCATCCATAAATAGTTCCACTATTATTCATGTAATATCATCCAAGCATAAGTTCATATTCCAGTGTATAACAATAACAAAATACATTGTACTCCTTTTAAAAATTCATGAAGTCATACATAATCATTATGACAAGGAGAATCTTATTCATAGAGACCTTTTTCTATTATACGTGTATATATAACCTTATTATAAAGCCCCCCCTTGATCTAAACATAAAAATTTATAAGATAAAATAATTATAATTTTCACTAGGCTTTCAACCTAAAAACTCTATATAAATTCTAGAGGTATTTATCTATAAGAAACTCCATTCCTAAATTTCACAACCTCTATCTTCGAATGCATCTCATAACCCTAAGATAAAAGTAGTAAGGTGCTTTATCATTTATGAAAAGAATTTATAAGATATAAAGTCAAATGTTGAGTAATACATACTCTTGATTTCACTAGGTCTTGATTATAGAGTAACAATTCCTTAGTTTGGCTCAACCACATAACCTCGCTTCTTTGAAGAGCTCTGAAAGGATTCAGAACAACGAAAGTAAAGCGTCCAACAAGGTTTCACTTAATCTACAGGATAATAAGAGCATGGGGACTTCGTTACCGAGCTAAATGTGAAATCCTACTGTAACGAAATAGATACACAAAAGATTCAGAGATCAAGCATTAAATATATAATTACTTTTCTGTCTTACGCGGAGATGTTAAATTCACAGCTCTCAGTTTTGTAAAACATTCCTAAACTTACTTACGTCAAATGCATAAATTTTAAAACCAAGGTTCTATCAATCCTAGATGCAATAATCGCCTAAAGCCCAGAAGTGATGGTGCACATCTTCCTTGAGATCAGACTTCTTTAAGAAGGTGCCCCTCCCAAAACTGCAGAGTATCAAATTATCTAAGGAAAAATAATAGTCAACAAAGAGCTGAGATCCCATCACCTCACATGCAGTGATTTAAACTAAGAGTAACGATCCTCTATGACAGAGATTGCTTAAACAATTTCAACAGATGAAATGCATAGATTCAAACTGATAAATAGCGATACTCTATTGCTGTGATCGCTTCTATGCTTTTTCCATTGTTTAAAATGCATAGATTCAAACTGATATCAGCAATACCCTATTACTGCGATCTCTTCTACTCTTTTTCAATAGATAACATGCATAGATTCAAACTGATAATAGCAATACTCTATATGATTTTGCAACAATCTATCAATACATGACATAAATTTTATCGATAAACACATAGATTCAATATCCATGCTTTAATTTCTCTATAGTAATCACGTTGGCAGACTAATTATAAAGCTTAATATACAGATCAATCACTATTACGTTAACAGCAACTATAACCCTATTATAGGCAATTAATAAATGAGCAAAAATAGATTTGAACTCTACAGTAATAGCGTTAGTGGCACAAATATAAAAACCTAATATAGGAATCTATCACCACTACGATAAGAGCAACTATAACCCTATCACAAACATCAATGCAGGGAGGAATTTTGAATTGCGTCAATCTTCTCTACAGGGAGAGATCGCTTAGCTTCTTTAACACTTTCCATGAAATAAAATGCGGGATAACATAACTTACACAGAGATCGCCCTTTCCGTTATCGTTGCAGAAGTTGAACTCTCGGTTATATGACAGAGTTTCTCCCCTCCCAGCTACCGTAGAGATGGATCCTTCTCCCGAAATGGAGACCCCCCATTCACTTTTGGTTCTCTCCCTAAATAACAATTCGGGATCCAACACTCAGTGGTAGTCACGGTCTCAACTACCAAATTCAACAAGTGCCAAGTGGCAATTCCTCCATATGGCATGTACAAATGGAAACTCTAGAGAGCAACCAACATTTCTATTCAAGAACGGCTTTCTCTAACTCTCCTTGAGTTCGGCGATAGTGGGAAGTAGTGGTCAAGATAATGTATTAAGTTAGTGGAAGATAGATAGGGATTCCAACCATGGAGATGGGAACCGCCAGCTAGATGGTAGCTTTAGTTAGTTCACGTTCAAATTTTGAGGGGATAGTATTATTAAAACAATTCTCCTTAATAAAGTCACTTGTCCAACTTATTAAGATAGTGGCTTCCCAAACTATGTATATATATATATATATATAAACCAACCTCTGTATATATTTAAACTCTCCAATTATGTTTATAACATATTTTAATTATAACATAAACTTCCTCTTTTTATCCCCAATTTTAACACTTCTAGATTATAAGCATGTGAAAATGCTTTATAGAGGTAACTTTATAGATATGTCTTCTTTTTATCCCCATCCTATTTAATATTAATTAATTAGGAAAAATCCTATTTGAAATCTTTGAATTAACATGCAAGGACACCTTTCGTCAAATGTGAAGTAATTCCTATATATATATTTATATATAAATAAATATAAATAGCTACATGCATTTACGGGTAGTGTTTCCCCAACTTTTTTGTCTTTCATATACGTATAGTATATATGTATAGTATGACATATATAGTATAATTAAGGATACTAATAGCTTAAATTAATAAGTTAAGCTTCTTTCCGCTTAGGAAATCATTGCGTTCTCCTATCAAAATGATTAGTGATTAACGTGCTTAGGATAATCACTTTGAAAATGTAGCGTCGTGTCAACGCATAGGAAGAAATGTCGTCTATTCCTTTTGTAATGAAAGGATAATTTCCTCAACTTAGGATGTAGTATGAAAGTCTCAAGTTAATGAGCATAGGCCTAGCCATAATAATTATGTGCTAGAGACTCCTAGCCATCATCAATTTAAATTCTTTAAGTCTTCCAATGACCTTACCTTCCCTCAATGGTTCAGTCGTCGTTGTTTTAGTTGCGTCGTTGTCCTTTGTCTTTTACATTTTTGATTTACAACATAAGTAACTAAATATCAATGTTTTCAAGGTCCACTGGTGGGGCCTTGGCCTTGAGCTCCTCACCAGGCCTCTTACATAGTTTACAATAACAATTACAAGAATATTTAACAATAAGGGTCGGATATTAGGGATGTTACATAGAAGCCCCTTCATTTACCATGGTCCTAAAAATATTGACCCTCTGGTCGACACTTATATCTAGAAAGTGGTAGAGTGAGGAAGGTGGGGCTTACAGTTGTCAAAGTCAAATGTTGTCAATTGAGAGTCTAGGGGACCTATAGCTCTAATTGCCGACAATAAAGTCTTTTCCTATGTGGGGTAGCTTTGAAGTACCTTTAATGTAGACATCGCACAGGGTACTTGTGTTAGACCCTTGACGATGCTATAGCTTTGTGTGGTTTGCATGTTAGGATTGCACAAGGACCACTTTAGCACACTTTTTAGTATGCGAGGCATTGTGTCATTTGTTGGATTTTCTATGTCCAGAGGGTTTGGCAATTTGGAAGTTGAAACTTCTTTAACCTCTCACTCACACATATAAATGTTTGCATTTGATGTATTTCCCCCTTGAGAAGAGGCTCCCTGATTACCCCCTTGCGAAGGTGCAGGGTTGATCTAGGCTCCAACAACCACTTGCTGATGCCAAGGAGGAAATGGGTTGCAAAGAATAGTAGGCTGCGCGCCAACAGTTTTTGGGTGGCCTCCAATTTGGGGCAAAGGTAAGTGAGATGGTCTTCGCCACAAAGCTTGCAAGGAAACTTAAGCTTCTTCTTTCCTTTTTACCCTCTCTAGCATTATTGTTGTTAGCGTTGTTGCTCCCATTTCCATTCCTTTTGTTTTTACCCTTCTTTTTCCCTCTGGACTGTCGGTTCCCTTTCTGATTTGTTGCTTGCACTGACAGGATTCAGGACATCAAAGGGTGGGGTAGGTTTTGTTAGAGCATAATAACTCTCTCCATAGCTTCATTCTCCTACCTAGGGACTTAGGATATGATCTCATGAGTCTACTGGGCTAAATCCCATTCAATTTGGCCCTATGAGTCAACTTGGAGCTTCCTATTAAGCTCTGGGGTCCTAAAACATCCTTATTTCCTTTTTTTGAACTCCTGAATTCTATTTTGGCATATGAGGGTGAATTCCTTCAATTAAGGCTTATTTTCCTTGATTTTAGGGTCCCACATTGCAAGTTAGAGTTGTGGAGAGAATGTGGGGAGTTTACTCCATTGTTTAAAGACTCCATGCACCTCTTCTTTAGCTATTATGAGACAATAGTGCCCTCCTTGAGTGTTTTTAGGGATGTGCACCTCATGCACGTGCCTTCAGTTGCTAGTTTGAGCATTTGTCAGTGCATTGGTATTTAAGGACATTTGTCTCATTTGAGTCATTACCTAAGCAGTTGTGGCATTCTCTACAAAACCAATCACACCATCGACGTGTGGCCCTAGTTGAATTCATGTTGGGTCAATGTCTTCCCTGGGACCCGTTGGAAAAATCTCTTCTAACATCCATGATTGAGAATATACCAGGTCCAATTGTTGGGCCTTGATAATTTCCTGTTTTTCTGTCATGACCCTTGACAATGCTACGTCTTTTGCAATATAAGGTTGCAAAGATTTAATGAGCCAGTCTACTAGGAATTTATCAGGAATTTGAGCTTTTATCAAACTACGACACCTACGCCACTCATAAATGTGGTCAGAGATATGTGTGGACTTATCCTATCAAAAAGACATTAGCAATTCAATTCTTGTTTCATAATGGATAGGTAGCTTGAAGTGGTTTAAGAATATCATAGCTAAGGCATCAAAATTTTTAAATGAGGCTCTAGGAAGCTCTATATACCACTTTGTCGCGACTCCAGAGATGATCTCCTTACAATGGGGGATCATCTCTCTTAAATAGGAGAAGAGTGATGTCCACATTCTAACTAATTTTCATCCAACGATTGAGATTATAAGATTATCAACGATGGAGATTTCACTTTACAATAATGTTGTCAAAAGAGGGGGGTGCACTTTTTCCTCTAACGCCCAAGCTAAGCTAAATACATCATAGTAATAAGATATAACATGTGATACATGATGAGGGGGGTCACCTAGGGTCCAAATCTCCCTTAGGTGCTACCCCTAATACAACAACATAAGATACATCATGATAACCTAACAATGCCATGAAGAAGTGCGCCCCCATGGAAGTCGTCATCTCTAGGTGAGCAATGAAATAAATGTTGACCCTTATGTTGAGAAATACATATGAAGAATGATCCATAGAGCCTCTAAACATCATAATATAATATCCCAAGTCATTTCCTAGACAAGATTTAGCCAAATTGAATTCTTGGAGTAGTCATAGTCACTTTTCTAATGAATAAAAATGTTGATAATTCATGCCCGAAGATAAATCTGTTTGTAACTTGATTTCCATTGTCCAAATCCATAAAATGAGTATACCAATGGAACCAGAGACTTCAATTCCACTAATGGTGACTACTAGCATCCCATGGATCCACCTAAAGAATGACCTGTAAGCTCATCTGTGCCCAACAATAATTGATAATAATAAAAATAACCATGATCTGGAGAAAATAATGGCCAACTGAAGCATGGGACACTGTAGTGGGTACCAATAGGTGTCAAAAACACAAAATTGCAATATCGGATCCAAGGTCACCCGGGACCACCTGTTGACCATGGTCAAATTGGTTTGACCAGGTCAAAACTGACCAAAACAATGACTGAGTTGTATAGAAACTGGTTCTGCAAGTATAAGAGGTGCATGAAGTTCCATTATCTATATTAGTAGCCTACTAAAACACAAGTGTCATAAACAATGGTGATCAAGCATAATAAAATTAGACTTACCATAGAGTAGCTTCACAGTCCTTCAAGGATTCCAACTAATGTGCTCACTTACAAATTTGACCAAGTGGCTAAGCTGGGTGAGGTGGATGCAATCAAGGCTAGGCTTAGTGAGATTGACTTATTTGACTTTGACATAGTGATTTCTTAGAGAAAAAGGTATAAAAGGGGATCCACAATGACATGTACAAGACATATAACACTAGGGGAAGGAGGTGCCTTACAGATGGAATAGGTTAATTGGGAAGTGTCCATTCAACTCTAACAAGTGTCTTATAACTCACTTCCAATCCTGATTCAGGATCCATGAGGATCTTTTCTAGAACCATTGTGCTGAGTGCACAACCGACTGTAACTTTAAACCCAGTTCTAGGGGACTCTTAGAATTACCAATCCCTTACTCCATCCCACATCCACGCCCTTTTGGGCTCTGTGAGGAATAATCATTACATTTTATGGCCAACAGTCATTTTGATTTTCAATTATTGCACATCTGTTTTTATTTTGGCCTCCTTTTTATTTCAATGATTTTTCTTTATTTTCATAAGGCTTCTTGGCTTGCATTTCTTTGGATATAGCAAATCATACTTATGCATGTAATGATGATGGTACAACTTGCTTCAAGTCTCGCTGATACCACCCAGGCAAATAGCCAACCTTAGTTCATGTCACAACACCAGCGGGTACTCATTAGAGAAATTTTGAGGCAAAAAATGGGCCTCAAAACAAAAGAAATGTACTATAAAAATCAACCAATAGGATTCAAGGTGATGATGTCAACATGGGGGATGAATCACCATTTTTGGGTAAAAAAGTAAAAAGATAAAAATGTCAAAGTGAAAAAACTACTTCAATTCGTATTTTCAACTTATCTCCCTGTATATTCACTCAAATTTCGATCACGAGCAGCCATTGGATGGGGAATTCAATTCTGCATCCAACGAGTACCCACTTGGCATACTTTTGATGGACCCCGTTGCCTCAAAAAGAAGAAATACATGAAAAAACGTGATGATGATGTATTCACGTTTTTTCATGTATTTCTTCTTTTTGAGGCAGCGGAGTCCATCAAAAGTATGCCGAGTGGGTACTCGTTGGATGCGGAATTGAATTCCCCATCCAACGGCTGCTCGTGATCAAAATTTGAGTGAATATACAGGGAAATAGGTTCAAAATACCAATTGAAGAAGTAGTTTTTCTTTTTTCCTCCAAAATTTGATGAGGTATGCTAATATTATTTTATTATTTCCACTATTATTTTATAATTTTCCTTAGGAGGCCCATTTTAGACCTCAAAATTTCTCTAATGTCTGGCCCAAAAGTGAAACATGGGATCAACTGGCGGGAATCATCCACAATCAGGACCAGACATCGGGGGTAATCGACCATAAAGGTCAAGGCTTCAAAAACCCAACTCACCTAGACTCAAGACCCAACACCGATGGGTTCCTTTGGCCCAGAAGGGTCAAGGCTGTGGCAAGTTTTGTTGCACAATTTATAGCCGAGACACAAAACAACATGGAATCTATCCAATACAGAGGTCAAAGTGGGGGAAAAATCCTCAATCTTACAAGTCTAAGTCATAAGTCAGGGATCAAATAAAAAAGGGTGGAGGATACTGGATGGATGGAGATAATGAAGAATGATGCCATACATAGTCGGGGTCATGGTCAAGTTTGTAGAAGGTATGCAATACTAGTGAGCATAAACAAAAGCCTTAACCATCAACACTATTCAATTACTCATGATAATAAATCAATAGAAGGAAATCACCATTGTTAGCCACTAAATGCCTAGTCAAAAGCTACTACGATAGATGATAGAGACAACTGATAATACCCCAAATACCAAATATATACCTGCTCAAACATATACCTATCTCTGATATAGCCATGAAGAACTGCTTTGCCAAGGAAAATATGCATATCAACTGTCCTCCTAACCTGCTAAGTGAACCATGACTACAACCAAGTCCTCTCAATGGGGTCATGCAAGGCTAAGTCATGACAAGGGGCACTAGATAACTGCTCTGAATCTCTTGGATATTTTGGCAAAATATCTCCACCATACATCATCATGAACTCAACTCATGCAAAAGGAAATCATGTCTCTGATAAGCTGATCTACAACATGGTAGCCTTGCTATTACGGATGTGACAACAACTACCGTGCAGGAGATTTAGGAAAGATAATACAAAAAGTTGCATGAAGCTAAAGGAAGAGCATTTGGGGCTTACTCTTTTCTTTGAAGATATGCTTGCTTTGAACACGGAGAGAGAGGATAAGAGTAGGGTGTTACCTATGTTGGTGGATTGATAAATTGTCAAGAAGAGATGGATGCTAAATTGTCGAACTCATGACCTACCCAACTTTGGAAGGAAAGATCTCATGTTTGGTTCATGACCGCTTGAGCTAACACTCGGGGCTAAAATGATCTAGAAGTTTATAGAAGGTGCTGAAAACAAAAGGAGGACACTGACAACAACAATGGAAAGGATACAAATAATTGTTGGAATAGTTAATAAATTTCATGTGGAGCCTTATTGTTCGTAGACATATATGAAGTTGACGATGATAATTGAAGATATGGAGAAAACAAATATGGAGGAACCCAAGAAAATGTTTAGAGGGATGGCACAAGGAAGTAGAAGAAAAATGAATTATTGTTGGGTCAAAATTTCAAGTTGAAGGAAAAAGGCTAGACATAAAATTGCCTTTGAACATTTCAACAAAATATGCATGGTGTTGAAACGACAATGGGGTTTTGATGCAGGCTCTGGCGTCAACTTGAGGACATGATTTCTTATTACCTAGAGACTAGTGTAAGAGCAATGACCACCATTATTTGTGACATAAGAACGTGTCATTATCTCCGCCATTGGATTTGGCTTGCCAATCCAATAGCCATTGTTCATTATGGAGGCATGGGTAGTGTTATGTCCTAGATCATCCACAACATACTTGCCGGGATATACCAGAGTGAGGGGGTCTTTTGCCATTGTTAAAGGACAAGTTTGGGCTTGTTTATGTAAAAGCATTGGTCTAGCGAGGCTCAAGATCCATGGTCTAGTCATGGCATGTCTTCTTGGTTTTCATCTCAAGAAGTGTTGGCTTGGTGGAATTGTTGACTGCCCCTTGATGGGTGGAAGTCCCTCGTCATGTTGGGCCATTTTTTTCCTAGGTTGGTGTCAAGTGCTTCTTGGGATGGACCCATTAGGACACATGGCCACACTCATGTTTTTGCTATGTAGAAGGTGATATCGTGTATAAGGGTTGTCATACCCATTCTAGAACACCTCATATATGCCCACTTGGACCTTCTTTCTTCATGTATTACCTCTCCTCTTGGTCTACATGTGCACACTCCATGATGACATCATACATTTCAAGAGAGCCTTACCTTACTAAATGGGAGGACGTTGAGGGATCTTCTACATCATTGGGGTTATTTGGATGAAGCCTCTTACATCATTTTGTCATTATTTTTAGTCATTGTGTGGTTTAGTCCCCAATTTGTGGATGACAAACCCTAAAATTAAGTTATTTTAACTTTTTAGTTAGGTAGGCTCTAAAGTTAGATAAGTCTAGGAAGCCTCATATAAATAAAGGCTCCTAGCTCTCATTGTAAACAAGACAAGGGTTTTAATTATGTACTTTTTTCTCTTTATCTTGGTTTGTTGGAGCAATTGAGTGATACACACCTCTCTTTGGCATGAATGAAATGTGATGAAGGTTGAATGATGATATTTCTAGGGTTTTCTATCTTGCAAGGTTGATCCTAAGAATAGTTGTAGTAAAATGTGGCTAAGGAAGGACCTCAGAAATATCTCTTGCTCTCTTTCTTGGTTGATGTTGGTAAGATCTCTCCATTTTCTTGTTTGATGTTGCTTTTGCACTTTAAGCAAGGTGAATTAGGGTTTTATTGGCATCTTGTCAACTTTGTTTGAGGGGACCTTCCACTTGAAGGAGCTCTCCATTTTGGGCCTTGGAGTTCATCATTTGCCCTAATTAGGGTTTTGGCTACATCGACCTAGTATTGGGTTACTAGCCTTTGCCCTAGTTGGTAAATCTTGTATAAGGCAAATTGAGTAGGGACGTTGACCTCGATCTCTAATTTCCCTTGGGTTGAAGGACTAAGGTCATGACCCCTTCTCTTCACTCATTTTTATCAAAATTCTCTTGTAAATTTATTACAACAATCCAAAAATTATAATATCAAAAAAGCCCAAAAAGTTAGAAAATTTTATATCTTAAAAAACATTTGCAACTTGGAAATTCTATATGGATAGAAAAATGCGCCCTAGTTTAATTAATGGTGGATCTTTGAGGGCGTTTTGATCTTGTGGTTGATTTGTGTGATATCTCAATATTAGAATTTGCTAGGGTTTTGTATTGCAGATCTGTTATTGCAGGTACAACAGGTATATCAAACACTTTTGCCAAGTTTGAAGGTCTGAAAAGTGGTTTCTATGCCTATATTGACCCCCAAGGGTTTGGAGGTTCATTGGAGAACATGTTAAGCGGGACCACACTCTATTTGAGGGATGTTATAAGGCTCATATCAGATCTGATATCCTATTTTCAGAACTGTTTTGAGGCCTCTCCTTCACCCAATTGCTCATCCCCCACACCCTACTATACAAGGTACACTTCATATGGTAAGGATGACATTGTTATGACTGATTTTTATCTAGTTTTCTGAGATGTATTCACTGCTGCAATCCTATAACGGCAGTAGTAATTTGATGTTATATTTCTTGGGATCCGTTATAAAGTTCTATAACTCCTTCCTCTCTTTTAGTGATATTTATGCTTTATTGTTTTGACTCCATAAGGAACTGATCTACGCTGAGAGGTTTCTTAGAAAACATGTTTGTGTGTTGTCTAGGGAATCACAATTATCATTCACCAAGTTCTAGGGATCCCTTTGGTCTTAGGAGTTGACCTAAAGTGTTCAAGAAACTAGGATGTGGTGACAATGGGCTCTAGCTTCTCCCATGCTTGCCACTTATTGCACCGTGATCCGTTACTTTATCATGGGTGCTATTTTGAGCGGTAATGGGTAGTACGAAAAGGTATCCCACTGAAATCTCTCACAATCCATCCCCACTATCAAATTTGAAGCCCACGATCGAATAGCCCACACTAATTGCGAAGGGGAGTTGGCTTAGGTGACATCATTTTTGTTGTGGCCTTCAATTTCCTCCTCATTGGTTGATTATTTCACCTTCATCCAATGATCCTCATCACCCTAGGTTATTTTGCATGCATTTAACCATCTAAGGTCAATCTCTATTGCTCCAGTGCCTAAAATTAATTTACTTAGGTATTAATTAAAGGAAATTAAAAAAAAGATGTGGTTGGGTAGGTGAAATGTTTATGTGTGGCATCAAGTTGTAGAAGCTCTCCCTAATTTATTTATGAGCCATAAATATATGGGAAAGAAGGTAATATTTGGGGGCCATGGGAATTGGTTACTCATCAAATCTGGCGGCTGCCACTATAACCCAAGAGTATATCGAATAGTCTACAAGTCAGATATACCAATAACTCATGACTTAGCAAGGGCCGAGACGTCCTGAAGACACACCCATATGGGGGTCCCATTCACAGAGGGAACCTACTCTTCTAGCCTTCTCACAATAGGCCAAATGTCTCACGGGGGATTTGAACTCGGGTGGGGAGAGTGTGAACTTACCTCCTCACCATTCAAGTTATTGACTCTTCAACTTTAAATTTTGAAGGACATGGGGGTGGACATTAATCCACTTATGTGTGCACAAGTCACAAGATCATTTAATACAATCTCTCTGCGTGCAACCACACGTTCGACCTTTACCTCAAAGTGACCCCATGGCTTTAGGATAGGCCCTCACAGGAATTGAATCTTGCCCACTGGTGAAAAACTCCTCGTTCTTCACCAATGAATCCAACCCTTTTGGGCGGTTTGATTGGAGGATTATTATTGAGGGAGTCGTGCATGAAGAAGGGGATGGAAGGAGTACAAGATAGATAGATAGGAAGGGAGAGCCCTTGCTGCAGAAGGGACAAAAGAGACAAGAGAAGAAGGGATGAAAAAGACATGAGAAGAAGGGAGGCCAAGAGTTTAGAGAAGACAAAGAGGGAATTGGAAAAGAGAATGAGGCAGAGGATGGAAGGAAGATAGAGGAAAGAAAAGAAAGCAGAGAAGAATAGAGAGAGAGAAGACAAGAAATGAACGAGAACAAAGAAGAGGAATAGCAATATTGAGGCAAAGAATAACCAAACATGTCAACACAAAATGTGGAGGTAAAATTTATTATGATTTCTGGTAAATTTTCTAGTGTATGTATTATGTAAGCCTAGTTGAGATCGAGACCAGCTGGCATAGAATTTCAAAAATGAGAAGAAGGGGCTTCGAGAACCCAATGATATCTATAGATTTTGAATGCCCATTGAAGCCTTTGAAAATTTGTATAATTTTGTGGTATAATGAAAGGCTAATTGAGTGAATTAAATGCAGAAATTCACCTCTGCCTTTGATTAAATTTTTGTGTCTGTTTAATTTACATATGTCAAAGCTGTTGTTTCTATAAGTTCCAGAGCCTGTTGAGCTCTTTTGTGTCTTTGTGTTGGGGTTTGAATTTGAATGTTGTAGGGGACTGAGATCCCCTTTACATCACACTGGCCCTTGCAACTCTTTGACGTAGGGGCTCTATACCTTGGGAAAACAACATCAACAGCATCAAACATTGATTGAAAAAATAGATTGGTCTTTGATATTCTCAAGGTATGTCCTCCCCAAAAAAACTCCCCACAACCTTGTCTACTTCTTGTTTCTATTTTTTTTAACCATTGATTGGATAGAAGGTTGTGCCCCATCTCCAGTTCTTGGAACAAAGAAAGGTGAGGTCCTCGCGTAAGAATCCATGGAGTCCCTCTTACTGCCCCCAATCCCAGAATCTGTGGCTCTTGAGGATCCAACTATTCCACTGGTGGCAATTTCAAGTTTGAGAGTTGCTGAATCTTCCTTATTTTTGTCCTTTTGAATATTAGCTTGGTATGCAGCTTGCATAACTTTTGGAGTTGACTTTATACAAATTTCAACCTCCTTGGGATTCTAGCAAGGTGGTATTTCATCCAACTAACTCCTCCTGTCATGGTCTGTACACATAGCTTACAAGTCAATCTCTGCCGTTTTTTCCCATCTTTAGGTTCTCCATACTACCAAAATGGGTCCAAAACCTTTGGAATATTGGTAAGGCAATATTCAACTTTGAACCTAGGGTACAAAAAAAGGAAAAAAATGAATATCTAGGAATGCTGGTAAAAACAGATAACTGGTTAAGAAAACAGACCTATGACCAGAAAAAAATGATAACTCAGCCCACCTGTAACTCAGCAATTATACAGGCAAGCAACGTGCACTTTGAAAACCCTTCTTTAATCTGGAAAAATAAAATTGTTGGAGGGTGGAATTTTAACAAATATCTATGAATATGGAAACTCTAAGTAGATAGAAATCAATCCTCACTCCAAAGAAAAATCTCTGATGGCAATGAGAACAATTGTTTGGCCCTCCTAAGATCAATTGTTGACGATGATAAACTCCTCTCTCAATCCCTAATTGTTGCAAAGAGAAATAACCCAGAAAAAGCGGAAATCGCCACGTTATGAGGAGTTTCATGTTACCTTAATGATTTTTGCTAATCGTGGCATGACTTTTTTCCAACTTTTGCTAAAACTACTGATTTTTCCTTGCCGTCTACTCATTTCTCTCAACTTGCATTTTTTTGTGATTTTGCTGAAAAATCAGTGATTTTCTCAACTTTGGTATATGCTTCCAATGTAAACGGTCCCCATCTCTTGATAGGTGGTGGATGCTCATCATTGGAAAGTATAAAGGAAGCATTGGTTTCCAGACCAATGTCAATCATATTTTCTAATAGAGAGGTATTTATCTCAAAGAAACAACTCCAAGATGCATAGATGTTAGGTGCTTATTTTAATGGTCATATTTAGGAAAGCATGTGATTGAGGTGCTATGGAGTACTCCCAATCGGATTCTTTTCTGCATGGAGGAGTAGAAGGGAAGACCAAGAAAGAGAGCATATCACAACTTTTTTAATAGGACTTGCTATCAAACTGCTTTACAATTTCCCTGTTGGGGGACAAACATTGTGTAATCAAGCTGGCCTGTTAATTGCCATTTGGTAATATAACATTTATTTTTCACACTAAAAAGAAAAAGAAAAAAATGCTGAAAAAAATGCTAACAGAAATCAAATTTCATTGAAAACTCCATGTTTTTATCTCCATGATAAATCATTAAAAGAAGACTACGCTTCTCCAGATTATCAAATTACAAGCCAGCCTCTGAACTCCACGAATTGCAACCCAGTGTTTGAGAACTCTCATCAGTTAGACTTTTCCATTCTCTTATTCTGCTACATTCACACCACTTTTTTAATAGGACTTGCTATCAAACTGCTTTACAATTTCCCTGTTGGGGGACAAACATTGTGTAATCAAGCTGACCTGTTAATTGCCATTTGGTAATATAACATTTATTTTTCACACCAAAAAGAAAAAAAATGCTAACAGAAATCAAATTTCATTGAAAACTCCATGTTTTTATCTCCATGATAAATCATTAAAAGAAGACTTCACTTCTCCAGATTATCAAATTACAAGCCAACCTCTGAACTCCACGAATTGCAACCCAGTGTTTGAGAACTCTCATCAGTTAGACTTTTCCATTCTCTTATTCTGCTACTTATGTAAAAGATGCAAAAATGAGTGAATCAAGAAAGAATGGGGACGGTGCTATGGGAAATAATTCTGCAAGTACAGGACCAAAGAACTTTATTGTAAGACCAGGCCTTGCTTTTTACTTGCAAAGAGGCTCAACAGAAGACGGGTTGAAGAGGATAATAAAGTCAGATGGATTTGAAAATTTCAGGGCATTTGGAAAGCCCTCTCTTGCTTTAAATCCAAGATTCTTGGGTGTCTGGCCCTCAATAATGACCAAACAATCGAAGATAGACTTCGTCACGCAGGAAGAACGGATGGTTGTTGAATGATCTGTCAAGAAACAGAAACAGTCAGGCATGATTTGTGGGAATGTAATGTAGCTCGAAACCCCTAAAAGTGAAGCTTTGTGGAATATCACATTTTGTTTGTTGCCTCTATCCATTAGAAAAGGGTCATTTTTTAGACACAGATGGATGATTGGGCAGGTAGATAGGAACATCTAGGACACCAGAAGATTTCACTGCCATTTCTTTCTTGAGGAAAATATTTGAAAGGAGAGTCCATTCTGCTTTACATTGGTGAATTTACAACTTTAACATCTGATCTTTCAATACAGTTTTCAGCTAGGATAGAGTCAGTCAGAAAAGATATCGACTCTCTTGAAATTGGAGCCAAAGTGAATATGCTGGCAATCCTTGAATATATAGGGCCGGCCAGTCCGCATGTTCATACCTTGCCTAACTGAAATATTTTGATATGAGTGATATGTGGATTAATAAAATATAAGATACGCTTCTCAGGAAAATAACGAAAAATACTTTTACAACTAAAATAAAATTGTAATCTTCGTGATTCAACATCAAGGTAGGTTAAACTAAATTACTTGAATCAAGCAGCCAGGCGGTATTCTCCAAGCCCAGCTGAGCTGTCACAACTCTTTCCTCTGGCAACGAGAATAACATCAAAGCTAAATTTCTTAAAGTTTAAAGCAACTCGTACAGAACATCAAGGTACTGATTTCCTGTACCTAGATCCAGTCCTTACTTCATATTGGAGCAATTGTATTGTTCATCATGACAACTCAAAGAGACATGAAGTTACTAATGCTATTTGCTAGGTTGTAGCAAATGTAAAAACAAAGAAATGCATACATAAGAACACTCATAGGAGACTTTTTAGTTTTGTCTGAATGCAATGTAATCTGCAATACCCAACAATGGTGCAGCCTTCATTGGGTCGAAGCAAGATAAATCCTCCTTAGCTCTGTCCAACAATTCCACAGCAAATTGTTTTGCTTTCTCTAAACCCATCAGCTTGGGATAAGTGGCCTTGTCACTAATCAAATCCTTTCCTGCAGTTTTGCCCAATTCTTTTGATGATTTCGTGACATCGAGTATGTCGTCGACAACCTGAAACAGAAGCCCCACGTTACGGGCATACCTTTGAATTCTCTCAATCTCATTCTCTGAAGCACCACTGATGATCGCCCCACACACAACTGAGCACTCCAAGAGCACTGCAGTCTTATGAATGTGAATCCATTCCAGAGTGTCAAGGCCAACAGACGCATTCCCCTCACTCGTAATATCAGCAACCTGCCCACCCACAAGCCCTTGAGAGCCTATTGTTTTACCCAATTCAGATACCACCCTCAAAATCCTATCACTCCTCACAGTTTTGCTTGTGGACACTGCAACGTGTTCAAATGCAAATGAAAGCAGTGCATCCCCTGCAAGAACAGCAGTGCCTTCACCGAAGACCTTGTGGTTTGTAGGCTTACCTCGGCGAAAATCATCATTGTCCATGCAAGGCAAGTCATCATGAATTAAAGACATTGTGTGGATCATCTCCATTGCACAGGCAGTCGGCATGGCGAGCTCCTGGGTACCTCCAACAAGCTCACATGCTGCAATGCACAGAATAGGACGAACTCGCTTCCCTCCTGCGAGAAGAGAATACCTCATAGCTTCATGTATTTTTTCAGGATAACGAGGTGGAACAGCCTTATCCAGTGCTTCATTCACTGCCATTGCCTTGGAATGCAGGTACTCCTTGAAATCAAATTCAATGGCCTCCTTTACTTGTGTACGCAGATTAGCCAACTGGGCAATTGCGTTTGAGCATCTAGATGATGATACCAGATATGTATATGCTGATAACTTCCTCTTTAAATGGCCTTGGAAGCCATTAGAAGACCACAATGAGGTTGAAACTCCATGAAAACGTCTTGATGGAATAGAAACTCTCTTCAAATTGCATTCTTGAGTAGCAATATTCATAAAATGCAGGCCATGATAGCTAGCTGCCATACCACTGTAAGCCATATCTCTGTTCTATTTCTAGTTTGATTTGTTCCTGCACTCAACTCCAAGAAAAGTAAAATTCAAACTGGGAAATATATAGAACTTTGGATGCATTAGGAGCAATACATACTTTTTGAATGCATTAGAACAATACATGCTTCTTTCAAATTTATTTGAATTCAAAGAAGTTTTAGGAAAAACCAACTACAGTTAACAACCGACCGTTTATACAGGCACCTGAATGCTGATATATCAGGTAGAAAAACAGGATCTGACCTGCTATCACCAGCAATGATTGTTGGATGGAACACCAGACGTACACATACCTTCCATGTACCTTTAATACAGTATCTCCATCCTGTTGCATACTCGTCGTTCGTTTTATGTTGTCTGTGGTTTGCTTTTAAAGTGTTTGGGATAGAATGCCCCTCACAAACGACAAAGGCTGCAGATGCCAGATACCAGTCGAAGAAGAAAATGCCAGGATTTATTACGGCGTACATTGACAACTACCCACCTCTCATGAGTCGAAGAAGAAAATGCGAGGATTTATTAAGGAGTACATTAACAACCACCGGCCATTCATGTATCTTATATTGTAAGTTTGGTATCTACAGCCTTTGTCGTTTGTGAAGAGAAGATTCTATCCCCGATTCCCTGTAAATGCGAATCACAGATATCGTAAATGAAAATGATTCAGCACTTTCCAACAAGGTCCACTATCAAACAAAAATAATAAAAAATTATTACAAGATATTATAATAATTTAATGAATTATTTATAAAATAAAATAGTAATAAATTATTTATAAGTTGCTTTAATAAAAAGAATCCAGCACTTGCGACAATGTCAACTATGAATAATCACTATTAATAGTAAAAGATTATCTATAAATAGCATGTGTTGACTGTGAAGGGATTGATATTGCTTAGGTAGGTTTACGTTATTTATATGATCTCTATTGTTATGACCTTCAAGAACGTACGCACGTCGTGACTTTTGCTTTACGTTGTGTGAGGTGTCATGATAACATTAAATGAATCTATAAAATATATTATGATGACCGTGTGTGAGGTATAATGAGAGTGATAACATGAATATTTTAATAAAATTATATTTAGTTTTTTATTAAATTTATTTTTAAACTAAATTGAAAAAAACAATAGAATTAGCTGAATCTGTAGTGAAAATTCTTGGCATTTTGTGGAGAGTGTGCCGTAGGTGAATTAATGTAGTATCGCAGACTCTCCACAAAATGCCATGAAAAAAATAATATCTATAAATCATGCATCATTTGTATATATATATATATAATAAAATTATATTTAGTTTTTTATTAATTTTATTTTTAAAATAAATTGAAAAAAATCAATATCTATGAATCATGCATCATTTTGTACTATCATATTCTTAATATGTATCATTCCATCTACAGAGATCAAAAGCCTTTAAAAATTAAGAGTATTGGATATTTTGATCCTCAATTTAACTGTCCAAGGCTCTTTTTTGATGGTATATGTGCAGCTGGTGGTGCAATTTATTTGAACGAGTCTCATTACTTTACTTTAAGACTCAATTGTGGTGCTGGGACAAATATGAAGGCAAAGCTTTTATCTTTATGGTGTGTTTTAAAAGTGGCTAGTGTCTTTGGCATTGACGATCTGAAAATTTTCAGGAATTCTAGGGTCACCATAAAATGGGCTTAGGGAGATTACAATCTCAAAGTGTTATCTTTATTACACTAGAGCAATAGGATCAAATCAACTATTCTTCTTTTCAGGAACATCTCGATGGAGCATATTTATAGGCAACATAATCTATTGGCAGACAAACTTTCAAAACAAGCTCTATGCACTGAAGAGGGCTTTATAATTTGGGAAGAATTCATTTATTCCCAAATTATTGATTATGTATCTATGAGGATCTATTAAGGTTATAGTCTTATTGTCCTTTTTTGCTTCGACCTTATGAAGTATTCATTAGTGAACCTTTTAACTCCTATATGTATTTTTCAATGCATTTTTCCGTTTTTTGTTGTAGTGATTTGTATGTAAGATATCTGGTACATCTCATGATAAGTCTTCACCAAGACTTGAGTGATCATGTACCTTTTGATTCAAATGAATGACATTAATATGTTTTTTTCTCCTAAGAAAAAAGGAAAACAAGAAATATATATATATATATATATTATTCTTAGTCATTTCAATCTTTTTCATCTTTTATATAGTGAGGATTACAAAAATAAATACAAATTAATTTTAATAATTTTATTTTTAAAATAAATTGTTAAAATTAATATGTATAAATTTTGAATCATTTTATATAAAATATAATGAAAATAATAATATGAACATTTATATAAAATTATATTTAGTTTTTTTAGTAATTAAAAATAATAATTTATTACTTTTTGTGATTTCAATTTTTTTCATGGGATGCATATTTTTTGATCTTTTATTAGGTTAGGATTACAAACATAAATACAAATTAATAATAAAATTATTAGTAATATTAAAAATATAAATTAACAATAAAATCATTATCAATATTACAAATTAACTTTTAATTAAAATATTTTTAACCAATTTTTATTTAAATATTGTTTCTTTATAAAAAAATTTTATCATATTAATAATAAATTAAATTCTATGTGAATGTAACTCTTAATCAAAATATTTGTAATATAACAAATATTAGTTAAATATCTCTGGTTTATAGTTTCTCTCAGACTTATTATGTTCTCTCTCTTTTAGAGTTTTGTAGCATAACAATTCCTTAACGTGGACAATCTTGTATATGCAAACTCTAGAATGTCTTACTTGTACTTATTAATTCATGCGTATGAGAAAGCGTCATTGAAAATAAATTTAAATAAAGAGCTCAAAAATAAAGAAAAAAAAATATGATTGAGCCCAAAAATAAAGAAAATAAAATAACAATGGTGCATCAACAAAACAAGAATATGAAAATCAGAAATTTCATGGCATTGAGAGAGTTGATGCCCCATGAACACTCACACTTTATCTAGTAAAGTATTCCATCATATCTTAGCATCGTTTATGAATTGACGAATAAGGCAAAGATAGTAAATACCATGAGTTGTGTGAGCTTCTAACCAAGAGTTTATTCTTCGTGAATCACATGTATGTGATATGAATGTATGCATATACTTTAAGATGATGGTGATTAGATATGTGCATCAAATCACCTCCTTCTACATCAAATTTTATCGCATCTCTAATAGTACATACATAAAAGATAGGTCGTTATGATTCCTATGAACTATATACATCATGATAGTTTATAGTTTAGATGGTGTCTTATAATATTTGTAATAGATGGTATAAGTATTATTTCTACCTAACCAATGTATTATTACAATGACTTAAATTTCATATTGGTAAGTTTGATTGCATTTCTAATAGTACATTCATAATTTCTAATAGTACATTCATAATGGATATGCATAGAAGATATATACATTGTGATAATTTACATGATGTTTTGGTATATAATATTTATAATTCAATAGATTCATTTTTTTTCAAAGAATAGATAATACATTTACTATTTACAACATCGATATATTATTAAAATTACTTGGTAGTTTCAGGATGATCAACTAATGAAAATGCATCAAAATCTTTGTTACTAATACCAAAGATACTTAGTATTTAAACAAAACCAATATATTATTATCAAAATATTGCTAATGATTTTATTTCTTAATCCAATTAAGTTGACTATCAATTAATTCTTATTAAAAGTTTTCATATCACAGTATTTATCTTTAGATTTACGAAAATCCTTATTAATATTTTCTTATATTATGACATAATACACAATAAGGTTCAATTACCATTTTTAAACATTTGAATTAATTATTATGTCTTCTCATTTTAGATGTTTAAGAGGTCTATGTTAAATCAAAATTATTTTTTTAACATTTCAAATAATTATTATATATCTTATCATTAAATGTGTAAAAGTGTACACCAAATCAAATAATCATTAAACATGATATACAATAAATGTGATAATGGTTTTAAGGAATGATGCATTAAATTATGGTAACTATTTGTGGTTTTTTTAACATTTTCAACAAATGTGTATTGATATGCATACTATGTTTTTCTTATTTTTTTGTTTGCTCGAACTCTCTCACTTGGCGGGAGTGGCCTTTGGTATGAGAAACCATGAACTAGGGGCATCTGTTATATCAAAATCAACTAGGGATTGCACCCTGTTTGGACCACACCAACCGTCAACTTGGTTGGATTTTGGGGTGTCTCCTCCCAACTAGTTCACCCCTAAGGGGAATTGAACCCGGGCCACCTTGCTGATGAAACCCACACCTTAACGAAATGAGCTGGCGAGAACTGACATGCATACCATGTTTGTCACTTCAATGCGTATGGGGAATTTAATGTCAAAGTCCAGATCAAATCATTCTATGTCAATTAATATACACATCATAATCATGTACATGATGATAAATGTTTCATGCTCACTAAATAACACTAACATCATCTACTCTAGACATGAATGATTATTTCTATTTCATGCTCACTAAATAACAATACCATAATCTACTCTAGACATGAAGTATTATTTCTCTTCCTCTTACCGCCATCGAATGGCCAACACAATAGATGGATTTGTTGCAATAGATGGATATATATGGTACATATCTTCTTCATGTCTCTTGTTGAAGTAGATGTATATATGTGGCATTTGTAGGATACAAATACTCTTCATCACACCACATCTATAGGAGTTTCTGTTGATGTTTAATTTTTTGTGTTTAATTCCATTCATCCAAATCGATAAACTATATTCCATTCGGTTGACATGAATTATACAGGAGGGTCCCCACAAACTTAGTTAATGAAGTTTGTTTTTCCATTGTGCTTTATCCTCTCTTTCTTAATTAACCTTTAGTAAGTTGCTTATTTCCCATGGTTTTAGGAAGAGCACACTGCTGTTTTTGTGGACATTTGAAAAATTGTACAATCCTATAATTGTAAAACAAACAATTTTGTTTGTTGGTTTTGTGTTCTCCCTAGACAAAAGCGATTCATCAAATGTTTTGTTAATGAAATGTCTGATCCTAAATTAACCCCCATATCAAGAGTGTGTGGATATCACATTAGAATTGGATTCGAGGTTTTGTGTGTTAATTATAGATACTTATTATGATTACGGTAAGAAAAAATGACTACAGTGTGATGATCACAATTTTCCAATTAGTGACTTAACAAGGATTACTAATGATATGAATTGTGATTTGAATGGGCAATGCGATAGGAGACTTGGCTATATGTTGGCTCCCCATATGGGAATGAAAACTTTTGGTAATGCAATGAGATTATGTAAATGATGTTTTAATGTTAGTATGTTTCTCAAATTGTGCATAACAAATGGATTCTTTGCTAGTCAGTCGTATGTTTTTTAGCAAGGAAGGGTTAAATTTGCTCCATTTACTTATGCTCAAATGGTTAAATTTAATACTTCTATTAGAAATTATGCATGATATATAATATTAATTCATTCAAAATATATGGATATGTAAAATTTTAATCTTGAAAAAATTTCAGGTTGCACATAATACAATGTATAAGACCCTAACGCTTTGCATGGAACTATTCCATTCATTGTGATCTACATATTTAGCTTGATAATGTCTACCAAAACTTGAGGGTGTTCTAGGACCTTGTCCCTTAATTCAAGTAGATAATGCTACATATAATGAGTTTCCTATCTCAAATTGTATACTTATAGATGGAAATGTCCCTTGAAACAAGAATTTGTATCAATTTTCAATTCATACTTGATGGTCCTTGCATTTCTCCTATGGAATTATTTCAGTGGGGCATGGCATGTATTTTTTTTCTAATATTTTCTATGTACTGAAACAATATATAGGTTTTGTCCGGATAGAAGGACAAAATGTGTTAAATAGTTTTCTAATTGTTATAGAATTATTTGGTCATCATTGGCCATTAGTGATCTTCTGGCCAAGTCATTACCCTTTGGGACCCTAATGTATCAGATCCTAATGCTTTGAATGGGAACTAATTTCAATTATTGTGATATATGTGTCAAGCTTGATTATATCTACCAAAGCTTGAGGGTGTTCTAAAATCCCAACCCTTAATTCAAGTAGATAATGTTTCATACCATGAATTGCCTACCTCAAATGGTTGTATAATTATAGATGGAAATGGAATTTAAACGCAAGATCTTGTCTCAATTTGCAATCCATACTTGATGGTCCTTCTCACATTTCTCCTATGGATGCATCTTGGTGGTGAATGATGTGTATTGTAGTATATGAAGTTTTGTCTTGAGGGGGGGACAAAAGTTGTTCAAACATTTTCCAATATATTCTATGCTTAAATGTTAGATATTTAGTAAATAATAGTAGAAATCATATCCTAATATTCTATATAAGTTTTTGTTTGCTATACAAGATATTTATTATAATGTATGATACCCTAATTCTTTGCATGGGAACTATATAAATCATTGTGATCTATGTGTGAAGCTTGATTAAATCTACCAAAGCTTGATGCTTTTCTAGAACCCCGACCCTTAATTCAAGTAGATAATGTTGCATACAATGAATTGCCTATCTCAAATGGTTGTACAATTATAGATGGAAATGGACTTTGAACCCAAGATATTGTATCAATTTGCAATCCATACTTGATGGTCCTTCTCACATTTCTCCTATGGAAGCATCTTGGTGGGGAATGTTGTGTATTGCTATGTTTTCTAATATTTTCCATGGATTGAAGTACTATATAAGGTTTTGTCTTGAGGGAAGGACAACATTTGTTCAAAATTTTTCTATTCTATTCCTAGTTTATTAGATATTTAGTAAATAGTAGTAGAAATCATATCCTAATATTATATATAAGATTTTGCTTGCTTTACAAGATATTTATTATAATTAATTTTTTATCATTAGAAGGTAAGGCGCCAATGCACACGCACGCGTGCGCGCCCGTACACACACACACACACTTGAGCCCAAAAATAAAGTAAATAAATGAAATAAAATAACAATGGTGCATCAACAAAACAAGAATATGAAAATCATGAATGTCAGGGCATTGATCGATTATGCATCGACGAATAAGGCAACGATAGAAACCACCACGATTTGTGTGAGCTTCTAACCAAGAGTTTATTCTTCATGAATCACATGCATGTGGTGTGAATGTATGCATCTATTTTATGATGATGGTGAATAGATATGTGCATCAAGCCACCTCCTTCTACATCGAATTTTATTGCATTTTAATCGTACATTCACACCTCCTACATACAATTTTATTGCATTTTAATAGTACATTCACAAAAGGCACACTTAGAAGATAGGTTGTTATTCCACAAAGGAACTGTATATATCATGATAATTTAGATGGTGTCTTAGTATGTAATATTTGTAATTGATGGTGCAATTTTTTTTACTATCAAACCAATGTATTATTAGAATGACTTAAATGTTAGATTCATGACTTTTATTGCATTTTTAATGGTACATTCATGAATTTTATTGCATTTTCAATGGTACATTCATAGTAGGCATGATTAGAAGATAGGTAATTCTACCTCCTGAAAAATATATACATCATGATGATTTACATGGTTTCTTAATATATAATATTTATAATTTAATAGATGGTGCATCTTTTCCCACAAAATAGATAATACATTTATTATTTACAACATTGATATATTATTAGGATGAATTAGTATATTCATGATGAGTCAAATGATACATCATGAAGTGTTAATAAGAATGCATCAAAATATTTGCTATTAATAACAAAGATGTTTAGTATTTAATATTTATAATAAAATGATGTAAATTTTTTACAAAACCTATATATATATATATATATATATATATATATGAGTAAGATTCTAAAAACTTTCCATTACTAATAAAAAAAGTGTTGTACATAGTGTTACAAAAAGGTCTTTCATAGAGACTCCTTGCTGACTAGACCCCCCATATCCACTGTATTTCCCTTCCCATTACATCGCAAACCAAACGTTATGAGAAAACAACCACACGAGCCTCCCATTGACGGGATGCATTTCATCCATCCTTCTAACCCCACAGACTTGGATCTCGACCATAACAAAATTTTCCCAAACCCCAGGCCCAAGGCCGTTACGGTAACAACGTGTTGTAGCCACAACAGATCCCATCTGATCTAGGTAAGATGGGAGCCCCAATTTCAATTTCATTTGCAAGTTAAGAGTTTGATTTCTTTTGATTTTCCAAGATTTCTCATGATTTGTTTAAATCCAGCTTAATCATGCTTTTGTAGACCCTAATCTTCAGTAAACCAAGTTTTAACAACTTAATCGAGGTATTAATCTGCTTTAACAAAAAAAATGCGAAAGTCGGAAGTTGGGGAAAATTCCAGCAAGATTGGTTAGAGACCCTGACTCCCGACTTTCTCTCTCCAGTTTTAGCGGAAGTCGAAAGTCAGGATGGATTTTCCTTCATATAAGTTTACGTCCCCGAATCCCGACCCCTGACCTTTCAATGTCAACACAATTGCGGAAGTTAGAAGTTGGGACGGTTAAGCCATTTTTAAATTTCTCATCCCTCACTCCCGACTCCTGAATTTTTCATAGTCAAAATATCAGAAGTTGGTAGTCGATGAGATTTTATGTTCAATACGTAATTGGTCACCTACTCCTGTCTCCCAAATTTTCAACACCTCTGATGCAGAAGTCGACAATCGACGCAAATTTTGGTTTCTGTTTGTTATTCATCCCGACTCTTGACTCTCGACTATTTTGGAAACCGAAATGCAGAAGTCAGTAGTCGACTGCATTTCAACGAGAATTCACAATGCATCCCCGACTCCCAAATCCTAAATTTTGTGGGACCCCCTTAAGTCCTTAAGCCTAATTCACCAGTCGGATCACGATCTCATTGCATGCGCCAAAATTTTTGAATCTTGTGCCAACCAATCGAATCAAAGCATTGTGTAAAGCCCGACTGTCGGTTTTATTGGTCATCTATCTCAATTAATGTGTAATAAATGATTATTTGACTTAATTCTTACTTCATAAAAATTTGAATCTGTTGCCATTAACGCACCGTGATTTCTTTCTTAAGCACCTCTGTGACTTGGCTCTCTGCGTTCGAGTTTTCCTTGATTAATTCAATTTTTCTGTGGGACCGCAGGTATGATTCAGTTGCTTTTGTTTGAATTGGTTTTATCCATTACTGAATTACTTATTTTTGGTTTCGATTGCACAGGTTCACTCATTGCAAAATGGTGAAGAGAAGAAGAACCAAAGCTGTTGTTCTAAAATTAAAGTTTAAGGACCTTAACTTCAGATTCTACTCTGATACATATACAAGAGTTTCTGAGACCTTGTGTCTGGATTGGGATAGGATCTACAACATCTTCGACAGGGATGATTTATCAGAATTCAAAGACGATGCTCCCCTGTACTAGAATATTAGCAACTCACAATTGCACACAATTGTAGCACGGCCTGTCGTTATGCCATTCACATACCTTGTGAAGTGGATGATATATTATGCGGATATTCCAACCAGAACCTTTAGGCATGTTGGTCGGATTGTTTATGCTTCCTTCAAACCAAATACTTTTTCCATAATCTATAATCTGAAGGCTCCCCAACAACTGCTTACAAAGGAAATCATCTGAGCATTCGAGATGAAGTACGAACCGGATGTCCTTTTCAAGTCCTTGATGGCCGATCCTGACACATTCATACTATGACCCAACATGCAGTATCCCATTGCTTTGCTTAGGGAACCCTACAAGATAGTGGCGGAAATGCTCTGTAGGTTCTATGGTGCTGAAATGTGCCAATAATTCAAGCTTGAATGGGCACCATTGGCACACTACATCACTGATACTGGTAATATCTTCAACTGGGCACATATATTTTCTGTTACGTTTAGAGATGTAATCGCTGCCATGCAGAAATCCCCAACAGTAAAGAAGCCTATATTTTTATGTCAGCATACATGATGGATACCATGTGCGTGTCGTTCTCGTACCCCACACTAGACCGACATTGGACCAGGGAAAACCTCCCGATCCACATCTACTGTTCAATCTTGTGGGAGGACAATTATGCCCCACATGTTTATGAGATTTGTGATAAATTCATTTTTGTGGCTTATTATGCCATTTTCAAATATGCCGCTCCTAGGATTTTCGAAGATGCAATTTCCCAAGTATCTACTATGGGAGATTGGTATGTGGGAGACTTCTTCACTTATATCAGAATTTGGGGAAGAAAATCGGTCCACCTTCTCCCTAGAGTTGTCCCCAATAGAATGGTACTCATCTAGGTAGCATTCCAAACTATGTATGAAGGAGTTCATGGTCAGTGCCATTCCTCCAAGAGGAGAGCGTGGCCTAAGTTTCCACTTTACATTCGACACTTGGTTATATCAAATGTAACCCAGGGAATCACTATGGATAAAGAAATGGATCGAATTAAGCTAGGGTTCATAGTTAAGAGAATGCATGACCCAAAGGGTCTCATAGCAGATCATTTTGTTCAGGCCCATCTCAAGAATTCATATATTCACGCAGTCCATCCTTATGACTTCATATATCAGAATGCTCATTCTTTTGAAGAAGTGCTCACTAGAATGCCTAATGTAGGCCAAAGGATTCTAGTACATGAAGCACAATAGAAACAAAAATTCATGGTATTGGAAGAGAGAAAAAGGTTCTTCTAGCAACAACAAGATGCTGCTAAAGAAGCCTTGGAAGCTGCCAATAAAGCTATAGGATTAAGTTCAGCTACTCCTCAACTTAATACACATTTAGAGACAGACAAAAGGCAGGGCAAACAACCTATGAAGCAGGGTCCTTCTACAACCCCCATTCAAAACTTAAATATGCTCATACAGAAGACACATGCTCTCCAAAGTAAGTCAACTACCCATACTCAATCGGTTTATGATCCTTCTTCCGTGTCTAAAATACTTTCTGACCTTGCCATTAAGACTGAGAAGTCTACCACCTTGTTAGTTAATACTCCTTTTCATAATTCCATAAGCAAGATCATTGATTTGGAGAAAGAACAACCTGTAGAAGTAATTAACTAAACACCTGTAACTCAAGAACCATCTCAACCACTGGTTGGAAATACTGCTCAAGTTGTTAATGGAAATATCCCTCATCATTCCTAAGACACTAGTATGTTAGATGCAGCCATTGTTGATGATCCTATACAATAAGGTGTATCCAGTTCACCCCACAATCCATCTACTATATCTGACCCATCTACCATACCTACACAAAGTACTAATTTTTCCATTACTCATGTATTGGATTCACCATCCAAACAATCCACCACCCAACAACTTATCAATACCCAACCTAACCTTCCATGAAATTTGAATGTAGCTTCTACACAACCCCAAGCTAATACCAAAAATGCTCCACTTACTCCTTCCACATTGTCTACCATGTCTTCTTCTTCTCAACCTGATCCACTGACTTCTCAAATTTCATCACAACATATGGCTGCTTCTGTGAGCCAAAATGTGCCCATGATCCACAGAGATAAGCTATTGACGTTGCTGCCATGTGAGCCTTTGATGTATCCTTTTTATTCTGTCTCCACATTGAATGCTACACTGGAAGAGAAAAAATCCAAAAACTTAGCACGTCGGGCAGAAAAGGATTTGTTTCAGCAAGCTTTTGCAAAACAGTTGGAATATTTAAAACTCAACATAACTCTGCTTTCCAGGATCTGCAAAATCAAATTCATCAGCTTACTCAGCAGAAGTAGTTTGCTGAAGAGAAAGTACTGGAGAAAGAAAATGCCTTAGGTGACCTTAAGGTTCAACTAGAGCAAGTCAAAGAACATGGTGCTTTTTCCGAATTCTTTAAATTGACTATCCAAGAATTTGAGGATGAAGCCATTTCTTGTAACATTAAGCTTAAGCAGACCCAAACTCAGTACTTTTTGGGCCTAAACAAAATCCAAGACGAATTCAATGCCTTCAATAAATTGATAGACCTTCTAGATGACCACACAGATCGAAGGAAGAAGGAAAACTCATATTATGAGCAGTTGTGTGAATGGTAGAGACACATGAAGAATGTCCCACAGACCGTTCCTCAGCTTGATCAACATAAATTAATGAGGGTCATAATTTCTATCAAGTATTGGGGACTTTTTTGTGAAGCATTTTCCCAAATGATTGAAAAGGGACATAAAATCTATGCTAGATAGTGGATGTTAAGAGATAATCATCTTTAAAGCATGGAAATGCCTGTCTTTGTTGAATTGGCGGAATCAGTTCCAACTAATCTTAGGCTCACTGAGGTGGAGGAATAGATAGAGCAAACCGCTCAAACCATATGAGATGTTGCTCAGTTGGATATCTCTCTGTTCAGATCCTTAATCTTGGTTCCTTAGTTGGAAGTCACATTACAATTTTTTTTGGATTCTTGGTTTTAAATCTGCAACAAGGATATCTCATGCTTTTTTTGAAAATCCCAGTTGCAATTAGAGCATGCAGATTACCTTGATATTCCACACATGTTAGATGTATACACTGCATGGAAGGATCACATCACCAATCCAGATCAGGGGAATTAAATTGAGACCCCTTAGATGTAGGATAGTTGGCCTTCTTTTGTGGATCTAAGATCCAAGTTGTAATGCTATTTATTTTGATATTTGGGATTGTAAAAGGGGTTACTAAGGGACAAATTGGGGGGAGGCTTTTGATGTAATTTCTTATATCAAGACCTGTTAAGAAAAATCTCTCTTCCAGAGACTTGTTTGTAATTTGTTATAGCATGTTAATGAAAGATGGATCCTTCTTGCAATTGTTTTCCACATATATTGAGATAAAGTTTCCTTTTCTTATAATTTTCCTTGATTAAATGCAATTTTTTAAAGATTTTACTATTTTTGATTCATAAGAATTCATTCAAAAAATGCTTTCATTTTTGATGTTCTGAGGTTGCAAGGTAATGTGAATTTATTCTAATTATTGTTGTTAATTTTTTATTCTTCTAAATTAATATATATGTTTTGAGATCATTGGTTGGAAGTTTACTAACTCTCTTTTATATTAGCTTATATGTTTTGTTGCTATGATATTCGAAATGGTATATTCATTTGATGTTTCAGTGATTTTTGTCAGTAAGCTCTTTTGAAATAGGAGACGCCTCTTCTTATTTTTAATATTTATAAAAATATCATCAGTAATAGAATTTTGTGATTAGACTATCCCCTTTCAAATAGTTGTTTCTATCTGGAGATGGAAACCACATTTCCTCATTAGTATAGTAGGATAAACAATATTACTTGTCTTCTCCTCATCAGTCCCCCTTAAGGATACACAATAAAACTTAGATAAGGCCAATGGAGAATTAAATCCGTTGGAAGTGGCCATTCTCAACGACTGAGAAATAGAGGGGCTCATGCATAGAGTTCTCTGAAGTTCCTGGCTCGGATCACTATCCTTAGCGTTGAACTCCTAACTATTCCAGCAGAGTCCTAACTCAAAAGGGGGTGTCAACACAATGTGACCCAACATTTATCAACCAGACTGACATGGAACAAAACAAAACAAAAAACAACATCCATCTTACCCCTCGTCCCCCACTAAAGACGCCCCTCCCTCCAGAAGATTCTCCACCTGAACTGGCGAAGGTTGTGTAGGTACTGTTGGAGCAGACTCCGCATTCACCGAGCGACGACGGAACATGGATTTTGCAAGGTCCAAGACCCACTCCATGTCCACTAGACTCATGAATAGGTCTCCTTCAAGTTTCTCATGAATTGAGTAACTAGGTCCCTGAATATTTCCCTCTCCATCAACCTTTTCGCCAGTAACTTCCTCATTACCCAGTATGGGCTCAACATCGTAGACATGCTATGCTCCTAGATCCTCCATTGCATTTATTCATCTTCCATGATCGAAATTGTGTCGTCAATATGGGGGGGATACCCTCCATGAATTCCTATCCCTGGTCACTTTCTTCCACTTGCCACTTGCTTCGACCTTTTCCCCCCATGAAAGCTTCACATTCACTGGTGAGGGGCCATCTTCAAGTTCTCGAATGCTACTGCATCTAACCTCCTCTACACCCACACGATCTCAAATCGATTTAGATCCTCATCCTTTACTTCCTTCCCCGTTAAATCCCTTCCAGGTAGCACTCCTCTAGTACCGTCATTCAATGCCATCATCATTGCCTCTAAACCACCATTAAACCAAGTCTTAATAGATACGTTAGCCTCTCGTCCCACATATGCCTCACCACTGCTAGCTCCCATGCTTGCACAGTACCTCTCATTTGTCACCAGAACATCCCGCCAAGGCCAAACCTTAATGCCACTATTATTTTCTCTCATGTTGTCACTTCCATTTAAGTTTTGCATCCCTCCTTCACCCTTCCTCTCATTCCTCCACCACCCCTCTCATTCCTCCACCACCCTTGCATGCCCGACATTTATTCCTCTCTCCTGCCGCCAGGTGTTATCCTGACGCTCGACACCTCCTCTCAACTATTGCACGAAACATAGCCTTCCGCATGTGGTCTCCAATCTATTCTTCCACCCGCATCCAGGGAAAAACCAATATATTATTATCAAAGTATTACTAATGATTTTTTTAATCCAATTAAGTTGACCACCAATTAATTCCTATTGAATTTTTTATATCATAATATTTATCCTTAGCTTTAAGAAAATTATTATTATTATTTTTTCCTAAATTGTGACATAGTACATATTAAAGTTCAAATTCACCATTTTTAAATAGTCAATGTAATTATTATGTCTAACCTTAGCTTTAAGAAAATCTGTATTATTATTTTTTCTTAAATTATGACATAGTAAGGTTAAAACTCAACATTTTTAAACATTCAAAGTAATTATTATGTCTTCTCATTTCATATGTTTAAAAGGTGTGTAAAATTAGTCACAGCAGATCTAATGAACAAGTAAATCAATCACAACAGATGAACATAGAAAATATGGTGCAAAACTGTGCAAAACATGCAGCAGTGCTCTCTATCCCAGAAAGGGTGAATGAATTACAATACAAACTGTCACAATGACTGAGCAATTCGAATTGCCTAAGGAGGTCATTCGAATCACTGAATGGAGTAGCTTGACTCTGTCTAGGAGTCCTCATAAAGCATCGGTGGTGCTCATCAATCACAACAACCAGTCATCCAGGTGTCAATCTGAGTCTAACTGAGTATAATAAATGTAACTGAAGTGTGTAGCACTGATATAGGATCTGGAGGCTCAGTGGGGCGCATGGGAGGCTAACTGAAGTCAGAACAAGTCACCTAATCAAACTGGAGGTCAAACGGAAGTGATACAGTCAGTCGGGAGTGAAACTAGCCTCAAATCAGGGAGAATCGGAGCTAACTGAATGTAACTGAAGTGAATCTGCAGTGGTAGGTGAACAAGTGCGCCCTTCTCTGGCAGTAGGTGAGAAGAGGGCGCCTTTCAGCTTAGGAGGGATAAAACTCTGTGGTAAGTGGCTCCCGGGTGCTAGAAGAAGGTGGATAAGGTGCTGGAGGCATCAAACTGGTGACTGGGATGCATGCCTGTGCATGCAAGATCCTGAAATAGATCATATCCTAAAATAGATCATGCAAGATCCTGAAATAGATGATGTATCCCGAAATAGATGATGTGGATATCCGAACACCCCCCCTCAAGCTAGACTATGATGTGCCAACTAAATAATGTGGGGCCCTGGTAACTAAGACCAAAGGTCACCCCAATACAATAATCCAAAAAATGCTGAAAATAAACTAAGTGAGGAAAGAGGGAAAACCCAGTGGGAAGAAAGCCCCCCCTCAAGCTAAAGCATAATAATGAATCAATCTGTCTCCACCATGATGGAACTCACCCCCAACAGTGAACGGAGGTAAGAGAACTTCTTCTCAGTGAAGCTCTTGGTGAAGATGTCTGCAATTTGCTCATCAGTAGGGCAATATTGCAGAATGATGGTGCGGTCATGCACCAACTGTCGAATGTAATGCATATGAATCTCAATGTGTTTGGTCCTCTGCCGCTGAACTAGATCTGTGGAGATCTTGATAGCACTTTGATTGTCACAAAATAGGACAGTCGAAGTAGTGCCACCAAAACCAAACTCGGAAAGAATACCCTGCAACCAAACTGCCTGAATGCAGGCATTGACTGCCCCTCGATACTCTGCCTCTGCTGAAGAAAGTGCAATCGCTGCTTGCTTTTTGCTGGACCAGCAAATAGCACCATGACCAATCATGAAAACATAACCGGAAGTGGACTTCCGATCAATGCTATCACCTGCCCAATCTGAATCAGTAAAACCAATGAAATCTAGCTCAGAATCTGCAGCATAATGTATGCCAAACTGTCTCGTACCTTGCACATACTGCAAGATCCGCTTGGCTGCTCTCCAATGAAGCTCATGTGGCTGCTGCATATATCTTGACACGGCACTCACGGCATATGAGATATAAGGCCGTGAATGTGTCAAATAAAGTAGTGAACCAATCAACTGTCGATACATACTGCAATCTGCAAGCGGTGTGGAATCTCCCTCCTCAAGACTGATTCCTGAGAGGAATGGGAACGGGGCTGCCTTACATTCAGCCATATTAAACTTCAATAACAGGTCGGAAGCATATTTTTGCTGAGATATAGTGATCCCATCGAAATTTTGAGCTATCTCCAAGCCCAAAAAGTGACTCAGCAAGCCCAAATCGCTCATGTCAAAAGCTAGATTTAAGGCAGATTTTAGCTTGTTTATTGAAGTAAGTGTGCTACCAGTAATAAGCAGATCATCAACATAAAGTACAATAACCAACAAATTACCTTTAACTCGCTGAAGATAGACATTCGGATCAGATTTGCATCTTTGGAAATTCTGAGAAAGAAGGAAGGAGTCCATCTTTGCGTACCAAGCTCTTGGGGCCTGTTTTAACCCGTACAAAGATTTCTTCAATCTACAAACCAATGATGGATCTGATGTATAACCCTCTGGCTGCTGCATATAGAACTCTTCAGCAAGGTCTCCATGTAAAAATGCACTCTTCACATCCATGTGATGCACTTCCCAGTGCTTGGATGCGGCAATAGCTAAAACAAGGCGGATGGAATCCATCTTTGCAACCGGTGCAAAGGTCTCTGTGTAGTCCACTCCTTGGACTTGGGAAAAACCTTTTGCCACCAACCTTGCTTTATATTTGCTGATAGTGCCATCAGCAGAAACTTTAGTACCGTAGACCCATTTACACTTCACTAATTTTCTTCCAGGTGGAAGAGAAACTAGCTCCCATGTATTGTTCTTTTGAAGAGAACTGTACTCTTCATCCATGGCACTTTTCCATCTCGGATCTCGATGGGATGAATATTATGATTGGGGATCTGAACCAGCCATCAAATAAAAAATCTCAGGAAGAAATGGATCAGCAATAGAAAGATCCATACCTGCCCTTTGAAAGTCTCCTCTTGTTCGTCTCGGATCAACAGGATTTCCAAGACTAGAACCAACAGATTGTAGAGTGTTTTGGGCCCACTTTGGTAACTGAGGGGGATCTGAATGGTCGGATTCCGAACCTGATATGTCATGATCATCATATTCTGCTACAATATCAGAAATATCAGAACTCATACCTTCATTATCGCTGCTCGAATCTTCTTCTGGTGAAGGCGATGAATCGGCAGTTTTCTCCTCAACTAGTTGCAATTCTTGAAGCGGTTCTTCAAACTGCACACTGCGCTCTATGAATATCTTTTTAGATCTGATATCCATGAGTTTATATGCTTTTGATTCTTCCCCATATCCTATCAAAATGCACTCGATACTTTGTGGATCCAAAGCTCGTCTCTTCTCAGAAGGAATTCTAGCCCATGCAGTAGAGCCAAAAACTCTCAAATTTGACACATCCGGTTTGTGACCAAAGAATGCTTCGAAAGGAGTCATACCTTTCACGGATGAATGTGGAACACGGTTCTGTATATATGCAGCAACATTGATTGCTTCAGCCCAAAGATTTGCAGCCAAACCTTTCGATTCAATCATGCATGTAGCCATCTCTTTCAGTGACCGGTTTTTCCTTTCCGCTACACCGTTCTGCTGGGGTGTGTAGGGAACTGTATGTTGGATCTTCATTCCGCTTTGGGCACAAAGTTGCAGCAACTCGGACTTGATATATTCCCCACCATTATCATATCTAAGAGCTTTGATCTTGCTCTCAGTGGTGGTCTCAACAGAAGCCTTAAAATCCTTGAATTTTCCAAGCACTTCTGACTTGTTTTTGAGAAAGAATACCCATGTAAAGCGAGAAAAATCGTCAATAAATGTCAAAACATACCTTGAACCATTTAATGACATATGGGGCAGCGGACCACTGATATCAGAATGGATCAATCCCAAAATAGTAGAGGCTCTGCTAGCCTTGCCGCGGTCGAATCTGTGCTCGGGGTGCTTCCCAATAATGCAACCGGTGCATATTCCCTTCGAGGAACGGAGTTGTGGAAGCCCATCTACCATGGATTTATTTGATAGCAGCAGCAAATACTTATAATTTAGATGTCCAAATCTTTCATGCCAAAGCCTACTAACCTCATTACCATGTGTGCGAAGAGCGGTGGGCTTTGCAAGCGGTATAAAGTGTGAAAACTCATAACATTTTGCAGTGTGGTTTGCCTTCCCAACCGCAACTAGTCTTCCACTTTTGATATCAGAAATTTCAACTGTATTAGGGCTGAATGTGACTTTCTTTGGATCACCAGTATGTGTCATTTGATACACAGAAAGGAGATTCGAAGCTAAGGAAGGCACATAGAGAACATTCTGAAAGCATCCATGTTCTACATGAATCGTACCTTTGCCCTTTGAAGAAATTTTTGAGTCATCTCCCAAATGGATGGGGATGGAGCTGTTTGGATCGAATGAGGAAAAAGAATCAATATTTGCAGCCATATGATTTGATGAACCCGAATCTATCAAGAGAGTGGGCTTCAAAACCGTTGCCATGAGTGCTTGTCCTCTTTCATGATCGTCATTCCGATCCTTCTTCCTTGCACCGTCAGGAAGGGTTATGTTGTTCTTTTCCAAAAGGAGGGCCATTTGATCTATAGTCTTCTTCATACATGAACTTTCGGGATGAAAGCCACGGTTACAATAAGTACATTTAGATTTTTGGTTACCTTCTTTGCCCTTTTGCTTGGATTTCGAACTGGATGGTGCATCCGTTTGCTTGCCTTTGTCTTTTTGCTTGTGAGGCTCGAATTTGGGCTTCTCCTTCTTTAGCTTTCCTTTACCATTCGAGATCTTGGGTCCTTGAACAAATAGGGCTGAATCTTTGGAGCTTATGGACCCCATTTGAATCAACTTGTCATGCTCTTTCGTAACGGACTCAATGAAGGCATTCAAGGTAGGCATCTTCCAATTCAGGGTAGTTAGCCGACCGGAATTGAAAGTGGAGACAAATACCGAATAATCTTTCCCAATCTTGCTTAGAATGGAGAGGATCAACTGTTTATCTTCTTTGATAACACCACTGTTCTTCAATTGCAAGTTCAAGTTCTTGAATTTTGTGAAGAATTCATTGATGGTCTCGAAATTCTCAGGATTAAGGCCAATCAATTCATTCTCTAATTGAAAAGCCCTAAGCTCATCCTGCTTGCCGAATAGTGTTTCAAGTTGCTCCCATATGGCTTTTGGAGTCTTCAATCCGCTGAGATGGAAGTGAAGATCCTTGGAGATGGAGAGACAAAGAAGACCGTAAGCTTCATCAAGCTTGTTGTAGTGTTTGGTTCTTTCTGCTACATTGTTTGGCTCCAATTCAAGACCAAGAGTGACTCGGTAGTAACCTTTTGAACGTAATATGATCTCCATATCATCTTTCCAATCAAAATAATTGAATGGGGTGAGGATAGGCTTTGAAGAAGAGTATTCCATTGCAAGGATTGAGTCAACTGATGAAGAGGAAGCTTGCATGCAGACTATAGCGAATGCAATTGCTGTAGAAAAGCTTGCATGCAGAAGGTAGCGAGTGCAATTGGAGGAGACAATAAACCTGCAAATCACATCAAAACAACCACAATAAGGTCGAACAATCCACCCTTTGAGAGTTGCATCACACCTGGGATTGGATTTCAAGCAATGTTGAATAGGTCCAATGTATCAGATCCAGGAATTATGTGGTAACTCAAGCTTCTGGAGTGGTATTGGAATATTTTTCAAGCTTTGCATGCACAGGAGCGAATGCCCTTGAGATATCTCATGCCAAACTTTTTGCAATTTTTAGCAATTCAGTCAAATCTTCTTGTATAAACACCTGTAGAAAAGAGATCTTGTCCCTGCAATGGCTCTGATACCATGTAAAATTAGTCACAGCAGATCTAATGAACAAGTAAATCAATCACAACAGATGAACATAGAAAATATGGTGCAAAACTGTGCAAAACATGCAGCAGTGCTCTCTATCCCAGAAAGGGTGAATGAATTACAATACAAACTGTCACAATGACTGAGCAATTCGAATTGCCTAAGGAGGTCATTCGAATCACTGAATGGAGTAGCTTGACTCTATCTAGGAGTCCTCATAAATCATCGGTGGTGCTCATCAATCACAACAACCAGTCATCCAGGTGTCAATCTGAGTCTAACTGAGTATAATAAATGTAACTGAAGTGTGTAGCACTGATATAGGATCTGGAGGCTCAGTGGGGGCGCATGGGAGGCTAACTAAAGTAAGAGCAAGTCACCTAATCAAACTGGAGGTCAAACGGAAGTGATACAGTCAGTCGGGAGTGAAACTAGCCTCAAATCAGGGAGAATCGGAGCTAACTGAATGTAACTGAAGTGAATCTGCAGTGGTAGGTGAACAAGTGCGCCCTTCTCTGGCAGTAGGTGAGAAGAGGGCGCCTTTCAGCTTAGGAGGGCTAAAACTCTGTGGTAAGTGGCTCCCGGGTGCTAGAAGAAGGTGGATAAGGTGCTGGAGGCATCAAACTGGTGACTGGGATGCATGCCTGTGCATGCAAGATCCTGAAATAGATCATATCCTGAAATAGATCATGCAAGATCCTGAAATAGATGATGTATCCCGAAATAGATGATGTGGATATCCGAACACCCCCCCTCAAGCTAGACTATGATGTGCCAACTAAATAATGTGGGGCCCTGGTAACTAAGACCAAAGGTCACCCCAATACAATAATCCAAAAAATGCTGAAAATAAACTAAGTGAGGAAAGAGGGAAAACCCAGTGGGAAGAAAGCCCCCCCTCAAGCTAAAGCATAATAATGAATCAATCTGTCTCCACCATGATGGAACTCACCCCCAACAGTGAACGGAGGTAAGAGAACTTCTTCTCAGTGAAGCTCTTGGTGAAGATGTCTGCAATTTGCTCATCAGTAGGGCAATATTGCAGAATGATGGTGCGGTCATGCACCAACTATCGAATGTAATGCATATGAATCTCAATGTGTTTGGTCCTCTGCCTCTGAACTGGATCTGTGGAGATCTTGATAGCACTTTGATTGTCACAAAATAGGACAGTCGAAGTAGTGCCACCAAAACCAAACTCGGAAAGAATACCCTGCAACCAAACTGCCTGAATGCAGGCATTGACTGCCCCTCGATACTCTGCCTCTGCTGAAGAAAGTGCAATGGCTGCTTGCTTTTTGCTGGACCAGCAAATAGCACCATGACCAATCATGAAAACATAACCGGAAGTGGACTTCCGATCAATGCTATCACCTGCCCAATCTGAATCAGTAAAACCAATGAAATCTAGCTCAGAATCTGCAGCATAATGTATGCCAAACTGTCTCGTACCTTGCACATACTGCAAGATCCGCTTGGCTGCTCGCCAATGAAGCTCATGTGGCTGCTGCATATATCTTGACACGGCACTCACGGCATATGAGATATAAGGCCGTGAATGTGTCAAATAAAGTAGTGAACCAATCAACTGTCGATACATACTGCAATCTGCAAGCGGTGTGGAATCTCCCTCCTCAAGACTGATTCCTGAGAGGAATGGGAACGGGGCTGCCTTACATTCAGCCATATTAAACTTCAATAACAGGTCGGAAGCATATTTTTTCTGAGATATAGTGATCCCATCGAAATTTTGAGCTATCTCCAAGCCCAAAAAGTGACTCAGCAAGCCCAAATCGCTCATGTCAAAAGCTAGATTTAAGGCAGATTTTAGCTTGTTTATTGAAGTAAGTGTGCTACCAGTAATAAGCAGATCATCAACATAAAGTACAATAACCAACAAATTACCTTTAACTCGCTGAAGATAGACATTCGGATCAGATTTGCATCTTTGGAAATTCTGAGAAAGAAGGAAGGAGTCCATCTTTGCGTACCAAGCTCTTGGGGCCTGTTTTAACCCGTACAAAGATTTCTTCAATCTACAAACCAATGATGGATCTGATGTATAACCCTCTAGCTGCTGCATATAGACCTCTTCAGCAAGGTCTCCATGTAAAAATGCACTCTTCACATCCATGTGATGCACTTCCCAGTGCTTGGATGCGGCAATAGCTAAAACAAGGCGGATGGAATCCATCTTTGCAACCGGTGCAAAGGTCTCTGTGTAGTCCACTCCTTGGACTTGGGAAAAACCTTTTGCCACCAACCTTGCTTTATATTTGCTGATAGTTCCATCAGCAGCAACTTTAGTACGGTAGACCCATTTACACTTCACTAATTTTCTTCCAGGTGGAAGAGAAACTAGCTCCCATGTATTGTTCTTTTGAAGAGAACTGTACTCTTCATCCATGGCACTTTTCCATCTCGGATCTCGATGGGCTGAATAGTATGATTGGGGATCTGAACCAGCCATCAAATAACAAATCTCAGCAAGAAATGGATCAGCAATAGAAAGAGCCATACCTGCCCTTTGAAAGTCTCCTCTTGTTCGTCTCGGATCAGCAGGATTTCCAAGACTAGAACCAGCAGATTGTAGAGTGTTTTGGGCCCACTTTGGTAACTGAGGGGGATCTGAATGGTCGGATTCCGAACCTGATATGTCATGATCATCATATGCTGCTACAATATCAGAAATATCAGAACTCATACCTTCATTATCGCTGCTCGAATCTTCTTCTGGTGAAGGCGGTGAATCGGCAGTTTTCTCCTCAACTAGTTGCAATTCTTGAAGCGGTTCTTCAAACTGCACACTGCGCTCTATGAATATCTTTTTAGATCTGATATCCATGATTTTATATGCTTTTGATTCTTCCCCATATCCTATCAAAATGCACTCGATACTTTGTGGATCCAAAGCTCGTCTCTTCTCAGAAGGAATTCTAGCCCATGCAGTAGAGCCAAAAACTCTCAAATTTGACACATCCGGTTTGTGACCAAAGAATGCTTCGAAAGGAGTCATACCTTTCACGGATGAATGTGGAACACGGTTCTGTATATATGCAGCAACATTGATTGCTTCAGCCCAAAGATTTGCAGCCAAACCTTTCGATTCAATCATGCATGTAGCCATCTCTTTCAGTGACCGGTTTTTCCTTTCCGCTACACCGTTCTGCTGGGGTGTGTAGGGAACTGTATGTTGGATCTTCATTCCGCTTTGGGCACAAAGTTGCAGCAACTCGGACTTGATATATTCCCCACCATTATCAGATCTAAGAGCTTTGATCTTGCTCTCAGTGGTGGTCTCAACAGAAGCCTTAAAATCCTTGAATTTTCCAAGCACTTCTGACTTGTTTTTGAGAAAGAATACCCATGTAAAGCGGGAAAAATCGTCAATAAATGTCAAAACATACCTTGAACCATTTAATGACATATGGGGCAGCGGACCACTGATATCAGAATGGATCAATCCCAAAATAGTAGAGGCTCTGCTAGCCTTGCCGCGGTCGAATCTGTGCTCGGGGTGCTTCCCAATAATGCAACCGGTGCATATTCCCTTCGAGGAACGGAGTTGTGGAAGCCCATCTACCATGGATTTATTTGATAGCAGCAGCAAATACTTATAATTTAGATGTCCAAATCTTTCATGCCAAATCCTACTAACCTCATTACCATGTGTGCGAAGAGCGGTGGGCTTTGCAAGCGGTATAAAGTGTGAAAACTCATAACATTTTGCAGTGTGGTTTGCCTTCCCAACCGCAACTAGTATTCCACTTTTGATATCAGAAATTTCAACTATATTAGGGCTGAATGTGACTTTCTTTGGATCACCAGTATGTGTCATTTGATACACAGAAAGGAGATTCGAAGCTAAGGAAGGCACATAGAGAACATTCTGAAAGCATCCATGTTCTACATGAATCGTACCTTTGCCCTTTGAAGAAATTTTTGAGTCATCTCCCAAATGGATGGGGATGGATCTGTTTGGATCGAATGAGGAAAAAGAATCAATATTTGCAGCCATATGATTTGATGCACCCGAATCTATCAAGAGAGTGGGCTTCGAAACCGTTGCCATGAGTGCTTGTCCTCTTTCATGATCGTCATTCCGATCCTTCTTCCTTGCACCGTCAGGAAGGGTTATGTTGTTCTTTTCCAAAAGGAGGGACATTTGATCTATAGTCTTCTTCATACATGAACTTTCAGGATGAAAGCCACGGTTACAATAAGTACATTTAGATTTTTGGTTACCTTCTTTGCCCTTTTGCTTGGATTTCGAACTGGATGGTGCATCCGTTTGCTTGCCTTTGTCTTTTTGCTTGTGAGGCTCGAATTTGGGCTTCTCCTTCTTTAGCTTTCCTTTACCATTCGAGATCTTGGGTCCTTGAACAAATAGGGCTGAATCTTTGGAGCTTATGGACCCCATTTGAATCAACTTGTCATGCTCTTTCGTAACGGACTCAATGAAGGCATTCAAGGTAGGCATCTTCCAATTCGGGGTAGTTAGCCGACCGGAATTGAAAGTGGAGACAAATACCGAATAATCTTTCCCAAGCTTGCTTAGAATGGAGAGGATCAACTGTTTATCTTCTTTGATAACACCACTGTTCTTCAATTGCAAGTTCAAGTTCTTGAATTTTGTGAAGAATTCATTGATGGTCTCGAAATTCTCAGGATTAAGGCCAATCAATTCATTCTCTAATTGAAAAGCCCTAAGCTCATCCTGCTTGCCGAATAGTGTTTCAAGTTGCTCCCATATGGCTTTTGGAGTCTTCAATCCGCTGAGATGGAAGTGAAGATCCTTGGAGATGGAGAGACAAAGAAGACCGTAAGCTTCATCAAGCTTGTTGTAGTGTTTGGTTCTTTCTGCTACATTGTTTGGCTCCAATTCAAGACCAAGAGTGACTCGGTAGTAACCTTTTGAACGTAATATGATCTCCATATCATCTTTCCAATCAAAATAATTGAATGGGGTGAGGATAGGCTTTGAAGAAGAGTATTCCATTGCAAGGATTGAGTCAACTGATGAAGAGGAAGCTTGCATGCAGACTATAGCGAATGCAATTGCTGTAGAAAAGCTTGCATGCAGAAGGTAGCAAGTGCAATTGGAGGAGACAATAAACCTGCAAATCACATCAAAACAACCACAATAAGGTCGAACAATCCACCCTTTGAGAGTTGCATCACACCTGGGATTGGATTTCAAGCAATGTTGAATAGGTCCAATGTATTAGATCCAGGAATTATGTGGTAACTCAAGCTTCTGGAGTGGTATTGGAATATTTTTCAAGCTTTGCATGCACAGGAGCGAATGCCCTTGAGATATCTCATGCCAAACTTTTTGCAATTTTTAGCAATTCAGTCAAATCTTCTTGTATAAACACCTGTAGAAAAGAGATCTTGTCCCTGCAATGGCTCTGATACCATGTAAAATTAGTCACAGCAGATCTAATGAACAAGTAAATCAATCACAACAGATGAACATAGAAAATATGGTGCAAAACTGTGCAAAACATGCAGCAGTGCTCTCTATCCCAGAAAGGGTGAATGAATTACAATACAAACTGTCACAATGACTGAGCAATTCGAATTGCCTAAGGAGGTCATTCGAATCACTGAATGGAGTAGCTTGACTCTGTCTAGGAGTCCTCATAAATCATCGGTGGTGCTCATCAATCACAACAACCAGTCATCCAGGTGTCAATCTGAGTCTAACTGAGTATAATAAATGTAACTGAAGTGTGTAGCACTGATATAGGATCTGGAGGCTCAGTGGGGGCGCATGGGAGGCTAACTGAAGTCAGAACAAGTCACCTAATCAAACTGGAGGTCAAACGGAAGTGATACAGTCAGTCGGGAGTGAAACTAGCCTCAAATCAGGGAGAATCGGAGCTAACTGAATGTAACTGAAGTGAATCTGCAGTGGTAGGTGAACAAGTGCGCCCTTCTCTGGTAGTAGGTGAGAAGAGGGCGCCTTTTAGCTTAGGAGGGCTAAAACTCTGTGGTAAGTGGCTCCCGGGTGCTAGAAGAAGGTGGATAAGGTGCTGGAGGCATCAAACTGGTGACTGGGATGCATGCCTGTGCATGCAAGATCCTGAAATAGATCATATCCTGAAATAGATCATGCAAGATCCTGAAATAGATGATGTATCCCGAAATAGATGATGTGGATATCTGAACAAGGTGTAGGCTAAATAAAAATTAATTTTTAACATTCCAAATAGTTGGTTTGTATCTTATCATTAGATGTGTAAAAGTTTACAGTAAATCAAATAATAATTAAACATGATATACAATAAATGCGATAATGGTTTTAAGCAATGAAGTATTAAATTATGGTAATTATTGGTAGGTTTTTTAACCTTTTTAACAAATGTGTATTGATATGCATACCATGTTTATCACTTCAATGTATATGGGGAAATTAATGTCAAAGTCCATATCAAATTAGTATATGTGAGTTATTATACACATCATACACATATGGAATTATGGCCTACTTTTGGTTTGATCATAACAATACTTGACCTTCCTTATGGTTTCATATAGAGTTTGAGGTTCATCAAAATCAATTATGTCCTTATATGATTGATGTAATCCACTTAGAAAACGTTGAATTTTTACCTTATAATCTCTAATATGCTTACCATACCTCAAAAAATCCAAAAATTTACTGGAATATTCCTCCATGGTTGTTTGTCCTAATTTCAACTCATGGAACTCTTTATTTTTGTCATAATAATATCTATTGGAGAGGTACTTTTGCTTGAAGTACTTCTTGAATTGCATCCAAAAAATATTCCTTCCATTGAGCCTCTTGACTTGTCTAAGGTGATACCACCATATAGATTATCTTCTATTCAACTTAACTATAGCCAAGGCTTTCCTTTATGCTCTTGGAATAGTCCTAGACTTGGAAATACTTCCTCATCCTAAGAAGCCAAGCATCAACTTCTCGACCAGGTTTTACTTCAACATCAAAAGTCGGAGGTTTGGAATTCCAAAACTCCCCATGTGAGTTATTCTTGAAATGCGTCTTCCTATTATTCCTAGGAGATGGAAAGATTGAATATTTAGTGACATCCTTAGAGGACCATGACTCACTAGAAGAGAATTATGGAGTATATGTCCTATCTATAGAAACCCTTCTTGAGTTATGTGAACTCTTTTCAAAATGTCTCCTTGAGCCACTCCCACTATTTTCCTCATTTCCTAAGTGCTTCCAATGGTGAATATGAATTTCTGTTAAGATTTGTATCATGGATACATTCATCTAGTTATGTTCTTCCCGAGCTCTGATAATCCTCTCATTATCTTCTCTACAACTTTGTAATTCCGGTCTCAGGATTCTCATGGCTTTTGCAATGTCTAGGGGAGTTGCTTGATTTATTTGTCCATTATAATCTGTGTCTACATTCTCAACATGTACATTCTCTCCCATGGGAGTCTGTTTCAACTACATAAGGATCTTGTGCATCATCCATGATGATGGTTTTCTTGGCCCAACCAAGACCAAGAATTTCGAAATTGCACTATACTAAATGTTGACCCTTAATTGTCCTTGATATGATATTGTATACGAAAAAATGTTCATATAAGTACACTTGTTAGCTTCATTACATTCCTAGAAAATCATAAAATTAATTTTCATGCATTATGGGAACTACCCATATTGACAATTTTTGTCAAATTATGGCTACATGCACTTTTTTGTTCAATTTTATAAACATTTGAATCACTCTTTCAAATTCTGACTATGCATATTTGTTCCCCTATGGATAATATTTCCAATGAATATAATTATGCCCATTTATGATTTCTAGAAAAAGTTACATTCCTTCAAAATTGCCAATTATGTCCAATTTTGAACTTTTCTTGTAGGTGCATTTAGCTTCAGAGACCAACTTCAACCACATGTAGAGGAAAATACGGGGAGAACCATAATTTGTTTTCTAATTGGGTATGATAATACTCATGAAAATGATTACTTAGCAACTTTCAGATCTCTAATATGATGCTTTAGTTGATTTCTATAATTTTCTCTAATTGGTTACTTTTATCTTTTGCATCTTCTCTATACTTGTTTATTTTCCAAAAATTACTATCTCCCAAATTGAGCATTTTTGAAAAAAAATCCTTTGAGAAAAGTTGTTCATCATGATGAGTAGGTAAAATGTTGAGCTCATAAAATTTTCTGGTTTCGACATTTTGGGTCACTTTTACCTCCAAATTTTCCAAAATCCCCCAAAAGTGTCTAAGAATAGTGGATTTTGACCTTCATTCACACCTAGGATTCACACCATTTGGAATTTAACCATGAGCCACTATAGTTATCTGTGTGACTGGACCATGACTGCACCATAATTTTTTTGGCCTCAATAGGGCCCCTGTTAGGTCACTAGGTACTGATCTTTAAAAACCACTATTTCAAAATTTATGTACATAGAGAGCATAATGGGTCCATGCCTCTCACTTGAAATTCTCTATCCTTCCTCAATGGCATCAGTATTCCATAGGTATCATCAAATGTTGAGCTAAAATGCTCTTGTTATGGCCAGAATAATTTTTCGGCTCTAGAGATTGTTTTTAGCTTTTTTGTACTGTTGACATGGCATCTTGCTGAAATGGCATGTTAAGTAGAAGGGGTGTTATGGAACCATGTCCACCTAGACCATACTTGTATAATAATCCATTTAGAACACCCCTTATTGACCTCCTATATTATCATTGAAGATGTTTCACTCAACTCATCTTGATATAACCTTTATTAGACTTGTTGGGTCAGACTCCCTTTATCAGACTTCGGAGTTGACATTGGAAACGTTACACATGGATTATTGGAAAAGAACCTTTGTCAAACTCATTGGGTTAGACTCTCCTTATTGGACTCCTGAGTTAATATTGAAAACATTACACATGGATCATCCAAAAAGAACCATTGTCAAACTCATCGGATCAGACTCCTCTTATTGGAAGTCTCACGAGTTAACATAAAAAACGTTACACTAAGATCCTCCTGATTGAGCCTTTGTTGGGCTCATCAAGTCAGACTCCTATGATCCGACGGACTCATTATTTATCATTAGAAACGTTACACTAAGATCTTCCTAATGGAACCTTTGTTGAACTCGTCAGGTCATAGTTTTCATGTTGGACTCATGCATTAACCTCAAAAATGTTACACTAATCTCCTCATGATGGAACCTTTATCAAACTCTCTGTGTCGGACTGATTCCATCGGACTCACGAGTGGACATCATAAAGGTTACATTGAGTTCATTCAATTAACGTTTCCTTACAACCTTGTTCTGGTCTTGCCACCTATGCATTAATCCGATGTGCTTGGTCCACATTATATTCTCAGTCCACATGGCTCCTCCACATCACATTTTTTTCCTTCATGACACGAGTGGGGTCCATCTCAAATTTTCCCAAATGTTTTTTCAAAATTTCATAAATAGGTTAGTTTTTAAAAATTCTACCATAGGTGGCCACACGAAATTTTGCACGTGGCATTTCCTTCATTCGGGAACTTCTCTATCACTTAACATAAGTCCATTTTTTCCACTGATAGCTATACAGTTTTTGAAAATTTCCTCAAATTTCTTCATCCAATCTACCATTTCTAGTGGTAGACCACATATTTAATACCCGAGCTCCATTAAAACACAAGTTGTTAACTAACACCACGATTTTCATAGAAGCATTTGTCAAACACTTCCCGTGCAAGCTCCACAAGCTCTGATTTCTACCTATAATTGTGGATTCTGGCCCATGTATCCCCAATGTTGCAACCAAGAGATCTGATACCACTCTATCACATCCCCATCCATCATTCTGTCCAAATAAGGGAGGTATTTACAAATTTCATGTTTATAAATTTTGCCCCATGGGACATAATACGAATTCCTAAATAAGAAATGTATGTGAAATTATATAAATACAAATTACAACGGAAATAAAACTCCATCCACACAAACATCATGCATAAACAAGCATAATTATCATATGAACAAAATAAAATGATTCCACATTCATATACAAGAGAATACTTATCTTTTAACAATAAGATATAAGCAACTGGTTGTATAAGAGCTATTTGCCACCCAATCGTAGGTATCAAAAGTAGATACAACCCCCAAGCTATGCTATGAGGACACTAGGGAGAAGGAAACACCTATAGGCTTCTCTCTCTCATCCCACAACCCATTTACTCTCATGCTTAGCCAAATTTCCCACCTCTGAGCATTTACAAGGATCTCACTTAGCCATCCCAGCCATGACACACTTTTCTACTTCCCCACACAACACACGGAAAACATTTCCCTTCACTGCTCCATTGTTCCCTCGGGAAATCCAACCCTTACAGTGCTTACCAGTGTATGCAAAAAGAATCCAACTTGGTGTATGTTGTCGGAGAACCACCTGTAACCTTAATTCATGGATTGTCAAACGTTCAGGAGTAACAAAGCACAATGGGTAAAGGTTCCTACCTTTCCCATCATCTATGCTCACCTGCAACCATCTCTTTTTTCTAATGTCTTCAATTCTTTGTTCACAATTCAAATTTTTGGTTATTCATAGTTTAGTAATAGTAATGGAAATGGAGTGAATGTCAAGAGGAAACCTCTGTTGGTGTAAAATCTACCTGAGAATGATTGCTAGACTCCAAAGGAGATGAGAGAATAGTTAAAAAGATAATTGTCATAACTTATGACCATAGAAGAGAGGACTCTTATAATTTTCATTGAAGTATATTCATCCCTTGCTTCGATAACTACATGATGAGACTTTTGCCACCAACCTCACACATGCATTCAATGATTGGATTAATAGCCAAAATGAAGTAATTGTCTCATTTAATGCACGTGGCAACAAAAAGGTTGAGCTCTAAGGTTGACACTTGGAAATAGAGGATTTCATCTTCCATAAGTCCCCTTTTTTCTTCTCCTCTAGTGGAATCATAGTCCCTCTAGTGCTCTTTACATAACCATGTTGGACCATTTTATTATTTTTCCAACTTAATATTACATAGCTTCAAAGTTAGCATGACAAGCTAATCACATGGTTCATATATATATATTTACATTATACATGCCTAGCCATTTACTAGTTAGGCCTTTTCCTTGAGCTCCACACTAGGAGTCCATACTAACATGTTTACATCATTTACATACTTTGATTTAATACATTCCAATTCAAAAAGAAATACTAAATTGAAATTTCATTTAGTGCAAATTTTTTTTTAATCTCTTATTTTTCATAGGGAATTCAACACTTTTAATGAGATAATATTTATTTAAAATATTTTTGAGAGAGGCTTGGGAAATGGACACATTGTGCTGCATCACTTATTCTATAGGATTTTCATCTTGTTTTGAGCCTTTATCACTCTTTTTTTAGAATCTAAATCTATAAGGATTTCAAATTTAAATGATGTAACGCTTGAATTAAAAAAGGAGAGGTGAAACATTCTAGCAAAATCTATATATATATTATTTTCTTTATTTTTTATCTATTGATTGTTGAAATCAGATTGCTATAAATTAGGGAAAATTCTAAGGGCTATTTTCGAAAAAAAATTCACTATTTTTCATTTTTTTCCAATATGATTCGTCCAAATTCCATAGGATTAAAATTTTTTACTCTTAAAATATCTAAAATTGTCTAAAACCTATATAAAACCCTTAGAAATTTGAATGTTTTTTTTTTTTAAATTGCCAAACATTTTATGATTGGAATTTTGATAATTAGTAAGATTAAACAAAGTTTCTACACTTAAGAAAATTATGGATCCTTAAAATTTTCAATGGTATAAATCAATGGAAGCATTTTCTATATTATGTTCATATGGATGATATGAGATCCATGTTTATAATATCATATAAGATTTCAAAATCAGCTTTATCGAACAACGAGGGATACATTTCTAGTTAATTGTTTGTTGATGAGACTCTATTAGAAGAGAAAAGCATCCATATATTTCATTTTTTATTTGCAGGGTTGTTGATCCCACATTGTCCAATTTCAAATTTCAAATTTCAAATTTCATATATATATATATATATATATATCCCACTTGTTTAGTGTTTCTCTTCACAGTTGGGTGACGACAATTTTATTGCTGGCAGCTTTTATTCTCTATATTATGAGGGTTCCTCCTATAATTTTGTTGTGGGGCACTTATAGATTTCCCACTACATGTTGGAAGAGAAACCATATATATATATATATATATATACACACACACAGATATATATATATATATATATATACACACACACACACACACACACACATATATATATATATATATATATATATCCATCTTTTGAAATAATTCCAATCTTAATTTGTGAAACTTCCCATGATAAAGTTAAAACTAATCATGATAATGATAACAACAAGTATTTCATTCCAACCTTGAATAAGTCCAATCTTAATTTGTGAAACTTCCTATGATAAAGTTAAGACTAATTATGATAATGATGGTGCTCTGATTCAATTGTAGCCGTCTACTCCCTTAGTATCAAGCTCGCGGGATAGATAGTCGAGAGTTTGTAGATTCCGTTAAACTTTGATGATTTTTCTATTGAACTGGAAAAACTGAAGATCGAGAGGACTGAAGCAGAGGATTTCAAAGGAAAGTTACACTCTCTGTATTTGGAGCAGTTTATGGTTCTGCTAAAGAAGGAAATTACCTCAAAGCACGAGCCTATCCGGACATACTCCTATGTTAATGATGAGTCTAGCCATGGTAAGCAGAGAACCCATAGAGACATTCCCATGCCTCCATTGTAGTCATTTATTTGTTCCATTGCAATGGATATTATGCAGGATCTAGTCCAGATTTTGTTGGGGCAGACCTATGAGCGTGTTGCTACGAAATATGGTTTGAGGAAGGGCATACTAGGTTCCCAACAGGGGTTGAATTGAAAAACATCAAGATGAAGTTGAATTTTTATTTGAAACAGTCCATTGCAGAATGGAGAGAGGAATTGCTATCAGGTTGGAAAATGCAAATGAACTCAATAACAATTCAAAGAATGAGGAGTGGTTGAAGGCAGTGCAAGACTTACAAGCTTTATGCGAAGAGGATTCATTAAATGAGTACAAAGTAGCAGCCAAGGATATAATTACATGGGTATAATATATGCTTACAAGGGTATGATATGGATTCCTATCAGTATAAGAAATCACTATTGCAAAACCAATAAGAGGAATACCTATCAGGATCCACACACACTGTTATGAAAATAATGAGAATAATGAGAATAAGTCAGGATGGATTTTCCGTCAGATAAGTTTGCATACTCGACTCCCGATCCCTGACCTTTCAAAGTCAACACAATTGCAGACGTCAGAAGTCGGGACGATTAATCCATTTTAAAATTTCTCATCCCCGAATCCCTAATCCAGACTTTTTCATAGTCAAAATATCGATAGTCGGTAGTTGGCGAGATTTTATGTTCAATGCATAATTGGTCCCCGACTCTTAACTCCCTAATTTTCAACACCTCTGATGGAGAAGTCGACAATCGATGCAAAATTTGGTTTCTATGTGTTATTCATCCCGACTCCCGACTCTCGATTGTTTTGGAACTCGAAATGAAAAAGTCGGTAGTCGGCTGGTTTTCAACGAGAATTCACAATGCATCCTCGACTCCCAACTCCCGAATTTTGCGGGAACCCCTTAAGTCCTTAAGCCTAATTCACGAGTCAGATCACAATCTCACTGCATGCACCAAATGTTTTGAATCTTGTGCCAAGCAATCGAATCAAAGCATTCTGTAAAGCCTAACTGTCGGTTTTATTGGTCATCTACCTCAATTAATGTGTAAGAAATGATTATTCGACTTAATTATTACTTAATAAAAATTTCAATATGTCGCCATTAACACACTGTGATTTCTTGCTTAAGCACCTCTGTGACTTGGCGCTCTGTGTTCGAGTTTTCCTTGCTTAATTCGGTTTTTCTGTGGGACTGTAGGTATGATTTAGTTACTTTTGTTTGAATTGGTTTTATCCATTACCGAATTACTTATTTTTGGTTTGGATTGCGTAGGTTCACTCATTTCAAAATGGCAAAGAGAAGAAGAACCAAAGCTGTTGTTCTGAAATTAAAGTTTAAGGACCCTAACTTCAGATTCTAATCTGATACAGATGCGAGAGTTTCAAACACCTTGTGTCTGGATTGGGATAGGATCTACAACATATTTGATGGGGATGACTTCACATAATTCAAAGACGATGCTCCCCTGTACTAGAATATCAACAACTCACAACTGCACGCAATTGTAGCACGGCCTTCTATTACTCCATTCACATACCTCGTGAAGTGGATGATAGATTATTGTGATATTCCAACCAGAACCTTTAGGGATGTTGTTGAGATTGTTTATGCTTCCTTCAAACCAGATACTTTTTCCATAATCTATAATCTGAAGGCTCCCCAACAACTTCTTACACAGGACTTCATCCGAGCGTTCGAGATGAATTACGAACTAGATGTCCTTTTCAAGTCCTTGATGACCGATCCTGAGACATTCATCCCATGACCCAATAGGCAGTATCCCATTGCTTTGCTTAGGGAACCCTACAAGATAATGGAGTAAATGCTCTGCAGATTCTATGGCACTGAAACGTGCCAATATTTCAAGCTTGAATGAGCACCATTAGCACACTACATCACTGTTATTGGTAAGATATTCAATTGGGCACATATATTTTCTGTTACGTTTAGAGATGCAATCGCCGCAGTGCAGAAATCCCCAGTAGTAAAGAATCCTAGATTTTTATGTCAACATACATGCTGGATATCATGTGTGTGTCGTTCTCCTACCCCGCTCTAGACTGGCATTGGACCAGGGAAAAACCCCCGATCCACATATACTATTCAATCCCGTGGGAGGACAATTATGGCCCACATGTTTATGAGATTTGTGATAAATTCATTTCTGAGGCTTATTACGCCATTTTCAAAAATGTCGCTCCTAGGATTTTTGAAGATGCAATTTCCCTAGTATCTACTATGGGAGATTGGTATGTGGGAGACTTCTTTACTTATATCATAATTTTGGGAAGAAAATCGGTCCACCTTCTCCCTAGAGTTGTCCCCAACATAATGGTACTCATTTAGGTAGAGTTATAAACTATGTATGAAGGAGTTCATGGCCAGTTCCATTCCTCCAAGAGGAGAGCATGGCCTAAGTTTCCACTTTACATTCAACACTATCTTCAATGCAACCCAGGGAATCATTATGGATAAATAAATGGAGCGAATTAAGCTAGGGTTCGCAGTTAAGAGAATGCATGACCCAAAGGGTCTCATAGTAGATCATTTTTTTTAGGCCCATCTCAAGAATTCATATATTCACGAAGTCCATCCCGATGACTTCATATATCATAATGCTCATTCTTTTGAAGAAGTGCTCACCAGAATTCCTAATGTAGGCCAAAGTCTTATAGTAAATGAAGCACAATAGCAACAAAAAGTCAGGGTATTGGAAGAGAGAAACATGTTCTTCTAGAAACAACAAGATGCTGGTAAATAAGCCTTGGAAGCTGCCAATAAAGCTATAGTCCTAAGTTCAGCTACTCCTCAGCTTAATACACATTTAGAGACAGAAAAAGGGCAGGGAAAACAACCTATGGAGAAGGTTCCTTCTACAACTCCCATTCAAAACTTAAATATGCTCATATATAAGACACATGCTCTCCAAAGTAAGTCAACTACCCATACTCAATTGGTTTATGATCCTTCTTCTGTGTCTAAAATGCTTTCTGACCTTGCTATTAAGACTAAGAAGTCTGCCACCTTGTTAGTTAATCTGCCTTTGCTTACTTCCACAAGCGATATCATTGATTTGGAGAAAGAACAACCTGTAGAAGTAATTAACCCAACACCTGTAACTCAAGAACCATCTCAACCACTGGTTGTAAATACTGCTCAAGTTGTTAATGGAAATAGCCCTCATCATTCCTAAGACACTGGTATGTCCGATGCACCCATTGTTGATGATCCTGTACAATAAGATGTATCCAATTCACCCCACAATCCATCTACTACATCTGACCCATCTACCATACCTACACAAGGTACTAATTTGCCCATTACTCATGTATTGGATTCACTAGCCAAACAATCCAACACCCAACAACTTATCAATACCCATCCTAACCTTCCATGAAATTTGAATGTAGATTCTACACAACCCCAATCCAATACCCTAAATGTTCCACTTCCTCCTTCCACATTGTCTACCATGTCTTCTTCTTCTCAACCTGATCCACTGACTTCTCAAATTTCATCACAACCTATGGCTGCTTCTGTGAGCCAAAATATGCACATGATCGATAGAGATAAGCTATTGATGTTGCTTCCATGGGATCCTTTGCTGTCGCCTTTTTATTCTGTCTCCACCTTGAATGCTACACTAGAAGAGCAGAATGCCAAAAACTTAGCACTTCGGGCAGAAAAGGATTTGTTTCAGCAAACTTTTGCAAAACATTGGAAGATTTATAAGCTCAACATAACTCTGATTTGCAGAATCTGCAAAATCAAATTCATCAGCTTACTCATCAGAAGTAGATCGTTGAAGAGAAAGTATTGGAGAAAGAAAATGCCTTAGTTGAACTTAAGGTTGAACTTAAGGTTCAACTAGAGCAAGTCAAATAACATGGTGATTTTTCTGAATTATTTAAATTGACTATCCAAGAATTTAAGGATGAAGCCATTTCTTGTAACATTAAGCTTAAGCAGACTGAAACTCAGTACTTTTTGGGCCTAAACAAAATCTAAGATGACTTCAATGCCTTCAATAAATTGATATACCTTCTAGATGACCACACAGATCGAAGGAAAAAGGCACACTCAGCTTATGAGCAGTTGTGTGAATGGTAGAGACACATGAAGAATGTCCTACAGATCGTTACTCGGCTTGATCAACATAAATTAATGAGGGCCATAATTTCTATCAAGTCTTGGGGACTTGTTTGTGAAGAATTTTCCCAAATGATTGAAAAGGGACATAAAATCTGTGCTAGGCAGTGTATGTTAAGAGATAATCATCTTGGAAGCATGTAAATACCTGTCTTTGCTGAATCGACAGACTCGGTGCGAACTAATCTTAGGCTCACTGAGGTGGAGGAATAAAGAGAGAAAAACGCTCAAACCATATGAGATGTTGCTCAGTTGGATATCTCTCTGTTCAGATCCTTCATCTTGGTTCGTCAGTTGGAAGTCACATTCCAATTTTTTTTGGATTCTTGGTCTAAAATCCACAAGGAGGATATCTCATCCTTTTTGTGAAAATCCCAGTTGCAATTAGAGCATGCATATTACCTTGATATTGCACACATGTTAGATGTATACACTACATGGAAGGATCACATCACCAATCCAGATCAGGGGAATTAAATTGAGAACCCTTAGATGCAGGATAGTTGGCCTTCTTTGGGAATGTAAAAGGGGTTACGAAGGGACAAATTGGGGGGAGGATTTTGATGTAATTTCTTATATCAAGACCTGTTAAGAAAAATCTCTCTTCCAGAGACTTGTTTGTAATTTGTTACATCTTGTTAATGAAAGATGGATCCTTCCTGCAATTGTTTTCCACATATATTGAGATAAAGTTTCCTTTTTTTATAATTTTCCTTGATTAAATGCAAATTTGTAAAGATTTCAATATTTTTGATTCATAAGAATTCATTCAAAAAATGCTTTCATTTTTGATGTTCTGAGGTTGCAAGGTAATGTGAATTTATTCTAATTATTGTTGTTAATTGTTTATTCTTCTGAATTAATACATATGTTTTCAAATCATTGGTTGGAAGTTTAATAACTCTCTTTTATATTATCATAGATTTTTTGTTGCTATGATATTCAAACCGGTATATTTATTTAATGTTCCAGTGTTTTTTGTCAGTAAGCTCTTTTGAAATAGGAGACGCCTCTTCTTATTTTAACTATTTATAAAAATATCACCAGTAATAGAATTTTGTGATTAGACTATCCCCTTTCAGATAGGTGTTTCTATTTGGAGATGGAAACCACATTTCCTCATTAGTATAGTAGGATAAACAATATTACTTGTTTTCTCATCATTAGTCTCTCTTAAGGATAAAAAAAACCTAAATAAAGCCAAAGGAGGATTAAATCCATCGGAAGTGGTCATTCTCAATGACTGAGAAATAGAAGGGCTCATGCATAGAGTTCTTTGAAGTTCTTAGCTCGGATCACTATCCTTAGTGTTGACCCCCTAACCATTCTAGCTGAGTCCTAACTCAAAATGGGTTGTCAACACAACGTGATCCAACATTTATCAACCAGACTAACATGGAACAAAACAAAACAAAAAATGACATCCATCTTACCCCTCGCCCACCGCTGAAGGCACGCCTCCCTCCAGAATATTCTCCACCCGAACCAACGAAGGTTGTGTAGGGACTGTCAGAGCAGGCTCCCTATTCACTGAGCGTTGACAGAACATGGCTTTTTCAAGGTCCAAGACCCACTCCATCTACACTAGACTCCTTAACAGGTCTTCCTTTAAGTTTCTCATGACTTGAGTAACCAGGTCCCCAAATATTTCCCTCTCGATCATCCTTTTTGCCATTAACTTCCTCATTAGCCATTATGGGCTCAACATCATAGACGTGCCGTGCTCCTCCATCCTCCATTGTATTTCTTCATCTTCCATGATCGAATTGGTGTCGTCAATATGGGGGGGATCCCCTCCATGAATTCCTATCCATGGTCACTTTCTTCTACCCGCCGCTCACTTTGACCTTTCCCCCCATGAAAGCTTCACATTTTCTAGCAAGGGGCCATATTCAAGTTCTCGACTGCTAGTGCATCCAACATCCTTTACACGCACATGATCTCAATTCGATTCAGCTCCTCATACTTTAATTCCTTCCTCGTTAAATCCCTTCTAGGTAGCACTCCTCTAGTACCGTCATTTAATGCCATCATAATTTTCTCTAAACCACCATTAAACCAAGGATTAATGGCTATGTTAGCCTCTCGTTCCACATATGCATCACCACCGCTAGCTCCCATCCTTGCATAGTACCTCTCATTTTTCCCCAGAACATCCCGCCAAGGCCAAACCTTAATGCCACTATTATATTCCCTCATGTTGTCACTTCCATTTAAGTTTTGCATCCCTCCTTCATCCTTCCTCTCATTCCTCCACCACCCTTGCATGCCCGACATTTATTCCTCTCTCCCACCGCCAGGTGTTATCCTGAAGCCCAACACCTCCTCTCAACCATTGCACGCCACATAGCCTTCTGCATATGGCCTCCGATCTATTCTTCCACCCGCATCCGGGGCAAAACCAATATATTATTATCAAAATATTACTAATGATTTTTTTAATCCAATTAAGTTGACTACCAATTAATTCCTATTGAATTTTTTTATATCATAATATTTATCCTTAGCTTTAAGAAAATTATTATTATTATTTTTTCTTAAATTGTGACATAATACATATTAGAGTTCAAACTCACCATTTTTAAACATTCAATGTAATTATTATGTCTAACCTTAGCTTTAAGAAAATCTGCATTATTATTTTTTATTTTTTCTTAAATTATGACATAGTACATAGTAAGGTTAAAACTCACCATTTTTAAACATTCAAAGTAATTATTATGTCTTCTCATTTCATATGTTTAAAAGCTGTAGGATAAATCAAACTTAATTTTTGACATTTCAAATAATTGGTATGTATCTTATCATTAGATGTGTAAAAGTTTACAGTAAATCAAATAATAATTAAACATGATATACAATAAATGCGATAATGGTTTTAAGCAATGATGCATTAAATTATGGTAATTATTGGTAGGTTTGTCAACCTTTTTAACAAATGTGTATTGGTATGCATATGTTTATCACTTCAATGTATATGGGGAAATTAATGTCAAAGTCCATATCAAATCCATATATGTTAGTTATTATACACATCATACACATATGCATGGGAAGAAGTTGAAAAGCTTTTGAAAGTTGGTTTCATTTATCTTGTGCCATTAACTGAATGGGTTTCTAACATTGTCCCGGTTATGAAAAAACAAGGGACTATTAGAGTTTTTGTTGATTATAGGCACCTAAATAAGGCTTGTCCCAAGGAAAATTACCCTACCCCCTTAATCGACCAAATTATTGTTAACTTTACTGGAAGTGTTGTCTTTTCATTTATGGGGGGTTTCTATGGCTATAATTAGATCAAAATTCTCCCATATAACCTGCACAAGACAAATTTCATCTTCCCATGGGGAACCTTTGCTTATCGCAAGTTCCCTTCGGTCTCAAAAATTCCGAGGCCACCTTTCAACGAGTTATGTGATATGCTTTCCATGACATCAAGCATATTGTATACCCTTATCTCAATGATATACCTGCTCATTCAACCCGTCGAGAAGATCATTCCGAGTATCTTAGAGATATCTTCCTTTGATGTGACCACTACAATATTCTCTTGAACGCACACAAATGTATTTTTTGTGTCGAAGCTGGAAGACTCCCGGGATTCATTATCTCCAAGGAGACGATCTGGATTGATCCAATAAAGGATTAACCTAAAAAAATTTACACTAATATCCTCATGATGGAACCTTTATCAAACTCTTTGTGTCAGACTGATTCCATTGGACTCATGAGTGGACATCATAAAGGTTACATTGAGTTCATTCAATTAACTTTTACTTACGACCTTGTTCTGATCCTGCCACCTATGCATTCATCCGATGTGGTTGGTCCACATTATATTTCCGGTCCACATGGCCCCTCCACATCACAGTTTTGTCCACATGACACGAGTGGGGTCCATCTCAAATTTTCCCAAATGTTTTCTCAAAATTCATAAATAGGATAGTTTTTAAAAATTCTACCATAGGTGGCCACACGAAATTTTGCACGTGGCATTTCCTTCATTCTGGAACTTCTCTATCACTTAACATAAGTGCATTTTTTCCACTTATAGCTATACAGTTTTTGAAAATTTCCTCAAATTTCCTCATCCAATCTACCATTTCTAGTGGTAGACCACATATTTAATACCCGAGCTCCATTAAAACACAAGTTGTTAACTAACACCACGATTTTCATAGAAGCATTTGTCAAACACTTCCCGTGCAAGCTCCACAAGCTCTGATTTATACCTATAATTGTGGATTCTGGCCCATGTATCCCCAATGTTGCAACCAAGAGATCTGATACCACTCTATCACATCCCCATCCATCATTCTGACCAAATAAGGGAGGTATTTAAAAATTTCATGCTTATAAATTTTGCCCCATGGGCCATAATACAAATTCCTAAATCAGAAATGTATATCAAATTATATAAATACAAATTACAACGGAAATAAAACTCCATCCACACAAACATCATGCATAAACAAACATAATTATCATATGAACAAAATAAAATGATTCCACATTCATATACAAGAGAATACTTATCTTTTAATAATAAGATATAAGCAACTGGTTGTATAAGAGCTATTTTCCACCCAATCGTAGGTATCAAATGTAGATACCACCCCCAAGCTATGCTATGAGGACACTAGGGAGAAGGAAACACCTATAGGCTTCTCTCTCTCATCCCAATATGGGGGGGATACCCTCCATGAATTCCTATCCCTGGTCACTTTCTTCCACCCGCCGCTTGCTTCGACCTTTCCCCCCATGAAAGCTTCACATTCACTGGTGAGGGGCCATCTTCAAGTTCTCGAATGCTAGTGCATCTAACCTCCTCTACACCCACACGATCTCAATTCGATTTAGATCCTCATCCTTTACTTCCTTCCCCATTAAATCCCTTCCAGGTAGCACTCCTCTATTACCGTCATTCAATACCATCATCATTGCCTCTAAACCACCATTAAACCAAGGCTTAATAGCTACGTTAGCCTCTCGTCCCACATATGCCTCACCACTGCTAGCTCCCATGCTTGCACAGTACCTCTCATTTGTCACCAGAACATCCCGCAAGGCCAAACCTTAATGCCACTATTATTTTCCCTCATGTTGTCACTTCCATTTAAGTTTTGCATCCCTCCTTCACCCTTCCTCTCATTCCTCCACCACCCCTCTCATTCCTCCACCACACTTGCATGCCCGACATTTATTCCTCTCTCCTACCGCCAGGTATTATCCTGACGCTCGACACCTCCTCTCAACTATTGCACAACACGTAGCCTTCCGCATGTGGTATCCAATCTATTCTTCCACCTGCATCCAGGGAAAAACCAATATATTATTATCAAAGTATTACTAATGATTTTTTTAATCCAATTAAGTTGACCACCAATTAATTCCTATTGAATTTTTTTATATCATAATATTTATCCTTAGCTTTAAGAAAATTATTATTATTATTTTTTCCTAAATTGTGACATAGTACATATTAAAGTTCAAACTCACCATTTTTAAATAGTCAATGTAATTATTATGTCTAACCTTAGCTTTAAGAAAATCTGTATTATTATATTTTCTTAAATTATGACATAGTAAGGTTAAAACTCAACATTTTTAAACATTCAAAGTAATTATTATGTCTTCTCATTTCATATGTTTAAAAGGTGTAGGCTAAACAAAAATTAATTTTTAACATTCCAAATAGTTGGTATGTATCTTATCATTAGATGTGTAAAAGTTTACAATAAATCAAATAATAATTAAACATGATATGCAATAAATGCGATAATGGTTTTAAGCAATGATGCATTAAATTATGGTAATTATTGGTAGGTTTTTCAACCTTTTTAACAAATGTGTATTGATATGCATACCATGTTTATCACTTCAATGTATATGGGGAAATTAATCTCAAAGTCCATATCAAATTAGTATATGTGAGTTATTATACACATCATACACATATGGAATTATGGCCTACTTTTGGTTTGATCATAATGATACTTGACCTTCCTTATGGTTTCATATAGAGTTTGAGGTTCATCAAAATCAATTATGTCCTTGTATGATTGATGTAATCCACTTAGAAAACGTTGAATTTTTACCTTAGAATCTCTAATATGCTTACCATACCTCAAAAAATCCAAAACTTTACTGGAATATTCCTCCATGGTTGTTTGTCCTAATTTCAACTCATGGAACTCTTTATTTTTGTAATAATAATATCTATTGGAGAGGTACTTTTGCTTGAAGTACTTCTTGAATTGCATCCAAAAAATATTCCTTCCATTGATCCTCTTGACTTGTCTAAGGTGATACCACCATATAGATTATCTTCTATATAAACTTAACTATAGCCAAGGATTGCCTTCATGCTCTTGGAATAGTCCTAGACTTGGAAATACTTCCTCATCCCAAGAAGCCAAGCATCAACTTCTCGACCAAGTTTTACTTCAACATCAAAAGTCGGAGGTTTGGAATTCCAAAACTCCCCATGTCAGTTGTTCTTGAAATGCGTCTTCCTATTATTCCTAGGAGATGGAAAAATTGAATATTCAGTGAAGTCCTTAGAGGACGATGACTCACTAGAAGAGAATTATGGAGTATATGTCCTATCTATAGAAACCCTTCTTGAGTTATGTGAACTCTTTTCAAAATGTCTCCTTGAGCCACTCCCACTATTTTCCTCATTTCCTAAGTGCTTCCCATGGTGAATATTCATATGAAGTTCTGTTATGATTTGTATCATGGATACATTCATCTAGTTATGTTCTTCCCAAACTCTGATAATCCTCTCATTATCTTCTCTACAACTTTGTAATTTCGGTCTCAGGATTCTCATGGTTTTTGCAATGTCTAGGGGAGTTGCTTGATTTATTTGTCCATTATAATCTGTGTCTACATTCTCAACATGTACATTCTCTCCCATGGGAGTTTGTTTCAACTACATAAGGATCCTGTGCATCATCCATGATGATGGCTTTCTTGGCCCAACCAAGACCAAGGATTTCGAAATTGCACTATACTAAATGTTGACCCTTAATTGTCCTTGATATGATATTGTATACGAAAAAATGTTCATATAAGTACACTTGTTAGCTTCATTACATTCCTAGAAAATCATAAAATTAATTTTGATGCATTATGGGAACTACCCATATTGACAATTTTTGTCAAATTATGGCTACATGCACTTTTTTGTTCAATTTTATAAACATTTGAATCACTCTTTCAAATTCTGACTATGCAGATTTGTTCCCCTATGGATAATATTTCCAATGAATATAATTATGCCCATTTATGATTTCTAGAAAAAAGTTACATTCCTTCAAAATTGCCAATTATGTCCAATTTTGAACTTTTCTTGTAGGTGCATTTAGCTTCAGAGACCAACTTCAACCACATGTAGAGGAAAATACAGGGAGAACCATAAGTTGTTTTCTAATTGGGCATGATAATACTCATGACAATGAATACTTGGAAACTTTCAGATCTCTAATCCGATGCTTTAGTTGATTTCTATAATTTTCTGTAATTGGTTACTTTTATCTTTTGCATCTTCTCCATACTTGTTTATTTTCCAAAAATTACTATCTCCCAAATTGCGCATTTTTGAAAAAAAATCCTCTAAGAAAAGTTGTTCATCATGATGAGTAGGTAAAATGTTGAGCTCATAAATTTTTTTGGTTTCGACATTTTGGGTCACTTTTACCTCCAAATTTTCCAAAATCCCCCACAAGTGTCTAAGAATAGTGGATTTTGACCTTCATTCACACCTAGGCTTCACACCATTTGGAATTTAACCACGAGTCACTATAGTTATCTGTGTGACTGGACCATGACTGCACCATAATTTTTTTGGCCTCAATAGGGCCCCTGTTAGGTCACTAGGTACTGATATTTAAAAACCACTATTTCAAATTTTATGTACAATGAGAGCATAATGGGCCCATGCCTCTCACTAGAAATTTTGTATCCTTCCTCAATGGCATCAATATTCCATAGGTATCATCAAATGTTGAGCTAAACTGCTCTTGTTATGGCCATAATAATTTTTCGGCTCTAGAGATTGTTTTTAGCTTTTTTGTACTGTTGACATGGAATCTTGCTGACATGGCATGTTAAGTAGAAGGGGTGGTATGGAACCATGTCCACCTAGACCATACTTGTATAATAATCCATTTAGAACACCCCTTATCGAACTCCTATATTATCATTGAAGATGTTTCACTCAACTCATCCTGATATAACCTTTATTAGACTCGTCGCGTCAGACTCCCTTTATCAGACTTCGGAGTTGACATTGGAAACGTTACACATGGAACATTGCAAAAGAACCTTTGTCAAACTCATTGGGTTAGACTCTCCTTATTGGACTCCTGAGTTAACATTGAAAACATTACACATGGATCATCCAAAAAGAATCATTGTCAAACTCATCGGGTCAGACTCCTCTTATTGGAAGTCTCATGAGTTAACATAAAAAATGTTACACTAAGATCCTCTTGATTGAGCCTTTGTTGGGCTCATCAAGTCAGACTCCTATTATCCGACGGACTGATTATTTATCATTAGAAACTTCACACTAAGATCTTTCTAATGGAACCTTTGTTGAACTCATCGGGTCATAGTTTTCATGTTGTACTGATGCATTAACCTCAAAAATGTTACACTAATCTCCTCATGATGGAACCTTTATCAAACTCTTTGTGTCGGACTGATTCCATCGGACTCACGAGTGGACATCATAAAGGTTACATTGAGTTCATTCAATTAACGTTTCCTTACGACCTTGTTCTTGTCCTGCACCTATGCAATCATCCAATGTGGTTGGTCCACATTATATTCTCTGTCCACATGGCTCCTCCACGTCATTGGTTTTTCCTCATGACACGAGTGGGGTCCATCTCAAATTTTCCCAAATGTTTTTTCAAAATTTCATAAATAGGTTAGTCTTTAAAAATTCTACCATAGGTGACCACACGAAATTTTGCACGTGGCATTTCCTTCATTCTGGAACTTCTCTATCACTTAACATAAGTGCATTTTTTCCATTGATATCTATACAGTTTTTGAAAATTTCCTCAAATTTCCTCATCCAATCTACCATTTCTAGTGGTAGACCACATATTTAACACCCAAGCTCCATTAAAACACAAGTTGTTAACTAACACCACGATTTTCATAGAAGCATTTGTCAAACACTTCTCGTGCAAGCTCCACAAGCTCTGATTTCTACCTATAATTGTGATTCTGGCCCATGTATCCCCAATGTTGCAACCAATAGATCTGATACCACTCTATCACATCCCCATCCATGATTCTGACAAAATAAGGGAGGCAATTACAAATTTCATGCTTATAAATTTTGCCCCATGGGCCATAATACGAATTCCTAAATAAGAAATGTATGTGAAATTATATAAATACAAATTACAACGGAAATAAAACTCCATCCACACAAACATCATGCATAAACAAACATAATTATCATATGAACAAAATAAAAATATTCCACATTCATATACAAGAGAATACTTATCTTTTAACAATAAGATATAAGCAACTGGTTGTATAAGAGCAATTTTCCACCCAATCGTAGGTATCAAATGTAGATACCACCCCCAAGCTATGCTATGAGGACACTAGGGAGAAGGAAACACCTATAGGCTTCTCTCTCTCATCCCACAACCCAATTACTCTCATGCTTAGCCAAATTTCCCACCTTTGAGCATTTACAAGGATCTCACTTAGCCATCCTAGCCATGACACACTTTCCTACTTCCCCACACAACACACGGAAAACATTTTCCTTCACTTCTCCATTGTTCCCTCAGGAAATCCAACCCTTACAGTGCTTACCAGTGTGTGCAAAAAGAATCCAACTTGGTGTATGTTGTCAGAGAACCTCCTGTAACCTTAATTCATGGATTCTCAAACATTCAGGAGTAACAAAGCACAATGGGTAAAGGTTCATACCTTGCCCATCATCTATGCTCACCTACAACCATATCTTTTTTCTAATGTCTTCAATTCTTTTTTCACAATTCGAATTTTTGGTTATTCATAGTTTAGTAATAGTAATGGCAATGGAGTGAACGTCAAGAGGAAACCTCTGTTGGTGTAAAATCTACCTAAGAATGATTGCTAGACTCCAAAGGAGATGAGAGAATAGTTAAAAAGATAATTGTCATAACTTATGACCATAGAAGAGAGGACTCTTATAATTGTCATTGAAGTATATTCATCCCTTGCTTCAATAACTACATGATGATACTTTTCCCACCAACCTCACAGATGCATTCAATGATTGGATTAATAGCCAAAATGAAGTAATTGTCTCATTTAATGCACGTGGCAACAAAAAAGTTGAGCTCTAAGGTTGACACTTGGAAATAGAGGATTTCATCTTCCATAGGTCGCCTTTTCTCTTCTCCTCTAGTGGTATTATAGTCCCTCTAGTGCTCTTTACATAACCATGTTGGACCATTTTATTATTTTTCCAACTTAATATTACATAGCTTCAAAGTTAGCATGACAAGCTAATCACATGGTTCATATAGAGATATTTACATTATACATGCCTAGCCATTTACTAGTTAGGCCTTTTCCTTGAGCTCCACACTAGGAGTCTATACTAACATGTTTACATCATTTACATACTTTGATTTAATACATTCCAATTCAAAAAGAAATACTAAATTGAAATTTCATTTAGTGCAAATTTTTTTTTAATCTCTTATTTTTCATAGGGAATTCAACACTTTTAATGAGATAATATTTATTTAAAATATTTTTGAGAGAGGCTTGGGAAATGGACACATTGTGCTGCATCACTTATTCTATAGGATTTTCATCTTGTTTTGAGCCTTTATCACTCTTGTTTTAGAATCTAAATCTATAAGGATTTCAAATTTAAATGATGTAACACTTGAATTAAAAAAGGAGAGGTTAAACATTCTAGCAATATATATATATATATATATATATTAATTTCTTTATTTTTTATCTATTCATTGTTGAACTCAGATTGCTATAAATTAGGGAAAATTCTAAGGGCTATTTTTGAAAAAAATATGCGCTATTTTTCATTTTTTTCCAATATGATTCGTCCAAATTCCATAGGATTAAAATTTTTTACTCTTAAAATATCCAAAATTGTCTAAAACCTATATAAAACCCTTAGAAATTTGTTTTTTTTTTTTTTAAATTGCCAAACATTTTATGATTGGAATTTTGATAATTAGTAAGATTCACCAAAGTTTCTACACTTAAGAAAATTATGGATCCTTAAAATTTTCCTTGGTATAAATCAATTTAAGCATTTTCTATATTATGTTCATATGGATGATATGAGATCCATGTTTATAATATCATATAAGATTTCAAAATCAGCTTTATCGAACAACGAGGGATACATTTCCAGTTAATTGTTTGTTGATGAGACTCTATTAGAAGAGAAAAGCATCCATATATTTCATTTTTTATTTGCAGGGTTGTTGATCCCACATTGTCCACTTTCAAATTTCAAATTTCATATATATATACATACATATATATATATATATACATACATATATATATATATATATATATATATATATATATATATATATATATCCCACTTGTTTAGTGTTTCTCTTCACAGTTGGGTGACGACAATTTTATTGCTGGCAGCTTTTATTCTCTATATTATGAGGGTTCCTCCTATAATTTTGTTGTGGGCCACTTATAGATTCCCCACTAGATGTTGGAAGAGAAACCATATATATATCCATCTTTTTAAATAATTCCAATCTTAATTTGTGAAACTTCCCATGATAAAGTTAAAACTAATCATGATAATGATAACAACAAGTTTTTCATTCCAACCATGAATAAGTCCAATCTTAATTTGTGAAATTTCCTATGATAAAGTTAAAACTAATTATGATAATGATGGTGCTCTGATTCAATTGTAGCCGTCTACTCCCTTAGTATCAAGCTCGCGGGGTAGATAGTCGAGATTTTGTAGATTCCGTTAAACTTTGATGATTTTTCTACTGAACTGGAAAAATTGAAGGTCGAGAGGACTGAAGCAGAGGATTTCAAAGGAAAGTTACACTCTCTATATTTGGAGTAGTTTATGGTTCTGCTAAAGAAGGAAATTACCTCAAAGCACGAGCCTATCCGGACATACTACTATGTTAATGATGAGTCTAGCCATGGTAAGCAGAGAACCCACAGAGACATTCCCTGCCTCCATTGTAGTCATTTATTTGTTCCATTGCAATGGATATTATGCAAGATCTAGTCCAGATTGCGTTGGGGAAGACCTATGAGCGTGTTTCTATGAAATATGGTTTGAGGAAGGGCATACTAGGTTCCCAACAGGGGTTGAATTGAAAAACATCAAGATGAAGTTGAATTTTTATTTGAAACAGTCCATTGCAGAATGGAGAGAGGAATTGCTATTAGGTTGGAAAATGCAAATGAACTCATTAAAAATTCAAAGAATGAGGAGTGGTTGAAGGCAGTGCAAGACTTACAAGCTTTATGCGAAGAGGATTCATTAAATGAGTACAAAGTAGAAACCAATGATATAATTACACGGGTATAATATATGCTTACAAGGGTATCATATGGATTCCTATCAGTATAAGAAATCATTATTGCAAAACCAATAAGAGGAATACCTATTAGGATCCACACACACTATTATGAAAATAATGAGAATAAGTAAGGATGGATTTTTCGTCAGATAAGTTTTCATTCTCGACTCCTGATCCCTGACCTTTCAAAGTCAACACAATTGCAGAAGTCATAAGCCGAGACGATTAAGCCATTTTAAAATTTCTCATCCCCGACTCCCGAATCCTGACTTTTTCATAGTCAAAATATCGATAGTCGGTAGTTGGCAAGATTTTATGTTCAGTGCATAATTGGTCCCAGACTCCTAACTCCCTAATTTTAAACACCTCTGATGCAGAAGTCGACAATCGACGCAAAATTTGGTTTCTGTGTGTTATTCCTCCCGACTCCCGACTCTCGATTGTTTTGGAACTTGAAATGAAAAAGTCAGTAGTCGGCTGGTTTTCGACGAGAATTCACAATGCATCCTCGACTCCCAACTCCCGAATTTTGCGGGACCCCCTTAATTCCTTAAGCCTAATTCACAAGTCAGATCACAATCTCACTGCATGCACCAAATTTTTTGAATCTTGTGGCAACCAATTGAATCAAAGCATTCTGTAAATACCGAGTTTCGGTTTTACTGGTCATTTACCTCAATTAATGTGTAAGAAATGATTATTCGGCTTAATTCTTACTTAATAAAAATTTGAATATGTCGCCATTAACACACTGTGATTTCTTGCTTAAGCACCTCTTTGACTTGGCGCTCTGTGTTCGAGTTTTCCTTGCTTAATTCGGTTTTTTTGTGGGACTGTAGGTATGATTCAGTTACTTTTGTTTGAATTGGTTTTATCCATTACCGAATTACTTATTTTTGGTTTCGATTGCGCAGGTTCACTCATTTCAAAATGGCGAAGAGAAGAAGAACCAAAGCTGCTGTTCCGAAATTAAAGTTTAAGGACCCTAACTTCAGATTCTAATCTAATACAGATGCGAGAGTTTCAAACACCTTGTGTCTGGATTGGGATAGCATCTACAACATCTTTGATGGGGATAATTTCACATAATTCAAAGTAGATGCTCCCTTGTACTAGAATATCAACAACTCACAATTGCACGCAATTGCATCATGACCTGCTATTATGCCATTCACATAACTCGTGAAGTGGATGATAGATTATGTGGATATTCCAACCAGAACCTTTAGGGATGTTGTTCGGATTGTTTATGCTTCCTTCAAACCAGATACTTTTTCCATAATCTATAATCTGAAGGCTCCCCAACAACTTCTTACACATGACTTCATCCGAGCGTTCGAGATGAAGTATGAACTAGATGTCCTTTTCAAGTCCTTGATGACCGATCCTGAGACATTCATCCCATGACCCAATAGGCAGTATCCGATTGCTTTGCTTAGGGAACCCTACAAGATAATGGAGTAAATGCTCTGCAGATTCTATGGCACCGAAACGTGCCAATATTTCAAGCTTGAATGAGCACCATTAGCACACTACATCACTGCTATTGGTAAGATATTCAATTGGGCACATATATTTTCTGTTACGTTAAGATATGCAATCGCTGCCGTGCAGAAATCCCCAGTAGTAAAGAATCCTAGATTTTTATGTCAACATACATGATGGATATCATGTGTGTGTTGTTCTCCTACCCCGCTCTAGACTGGCATTGTACCAGGGAAAAACCCCCGATCCACATATACTATTCAATCCCGTGGGAGGACAATTATGGCCCACATGTTTATGAGATTTGTGATAAATTCATTTCTGAGGCTTATTACGCCATTTTCAAAAATGTCGCTCCTAGGATTTTTGAAGATGCAATTTCCCTAGTATCTACTATGGGAGATTGGTATGTGGGAGACTTCTTCACTTATATCATAATTTTGGGAAGAAAATCTGTCCACCTTCTCCCTAGAGTTGTCCCCAACATAATGGTACTCATCTAGGTAGAGTTATAAACTATGTATGAAGGAGGTTATGGCCAGTTCCATTCCTCCAAGAGGAGAGCGTGGCCTAAGTTTCCACTTTACATTCGACACTATCTTCAATGCAACCCAGGGCATCATTATGGATAAATAAATGGAGTGAATTAAGCTAGGGTTCGCAGTTAAGAGAATGCATGACCCAAAGGGTCTCATAGTAGATCATTTTTTTTAGGCCCATCTCAAGAATTCATATATTCACGAGGTCCATCCTGATGACTGCATATATCATAATGCTCATTCTTTTGAAGAAGTGCTCACCAGAATGCCTAATGTAGGCCAACGTATTATGGTAAATGAAGCACAATAGCAACAAAAAGTCAGGGTATTGGGAGAGAGAAACATGTTCTTCTAGAAACAACAAGATGTTGGTAGATAAGCCTTGGAAGCTGCCAATAAAGCTATAGTCCTAAGTTCAGCTACTCCTCAGCTTAATACACATTTAGAGACAGAAAAAGGGCAGGGAAAACAACCTATGGAGAAGGTTCCTTCTACAACTCCCATTCAAAACTTAAATATGCTCATACAGAAGACACATGCTCTCTAAAGTAAGTCAACTGCCCATACTCAATCGGTTTATGATCCTTCTTCTGTGTCTAAAATTCTTTCTAACCTTGCTATTAAGACTAAGAAGTCTGCCACCTTGTTAGTTAATCTGCCTTTGCTTACTTCCACAAGCGATATCATTGATTTGGAGAAAGAACAACCTGTAGAAGTAATTAACCCAACACCTGTAACTCAAGAACCATCTCAACCACTGGTTGTAAATACTGCTCAAGTTGTTAATAGAAATAGCCCTCATCATTCCTAAGACACTAGTATGTCCGATGCACCCATTGTTGATGATCATGTACAATAAGATGTATCCAGTTCACCCCACAATCCATCTACTACATCTGACCCATCTACCATACCTACACAAAGTACTAATTTTCCCATTACTGATGTATTGGATTCACCAGCCAAACAATCCAACACCCAACTACTTATCAATACCCATCCTAACCTTCCATGAAATTTGAATGTAGATTCTACACAAACCCAATCCAATACCCTAAATGTTCCACTTCCTCCTTCCACATTGTCTACGATGTCTTCTTCTTCTCAACCTGATCCACTGACTTCTCAAATTTCATCACAACCTATGGCTGCTTCTGTGAGCTAAAATGTGCCCATGATCGATAGAGATAAGCTATTGATGTTGCTTCCATGGGAGCCTTTGCTGTAGCCTTTTTATTCTGTCTCCACCTTGAAAGCTACACTGGAAGAGCAGAAAGCCAAAAACTTAGCACTTCGGGCAGAAAAGGATTTGTTTCAGCAAACTTTTTCAAAACATTGGAAGATTTATAAGCTCAACATAACTCTGCCTTGCAGAATCTGCAAAATCAAATTCATCAGCTTACTCATCAGAAGCAGATCGTTGAAGAGAAAGTACTGGAGAAAGAAAATGCCTTAGTTGAACTTAAGGTTCAACTAGAGCAAGTCAAATAACATGGTGATTTTTCTGAATTATTTAAATTAACTATCCAAGAATTTAAGGATGAAGCCATTTCTTTTAACATTAAGCTTAAGCAGACCCAAACTCAGTACTTTTTGGGCCTAAACAAAGTCTAAGATGATTTCAATGCATTCGATAAATTGATAGACCTTCTAGATGACCACACAGATCGAAGGAAGAAGGCACACTAAGCTTATGAGCAGTTGTGTGAATGGTAGAGACACATGAAGAATCTCCCACAGATCGTTACTCGGTTTGATCAACATAAATTAATGAGGGCCATAATTTCTATCAAGTCTTGGGGACGTGTTTGTGAAGAATTTTCCCAAATGATTGAAAAGGGACATAAAATCTGTGCTAGGCAATGTATGTTAAGAGATAATCATCTTGGAAGCATGTAAATAACTGTCTTTTCTGAATCGACAGACTCGGTGCCAACTAATATTAGGCTCACTGAGGTGGAGGAATAAAGAGAGGAAAACGCTCAAACCATATGAGATGTTGCTCAGTTGGATATCTCTCTGTTCAAATCCTTCATCTTGGTTCCTCAGTTGGAAGTCACATTCCAATTTTTTTTGGATTCTTGGTCTAAAGTCCACAACGAAGATATCTCATCCTTTTTGTGAAAATCCCAGTTGCAATTATAGCATGCATATTACCTTGATATTGCACACATGTTAGATGTATACACTACATGGAAGGATCACATCACCAATCCAGATCAGGGGAATTAAATTGAGACCCCTTAGATGCAGGATAGTTGACCTTCTTTTGTGGATCTAAGATCCAAGTGGTAAGCTATTTATTTTGATCTGTGGGATTGTAAAAGGGGTTACGAAGGGACAAATTGGGGGGAGGGTTTTGATGTAATTTCTTATATCAAGACCTGTTAAGAAAAATCTCTCTTCGAGAGACTTGTTTGTAATTTGTTACATCTTGTTAATGAAAGATGGATCCTTCCTGCAATTGTTTTCCACATATATTGAGATAAAGTTTCCTTTTTTTATAATTTTCCTTGATTAAATGCAAATTTGTAAAGATTTCAATATTTTTGATTCATAAGAATTCATTCAAAAAATGCTTTCATTTTTTATGTTATGAGGTTGCAGGGTAATGTGAATTTATTCTAATTATTGTTGTTAATTGTTTATTCTTTTGAATTAATATATATGTTTTGAAATCATTGGTTGGAAGTTTAATAACCCTCTTTTATATTATCATAGATGTTTTGTTGCTATGATATTCAAACTGGTATATTCATTTAATGTTCCAGTGTTTTTTGTCAGTAAGCTCTTTTGAAATAGGAGACGCCTCTTCTTATTTTAACTATTTATAAAAATATCATCAGTAATAGAATTTTGTTATTAGAATATCCCCTTTCAGATAGGTGTTTCTATTTGGAGATGGAAACCACATTTCCTCATTAGTATAGTAACAATATTACTTGTCTTCTCATCATCAGTCTCCCTTAAGGATAAAAAAAAAATTAAATAAGGCCAAAGGAGGATTAAATCCATCGGAAGTGGTCATTCTCAACGAATGAGAAATAGAAGGGCTCATGCATAGAGTTCTTTGAAGTTCTTAGCTCGGATCACTATCCTTAACGTTGACCCGCTAACCATTCTAGCTGAGTCCTAACTCAAAATGGGTTGTCAACACAACGTGACCCAACATTTATCAACCAGACTAACATGGAACAAAACAAAACAAAAAACAACATCCATCTTACCCCTCGCCCATCGCTGAAGGCACCCCTCCCTCCAGAAGATTCTCCACCTGAACTGGCGAAGGTTGTGTAGGGACTGTCAGAGCAGACTCCGTATTCATCGAGCGACGACAGAACATGGCTTTTTCAAGGTCCAAGACCCACTCCATCTCCACTAGACTCCTTAACAGGTCTTCCTTTAAGTTTCTCATGACTTGAGTAACCAGGTCCCCAAATATTTCCCTCTCCATCATCCTTTTTGCCATTAACTTCCTCATTATCCATTATGGTCTCAACATCATAGACGTGTCGTGCTTCTCCATCCTCCATTGTATTTCTTCATCTTCCATGATCGAAATGGTGTCGTCAATATGGGGGGGATCCCCTCCATGAATTCCTATCCCTGGTCACTTTCTTCCACCCACCGCTCACTTTGACCTTTCCCCCCATGAAAGCTCCACATTTGTTGGCAAGGGGCCATATTCAAGTTCTCGACTGCTAGTGCATCCAACTTCCTCTACACCCACATGATCTCAATTCGATTTAGCTCCTCATACTTTACTTCCTTGCTTGTTAAATCCCTTCCAGGTAGCACTCCTCTAGTATCGTCATTCAATGCCATCATCATTTCCTCTGAACCACCATTAAACCCAGGATTAATGGCTATGTTAGCCTCTCGTTCCACATATGCATCACCACCGCTAGCTCCTATGCTTGCATAGTACCTCTCATTTTTCCCCAGAACATCCCTCCAAGGACAAACCTTAATGCCACTATTATTTTCCCTCATGTTGTCACTTCCATTTATGTTTTTCATCCCTCCTTCATCCTTCCTCTCATTCCTCCACCACCCCTCTCATTCCTCCACCACCCTTGCATGCCCGACATTTATTACTCTCTCCCACCGCCAGGTCTTATCCTGAAGCCCAACACCTCCTCTCAACCATTGCACGCCACATAGCCTTCTGCATATGGCCTCCGATCTATTCTTCCACCCGCATTCGGGGCAAAACCAATATATTATTATCAAAATATTACTAATGATTTTTTTAATCCAATTAAGTTGGCCACCAATTAATTCCTATTGATTTTTTTTATATCATAATATTTATCCTTAGCTTTAAGAAAATTATTATTATTATTTTTTCTTAAATTGTGACATAGTACATATTAAAGTTCAAACTCACCATTTTTAAACATTCAATGTAATTATTATGTCTAACCTTAGCTTCAAGAAAATCTGCATTATTATTTTTTCTTAAATTATGACATAGTACATAGTAAGGTTAAAACTCACCATTTTTAAACATTCAAAGTAATTATTATGTCTTCTCATTTCATATGTTTAAAAGGTGTAGGATAAATCAAACTTAATTTTTGACATTTCAAATAATTGGTATCTATCTTCTCATTAGATGTGTAAAAGTTTACAGTAAATCAATTAATAATTAAACATGATATACAATAAATGCGATAATGGTTTTAAGCAATGATGCATTAAATTATGGTAATTATTGGTAGGTTTGTCAACCTTTTTAACAAATGTGTATTGATATGCATATGTTTATCACTTCAATGTATATGGTGAAATTAATGTCAAATTCCATATCAAATCCGTATATGTTAGTTATTATACACATCATACACATATGCATGGGAAGAAGTTGAAAAGCTTTTGAAAGTTGGTTTCGTTTATCTTGTATTGATATGCATATGTTTATCACTTCAATGTATATGGGGAAATTAATGTCAAAGTCCATATCAAATCCGTATGTGTTAGTTATTATACACATCATACACATATGCATGGGAAGAAGTTGAAAAACTTTTGAAAGTTGGTTTCGTTTATTTTGTGCCGTTAACTGAATGGGTTTCTAACATTGTCCCGGTTATGAAAAAAACAAGGGACTATTAGAGTTTTTGTTGATTATAGGCACCTAAATAAGGCTTGTCCCAAGGAAAATTACCCTACCCCCTTCATCAACCAAATTATTGTTAACTTTACTGGAAGTGTTGTCTTTTCATTTATGGGGGGTTTCTATGGCTATAATTAGATCGAAATTCTCCCATATAACCTGCACAAGACAAATTTCATCTTCCCATGGGGAACCTTTGCTTATCGCAAGTTCCCTTCGGTCTCAAAAATTCCGAGGCCACCTTTCAATGAGCTATGTGATATGCTTTCCATGACATCAAGCATATTGTATACCCTTATCTCAATGATATTCTCTTGAAAGCACACAAATGTATTTTTTGTGTCGAAGCTGGAAGACTCCCGGGATTCATTATCTCCAAGGACAAGATCTGGATTGATCCAATGAAGCATTAACCTAAAATTTTTTACACTAATCTCCTCATGATGGAACCTTTATCAAACTCTTTGTGTCAGACTGATTCCATTGGACTCACGAGTGGACATCATAAAGGTTACATTGAGTTCATTCAATTAACTTTTCCTTACGACCTTGTTCTGGTCCTGCCACCTATGCATTCATCCAATGTGGTTTGTCCACATTATATTTCCGGTCCACATGGCCCCTCCACGTCACAGTTTTGTCCACATGACACGAGTGGGGTCCATCTCAAATTTTCCCAAATGTTTTTTCAAAATTTCATAAATAGGTTAGTTTTTAAAAATTCTACCATAGGTGGCCACACGGAATTTTGCACATGGCATTTTCTTCATTCTGAAACTTCTCTATCACTTAACATAAGTGCATTTTTTCCACTGATAGCTATACAGTTTTTGAAAATTTCCTCAAATTTCCTCATCCAATCTACCATTTCTAGTGGTAGACCACATATTTAATAACCGAGCTCCATTAAAACACAAGTTGTTAACTAACACCACGATTTTCATAGAAGCATTTGTCAAACACTTCCCGTGCAAGCTCCACAAGCTCTGATTTCTACCTATAATTGTGGATTCTGGCCCATGTATCCCCAATGTTGCAACCAAGAGATCTGATACCACTCTATCACATCCCCATCCATCATTCTGACCAAATAAGGGAGGTATTTACAAATTTCATGCTTATAAATTTTGCCCCATGGGCCATAATACGAATTCCTAAATAAGAAATGTATGTGAAATTATATAAATACAAATTACAACGGAAATAAAACTCCATCCACACAAACATCATGCATAAACAAACATAATTATCATATGAACAAAATAAAATGATTCCACATTCATATACAAGAGAATACTTATATTTCAACAATAAGATATAAGCAACTGGTTGTATAAGAGCTATTTTCCACCCAATCGTAGGTATCAAATGTAGATACCACCCCCAAGCTATGCTATGAGGACACTAGGGAGAAGGAAACACCTATAGGCTTCTCTCTCTCTTCTAAATATGGGGGATACCCTCCATGAATTCCTATCCCTGGTCACTTTCTTCTACCTACCGCTTGCTTCGACCTTTCCCCCCATGAAAGCTTCACATTCACTGGCGAGGGGCCATATTCAAGTTCTCGAATGTTAGTGCATCTAACCTCCTCTACACCCACACGATCTCAATTCAATTTAGATCCTCATCCTTTACTTCCTTACCCGTTAAATCCCTTCCAGGTAGCACTCCTCTAGTACCATCGTTCAATGCCATCATCATTGCCTCTAAACCACCATTAAACCAAGGTTTAATAGCTACGTTAGCCTCTCGTCCCACATATGCCTCACCACTTCTATCTCCCATGCTTGCACAATACCTCTCATTTGTCACCAGAACATCCCGCCAAGGCCAAACCTTAATGCCACTATTATTTTCCCTCATGTTGTCACTTCCATTTAAGTTTTGCATCCCTCCTTCACCCTTCCTCTCATTCCTCCACCACCCCTCTCATTCGTCCACCACCCTTGCATGCCCGACATTTATTCCTCTCTCCTGCCGCCAGGTGTTATCCTGACGCTCGACACCTCCTCTCAACTATTGCACGACACGTAGCCTTCCGCATGTGGTCTCCAATCTATTCTTCCACCTGCATACAGGGAAAAACCAATATATTATTATCAAAGTATTACTAATGATTTTTTTAATCCAATTAAGTTGACCACCAATTAATTCCTATTGAATTTTTTTATATCATAATATTTATCCTTAGCTTTAAGAAAATTATTATTATTATTTTTTCCTAAATTGTGACATAGTACATATTAAAGTTCAAACTCACCATTTTTAAATAGTCAATGTAATTATTATGTCTAACCTTAGCTTTAAGAAAATCTGTCTTATTATTTTTTCTTAAATTATGACATAGTAAGGTTAAAACTCAACATTTTTAAACATTCAAAGTAATTATTATGTCTTCTCATTTCATATGTTTAAAAGGTGTAGGCTAAATAAAAATTAATTTTTAACATTCCAAATAGTTGGTATGTATCTTATCATTAGATGTGTAAAAGTTTACAGTAAATCAAATAATAATTAAACGTGATATACAATAAATGCGATAATGGTTTTAAGCAATGATGCATTAAATTATGGTAATTATTGGTAGGTTTTTCAACCTTTTTAACAAATGTGTATTGATATGCATACCATGTTTATCACTTCAATGTATATGGGGAAATTAATGTCAAAGTTCATATCAAATTAGTATATGTGAGTTATTATACACATCATACACATATGGAATTATGGCCTACTTTTGGTTTGATCATAACGATACTTGACCTTCCTTATGGTTTGATATAGAGTTTGAGGTTCATCAAAATCAATTATGTCCTTGTATGATTGATGTAATCCACTTAGAAAACGTTGAATTTAAACCTTATAATCTCTAATATGCTTACCATACCTCAAAAAATCCAAAAAATTACTGGAATATTCCTCCATGGTTGTTTGTCCTAATTTCAACTCATGGAACTCTTTATTTTTGTAATAATAATATCTATTGGAGAGGTACTTTTGCTTGAAGTACTTCTTGAATTGCATCCAAAAAATATTCCTTCCATTGATCCTCTTGACTTGTCTAAGGTGATACCACCATATAGATTATCTTCTATTCAACTTAACTATAGCCAAGGCTTGCCTTTATGCTCTTGGAATAGTCCTAGACTTGGAAATACTACCTCATCCCAAGAAGCCAAGCATCAACTTCTCGACCAGGTTTTACTTCAACATCAAAAGTCGGAGGTTTGGAATTCCAAAACTCCCCATGTGAGTTGTTCTTGAAATGCGTCTTCCTATTATTCCTAGGAGATGGAAAGATTGAATATTCAGTGAAGTCCTTAGAGGACCATGACTCACTAGAAGAGAATTATGGAGTATATGTCCTATCTATAGAAACCCTTCTTGAGTTATGTGAACTCTTTTCAAAATGTCTCCTTGAGCCACTCCCACTATTTTCCTCATTTCCTAAGTGCTTCCTATGGTGAATATTCCTATGAATTTATGTTAAGATTTGTATCGTGGATACATTCATCTAGTTATGTTCTTCCCCAGCTCTGATAATCCTCTCATTATCTTCTCTACAACTTTGTAATTCCGGTCTCAAGATTCTCATGGTTTTTGCAATGTCTAGGGGAGTTGCTTGATTTATTTGTCCATTATAATCTGTGTCTACATTCTCAACATGTACATTCTCTCCCATGGGAGTCTGCTTCAACTGCATAAGGATCCTGTGCTTCATCCATGATGATGGTTTTCTTGGCCCAACCAAGACCAAGGATTTCTAAATTGCACTATACTAAATGTTGACCCTTAATTGTCCTTGATATGATATTGTATACGAAAAAATGTTCATATAAGTACACTTGTTAGCTTCATTACATTCCTAGAAAATCATAAAATTAATTTTCATGCATTATAGGAACTACCCATATTGACATTTTTTGTCAAATTATGGCTACATGCACTTTTTTGTTCAATTTTATAAACATTTGAATCACTCTTTCGAATTCTGACTATGCAGAGTTGTTCCCCTGTGGATAATATTTCCAATGAATATAATTATGCCCATTTATGATTTCTAGACAAAAGTTACATTCCTTCAAAATTGCCAATTATGTCGAATTTTGAACTTTTCTTGTAGGTGCATTTAGCTTCAGAGACCAACTTCAACAACATGTAGAGGAAAATACGGGGAGAACCATAATTTGTTTTACAATTGGGTATGATAACACTCATGACAATGATTACTTAGCAACTTTCAGATCTCTAATCCGATGCTTTAGTTGATTTCTATAATTTTCTCTAATTGGTTACTTTTATCTTTTGCATCTTCTCCATACTTGTTTGCTTTCCAAAAATTACTATCTCCCAAATTGAGCATTTTTGAAAAAAAATCCTCTGAGAAAAGTTGTTAATCATGATGAGTAGGTAAAATGTTGAGCTCATAAATTTTTCTGGTTTCGACATTTTGGGTCACTCTTACCTGCTCCAAATTTTCCAAAATCCCCCAAAAGTGTCTAAGAATAGTGGATTTTGACCTTCATTCACACCTAGGCTTCACACCATTTGGAATTTAACCACGAGCCACTATAGTTATCTGTGTGACTGGACCATGACTGCACCATAATTTTTTTGGCCTCAATAGGGCCCCTGTTAGGTCACTAGGTACTGATCTTTAAAAACCACTATTTCAAAATTTATGTACAATGAGAGCATAATGGGCCCATGACTCTCACTGGAAATTCTGTATCCTTTCTCAATGGCATCAGTATTCCATAGGTATCATCAAATGCTGAGCTAAACTGCTCTTGTTATGGCCAGAATAATTTTTCGGCTCTAGAGATTGTTTTTAGCTTTTTTGTACTATTGACATGGCATGTTAAGTAGAAGGGGTGGTATAGAACCATGTCCACCTAGATGATGCTTGTATAATAATCCATTTAGAACATCCCTTATCAACCTCCTATATTATCATTGAAGATGTTTCACTCAACTCATCCTGATATAACCTTTATTAGACTCGTCGGGTCAGACTCCCTTTATCAGACTTCGGAGTTGACATTGGAAACGTTACACATGGATCATTGCAAAAGAACCTTTGTCAAACTCATTGGGTTAGACTCTCCTTATTGGACTCCTGAGTTAACATTGAAAACATTACACATGGATCATCCAAAAAGAATCATTGTCAAACTCATCAGGTCAGACTCCTCTTATTGGAAGTCTCATGAGTTAACATAAAAAACGTTACACTAAGATCCTCTTGATTGAACCTTTGTTAGGCTCATCAAGTCAGACTCCTATTATCCGACGGACTCATTATTTATCATTAGAAACGTTACACTAAGATCTTCCTAATGGAACCTTTGTTGAACTCATCGAGTCATAGTTTTCATGTTGGACTCATGCATTAACCTCAAAAATGTTACACTAATATCCTCGTGATGGAACCTTTATCAAACTCTTTGTGTCAGACTGATTCCATCGGACTCACGAGTGGACATCATAAAGGTTACATTGAGTTCATTCAATTAACTTTTCCTTACGACCTTGTTCTGGTCCCGCCACCTATGCATTCATCCGATGTGGTCGGTCCACATTATATTCTTGGTCCACATGGCTCCTCCACGTCACAGTTTTTTCCTCATGACATGAGTGGGGTCCATCTCAAATTTTCCCAAATGTTTTTTCAAAATTTCATAAATAGGTTAGTTTTTAAAAATTCTACCATAGGTGGCCAGACGAAATTTTGCATGTGGCATTTCCTTCATTCTGGAACTTCTCTATCACTTAACATAAGTGCATTTTTTCCACTGATAGCTATACAGTTTTTGAAAATTTCCTCAAATTTCGTCATCCAATCTACCATTTCTAGTGGTAGACCACATATTTAGTACCCGAGCTCCATTAAAACACAAGCTGTTAACTAACACCACCATTTACATAGAAGCATTTGTCAAACACTTCCCATGCAAGCTCCACAAGCTCTGATTTCTACTATAATTGTGATTCTGGCCCATGTATCGCCAATTTTGCAACCAAGAGATCTGATGCCACTCTATCACATCCCCATCCATCATTCTGACCAAATAAGGGAGGTATTTACAAATTTCATGCTTATAAATTTTTCCCCATGGGCCATAATACAAATTCCTAAATAAGAAATGTATGTGAAATTATATAAATAGAAATTACAACGGAAATAAAACTCCATCCACACAAACATCATGCATAAAAAAACATAATTATCATATGAACAAAATAAAACGATTCCACATTCATATACAAGAGAATACTTGTCTTTTAGCAATAAGATATAAGCAACTGGTTGTATAAGAGCTATTTTCCACCCAATCGTAGGTATCAAATGTAGATACCACCCCCAAGCTATGCTATGAGGACATTAGGGAGAAGGAAACACCTATAGGCTTCTCTCTCTCATCCCACAACCCATTTACTCTCATGCTTTGCCAAATTTCCCACCTTTGAGCATTTACAAGGATCTCACTTAGCCATCCCAGCCATGACACACTTTTCTAATTCCCCACACAACACACGGAAAACATTTCCCTTCACTGCTCCATTGTTCCCTCAGGAAATCCAACCCTTATAGTGCTTACCAGTGTGTGCAAAAAGAATCCAACTTGGTGTATGTTGTCGGAGAACCTCCTGTAACCTTAATTCATGGATTCTTAAACATTCAGGAGTAACAAAGCACAATGGGTAAAGGTTCCTACCTTGCCCGTCATCTATGCTCACCTACAACCATCTCTTTTTTCTAATGTCTTCAATTCTTTGTTCACAATTCGAATTTTTGGTTATTCATAGTTTAGTAATAGTAATGGCAATGGAGTGAATGTCAAGAGGAAACCTCCGTTGGTGTAAAATCTACCTGAGAATGATTGCTAGACTCCAAAGGAGATGAGAGAATAGTTAAAAAGATAATTGTCATAACTTATGACCATAGAAGAGAGGACTCTTATAAATGTCATTGAAGTATATTCATCCGTTGCTTCAATAACTACATGATGAGACTTTTCCCACCAACCTCACACATGCATTCAATGATTGGATTAATAGCCAAAATGAAGTAATTGTCTCATTTAATGCACATGGAAACAAAAAGGTTGAGCTCTAAGGTTGACACTTGGAAATAGAGGATTTCATCTTCCATAGGTCCCCTTTTCTCTTCTCCTCTAGTGGAATAATAGTCCCTTTAGTGCTCTGGATTGGGATAGGATCTACAACATCTTTGACGGGGATGATTTCGCATAATTCAAAGACGATGCTCCCCTGTACTAGAATATCAACAACTCACAACTATACGCAATTGCAGCACGGCCTGCTATTATGCCATTCATTGAACTCGTGAAGTGGATGATATATTATGTGGATATTCCAACCAGAACCTTTAGGGATGTTGTTCGGATTGTTTATGCTTCCTTCAAACCAGATAATTTTTCCATAATCTATAATATGAAGGCTCCCCAACAACTTCTTACACAAGACTTCATCCGAGCGTTCGAGATGAAGTACGAATTAGATGTCCTTTTGAAGTCCTTGATGACCGATCCTGAGACATTCATCCCATGACCCAATAGGCAGTATCCCATTGCTTTTCTTAGGGGGAACCCTACAAGATAATGGAGTAAATGCTCTGCAGATTCTATGGCACCGAAACGTGCCAATATTTCAAGCTTGGATGAGCACCATTAGCACACTACATCACTGCTATTGGTAAGATATTCAACTGGGCACATATATTTTCTATTACGTTTAGAGATGCAATCGCTGCCGTGCAGAAATCCCCAGTAGTAAAGAATCCTAGATTTTTTATGTCAGCATACATGATGGATATCATGTGTGTGTCATTCTCCTACCCCGCTCTAGACTGGCATTGGACCAGGGAAAAAGCCCCGATCCACATATACTATTCAATCCCGTGGGAGGACAATTATGGCCCACATTTTTATGAGATTTGTGATAAATTCATTTATGAGGCTTATTACGCCATTTTCAAAAATGTCGCTCCTAGGATTTTTGAAGATGCAATTTCCCTAGTATCTACTATGGGAGATTGGTATGTCGGAGACTTCTTTACTTATATCATAATTTTGGGAAGAAAATCGGTCCACCTTCTCCCTAGAGTTGTCCCCAACATAATGGTACTCATCTAGGTAGAGTTGTAAACTATGTATGAAGGAGTTCATGGCCAGTTCCATTCCTCCAAGAGGAGAGCGTGGCCTAAGTTTCCACTTTACATTCGACACTTGGTTATCTTCAATGCAACCCACGGCATCATTATGGATAAATAAATGGAGCGAATTAAGCTAGGGTTCGCAGTTAAGAGAATGCATGACCCAAAGGGTCTCATAGTAGATCATTTTTTTTAGGCCCATCTCAAGAACTCATATATTCACGAGGTCCATCCCAATGAATTCATATATCATAATGCTCATTCTTTTGAAGAAGTGCTCACCAGAATTCCTAATGTAGGCCAAAGTCTTATAGTAAATGAAGCACAATAGAAACAAAAAGTCAGGGTATTGGAAGAGAGAAACATGTTCTTCTAGAAACAACAAGATGCTGATAGATAAGCCTTGGAAGCTTCCAATAAAGCTATAGTCCTAATTTAAGCTACTCCTCAGCTTAATACACATTTAGAGACAGAAAAAGGGCAGGGAAAACAACCTATGGAGAAGGTTCCTTCTACAACTCCCATTCAAAACATAAATATGCTCATACAGAAGACACATGCTCTCCAAAGTAAGTCAACTACCCATACTCAATCGGTTTATGATCCTTCTTCTGTGTCTAAAATGATTTCTGACCTTGCTACTAAGACTAAGAAGTCTGCCACCTTGTTAGTTAATCTGCCTTTGCTTACTTCCACAAGCGATATCATTGATTTGGAGAAAGAACAACCTGTAGAAGTAATTAACCCAACACCTGTAACTCAAGAACCATCTCAACCACTGGTTGTAAATACTGCTCAAGTTGTTAATGGAAATAGCCCTCATCATTCCTAAGACACTAGTATGTCCGATGCACCCATTGTTGATGATCATGTACAATAAGATGTATCCAGTTCACCCCACAATCCATCTACTACATCTGACCCATCTACCATACCTACACAAAGTATTAATTTTCCCATTACTCATGTATTGGATTCACCAGCCAAACAATCCAACACCCAACAAATTATCAATACCCATCCTAACCTTCCATGAAATTTGAATGTATATTCTACACAACCCCAAGCCAATACCCAAAATGTTCCACTTCCTCCTTCCACATTGTCTACCATGTCTTCTTCTTCTCAACCTGATCCACTGACTTCTCAAATTTCATCAAAACTTATGGCTCCTTCTGTGAGCCAAAATGTGCCCATGATCGATAGAGATAAGCTATTGATGTTGCTTCCATGGGAGCCTTTGATGTAGCCTTTTTATTCTGTTTCCACCTTGAATGCTACACTGGAAGAGCAGAAAGCCAAAAACTTAGCACTTCGGGCAGAAAAGGATTTGTTTCAGCAAACTTTTGCAAAACATTGGAAGATTTATAAGCTCAACATAACTCTACTTTGCAGAATCTGCAAAATCAAATTCATCAGCTTAATCATCAGAAGCAGATCGTTGAAGAGAAAGTACTGGAGAAAGGAAATACCTTAGTTGAACTTAAGGTTCAACTAGAGCAAGTCAAATAACATGGTGAATTTTCTGAGTTATTTAAATTGACTATCCAAGAATTTAAGGATGAAGCCATTTCTTCTAACATTAAGCTTAATCAGACCCAAACTCAGTACTTTTTGGGCCTAAACAAAATCTAAGATGACTTCAATGCCTTCGATAAATTGATAGACCTTCTAGATGACCACACGGATCGAAGGAAGAAGGCAGACTCAGCTTATGAGTAGTTGTGTGAATGGTAGAGACACGTGAAGAATGTCCCACAAATCGTTACTCGGCTTGATCAACATAAATTAATGAGGGCCATAATTTCTATCAAGTCTTGGGGACTTGTTTGTGAAGAATTTTCCCAAATGATTGAAAAGGGACATAAAATCTGTGCTAGGCAGTGTATGTTAAGAGATAATCATCTTGGAAGCATGTAAATACCTGTCTTTGCTGAATCGACAGACTTGGTGCCAACTAATCTTAGGATCAATGAGGTGGAGGAATAAAGAGAGAAAAATGCTCAAACCATATGAGATGTTGCTCAGTTGGATATCTCTCTGTTAAGATCCTTCATCTTGGTTCCTTAGTTGGAAGTCACATTCCAATTTTTTTTGGATTCTTGGTCTAAAATCCACAACGAGGATATCTCATCATTTTTGTGAAAATCCCAGTTGCAATTATAGCATGCATATTACCTTGATATTGCACACATGTTAGATGTATACACTGCATGGAAGGATCACATCACCAATCCAGATCAGGGGAATTAAATTGAGACCCCTTAGATGCAGGATAGTTGGCCTTCTTTTGTGGATCTAAGATCCAAGTTGTAAGCTATTTATTTTGATCTTTGGGATTGTAAAAGGGGTTACAAAGGGACAAATTGGGGGGAGGATTTTGATGTAATTTCTTATATCAAGACCTGTTAAGAAAAATCTCTCTTCCAGAGACTTGTTTGTAATTTGTTACATCTTGTTAATGAAAGATGGATCCTTCCTGCAATTGTTTTCCACATATATTGAGATAAAGTTTCCTTTTTTATAATTTTCCTTGATGAAATGCAAATTTGTAAAGATTTCAATATTTTTGATTCATAAGAATTCATTCAAAAAATGCTTTCATTTTTTATATCTGAGGTTGCAGGGTAATGTGAATTTATTCTAATTATTGTTGTTAATTGTTTATTCTTCTGAAATAATATATATGTTTTGAAATCATTGGTTGGAAGTATAATAACGCTCTTTTATATTATCATAGATGTTTTGTTGCTATGATATTCAAACTGGTATATTCATTTAATGTTCCAGTGTTTTTTGTCAGTAAGCTCTTTTGAAATAGGAGACGCCTCTTCTTATTTTAACTATTTATAAAAATATCATCAATAATAGATATTTGTGATTAGACTATCCCCTTTCAGATAGGTGTTTCTATTTGGAGATGGAAACCACATTTTCTCATTAGTATAGTAGGATAAACAATATTACTTGTCTTCTCATCATTAGTCTCCCTTAAGGATAAAAAAAACTTAAATAAGGCCAAAGGAGGATTAAATCCATCGGAAGTGGTCATTCTCAATGACTGAGAAATAGAAGGGCTCATGCATAGAGTTCTTTGAAGTTCCTAGCTCGGATCACTATCCTTAGCGTTGACCCCCTAACCATTCTAGCTGAGTCCTAACTCAAAATGGTTGTCAACAAAACATGACCCAACATTTATCAACCAGACTAACATGGAACAAAACAAAACAAAAAACAACATCCATCTTACCCCTCGCCCACCGCTGAAGGCACCCCTCCCTCTAGAATATTCTCCACTCGAACAGGAGAAGGTTGTGTAGGGACTATCAGAGCAGACTCCGTATTCACCGAGCGATGACAGAACATGGCCTTTTCAATGTCCAAGACCCACTCCATCTCCACTAGACTCCTTAACAGGTCTTCCTTTAAGTTTCTCATGACTTGAGTGACCAGGTCCCCAAATATTTCCCTCTCCATCATCCTTTTTGCCATTAACTTCCTCATTATCCATTATGGGCTCAACATCATAGACATGCCGTGCTCCTCCATCCTCCATTGTATTTCTTCATCTTCCATGATCGAAATGTTGTCATCAATATGGGGGGGATCCCCTCCATGAATTCCTATCCCTGGTCACTTTCTTCCACCCGCCGCTCACTTTGACCTTTCCCCCCATGAAAGATTCACATTTGCTGGCAAGGGTCCATGTTCAAGTTCTCGACTGCTAGTGCATCCAACTTCCTCTACACCCACATGATCTCAATTCGGTTTTGCTCCTCATACTTTACTTCATTCCTTGTTAAATCCCTTCCAGGTAGCACTCCTCTAGTACCGTCATTCAATGCCATCATCATTTCCTCTGAACCACCATTAAACCCAGGATTAATGGCTATGTTAGCCTCTCGTTCCACATATGCATGACCACCGCTAGCTCCCATCCTTGCATAGTACCTCTCATTTTTCCCCAGAACATCCCGCTAAGGCCAAACCTTAATGCCACTATTATTTTCCCTCATGTTTTGACTTCCATTTAAGTTTTGCATCCCTCCTTCATCCTTCCTCTAATTCCTCCACCACCCCTCTCATTCCTCCACCACCCTTGCATGCCCGACATTTATTCCTCTCTCCCACCGCCAGGTGTTATCCTGAAGCCCAACACCTCCTCTCAACCATTGCACGCCACATATCCTTCTGCATATGGCCTCCGATCTATTCTTCCACCCGCATCCGGGGAAAAACCAATATATTATTATCAAAATATTACTAATGATTTTTTTAATCCAATTAAGTTGACCACCAATTAATTCCTATTGAAATTTTTTATATCATAATATTTATCTTTAGCTTTAAGAAAATTATTATTATTATTTTTTCTTAAATTGTGACATAGTACATATTAAAGTTCAAAGTCACCATTTTTAAACATTCAATGTAATTATTATGTCTAAACTTAGCTTTAAGAAAATCTGCATTATTATTTTTTCTTAAATTATGACATAGTACATAGTAAGGTTAAAACTCACAATTTTTAAACATTCAAAGTAATTATTATGTCTTCTCATTTCATATGTTTAAAAGGTGTAGGATAAATCAAACTTAATTTTTGACATTTCAAATAATTGGTATGTATCTTATCATTAGATGTGTAAAAGTTTACAGTAAATCAAATAATAATTAAACATGATATACAATAAATGCGATAATGGTTTTAAGCAATGATGCATTAAATTATGTTAATTATTGGTAGGTTTGTCAACCTTTTTAACAAATGTGTATTGATATGCATATGTTTATCACTTCAATGTATATGGGGAAATTAATGTCAAAGTCCATATCAAATCCGTATATGTTAGTTATTATACACATCATACACATGTGCATGGGAAGAAGTTGAAAATCTTTTGAGAGTTGGTTTCGTTTATCTTGTGCCATTAACTGAATGGGTTTCTAACATTGTCCTGGTTATGAAAAAACAAGGGACTATTAGATTTTTTGTTGATTATAGGAACCTAAATAAGGCCTGTCCCAAGGAAAATTACCCTACCCCCTTCATCAACCAAATTATTGTTAACTTTACTGGAAGTGTTGTCTTTTCATTTATGGGGGGTTTCTATGGCTATAATTAGATCGAAATTCTCCCATATAACCTGCACAAGAGAAATTTCATTTCCGATGGGGAACCTTTGCTTATCGCAAGTTCCCTTCGGTCTCAAAAATTCCGACGCCACCTTTCAACGAGCTATGTGATATGGTTTCCATGACATCAAGCATATTGTATACCCTTATCTGAATGATATACCTGATCATTCAACCCGTCGAGAAGATCATTCCAAGCATCTTAGAGCTATCTTCCTTGGATGTGGCCACTACAATATTCTCTTGAACGCACACAAATGTATTTTTTGTGTCGAAGTTGGAAGACTCCCGGGATTCATTATCTCCAAGTTCAGGATCTGGATTGATCCAATAAAGGATTAACCTAAAATATTTTACACTAATCTCCTCATGATGGAACCTTTATCAAACTCTTTGTGTCAGACTGATTCCATTGGACTCACGAGTGGACATCATAAAGGTCACATTGAGTTCATTCAGTTAAATTTTCCTTACGACCTTGTTCTGGTCCTGCCACCTATGCATTCATCCGATGTGGTTGGTCAACATTATATTTCCGGTCCACATGGCCCCTCCATGTCACAGTTTTGTCCACATGACACGAGTGGGGTCCATCTCAAATTTTCCCAAATGTTTTCTCAAAATTTCATAAATAGGTTAGTTTTTAAAAATTATACCATAGGTGGCCACACGAAATTTTGCACGTGGCATTTCCTTCATTCTGGAACTTCTCTATCACTTAACATAAGTGCATTTTTTCCACTGATAGATATACAGTTTTTGAAAATTTCCCCAAATTTCCTCATCTAGTCTACCATTTCTACTGGTAGACCACATATTTAATACCTGAGCTCCATTAAAACACCAATTGTTAACTAACATCCCGATTTTCATAGAAGCATTTGTCAAACAGTTCCCGTGCAAGCTCCACAAGCTCTGAGTTCTACCTATAATTGTGGATTTTGGCCCATATATCCCCAATGTTGCAACCAAGAGATCTGATACCACTCTCTCACATCCCCATCCATCATTCCGTCCAAAGAAGGGAGGTATTTACAAATTTCATGCTTATAAATTTTTCCCCATGGGCCATAATACGAATTCCTAAATAAGAAATGTATGTGCAATTATAGAAATGCAAATTACAACATAAATAAAACTCCATCCACACAAACATCATGCATAAACAAACATAATTATCATAGGAACAAAATAAAATGATTCCACATTCATATACAAGAGAATACTTATCTTTTAACAAGAAGATCTAAGCGACTGGTTGTATAAGAGCGATTTTCCACCCAATCGTAGGTATCAAATGTAGATACCACCCCCAAGCTATGCTATGAGGACACCAGGGAGAAGGAAACACCTACAGGCTTCTCTCTCTCATCCCACAACCCATTTACTCTCATGCTTAGCCAAATTTACCACCTCTGAGCATTTACAAGGATCTCATTCAGCCATCCCAGCCATGACACACTTTTCTACTTCCCCACACAACACACAAAAAACATTTGCCTTCACTGATCCATTGTTCCCTCAGGAAATCCAACCCTTATAGTGCTTACCAGTGTGTGCAAAAAGAGTCCAACCTGGTGTATGTTGTCGGAGAATCTCCTGTAACCTTAATTCATGGATTCTCGAACATTCAGGAGTAACAAAGCACAATGGGTAAAGGTTCCTACCTTGCCCAACATCTATGCTCACCTACAACCATCTCTTTTCTCTAATGTCTTCAATTGTTTGTTCACAATTCGAATTTTTGGTTATTCATAGTTTAGTAATAGTAATGGCAATGGAGTGAACATCAAGAGAAAACCTCTGCTGGTGTAAAATCTACCTGAGAATGATTGGTAGATTCCAAAGGAGATGAGAGGATAGTTAAAAAGACAATTGTCATAACTTATGACCATAGAAAAGAGGACTCTTACAATTGTCATTGAAGTATATTCATCCCTTGCTTCAATAACGACATGATGAGACTTTTCCCACCAACCTCACACATGCATTCAATGATTGGATTAATAGGAAAAATGAAGTAATTGTCTCATTTAATGCACATGGCAGGAAAAAGGATGAGCTCTAAGGTTGACACTTGGAAATAGAGGATTTCATCTTCCATAGGTCCCCTTTTCTTTCTCCTCTAGTGGAATCATAGTCCCTCTAGTGCTCTTTACATAACCATATTGGACCATTTTATTATTTTTCCAACTTAATATTTACATAGCTTCTAAGTTAGCAGGACAAGCTAATCACATGGTTAATATAGAGATATTTACATTATACATGTTTAGCAATTTACTAGTTAGGCCTTTGCCTTGAGCTCCGCACTAGGAGTCCATACTAATATGTTTACATCATTCACATACTTTCATTTAATACATTCCAATTAAAAAAAAAATACTAAATTGAAATTTCAAAGTGCAAATTTTTATTTAATGTCTTATTTTTCCTAGGGAATTCAACACTTTTAATGAGATAATATTTATTTAAAATATTTTTGAGAGAGGCTTGGGAAATGGACACATTCTGCTGCATCACTTATTCTATAGGATTTTCATCTTGTTTATCACTCTTTTTTTAGAATCTAAATCTATGAGGATTTCAAAGTTAAATGATGTAAAGTTTGAATTAAAAAAGGAGAGGTGAAACATTCTAGCAAAAAAAACAAAAGATGTTATTTTCTTTATTTTTTTTATCTATTTGTTGTTGAAGTCAGAATTGCTATAAATTAGGGAAAATTCTAAGGGCTATTTTCGAAAACAATATTCACTATTTTTCATTTTTTTCCTATATGATTCGTCCCAATTCCATAGGATTAAACTTTTTTACTCTAAAAATATCCAAAATCGTCCAAAACCTATATAAAACCCTTAGAAACTTGAATGTTTTTTAAAAAAAATTGCCAAACATTTTATGATTGGAATTTTGATAATTAGTAAGATTCACCAAAGTTTCTACACTTAAAAAATTATGGATCCTTAAAATTTTCCCTGGTATAAATCAATGGAAGCATTTTCTATATTATGTTCATATGGATGATAGGAGAAGACAACAAGGGATACATTTCCAGTTAATTGTTTATTGATGAGACTCTATTAGAAGAGGAAAGCATCCATATATTTCATTTTTGATTTGCAGGGTTGTTGATCCCACATTGTCCACTTTCAAATTTCATATATATATATATATACACACAACTTGTTTAGTGTTTCTCTTCACAGTTGGGTGACGACAATTTTATTGTTGGCAGCTTTTATTCTCTATATTATGAGGGTTCCCCCTATAATTTTGTTGTGAGGCGCCTGTAGATTCCCACTACATGTTGGACGAGGAACCATATATTTCATTTTTGATTTGCAGGGTTGTTGATCCCACATTGTCCACTTTCAAATTTCATATATATATATATATAGGCTGTTGATCCTACATTGTCCACTTTCATTCATATATATATATATATATATAGTGTTTCTCTTCGCAATTGGGTTACTGGCAGCTTTTATTCTCTATATTATGAGGTTCCTCCTATAATTTTGTTATGAGGGTGCCTGTAGATTCCCCACTACATGTTGAAAGAGGAAAGCATCCATATATTTCATTTTTGATATGTAATTTTGTTGTGGGTACCTGTAGATTCCCCAGTACATGTTGAAAGAGGAAAACATCCATATATTTCATTTTTGATATGTAATTTTGTTGTGGGTACCTGTAGATTCCCCACTACATGTTCGAAGAGGAAAGCATCCATATATTTCATTTTTGATATGTAGGGTTTCACCTAGTATGTTGGTCCCACATTCTCCAAGTTCAGATTTCGGATATATACATATCTTGACTTTTAGTTGATCTCTTCACAGTTGGGTAGCGGCCCTCTCACATGCTTTATCTATATATTATGGGTGTTCCTCATATTATTTTGCTGCGTGCCTATAGATTCCCCACTTTTTTTTTTTTTTTTTCTCCTAAATTCTAAGAACTATTGTGTTCCAGCTTGTCTATTGGCCGTTGGCATTCTTGGTTGGTTTATTTTGCAGGTGGGTTGGTTTCATTATTGTTGGTTGTTCCATATTTTTCTGTATCTAGTGATTATTTTTTCTTATTTCTTGATCACATGCCATCTATAGAATTATATGAGTAAATTTTTTATATTAGTCGATTCTCTAATGGATAGACGGTAGATGAGTAATTTTTTATATTAGTGGATTCTCTAATGGATAGACGGTGGACTAATTGTCTAAACCAATAATTATATATGGTGGGCCTCCCGAGGAATTAAAATAAGAGCTTACTTGGTGTTGGTGTTGTTTCTTTGGATAACGGGGATTTGTTTCAAGATGCTTGTTTATAAATAAAAATTCATGATGTATATGGCTTCTTTAAAGAGGCTTTGTGAGCTGATTGGTTTCCAAGCTTCCTAAGTGGTTTTAGTTCATTGTTTGAAATTATTAAACATTAGTTTTATTTAATTATTTGAAACAATCTCTTTTAATGATTGAACTTTATTTATTAATTGTAATGAGTCTTTGATTAAGCAATTGATATCTTACTTTCAAGGAAACTTTATTGACGAGTGGTTTTAGTTCATTATTTGAAATTATTAACCATAAGTTTTATTTAATTATTTGAAAGAATCTTTTTAATTATTAAACATTATTTATTAATTATAAATTATAATAAAGTTTTGATTATGAAATTGATTTATTTATTTAGCAATATCTTTTTATGCTTTTTTGCATAAAGAAACAAATAAGTAGATCCAATAGCCATGTGATAACGTGTGTATATATAATGGTAGATGTTGTGTATATGATGCTAATTAAATAATTTTAAATACGTTGATTTTCAAAGTGGCTGTGTTATATTATTTATGTTATGGTTGATTATATTATTTTATTGTTTATTAATTTAATTATTATTTATATTTATTTTTAATTTATATTATAATTTTGTTGTTGTTGATGTAATATGTTTATTATTGAATTGTATTATTATATATAAATATTTAAAATAAAAATAGAAGTATTAGATATAAACATAAAAAGTGAAAATTGTAATTAAATTGAAAGTATGAGTTAAATTTGGATAAAATTTATATTTTATAATAATGAAGTAATAGATTTATTTTTAACTTTAAATTTATTAAGCATATTTTATTATAAAAACTTAATAAAGAAAAGTATTAATAGAGGTGTGCTAATTTATTATATTATATTAATTTTGGATTTTTTTAGTCTATTTACTTTCTTTATTTTGAGTATTGAGGCACCACCTTCTTCATTTCTTATTTTCAGTATTCCTTATTTATTTGTTATATTATTTGTTTTCTGTATGATTTTCAGTATTCTTACTTATTTGTTATATTATTTGTTTTCTGTATGATTTTCTTTGAATATGAATTTGTAAAGTTCATAGTATGAGATGTTTCTCTTAATAAACCTATTAACAATTACACCATTATCCAAGGGTCGTCATAGTTTAATTTTTTTTTTTTTACATGTTCGAAAAGTTCAAATGTTTGTGCAATAAAATATAGATTTAAGTATTTAAAAAGGTTTTGAAAGATTTGAAATATAGGCATACATATACATATATGATTGATACATGTAACAAAACCATTAAAAGAAAGATTAACAAAATTGTTTTATAAGTTAATGGGTTAGGTGTGATGCTATTGATTGGAATGTTATTGATGGATTCATGATGATAGTGGAAACATGAGTAGCTTCAATCATAATGAATGATTATGTGGTTGACTTTGCTTTGAGGACATCACCCTATGAAGAGGGAAATAATAGTAATAAAAATAATTTAATTATTCTCTATATTCATTAGCTAGTATGAATAAACAATTTTTTATTATCAATGAAACCAAATAATATGATTATTATATTTATAGATCTTTGTTTTAAATTGCATCTAATCATATTTTATCATCTTCTTGCACTATCAATGTGAGGGAAAAAACATCCCTAAGGATATCCCATCGTACTTAGTATCTAGACTATGAAATCCCAAAACTCATAAACAAACTTAATACTTCTAAACAGATGATAGGAAATGTATGATATAAGAACATATAATTCACATGTTTCCTTAACCATTAAAAATAGATGTGAATTTCCTCTCCACCTATATATGCTAGACCAAGAATGAGGTTACAAAGAAACTCTTGTTCACTATATGGATATAAAGACCCATGCATTAGGGATGCAAAGGTAAATAAGACATGATTTAGAGTGATGGATGAGCTTAAACTTGAAATAACGAGTAAGAAGCATGTACTCCAATGGTTTCTTGTGTATTTGGATTAGGTGAGCTAATCCTTTTAAGAGTGAGTTATGATAGTTACATGTGATAGACACGAAGTAACTAATCTACGTTAATTACATGTGATAGATGCAAAGAGACACTAAAACCTGGTGATTATTAAAAGATGTACAAGACATGGAAAATATATGTTGAGTTAACAATAAATTGACTTATGAATATTATGATAGACTAAGAAAATTAATTTGATGTTAGTGGTTTAAGGCATGCTAGTAAGGGCAATAATAGTTGATTGTCAACTTTCAATGAGTTTTACTATGCATAAATGAATACATGTCTAGAGATGATGGCTCTAGATGATGGCGGTTACTTGAAAATTTAATAGTATACATTGATGATGAAGTATATGAGAAACTATAGTATCTTATTGATGTATCAAATGTACCTACCAGATAAAATGGTAATATTCTCGTGGCAAGATATAAATGATGATTAAAATATCATTTGTATCTTGAGGATATCATAGGTCACTTAGTATATCATTTCATGATAACATTTTGTGGGGTCAACCTAGATTGGTAAAATCCATGTACTTGATGGAATTTTGATGGTCTTCCTTGCATTAGATAGGATATCCAGTAATGATTGCATACATATTCATGCAAATGAGTGGCTTAGAGTTTGCTAATGAATCATGGAAATAATGTGCATGTTGTTTTATTGTTTTGCATTTGATACGTGTTGAGAAGAAAACCATATTCATGAAGTTATGATGACTTAAGAACACTTGTGGTATTTAACATGTGGTTCCATTCTATTTATGTTAATGTAATTCTTTTGATGACATGCCATGACATATCTTTGATGAAGATATGATGAGGTGATAATCTTTATGATGATATTTCATGGTGTGATTCCAAATATTGTAATTGTATGTAGTTATTTTTACGATGAAATGCTTTTATGGTAACATGCATGAGCTTGTGGTGCCTTGTTACTCATGATATTATGATGACAATGTTGTTGTGTTTTCATGTTGGCATGTGACATATAACATGCATATTATTTTTTATGGTATAATGGTGTTATGATCATAACTAATGCCTTGGTGGATTGATGTGAGGTGGAAGTTGATAGGAATTCCACCCATGGGATTTGGGGTCTGTTAATTCAAGGATCTGATGGGATCCCGTAACCATGAAGGATAATATATATAAGTAACACCTTATGGGTTGGGGACAAACTCAAACAATAAACCCATTCCAACAGTTCTTCACCTTTCCTGATACCAAAATCCTTGGATAATGGTTGGAGTTATACTTTCCTATGGAGTTGTGATGGTAGGACCTTCGATGCTTGGGGTGCTTGGGGTGCACAAGTTAGTTTACCATACCAAATGTTTGCTTGAGTAGATGAAGCATTGGACCTTAGGGTCCTAGATGGTCTATAGGATTTAATCCTACTACCATAAGTTAGAAAGAGGGCGAGAGTTGTATTTACACTTCTCAGGAGTTGTGATGTGGACTTTCTATGCCTTTTGTGGTCACTTGGGTGGTTGTTATACTAGTTGGAGCAAAGGATGATGTGTGGAAGAAAGGGTATAATAATAATAATAATAATAATAATAATAATAAAAATAAATAAATAAGCTCGGCAGCTATGGTTCCTTCCATAGCCGCCATCCCCTTCCTCCCCTGTGCAGCTGATGCATGATCTCCTGCGCTTGGAGCGGTGATGGAGCCTTCAGTAGCGGGCTCGTTCTGCTGTGGCGGCGGCGAATTGCAGAGGGGAGCCGATCCTGTGGCGGCGGTGGCTGATTGCGGATGTAGCGATGTTCTTCATTCAACATGGACATGGCTGGTAGCAGCAACAACATTCAAAGGAACGGTGGTGGAAGCAGGCAGCAGCATTCAAAGGAGCGGTGGTAGCAGCAGCAGCATTCAATGGAACGATGTTCTTGATTACAAGACTGGCAATGGCGACGACGGATGGTCTTGTTTCTCTGCGCCATGGAAAGCTCGACATAGATCTCCAGACAAACGAGACGAGCTGAAGATTCCTCAAATTCTTGATGATGGCGGCCTCTTTTGCTTGTGCTTCTTTCGGCTTGCAAGAACATCAAGATCAGCGTCTGATTTCAACGCAGTCGTGGAAGCATTCGGATGGGAAGAAAGCCAAGCTGCCAGGACGAAGATTGATGGAGATTTGGCTGATTTCAGAAGTTCGGAGCATCATGGTTCCGTCATCCATCGACCCAGCTCAAACCACCACGAGCTGATCGTATACCCTGGAATCTGTGAGCATTCCTAATAGAACTCGGCTGTGAAGGTCTCCCGTGCTCAGGATTCACAAAGGGAAAAATGAGAATCGGCGGCACTCGACGGCTCTCCTGCTTTCGGCGGCTATACTGACAGCGGTCGGCTTCTGTTCCGCTCTCCTTTGAAGGTCGTCGGGACCTGCAGTTGCGGAGCCATTGTGCTGCGGCTTCTTTGGGTTCTTGGTGACCGGTGGGTGACAAGATCCGTCATCCATCGAAGATTTCCACCACGACGGCGACGGCTGATCCAGGCCGGGGTTCTTTTCTGGTTGGCTGTCAAGGGTTTCGTTTCTTGGCGGCCATGGATCTTACATGGAGGCCACTTCTCTGTTCTGCGTTGCTTTCAGGCATTGATGGAGCATGATGGATATTTCTGAGTATGGTGAGAGGGCGGCGCCTTTGCGCGGTGACCCATTGGGTCTATCCAGTGGCGGCGGCGGCGGTTTCAGGCCAGATCTGAAACTGGTGGCCCCTATTTCACCACTGTTCATGATATATCTATTCTACTTCTTGTGGCAACATTCTCTGGGTTACTCTTTTTTTTGGTTCAGCTCATTATAAGCTGTTGTTTCTGCTTATATGGGACAGAAATATGTGAAAATGTAGGGATCCTTGTTGATTCTACTACATGTGCAGTATGTAATTTTAATCATCTTTTTGAAATAAAATTACGGACTTTTTCCAAGGAAAAAAAAAAAAAAATAAATAAATAATTTACAAGTTATATAATTAAAGATAAATTTGAGACAAAGTTCCTTGAAGGGGGGAAGTAGGTAACGCCCCCACATTAACAACAACAATGAAACAAAACATATAATATGATAAGTAGATAATATGAAAATAAAATAATGATAATGATAAGGAGATAAGAATGAAATAATATTAATAGCAATAAGGATAAATAATAATAAATAGAATGAGAACAACTGGTAAAAACTATATTAAATAACAAAGAGGAATTAAAATAAATAAATATAAATGGAGTTGTGGAGGGGAATTGATAAAATGATTTCAAGAAAATTATTTAAAGAGATGGGAGGAAGTGGTAAGAATTTTTTTCTTGACAAGGCTTGGGAACCATTTTGGAAGGTAAGGCTGACATAGTTTATTGTTTGAGGGATCGAGGGCTCTCAGTCTTGGAACGAGGGGTTTGGTTGGGAGAAGAGTTGTCCCCCAAATTTCACTTTGCAATTGTTGTGGATTGAAGAATCATCAGGTTGGAGCCAACTATCATCAATATAAGGAAATGTATCATATTTATTTCCATTAAGTATTCAATCTTTGTTATTTTGTTAGTAATGATTTAGATCTTATCATTATGTATGAATGATCAGGGTGGAACATTTTTAATATTTAACAATTTAATTTAAGGTAACAAATTTACCAGTCAGTATTGGTCCTTCATCCTTCTAGGATAATCTTTAGAAGGCCCTCTGTTCAACGTTTCACCAATTTGATTAGATATTTAACCACCTTGTGTTGATTTTTCAAGAGTAGATTTGATTTTTGCTACTTATATTTTTTTAAGAGGAATTCTTATTGATGGTGTGTGTCCAGTTTAGCTATATATTTTTCTACTTGTACTTTTATACATACTTGTTTAAACCTAACTATTAAATGTGGATGACCATCCAACCTACCATTCTAGGAAATTAAGGGTTTCTCCTCCCAAGATTTTAGAACCACCATTAGTGTAGAATTGATTAAGCAATCCTAACCCTATCCACAATGAGTCAAAATAAGACACACACATAGCCCTTGGGAGCCCAAGTAGAGAAGGCTTTGTTCATTTTGGATCTGATTACAACTCATTAGAAGAATTTGTCCCAACAAAGGTTAACACCTTTGAAAACCAAATTCTGGGTAACTTTAACCCTCCCTTGACATGTCCCCATGATCTTGTTTTGGTTCAAGTAGGCACACCATTTCCCAGAGATCCATTTTATTTTCTTTATAGTTCACACACCGATATGTCAAGTACTAGTGGATCATTAAATAATGAGGGAACTAACCCCACTATGTCTAGTGTGTCCATGGGGGGAAATGAGTAACCCCTCTATACCACATGCTAGTGGGGCTATTCCTTCTATGAATATGCCTCAATAGCATTCAATTCCCCTTCCTTTTGGGTTTCATATGTTAGTGTACATATTCCAGCCTATTCTTTTCCTAGTGTTAGTATACCTACCACAAGTATTCTAGTGCATAGTTCCATAGTCTACTTTACAGGAGAGAACACCACTGGTTTTCATGTTGAAAGTGGATTTACACCTACATCCAATATTCCTATATGTGAGTCAATAGTTCCAAACATGGGTTTCCCCTATGGTTGGAGTATTCCTTCGAATGTCACTCCTCCACCCAACACCAATATTATCCCAAGAAACAACAATGTTCCTGGAGGTAGTAATGTCCCAGGAGACAATAATGTATAAGGGGGTAGCCATGTACTAGAAGGTATTTATGTCCATGTTTGTGTGGCCAAATATAGTTGGAAAGGAATTTCATTTAGCAACCCAAATTATCCTCTCTTATCCTTGAGGGCCATTTTTGGTGATTTTGAACCTACCATACAATTGCATCTAATAAATGACCCATATTTCCATCACCCTTCATGGGAAATTATCCCAACTAAGTTACCATATGATATTTTGAAGGTTGAAAACCAATCCATAGTATATCCTTTAATCCATGTCATGGTGCTTATCCAAATCCTTGGTGGATGATAGTGTATGCTTGTATATGTTCCATTGCACCTTGACAAGGAATGAAGACAACTATCACACTAAGTTTTCTTTTCCAATTTCTCATCTTTGGAAATGGATTTATTGATTCATTTCCAATTTCCTATCCATTATAATATAGGGGTGAAACTTCTTAAATTTCTCCAACAATCTACCTCCACTCATATCTCTAATCATATTCACGAGTGGAGGCAAATGCATTGAATCAAATATGAAATTGTTGATCAATTCCTAGTGGATTGGTTAATGAAATGATTATTTCCAAACATTTATAAATATGTATCCATGTTATGGGTCCTTTCTAAAGAACAAGTAATCTTACATGCTAAAAAAACTATATTTTATTTATTCCCAATTTGGAGCATTATATGATCTAATACCCCATGCATATTGATCCTCATCATGTATTCCTAAACATATTCTAGGACCACATGTTGATCATGTGATCAAATTTGTTGGTCATTCCATAATAAAAAAGTTAAAGGGTCAAATTGGATAAGTATCCATCCATCATAACCTACATGGAACTGTGAAATCTTTACAAAATGATGCACCTTGTATTCATACCTTCAATGTCCATTCCATCCAATATATGGATCAAAAGGAAAATTGGCAACTTAGAGGAAAGAAAAAGAATAATTCTAATGCTATATAAGGGGAAACTCCAAATTACAATACTACCATTGGGGCACTAAGTAGAAGAAAAAACTCAAAATTCTATGCAAAATTTGTAGCGATCATATTACCCATCACTTTCCTAAAATCGATTCAAAATTCATCACTATTTATCCCATTATGTAGTTCAACAACAAACCATGGTCCTCATAAGTTATTTCCTTCATCAGTAATAATAGATGGTTGCTACCAACCTTGCACCTCTATAAGAAGGCAATGAGGAAAAACCCCAATCAAGGTGCAATACCTTGACTACTAAAGTTTTGATGTGTGATTAAGATGTTAATATTGTGTAGACTAGGCGGTGGTTAAAATATTTATTATTAAAACAACAACTGGGATGTTGTCAGAGTGTATGGCCTTCACACAAACACATAACAACTCAGAGACTCAGGAAAACATGAAAATAATCATTCAACTAGTTTCATTAAATTTCAAAAGAAATACATTTACAATTATAGTGTGCTCCTAGACATGGACTCTCTCTCTCTCTGCTCTATTAGATTGACAACATCAACATTGTTGTACTATGAGGGATTACATGGAGCTACTAGTAGTGCTTCAATCATGCACATAAATATATATTGCATGCATAATCATACATACATGAGAGAGTATATAATAGAGTAATGGGGACCCAAGGAACAAGTATATTGTATTAATAGACATACCATATATGTACAAAGATATCTGTCTTTCCTTGGCTCACCAACTTATTATATATTTGATACATACAATTAGTTTTTTATGGCTACATAACTGTTCATTCGGTTACCATAACTAACACGACTATCTAAGCTGACTATGTGCTAGTTGATCAGGAGGACCTAATCGGTTGGATGACTAGGATCCTTCAACATCTCCCCCACCCTAAAAATTTATGTCTCGAAGAGACTCAGGGGGGATATAAAATTTACAAAATTTACAAAATTAAATGCTACTAGTTTTTTTGTGACATGGATGCTTGTCCCATAGGAGTGCAATCAACACATGATTCGATAATTACTGGAGTAGATAGAGCTAGTCAATATTGGAAGTCATCCCATTCTGATAGGATACTCTTAATGTTTGCATTCAAACTTGTCATTTTTGAAATCTGAATGAGCTTGATCTGCATTGGTTGCCTTAGAAGTTTCTTCATGTCAGGCCCGCAAGCGTGTTCTTGAAGTTCGACAGACCTCATTAGGAAATAAATACTTGGGGTGAGATGAATGACTTATTCTTGAGATTGCTTTGATTGCTAGAGCAATTGGTACTCATTTCTTTGGAGCTGTTCTTGTCGTTGTTTTTCCATGTGGATTTGTACTTCTAGTGCTTGAGTTGTGTTGGGAGTGTTCGACTGCTTCTGTCTGTATAATTCCAATATAGTATCTTGTTTCTTTTGTATGTCTAGACAAACTTTACCATAATAAGAGTACCAATTTTTTAGTATGAGGGATGGTTTAGTCACTTGTGGTTCATATTCTTTTAAATTTGGCATCACATTTTGTAAATGCTTTGAATTGGTCTGCGAGGAGAAATCCTGTTTCATCTTACTGTTATGGATTATTTTTTCTTGAATGTTTCGTATTTCTCTAGGACAAATTCAAATATGGATTCAATTTACTCAAGTGGCTTCTCTGATAGGTGTTCTGGTAAGTGTCCAACATTTTGCTATATTTTATCGGTGCATGAAGTCACTGTATATTTTTCTTCTTCTCTAACTGCTTTTATCTTTTTAAAGTAATCTTTCCATCTCTGGTTTCGTTATGCAGTGGCAACTTTGATAATATTATCAAGTTCCTTTTCCCGGATTGATGATGGCGACAAAGTGACTATTTTTGCTTCCTTACCTTTAGCTGCTTTGATTGATAAGGTGATATTGGAATCCTTCTTACTTTTATTATCTTTATTTTCTGATTTCTTGGGATATTTAGTAGAGCTAGGAGCTTCTAGTGGTGCAATAGTCGTGCCAGTAGTAGAAGTGGTTTGGGAGATGGATGTTGGGACTGTTGAAGTCGTAGGTGGAATTGGTGACAACGAAATATGTGAAGGTGTTGGTAATGAAAACATCAGTGTTACAAGTGACGAGGATGGTAAAGGCGACGACAACGGTATGGTGGAAGATGAGGGTATAGGTACTGATTGCAGAGGGGATGATGGTAAAGGAGGAAAATCAGATAAGCTATTGGTATTCGAGGTCATCTAAGTTGTTGGATATGTGGTCGACTAAGTAGAAGGTATGTGAGTTGTGTGCAAACATAAGGAGACCAAAGATTACAATGAGGGTGTTTGCTTGAAAATTTTGTTAAGGTCTTGTACAACAACAACAAGACTTGAAGGTGAATATGTAGTATTGTTGACAATCAAAAGAGGTGACGATGAAGTAGCAATGACAATCCATTTGACGAAAATGTTGCAGTTATGCTTGTGTGCACATGGGTAGATATAGCTATTCGTGAAGTAGATGGCTTCATTATGAGTTTTAAAGGGGGTAAGGTCACTTTTTTCTTAGCTGCACTTATTGGTTGAGTAGGGGGGCTTGAAGAGAGTTGTTGTATAAAATATGCTATGTATTGACGAAACTGAGGTGAATGTATTTTTTTTAAACTAGGTGTATTTACCTCATGTTGGCTTTCCTCTTTGAATCTAGATGGAGACGAGGGCGATGAATCAACTGTTAAGATAACTGGATTGCTTGGGTTTTTGGAAGTACATGGCTTCTTTTGCGGAGGGATGGGTACCGTAGTAGGATTTTTTGTATTGGATGGAAATGTCGGCTTTCTTGGTTGGAAATCCTTGTGAATATGTTGTTCGATAGACACATTGTTCTTGACATCTTCAATGAGTACATTTTTTGCTTACTCTCTAAGTTCCTCAATGTCATATTCTGTTGGCTCCAATAAGATCTTTCTTTTCCTATAAGTTTTCCTAGTTTATTTTCCTTTGATGTCACGTTGGTACTCAAAGATATTCCGAGTTGTTTTATCAAATTGTGCTTTAAGTCGTGGTTCTTCAAAGTTGGGACATTCTCCTGATTTGATGAGGGATTCTTCTTCATCTGTTTTAGTCATGTCTCCCAGGGATTCAATGACTGGATCCTTATTGGCAGTGGTGGCTAGTATGAGCTCAAATGGGTTAGTTGGATCATCTGCTACACAAAATGTTGTGAGATATAAGGTAGATTCTCTCTATTCTTCAAGTTCTCCATTCGTCAGAGGCTCTATGAGGCCCATATGTTGTGTTGTGGCCAGAGTCAGTATGGAGTATACTATATTCGAATGCTTTTCTAGATCAATGAATAACTCTGGGATATTTGGGTAAAAGTACAACTCTTGAGCTTCTCCTCCTGCACCTTGGTTATACCAGACTTTTGTGTAGTTGAGACAATGCTCAATGTGTTCTTCTAGGGGTATAAAACGATGGACATGTTGCGGTGCTCTCCATCTAGTACATCTATTTTTATATCTTGGAACCAAATTTCCAGATATATATTTGCTTTATTGATCTTAAATGATGGTCCCTTTTCTGCAAATATCTAAAAGTTTTCCATAACAGATTGGGAAGTGCTCGAAAATTATTTTTTGTTGATTGGGGTAATATTTTCCATTACTATCCAAATTAGCAATGACAGAAATTTGATGGTGTGTGTAGAATCCTGACATTTTGTGTATTGTTCCTTTACTAACTAAGCTAGATGGTCAACCCAATTAAAAATTCTTGTGTTGGTTGTGACCTCTTTGATGGCTTCCCACATGTCTAGTCGTAAGTCAGATGGATGAACTGAGCTTGTTAGACAGGTTTATCTCACAACCACAAGTCTACCCAGGTTAATGGCATGAAGAATTCATGTTCAGCTCTGGAATCATCATTCCATGTTACAGTAACATGCGACGACTTCTGAAGGTGATGGAAGAAGAGTGAAATTTGAAATGGTGAAGGAATCATGGAGAATGGAACCCCTCTCTATATTAGAAACTCACTTTTATAGGCATATTTCAGGCTACCATGTGTCCCCTCTACATGGAACCACTTTTCCCCTCTTAATCCCCTTCTTAAACTAATTAAATAATGCTTAATCAAAGCATGGATCTTAATCAAGTTTTAAGAACTCAGTTTAAATGGATAAGGATGAGGATATAAACTAAATCCCACTAGATCACTTTCCCACTTGTGGATTCATAACCCCCCATCTCTTCCTCGTCCTTCTTACCATGCAACCATTAAATATTTTTATATTAATATCAAAAAAATATTTACATAGTCTTGGATTTTAGCCTTTTACATCAATATTTACAATTTTACATTGTGGGGTCAAACTTGGGTATTACACTCCCCTCCCCCTTAATTCATGCACTGTCCTTAGTGCATCATTGACACTATGTACATTTACAAAATTTTGATGAAAACTTAAATATAGTTGTGGGTATGCATCTCGCATCACATCCTCAAGTTACCATGTTGCTTCTTCAGAACTGAAATGGGTCCATTGGAACTTTACCTATATGATGGCCCTATTCCTCAACAACATAAATTTCTGATCGAGGATACATAGTGGTTGTACCGGAATATCTCCTTCCGGTTCCACCTGGATCAAATTTCAATCAATTATGTGGTTAGGATTAGGCACATATTTATGTAAAAATGATACATGGAATACATTATGCACACGAAAACAAGCAGGAAATGATAATGCATAAGCTATAGGTCCTATCCTATCCAAAATATCAAATAGCCCACAAAATCGGGTTGTAAGATTTGGACAAATTCCCATTTTCAGGGAACTTTTCTTTGCCCAACTTTCAAATACACATGATCACCCACTTTATTCTTTTACCGCTCTTCCCTGGTTTGCATAACTCTTTTGTCTATCTTGTGACACTTTTAAATTCTTCTTGATTTTCACAATATTCTCTTCCATTTCTCTAAGTAATTCTAGCCCAATTATCACTCTGTAAACTGGATTGTCCCAATTAATTAGTGTATTGCACTTTGCCATACACGGCTTCAAATGGAATCATCTGTAGAGACGCATGATATCCATTATTATATGCAAAATCTACTAAATACAGGTAGTGTTCCCATTTTGATGGTTAATCCATCACACACATTCTTATCATATCTTCAATAACTTGATTGACCCTCTCCGTCTGTCCATCTATCTTGATCCCTTATGGAAGATCCAACTCATATGCTACTTCCCCAACCTTTCTCACAATCTTATAGGGTCCATAGAACCTTTGTTTCAATCTTTCAACTCCCTTCTCCTTGAGTGATGATTGTTTGTATGGATGCAATCTCAAATATACCAAATCATCCACTTGAAAAACTACGCTTAGTTCTATTATAGTCTACATATAATTTTTGCTGATTTTTAGTGGTTTGCAAATTATCCTTGATTTTTTAGAATGTCTTGAATGTCTTGAATCCAATATTTTTATTTGGGGCTCTACAATCTCCAAAAATTTGATCTACGAAGGTAGGAGCTTCAAAATCATAGAGTGCTTTAAATGGTGACATTCCAATGGACATATGGTAAGTTGTGTTGTAGCAGAACTCACCCAAATGAAACCATTTGATCCAATTTTTTTGCTGATTTGTCACATAATTCCTCAAGTATCCGTATAGACATTGGTTGACCCTTTCTCTTTTTCCATCAGTTTGGGGGTGGTAGCTAGTAGTGAGAGTCAAATTGGTTCCTACCAACTTAAATATTTCTTGCCAAAATGCTCCTGTAAACTTGCTATCCCTGTCACTAATAAGAGTTCTTGGAAAACCATGCAATCTGAAAATTTCTCTAAAGAACAATTCAGCCACTTGAGCAACAATATAAGTATATGGGACATAAAAAAAATGATCAAATTTAGTCAGTCTATCCACTACCACATATATTCAATCTTTACCTTGTACCTTGGGTAATCCGGTGATGAAGTCCATTGAGATACTTTCCCATTTTTTATCCGGAATGGGTATAGGTTGTAGTATACAAATGGGATGTGTATTCTCCACTAAATTTTGTTGACATTTGTTGCATTCCCTCACATACTTCAAGACATCATTTTTTCATCCCCTTCGAAGTGAATCTTTCTCTTATTTTCCTATATGTATTCAAATACCCAGGAAGGCCAGCTAGTGGAGAGTTATGGGATGCCTCCATAATCCTCTGTTTCAAGGATGATTTAGGCACTAAATAGATTCTATATTTTTAGTAAATAACCTCATTGATGACTTTTTACTATTCATCATGTATCAAGCCATCCAATAGCTCGCAAGCAAATTTGTCTTTTGAGCACTCTACCAAGAGTTGAGCCTTCCAAGCTGCTGTCATTTCCATTAAGGAGATAGATAGTTTTCGAGAGAGAGAATCTGCAACAATATTTATTTTTCCTTTCATATATTCTATGTAAAAATCCTATGCTTGGAACTTGCTTACCCACTTTTGTTGTCTGTCATTCAATTCCTTTTGAGTTAGGAAATGCTTCAAACTGTTGTGATCTTTTTTGACCACAAATTTGCTGCCCATTAAATATTGTTGGAACTTGGCTAAGGCATGCATAATGGCCAGTATTTATTTGTCATAGATAGAATAGTGACACTCTTGGAAAAGAATGTGGCTCCATGTATCTCATCCATCAATTCATCAATCCGGGGAATGGGGTACCTATTTTTAATAGTTTTCTTGTACAAATCCTGGTAGTCTATGCACATCCTCATTGTTCCATCTTTCTTCTTTACCAAAACCACTAAATATGCAAATGAACTTGAACTTGGCCTTATGATACCCAAATCAAGAATCTCCTTTATGGCCTTTTCAATTTCATCCTTGAACCTCTTGGGGTGCTTGTGATGGTTGGTTGATCATGGGTTGAGTTCCCACCTCCAACTCAATGGAATGCTCCACTCTTCTATCTAGTGGCATACCCAGAGGAAGGTCTCCAAAAAAATTCTCATGTCATTGCAAAAAATTCCTTAAGTCTTTTGGATACCGAGTGGTGTCTACTATAGGTTTCTTTGTGGTGATCAAACATTCTGCTACCCATTCTATGTCTCCATGGCTTAGTACAATCCTCATATTATGTGCAAAAACCACTTTTTGGGGTAAGTTCTCATGCCTCTTAGTGTTATTTTCTTCCCATGAGCTCCCTTAAATCTCATTTTGGGAACCCTATATTTCATGGAATGCTCACCAATGGAAAACAACCATTGCACCCACAAAACTATGTTTGTATCAACAACATTCACAACATAAAAACTATCTGTCATAGGGTAGTTTCCTATGGTGAGATGACGTTTTGGAATCCACTTACAACAGTCCATGGAATTGTTACGAGGGATAATCATAGTGAATCCATCAAATGTTTCAGTAGGAAGGTTCCTCCTTTCCACCAATGCAGAATCAATGAAGTTGTGAGTGGCTCCTCCATCGACCAACACTGTGACTCTTTGGACTTGCACCACTTCATTGAATATGAGAGTGTGGTATCGAGGGATTCCTGAAATAACTGCAATAAATTCCTCCACTGACTTAGGTTAGGTATGATCCTCTTCTGCTGTCTCATATCCATCTCCTTGCATTGGATCCTTCTCTCCAACATCTTCCTCCTCCTCATTTTTGAAAAAAAATTCTATGTAGTGAGACTTCCCTTTTGCACACTTATAACATGGAACCCATGGTTCTTGACATGTGAAGCACAACCTTTTCCTTAGTTCATCTCGAAGGCTTCCATATTTATTTGTTTTCTCGGTTGAACTCCTTTGGAAAGGACTTCTATCTTTCAACTTTGTTGGGAATTTTGTTTTTGGAGGAAATATTTTTATTGGAAGTGCATCCTGAAGGTCTATAATTATGCTAATGGTATTGAACAAAGTTTCAAGTCTGTAGGCCTTCACCAATCCCTTTAATGGTTCTTCTAAAACTTTAGTGAACAAAAATATTAAGCAAGCTTCAGATACGTCTGTTACCATGACTGCAAAATTTTGAAAATATGAAATATGTGCCTCTAGTGTGCCTATTTGCTTCAAATGGGCCAACTCTCTAAACATAATTTCAAGGTCCTTTCTGTCAAATCTATCAATGAGTCTCCTTGTGAATTCTTCATAGGAAGTAATAGTGGCACGACCCAATGTTCTCATGCCATGGTACCACCAATCATTTGCCTCCCCATATAGATGCAAGGTGGACATTTTAATGGCATCAATTTCTGTTGTGGTATTTAATTGGAAGTAAGTGTCAAGTTTTTGCACCCATGACCTAGCAGTACATTTGGAATGCCCATCAAAACTTGGAAGAGTAAATTTCCCAAGTGTGTGTTGTAACTCAAAATTTTGGACTTGCATCTTGTTGAATCCTTTTCGTTTTCTCTGATCTTTGAAATTTCATTATTCAAAGAAGGACATGGAAGCCTTAAATTATTCACTCATAGCCTTATACTCCTCAAAATAAACCTCCAAATAAGCATTTGGTTCATTTGGCATTATTGCTCCCATGGTTGGTGGTCTTAGGAATTTTGGCATTTTGGGTCTGGATGAATCCCGAAATTCATGAGGGTGGTTATGTGGACCATTTATTGAGAAAAAAATTTCCCCATGATGTTTAAAATGGTTCTTATATCCATATTGGGATCCACTACTGCTACCTTCACTGATTTTTGTCCTGAATGCATAAGTTGCCAATTTACCCATAAACTCCCTAGTCTCCTCTTGGATTTTCCTAGTACTCTCTTGACCCTTGGAAAATTTATCTAAGGTTTATAAAATATCCTTCGTGAAAATATCCTCCTTCTCCTCCATGGTGATTTTATTTGCTGCAGAATCCATACTTTTCTCTGTCTTTAGTTCTTCTTGAATTAGCCCTTGGGTCAAATATGTTATCCAAGATTCAATATTCCTAGGGATTCTAAGAGGAATATTTGGGATATCCCAATAAATCATTTAACCTATTAAGGACCCATAGTTTTCCAATACCATTCTCCTATACCACTGTAATGTACCCCACCCATAGAAACAAAAAAAATGAACAACTTGGTCCTAATTTGAAACTAGGCAAAACTAGTCGAATTTTGCCATAAAATGACATTGTTTCTAAATGGTTCCAAACACTACCAAATCAATTAGAAATCTCCCAAAAATGATGTGAAATGTTTCTACACATCAAAATTCATCAAAATGAACCACTAAATACTTCCGAACAACTGGTTATTGACAAAGTGTCCTCAGACACATAACTTTATTAATGAAGAAGGAAAATAATTACATCACAGAGATGTGAGGGCTAAATCCCGAAAGATTACCTCAAATGGAAAAATCGATGGATTTAAATATCCAAAGAGTAACAACTAATTTACCGTTACCAAAACTAACTAAGGGACACCTCACATAATCACGTGAGTGTGTAGATGCCCTTTTACATTTATTAAACTAAACTTCTATTTATTATATTTTTGGATCATAATTCCTAACAATCCCCCCTTTGATCCAAAAATTCTTTTGAACAAATACCAAGTTCATTTCTAAAATTATCAAATTTGACCCTTCCAAGAGATTTTGTAAAAATATCTGCAGTTTGATATTCTGATGGACAATACTTTGGCTTGATGATTTGTTTGACGACGAGAGCCCGAATGTAATGATACTTAGTATCCACATGCTTAGTTTTTGAATGAAAAACAGGATTTTTGGCTAACTTGATTGCTGACTGATTATCAATAAATAATGAAGTTGCTTCTTTCTGATCAACTTTGAGGTCTTGCAAAATCCTTCTTAACCAAACTATCTCACAAGCAGCTTCCCAAGCTGAAATATATTCTGCTTCTGCTGTAGAATTTGCAATTGTATCCTGCTTTTTACAACTCCATGCCACTGCAGTTGATCCCATAATCATTAAGTAACCTGAAGTAGATGCCCTGTCATCAACATCTCTAGCAAAATCCGCATCTGAATAGCCAACAAGCTTGAAATTTTTGTTTCTTTTAAACTCAAGTCCAAAATCCTTTGTTCCTTGAAGATACCTTAACACCCTTTTTGCTGCATTCCAATGACTTTCTCTAGGTTCCTGCATATATCTAGAAAGTATGCTAACTGCATAAGATAGATCAGGACGAGTATTCATCAAGTAAATGAAACATCCAATTAACTGTCTATATCCAGTACAATTTACAAGTTCCCCCCCTTCAAACTTAGAAAGTTTCAAATTTTGCTCCATGGGAGTAATCGCTGGTTTACATTCCTCCATTCCAAACTTCTTCAATAATCCAGATATGTACTTAGCTTGAGAAATAAATATACTTCCTTCCTGCTGCTTTACTTCAACTCCAAGATAGTAATGAAGTAAACCCAAGTCTGTCATTTCAAAACCTGTTTGAAGTTCTTTCTTAACCTGAAATATATGATCATTATTGTTACCTGTTATGAGCAAATCATCAACATACATAACCAAGATGACTAAGTTGTTTTCTTGGATTTGAACATACAAAGTATCATCTGACTCACTACGAAGAAAACCAACTTTCTGTAGGTAGGCATCCATTTTTGCATACCAAGCTCTGGGAGCCTGTTTCAATCCATACAATGCCTTAACTAGTTTACAAACTTGATTTTCTTTCCCTGGAACCTCAAAACCAGGAGTTTGAGTCATATAAACATCCTCTTGTAGATCACCCTTTAGAAATGAACTTTTTACATCCATTTGATGCACTTTCCATCCATTTTGTGCAGCTAAAGCTAGCACAATCCTGATAGTATTCCATTTCGCTGTTGGAGCAAAAGTTTCTTCATAATCAATCCCTTCTTTCTGAGCAAAACCCTTTGCCACCAATCTTGCCTTATATTTATCAATATCTCCATTTGCTTTGTACTTAATTCTGTAAACCCACTTACAACCAATGGATTTAACATCATGTGGACAATCAACTATTTTCCAAGTCTGATTCTTCATTACTGCATCATACTCACTTTGCATGGCCATTTTCCATTCATCATACTCAACTGCTTCATTAAAAGTAGTTGGTTCAACAACTGAAAGAGCAAAATTTTCTGAACCCGTATTAGAACTCCTTGTACCTATTTTGCCTTTTTCATCAGACTTAACATCCTGAAGTAACTTAGTTGCCCATTTTGGTTTCTTCTTTTCAATGTTAACTTGATTTGAATCATCCAAGTTAACTTGTGAAGAATTCAAAGTATCTTCAACCTGTTCATCAGCCTGTACTTCTGAAGTGAGATCAAACCATTGTTCATTCCTTGTCTTATTTAAGTGTTGCATCCTTAATTGTTCCTTAGTTACTTTTTCCTCTAAGTGACTAAGTTGTTTTTCAACCTCTTCTACACTTAAACTTTCAGTTTCATTAAAAATCACATCCCTGCTGACAATAAACTGTCCATCTGACAGAAGCCTATACCCCTTTTTCTCATGAGAATAACCAATCAACATGCACTTAACACTTCTAGACTCTAACTTCTTTCGTTTTTCTTTTGGGACAAGTGCATAACAAACTGAACCAAAAACTCTCAAATGTTTGACCAGAGGTTTGAATCCATACCAAGCCTCAAAAGGAGTTATTCCATCAAGTGATGATGAAGGAGATCTATTCCTCAAATAAACTGCTGTATGAACTACTTCTGCCCAATAACATGATTTCAACCCTTTGAAAAATAACATTGCTCTAGCCATGCCCAATAAAGTCTGATTCATCCTTTCTGATACTCCATTTTGCTGTGGAGTATAAAAATTGGTCAACTGTCTTTTAATCCCTTTTTCCTGACAATAAGTCAAAAAATGATTTGATGTAAACTCACCACCATTATCAGTTCTCAAAGTAGCAAGATTTTCCTTTGTTGCTGTTTCAACCAAATTTTGAAATGACTGAAACTTTTCAAACACTTCTGATTTTTCCTTCAAAAAATACACCCAAACCATTCTGCTAAAATCATCAATAAACAACAAAAATTAATTACAACCACCAAGTGAAGTTTCCAAAGGACCACAAACATCACTATGAATAAGCTGTAATCTCCTTGTTTCTCTCCAAGTGCTTTTTGAAAAAGCTATCCTTCTCTGTTTGCCATAAATGCAAGCTTCACACTTTGCATTTTCCTTCCGAAAAGTAGGCAACCCCTTTACCATTCCTTGTTTTTGAAGCTGTACAAGACTATCAACATTCAAGTGCCCAAAACGAATGTGCCACAATCGGATAGGTGAAACATCAGTTTCAACTAAACCTGCAAATTCCTTCAAACGTTCCTTTGATCTAGGAATGATTGTTCCCTTCATCCTAAGAAGCTTTCCGTCTTCATAACCTGTCATAACTATTTTGTATGCATCCTTTGTTGAATTAACAAAAAGGATACCACCTTCCATTACAATTTGATGTCCTAATTGGCAAATGACAACTAAAGACAACAAATTTTTCTTAAATGTAGGCACATACCAAACATTAGAAATCAATCTTTCTCCAATTCCAGGCAAATCAACCTTAACTGTTCCTTTTCCTTGTGGTAAATGAATAGAATCATCTGCAAGAAAAATTGAATTTAAATGACAATCTTCATAACTCCAAAAGAAATCTTTCCTATATGTCATATGCTGAGTAGCCCCTGTATCCATAATCCAAGCATCTTCAAAATCATTTTTGAAACAATAAGAAGACTGAACAAAATTCACTGATTCCAACTGATGAACTTGAACAAAATCCATTGATTCTGATTGTCCAAGTGCTGTAAAGACATATTCACAATTTTCACTATCGTCTGCATGAGCATAATGTGCCGCTGATGAAGATTCTTTAGATTCTCTTTCTTTTAGAATTTTTTCAAATGAAACTCTACAGTTTGAAGCATAATGTCCAACTCTATTACAACGAAAACATATGACCTGTTTATTAGCTCTTCCTCTTCCAGAGACCTGTTGGTTTCCTGAACCTCTTCCTCTTCCAGAAAACTGTGACTGTGTACTTTAAAATTCTTTAGAACCTCTTCCTTGATTTCTTCCTCTTCCTCTTCCGCGGCCTCTTCCTCTTCCAAAACCCTGACCACGACCTCTATTCGAATTTTGAAAAGCTTTCTGATCATTGCCTTTTTGATGATTACCTGGAGACTGTTTGCTAGTACTTGCAACCAAAACATCTTCTCCTGCTTGCTTTGTTTGACCAAATTTTTTTTCATGTGTGGCAAGTAATTCACTTAGTTCATCAAAAGAAATTTTATCCAATTTATTTGTAATTTGTAAAGTTTCCAAAAAATGCTTATATGTCTCAGGCAATCCTGCGATCAAAATGGTCACCATCATGCTGTCCTCAATTTTATCAAAACCACCTCTTGAAATTTCTTGTTTGATATTTTTTAATCTAGAAATGTACTACATGACATCACCTCCTGAAGACAATTTTTGTTGAAACAACTTCAATTGAAGATCAATTTTCTTAGCTTCACTCTGAGAATCAAATAAATCTTTCAATGTCTTCCAAGCTGACCACGCATCAGAACTATTTTCAATATGCACATAAATATCATCAGAAACAGTACTGTGAATCAATGCTAAGGCCTTTTCATCTTTTAGTTCCCACTTTGCAAGCTGATCATGATTAGTTGGTTTGGTAGCCTTAGCATTACAGACACCCTTCCACAATTCATTGTAAATAAGAGTGCTTTGAATATGACGACTCCAAACTTTATAATTTTTCGATCCTTCCAACTTGTCAGATTCATTAAAAAGACTTATAACTTTAGACATTGTAAAAAAAAATAATAAACACCTTGTAACTCCAGAAGATGTGTATTATGCAAATCTTATAGCTCCAAGAATTAAAAAAGAAAGCACCTTATGTCACCAGAATAAATCACCTTATATCACCAATGGAATATTTTATGCAAAAAGAAAATTACTCATCAACAAGAGTCACCATGAAAGAAATGCTGCAAGAAACACCACACACCATGCAAAAGAAAGCTATAGGGGCTTGGCCTTGACCCACTTATAGCCTCAAGAAAAGAATTTGATAGAGCTTCACTTTGCTCTAATCAAACCTTGAGTGAAAATACAAGTACTCCTTATGACACCAACAAAACTCCTTATTACTCCAATGCCCAATAAAAAATTACACCTTACTACTCCAAAAAACAACAAGTCTTTATAAGTGAATTGGAAAGATACAATATTGTTGAGTGGGAGGTCACAAGATCCAATCCCATCAACTTCAAAAATAACTTCTTTTTTCTTTTTAAGTTTATATCTCCACCTTTTTCTTCTTAAAAAAATATCTCCAAAAATAAAAATGAATATGAAAATACCTTATCTTTCCAAAAAAAAACTTATTCACTTTTCAAAATACCTTATCTCTGGACCAATGTAGTTTCCGAATTCGTCATACAGACTGTCGCTCTCACCCACAGTCCCCTCGACCACCACAATCAAGGCCCCGACAATGATGAGGACGTCGACATGGAAGGTCAAATGGTATTTGTAGAAGACAAGTGAAAAAATTATACAAAATTGTGCTTAAATTATACACCCCTTGCTAAAGTTGCGAGAGCCCGTCAGGTTTCAGATGTCTGCATCTCGAGTACATTTCGTGCGCGGGTTTCAGGTGCTCATTAGTATTCTTTCGATTTGAATACGAAGAGTCTGGTGGTGGTCAGGATTCTTGATCATCAGGGTCCTCTATCAATAACATTTCCCATCGAGAACAGGGTTTCTCCTGTTACCCTAAGAAACGCATCTCTGATTTTCACTTATTGCTTCGTCTGGCAAAATATTTTGATGTTAATTCAGATGTTACTCAGTTAGCAGCATGTGTGCAAGGGAAAGCCTCTATACCAGAAGGATATCAAATCCTAGAACGATATCGAATCCTTATAGATTCTCTAGCAACAAACTCTGGAGATTGAAGCGATTCTTTGGTAGCAGCAGTTGGTATCATTTCTCAAGAAGTTGCTGGAGATGTTAGGATGACTGATACTCGTGCAGATGAAGCTGAACGTGGCATCACCATCAAGTCAACTTAATCTCATTGTATTATGTGATGGAGGATGCAGCTGTGAAAAATTTCACGGGAGATAGAGAAGGACATGAATATTTGATAAATCTGATTGATTCTCCAGGACACGTTGACTTCTCTTCATAGGTTACAGCAGCTCTGCGAATCACAGATGGTGCACTGGTTCTCTCAACGAATCAATCTAACACTTTTCTCTCTTCAAAGATTAGAACTTGAATCATTAAGGCTGTCAATATGCTTGTTAGCCAGGGTTACAACAGTAATTTTCTTCGTTCTAACACTTTTCTCTCTTATTCATACAACAGTAATTTTCTTCATTCTAACACTTTTCTCTCTTATTCATACAACAGTAATTTTCTTCATTCTAACACTTTTCTCTCTTCAAGTAAAACAAAACTGAGTCTATAAAAAATTTTCTGCAGAGATTCTTTTTAGCCCAAAAGAATAGGAAGCAATAACTTACGGTTAAAATTTCGCTATTCCAAAACCTTGAAAGTCACCTTCTTCAAACAACCTTTAGCACCTTCCAACCAGGTTCCAACTAGACCAAGCTTCAACCGCGTGCTCTGATACCACTTTGACAATTGTCCTCAGACATATAACTTTATTAATGAAGAAGGAAAATAATTACATCACAGAGATGTGAGGGCTAAATCCCGAAAGATTACCTCACATGGAAAACTCGATGGATTTAAATATCCAAAGAGTAACAACTAATTTACCGTTACCAAAACTAACTAAGGGACACCTCACATAATCACGTGAGTGTGTAGATGCCCTTTTACATTTATTAAACTAAACTTCTATTTATTATATTTTTGGATCATAATTCCTAACAGTTATGATAATTAAACAGAAGGGAAATTTAGCTGCAACCAGTTATTACAGATTCTTTTACATAGGAAACTATTCATGAAATTTGGAACAATTCATGAGGGAAATATTGGTGTTTTTAATTAATTATTGGATAGAAATTGAGGTTACAACAATGGATTTTATGACAGCATAAAAATCAGAGAGATAATTTTTTCAAATGGAGAAGAAGAACTACCCAAATTTCAGCAATGAGAAAGGTGAAGAATGTTGCTCCAAAAGTGAGATTTGCTTTCCCAAATGCGCCTCCCAACACCCAAATTCAACCCCAATCAAAATAAAAACATCCAACAGTGCACCCTCAACCCAATAAAATAGATATACTTGCTTCAAAAACTTCTCCAAGAGAGATATCAAACTCTTGATGCGCCCTCCTCGAGCAAGGACCCACAATTCCAATACCAAAATTTCCTGAAGGCACCATAAACTTCTACTGCTACAACTTGAAAACCCAAACACCTGTAGATGAATTTGAACCAGATACTAATTATGGACCTAATCTCCTCCATTGAAGTGCCATATAGAAATCAGAGTGACTTATCCTCTCTTGGCTATCTAGGGTTGAATCTTGCACCACCAAAACTAGCTACAATTGCGAGGGGCACATATCCCAAGCATGAAAATATTGCAAGCTCTCCAATTCGAATTTTAAAATGATCAAAATCCCTTCCCATTGGCACCTGCACCTATTTTATAGAATAGTTGAGGCCCTTTCCCCCTCATTCTTGAAATTTCCACCAATAATAATAATAAAATTTGGTTTAGTAGAGAGAATAATCATTCATGATATTTTTAATTCCATTATAATGTTATTTGGACACACGAGGACTTAGACAACCTTAGGAATTCGAATAGGGAAAGAGTTACATTCATTTTGTGGGCCCATTCCACCTCAAGTGCCACCCCTTATCTATTTTTAGGACCTTCCATTTTCATAGATGTCATAGAGACCGTCATAGTGTCATAAATGTTGTCATAGTGTCATAGATGCTTGTCATAGTGTCATAGATGATTGTCATAAATTCCTTGGGAGTTGCACTCCACTAGTGCACCCTCTTGGTCTATTTTTAGCCTAGATCTGATTCATGAGATTCCTTGGGGATTACACTTCCACTAGTGTTCCCTCCTTGGTCTATTTTTATCCTAGGATGTTACAATTCCAAAGATGCCTTCATGATTGGATTCCTCCTCCTTGGATGTGAGTTACTTCACAAGTGGAGCCCAATCACTCCCATATGTGCCCTCTTATGCTAATTGGAATATTTTCATCTCATTAGCAATCATTTGGCCATTATTATTGAAAAATTGGGCCTACATCACCCTCTTTATTGATTTAATTTTAATGTGCATAGTGACTATATGCAAATTAATTCCCTGATTAATTTTATTTCCATTCAAACCCATGGGAATTGGATGGGTTAGTGGAGTGACCATAATGGAGATATGGAGAGGACATTACACCTACATACACTTTCTAGAACACTTCATGACGGCCTACCTTAGATTAGGATTTCCCAGGACTCTGCCTCCTCTACTACATTGGACTTTTTGCCCCCGATGAGGACTTTCCAAAACTTTAAATCTCATGAGGCCTTCCTGATCCATTAGGTACTGATACATTAGAAATACCTACTACGTTTTGGATCTCTCCCATTTATCTTTGCCATATTTTCCTGATGTTCTACCTATGATGAGGCTTTTTTGATACTTCGCCCCTGATACTCCTGCATCATAATATATATACCCGTGCTTGTAATTATGACACACCTAGCATTGGATCTGTTGAGAAGGATCCTTCCATGTCACATCTCGATGGCCATCTACACATCAAGAATACATCTAATGACACAATGCGTCATCTTGCAAATGGTTCCTTATGATGGCAATAACATAACCCCAATGCCCAAGTCGCTCAAAACTACATTATTTATGAATATTTAGCTCAAGGACCTTGTTCCATGTCCACAATAGAAGAAACAAAATGTTTACTTCTACTTGCATAATTTATCCCTTAGATTATTTTTACTTATATTAGACCTTAACTAGGATAGGCCTAGTCTTCATCAACTCATTGAGTTCTATATCCAAGTATCCTCATGAGTCTCCACTTGTGTCATGCTCTTGACTTGTTGGAGAGATTTAGGTTCTCCTGAGCTTGTTCCATTAGACATGATTTTGAAGGCATTCCACGGCCATTCATTCAAACCTCATGGAATCATTACTTTCTTTTTAGTTGAATTAGATGGAAAATAGTCTTAATCAGAGTCTAAGTGGTAGATGCTCCTCTTGACTGTAACCTTATTTTGTGACAAAGTTGGATGTATGCAATAATGATGATTGTGTATTTTGTGTTCCACATGATTCACTTCCATCATTAATGAATGGTGGTCACCATTGACCAATTAGATTATTGTACCCTTGATTCAAGAGACAACTATGAATCATAAATTTTGAGCATTGGTGATTCCAAGTCCATGTTTGTTAGTTTCGATGCAAGGATGTTTAAAAATTTATATCTTATGGGTAGATTCATCCTTACTCCATCAGTATGCTACTTAGACCCTTATCCTATATATGAAATATCATCCATTTCCACCACATCTATAGTTCCTTCCACAACATTACCTTTGGCTAAGGATTCCAAGCCTTCGTATTTAGACCACTTTGAATTCGTTTTGTTCGAAAAGATTTGTGGGTGGTTCCCAATGATTTAGAGTTTGATCTATAGGGTTGAACATGCAGTTGCCTACAATTGAAATTGCATATCAAGACATCCAAATGGACTCTATAGAACTTGATAAAACTATTCCCCACAGGGTGGAGCATGATAATTTCACTTAACCCATATGGTTTGTCAATTCACCTAGCTCTAATGACCTCTAAGATACTCTGTTGACATCAAATGTGGCTAGATTAGAAGAATTTACTAGTTCAAAATGAACTTGGGAAGACATGCATCATAGATCATATTTTCATCCCGAGTTAGAGGAGATGAAGGTTGGCCCTAAAAGACTTTAATTTGTCCTGATGATATTGATTGCTACCACTATCCATCCTTATACAAGATTGTTGGTGTCCATTTTTGTCACCATTTTTGATCATTCAATTTACTCGAAGTGGCATTATTTCTATCATTTTTTCTATATTAAGTTGTTTTCTTAGCCATTCAACTCATCAAATAGTCCAGGTATGCACAAATTCACTTACCATGCAAATCTTGTTATGTTTCGTATATTATGGTTTATTTATGATTAAAATGATGTTTTTGGGCATAATTAACACTTATGGTTTTACTTGATAGGCTACGTTTTGAAAATGACCCTTCATTCAGACCATGTGCTAAGTGCTCAACCTAAAACATGTTCAGCTCATCCTTCAGCCCTCTGTTCAGCCTACTAAATCCATGGTTGACACATCTCAGACCATTGATTTAAGAGAAGGACATGTGGGTTCTATTTGACATGCAATGGGCCTGGGTAATGAGCTATTGCTCTAGAAGATCCATCCTTATGCTCGCCAAGACTGAAAACAGATATCACGTCCACATGAACACTTTAACCTCCGGTTCATCTGCGTATTCAGCCTGGAATCACGCTCAGTATGCCAACATAATTCCTGTGCCCATGTCAACACTCCAGCGCACCAGTTTTCTTCTTCGTTTAGATGGGAGTTACTCACACCTGTTCACGCCTTCTCACGTTCATTCATGCCATCGTTCTGGAAGGAGCTCGCCTGCCCACAATTCAGCCCGCCAACACACTACTTGTCCACGTCTGAGTTAGATCGATGCTGTAGATGCCTTGTGAAGGAACCAACCCCATCAAAGTCTGAAGAATGCTCCTTGCGTTGGCATGTATCAATTAAATCAATAGTTACAGTCATTTAAACACTCCTATTATTAGAGAGGTCGACTCTGTTGACCCTCTCACCCACTGTAACTTATAAATAGTCGTCTTTGTGATTGAGACGAGTTAATAGATAGCTTTGGAATCTAGCTAGTTCGCAGGTGTGAAGAGTTTGTAGTCATAGATAGTGGAAGACAGAGTTTTGTAATTTTTCTCAAGTTAATGGAAGTAGCAACTCATTGATGTTCTGCTGGTAGTCATTTAAGTTGATCTAGTTCACCCTCTGAATGCTGGGAAGGGCCTTTCATCAACTGGAGGTTTTATTTACATTTTATGCATTTATTTTCTTCCAATTAACTATTTTATTTCCTGTGTGTGTAATCTAATTCGTTTTCATGTGTTTATCATCTTCATTCCTCTGTAATTAATATTTTGTTGTTAATACAACCTTCCTTCTTATGAGTTAGGAAATGGTCGACCAATAGTTCACTAGTTTATAATTTGTTTTCAATCTTTCTTCCATCATCATAGTTAGATATTGTAACATCCCGATAATTTTATAGAAATTTAATTTTTTTTATAACAATGAATATTGTTAATAATTGTAATTACAGAAATAATAAATGCTGCAAGGACGATATTAATGAGTCATAAATGCAGAAATTAATTTTTATTTAATTCCACTCAAGAAATTAATGTACTCAATGTGATATGGCACTTTTCAGCTTATGACGTCTTTTTTTGTATTAACTTAAATCCAATAATTGTGATAGAATTTTTCTTAAATTATCAAGTTCTAACAGCTGCTTTTGATGATGATGAAAGGGTGGTCGTACGGGGTACCATGGAGCTTACTTAGCTACGTTTAGCTAAGGCATTTGCATCCTGTTACCCATGTGTAGACCGCAGGTAAGATAAGACTACAGGTGTTTATCATCACTGCAAATTTGTATGTTGATTACTTCATTGTGAAACAGTTACTGGAGGGTTGGATACCTGGTTCTTCATCTAGTTTGTATGATGTAAAAAAAAAACTCTCCAGTGGTATAACTTCGCATTGTCCAGGTATTGGTTAAAATGCTTGTAATTATTATCGTATGTCTATTGGCATTATAATCAATTTATTGATACCAAAATCTATTGCTGAGGCTATGCGAAAGTTATGAATCTAGTGCTTATACTATAGACCTCATCGTTCTATCTTGATTCTATTTAGACTATTCTAAGTCTGAATTCATGATTTGATTATTAATACAAGAATAATATATGAGTGGTCTAAAGACTATCGTTATGAACTTGACATTATAGGGTATAATGTTGCCATTCAAATCTCAACTTAGATATTCATCTATCAATTGGGCTTGTAATACATGGTTATCATTTTGGCGTTGTATTAAGTGACTATACTTATAAGTTCATCCTCTTATTATGGTTTTGCGGATCATAGCCTTGTATCAAAACCTACAATGCACATGGCATGTGGCTTATACAATTGCGATGATGTTGTAATAGTTACTAATTTCATATGTTTTAATATAGCAGCAAGGGATTAATGCAATCGTATAATGTATAGGTTACATTACAGGTTACTATATTTGTTATGTTCCGACCTTGCATCCAAACCAATGCATTGCTACAATGGAGCTAACCATATGAAGGGTTGATCGTGATAGGGTGAAGAGTTTAGTTGGTTCCAACTGTCGTATTAATGACTTAGCATACGTTGCAGGTTTGTAAGGTGAAGTGGAAGCCGAGTTGGCCAGTATCACGTGGTTGTATAGACGATAATGACTCCATGGTCCGAGCTAGGCTATGCTTTGGCTCTCACATAAGTCGACTAGCAGCTTGGTAAGAGTGACAATTTAATGCAGTAATGATTACAGTTAGGGATGAGATTGATGCCCGATATTTGCGTGGTAAAATGGGAAAGTTGGTGTTTCAGTCCTTCATTGTTGCGTTTGTTTTGGAGGGAGGTCATGAAGCCAACTGGATGATGCGAGTTAGGGTTCTTGGTTTCGAGCTTTGCACCTCTGCGTGGTAGTGTGATGAGTTCGCAGGTGGTGCCATAGCACCATGCTTTGATAGAGGTGTTGCATGCGGTTAGCTTTTTTTTAGGTGGTTGTGGTTTGTAAACGAATCCTGTGATGGCTATAGAGTTTGCGGTGTCTGGTTTCGTTGCTTCTTTCAATGTGCTTACCAGTGTGGTGTGTCTATGGTTCGGCATTCCAACTCAACGGTAATTTCTCACATTGCAAGTAATTTTGTTTTCTTTCCAATGGTATATATTTTTTTAATAAAGTTTTCCTCGGTTTGTAACCCTTCGAGCCATGTTTGGGCAAGTACCCAACACACAGGATGAAAGCAAGGTTTGGGAGTGGGAGGTGATACTTCCAAAACCTGGTAAGTTCTAGGTGTTCTTGAAACCCTGTGGGTGCCCTTTTTGTTTCAAGTTTTGATAATGATTGTAAACGCCGAGGGTTGGAGTTATAGGACCCTAATCCGGCAATGGCTTACAAGTTTTTCAACTTTAAATGAAGATAGTCTGTACAAGGTAGTATTTAGTTGTTTGAGTTGTCGCTCGGCTCTACTTCCTGTCAAGGGTATGCATTTAAGTGGCTTGTTGCCCCATGGATTCATTTTAATGTTGTGCTTTTGCTAAGGGTTAAACCCTATGGACTGTTGTACCGCCATTTGAATATCGTGTGGTTGGAATGTTTGAAACAGTGGCCGAACCTCACTGTAGGTAGCTTCCATTGTCCATCGCCATTGCTTGTTAGGTTTGGAAATGATAGCTATGGAATATTTTGTTTGATAATGGGAAAATGATACCACCTTGTTTTATGGTTTTACGAAGGGGCTCTATTTGTGACCATAGTTTTGCTTTCGGTTTGCATGTCTGAGGAATATTGGAATTTTGGAATTTGCAATGCGGATGATGTCTAAGTCACACATTCTTCTTCTTTTGTTTAAATGAATGGAACCCTTTTGTTTTTAATGCAACCATGCTAGTGGTTTGAGGATCGAACCCGAGCCCGGGTCTCGATCTATACATAACTGTTTTGATGTGCTGTTTGTTTGTTTATACTATGGTCGTGAGTTTTGGGTGGGAAACGATGTGGCCATCGTGCCATCGGTCTCTGTGAAATTCCTTGATTGCTGAATCGTCTATTTGTAATATCAGAATGAAACCTAGGGTATGATTGCTATTATTAGATAGGAATTATAACAGGGTTTAGAGTCCCGTACTTTCTAGGGTTGGGTCGCTCAAATCATACTTTGTTTTTGGTTCAAAAAGATAGGGGATTGATGTATATCAATCATAAGTGTAACTAGGAAAAGAAATAATTATGGTGTGTTTGCATGTGGATACTGTGGATTATTGTACTTATTTGAAAATGCATAAGATACGTACTTGTTCTTACAACTGGTTAAATGAAAACTTATAGAAGAAGAGATTAACAACTGTATGATGCAGATGGATTTTTCTTGCAAGAATGAACTAAAATAGTATATATTTGATGAGTAAAACAGATGCGTATTCATAGCTTTTTCATGCAGAGAATGAAGTATTCTGTTTTGTTTTCAAGAATGAAAATTAGGTGAATAGTATAACCGGTCGGTGCAGAGATTTAATTTGTAGAAGCTAAAATATCTAGAAAATGAAATGCCCTGGAATATAGATCTGTGCATGTGTGTCTCTCTAGGTTAAGAAATAGATGAATGCTATGTTTTACCTAAATGAATAGATTTAATGCTACCTCTTTGTACTGGAGTATGATTCAGCCTCACGCACGGGGAAAAATGCAGAGGAGTCATTTTATCAATTAAGAAATTAAAATTAAATCAGAATTTTAAATATTTTACTGCTACTGATCATTAATAATATTTCTAAACCAATTACTGAAAGAAATCATGCAACTGGAAAAAATGAAAAAATGTAGAACCTGAGTGAGGTAGGAGAAACAAATCACCCAAGAAGCTTGTTCCACCCAACCTACTCCTAAACAGCCAAGATGCCTTCCTTAGGACCCCCGAGCCTGTTCACTGATCCACCAAGAGGAAGAAACTTCAGAAGCTTAGGACCTCCCCTTGCAGTAATAAGAAATTTATCCATCCTTACAGGCTTAGCAGTCAATGGGACCTGCACTAGCACCTCCGGTTTGTCCTTCTCATAAAAATTTTGCAGACTTGTTGGGTCCAGGAAATGCCCCTTTTTGGCTACCTCTATTACACCTTTTTGCCCTAATTCCATCCTATTTTCATGATCTATATCCATGTCTTTCCAGATCAATCTATAACATTGACAAGTATAATTTCTTATTACTTTATTTGTTTTTATTCCTAAGACTGTTAAAGATTATGGATCTTAGTCCTTGGTTTATACTAATTTATGTGATTTTATTTAGCCAAGGTCTAAAAGCGTAGGTGTATCATCCCAGCAGTGCCAACTGTGACTCTTCAATGTCAGCTCCTCATACTCTAAGGGATAGCGCATCCTCCACGCGAGCTGTAACAGATTTCCACTGTAACAGATCTCATTGAAGAAGAGCTTAGCTGCAACAGAAAGGTGGCATTCTAGCTGTCAAGTCTGTTGATCCAATTGCCATCAGGACAACAACATCCTTCGGTATTAACAACACTATTCAACACGCCGTATTAGTTAGCTGTAACTGCGCAGCATGAAGATAATAGATATTCATTGCTGCGCTATTTTTGTGGATCTGAAACTGTCTTTCTTTTTGTATAAATCCTAGAAAGCTCTCATAGCCTAGGGTTGGACAATCGTTACTAGTGTAAGCTGTAATAGAGCATTGAAGCTCATGATCTTCCATTAATAATATGAGAGAAGAATTCTTCACTTTTGGGTTTTAATTAGATGTGACTCTCGGCGTCTCTGTTAGAAGGCCAGGGCCCGCCTTCTCATAGAGATAGCCGATTTAAGTAGGTAGAATAGTTTAAATTCATTTCTGTTGTGTGGTGTGGAAAGTTACAGACATTGCTGATAGCTGTAACAGAGAATAGTTTAATTTCAATTCTGTTGTGTGGTGTGGAATGTTGCAGAAATTGCTGATAGCTGTAACAGAGATTAGCTTCCTTGCTGGTAGTTTACAATTGCATCTTGAATAAGTTGTAGCAGAGTGGTGTGACAGTCGACTGTGTAGAACAATTCAATTAAATTGCTTGTGTGTTTTAATCAGCTGTAACAGCCAAGCTCGATCCCAATCAATTGGTAGTTAGTTATGCTTTCTAGGACTTCCAGTAATCATCACTAGAGTTCAAGCTTGTATTTCAATTCTGGTTGCTGTTGTATCTTTAATTGCATACATAGATTAGACAGATAATGTTGGAGTTACAATAGTCACTGGATAGATCATTTTGGTAAAGGTCGAATGCTGTAATTTGATGATCATAAGGATTTAACTTCTTGCAAAAGTAATTTCATTTCATTTCATTATTAGATCATTAAATTTCTGGATTGATTCTGTAAGAAGGATTGTTTCAATTGGGATTTGTAGATGTGTGAATTAGATTAGTTGCTTAGGGAATGAGTTGGCTGAGCATCTAGGTAGGATCATTACTTACATTCATTAATCACTGCTTAATCTGTTTATGCATAGATTGTGCTCTTTACCTTTGAAATAAAAGACCTTCCTGGGTTTGACAATTTATATTGATCATTCTGTGTGTTAGCTTTAATTAATTGACATATAGAGTGCCCAACATTTTGGCGTCGTTGCCGAGGATGGTAATAGATAGACAGAGTTAGTAGTTGGTTTCATTTTATTTTACTTTAGTTCAATAATTTTTACAGCATGCATGAATACAAGAAAAACAAATTGGGAGCCCCCTTTGAATACTAACATTGCAGGTGGAAGAGGTTGGGGTCGTAATGCAGGTCAGGGGAGACACACTTATATTGACGAGATAATTGCTAGAGCTGATTCTTCCACTAGACCACATCGGAACTCTATAGGCAGGGGAAATTCTGTTCCTCCTAATCTTGAACATTCAGCATCCACAGTGGAGAATACAACGGGACCTTCAACTCCTGTTGCAGAAAGTAAACCTCCTGAAGATAAGGGAAGTGTTGTAGGTGCACCAGATAGAGAGGATATTTATCATATTGATGGAACCAGAGTTACTAAAGAGGTGTGGTTGAAGACTCGCAGAATAGCAGAAGAAGAAAGAAGGCAAAAAGAAGAGAGGAGAAAAGAAGAAGAAGCTAAAGTAGAGGAAGAATGCATAAAAGAGACTATTGAATTTTGGACCAGAACCATGGCTGATAGAGAACAAGGGGGTGAGAATGAACATGAGGACCGCCGAGAGGAAAGGAGAAAATAATCAGCCTGGTAATACTGTGGCTACATTAGAATTCCCTATCCTTCAGACACCTGGAGAAGCTCCTATGAAGAATATCTCACCATCAGTCCTCCATAATTTCCATGGTAAGTCTTCTGAGGATCCTGATGAGTTTCTTTTTGAGTTTGATATTCTCTGTCACAGCTATGATTACACCTCCAGTGCTCAGAAGCTGAAGCTATTCCTAGCCACCTTGAAAGGAAATGCTATGTGCTGGTTCATGAGTTTGGGTTGTGAGACCATTACTACTTGGGACCAAATGAAGAACACCTTCCTTTCTAAATATCAAGAATATTGCAGAACTAGAGATAGAAAGGAAGAGTTGTTCAAAATGGTTCAAAAGGATGAAGAGAGTTTGGAAGACTTTGTGGAGAGAGTACTGTACAATTTGCGAAGATCTGGTCATGCTGAGATTGGAAAGGATTTGCTCAAGATCATCTTGCTAAGAGGAATCAGGGAAAATTTCCTTGACATGTTGAATCTGCTTGGTAAAGGGGATATCTCGAAGGAACCTTTTGAAAAAATTGTTGAATTATGCCAAAGGTACTCCAGGGGATCTTCCAGAACCAGCAAATGAGACAAGGATCGAGATCAGGATGTTTTCACTAGGACTCAGAAGTCAGCTAGTGGAGGTGCCACTTGAGCAGAAATAGGAAACCTACTGGAGAACTTTAAAACAGATATGATGAGTTCCATATCCTCAGAGCTGGATGCCATGAAGGAAAAACAAAGACAAGTAATAGAAGATCTTACACTTGGAGTATTATGTCCCAAATGTAGAAAGAAGCATCCACCGAAGGAGTGATCGTTGGACAAAGCAGAGGTATGTGGGATATGTGAACTAGAGCATGAAACTAAAGAGTGTCCTTCATTACCTAAGGTTAAAGCAATCTTGCAGGCATCTATTCTTGATGTAGAGCCAACATACTTTATGGCATGGAAGAAACCATGGCAGCCTAGAAACCAAGGTATGAATCCAGATCCAACATTTTTTTTGCATAATATGAATGGAATGAACAACATGCATAATATGAATACACAATTCCCTTCACATGTTTCCAACAACCAGTGGCATCCATCTCAGAACCCAATGCAAAATCCTAATTCATGGACACCTTGGCCACAACAGTCAAACCAAGCTCCTTGGAATTCTAACTAGAGGAACCCTTACCAAGGAAATAACTTTCCCCATCACCAAACTCAGCATCAACAATACCCTCCTCAACAGTATCAACACCAGCAGTATCAGCAACCACAACTCCCTTTCCAGAACAATGCCACACCCATGAATGCACCACTTCAACCCCAGCTACCTGCACAACCTAACCCGAACCCAAACAATAAAGCAGTCCATCAGTTTGAGACTGCCAACATGCCTACATACTCCATTACTCAGATTCCCTGCAATGATATACAATTACGATCAGGGAGGGTAGTGGAGCCTATTATCACTGAGGATCTGTCATCCCCAGTGACTAAAACTGGAGTAAATCAACACTATTCAGCAAGCCCCATTATTGAGGATGCTGATACTCCTAAAGTAGCAGCTGAAACTCAGGAAACACCACACAATCTGCTACAGCCTACAGAGTTGAACAGAGAACCACTATATCCTAAACGATTGCAGCTGCAGAAGACAGTGGAACAACCCCGATTTGATCTCGTGGGAGAGTTGAAGAATTTATATGTTAAAATTCCACTGTTACAGGCCCTTCATGATGTGCCTATTTATGCTAAGATAGTTAAATATTTCTGTGTTAAGAAACCAGGAATAAGGCCCAGGGATCCTCCCACTGTCCACGTGCTGGGAAAATTGTCAGAATTAATAATGGGAAAGGCCCCTGTGGCAAAGTATGATGACCCTGGGAACCCAGCTGTTACAGTGCACATAGGGAACGCACGGATTCCAAATGTCTTGGTGGATTTGGGTGCAGCTATTAATTTTATGACCATAAAAACTGTGAAGGAATTGGGACTCACTAATCTTCGGCCAACGCCTACTATTTTGGAACTTGCTGATAGATCAACGATCAAGCCTTAAGAAATTTTAGATGACCTTGTAATCTTAGTAGACTCGTGGGAATACCCTGCAGACGTTTTGGTGTTACAGCCAAAATATCAGTTGGGGGGACACCCACTGATCCTGGGAAGACCATGGTTGGCCACAGCTGATGCCTGTATCAGCTGTCGGTCAGGTTCTATGACCATTTCAGACGGGACTGAGATCAAGAATATAACCCTATAACCTCCAACTCGACCAAGCACAGAAGCTGATATGCCATTATGGGTAGATTTGGAGGAGGAAGAGGGAGTTCAACCACTATTAACCATAGGGAGAGCCTTGACATTTAAAGATGAAACAGAGGATGATGCCATTAATAGTTTCATCAGTGAGCCCACGTCAGTCAATAAGAATGTTTATTAGATCTTGGATAGTACTTTAGCGACAACATAACAAGAAAACCTTACAGAAGAAACTCTAATCAGTGATGACAATGTAATTCCAGTACTTAAGAATTCGAAGAGTGTTCCAGTGGAGGTTGAGCCAGGAAAAACATTGAATATTAATCCTAATCAGGCACCTAGCGAGCTGGAACAACTAGTCACTCTGCTGAAACAACATAGGGGAGCTTTTGTTTGGGAATACACAGATATGAAGGGGATTCCCTCTCATCTGTGCACTCATCACATTTATATTAAAAGTGACTCCAGGCCTGTATGCAAACCCCAACGAAGGATGAACCTGAACCTGAGAGACATAGTGAAAGAGGAAATCCAGAAACTGTTGGAAGCTGGATTCATATATCCAATTTCAGATAGTGAGTGGGTTTCTCCACTTGTGATCGTGCCAAAGAAAAATGGGAAATGGAGGGTCTATGTGGATTACAGAGAATTGAACAAGGCAACACAGAAAGACTATTTTCCCTTAACCTTCATCGATCAGGTCCTTGATACCTTGTCTGGGAAGAAGTATTTATCTTTTCTGGATGAGTTTAGTGGCTACAACCATATTCATATTGCTCCAGAAGATCAGGACAAAAGCACTCTTACTTGTCCTTGGGGGACTTTTGCATATCGAGTACTTCCTTTTGGTTTGTGCAATGCACCAGCTACATTTCAGAGGGCAGTGATTGGAATCTTTTCAGAAATGGTGAATGATTGCATGGAACTCTTTATGGATGACTTTACTCCATATGGTGACAGCGATGAAGAAGCACTAAAGAACTTATAAAAGGTGTTGAAATGCTGTGAACAAAGTCAACTCTCTTTGAGCACTGAAAAGTGCCACATGATGATGAGTGAAGGCATAGTGCTAGGTGTTGGAGGGAAAATCTACCCTATAGCAAGGAAACTAATGCTATCAACTTGGTTGGGGTGACAGGTAAGTGTATTGATGCTATTACAGATACATTTACAAAAAATAAAGAAGTTGTAGATCTTGGGAACACACCTTTCAATCGAAGTTTGATCCTAGCCTTGAATTGATCTCGTGTTCAACTTCCAAATCCACCTTTCCTTCAGCAAACCTGCAATAAAAATATCTTTCTCAAAACATTTTGGGCAATATATAAAGCTTGAAAGAAACAAAAACAATGTTTAACATTCAACATTGACCAAAACAGATCCAAATTAAAATGCCATTTCATAACACATTCAAATTGGAACGAGAAAGACACTTCAACCTTTATTAGTCAAAAGTAGAATGATGTATAAGTATACCTGATCATGAAACAGGCTCCTGCAACTAGATTCTATGCTCTGGCTCTTCTCTAACTTGGATGTCTTCAGCATCAACTCCTCCAATGCAAGCTTCTTCAAAGTTTTTCCATTAATCACTCTTACTATCTCCAATTTCTAACCCTTCTCCTTTAACCTTCTTGGTATTTATAGGATTAAAGAAGCAGTTTAGGTCGATATGTAGTTATGGAGGAAGTTGGGGTAGTTAGGAAACTACCATCAACTAATCCTCCTCGATGAATTAATTTATTTTTTAATCATCTTTTAAGATGTACGCGACTCTTGTTCAGTGGAGTAGCGTATAGGGCGCTACCCTAATGCTTAACAACTAGCACTTATTCGATTTTACATTGTGAGCGCTACTATGCTGAGAAGGAGTAGCGTATACTTGGATATGGGTGCTACTATTATACAATGGAGTAGTGTATGGGCGCTAGTCTCTTTGAGTAGAGTAGCGTTTGTTAGCTCTCCAAGAAACTACTTAGTGGTTATGGCTAAGTATGCTTGGTAACTTAAGAATTCAATACCCTTTTCAGTAAATGGATCGATGGGATACCACAATAGCTCAATGGAAAAGTTGCTTATCAAATAGTTAAATGAACCAGTGCTCTTAGAAACTGTAAATCAGATGATAAAATATAGAGATGAAATGTAGAATATTGCTAAGACAACCAAGTATATTAATCATGCAGGGTTTATGCAACCAAATACATGCATAACATCGGGTCACACACAGCAGTAGGAAGTTCCTCAATTCAAATCATGAGCACAGGCTAAGCTAATTTGAATAGAGTGCAGAATAATGATGGATGAAAATATCTGATAACAACAACAAGAGAAAACTGTGATTTTTTATTATAATAAGCGACCAAAACATATGGCAAAGTCTCTCCAAGCTCGAACCTCCTCCTAATAGTCTTGGTTCTATGGCTTTATAGCCTTTACTCTGCTAGTTCAGCGAACAAAACTGAGATCTGGGCGAAATTAGAGAAAATTGGCAAAAACAGGCTTTCGGCAGTTAACTCTTCTGCTGATTTCGTGCCTTAGCCGCCGGAAGTCAGACCTTTCGGCAGCTAATGAGCTCTGTGGGGCTCGCCTAAGCTGCCGAAAGCTGTAACCGTTTCAAAAATTTAAACCCAAAACGTTGCTTTCTGCTGATTTCGTGCCTTAGCCGCCGGAAGTCAGACCTTTCGGTAGCTAATGAGCTATGTGGGGCTCGCCTAAGCTGCCGAAACCTGTAGGATTCCTGAAAAAACTGCCTTTGGAAAAAATCGATTTTCTCAACCGTCCGATGTCCGTTTTGCGCGTTCGAATAGTCGATTTTGATCTACAGATCATAAGCTATCCATTGGTGCTTCCAGATCTGAATTTGGAGTTTGGGAAGGCCGTCAAAATCGCCCCGCAAGATCACGCGATTTCAGCAGAAAATTCCTCTTGAGTTATGGTTCAACAATGAAAATACCTCACAGGGCAGCCAAGTGACAAATCATAGCTGAGCATTCGGGATTTATTTAATAACAGAGCATGTTGCAATAGACAGATGACATAATGACTGGAGATTTAGCCTGAGATTGTAGGGATGAAGCGTTCTAGTTCAAACTGACTTTGTGGCTAAAATTTAGGAATGGAATCGAAACCACTTTCACAGACTCAGTTAACTGCCGAAAAGCTGGGATTTTTTGATATTGAAGGCCAAGACTCACAAAAATAAATTTTTTTTACCCATTCTATCAACCAAAATGACGGTGGTCAATTTGGGAGATAACATCTGGCTCCTACTCGGGGATGGAATCCTCCCAGTGAGGTTCCGAAGAATCCCAAAACCAAGTAGTTCCAGTAGCCTTTAGCATTGGGCATGGAGTCATCAAGTCTTTAACACTGATCCCTCTGCAAACCTGTAGCTTTCCTGCCCTTCATTGAAAAATGACTTCCCAAAAGGAAAACTGTTGTAACTACTAGCATCCTGTGGCCTAATATATCTTCAATCTGGCTTCCCTGTCTGAAATGCAGCTTGCTTCAAGTCCGAGATCATGTATTTATCATAGCAGTGGGATTCTTCAATTCTTTCATCAAAAAAGGATAGGCAGAGCTGCTGCAAACTGTATCAAAACCAGGTCCAGTTCCCTGATGGGCTTACCAATACATCCATAGATCTCTAAACAGCTTTCAACAGATCTTCTAATACAAGTCACTAATCAAGAGAATATGCCACCCAGCTTTGCAGCAAAGTCATCATCATCATCATCTTCTTACAGCTCATCTCCATTGCTGTGACCAGCTTCATTATTTAACTTTGGAATTCCTCCAAAATCTTCAGTTCAAAACAGAAAACATCCTTCAAGTGTAAATCTTTTTCAAGGAGAAAATCTGCACGAAAAGTTACATATACGAAAGGAGGATAAAGTGAAAGGTAACAGATATTTATAAAGCCATAGATCCAGTAGCTAGTGCCAACCAGATGCCAGTAAGCTACAGCCAAGTGCAAATATAGTATTCAACAAAAATAGTGCACAGATGTAGTTATAAAATGCGGGTCTTTGCTGGTAATCTGTTGTGTCATTTGGTGTGAGAGAGGGATAGCATAGATTGCAACAAAGATGAGTTTATAATCAAGCCAGAAACCCCATTTCTGCCAATCTCCCGTATCATGGCTGTTAATGAGCAATGGAACACCAGAACAAAAATGTCTTTGTTTATGAAACAGGATCCCTGCAGGTACAAATTACCTACAACATCTTATAACTTTTGAACACCGCCCTCCTTTGTGATGTCGGAAATGTCATCCTCATTATTTGCTGGGAAGAGCATTGCATGCCTCTCATAATCATCCACCTGTAGCTTACATGCAGCCTGCTCTACTCATTCATGAACTAAACAAAACTGAAAATTATCTTCGTGCTCATAACAAGATTTTATTCACCTATCTACCCCTACACTAACCAGTAGATGCAGATTAATCAAGTAACAACATACTTCCAATGCAGCCATGTCAGATTGTGATTTACAGGCATCATGCTGAATCTTGATCCCAACAATAACAAATACCATATCATGCAGAAGAAAGGTTTGAGCAGATGAATAAAATAGCCTTCTTCTGACATAAATATCTTAACATTCATGCTGCTGAAAGAATCCAACAAATCAGCAATAGGGTCATGAAAAACATGATGAAATACCTCTTGAAGCTGCTGCTCCGACTGACTGTGTTGCAGCTGCTCTTCGTTTCCTTCACCGAACTCATTGATGAATGCAGATTGCTGGATCTTTGTTGGAGGAACATATACAATAGGTTTCTGATCGGGACTATTCAGTTCCTCATGGTTGGGACAACTTCCCTTGGTTTGTAAATCCGGAAGTTGAGAGCTACCTTTACTGCTTTCCATATTACATGTAGGCAGTTCAACCTTTGCTATAGATCCAAAACTTTCGATTTCTGATCTATCACGCTGCTTATCATCTTTAAAGCTTTCAAAGGAAACAATTTGATCTGCATAACAGTCTGAAGTAGTAGATGCATGTGGTATATTGTTTAAAACATCTATGCAATGGTCATCACCCTGAAGACTACCTATCTCTTGATCATGGTGAGGGATATCTTCTGCTGCAACAAATTCATCATGAGTATTTGGATCTTTATTCAATAAATAAAACTCATTACAGCATTGAGGATAGAGAAGATCAACTGGAAATATTCCTTCACAAAACACATGGAAGGCATCATGAAAATCAGCCAATGAGCTGATACTAGCATTAGGCAAAGATCGATACCAATCACGGGCAATCCCTTTTAATGAAACACAGAACAGCTGGATCTGAACATCCTCATGCACTACCTGCAACCGATGCATGTAGTCATGAAAGTCCAGCAAATGCTCAGCTGGCACTTCCCCCTCTTCTCCTCGAAATCTAGGAAGACTATTCTCCCATTCATCTCTAGCAGGCACTTGATTAGGAAAACCAGCAATGCCTGAAAAATCACAGAACGCATACCTCTTGGCTAAGATTCTGTTCATGTCATACCAGTGGAATCACCAACAGAATTCTGAACAATGGAGTCGCCACTGAGTTCGTCCTTCATGGAGTCGCCAGATAGAAGATTTATAACCAGTGAAGTGTCTGATCCTTGTCTATCATCAAGGACCAGATCTGTGTCGTTCTCCCAGGAAGATCAGCTTCTCACCTCGCTCCCCGGCAACGGCGCCAATTTGTTAGCTCTCCAAGAAACTACTTAGTGGTTATGGCTAAGTATGCTTGGTAACTTAAGAATTCAATACCCTTTTCAGTAAATGGATCGATGGGATACCACAATAGCTCAATGGAAAAGTTGCTTATCAAATAGTTAAATGAACCAGTGCTCTTAGAAACTGTAAATCAGATGATAAAATATAGAGATGAAATGTAGAATATTGCTAAGACAACCAAGTATATTAATCATGCAGGGTTTATGCAACCAAATACATGCATAACATCGGGTCACACACAGCAGTAGGAAGTTCCTCAATTCAAATCATGAGCACAGGCTAAGCTAATTTGAATAGAGTGCAGAATAATGATGGATGAAAATATCTGATAACAACAACAAGAGAAAACTGTGATTTTTTATTATAATAAGCGACCAAAACATATGGCAAAGTCTCTCCAAGCTCGAACCTCCTCCTAATAGTCTTGGTTCTGTGGCTTTATAGCCTTTACTCTGCTAGTTCAGCAAACAAAACTGAGATCTGGGCGAAATTAGAGAAAATTGGCAAAAACAGGCTTTCGGCAGTTAACTCTTCTGCTGATTTCGTGCCTTAGCCGCCGGAAGTCAGACCTTTCGGCAGCTAATGAGCTCTGTGGGGCTCGCCTAAGCTTCCGAAAGCTGTAACCGTTTCAAAAATTTAAACCCAAAACGTTGCTTTCTGCTGATTTCGTGCCTTAGCCGCCGGAAGTCAGACCTTTCGGTAGCTAATGAGCTCTGTGGGGCTCGCCTAAGCTGCCGAAACCTGTAGGATTCCTGAAAAAACTGCCTTTGGAAAAAATCGATTTTCTCAACCGTCCGATGTCCGTTTTGCGCGTTCGAATAGTCGATTTTGATCTACAGATCATAAGCTATCTATTGGTGCTTCCAGATCTGAATTTGGAGTTCGTAAAGGCCGTCAAAATCACCCCGCAATATCACGCGATTTCAGCAGAAAATTCCTCTTGAGTTATGGTTCAAAAATGAAAATACCTCACAGGGAAGCCAAGTGACAAATCATAGCTGAGCATTCGGGATTTATTTAATAACAGAGCATGTTGCAATAGACAGATGACATAATGACTGGAGATTTAGCCTGAGATTGTAGGGATGAAGCGTTCTAGTTCAAACTGACTTTGTGGCTAAAATTTAGGAATGGAATCGAAACCACTTTCACAGACTCAGTTAACTGCCGAAAAGCTGGGATTTTTTGATATTGAAGGCCAAGACTCACAAAAATAAAAAATTTTTACCCATTCTATCAACCAAAATGACGGTGGTCAATTTGGGAGATAACAGCGTTCATATCTCAAAATGATATTTTTTGGGGTTTTCCAATAATGTCAAGAAATAGAGTGAGTTGACATATCATCCAAGGTCAACATGCTTCTCCATCCAAGTTGTCCTTTTGTGTGATCAGCAGCTCAGGGTGATCACGGATGGAGAGGTGCAAGTTTGACCTATAACAGATGCCCCCTAATGTGTGAGGTTAGAGGGAAACGATGGCCGAAATACATTATAATCCAAAGCCAGAGGAGGAGCAAAGAAACCGCAGAAAAGAAGTCACAAGAAACCTGCAACAAAGATCAATGGTCAGCGAGCAATTACATTGTTGACATCATATAGATGTGCAGTGTGATACAACATGATCTCCGATACATAACAAGGAGATGTATATAAAATCATGGCCACTTGAAATACAAGCGTGGATCCATGTCAAACTGAGAGATCATAGCCATAACAACAAACTGGATCTATGTCTCATGGAGAGCCGAATATAAGTGAGGCTCAGTCTTGCGCAACTTGGGTGATAACAAAAGGAGGTAATGTCATACAAAATCCCAAGGTCTTCATCCCACAATAACCCTAGGTACAAACCCTAACCATGTGAATAGATGAGCTGATAGTCGAACATGGGGGGTATCGTTTGATTAACGGTCATTGATGTATACCGTTAACAAACGTGAGGACGTCCACCGATAATGATGATGGGGTACAAGGTACTAAGTACGATTCACCAAATGTGAATAGATGGACTTGGAGTTGAACACTTGGGAATCCTGTCGAAGAAGAGACATTGATGTATTCTCATCACTCAACAGCGAGGAAAATCGCCACTGGTGACTGCAATCTCCAAGGTACTAACCGAAACTCTAAACTTCAATCCCAGAATAATGATTTGGTGTCGATGGGAAGAAGTCCGTTGGAAGGGAGGCCTTAAGGCATCCTCCATCATCCAACTCGAGGAACACTCAACTGGTAAGAGCTGATATGGAATAATATGCAACAAGACTGACACTAGGAAGGCCGACACATGAGGTCAAGGTAAACGGCAGAATGGCCGACACAGGGTAGATCCTTGAACATTGAGCACGACACAAAGTGACTTAGGCAGTTTCTGACATAATGGGGTAAATAAGTCTGAAATGTAAGAGACATTAGCAGATCCTCCATATGGTTGGAAGAATAACCAACCAGGGGAGTAAATAAATCGGAGGAAAGGTTCACCCTGAGGTCAAAAACTAAACCCAACCGACAAGATAGACTCAAGTAGGTGCTGTGTTCAAGGATAGGACTTGACTGAAAACTTCCTTTGACAATGAAGATATGATATGTCTTTCCCATTCCTTATTCTTTTTAGATAAAAGAATACCCTTCTTGTTGTTTTAATGAGTCCAAGAAAGAATGAAAACTCAATAGATCCAACCATGTAAAAAGTTTAACGAGCCCATGGGAGGAAGACTCAGGACCTTCTTCAGTATTTATAGTGTTCGAAGAAGAGATAGAAGATTACGCTATATTTACTGATCTTTGGATTTAAATATCGAGCCGAGATCTGTTCTTGCTCGCCGGTGTTTTCAATTTTAAGGAGTCTGAAAAACTTAAACAAGAACTCCATATATCTGCTCATGCATTTTAGTATCGAGCCCAAGCAGATTAATGCTCGCCGGTGTTTTCTTGTTTATAGAGTTTGAAAAACTTAAACAACCCTCTATTCACATATCTGTGGATTTTATATCGAGTCCGGATTGGTCTGTGCTCAGCAGTGTTTTCTTGTTTATAGAGTTGAAAAACTTAAACAGTCCTCTACTTACCCTCTCGTGAATTTCACATCGAGCCCGAGTAGGTGAATGCTCGCTTGGTATTTTCATGTTTAGAGAGTCTGAAAACCCTAAAGAGAGACTCTAAGAGGTCCTTTTTCGTACAGTTAGTCTCCTCCCCCGAAAAAGTATAAAACAATGAAAGGAGAACTCTTCTAGCACATACAGGAGTATACCTAGAGTATACATTTTCCGTAGTTAATCCACTGAGGCCCGGAAAAGGGGTAATTCTATACCTGAGTGGATGAGCCTTCAGATACTTTAACGAGCTCGAAGAGGACAAGTTTGCTTGGCTATCTTGTTTAGGTTTAAATAGTCCAAACAAGAGCTTTAAATGACTTAAAGGTTAGCTTCTAGGATCATAGCTTCATGCCCTGCCAAAACTAGGTCTTCAACAAAATATTAGTCGATGCGGAAAAAATATCGAATGATATATGAATTCAGAATGTTTAGCTAACTGACAAGGTCTATCATCAAGAAGTTTGAGCTTAGGAGACGAATCCAACAACAATTAAGTGAAAAATGAGCTTGGATCAGTGTTATACCGTATTGTGTGTTTCAATTGATTAATTAGGGTTTTTTGAAAGTTTGAAACTATGGAAAATTAACAATTATGGGTAAAAATCAAAATCCAATTTATATATAATTTCATTGTTTAAAAATCAATTTTCAATTTGTGTTGTAGGGCAAAAAATTGGGCAACATTTTGCAAATTTCAAATCTCCACTACGATCAAACCGAGCATCCAATCACCAAACTTCCTCCACCAAGTAAGTAGAAATCTCCTTGACTTGCAATTTCATGGTTTGTTTTTAAATTTTTGAGAAAAAATAGCTTGCAACGCAATGCTCATAAGTTTTTATGCGCGGGTGCTACTGTGTAAACACAAGAGTAGCGTATAAACTCGATGGGCGCTACTTTGCTCAAACAGAGTAGCGCCTACACGCTACTGTGTAGTATACACAGTAGTGTACATACTTGAAAGTTTACATACAAGTGTCGAGACTCAAATTTTTTTGGTTTTTTGTGCAGGATGGTCCTTCAATAGAGGAAGAGGAAGCATGAGGACATGTATAGGTTAGCCATGAAAGATCTGGCTACCCTCCATGCGCTCCGAAGATGCGGTTTGTTGAAGTTTTATCGAACCGTAAACATGAGGGCATTAAACAAACTGTTTCGAAGATTGATTAAGTATTGGGATGTGGATACCAACACCTTTGTCATTCGTGGGAAAACATTGGAACTTACCATTGATGACATATACTTTATTACTGGTCTCTCAAGGAGAGGAGATGTAATCAATCTGAAAGGGTCTTCTCGTTTGGGTGCACGATCAGTGCAAGAATATGTGAATACATACTGTGTTGCCGGAGCGGAAAAATCGGGAAGCCAAGTCTTGATTTCAACTATTGATGGTCTCCCTTTGAAAGTGATAGTGAGCATGATCAACCGAGTAGCCGGTAGTGCCTCACAACACTTAGCTTCCAGGCATTCGATGCATATTGGTGTACAATGCTTGCATGGTCATGTTTATGATTGGAGTACTAGTTTGCTCGCAAACATGAAATCTCAATTGACAGGCTGCAAATCTGGCACAATGAAGAATTTTGGGTACGGAAGTATTTTGTGTACTTTCTTCTTTGAGAGGATGCCTGCTATTAGTTTGGGGATGCCTCTACCATAGGTTAACCCCCGTGAGCCCAGACTAGGCCGTTGGGGTGACATTTTCCTCCGCAAGGGTGGTGGGGAAAGTCACTATTGTTACCATACTGATGACTTCTGGGGGTGGTGGGAGAGGCAAGTACCCGCTTTTGAGCAATTTCCTTATGCAGGATTGGATTTCCGTCACGATCCAGAGCTGGTGCTTCCGCCAGGTGGAGCCTGGGGAGATATTGGTATGTTTAAATTTTGAGAATTTATTTAATTTTTTCAAACTTTTTCAAGTATTTGATTTTTATGAATGAGTTTTGAAGTTCTAATCAAGTGTCATATGCAGATGTTGGGCCTGTTCGTCCTGAGGGACATCCTACCATCTATGTGAGGCCAGTTGATATTACCGCAACGGATGCTATGTTGGGAACCCTAGAGAGGAAAATGAGTCGGTTGACTCATGAGATTCCTGCATGCCGCATGGACCAGATACCTGTTGACATGCAGGAAGATGTTGTTGGGGTGCCCCCAGCATGGCTTAGGGTGCTGCGGAGGGTTGCTAGACTAGTCATATGCTATCGCAATGCGATAGATGATGATGAGGTCCCTCCTTCTCCATAGGAGAAGAAAAAATTCTATGTATATATTTTTGAGGCTACGATGCCCAACTTTTGTACTTTTATGACTTGACTTGATAAACTCATGATTCCAAACTCATATTTTTTGATACGGTACCGGCTATATATAGTATCGGTTATTTACATGTGTATGCATTTTAGTTTTATGTGTGTAATGTTTTTTATGATAATGTGTGATGTAAATGCCAGTCTAACACATATTTTGCTAATGAATCAACTAATGTGTTTAAAATTCTCGGAATGTGTTCATATCTGATAGAATGAAAATGTCTTTCCAATAGTCTAACTCGTAGAAAATGACGTAGCAATCCTGGATCTCTAATCTGATAGACACCTGTTAACTAAAATACAATTAATTGTGAGTCAAGCCTTACCTCCAGGTATGAAATGCCATGACTGAGAGCATCTCGGAGAAGTTCTATAACTGCACTGTATTCATCCACATTATTCGTGGTAGGTCCCAAACAAACCCCCCCCAAAGAGACAAGTTGGTTAGCGGGTGAATAAATGACCCAAGCTGCTGCAGCCAACTGACAGGTGTGGTGACTGGTGCCATCAACAAATACTAAGAAACATACAGTTGACATCTGGTACATGAAACGAGAAACACACATAAGATTACCTAACGAGCATAACAAAACTAGCTTTACAAAAATATACAGCTATGTTACAAGAAAAAGTATTTCAGCCTAGGCGTAGTACTTCTTCAGGTAGGGTCAATGCCTGGATCCTCCTCATGAGGCCGGGCAAAGGTGTTATGGAAATCACGGAAAAAATTGGTATATGGAATGATTTCATCTAGATAACATCCCGTTTCAAAGAAAATGTTTCCGTTGACCCCAGTGAAAATGTTCACCAGCGAGGTATGTAATCTATTTGCTTAAACAATACCAACCTGTGAAGGAGTGAGACCAGTATTCTCATCGGGTGGTGAACAAAATTCACCTCTCTCTAACAAGTTAAGAAAAGGAAACAAGAAGGACGCGCGATCTATATGTTCACGAGGATGGTTCGGGTCGTTCAAGGCTTCTAACATTTCCTCATCAGGAGGTAAAGTAATTTCTGGACTGTCGAGAGAATGGATCGGGTCTGGTGTCTGAGTAGTGGCACAATCTATGTTTGAATCGACAGACACCAATGGAGTCGACATATGTCCTGTTGTAGTTTGATGAGAATCCAAGTGGGTAACTTCTACAACAGGGGTGGGCTCGGAGGGGTTTGTATCAGTTGAGTGAAACCCAGGATCAGTTGTTGAACTAACCATAGAAGTTTTAGACGATGAACATCCCTTAGTCCCAACGAATAAAGTAGGAGCCGGTAAGTCAAAAGTGCCAATCAGTGACCTGTAAAGTCCTGCTCCTAAAGTCTCTCCACCGGGGTAGTTTGATCAATCAAAGGAACTGTGGTTTCCGAAGAAGTCTGGTTGTTTCTCTGAGTGAAAGAAATTTGATCGACTGTAACGATCTTACCTTCAAATGGGAACATGACCACTCGAAAAACTGTCGATGCTATAGCTCGCATGGCATAATTCCAACTCCTGCCCAATAACATATTGTAATCGAGCGGAGCGTCCAGAACTTCTATTTCAACAGCAACTATCTTACCAGCCAAAGTGACATCAAATGATGGCAAAAATCCATGTGGACGAAAAGTTCTGTCATCAAATGCAGTAAGCAGTGTGTTGGAAGGGGCCAACTCAGGAGAACCTAAAGCTTTCCAACAGGAAATTGACATTACGCAAGTCGACGCTCCCTCATCTACTACAGCTCGTCTGATGGTCATTGGACCATGAACGATCTCAATATGAAGGGCAACGTGATAGGGCAACCGGTATTTGACATCAGTCATATCAAATCGCGCAGACATGTTGGAGGATTCCATACTCCCAATAGCTGCCAAAAGTGCATTTCGTTGTAAAGGACAACTCTGCAAGACTTCTAGAGTAGACATGGCACAAGGGGTTTGGGCTAAGTATTCAACCACATTGTAGTTAGAAGCAGCCCGTGTGTTGGGATTGTGCGATGCCATCTTCAAGACACCTTTCGAAATCTTGGGCATTGGGTCCACAGGTATGTGGAGTGAAGTGGAGGATTCAGGAATCTCCTTATCCTTTTTCTGCGCTTCCGGGGTATAGTTCCTAGCTCTAGTTTGCAAAAGTGCATCCGAATTAACCATGTTTATAAATGTTTGATCAACCGAAGCGTGCGAAGTGCCCCCAGTTTTGGAGGTGCCAGAAGTTGAGCCTTGTCCTTTAGGAAATGGATCTTTCAGGATGGCAGGCTTCTTTTCTCTTAAGAGCTTCTGGGCTTCTTCAAGTAGAGGGCATTGGTGAGTAAGGTGGTTCTGCTTGCAAAGTTTACAAGGGAACTTAACCTTCTTTTCCTCTTTGTTACCCTCTTCGGCATTGTCTTTTTTGGGCTTTTGTTGGTTCCCCTCTCCTTTCTTGCCCTTCTTTTTGTTGTTGGGATGCCGAGGGCCCTTTTGATTGTTCTGAACCTGATTGACAGGCTCAGACATAGAAGGAGAGGTTGTGATGGAAGAAATATCTGCAGTCGATTGTTTGACAGCTAAGGCATGGACCTGTTTCGTCAGTACTTTGAAGGCTGCAGAGTCAACTGAACCCACTATGCCGTCAGCATGTGGTCCAGGTTTGGGTTTGCTGAGATCAGTGTTTGATCTCGGTGCGTCAGGTATAATCTCATACAGTAGACCAGATTGTGCATAAACAAGGTCTAACTGTTGAGTCCTTAAGATGGCTTCTTCTTCATTGGATACTCCAGATGTCGCTACTTCCTTAGAAATATAAGGAAGGAGTGATTTCAAGTACCACTCAATCAAGAACTCCGAAGGTATGTTGGCCTTAATGAGCCTCTTCCGTCTTCGCCACTCCTGAATGTGGTCAGATAAGTGAGTGGCTTTATTTTGTCTAAAAGTAGACAAAAGTTCTGTTCCGGCATCATACCGAATAGGAAGCTGGAAATGATTCAAAAAGACGGTTACTAGATCCCCAAAACTAGAGAAAGTAGCCGCAGGTAGCTCAATGTATGATTTGGCTGCAGGACCAGTTAAGGTCGTTTGAAACAATCTCAATCTGATGGAATCCTCGTTTAACAAATTTGAAGAACACCATAAGTGGAAGGTAGTGACATGGTCACCAGGTTCTTCACCTATTTTTCCTTCGAATTTTGGAATATCCGAAGGTAATTTGGTGGGGACTGATGGCCACGTGGCATTATGACACATAGGTGTTAAATTTTCTGAATTTACTTCAATATGATCTAGGATCTTAACTGAGAGAACAACATGTACAGCATATCTACAGCATATCAATCATGGAGACAATAATGCAAGCACACAAGAGACACAAAGATTTACTTGGGGAAAACCATAAAGGTGAAAAACCCCAATAACTTCCTCAGAGATAGATAGAGCAATGATACAACCAACCAATAGAGATAGCCATAACCTAGCAGCAATCCTCCTCCTCCATAAGTGCGCCTCTCCTCCTTTAGAGCATGTGTGAGAAGTGAGTGAGTAAATAGAGTGCCTCCCGCACTCTATTTATACTTGACTTGACTTTCCTTTTTACCTAACTCATGTAGGCTCGAACTTAACCACATAACATAATGCTGAATAGGCCGACCCCCAATAGGGTGGTCTAATAACCCTTAGACCCACATGGCCGACCCCCAATAGGGTGGTCTAATAACCCTTCGACCCACATGACTTATACAGGGCCGACCCCAAACAAGGTGGTCTAATAACCCATCAAGTATAAGTTACGACACTTACAATATAAATGACGACACTTCCTTATAGAGGAATAATACCATCTCTATAGGAATACAATATACATATATGTGAAATACATTCCGAAGTTACATATACATCAACACTCCCTCTTAACTAGGAAGGTATTTCTTAGCACAGTTCTTCTAGCACAAGTCATCTTCTCTGGATCATCGTCACTGGATAATCATCATCGAGTCATCATCATCGTCACTGCTGCTGCTATCTCAATCAATCTCTGAATCTACTCGTCATAGGAAGTTCTACAGAGCCAGTCCTTTTTCATACTGGATGTAGGCCCACCACCTGCAGGTCTTCATCATCACTGGCCATACTGTGGAATCCTCAGGACTTTTATGTGCGTCACAAAACCTCGCAAGAGCATCCCAGGCTGTTACGAGCATACTGCTCTACCTATAGGATCTCCCAGGGCAACGAATTACATGTGATCTCACCACAAAACCTCGCAAGAGCATCCCAGGCTGTTACGAGCATACTGCTCTACCTATAGGATCTCCCAGGGCAACGAATTACATGTGGTCATGGCAAAACCTCGCAAGAGCATTTGACAGATGTCCCAGGGCAACGAATTACATGCCATAGGCAAAACCTCGCAAGACCATCTGCAAATCTCCCAGGGCAACGGATTACATGCCATAGGACAAAACCTCGCAAGAGCATCTGCCAGATATCCCAGGGCAACGAATTACATGCCATAGGCAAAACCTCGCAAGACTATCTGCAGATCTCCCAGGGCAACGAATTACATGTCCTCCCAGAGCAAAACCTCGAAAGAGCATTTGACAGATGTCCCAGGGCAACGAATTACATGCCATAGGCAAAACCTCGCAAGACCATCTGCAAATCTCCCAGGGCAACGAATTACATGCTCATCTGCACAACCTGATCCACGGCCACAGAGTATCAACCTGATACTCACCATACATCATCCTGATGTATCCATGATCATCCTGATCATCATCACTGCAACGTCCTGCTGCATGTCATCTGGAGCAACATCCTGAAGCTCGTCATCTATGATCATCCTGATCATCACTGCAACATCCTGCTGCATGTCATCTGGAGCAACATCCTGAAGCTCGTCATCTATGATCATCCTGATCATCACTGCAACATCCTGCTGCATGTCATCTGGAGCAACATCCTGAAGCTCGTCATCTATGATAATTCTGATCATCACTGCAACATCCTGCGGCATGTCATCTGGAGCAACATTCTGAAGCTCGTCATCTATGATCATCCTGATCATCAATGCAACATCCTGCTGCATGATCCACCTGATGCATCTACCTGATGCATACCAAGTATCATACATGATCCTCCTGATCATCAATGTATCCACCTGATACAAATACATGATACATATCATCATACATGATCCTCCTGATCATCAATGCATCTACCTGATGCATACCAAGTATCTACCTGATACATATCATCATACATGATCCTCCTGATCATCAATGTATCCACCTGATACAAATACAAATACATGATACATATCACCATACATGATCCACCTGATCATACAATGTATCCACCTGATACATATACAGATACATGGTCCAAGCATCCAACATGATGCATACATACATATAAAATGATCCAACTGATCATATCCAGCATCCACATGATGCGTACATACATACATAAAATGATCCAACTGATCATATCCAAGCAGAAACCAGAACATCATCCTGATGCTCATCATCCAGCGCTTACATCCACAGCCATGTGAAGGATCCTCCTTCCAACATGCTTGGAATGGCTTCAGCAAATGTGTCCATCACTTCTTCCTCAAAGTGTCCTCGATTTGAAGAACGCCAAGCCTCTCTCTGAAGTACTCGAACTTCACCCTGGCTAGTGGCTTCGTCAGCACATCTGCAATCTGCTCGTCCGTCGCAACATACAGGAGCTTCACCGCTCCTCTCTGTACCATATCCCTGATATAGTGATATTTGATCTCTATGTGTTTCGACCTGTCATGAAACACTGGGTTCTCGGACAGCTTCACACAACTCTGGTTATCACAGAAGATACCAGTAGCTTCCAATGGGAGATCAAATAACTCGGACAGTAGCTTCCGTAGCCATACTGCCTCACAACTAGCTGAGCAGGCTACAACATACTCTGCCTCAGCTATACTCAGTGCTACGCAGGACTGCTTCCTGCTAAACCAAGAGATCACATCTGATCCCATACTGAAGCAACACTCAGATGTGCTCTTCCTATCTGCAGCACTGCGAGCCCAATCTGAATCAACATAACCCTGCAGGTTAAACTTTTGATTCGCCTCATACCTGAGCCCATAATCCACTGTACCCTTCAGGTACCTCAGAACATGCTTTACAGCAACCAGGTGAACACTTCTCGCATCCGTCAGGAACTGGCTCAATGTGTTCACAGCAAAGCAAATGTCTGGTCTCGTGTTCGTCAGGTACATCAAGGACCCAATCATCTGACGATACAAAGAGACATCAACCGGATCAGATGAAGCATCACATAGAAGCTTTAGATTTGATGCCATAGGTGTGGCCATGGCCTTGCAATCCATCATCCCGAACCTCTTCAGGATCTCTACTGCATACTTCCCTTGTTCAAGGAAGATTCCTTCTGCACTCTGCCACACCTCCATGCCAAAAACAAATAGTGCATCATCCCCAAGTTCTTCATTTCGAACTCAGTAGTAAGCTTCCGCTGCATGTCGGCAATCAATCTATCTTCACCATACCAAGTTCTGCACATATATGATTTCCTATCATGTGTCTCAGAATCAAGTGGCTGCTTCTTCTTCAACTACACCATTCAAGAAAGCTGTCTTGAATCCATCTGGTGTATCTTCTATTTCATCACTTTTATATTTCTCAATGCTGCCATCTGCAACATGCTTGATCTGATAGTTCCATTTGGAAGTCATAGCAAACTTCCCTTCATGTCTTGGGATTACATCCCAAACATCATTCTTCATGATCGACGGATCATGGCATTCCATTTCTTCATCCCAGATCCTGGGAACTTCAATATCTTCAATATCTTCAATAGATATCTTTGTTGCTAGAACAAATGTTGTAATTCTTCTTTTGTAGGAGATGGCATACGATCTTTCCTACACAACAAGTTAAATTGCATGATTAGAAAACATCTCATAGTTTTCAGAACAAATTCTTACACATAAAGAAATATGCCATACAGTCATGCAATTATCTTAGCCAATGCTTCAATACAACATTTATCCATATTCCGTAACTTTCTAGATGCCTTCCAATCTCTACCAGAACATTGTTAAGAGTGTGCACAACTCCCAACATGTCAGCAAAGAGGTTTCATACTAGATAAGTAGCAATGGAATGTTGTACAGTGCCATAGGCCACTTACCCATATATATTAGTAGTATATTGTTCATTAATGCAACTATTCTAATATGCACAATACATATCCTAAGTCTAGGAGCATGAGCATATACATCATTAAACAATTTTACTTAAACAAACAAATATGTAAGAAATTAAAATACTTATCTTTCTTTGTTCGTTGGGTGGACTCCCTCTGAGTCTTTGCTTCCTTGCAGGAGCTGTTGGAGTCCTAATCTGAAGTAGCTTCTTCTACATCTTTTGATGTGGAATGTAGAGAGATGGTCAACTCCCTCTGAATAATTGCATCCTTGAATAAACCACTGGAGTGTACTCCCTCTTGATCTTTTCTTCCTGGATTACCTGTTCTTGAACTCATATTCATCCTTGGTCCCTATGCATGCTTATTAGTATCATGATTAAATCATACATATACTATTAAAGCACAATAATCTCAAGCATGTATAGTCATGATCATTTCAAACAGAAATAATAAGCATTAGCATTCAAGGTTTATGTAGGATTCTTATGGTTAGTTAAAGCATAAGAAACATAACGTGTCTAAACCTATAATTACTCAAAGCTATGACTCTTCGGGTTAGTCATATCATCAATCAAGAGAAGAGATATAATATGCATAAGACCATGACTATTCAAACCTATGGTTTCATGATTCTTCTGGTTAGTCAAATCAATCAATATAAGAGACATATTATTTTACTTATATTCCTATTTGACCATAGGACTTTTCTGGTTAGTCATATCATTAAACAAAGTAAAAAGCATAATATGCCTAAACCCATGATTACTAACTTCAATGAATAATCATAATCAATCATGCCAAGTATACTTATATAAAGGATCTTATCACAAGATGAGATTGTAACTTGATATAGGAAAAACATACCTGGATTAGCATGCTAGCTAGTTATGTCTTAACATACTCACATGATGTCTTCTTGTTCTTCTTCAATGACTTGTGCTAGTAACCTGTATATCTCATAGGTTAGCCATTATAAAACCAAGTTATACATACCTCGTAAATGGATCTTCTATGAGATCCATGATAATGGATGAATCTTTGTCCTCATGTTATCATGATCATATGTTCTTGGACCAGAACATGATTTGTCTTTCTTGGTGTACCTTTCATGTTAGTAGACAACATAAATCTCATACAACACCATAATGCATTAGTACAATCATAAGTGTCAACACCCTAACCAATGAATATCTTCTATCATGCATTCATAATTTTGTTAAGGTGATACGACAAATCAAAATTGTACTAACCATAATAACATGAAGGCAAACATACCATAAAATTAATCATGGACAAATATCGAAACATACCTCGATGAGTCATACCTGTTAAGGTCGCTTGTAATCTTCTTATGTAAGGCCTTGGCCTCATCTCCCTCTGAAACAGGAACTTCTTTACTCATGCAGATGATCAATCCATCTTCTTCTAGGATTAACCCAATCCACTTGATTTGCAAGAACTGGACCTGGAGCTGGATATGGGTTTGTCAGAGAAACCCCAAAAATTCAAGCTTTGAATTTCAAACTTTCGAAAGGATAGAAATATGCGCCTTGATGAGCTGATCAAACTGGTATATTCAGAATTTGAAAACTGCAAAGTTTCACTCCTCAATTTTGCCTTTGAAACTTTCGGATTCACTGGACGTGACCCTGAACTGGGGTTTGATGAAGCCCACTCTTCTCCCCAATCAAAATGTTTGATCCAAATCTCTAAGCTTCTATTTTTCTGAGGAGCTTCCAGCCGTGGTCACAGATTTCAAAAATTCCCATTTTTACAGAAGCCCTAATTTTCCACTTTTCTGATCAAAGTCCCGAACTAGGGTCTAATCAAGCCCGGCCTTCTGCCCAACCAAAAATTCTGATCTTGGTCTCTAAATTTCTATTTTGATGAGTAGCATCCAGCCATGGTCTCCGATTACAAAAATTCCAACTTTCTCCAAAGCCCTAAATTCCCGAAGCCATGAATGAAGGTACCAAAAAATAATTCTGTTTTGACAGAAATATGTACCTGATTGTTTTTGGTGTAACTCCGAAATTTTTGATCCACGGGGTCTGAAAAAGTTTCCTGAGATAGCCTGACCTGTTATCTTTCCATCCTGATAGGTCTGACCTCAATTGGATTCTCTGAGAGAGAGTTATGCCAAATGTCGCAACGTGACCTGTTTTGGGATAAAACAGGAGAGCGAACTTGTACGGCGTGCCACGTGTCACTGTTTTAACTTCGGCCTCTGAAAAAGTTTTCTTAGATAGCTCGGCCTGTTACCTTTCCATCCTGACAGGTCTGACCTCAATTGGACTCTCTGAGAGAGAGTTATGCCAAATGTCGCAACGTGACCTGTTTATGGGATAATACAGGAGAGCGAACTTGTACGGCGTGCCACGTGTCACTGTTTTAACTTCGGCCTCTGAAAATTTTTTCTGAGATAGTACAGACTGTGTACTACCTGTCACGTTTTACGAAATTTCATTTGGAGCTTCCTAGACCAAGATATGACCTTTTTCCCAAGGTCACCTGAATTTGACTCAGATCTGGAAGAGGCAGAAACCCTATATTGTACAGATCATAAATCACAAAGTACAACGAATTAGAGGTTGTCCTTTGGACACAAGATACCTGGAGATCTTATCTTCGGCCTGTAACAATTTTAGATCCTAAAACTTCTCCAAAACGGATTTATAGCGAAAGTGCTACGATGACTGGTTTTTGCTATATCAAGCCCTAGCATCGTAAGTGCAACAAGTGTCATACATGCCATATCATGCCTTCTTTCAGGCTAGCTCTGATACCATGTTAAATTTTCTGAATTTACTTCAATATGATCTAGGATCTTAACTGAGAGAACAACATGTACAGCATATCTACAGCATATCAATCATGGAGACAATAATGCAAGCACACAAGAGACACAAAGATTTACTTGGGGAAAACCATAAAGGTGAAAAACCCCAATAACTTCCTCAGAGATAGATAGAGCAATGATACAACCAACCAATAGAGATATCCATAACCTAGCAGCAATCCTCCTCCTCCATAAGTGCGCCTCTCCTCCTTTAGAGCATGTGTGAGAAGTGAGTGAGTAAATAGAGTGCCTCCCGCACTCTATTTATACTTGACTTGACTTTCCTTTTTACCTAACTCATGTAGGCTCGAACTTAACCACATAACATAATGCTGAATAGGCCGACCCCCAATAGGGTGGTCTAATAACCCTTAGACCCACATGGCCGACCCCCAATAGGGTGGTCTAATAACCCTTCGACCCACATGACTTATACAGGGCCGACCCCAAACAAGGTGGTCTAATAACCCATCAAGTATAAGTTACGACACTTACAATATAAATGACGACACTTCCTTATAGAGGAATAATACCATCTCTATAGGAATACAATATACATATATGTGAAATACATTCCGAAGTTACATATACATCAACAATAGGATCATTTGTCAGTTTAGAAAGGTTTGGAAAATTTAGAGTTGCCAGAAATGGTAGACGAGGCCGGTAAGATGATGCTTGATAAGGGGAACCACCCATCGTTTGACCCATGAAATGTTGGTGGGGGTTGCCCCCAGCCATCTGGTGATAAGGGTTGCCCCCGACCATGTGCTGATAGGAGTTACCACCCGCCATTTGTTGATAGGGGTTGCCCCCAGTTAACTGTTGGTAGGGGTTTCCCCCAGCTATTTGTTGGTAGGGGTTTCCCCCTGCCATCTTTTGTTGTTGTACGAAAGAGTTACTAGAGTTTCCCCACCCGTTCGAAAGTGGATTAGTGCTTTGCGGATTCGTCCACTGTGGCTGGGTGTTAGCCCTGCCATATTGATGGTTAAAGATATTTCCCCCTCCCCCTGAGAATAAGGAAAAAGGGGTATTACCTACAGGCATGTTACCTTGATTCATGTTAGGGCCTACAAAGGTATTGAAACCAACAGAAGCTGATGTGGACGGTGCAGTCGTGGTGCCCATGACTGGCATGTTTGCAGAAGCACTTGGTCCTACCATAGGTGTGGAAACCCAAGTACTAGGAATCTGATATAATGGTTGGGAAGTAGAAGGTGTTGCATAGTTGGCCATACTGCTAGGTCCAATAGTAGGTGTAGGAATAGATGCCATCGTTGTAAAACTAGGCATACCTAATGTACTAGTGTTGAAACTGAAAGATGGGGTAGGCACAAATGTAGTTTGTGCCTGACTAGGTGTAGCAATAAAAGAAGGGTTAACTGTGTTGGTGTTCATAACTAAAGTGGGAGTTTGGGGAACCCCCTTTTTACCTCCTGAGTTAGACATCAGATGTCCGGGGAAGGAAAGATCTGCACTGAAAAGGGGCTGCTGGAAACCAACAGGTGACAAAAGCGGAATTCTAGTATTAGTTAAAGGAGGATTGAAAGGAGTGCTATACTCCGCGGAAGTAAGATCTTCCACCTCAACTGTAGTAAAGTGTTGTTGATCTGTGGTACCTGGTAGTGGTTCCTCAGGAACCTCAATTTCAAGGTTTTCTATTACAAGTATTTCTTCAAGTAATTCAGTTTCAGGAGTAACTTCTGAAAAAAATACCGGGGTTTCCCCACTGTCATCTACCTGGATGTATAGGTTCTGTTCTAACTGGTGGAAGGTTTTGAATCCTTCTCTATCTATGGGGTTGTTGATTCTCCGTGATTATAAATATAAAATAACAGACTAGAACCTAGTGGCCACTACAACTAGGGGGCAAACAACACACCAACTAAACAAGTCCTAAGTATACAAACCAGGCAAACAAAGGTGCCTTCCGGAGAAGAGTCTGGGATGATGAGGGCCCAGAACAGATCAACGAAGGAAGAAAGACAGTTACCCGGGGTCCACAATACAATGACTAAGGGTGCAAGCGCTGGAATCACCCAACCGCCCTCCCAAAGACCTGCAAGTGGTTTCCTCCCACGTCTGTCTTAGGTACAGCAGATATACCCTCTCCTGTCACTTGTGTATGAACCTAGAGTCAGATACTATGGATACCACAACATCAAAAATTCCTGGGGGAATAGTCACCGGTCGAATCAGAAAGCGTGGGCAGGGTAGCTAAGCCCGAAACTCGAAAGAGTCCCCAATACGGAATCCAATCCTGGCGTATGCTCGAACAGAAAGTAGGAGGAGTATTCCCACAAACTGATCTCACAATGACCTACTGCATAGATCCGAGGCAAATTTTGAGTGAGGTGGGTTTACCTATGATAGTCTCACTACGATTTTTGCGCAATGTGTGATCTTGGGTGGTTTAAGGTGATTTAAACCCAAGACCCTAACCAAAACTAGTTGGTGTAGTGTACCCTAAAAAGAAAAATGTTTCTATTTCATTTTATTAACAAATTTTAGGGATTTTATTACTCAAAAAGGGTAGTGCTTTTGTGTGGCGTGGTTATGACAAGAAAACAAAAGTGCAATAATATCAAAACTTTCTACAACAAAGCTCTTTTCATTTTTTCAACTACTTCCTTCCAAAACTGAAAATCTAAGCAAACCTACTTAATTTTTTTTTTTTGTTTTGTTTTTTGAAATTATACAAAATACACTAAGTTATCTTGTAATAACAAAAACAAGTTCTATTTAAGCTTAAAATACCAAATTTTTTTTTGCTTTTTCAATAAACAAAAAAGAGCTATATAAAAATGGAAAGCAAAATAAAACTTTATATGCGATGTGTGTAAGTATGGCTAAAAATTCTTAGGCCTATAGCTGTCGAAACCCTAGGTCGAAAAAGACTTTATCTATAGGTTTTTTGCAAAGAAAAAGCCTATAAACTTGAAAACAAAGTGGAAGAAAACAAAAGAGAAAGACACGAAAGGACTGGCCTAAAGTATCTATCCCTAGCAAGACCACTATGCCAAGCACAAGTAGACAAGCAAGCTGCCTTACTAACACCAAGAAACTGAGAAATGAACTAGCCTACAGCTGTTTAAAAGTAGTTGCAACCAACAAAAAGACAAGAAGTCAAGGAAGAATGAAACTTGACCAAAATAGAAGACACCCTAGAAACTCTACCAAGGACCAAACCCTAAAACAAAGGATGGGAGTAGTAGAGAGAAGACAAACATCACCACAAACAGTGGATACAATAGTATGCAGGTTTGTAAGCTAGCAACAGGTAGTTAGGGTCTAAAAAAGTGGAAGTGCTCAACACCAAACACTCCCTAGTCTTCCAAAAAGTCAATTACCAGTCCAAACTTTCAAAGGTCAACAAGTGATTCAAAAAGATGGAAAAACTTCAAGAAAAGGTTCTTATGGCTTAAACAATAATTAAAAACCTCATGCAACCATCAAAGGGATCCTACAACAAAGTCATCAAATCACCAAAAAGGTTAAAACACAAGCAAAACAAAAATAGAATGCTACAGAAAGTGTACTCTACTGTGTAGTAGAGCAACTCGCGCCCCTACTGAAATGGGTGCTACTGTATATATAGCATAGTAGCATATGAGCGCTACTATATATATAGCAGAGTAGCGCTCATATCTCAAAGGCTTGAAAACTGACTTTGGAAGGTATCAAAAACTGATGAAAGCATGCAAGAAACAGGCAAGGGATACCTATAAAGTTCCTCAACACATAAAAGAAGTCAAAACAACCTAAGAAGGCAAACAAGAACAAGTTTTCCTAGAGCCAAAAACTCACTTTCCCCAGCGGAGTTGCCAGTCTGTTGGTGGGCAAATCTACCCTATAGCAAGGAAACTAATGCTATCAACTTGGTTGGGGTGACATGTAAGTGTATTGATGCTATTACAAAGACATTTACAAAAAAGAAAGAAGTTGTAGATCTTGGGAACACACCTTTCAATCGAAGTTTGATCCTAGCCTTGACTTGATCTTGTGTTCAACTTCCAAATCCACCTTTCCTTCAGCAAACCTGCAATAGCAATACCTTTCTCAAAACATTTTGGGCAATATATAAAGCTTGAAAGAAACAAAAACAATGTTTAACATTCAACATTGACCAAAACAGATCCAAATTAAAATGCCATTTCATAACACATTCAAATTGGAACGAGAAAGACACTTCAACCTTTATTAGTCAAAAGTAGAATGATGTACAAGTATACCTGATCATGAAACAGGCTCCTGCAACTAGATTCTGGGCTCTGGCTCTTCTCTGGCTTGGATGTCTTCAGCATCAACTCCTCCAATGCAAGCTTCTTCAAAGTTTTTCCATTAATCACTCTTACTATCTCCAATTTCTAACCTTTCTCCTTTAACCTTCTTGGTATTTATAGGATTAAAGAAGCAGTTCAGGTCAATATGTAGTTATGGAGGAAGTTGGGGGAGTTAGGAAACTACCATCAACTAATCCTCCTCGATGAATTAATTTATTTTTTAATCATCTTTTAAGATGTACGCGACTCTTGTTCAGTGGAGTAGCGTATAGGGCGCTACCCTAATGCTTAACAACTAGCGCTCATTCGATTTTACATTGTGAGCACTATTATGCTAAGAAGGAGTAGCGTATACTTGGATATGGGCGCTACTATTATACAATGGAGTAGCGTATGGGCGCTAGTCTCTTTGAGTAGAGTAGCGCTCATATCTCAAAATGATATTTTTTGGGGTTTTCCAATAATGTCAGGAAATAGAGTGAGTTGACATATCATCCAAGGTCAACATGCTCCTCCATCCAAGTTGTCCTTTTGTGTGATCAGCAGCTCAGGGTGATCACGGATGGAGAGGTGCAAGTTTGACCTATAACACTAGGGCACTTCATCTCTTTTGCTGGTATCCAGGTAGACCCATCTAAAATCAAGGTAATTGAAAACATACCAACTCCTGGAACTCAGAAGGATGTGCGTAGCTTCTTGGGGCATGCTAGTTATTACAAAATATTCATAGAATTTTTTTCCAAACTGGCTTCTCCTTTGTTCACTTTGTTAATGAAGGATGCACAGTTTATCTGGAATGATGCATGCCAAACAACATTCACTAAGCTAAATGATCCTTATGCTATTTATTATATTAGTAAAAATATGTCTCCTGCTGAACTGAATTATACTGTCACAGAAAAAAAAATTCCTTGCCATTGTTTATGCCATCAATAAGTTTAGGCATTATATTACTGGATATTCTACTTTGGTTCACACTCATCATTCTGCCATCAAGTATTTAATGAATAAACCAATCACAAATGCTAGAGTTACTAGATGGTTGTTTACTGCAACAGGAATTTGATATCACAATTATTGATAGACTAGGGAAGGAAAATGTTGTTGCAGATTTCTTATCTCGACTTACTAACAATGATGACAATTTACCAGTCGAATATTCCTTCCTTGATGAACATTTGTTCGCAGTATCAGCTCATTCCCCATGGTATGGAGATATTGCTAACTTTTTGGATGCAGGTAAGCTTCCAGCACATCTGTCAAAGAGAGAAAGAAAGAAAATCATACAGCAGAGTGCTAGGTACTGCTGGATTGATGGCCATCTTTTCTACATTGGGCTTGATTTAGAAATCAGAAGATGTGTTAGAGAGGATGAAATCTTCAACATTCTTAAAGCTTTCCATGATGAGCCTTGTGGGGGACATTTTGTTGACAAGAGGATAGGTCATAAAGTTTTGAGAATGGGCTATTTCTGGCCTACATTATTCAGAGATGCAAAGAAGTATGTTCAAGCATGTGATAACTGCTAGAGGATGGGCCAACCCAACAGATTAGATGAGATGCCTTTACAACCACAGCTTTTGGTTGAACCATTTGACAGGTGGACCCTAGATTTTTTAGGGCCTATCAACCCTCCCTCAAAGCATAAAGTTCATATCTTGGTTTGCACAGACTATATGACTAAATGGGTGGAAGCTGTAGCCTTGGTTAAGGCCAATGATCAGGCTGTGATTGATTTCCTGTATGAAAGAATTTTTACTCGCTTTGGAGTACCCAAGGAGATCATTACAGACGATGGACCACAGTTTGTATCTCACAAGCTGGAAGCGCTATTGCAGAAATTTTATATTCAACATAGAATAACCTCACCATATCATCCACAGGCCAATGGGAAGGTGGAGAGCACAAACAAGGTTATTGAGGATATTTTGACAAAAACAATGAAGAGCCATCGTAAAGATGGGGCTGAAAGACTTCCAAAGGCACTGTGGGCCTATCGCACTACTTGGCGTAACACCACTGGTTTTCCCCCATATGAGCTAGTATATCGCAAGAACGTTTTTTTCCCAATTGAATTTGAAATCAGAACTTTGAAAACAGTCGTTGAAGCAAATCTTGATTTATCAAAGGCTCAGAGGAATCGACTGAGTCAACTCAATGAATTGGATGAGAAACGCACAGCTGCAGTGCATCATACAACTTTAATCCAAAAACAGTGCTCTAGATGGCATCACAGATTTATAAAGAAAAGAGTCTTCCAGGAAGGAGACTGGGGTCTGTTGTACGATTCATAGTTTAAGAGGGATTTTAAAGGAAAATTGCGCACCTGTTGGTTGGGACCCTATCAGATAGTGTATTGGAGAAAACTCAGTATGGCTTGGGAATACCACAACAGACAGATGACTACCAGAAATCTACTCAATTCTCAAAACAATGCTATTATAAATGACAATGTTAAAACAATGGAGAAAGGTAACCAACCTCGATCCAACGTTTGATGTAGATCCCCGTTGGAGCTTTCAATCCGCGCACGTCCAAGCACTTGTAATCTGCAAATTAGTCTTGACAACAAATATCTAACAAGTACATGGGATATATAAATAACATTAACATCATCAATAACAATGGTCCATAATATCATAAGCAAATGAAACCCAATGTATAATAAATGACATTCATACCATGACTGGACGAGAAAATGAGTATTTCTATTAATGAACAAGAAGAAGTACAAAGTGATACGACCTCTTGCCGGCAACCAATCTGAACCAAGATCTAGATCAATCCACTTGTGCCTCCACCACTTCAATCCTCCATGAATGGCAAACTCAAACTAGAAAGGAGTTTGGAAGGTGAACATAACTAGTTCACAACTACAAGGATCAATGAGTGCAGACTCAAGATAGGGAAAAAATCCACGTGAGTGCCTTTATTATTCTCTTCCTCCTCTCAAAGGTAGGTGAAAGGACTCATCGAGACATTACTTGGGCAGATGGAGAGCCAAAGGTCACCCAATGACCGCTTTTTGGGAGTAAAAAGTAATAAAATAGTGGTTTTTACCATTTTACTTGATACCCGCGAACTATAGGGATGCAACTCGCGGGTACGCATGCTATAGTGATGCAACATGTGGGTAGGAACAAAAATAGGATAAACTAGTATCACTGAAGGATGAAAATGAATCCGAGTCACTGAAATGGATCCTACCAGCCAAAGAATGCTGATGCTCACAGGGTGGAAGATTTCTGTATAACAGATGCCCCCTAATGTGTGAGGTTAGAGACTGAAATGTGCTATGATGGTTGAAATACATTATAAAACTCAGAAGTGGAGTGATGGAGACACAAGTGGAAATAATGGATCACTCGTCATAATACAATAGTATCTCTGAATACATGTCGGTATAGTACAACAATAGGATACAATGGCCATGAATAGGCAGTACATAAGTAGATACATGTCATAAGTGATCATATCCATGATCCCTCTACAGTAACATATGTTCTTCTGCTGAAAAGAAGACAACTGGTGCAAATTGGAGGTACAAACTATTGAAATATGAGAGGTGATATCTCAAATGTAAAGTCAAAGTCATATGTAGCATACTGAATGCCACAATCGCCTGGGGTCTTCTACACAAGTCTTCGACGGTGCAAGTCCCATCAAATGAATAAAGGAGTTGGTGTCGAACCTGATGAGACATCATCTGATTACCGGTCGTTGATGTATACTATTAATAGACGCGAGATGACCCACCGATAATGAAAATGGGCATCAAGGCACAGAGCACAATCATCAGTGTGTGAATAAATGGGTTGAAGTCAAACACTAGGATGAATCCATCGATCAGGGGACATTGATGTATTCCCAAAACTGTCGATGGCGAGAGAACCTCCCACTAATGACTGCAAGCCTCAAGTCCCGGAATAAATGAGTTGAGGTCGACGGAATGAGACTCGCTGGAAGGAGGGAATTAAGGCATCCCCCATCAACAAGCATGAGGTACCAGCAATGCTGAAAGATTTGGAAGATCTCAGGTGAAATAGACTCACTCAATAAGGATGGCCGACATGCAATAGTCAAGATATCTGAGGAGTGGCCGAATTTGGTTTCAGGACTACCTTTGAACAAGAGCATGAGGAGATGGATAGACTTAGGAAGCATAGACTCGACATAAACTGTGCAATGCAGGAGGCATTACAGAAGGATCCATAATGACTGGAAGCTTAACCAATCGGTGGAGAAAACTAAGAAACAAGTACATCTCCTAAGGCCCAACTATAGTCCTGACTCATAATGTACGGAGTGGAATGAATGCTCTTTTCAAAGGCGACACAATAGATGCCAACAAGAAATAATGACCATAATCCCGTCCGACTTTTTGGAATATTTGATTTTTTTGTCTTTTTCATATTTGGGAAAAGATTGAAAAAGAATAAAATTGCTTATAGTACAACAAGTGAGGGAACGAGTGTCAAATAACTAGCAGACTAGTCCCAAGCAGTGGAACATACCTATGCTCAATGTAAGGAAGTGCGTGCAGGATGTGGACACTCGGGGGTGTGTTCCCTCAGGGTCAAAGGGTCATCAAATTGTGAAGGGAAAATATATAAGCTCTGCAGGGCTCGACAGGGAAAGTGCTTAGGCACCGGGCTAACAATTGAGAAAGCGGGAGCTGACACAAGGCTCAAGCAGCAAACAGGATGATGCAATGCAATCACAACATGATATAACTGAGGGGTCCTTTTTTGTAAAGTTATTATCCTCACCCGAAAAAGTGTAAAACAATGAGAGAAGAACTCTTCTAGTCATGTATGACTAGAGTATACCTTTTTCGTAATTTATCCACAAAGGTCCGGAAAAGGGGTAAACTTATACCTAAGTGAATGTCGCTTCAAATCCTTTAACAAGTCTGAAATAACAAGTATACTCGGCAATCTTGTTTGATTTTGAAAAAGTCTAACAAGGGCTTAAAAAAGACTTTATAAAAAACTTTTCCGTAAAGGTTTAATGAGCCCGAAAAAGTAAACTCGTGACCTCCTTACTGTTTTTAACGAGCTCAAAGGAGATATGGAAGAATGCTCGTAATGAGAGCAGCCGAGTGTTAGGGATATGCGATACTAGTTCCAAGCGCATGGGACAAAGCTATACATAATGCAAAGAACATGAGAAAGGTAAGGACACTCAAGGGGTGTCTGCGAATTTGGATAGTAATAGGTTCAAATGCATCATAACAATGGGGAGGCCTAAACCTATATGGAAGGTTCCGAATATTCCTACCATGGCCGAAGAAAATGTTGAAAAGGACCAGTAAACAAGTATAAGTCCAGCTAAGAATCCTGTCTCCAAGAAACCTAAGTACCAAGATCATTTCTAAAACGTACGTAAATAAAAATCCGATACAAGTCACTGCGGTAGAAACATTTTCAACTTCACTATTGTTAACCTCAGACATAACGCAAGTAGAGCTAACCATTGAAGGTGCCATAGTACCAATACCTGAGGGATCAAAATGATCATCTTCAAAATGAAGAGCAAAGCTGAAGGATGTGAAGGAATCTGCAGTGGAAAATTCATCATCACAGGAGTTGGAAATTCTAGAAGTAGAATCGAACTCATCAGGATCATCGATTTGCGGATCTATAGGAGAGCTCAAAGACTCATTAGACTCAAACGTCAAATCAGGGCTGGACGAGACGGTGAATGGATCCAAATTCAAATAGATGGAAGGTTGTATTATAGGCCCATCTTGTTCAATAATATCAAGGGGAGGAGGGGAATGAGATCTATGATAAAGATCCCCCCATGACTTGTCATCACCACCCATGGCCTCAAAAAGAACTCCATCTGAAGGTAGGATACCATCGTGGCAATCATGTGAACAAGATAGGTTGGCTGCCATAACTGGCAGTGTAATGGGATCTTCCTCAACTGTCTGGGAAGAAGAGAGATCCGGATCTGGAGTGGTTTGTTGGATATGATCGTAAGTGAGCTCCGCTATAGATAAAGGCCTAGAAATCCCAACGTGCGCAATGCCTCCAGACATAGAATCCGCGGATGGAAAAATCCATGGGTCACCACAATAGGAAGTCCGAAATGGCATACTATTTGAAGGAGGAGGCGCACTGTCGGAAATGGTTCCAATAAAATTCATAGGTGCAGAATGGTTAAAAGTTCCCATCAGTGAGGGGCACATTCCAACACCTATGTTCCCAGTTGCCGACTGAGAATCAGAAACTTGCGGGACTACTGATCCCGTAGATGTTGTGGAAGGAGTGCCAACATAATCCAACTGATCGATCGTCACAATATTTCCTTCATGGGGGAAGCAAATAACTCAAAATACAGTAGATGCGACAGCCTTCATAGCGTACATCCAGTTCCAACCCAGTAAAAGGTTGTAGTCGATGGGCGCATCAAGCACTTCAACTTCAATAGGCACGGACTTATCTACCAAGGAGACAACAAGGGAGGGGATAATTCCATGCGGCGTAAAAGATCTACCGTCGAATGCAGCGAGTGTAGTTCTAGATGCGAGTAGGGGAGGAGAGCCAAGAGATTTCCAACAATTCAATGACATTACTGACACGGAAGCACCTTCATCAACCATAGTACGTTTGACAAAGCTCTTAAGGAAAACCACATGGATTTGAAAAGCCACGTGGTAAGGCAAGCGAGGTTGGAAATCAGTAGTATCAAACTTGATAACACTAGGAATTCCCCCATCCTGAACTCCTAACGCACTCAAAAGAGCATGCTTCTGAGAAGGAAAGGATTTCAAAACTTCAAGAGCTGACATGGCACACAGAGTTTGGCCTAAATATTCTACGATGGAGTAGTTCTGGGTGGCTCGAGCATTAGGATTATGCGTAGAGCGCTTGAGAACACCTTTCGGTATCCGCGGCATAATAGAAGGCTTCTCGATATGCAAGGAATTATCAGGAGGGGGGGGAGGCTCATTCCCAAAATTTGGTTGTGGTGCACCATAATCACGTTGACGAGTAGAAACACAAACCTCTGACTGAACCATATTCATGCATCCGTAACCACTGGTATTGGAAGAAGACGTTGTCGTTTAATTAGTACCATAACCAATGGTGGGAGCATGCAAAGCCATGTTTTGGTGATGAGGTAGGGGATCCTTCAACACATTTGGGCTATGTTCCAAATGCTTCGATGCTTCTTCAATACGAGGACATAAGTGAGTAAGATGATCCTCCCCACAAAGCTTGCAAGGGAATTTCACCTTATGCCTAGGTTTACGATCCTCACCAACATTACCGCCTTCCCGAGGAGGGTTGGAATTCTCTTTAAGAGGAGTATTACGATTTCTATTATTGTTACTTCCATTGTTTCCACCCCTACGATTATTTCTCCCCTTTTTCTTACCACCAGGTTGTTGGTTACCCAACGGTTTCGTTGATTGCACATTGTGTACATCAGACGACAGGGTGGAAGTGGACAAGGTATGAACCTGTCCGGGTGCAGACTGGTTTAGCGACAAATTTTGCATTTTATTAGCTACCAAGTCTACAGGGCGAATGCATGCAGACCACACGATGCCATCGGCATGTGGTCCAAGAACTGACGTGGGCTCATGTATTGTTCTCGGTGCGTCAGGAATAATGCCATGCAAAATGCCAGACTGAGAATAAAGAAGATCTAACTATTGGACTTTCAAGATAGCTTGCTCCTTAGTCATAATGCCGGACATTGAAACATCCTTAGCAATATATGGAAGTAAAGACTTGAGGAACCATTCCAACAGGAACTCTGGAGGAATGTTGGCTTTCACTAATCTCTTCCACTGATGCCACTCTTGAACGTGGTTAGAAATAGGTGTGGCCTTATTCTGATGGAAGGTGGACAACAACTCAGTACCAATATCATAACGAATCGGAAACTGGAAATGGTCTAAGAAAACCAAAGCAATCTCGTTGAAACCCCTATAGGTGTTTTCGGGCAACTCCACATACCATTTTGCGGTTGCCCCTGTGAGGGTGCGTTGAAATAGGTGTAATCGAATGGATTCATGATTCAAAGAGTTGGAGGAGCACCAAAGGTGAAATGTTGTGACATGATATCCCGGGTCCTCACCACCTTTCCCCTCAAACTTTGGAATGTCTGAAGGGATCTTGGTAGGGACCAAGGGCCAAGTAGGGTCGTGACACACCGGATCATTCGTGAGCTTCGAAAGATCCAGGAGATTCAAGCATGCAAGGAACGAGAGCTGCGGCTGGAAAGCTTGATTAGAAGCTCCCATAAAAGGTTGATTGAATGGAACTGTGTTGTACAATGGACCAAAAGATTGACCATGAGGGTTAAGCTGCTGATACTGAGGACCTGACGGGCCATAAGATTTCCCATGGCCATAAGATGGATAACCTCCCCCTGCCTGACCCATTTGAGAGTAAGCAGGTATATGTGCATTTTGAGCACCATATTGGGGTGGTGGGTGATACCTGTGGCCAACGCCGACTGTGTTGTAGTAAGGGTTTCCACCATGGGAATGGGGCATGTATGTACTATTCATAGTGGGAACCATGTTGTATTGACCTTAATGGTATGGTATGTTCCCACTCCCAATATTCAGATTAGCTTGAGCAGTCGTATGATGACCATAAGCATGAGAAGTATTCCCAGGTCCAATATGGGTGTGACCAGTAGCAGGGTTGGTGGTGTGATGTCCATGTGGATAGGAAATATTCCCACCCCCTACATTACTATTACTAGCGGTGGTAGTGGACGCAAAAGTATGCGGTAAGTGTCCACCCCTGTGGTTGGGAGGAACGGTATCATGTGCAAAAGTGGTCCTAGGTTGATGAGTAGCGACATGTGTACTAGGTGGTGGATGGCGAGTCGTGTTTCAGACAACATTCTGACTAGGTTGAGTATTCCTAGGAGGTGGTCGCATTCCAACATTGGCATGGTTAGGAATCGGACCAGCCCCCATACTATGTGAGTGGGTGGATAACGTAGTGCTCCCAGCTAGGGTAGTGACCCCAATGGGTATAGTATGGCTAACACTTTGACTAGTGCCAACATGAGTACCAACCATAGTGAAAGGTTCGACAGTATTGTGACTAGGCATACCAAAAGAGAGTGCAATGGGGTTGACCATAGGGTCGAAATCATCATGAGTCTCAGGCCTCCTATATCTAGAATAGCGTGGAAATGAAGGAACGAAAGGCTCATCCCGTTCTTCCTCCTCAGGTAAGTCGGGTATCCCGTAAAGATAATTATCCGGATTTGAAGGATCAAATGGATCCCGGTCAAGTGGATTAGGCCAAATAGAACTAGGTTGAGTCGCAGGTGGATCACCTCCCCAATCCTCATGAGGAGTCTAGGGATCGGAAATGTGTTCAACTCTACTCGAAGGAGTAGAAAGGTCTTTCCCAATATCGGGATGTGTAGCCATGTAATCCTCAACGTAAGTCATGTAAGAATCTGAAGACTCAGAGGGAGCCCTCTGGCGTCCTTTAGTAATGCGTTGTGTAACCAAAGCTGGATTTAAACCAGCCAAGCGACGGGATTGACGGAGAGTAGGGCTCCGCGCCATGTTCTCTCCAGAGAGAGACACAACGTCTCCTAAAGGCCAACTATCGATCAAAAAACAGTAAATCAAAAGCACACACCTAGAGAATCTACAGCTAAGAGCAAACAAACAAAGTGGCTAAATAAGTTCCCGACACTAGAGCTGGTATGTCTATCCTAGGAGAGGCTTGAAACTCCCAAAATATAGCCGGAGGTAACATAATCAATTATAGAGACACCGAGGCTTCACTGTGTCGACACGGTCAAGTCCACTGCATGAACACAACTGTGCTGTCCAATCCCTATCTGAATAAGGACACAAACAACATAACCACTGCAAGTACCCTGTGCGATACCTAGGTAAGGAAACTATGTCTACCGCAATATAACCAATTCTTAGGGGAACAGTTGCAGGTGGGACCTGTCGTATGGGCAGGGTAGCTAAGCCTGAAGCACAAGAGGATGAACCTCCGATACCCCAAGATATGAACAAATCCTGGATATATCTCCCACGTTCAGCCGGTATCAGAGGGATATCTCCTCAACCAACCTCCCATGACCTCGTGCTTAACTCTGGTTTGAGTAGAGATTTTCTGAGAACACCGATCTATACCATGGATTCCTCCACTCCCTGGTCAGACACCTAATGTTTCGTTCAGTAGTCTTGGATTGTTAACTCACAATGATCTATTCCAAGACTCTAAACCTATGCTAGTTGGTGTACCCTATAAATAAAATAAGTCTAATCAATTTTATGATTAAGCATTAATTTTAGTGGCTGTGATTATTCAAGGGATATGGTCGTGAAACTAGCGATGTGTAGAATCAATAGTATGCAACATTGTCCAATCCTAGACTCAACTATCCAATAAAACAATGTCACTAATATGCAAAATCAACCAACAATTCCGAAATAAATATGCAAACTTTTAACTTCTCAATGCACAAGCAGAACCTAAAATGAAGGCAACAAGCACTCAATGCAAAATGTAGTACATGGAAATCAAATATTTTTGTATTTTCTCTTATAAACAGAAAGGAAAATGCAAAAACTAAATGAATATTTTTGTATTTTTTCAATATATATGGAATGAAAAAATGCAAGCAAAATCCTTCTATTCAGTCACTGAAGTGCTGAGAAGATCACTAAGACAACCTAGCAGATCCTAAACAACAAGACTCAGCCAAAAGGAAGAGCTCAAAAGGAAGAAACCAAGAGGTTAAAACCAAAGATGGTGAAAAGCCAAGAAGGCTCAACCAAGAGAAACGAAGAGATCTGGTCACAACCAAGGCATGGAACAGTCAAGAAAGAGGCCAACAAAGACTCAGGAATCAACCAAAATCACCCAGCAACAACCAATAGCCATAAACCAACAAAAGCCGGAGTTACACGCTATTGTCGAAAGAATACCTGCGAGTACCCATGAGCAATAGTGTAAACAGAGGCGGGTGTACGTGGGCAGAACTAAGCTAGCCCGTGGGTGAGAAACAACAAATGGTCAAATAGAGAGTCCAGAGGCTCAAAAAAAGCAAGTTTTCTACAGTGTATCTTAATGGCCAATCAGTGACACAGAGCTTCGATAAACAACAACTCTAAATATGGACTAATGCTCAAACAATTTCCCAAACATGGATTTTTTCCCCAGCGGAGTCACCATTTCTGTATTGGAGAAAACTCACTATAGCTTGGGAATACCACAACAGACAGATGACTACTATAAATCTACTCAATTCTCAAAACAATGCTATTATAAACGACAATGTTAAAACAATGGAGAAACATAACCAACCTCAATCCGACGTTTGATGTAGATCCCCGTTGGAGCTTTCAATCCGCGCATGTCCAAGCACTTGTAATCTGCAAATTAGTATTGACAAAAAATATCTAACAAGTACATGGGATATATAAATAAAATTAACATCATCAATAACAATGGTCCATAATATCATAAGCAAATGCAACCCAATGTATAATAAATGACATTCACACCATGACTGGACAAGAATATGAGTATTTCTATCAATGAACAAGAAGAAGTACAAAGTGATATGACCTCTTGCCGACAACCAATCTGAACCAAGATCTAGATCAATCCACTTGTGCCTCCACCACTTCAATCCTCCATGAATGGCAAACTCAAACTAGAAAGGAGTTTGGAAGGTGAACATAACTGGTTCACAACTACAAGGATCAATGAGTGCAGACTCAAGATAGGGAAAAAATCCACTAGAGTGCCTTTACTATTCTCTTCCTCCTCCCATCTATAAGCCATATGTGCTCAATATATAGTCCTCTCAAAGGTAGGTGAAAGGACTCATCGAGACGTTGCTTGGGCAGATGGAGAGCCAAAGGTCACCCAATGACCGCTTTTTGGGAGTAAAAAGTAATAAAATAGTGGTTTTTACCATTTTACTTGATACCCGTGGGCTATAGGGATGCAACTCGCGGGTACACATGCTATAGTGATGCAACATGTGGGTAGGAACAAAAATAGGATAAACTAGTATCGCTGAAGGATGAAAATGGATTTGAGTCATTGAAATGGATCCTACAGGACAAAGAATGCTGATGCTCACAGGGTGGAAGATTTCTGTATAACAGATAGATCATGTATTTGATAATGGAACAGTCTGATTGATCACCATTGATGAGAACATAGTACCATTATTCGCAAATGGTCATCGGCTGCGATTGTATCACAGGATGATCTCAAGGGAGGCTTTTATTTCACAAGTTGCATCTGATCCAGAGTATCAATTAACATTAGGATAGGGATTTTTAAACCCTGTGAATTCCTAAAAGTTGCAGTTTCCACACATATTTTTGTACATAAATAATCGGTTTTTCTTTCATTCTGTATTTTATCTATTTTTAATTTTTCTTGCACTTGATCGACTTGTTTTTAAGAACTGTGTGTAGGAACTTATTGGAGGAGCAACAGCCGTGACTGGGCCAGATGACTGCAGACACCCCATATTTGTTCCTGATCTAATAAAGCTCTTTGAAGAAGATGGATATTTCATGGTCTTTCACAAATAAAATTTGTTTATACTACAGTTGGACGCAGTTGCAACTCCGCCACATTTGCCCATTCTGCCAAATTCACAGCTGCGACTCCGCTACATTTTCCCATTCTGCCAAAATTCACAGCTATGACTCCGCTACATTTTCCCATTCTGCCAAAATTTGCAGCTGCGACTCCACTACATTTGCCTATTCTGCCAAATTCACAGCTGTGACTCCACTACATTTGCCCATTCTACCAAAATTCGTAGCTGCGACTCTGCCACTTTTGCTCATTCGGCCAAATCCCGCGGCCGCGACTCCGCTACTTCTGCTTATCTTTCTAATTTGGCAGCTGCTACTTCACCATTTCTGTCTCATTTTTACTCCTTCCCAGAAGTTGTGACTCCATCACTTTTTTCCATTCCGCTAAGTATAGGAGTTGAGACTCCGCGACCTTTGTCCATTCTGCTAAATCTAGCACCGCGGCTCCATTCCTTCCACTTCATTATAGCTCCTTCCGTACAGCTGTGACTCTGCCATTTTTCATTTATTTTGCTAGATTTCGCAGCTGATACTCCGCCAGTTTTTCTGCTCTCCGATTAATGATGCCAATAACGATGTGACTAGGCGTCAGTTTTGGCACTTGCTCCACATGGTCCAACCATGATCCACCACAAAGGATAATCCGGATGCCTTGAGTAGCTGTCAGCCTGGGTGGCAAGGGCCACGTACTTCGACACATGTGCATTTACATCCGTTGGGATGACGATCGGCTGCAATGATTAATTCATGGCTCAAATTCATAAAGTAAGGTACGGGTCCTATCTTTTACATGATTTGGCAGAAGAATTAATACAGTAATAACGATTATGTCCTATCATAACCCTCGATCAATGAACTAAATTGAATCACACTTTGAAGATTAAGTTAAAGGTCATAATTGTGACTATTTTTCCGTCACCTTACCTGATTTTGCACCTATTACTCCTATATGCCAACCTCGTCACTTCCATAGAACGTTCATACTATCATAGACTAGCCTGAAACCTGATTCTTGAACCCTAATGACCCTTTGCATGTTCGTAAGCTGCAACTCTCCACTTCTAGACCAAAAATTGTTGAAGTCTGAACCTTGAGGAGAGGTTAAAATGGGAAATGCAGTCAGACACGAACCTGTGAATACAGATCCTATGCGTGCCAATGCCAAGGTTCTCAATATTTTTATAGCAACAGGTTGGATGGATTATTTCAAACGGTTGAATGGTTTTCACATAGAAACTGCATTGCAATTAGCCCCCAGCCTGACTGATACTCATGCTGAGGTCAGAGGACTGCACATGGATGTTACAGAAGAAATCATAGTTGAGGTTACTGGTTTTCCCATGGTGGGAAATAAGTCATTTGGGAAGAAAGTACATAATGCGAATGTAGTGAGGGAATTTCTGTCAGTAGGAGAATAGGTTATTCCAAATCTCTGTGGGCTGGAACTGGCATCCTTACCACCACCCTAAAATCAAGTTGTAGTCTTTGTGAAGAGATATATTTCTTGTGGAGGTAGGTACCAAGTTGTTTCATTCTCTGAACTTCCCTTACTGTCTCATTTACGACATGGTATCTTAGTAAATATACCATTCTATCTATTTAAATCCCTACAAACCATGGATGGCTATGCAAGAACTGCGCAACACCTAGTTTCCTCCCTCACTAATCATGGTTTAATTAAATTACTGGTCCTAAGAGCCATTGCAAGTCGTCATTTAACTTGGGAGCAATTTTTGGCTGGGGATGCACCAATCAGACAACCTTTATTAGAAGAGGGAGGTGCTAGTGAGGATAGTGAGGATCGGAGTTCCTCAAACCTAGTCGGGGGGGAGGTTGGAGTAACAGAAAGTCAGGCCAATAATGAAGGGGAAGTAATTAAAGAAGAGGCTGGAGTAGCAGAAAACCCTATAATTGAAGGAAGTGTGATGGAAACCCTAGAGCAAGAGGTAGAAAAATTGGAATCTGTAATTGCAGAGTCAAGTACTCAATTGAAAGAAGCTGAAACTGGAGTAGTTGTTGAAGCTGCGACAGTTGAAGCTGCAATTGCAGAAGTAGGGATTCAAAAGGAAGGATATTGGCTAGAAACAGTAGCAGAAGGGACTGTGGAAGTCTGGAAATAGAGTCCTCTTCAGAAATAAGGGGCACCATTATTGAAGAAGAAGAAACCAGGGTGAACACCCCAGTGTCAAAGAAACAAAGAATAGAATCAAGGAACGGGGGTCATAGAATCAAAAAAAGGGGGTCATACACCCATGGCAGCAAAGAGGAAGAAGAGTCGGACTGTCAAATCATCAGTAGCAGAAAGTGGTGAGGAATAGAAGAACTCGATCAGCAGCAGCAGCAGAAGCAGCTGTGATAGTGGCAGCAGCAGAAGTAACTATAATGGCAACAGAATTAACAGGGACATCAGCAGAAGCTGATACAATGGATGCTATTGGGGGTAATAGTGGAACACCCCTATCAGAGATGACAGGAGCAGTTAAAGGGAATAGGGGGTCACCTACGTTAGAAGAAGCACATATAGTAGGGGTAGATATAGAGATTCCTATTTTGAACCCCACATTGCCTACTGCTATACAGGAACCCTCTAGGGGAGAACCCCAAATTGAAAAACTCCTGTTTGAAAACGAATTATTAAAGGAGGAAGTGCAGACATTAAGAAAAGAATTGGAAAAGTGGAAGGGAGAAGCTGGGAGACAAGCAGAGAAAAATTTGGATACATTAGCAAACGCTGCAAATTTGTTGGAAAACCCATCTGTTGCATTTGAAAATGAGAAGTATGGGGAGACTGTTTTCCCATAATGTGGAGATATATTTGCTTCAGCTGGACACAAAGTTGTTTTGTTGGGACTTGCATCCCAGAGTCATGTACAGATAAAGGAGGTGGAAGAAGGAATGCCAAGGATCGAATTGATAGAGGAGAATGAGCCAAGAATGGAAGAAATCCTTGATTTGAATTTAGAGGATGAAATGGAATAGTCCCAGCCATCAGGGGATACTAAGCTCCTTCAGGACCAGTCTTACCAGTCAGAAAGATCTGATAAAATTCAGAAACAATCTCAGCAGTTTAAAGAAACAGAGGAATAGGGGACTGTTACACAAGAACCAGTACCCTTGAGAATGTTTAAATCTGCAACTCAGATAGCAACATTTGATGTGGAGAATCAGGAGGGAAACACTGCTACACAAGAACCAGTGTTTCCAAAATCATTTGCTACAGTGGCAACACAAACTGAGATGGCTGATATGTAAATGAAAGACTTGGGTGCTGTTACACAAGAACCAACAACCCTAAAAATACTAACTGAGACTGTAGCACTGACTGAGGAAGATGAGATGTATATGGATATGAAGAATGCTGTTACACAAGAACCAGCATCCTTAAACCCTATGGCTGATACTGCACCACATGCACAGGCCATTGCAATCCCGATAGAAGATGAAGCTGTCACAGTGCTGAGGCATGACAAGGAAGCCATTTATCTAGATTCTGATGATGAAAAGGAGGTAGAAGATAGAAAAAATCAACGACTAGAGAAGAAAATTCTTTGGTTAAACCTTGAATTGGATAAATGGCTCAAATGGATGGAGCCGTTCAAATAAGGTATGACCCCTCTCCAGGAGCATAGGAATGTCATTAAGGGACTAAGAGAAAATTGGGATGAGGATCTATTCTTCCAGAAACTTCGGTGGGAAAAACTCCAAGAAAAATTGGAAGGTTTGAAGAAGCTTGAGTCCCTACAGCAGGACAAAAATCAAATGTATAATCTTTCTATATAATTGATGAGTTGCAGAGCTCCATCCCCCTCTTATCCTGTCTTCCTCTATGAGAAGACAACCTTATTCAAATTGAAGGCTCTCAAAGATGGAAGATCATTTGAGTTGGCAACAACTGATCAATTTCTGGAGACTTTTCTGAAGAGTGACTTTGAGGATCAACATTTGTTATGTGAGTTATATTTGCATGATAGGGCGTGCTATATTTCCGTTCCATCTGTCCCTTTACCTGTTCTTGGGGATGTTTAGCTGAGGGCATTTTACTCCTTTGTCATTAACCATGTAAGATGGAAGGATGCTTTCCAAACCATCCTTAGGAATGAGGAGAATTCTACTCTCTGTATTAGGGAGGAACCTTAGAATCCACCAATATTCATGGCCTGTCATGCTAAATCCCTCAGGGTTCCTTCAATTGCTCAATATTTTGAGAGCCTACGAGATAAACTCCTTACTACATGCTTCCTAATGATTCTTAATATGCAGCAGGATTCCCTGGAAGGCAGTGAATACAGATGGCTATACTCATCCTCATCTCTGAAGGAAATGGATCCATATGGCTTCAAAAATTTCAGGCAAGCCTTCACTAGGGTGCCTAGATATTTGCAATGCATGCAGAGGTGTGGACCTTGGTGGATTGGTTTAAGATTCAAAGGTCCCCCTCATTTGGTTACCTATAAGCAATTCTTACAGAACCAATTATTCTCTAACATTAGAAGAAGAAGAGAGTTGGTGGGAGCATTGGGTATACTGCTTTGGGTTTGTCCCTCGAGGGGAGGCACTAGAATTTACTTATAACATCTCCAATCTCCACATATTTCACTCAAATTCAGATTCAGACTAAAGGAGGTTGTTGCATGAGGACATGCAATTGGATAGTTGGGGGGAGATGTTGGGTCCAGGAAATGCCCCTTTTTGGCTACGGCTCTATTACACCTTTTTTCCCTAATTCCATCCTATTTTCATGAGCTATATCCATGTCTTTTCAGATCAATCTATAACATTGACAAGTACAATTTGTTATTACTTTATTTGTTTTTATGCCTAAGACTGTTAAAGATTACGGATCTTAGTCCTTCGTTTATACTAATTTATGTGATTTTATTTAGCCAAGGTATAAATGCCCAGGTGTATCAGCCCAGCAGTTCCAGCTGTGACTCTTCAACGTCGGCTCCTCATACTCTAAGGGACAACTCATCCTCCATGCGAGCTATACCAGATTTCCATTGTAAGAGATCTCATTGAAGAACAAATTAGTTGCAACAGACAGGTGGCATTCCAGCTGTCAAGTCTATTGATCCAATTGCCATCGGGACAACAACATCCTTCGGTATTAACAGCACTATTCAACACACTGTATCAATTAGCTATAACTGCGCAGCATGAAGATCATAGATCTTCATTGCTGCACTATTTTTGTGGATCTGAAACTGTCTTTCTTTTTGTATAAATCCCAGAAGGCTCTCGTAGCCTAGGGTTGGACAATCATTACTGGTGTAAGCTGTAACATAGCATTGAAGCTCATGATCTTCCATTAATAATATGAGAGCAGAATTCTTCACTTATGGGTTTTAATTAGCTGTGACTCTCGGTGTCTCTGTTAGAAGGCCAGGGCCTGCCTTCTCAAAGAGATAGTCGATTTAAGTAGGTAGAATAGTTTAAATTCATTTATGTTGTGTGGTGTGGAAAGTTGCAGACATTGTTGATAGCTGTAACAGAGAATAGTTTAATTTCAATTCTGTTTTGTGTTGTGGAATGTTGCAGACATTGCTGATAGCTGTAACAGAGATTAGCTTCCTTGATGGTAGTTTACAATTGCATCTTGAATAAGTTGTAGCAGAGTGGTGTGACATTCGACTGTGTAGAACAATTTAATTAAATTGCATGTGTGTTTTAATCAACTGTAACAACCAAGCTCGATCCCAATCAATTGGTAGTTATTTATGCTTTCTAGGACTTCCAGTAATCATCAGTAGAGTTCAAGCTTGTATTTCAATTCTGGTTGCTGTTGTATCTTTAATTGCATACATAGATTAGACTGATAATGTTGGAGTTACAGTAGTCACTGGATAGATCATTTTGGTAAAGGTCGAATGCTGTAATTTGATGATCATAAGGATTTAACTTCTTGCAAAAGTAATTTCATTTCATTTCATTATTATATCATTAACTTTCTGGAATGATTTTGTAAGAAGGATTGTTTCAATTGGGATTTTTAGATGTTTGAATTAGATTAGTTACTTAGGGAATGAGTTGGCTGAGCATCTAGGTAGGATCATTACTTACATTCATTAATCAAGTGCTTAATCTGTTTATGCATAGATTGTGCTCATTACCTTTGAAATAAAAGACCTTCCTGGGTTTGACAATTTATATTGATCATTCTGTGTGTTAGCTTTAATTAACTGACATATAGAGTGCCCAACAAGACTTATACTTGCACTCTCCACAACCTCCCTATTCGAATCTCTCAGTCATCACCTAATGCATATGAGGAAATGTTTATGCAGAAAACATTCTAAGAGATCCCTGCTCAATTCGAATTGCCTTTTATAGGCTACCCAGGTCTTTTGTAATTAATTGGTCATTAGTGATCTACCAGCTCACCTCTCTCCACCTGGAGAGGAAATGCCACAATTTAGGGGAATTGTCCCATACCAACAGCTAATGGTGGAGTGCAAATGCTGCCATCTGTCCCATGTCTTCTTTCAGCCTCCATTCCTTCTAGTGGATCAGTGAACACTCTTGTAACAACTTTCTTGAATGTTTGTCTCCTATTTTCATTTATTAAATAATAATAATAAGTCATTACAGTCATCTTTGACCAAATTGGTCATTAATTACAAAACTTCGTAATTATAATTTAACACAAAGTATTTTGCAAAAGAAATAATATAAAATAAATATCCTCAAAATTTGGGTAGGTGACATACACCCCCCCTTAAGCCTCAACATCGTCCTCGATGTTGCTTTATTCACTCACTGAGTGTTCCTGGAACAGAGTTGGGTATGCTGCCTGCATACTACTCTCCAACTCCCAGGTGGCCTCTGCTGGGCTATAGTGCTTCCATTGCACTTTTACTTGTCCAACGGTGCAGTTTCGGAGTAGAGTTTATTTCCTTGCGAGAATACAGTCGAGTTCCACTGGAAAATCGCCGCCTTGTTCCACCTGAACATTATTCCAATTTACAACATGAGTAGGATCATGCACATATTTGTTTAAAAATTAAATGTGAAAAACATTATGGATTTTGAGGTTTGAGGGTAAGGCTAATTGATATGCCACAAGTCCAACTCTTGACAATATTTCAAAATGACCACAATACCTGGGTGCCAGTTTGGCACAACTTCCCAATTTTAATGAAATCTTTTTCGGCCTTACCTTATGAAAAACATGCTCACCAACCTGGAACTCTTTATGAGTTCTTTTAAGGTCTGCTTGAATTTTCTGTCTATCTTGGGCAGCTTTAATATTTCCTTGTACCTGCTTCACATATAGTTCTAACTCTTGCAACAATTCAGGCCCTAAGGTGACTCTGCTGACTGGATCACTCCATGAAACAGGTGTGTTAAATTTCCTACCGTAAAGAATTTCAAATGGGCTAAGCTTGGTTGAATCATAGTAGTGATTGTTATACGCAAACTTTGCTAGATGCTAGTAGTCCTCCCACTTACCAAGCTGATCCTTAACATACATTCTGAGCATGTCTTCCAATATCTGGTTCACCCTTTCAGTCTGTTCGTCTGTTTGCGGATGAAACGCGGTACTGAAATTTAAGGTGGTATTTAACCCCTTGAACAAAGACCTCCAAAAATTTCCTGTGAACTTTGAATCTTGGTTCGAAACTATTACCTTGGGTATCCCATGCAGTCGAAAAATATGCTTCATAAAATTTCTGCAATGTCAGGAGCTTTATGGGTAGTTTTGACAGGGATAAAATGGGTTGCCTTGCTAAGTTTGTCTATTACCACCATGATGGAGTCGTGCTGTTTTTGATTGTTTGGTAACCCAGTGATGAAATCTATACTTATGATTTCCCATTTCCAGCTGGGTATAGGCAAGGGCTGTACAATCCAGCAGGATGCTGATGTTTCACCTTTGCTTTTTGACAGTCAAAACACTTAGCTATATATTCTGCTACTTCATCCTTCATTCTGGGCCAATAGTACTCTTTTCGTAGCATTGTGATGGTTTTCTGATAACCTGGATGGCAAGAGTAGTGGCTTTTGTGCATCTCATCCAGAATCATAATTTTTACTGCTGGTACGTTTGGTACATACAGTCTGTTTTTGTACAACAGTAAGCCGTTTTCCTTCAAACTGAAATCTGTTATAGAATTTTCAGAAGAATTTTCAGAATTGTTTTCTACTGTCATTTCCTGTAATTTTCTATATTCTTCATCCTCTTTAGTTCCTTCAAAAATCTGTTTTTCCAAATCTATTGTGTATGTGCTGATGGCTGAAATAAAATGTATCCTTGCATTATGACTTAATGCATCAACAACTTTATTCTCCTTCCCCTTAATATGATGAATTTTAAAATCATACTCACTCAGAAAAGTTAACCATCTAGCTTGCCTAGCATTCAAATTTGTTTGATCTAATAAATATTTCAGTCACATATTATCTGTCATTAAGGTAAAGTTTTTTCCAATAAGGTGGTGACACCACATTTTCAAGGCATGAATTACTGCTAACAATTTTAGATCATAAGTAGAGTAGTTCTTCTCATGTATTTTCAGCTTCCTACATTCATAGGCTACAACATGTCCCTCCTGTGTTAGGACTCCTCCAAGTCCGTCATTACATGTGTCTTTGCACACTACGAAATCCTTATTAGGATCTGCAATCCTCAAAATAGGCACTGTAGTCAGTAGTTCCTTTAACTTTTCAAAACTGTCTGCACATTTTTTATCCTAGACAAACTTCTTTCCTTTTTTCTGCAAAGACGTTATGGGGTTTGCAACCCTTGAAAACCCTTCAATGAATTTTCCGTAATAACCAGTAATACCCATAAATGATCGCACATCCGTCACATCTTTAGGAACTGGCCATTCATTAATGGCCTTTATCTTGGTGGGGTCAACTGAAATCCCTTCCTCAGAGATTATGTGTCCTAAGTACTGAATTTTGTCTTTGTAGAAATCACACTTACCGAACTTAGCATATAAATGGTGCTCCCTCAGAACTTGCAGAATGATGCGTAGATGTTCATCATGCTCCTCCTTGTTTTTAGAATATACTAAAATGTCATCGATAAACACAACTGCGAACTTATCTAAGTATTTGTGAAGAATTTTTTTCATTAAACACATAAATACAGTAGGGGCATTAGTCAATCCAAACTGCATGACAATGAACTCATAGTGTCCATACCGAGTTCTAAAGGTTGTTTTGAAAATGTCTTCATCCTTCACACGAACCTGATGATATCCTGACCATAAATCAATCTTCGAGAATACCGTTGCTCCGCATAGCTGGTCAAATAGATCGTCAATGTGGGGTAGCAGTTACCTCTTCTTGATTGTCATTTTATTTAGTTGACGATATTCTATGCAAAGTCTTAGGGTACCATCCTTCTTCTTAAAAAAAATGACAGGTGCTCCCCAAGGAGACACCCTGGGTCTTATGTATTTTTTATCGATCAGCTCATTCAACTGAGATTTTAACTCATTCAACTCTAGTATATTCATTTGGTATGGAGCTTTAGAACTTGGTATTGCACCTGGTATTAATTGAATAGTAAAATCCCGGTCTCTTTTGGGAGGTAATTATGGGATCTCTTCAGGAAAAATGTCTTGGAAATCTTTTAAGACAGGTATGTCCTTTATTTTCAGTTTGTCCTCCTTAGTACTCAACTCATTATGCAACGCATTTACTGCAAACATATGACATCCTTTTCTAACTGCCCTCTTTACTTGCATGGGTGAAATCTGCCTAATGGATGTTTTCCTAGGGATGCCTTTTACTTCTGCTGTCCTTCCTTCATCATCCAGGCAAATGAAACTTTTCTCATAAAAATCCAGAATGACATGATGGGTTTCTAACCAGTCCATACCAATTAGGATATCATATGATCCCAATGGCAAAATATTTAACTTGACCCGCGTTGTTAGTTGATTCATAGATAAAGCACAATTTCCCACAAAATCAGAAACCTTTCTTTTTGTTCCTATCGCTAATCTAACTAACCAGGATTTATTGAATTTTTCTGTTTTCGACTTGAGACTTTCTACAATAACTGGTGATATATAGCTTAGACTAGCACTAGGGTCAATCAAAATAGAAACTGGGTGGTTTTGTAGCATACCTTCAACCTCTACCATTGAGACTTGGTGTTCTGCTTGCCAGTTGTCTAATGCTGCACTAATTCTGGGTACTTCCCTTGCCACATCGTAGCTTCAAACTGTATGGAGTGAATATGGTTGGCTGTCCGCTTCTTAATGGGACAATCTGAGGCATAATGAGGTCATTGGCACTCAAAGCATTTTATAGGTGGCTTCTGGTCATTGGTCCTGGCAACATTGGGAACATTTATGGGTGTTGTAAATTTCTGCTGCTAATTATTTCTGAAACTGTTCCCTTGAAAATTTCGATTCTGAAATTTTTTTCCTCTGGAAACCGGAATTTCCACCATATCTAAAATTTTTCTTTTTCTGTTCAAAATTACTGGGCTTTGGGTTTTTCAGCTAGGTACCCCTTCTCTTTTCTTATTCTGGTCAAAGCAAAAAATTGCTTTCCTCATGGATTCTTCCAACGTCTTGGGGTTATCGTACTCTATTCTGTCCTTGATGTTGAAGGGTAGGCAACTTAGGTACCTCTGGACCTTCGGTTTTTATTCCACCATGTACGACATGTACCTTAGCAAACTTAAAAACTTGCTGTTCAGTTCTTTCATGTTCATCGTTCCGAGTTTTAGATCATAGAAGTCTTTGGATTTTTCTTCATAATACTGCTCAGATAAGAATTTCTTCTTGAAGTATCTTTTAAAAGTACTCCAACTCACATCTCGGTCTTTTATGCCTTTTACCCTTTTGAGGTCTTGCCACCAAATATCCGCCTTCCCGATCAGATTATAAATTGCCATTTTTGCCTTTAAGCATTCCTAATAGTCGTAGATCTGAAAATACTTTTTTCATGCGGAACAGCCATGCTTTCGCGGTCTCTCCTTTCTCTGTTTTGCCATTGAAAGTTGGGGGTTTGATTTTCTAGAATTCACCAGATATCTGTTCGTAATGTTTATTTCTTTTTCTATTTGGCTTGAAGTCTCCTTCACTGCTGTCACTAGAGTAATTGTGCTTCTTTTTACGTGGATTTTTAGTAGTTCTTGACGATGTTGAGTTGTTGTTTTTCTCAGCTATTTTTGTTTGCTTATCCTCGCCTTCATGAGGTAGTTCTTCAGTTTCGGAAGTATGTTCAATTTCCTGTTCATATTTTGGGTATTGGTCGAACAATGCTTGCTTCAACTCCTCTTGTGTCCTCAGGATTCTTTCATTGTCCTACTTTACTGACCTTATCTCTGCTTTAAATTCTTGAAAAGCACGTAATAATTCTGATGAATCGTTGCCCAGGTTTCCCTGGAATTTCTGTTCCGTACTATGGTTGTTTGGTGGAAATCTGCCCCTCATATGTTCAACCGATCCTTCCATATCTGTAAATTAAAAATAATTTTCTGTATACGACAAAATAATTTAAACTTGAGTTAGTGAAAAATTTCACAGTCATAAATTTTTTGTTTGCGTGTTTCTTGGACTGTTTTTAGGCCTAGAGTTTGAGCATGAGCTCTGATACCACATGTAACATCTCGATAATTTTATAGAAATTTAAATTTTTTTATAACAATGAATATTGTTAATAATTGTAATTACGGAAATAATAAATGCTGCAAGGATGACATTAATGGGTCATAAATGTGGAAAGTAATTTTTATTTAATTCCACTCAAGAAATTAATGTACTCAATGTGATATGGCACTTTTCAGCTTAGGACGTCTTTTTTTGTATTAACTGTAATCCAATAATTGCAATAAATTTTTTCTTTAATTAACAAGTTCTAACAACTGCTTTTGAGGATGATGAAAGGGTGGTCCTATGGGGTACCCTGGAGCTTACTTAGCTACGTTTAGCTAAGGCATTTGCATCTTGTTATCCATGTGCAGACCGTAGGTAAGATAAGAGTACAGGTGTTTATCGTCAGTGTAAATTTGTATGTTGATTACTTCATTGCGAAACAGTTACTGGAGGATTGGATACTTGGTTCTTCATCTAGTTTGTATGCTGTAAAAAAAAAACTCTCCAGTGGTATAACTTCGCATTGTCCAGGTATTGGTTAAAATGCTTGTAATTATTATCGTATGTCTAATGGAATTATCATCAATTTATTGATACCAAAATCTATTGCTGAGGCTATGCGAAAGTTATGAATCTAGTGCTTATACTATAGAGCTTATCATTCTGTCTTGATTCTATTTAGACTATTCTAAGTCTGAATTGATTTGATTATTAATGCAAGAACAATATATGAGTGGTCTAAAGACTATCGTTATGAACTTGACATTATAGGGTATAATGTCTCCATTCGAATCTCAACTTAGATATTCATCTATCAATTGGGCTTGTAATACATGGCTATCATTTTGGCGTTGTATTAAGTGACTATACTTATAAGTTCATGCTCTTAGTATGGTTTTGCATATCATATCCTTGTATCAAAACCTACAATGCACATGGCACGTGGCTTATACAATTGCGATAATGTTGTAATACTTACTAATTTCATATGTTTTAATATAGCAACAAGGGATTAATGCATTCGTATAATGTATAGGTTATATTACAGGTTACTATATTTGTTATGTTCTGACCTTGCATCCAAACCAACGCATTGCTATTATGGAGCTAACCATATGAAGGGTTGATCGTGACAGGGTGAAGAGTTTGGTTGGTTCCAGCTTTCGTATTAATGACTTAGCATACGTTGCAGGTTTGTAAGGTGAAGTGGAAGCCGAGTTGGCCAGTATCACGTGGTTGTACAGATGATAATGACTCCATAGTCTGAGCTGGGCTATGCCTTGGCTCTCACATAAGTTGACTGGAAGCTTGGTAAGAGTGATAATTTAATGCAGTAATGATTACAGTTGGGTGCAAAAATCGATGTGCCTTGATGGGAAACTCTACATCGTCGATCCCTAAGAGGTGTGGGGTTGAGACTGATGCCCGATATTTGCATGGTAAAATGGGAAAGTTGGTGTTTCAGTCCTTAATTGTTGTGTTTGTTTTGGAGGGAGGTCATGAAGCCGATCGACTGATGTGAGTTAGGGTTCTCGGTTTCGATATTTGCACCTCTACGTGGTAGTGTGATGAGTTCGCAGGTGGTGCCATAGCACCGTGCTTTGATAGAGGTGTTGCATGCGGTTAATTTTTTTTTAGGTGGTTGGGGTTCGTAAACCAATCTTGTGATGGTTATAGAGTTTGCAGTGTCTGGTTTCATTGCTGCTTTCAATGTGCTTACCAGTGTGGCGTGTCTATGGTTTAGCGTTCCAACTCAATGGTAAGTTCTCACAATGCAAGTTTTTCTGTTTTCTTTCTAGTGCTATATATTTTTTTAATAAAGTTTTCCTCGGTTTGTAACCCTTAGAGCCATGTTTGGGCAGGTACCCAACATGTAGGATGAAAGCAAGGTTTGGGAGTGGGAGGTGATACGTCCAAAACCTGGTAAGTTCTGGGTGTTCTTGAAACCCCATGGGTTCCCTTTTTGTTTCAAGTTTTGATGGTGATTGTAAACACTGAGGGTTGGAGTTATAGGACCCTAATCCGGCGACGGCTTACAATTTTTTCAACTTTAAATGAATATAGTTTGTACAAGGTAGTCTTTAGTTGTTTGAGTTGTCGCTTGGCTCTACTGCCTGTCAAGGGTATGCATTTAAGTGGCTTGCTGCCCCATGGATTAATTTTAATGTTGTGCTTTTGCTAAGGGTTAAACCCTATGGACTGTTGTACCACCATTTGAATATTGTTTGGTTGGAATGTTTGAAACAATGGCCGAGACTCATTTTAGGTAGCTTCCACTGTCCATCACCATTGCTTGTTAGGTTTGGAAATGATAGCTATGGAATATTTTGTTTGATAATGGGAAAATGATACCACCATGTTTTATGGTTTTACGAAGGTGCTCTATTTGGGACTGTAGTTTTGCTTTCGGTTTTCATGTCTGAGAAATATTGGAATTCTGGAATTTGCAATGCGGATGATGGCTATGTCGCACATTCTTCTTCTTTATTTTAAATGAATGGAACCCTTTTGTTTTAAATTCAACCATGCTAGTGGTTTGAGTATCGAACCCGAGCCCAAGTCTTGATATGTACATAACTGTTTTGATGTGCTGTTTGTTTGTTTATACTATGGTCATGAGTTTTGGGTGGGCAACGATGTGGCCATTGTGCCGTCGGTCTCTGTGAAATTCCTTGATTGTTGAATCGTTTGTTTGTAATCTCAGAATGAAACCTAGCGCATGGTTGCTATTATTAGATATGAATTATGACAAGGTTTAGAGTCCTGTACTTTCTAGGGTTGGGTCGCTCAAATCATACTTTGTTTTTTGTTCAAAAAGATAGGGGATTGATGTATAGCAATCATAAGTGTAGCTCGGAAAAGAAATAATTATGGTGTGTTTTCCTGTGGATACTCTGGATTACTGTACTTATTTGAAAATGCATAAGATACATACTTGTTCTTACAATTGGTTAAAAGAAAACTTATAGAAGAAGAGATTAACAACTGTATGATGCAGATGGATTTTTCTTGCAACAATGAACTAAAATCGTAGATATTTGATGAGTAAAATAGATGCGTATTCATAGAATTTCATGCAGAGAATGAAGTGTTCTGTTTTGTTTTCAAGAATGAAAATTAGGTGAATAGGATAACCAGTCGGTGCAGAGATTTCATTTGCAGCTGCTAAAATATCTAGAAAATGAAATGCCCAGGGAATATAGATCTGTGCATGTGTGTCTCTCTGGGTTAAGAAATAGATGAGTGTTATGTTTTACGTAAATGAATAGATTTAATGCTACCTATCAGTACTGGAATACGATGCAGCCTCACGCATGGGGAAAAATGTAGAGGAGTCATTTTATCAGTTAAGCAATTAAAATTAAATTAGAATTTTAAATATTTTACTGCTACTAATCATTAATAATATTTCTAAACCAATTACTGAAAGAAATCATGCAACTGGAAAACACAGAAAAATGTAGAACTTGAGTGAGGTAGGAGAAACAAATCACCCAAGAAGCTTGTTCCACCCAACCTACTCCTAAATAGCCAAGAGGCCTGCCTTAGGACCCCCGAGCTTGTTCACTGATCCATTGGGAGGAAGAAACTTCAGAAGCTTAGGACCTCCCCTTGCGGCAGCAATAAATTTATCCAGCCTTAGAGGCTTAGCAATCAATGGGACCTGCACCAACATCTCTGGTTTGTCCTTCTCATAAAATTTTTGCAGACTTATACTTGCACTCTCCATAGCCTCCCTATTCGAATCTCTTAGTCATCACCTGATGCACATGAGGAAATGTTTATGTAGAAAACATTCTAAGAGCTCCCTGCTCAATTCGAATTGCCTTTTATAGGATGCCCAGGTCTTTTGTAAGTAATTGGTCATTAGTGAGCTACCTGATCACCTCTCTCCACCTGGAGATTAAATGCCACAATTTAGGGGAGTTGTCCCATACCAACAGCTAATGGTGGAGTGCAAATGCTGCCATCTGTCCCATGTCTTCTTTCATCCTCTATTCCTCCTAGTGGATCAGTGAACACTCTTGTAACAAATTTCTTGAGTGTTTGTCTCCTATTTTCATTTATTAAATAATAATAATAATAAGTCATTACAGTCATCTTTGACCAAATTGGTCATTAATTACAAAACTTGGTAATTATAATTTAACACAAAGTATTTTGCAAAATAAAAATATAAAATAAATATCCTCAAAATTTGGGTAGCTAGTTCACAATTGTGAAGAGTTTGCAATCGTAGATAGTGGAAGATAGAGTTTTGTAATTTTTCTCAAGTTAATGGATGTAGCATCTCGTTAATGTCCTGCTGGTAGTCATTTAAGTTGATCTAGTTCACCCTCTGACTGCTGGGAAGGGCCCCTCATCAACTGGAGGTTTTATTTACATTTTATGCATTTCTTTTCTTGCAATTAACTAGTTTATTTCCTGTGTGTGTAATCTAATTTGGTTTCCTGTGTGTATCATCTTCATTCCTCTGTAATTAATATTATGTTGTTAATACAACCTTCCTTCTTCTGAGTTAGGAAATGGTCGACCAATAATTCACTAGTTTATAATTTGTTTTCAATCTTTCTTCCATCATCATAGTTAGATATTGCTTCCAAATTCCTCCATAGTTAGCATTCCTTTCTTTCTCTTCCCCTCTATTAGTTCTTCTTCCTATCTGCTGTAGGTTAATTCGTCCTTCTTCCATTCCAACCTTCTTATTACTTCTCATAAAATTATTCTTCCTCCTAGGTAATGCTTAGAGTAGATAATTCTTTATTAGTTTAGCCTCTAATAATCTCTCTACTGCTTCCTTTGCACAGTAGGATCACTTGCATAAGCCAGCTGGTAATTAAATAATCCAAAAACTCTTCTTTCTCTCACTTTAAAACATTTTCCTCCATTCAGACTGTCATACGGACTACCATTCAGACCGGCGTTTGGATCGTCATTTGGACCTGTGTGTTTTCTGTATTGTTTTAGGCCTTTTTCTGAATCTAATTTCTTCTGCCTTTTAATCGTCATTCTTCTTGTTCCTCCTTAATAGTTTGAGATGTAATTCAATTTTGTTTTATGTCATTTGGAGTTCTTAATTCAATTTCATTATTATTTCCTTCTTTCTTATTTCCTCCTTATCCTCTTCTTATCTTTCTTCCAAAATTTAGTTCTTTAACCCGTTTTTGTTACTTAGCTACTATTCCGAATGTATCAATCTTGTTCCTAAATAGTTTGTTTCCAAGTTATAGTTAATAATTCTATTCTTTGAGTTGTTTTAGTTTGTTAATCTTAAGACTAGTTTCTATTTAATGAAGATGTTCATGTTGCAAGATCTGGATCAATAATAAAATATCTTTATCAAGTTTTCTACTTGCTTCCAAATCTAATATAGTTCAGTTTGACATCTTTGTTAAGTTTTCTACTTGCTTCTAACTTATAGTAGTTTCATGTTGTTCACATATGGATAGACAGTAGTTCATGATGTTTAAAGTTAGTTGTAGTTGGTTGATTTTCAGTTTACATCTGTTTGTGGAAGTTAAGCTAGATTTACTTCCATTTAGCTTCCTTATTACATTTGAAAGTCATTACGATACATTTAATCCAGTTCCTATTACATTTGATGTACGTAATCAAGAAGAATGGAATTAGATGGTTTAGTCTAGAATAATTTACATTTACAAGTTCTCCCTATTAAACATCTAATATCCGTAGCTCTGATTCTATAATTGTTATCTGGAAGTTTAATTTAGTAGTTTCTCACTTTTCTAGAAGTAATTTGTGTTTCAGTACTTGTTTCCATCTTTGTTATTAATTAACCATAGAAGTAGAGTAATATGATCTAGTACTATTATGATCTGTGATTTAATTTCTTAGTTGTATTCTTAAATATTTAACTCGGTTTTTCATTTTGAAAGATCTTTCGATCTTTTTCCTTACTAAACATTTTCTTAGGTCTGACAACCCTGAAACTTTAGGAATCCTTTCTACCTTGGCATATATTTTTCTTCAACTCTAAGTTTATTGATCCTGGGTGATAATTAATATTAGGTGTTTTTATTCGAGATAGCTCACACACCCAACATTTTGGTGTTCGGATATCCACATCATCTTTTTCAGGATCTTGCATGCAAATTAGGGTTTGCATGCAGAATCTAGGGTTGGCATGCACAGGCATGCACTGGCATGCATCCCAGTCACCAGTTTGATGCCTCCAGCACCTTATCCACTTCATTCTAGCACCCGGGAGCCACTTACCACAGAGTTTTAGCCCTCCTAAGCTGAAAGGCGCCCACTTCTCACCTACTGCCAGAGAAGGGCGCACTTGTTCACCTACCACTGCAGTTCCACTTCAGTTACATTCAGTTAGCTCCGATTCTCCCTGATTTGAGGCTAGTTTCACTCCCGACTGACTGTATCACTTCCGTTTGACCTCCAGTTTGATTAGGTGACTTGTTCTGACTTTAGTTAGCCTCCCATGCGCCCCCACTGAGCCTCCAGATCCTAAATCAGTGCTACACACTCCAGTTACACTTATTACACTCAGTTAGACTCAGATTGACACCTGGATGACTGGTTGTTGTGATTGATGAGCACCACCGATGATTGATGAGGACTCCTAGATAGAGTCAAGCTACTCCATTTCAGTGATTCGAATGACCTCCTTAGGCAATTCGAATTGCTCAGTCATTGTGACAGTTTGTATTGTAATTCATTCACCCTTTCTGGGATAGAGAGCACTGCTGCATGTTTTGCACAGTTTTGCACCATATTTTCTATGTTCATCTGTTGTGATTGATTTACTTGTTCATTAGATCTGCTGTGACTAATTTTACATGGTATCAGATCCATTGCAGGGATAAGATCTCTTTTCTATAGGTGTTTATACAAGAAGATTTGACTGAATTGCTAAAAATTGCAAAAAGTTTGGCATGAAATATCTCAAGGGCATTCGCTCCTGTGCATGCAAAGCTTGAAAATTATTCCAATACCACTCCAGAAGCTTGAGTTACCACATAATTCCTGGATCTGATACATTGGACCTATTCAACATTGCTTGAAATCCAATCCCAGGTGTGATGCAACTCTCAAAGGGTGGATTGTTCGACCTTATTGTGGTTGTTTTGATGTGATTTGCAGGTTTATTGTCTCCTCCAATTGCACTCGCTATCTTTTGCATGCAAGCTTCCCTACAGCAATTGCACTCGCTATAGTCTGCATGCAAGCTTCCTCTTCATCAGTTGACTCGCTCCTTGCAATGGAATACTCTTCTTCAAAGCCTATCCTCACCCCATTCAATTATTTTGATTGGAAAGATGATATGGAGATCATATTACGTTCAAAAGGTTACTACCGAGTCACTATTGGTCTTGAATTGGAGCCAAACAATGTATCAGATCGAACCAAACACTACAACAAGCTTGATGAAGCTTATGGTCTTCTTTGTCTCTCCATCTCCAAAGATCTTCACTTCCATCTCAGCGGATTGAAGACTCCAAAAGCCATATGGGAGCAACTTGAAACACTATTCGGCAAGCAGGATGAGCTTAGGGCTTTTCAATAAGAGAATGAATTGATTGGCCTTAATCCTGAGAATTTCGAGACCATCAATGAATTCTTCACAAAATTCAAGAACTTGAACTTGCAATTGAAGAACAGTGGTGTTATCAAAGAGGATAAACAGTTGATCCTCTCCATTCTAAGCAAGCTTGGGAAAGACTATTCGGTATTTGTCTCTACTTTCAATTCCGGTCGGCTAACTACCCCGAATTGGAAGATGCCTACCTTGAATGCCTTCATTGAGTCCGTTACAAAAGAGCATGACAAATTGATTCAAATGGGGTCCATAAGCTCCAAAGATTCAGCCCTATTTTTTCAAGGACCCAAGATCTCGAATGGTAAAGGAAAGCTAAAGAAGGAGAAGCCCAAATTCGAGCCTCACAAGCAAAAAGACAAAGGCAAGCAAACGGATGCACCATCCAGTTCGAAATCCAAGCAAAAGGGCAAAGAAGGTAACCAAAAATCTAAATGTACTTATTGTAACCATGGCTTTCATCCCGAAAGTTCATGTATGAAGAAGACTATAGATCAAATGGCCCTCCTTTTGGAAAAGAACAACATAACCCTTCCTGACGGTGCAAGGAAGAAGGATCGGAATGACGATCATGAAAGAGGACAAGCACTCATGGCAACGGTTTCGAAGCCCACTACTCTCTTGATAGATTCGGATGCATCAAATCATATGGCTGCAAATATTGATTCCTTTTCCTCATTCGATCCAAACAGCTCCATCCCCATCCATTTGGGAGATGACTCAAAAATTTCTTCAAAGGGCAAAGGTACGATTCATGTAGAACATGGATGCTTTCAGAATGTTCTCTATGTGCCTTCCTTAGCTTCGAATCTCCTTTCTGTGTATCAAATGACACATACTGGTGAACCAAAGCAAGTCACATTCAGCCCTAATACAGTTGAAATTTTTGATATCAAAAGTGGAAGACTAGTTGCGGTTGGAAAGGCAAACCACACTGCAAAATGCTATGAGTTTTCGCACTTTATTCCGCTTGCAAAGCCCACTGCTCTTCGCACACATGGTAATGAGGTTAGTAGGATTTGGCATGAAAGATTTAGACATCTAAATTATAAGTATTTGCTGCTGCTATCAAATAAATCCATGGTAGATGGGCTTCCACAACTCCGTTCCTCGAAGGGAATATGCACCGGTTGCATTATTGGGAAGCACCCCGAGCACAGATTCGACCGCGGAAAGGCTAGCAGAGCCTCTACTATTTTGGGATTGATCCATTCTGATATCAGTGGTCCGCTGCCCCATATTTCATTAAATGGTTCAAGGTATGTTTTGACATTTATTGACGATTTTTCCCGCTTTACATGGGTATTCTTTCTCAAAAACAAGTCAGAAGTGCTTGGAAAATTCAAGGATTTTAAGGCTTCTGTTGAGACCACCACTGAGAGCAAGATCAAAGCTCTTAGATATGATAATGGTGGGGAATATATCAAGTCCGAGTTGCTGCAACTTTGTTCCCAAAGCGGAATCAAGATCCAACATACAGTTCCCTACACACCCCAGCAGAACGGTGTAGCGGAAAGGAAAAACCGGTCATTGAAAGAGATGGCTACATGCATGATTGAATCAAAAGGTTTGGCTGCAAATCTTTGGGCTGAAGCAATCAATGTTGCTGCATATATACAGAACCATGTTCCACATTCATCCGTGAAAGGTATGACTCCTTTCGAAGCATTCTTTGCTCACAAACCGGATGTGTCAAATTTGAGAGTTTTTGGCTCTACTGCATGGGCTAGAATTCCTTCTGAGAAGAGACGAGCTTTGGATCCACAAAGTATCGAGTGCATATTGATAGGATATGGGGAAGAATCAAAAGCATATAAACTCATGGATATCAGATCTAAAAATATATTCATAGAGCGCAGTGTGCAGTTTGAAGAACCGCTTCAAGAATTGCAACTAGTCGAGGAAAAGACTGCCGATCCACCGCCTTCACCAGAAGAAGATCCGAGCAGCGATAATGAAGGTATGAGTTCTGATATTTCTGACATTGTAGCAGCATATGATGATCATGACATATCAGGTTTGGAATCCGATCATTATGATCCTCCTCAGTTACCAAAGTGGGCCCAAAACACTCTACAATCTGCTGGTTCTAGTCTTGGAAATCCTGCTGATCCGAGACGAACAAGAGGAGACTTTCAAAGAGCAGGTATGGCTCTTTCTATTGCTGATCCATTTCTTCCTGAGATTTGTTATTTGATGGCTGGTTCAGATCCTACATCATTCTATTCAGCCCATCGAGATCCGAGATGGAAAAGTGCCATGGACGAAGAGTACAGTTCTCTTCAAAAGAACAATACATGGGAGCTAGTTTCTCTTCCACCTGGAAGAAAATTAGTGAAATGTAAATGGGTCTACCGTACTAAAGTTGCTGCTGATGGCACTATCAGCAAATATAAAGCAAGGTTGGTGGCAAAATGTTTTTCCCAAGTCCAAGGAGTGGACTACACAGAGACCTTTGCACCGGTTGCAAAGATGGATTCCATCCGCCTTGTTTTAGCTGTTGCCGCATCCAAGCACTGGGAAGTGCACCATATGGATGTGAAGAGTGCATTTTTACATGGAGACCTTGCTGAAGAGGTCTATATGCAGCAGCCAGAGGGTTATACATCAGATCCATCATTGGTTTGTAGATTGAAGAAGTCTTTGTACGGGTTAAAACAGGCCCCAAGAGCTTGGTACGCAAAGATGGACTCCTTCCTTCTTTCTCAGAATTTCCAAAGATGCAAATCTGATCCGAATGTGTATATTCAGCGAGTTAAAGGTAATTTGTTGGTTATTGTACTTTATGTTGATGATCTGCTTATTACTGGTAGCACACTCACTTCAATAAACAAGCTAAAATCTGCCTTAAATCTAGCTTTTGACATGAGCGATTTGGGCTTGCTGAGTCACTTTTTGGGCTTGGAGATAGCTCAAAATTTTGATGGGATCACTATATCTCAGAAAAAATATGCTTCCGACCTGTTATTGAAGTTTAATATGGCTGAATGTAAGGCAGCCCCGTTCCCATTCCTCTCAGGAATCAGTCTTGAGGAGGGAGATTCCACACCGCTTGCAGATTGCAGTATGTATCGACAGTTGATTGGTTCACTACTTTATTTGACACATTCACGGCCTGATATCTCATATGCCATGAGTGCCGTGTCAAGATATATGCAGCAGCCACATGAGCTTCATTGGCGAGCAGCCAAGCGGATCTTGCAGTATGTGCAAGGTATGAGACAGTTTGGCATACACTATGCTGCATATTCTGAGCTAGATTTCATTGGTTTTACTGATTCAGATTGGGCAGGTGATAGCATTGATCGGAAGTCCACTTCTGGTTATGTTTTCATGATTGGTCATGGTGCTATTTGCTGGTCCAGAAAAAAGCAAGCAGCCATTGCACTTTCTTCAGCAGAGGCAGAGTATCGAGGGGCAGTCAATGCCTGCATTCAGGCAGTTTGGTTGCAGGGTATTCTTTCCGAGTTTGGTTTTGGTGGCACTACTTCGACTGTCCTCTTTTGTGACAATCAAAGTGCTATCAAGATCTCCACAGATCCAGTTCAGCGGCAGAGGACCAAACACATTGAGATTCATATGCATTACATTCGACAGTTGGTGCATGAACGCACCATCATTCTGCAATATTGCCCTACTGATGAGCAAATTGCAGACATCTTCACCAAGAGCTTCACTGAGAAGAAGTTCTCTTACCTCCGTTCACTGTTGGGGGTGAGTTCCATCATGGTGGAGACAGATTGATTCATTATTATGCTTTAGCTTGAGGGGGGGCTTTCTTCCCACTGGGTTTTCCCTCTTTCCTCACTTAGTTTATTTTCAGCATTTTTTGGATTATTGTATTGGGGTAACCTTTGGTCTTAGTTACCAGGGCCCCACATTATTTTGTTGGCACATCATAGTCTAGCTTGAGGGGGGGTGTTCGGATATCCACATCATCTTTTTCAGGATCTTGCATGCAAATTAGGGTTTGCATGCAGAATCTAGGGTTGGTATGCACAGGCATGCACTGGCATGCATCCCAGTCACCAGTTTGATGCCTCCAGCACCTTATCCACTTCATTCTAGCACCCGGGAGCCACTTACCACAGAGTTTTAGCCCTCCTAAGCTGAAAGGTGCCCACTTCTCACCTACTGCCAGAGAAGGGCGCACTTGTTCACCTACCACTGCAGTTCCACTTCAGTTACATTCAGTTAGCTCCGATTCTCCCTGATTTGAGGCTAGTTTCACTCCCGACTGACTGTATCACTTCCGTTTGACCTCCAGTTTGATTAGGTGACTTGTTCTGACTTTAGTTAGCCTCCCATGCGCCCCCACTGAGCCTCCAGATCCTAAATCAGTGCTACACACTCCAGTTACACTTATTACACTCAGTTAGACTCAGATTGACACCTGGATGACTGGTTGTTGTGATTGATGAGCACCACCGATGATTGATGAGGACTCCTAGATAGAGTCAAGCTACTCCATTTCAGTGATTCGAATGACCTCCTTAGGCAATTCGAATTGCTCAGTCATTGTGACAGTTTGTATTGTAATTCATTCACCCTTTCTGGGATAGAGAGCACTGCTGCATGTTTTGCACAGTTTTGCACCATATTTTCTATGTTCATCTGTTGTGATTGATTTACTTGTTCATTAGATCTGCTGTGACTAATTTTACATTTGGCGCCGTTGTCGGGGAGTTGAAAATAGGTAGAATTTAGTTGAAGATAGGTAGAAATTCTCTTCCAGAACTTAGTGATAAATTCGAACCCTTTCCATTCTTAACTTAGTAATAGGCTGGTGGCGGGAGAATGGAAAGATGAGAGGTAAGAACCTATGCATTTGTTATAATAGGTATCCCCAAAACCCAACACTTATAGGATGTAATTAAAATTTATTTCAGTTATAGTTTCATTTTCATGAATAGTCTAGAGATTCACAAGGTAGATTTATTAAAACTAAAATTCCAACTAAAATCCCTACTAAAATTTCTACTAACCTATACGGGGGGCGTGCCACCCCAACTACTAACTCAGCATAAAGGTATCGGAAAACACCTAAAGGGGACAGTCCTACTTGGAAATAAAGGAAACCTTTTCTGGAAACATTTTAGGGGAAATCATAGGGACATCAGTAAATTATGTTCATAAACAAATTCCACTAGAAGAACCTCAAGCTCATATAAAAACTCAGAAGGATAAAACTTCGGAACCTCTTAACCCTCCATTAGTCCAAAAACCCAAAGACAATACTTTTTCAATCATAGGTGGTCCAAATTTGGTAGATTTTGTCAATCCTGCACAAATAGATGCTCTCTTCGAGAACTCTACAAACGTAATTGTCTCACAGATTGATACAACAATGGTAGGACCTTCAAAACTGGATTCCCACATGGCTGATAATTCTCCTCTTAAAAAGAAGAATACCGTTCCAGAAACAGAACATTGGGATATTCCATCTTCACCTAGGAAAGCACCACCTAGATATACACTCTTTGGCAATAGAATCTTCATGGGGGATGAAAATGAAGATCAAGTCTGACAAGAAGAAGAAGAAGAAGAAGAGGTTAGAATTGAAGGTACCTTCAGGTTTCCCATCTTATACATTGCACATGTTAGAACAGTAACCACACTTAGTACCATAATCCATAAATTTTAATTATCCATGTGCTTAATTAAACCATGTTTTGGATTAAGTGACTATAGTTGGTCAAAAACCCACTTTGAGAGTGTTCACACCCACTTCTGAGCAAACCAGTTCACCCAGCCTCCAGTTTTGTCCACAAGTGCGCCCTCATTTATTGCTGGTGCGCCCTCTCTCCTTGTTTTGGGGAATTTAGTTGACCAAGGGCGCTAGGGTGGATTTTTGCCCACTTTTGGCTAGATTTGGAGCATTTAATGCTCCCTTGGGCCCCCAAACCTCCTCTATTTGCTCACCCACGCCTGCCTTGAGCTAATTAATGACTCAGCATGCTTCAGCCACCTCCACACCAGAATTCGTAGCTGTTTGGGGTGATTGGGATTGAGTTGGACCCACCTAGGGGGGATTGAGGCCAATTTGGCATTGATGACTTGTACACTCAGCTTGAGCCACCTAATGCTCTCGATTTTCTCATGGATGTAATAAAAACCTGTTACTAACATTTTCACATGTTAGACAGTCAGTTAATCAAAGATTTGAGCATACATTGTGTGTAAATTTATCTCTTTTTTCAAATTTTTCCACTGTAATTGCAAATTAATTCGATTTTGTGAGGTTCTCCATAGCTCCTCGATCTTCTGTGATCAAAATACTCACATGGTATCAGAGCCATCGTGGAGTTAGTGAGTTGCAGGCCAACATTGAGCGTTGAACTGCATTCTAGAGAGGATTTCCAGACAAAAATTGAGTGTTTTTTGCAGGTGTTTCAGTAGTTTTCTCACCATCAACGCAGCAGTCATGGAAGCAAACCAAATGTTGCTCACACCCTTCAATTTTTTCGATTGGAAGGCTGAGATGGTCATCAAGCTGAGATCTAAGGGTCTCTATAGAGTGACCATGGGCACAGAAGTGGAGCCAAATTCTGCTGTGGAGAAAGCAAAGTACTACAATCGACTTGATGAAGCTTATGGATTGCTATGCCTGAGCATTTCAAGGGAACTCTTGTTTCATACAGACAGTTTGACAACTCCCAATGAAGTATGGGTGAAGCTAGAATCACTCTTTGGGAAAACTGATGAACTGAGAGGCCACCAGCTTGAAAACGAGCTCATTAGCTTGAGCCCAGCGCATTTTGAAACCATCCAGGAGTTCTTCACGAAATTCAAGTCACTGGTGCTTCAACTGCAACAATGTGGAATTGTTAAGAAGGAGGAACAACTGATTCTGTCCATCCTTTCGAAGCTAGGCCCAGAGTTTTCAGTATTTGTTAGCACATTTCACTCAGCCAAAATGACCCTTCGAAATTGGCAAATGCCATCACTAGCTACCTTCATGGAGTGTCTCACTCAGGAGCAGGATAAACTAGTTCAGATGGGCACCATAAAATCAAAGGACCAAGCATTGGCAATGGGTGTTTCAAATGCAAGCAAAGGAAAGCAGAAAGCCAAGAATTCGAAGCAGCAAGAGAAGAGGAAGTTTGACAAGACCAAGTCTGCAGATGGGGGTTCGAATCTGTCAAAGGAGAAGGACAAGAAGGGAAAGGAAAAGACCAAATGCACCTATTGTCATAGGGGATGGCATCCAGAGAGCTCATGTATGAAGAAAACCATTGACTCAATGGCGCAGCTGCTGGAGAAGAACAACATCCCAGTCCCTGAGGGCGCAAGGAAGAAAGAGAGCACCTCAAACCCTGACAATAAGGAGAAGTGTCATGCTTTGGTAGCAGGTACTTCGAATCCCTCTTCCTTCATCATTGATTCAGGAGCTTCCAGACATATGGTTTCATCCAGAGAGCTCTTCTCCTCTTTGCATTCGAATGGTGGCCCAACAGTTCGAATGGGAGATGATTCAGAACTCCAAACCAAGGGGATTGGAAGGATTGACATGGAGCATGGCTATTTCAGTGATGTGCTCTATGTACCTTCATTGGCTGCAAATTTGCTATCAGTCTATCAAATGACTCATACAGGAGAAGCCAAGAGAGTGACATTCACTCCAGATTTGGTAGAAATCTCAGAAATTTCCTCAAATCAAGTTGTGGCAGTAGGGTATGCAGATCATGATGAGAGAATGTACAAATTCTCAAATTTCATTCCAAATTCTAGTGACCATGCTCTTGTCTCTCATTCCAACGAGACCTCCAAGTTGTGGCATGAAAGATTTGGCCACATGAACTACAAATATCTCCAGCAATTGCACAGGGACGAGATGGTGGAAGGGCTTCCAGAAATCAGATCATCGAATGGTGCATGCATTGGGTGTGTAGTTGGAAAGCATCCTGAGCGCAGCTATGAGAAGGGAATGGCAAGGAGAGCCACTCAACCACTTGGATTGGTACATTCAGACCTCATTGGTCCTCTTCCCACTCCATCATATGGTGGATCAAGGTATGTACTTACATTCATAGATGACTACTCTCGATTCTCCTGGGTTTACTTCCTTAAATTGAAGTCAGAAGTGTTTGAGAAACTGAAGATTTGGAAAGCCCTAGTGGAGAACCATAGTGGTCATAAGATAAAGATCCTTAGGACTGATAATGGAAAGGAATATGTGAATAACAACATTCAGCACCTTTGTGAGGAATGTGGCATCCAAATGCAACATTCAATCCCCTACACACCTCAGCAAAATGGTGTGGCAGAGAGGAAGAATAGATCTCTCAAGGAGATGGCTACTTGCATGATTGAAGCTAGGGATCTAAGCCCTAAGCTATGGGCTGAAGCCATCAATTGTGCTGCTCATATTCAGAACAGAGCCTTTCACAAATCAGTCAAAGGAAAAACCCCCTATGAGGCATGGTTTGGCCAAAAACCAAATGTGTCAAATTTCAGGATTTTTGGGTCTAGAGCATGGGCTCGAATTCCATCAGAAAAGAGGAAGGCTTTGGAGCCACAGAGTAGGGAATGTATCATGGTTGGATATGGTGAGGACACAAAGGGCTACAAGCTCTTTGACACATCCACACTTAAAACTTTCATTGAGAGAAGTGTGCAATTCGAAGAAGAACCAATTCCAGATTTTGAGCTTGCACCGGGGGAAAGCTCCTCTCCTCCACACCTCAATGAGATTAGTGATGATTCTTCCTCTGATTTTTCTGATATTGCTGAAGATGACATAGCTGAAGATGACATTGCTGTACATGAGTCACCATCAAGGCCCAAGTGGGCTGAAAAAATCATAGAAGCTGCAGGTGAATTGGCAGGCAATCCCCAAGAGCCTAGGAAGACTAGATCCCAAACAATCAATGCTTCATTTGCAAATGAGAGTGAGCTTGCTGATCACTGTTATATGATGATTGGATCTGATCCAACATCATATCAGGAAGCTCATCATGATCCAAGGTGGAGGGCAGCAATGCAAGAAGAATTCCAATCTCTCCAAGAGAACAAAACATGGGATTTGGTGCCTCTTCCTCCCAAGAGGAAACTAGTGCAATGTAAGTGGATTTTTCGAACCAAACCTGTTGCTGATGGTTCTGATATGAAGTATAAGGCTAGGTTAGTGGCTAAGGGCTACTCACAAATCCATGGTGTGGATTATACAGAGACCTTTGCACCGGTTGCAAAGATGGACTCAATTAGACTAGCTCTAGCCATGGCAGCTAGTAAAGGTTGGGAAGTTCACCACATGGATGTCAAAAGTGCATTCTTGCATGGTGAGCTATAGGAAGAGATATATATGCAGCAGCCTGAAGGATTCCAAGAGGATCCCACACTTGTATGCAGGTTGAAGAAGTCACTCTATGGACTCAAGCAAGCCCCCAGGGCTTGGTATGCCAAAATGGATGCTTTTTTGCTCTCAATTGGTTTCTGTCGATGCAAGTCTGATCCAAATGTTTATTTGAAGCATTGTGATGGTGATTTGCAGGTCATTGTACTGTATGTTGATGATCTCTTAATTACAGGGAGCTGCACCAAACAAATTGGCTCAATTAAAGCTTCTTTGCACAGTGAATTTGCCATGAGCGACCTAGGATTGCTAAGGCAATTTTTGGGTTTGGAAATTGAGCAATCTGAGAGAGGTATTTTGCTGAGTCAATCTAAGTATGCTTCAGACCTGTTATTCAAGTTCAAAATGGCTGAATGTAAGGCAGCCAAGTGCCCATTCCTTTCAGGCATAAAACTAGGTGAATTTGAAGACTCTCCGGTGGTGGATTGCACACTCTATAGGCAGCTAGTTGGAAGTTTGCTGTACCTTACACATACAAGACCTGATTTGTCTTATGCTGTAAGTGCTGTAGCAAGGTATATGAAGCAGCCACATGAGATCCATTGGAAGGCAGCCAAAAGAATCCTTCATTATGTCCAAGGAACTAAGAGCTTCGGGGTACACTATGCAGCTGGTTCTTCACTTCAACTAGCTGGATTTTCTGATTCCGATTGGGCGGGAGATCCCATCGATAGAAAGTCCACTTCAGGTTTTGTGTTTATGTTTGCTGAAGGTCCTATTTGCTGGTCAAGTAAGAAACAGCATACAATTTCTCTTTCATCAGCAGAGGCCGAGTACAGGGCAGCGGTGAACGCAGCCACACAGTGTGTTTGGTTGCAAGGCATTCTTCGGGAGTTTGGTGTTGCTATTGATTCTCCAACCAATATTTGGGTGGATAATCAAAGTGCCATCAAGATATCTACTGATCCAGTACAGAGGCAAAGAACAAAGCACATTGAGATCCACATGCATTACATTCGGGGCTTGGTGCATGACAGGGTGATTTCATTGCAGTATTGCCCATCCACCGAGCAAACTGCTGATATTTTCACCAAGTGCTTTACAGAGAAGACCTTCACTTACTTGAGATCTTTGCTTGGAGTGAGTGATGGATGGTGATTGCTGCAATTTAATTGCAGGTTCAGCCCCATGTCCATTTTTGAGGGAAGTTTTTATCCCATGAGGTTTTACTTCTTTTCCTCGGTTCATATGGACAAATAAAATTTCTGTTTGTATTGAGGTGACTTGAGCCTTTGTTGCCAAGGCCTCCCACTTATCTTTCATGAGATGTACAAAGTTATGGTTAAGGGGGGGTGTTAGAACAGTAACCACACTTAGTACCATAATCCATAAATTTTAATTATCCATGTGCTTAATTAAACCATGTTTTGGATTAAGTGACTATAGTTGGTCAAAAACCCACTTTGAGAGTGTTCACACCCACTTCTGAGCAAACCAGTTCACCCAGCCTCCAGTTTTGTCCACAAGTGCGCCCTCATTTATTGCTGGTGCGCCCTCTCTCCTTGTTTTGGGGAATTTAGTTGACCAAGGGCGCTAGGGTGGATTTTTGCCCACTTTTGGCTAGATTTGGAGCATTTAATGCTCCCTTGGGCCCCCAAACCTCCTCTATTTGCTCACCCACGCCTGCCTTGAGCTAATTAATGACTCAGCATGCTTCAGCCACCTCCACACCAGAATTCGTAGCTGTTTGGGGTGATTGGGATTGAGTTGGACCCACCTAGGGGGGATTGAGGCCAATTTGGCATTGATGACTTGTACACTCAGCTTGAGCCACCTAATGCTCTCAATTTTCTCATGGATGTAATAAAAACCTGTTACTAACATTTTCACATGTTAGACAGTCAGTTAATCAAAGATTTGAGCATACATTGTGTGTAAATTTATCTCTTTTTTCAAAATTTTCCACTGTAATTGCAAATTAATTCGATTTTGTGAGGTTCTCCATAGCTCCTCGATCTTCTGTGATCAAAATACTCACAGCACAAGATGTTACAATGAAAAATATCCCTCCCTCCTCACTACCAACTTTCTATGGAAAAAGAAGTGAGGATCTAGACACATTCTCATTCGAGTTTGACATTTTGTGTAGAAGTTACAATTACCTACAAGACGGCCAAAAACTAAAACTTTTTCCTACCACATTAAAAGATTTTTCTCTCCAATGGTTTATGGGATTAGGAGAATCTAGTATTAGAACTTGGGAAGATATGAAGAAATCATTTTTGTGAAAATATCAGGATTATTGCATACGAAAGACTCTCGTAATGATATCTTTAAAATCCAACAACTTGAAGATGAGAGCCTAGAGGACTATCTCGAAAGACTTAACTATGTGTTACACAAATCTAAATATAGTGATCTTCGGGAAGATGCAGTAAGAACACTCTTCCTTAAAGGAATCTTAGAAGAATTCTTAGAAAACCTTAATCTCATGGCAATAGGAGACATCTCTCATAAGCCTTTTTCACAGATTTGTGAACTATGTAGGAATTACTCTAGGAGTAGAGGGAAAAGTGGAAGAAATTTTCGAGAATCTTATGTTAGAAATCCAAAAGGAAACACGTCCGGTCCTGGTGGAGTTACAAGGGTAGAGTTAGGGAACCTGTTAGAAAACTTCAAAACATATATTTTAGGAGCTATGGGTTCTCAGCTAGATGCACTACAAGCTAAAAAGAGACAGGATGAAGAGTGTGCAGCAATGAGTATTTTCTTCCCTAGGTGTAGAACTAAACATCCTCAAAGAGAATGTCCATTAAAAAATGTTTCAGTTTGTCACCTCTGTACAGAAGAGGATCCCATTGATAGTTTTCCATCGTTGCCCAGGTTGCAAGCTGTATACAAGAGTGGAAGTTTTGGTGAAACATCCAGGAGGCCTTGGAAGCCTAGGGATCAACGTTTGGGTCAGAATCCATCATTCCAATTTCCACCTTACTACCATCCTTATCAACCTCCGCAACAATGGAACACTTTAGGTTGGCAGAATTGGCCACCGCAGTACCCTTCTCAGAATTCTCAACAATAGAAATGGCCTCATGGATGGAGAGGACAAGCTTTTTCTCAACCATCTCCTCCTATGACTAACTATCCTTACCCACCTAATGTTCAACAAAAATTTTTCCTGGATATGCACCTCCTTCACTACCCCCTATCCCAAATCAACCTCATCATTTCCAGAATATGAAACCTCCAAGACCCACAATATTACCCGCACAAACGATATCGAATCCTAACAATAAACCAACCCAAGCTCTTAATAACATTGGGTTGTTACCTCTTCCATCATATGCTATTTCATCCGCACTAATACATGAAGTTCAATTGCGGTCTAGAAGAGTTTTGCAAGATCATCCTATGTCATCAGTTGTTATTCAAGAATAAAATGTACCTAATGAAATTTTGAATGATGCCATTCTTGAAAATGTGGTCGTTCCTAAATATTCAACACATAACCTTCCACATAAAGAAGTAATATCGGGAAATAAATCACCTCCATATCCAGAGCGTCTAACAATAGAAAAACCTGTAACTTACCCAGAATATAACATCATTAATGAATTGAAAAATATCTGTATTAAAATTCCTTTATTAAAAGCCATTAAAGATATACCAATCTACAGTAAAGTGATAAAATAACTCTGCATTACGAGACCAGGTAAGAACGAAAAAGACCCTCCAACAATACATGTCATAGGTGAAATATCATATTGTGTCACAGGACAACCTAGAATCCTGTAGTAACTGTTCTCATTAACAACACTGCTATAGGAAACACACTCATTGATCTAGGGGCTGCTATTAACCTAGTGACTACTATAGTTTTAGAAGCTCTCCAATTAGGACCATTCCTCCGCCCTACCCCAACAATGTCAGAACTAGCAGATCATACTATGGTACAACCTGCTGGGAGTTTAGACGATATTGTGGTGTCAGTAGCCTCATGGGAATATCCTGTGGACTTCATGGTTATACAATCAAAAGATCCATCTAGAAGGCATCCTATCATTTTAGGAAGAACCTGGATAGCTACTGCTAATGCATTCATAGGATGTAGGGATGGAGAGATGGTTATGTCTGAGGGGTTATCTACAAGAAGACTAGCTTTATACCCACCAGCACATCTCGTAGCTGAAAACTTATTTTGGTTAGATTGTCCTTTTGGAGAAGAAAACATGGATAACGATACATGTGGTGCATTACGGTGAAAGCTAGTCTTCTTGACCAGACTTAACCCCTAGTTGGGAAAAAGACTGAGGAAAGTCTGTACATGTGGTGCATTACGGTGAAAGCTAGTCTTTTTCCCACATGTGGTTATCTCATGGGGTTATCCACCACATGTACAGACTTTCCTCAGTCTTTTTCCCAACTTGACCAGATTTTTTGAGACGAATTTCAAGAAAACATGAGTCTCTCAACATTTACAAGTACACTTTGTGTCTTTGCAATTGAAGAACATATAGGATCTTATACCGTACCATGTGAGGTTAGTTCTGAATTGTTTTTGCATATAAATGTAGGCTTAGATGAGAGTCAGCAAAAACAATTTTTAAAAGTTCTCAAAAGTTAAATTGGAGCATTCGCTTGGGAATACACCGATATGAAGGGTATACACCCAAATACTTGTATTCACCACATTTACACAAACACAAATATACCTCCTGTCAGACAACCCCATAGAAGAATGAATCTATCTCTCAAAGATATAGTAAAAGAAGAATTACAAAAACTCCTTAACGCTAGATTCATTTACCCAATTTCTAATAGTAAGTGGGTGTCTCCTCTGGTAGTAGTTCCAAAGAAATTCACAGGGAAGTGGTGTATTTGTGTTGATTTTTGAGAATTGAACAAGTCCACTCTTAAAGACTATCCCTCTACCTTTTATAGATCAGGTGTTAGATACCATATCGGGGAAACAATACTTTTCTTTCCTAGATGGGTATAGTGGATACAATCAGATATTAATAGCACCTGAGGACCAAGACATGACTACCTTTACTTGCTCTTGGGGGACATATGCCTATTGAGTGTTACCATTTGGCCTTTGTAATGCACCTGCTATGTTCCAATGTGCAGTTCTAGGTATCTTTGGTGACCTTATACATGATTGTGTAGAAGTCTACATGGACGATTTCACAATCTATGGTAATACCTTCCAAGAAGCCCTTGATAACCTCGAGACAGTTCTTATTCGATGTCAGGAAACAAACTTAGCACTTAGTCATGAAAAATGAAAGATGTTATTAACCGAGGGCATAGTTCTAGGACATCATGTCTCTCTTCAAGGTATCAAGGTGGATCCTGCCAATATAGAAATCATTGTCAATCTTCCTCCTCCAAATACTCCGAAGGAAGTTAGAAGCTTTATTGGCCATGCAGGTTATTATAGGCGTTTTATAGAGAATTTCACCAAGATAGTTGCACCTATGTTCAACTACTCATGAAGGACATAGAATTTCAATGGACTGAACCTTGTCAACACGCTTTCGAAACTTTAAAAGCAAAGTTATCAGTAGCACCAGTACTTAGGGGCCCTAACTGGTCCCTTCCTTTTCATATATCTACTGACGCATCCGACATATCTATAGGGGCAGTCTTAGGTCAAAAAGAGGAAAAATTATGTTATGCCATTTATTTTTCTAGTAAAAACTTGACTCCTACAGAATCAAAATACACTATTACCGAAAAAGAATTTCTCACAGTAGTCTATTCCATCAATAAGTTTCATCATTATATCATAGGATATTAAATTTTCATACATACTGATCACTCTTCTATCAGATTTTTGATGAATAAACCAGTTACCAATGGTAGAGTGACTCGGTGGCTTCTTCTGTTACAAGAGTTTAATATCACTATTGTTGACCGTCCTGGTTGAGAGAATGTAGTAGCAGACTTTCTCTCCCGAATTAAAATTGACAATGATGATAGTCCTGTTGATGATAGCTTCCCAAATGAACATTTATTCGTTGTATCTGTTTGAACCCCATGGTTCACAGACATAGCCAATTATTTGGCAACTGGAAAGCTACCAAACCATCTCTCCCCACCCGAAAAACGTAGAATCATAGTTCAAAGCTCTAACTATTCCTAGGTGGATAATGATCTCTTTCGTACTGGTCATGAACTTATTATTAGAAGATGTGTTCGAGAGGATGAGATGGCAGAGATTCTTCATGCATGTCATGGTGGACCTTGCGTTGGACACTTTTCTTATAAAAGAACAACATATAAGGTTTTACATTCTGGATGTTATTGGCCAAGCATCTTCAAGGATGCTGCCAAATATGTCAAGGGATGTGATAATTTCCAAAGAATGGGTAGACCTATGCCATCTGATGAGATGCCTTTGCAACCTCAAGTTATGATTGAGCCTTTTGAAAAATGGGCTCTAGATTTCGTTGGACCATTTTCCCCTATGTCTTGTAAGAAGAAGTACATCCTAGTCTATACAGATTATGTCACCAAGTGGGTAGAAGCCAAAGCTTTATTCCGAGCCACAAAGAAATCAGTGGTAGAGTTTATGTATGAAGAAATATTTACCCGATTTGGTGTACCTAGGGAAATTGTAACCGATCAAGGATCTCAATTCACTTCCAAGTTAATGAAAGAAATTACTAATAAATATGGTATTAGAAATTGCAAATCTTCACCATATCATCCTTAGGAAAATGGTCAGGTAGAAAGAATAAACAAAGTATTAGAAGCTATCATGAACAAGACCATTCAATTACACCACAAGGACTGGGCAGATAGGCTCCCAGAAGCCTTGTGGGCTTATAGAATAACTTGGAGAAACACCACTAGCTACACACCTTATGAACTTGTTTATGGAAAACAGATTCTCCTACCCATTGAATTTCAGGTTAAGACATTTCGTATGGCTTCTCAGTTAGGAATGAATTTAGAAGAAGCACAGAAACAACGAATCCTACAAATAAATGAATTAGACGAGATTAGACATGATGCTATCCAACGAACAATCTTAATACAGAATCAACGTAAAAAATGGCATGACAGATACATTAAACAAAAACAATTTAAAACAGGAGACTGGGCATTACTTTTTGATTCGAGATACAAAAAATTTAAAGGTAAATTGACTACTTGCTAGATGGGTCCTTATGAAATTGTTACATCTTTCGATAATAGATCCATTAAAATTAAAACAATTGATGCTTCTCAAACTTCCTTTGTTGTAAATAGCAATAGACTTAGACTTTATCACCAACCTATATCTAAACAAGACTTTGTGCAGAATGCCTTACAACAGCAGGAGATGGAGCTGGTAGAAGAGGAAATCATTCCTCCTCCTCCTAGTCCTTGAAATTTCTAAAGGATTGTCTTCATTTATACATATGTAAATATATTGTGTTTTTGTTTTAATTATAATAATAAAGAGTTATTTCTGACAAGCTGATTGTATTTATACAGGGAATTCATTTGTATGATCAGCTAATGAAATTTTTGCCATTAAAACTAGGAAAACTTTTCTCCCTTTTTAGATTTCTTATGACTTTCTTTGTACATATGTTTTGTTTTGAATAAATCAAAATCATCTAACAATGGTTTTGCAGCTTAATTACAAGGATCTTATCCGCTCATGCAATATTATTGAAAGGGAAGCACTTAAAAGAAAAAATTTCAATATATCCTAATCCCTTCTTTTTTTCAATTATTGTTGAAATTGACATTTTTAGCAAAAGATAAAGTGTTCTTTATATTATTTCGCAACCATCTCATTTATGATTTTGAATATGGTATTTAATTCAGGCATGCACATTTCTGATTATCATTTAAAATTGTTGCTTAAAAGACCTATCTTAATTACTATGATCTCTAAAACAAATACTATCTTACACCTATGGATCATTGGCTTATCCTAGACTCATTATCAAAACTTGTCTCTTAAAGCATCTTTTAAAGGTAACTTAGAAGTGAATGTTATTTTTATCCTTGTGGGGAACATTAATGAATTCTTATGAAAAAGATATATATAGATCAAAGAACATCTTTAGGTTATTATCTTTTGACATGATCTGTAACTTTGGCCATTATAAATAAAAGTTGCTCATAAAGGTTCGTTCTAATATTTTGAATTATGTGTTTAGCAGGATTAGCACACTCTAGTGCCAACCGGCTTCCTTAAAAAAAAAAAAAAAAAAAAATATATATATATATATATATATATATATATATATATATATATATATATATATATATATATATATATATACGAGGAAAACCCACTGGGGTACTGAACATACCTACTAGTAGAGGGTCCATGCTAAGTAAAATCTTAAACAAGGAAGCTAGGTAAATGCAAGTAAACCCGTCGAGGTAATGAACAGGATCGTTGGCAGCGGGACTATGCTTGCATGGTACCAAGATAAACCCGCCAGGGTACTGAACAGGCCTACTAGCAACGAGTCAATATCAGGTAAAAGAGATCGGTTAATGCATTACTATGCACATGATTCATATATAAGAAACTCGAGTATACAAACACATGTTTTGGCCAATCATTTATACTGTCATTAGAGAATAAATGTAAGTTGAACTTGGACCTTGTCATCTAATTCAAACAATACCTAGGATGTTATTATCCTAGAAATGGGACCCATAATTATAAAAATATCACAAGCTTTACGGTGCACCTTATCTATATCTTGGGATGACAAGAAATCTTTAAAATGAGTCATGGATGGCTAGTTTTCCTGTGACATCTTTCATATCAAATTATACTATCATTCTTCATATGGTCCTTTTAAGCACTGTTCTATTCTTTTTTATAAATGTACATATCTGAATCATCTACATGTTTAGTTAATATTTCATTTTCTTGAGAAAAGTATTACAACATTTTTCAACTATTGATAAAATAATTGAATATCTAATGCTCTTTTTGTTGGATTGAGGACAAGCCATATATTTGGTTTGGGGGAGGATTAGAACTGTTTCAAACTATTTTATTATTATTATTCATAAAAAAGTGTATTTATCTATGAAAGTGATAGGTGTTTGCAGGTTAACGCAAAAGCAGAAGGCGAATTGTTTTAATTAAAGACAAACAAAAAGGGGACATGACTTAAAAGTTCCAGAAAGAAACGTTTACAACATTTTCTGTGCACTAACAACCTTAAAACTTCATTGCAAAAATTAGTTCTAGTTGGCTTCAGCGATACAAGTTTGTATAGACAAAAGTATGTATGAAAGGTTGAATGACGGATCGAATGCCAATCCGAATGAAGTGACGAATGCAGCAAATAGGCAACGTTTTGAATAAAAGTGCTGAAGAAATTTTAGCTTCAAATAACATGCTAGATATTTTTGAAATTTCTGACTAACCAATGATGATAGGGATCAATCAAACGTCAAATCTCACACTTGGTTTTATTCCCTTACTTATCTCGTCTTGTTAAATGAATAAATCTTGTGTCATTATGAATCATTGCATGACCACTATGGTCTTACCTATCGTATAAATCGCCAGCATATGGATCCGATCCTTGTGATCTCCCACATGTAGAATATCCCATTACGTGAATTTTGTTCAACCTGTCCAAAGCTTGGCTTTGGACATGGTTGAATATACTATACCAAACACTCATCTACCGAATTCACGCACTCCAATACTGGCACTTAACTCAAGATCTTCAAAGTACAAGTGTGATCTTTCAAAACACACTTTACCTATGACCATATAGCCATCCAAACAAACCTGAATTTAAATGATGGTTGCGTGAACTTCTGCTTTACTCTGTTCACCCTCTATTTCTCTCTCTGCGAGCTGCGTCCCTTGTGAATTCCTTGTATCCCTTGTATTTATCTATTGCATCCCTCGTCCTCCATCAACAATGCCTAACCGTTACGAGCCTGGTATCTACCAAGATATTCTTCATATCCCTGAGTTTAAAAGATGCCATGAGTTATTCTCTCAAGCAGGTTGGAATCCGTTTCTCCACTGCCTTGATGGTCACGACCAAGAGATTTCATTACTGTTTTCCAAAGGTTTCGATGGAAAAACGGCCAAGGTTTTCCATCTTGTTTTCTTCATGACAGAAGAGTCAATATCGTTTAACTACAAAGCTCCCTAGAGAAGGTTCCTGATGGCACAAGCATTTGTTTCTTCCACAAGAAGTTCACTAGTTCGCTCTCAAGCCTGATTTTCAACACATTACTAGCACCAAAGGTTTTCATAGAGAATGGATCAAGCCATAATACTTGGATCTTTTGACCATTATCATTCACTTAGTCACTTGCGAGGGTAACTTCACCGTTTTTAAAGCTTGCCATGTTAGACTGTTAGCTCATTTTTTCAATAATAAGACCTTAAATTTTTTAATATTCTACTTTCTAAAGAGCTTGGAAAAGATGTCGAGTCAAGTTAGAAATAATACCATTAACCCTTTTGGCAACTTATATCACCATTGCCTCATTAATCTTTTAATCATTCATCAATTAGAGGAGAGAGGTCAGACTTGGGACCATTTTGTTTTTGAGATATTAAACCCTCATTTATCTACTATCAAATCTTCCCCTTCTCAAGAACACCTTCATGCCAAAGAAGAACCAAATGCTAAACATATACAATTTGATGAGAGTCCCTTAGATGATATGCACTCTATCCATTCAATACATTTTCCTGAGATTGCATTGGAATCCCCACCTTTCTCATCAATACCTACTGAACCTAGAGAGACAAATTATGACCATTCCATTGATCAGCATGACACTCAGACTATCATTCAACCCTCATGCTCAAATATTCCGTTGGACGATCATACCTTTGAGTCACCCCTCCTCACACTAGCTAATGCATATGTTCAGATGAGTGAAGCCCGTGCTGCTAGAAGCTCTCTTGCATGTAACAAAGAAAAAATCCCTGAAGAACATACTATTAATGTTGAGACATCTCCAAAAGAGATGAGTCCTCAAATGGACTTGGAGCATGATATAGAACAACCTATTTCAAGTCAGCAAAAATGGGATCAGTTAACCCAAGAGATAGCACAATTAATAGAATAAAGTAAAAGCTATGTGGAGACAATCTCCGAGCTCCTTGAAGAAAATAAGATGTTGCGTATACAATTGAAAAGCACTGAATGCTTGGTTAGCGCCAAAATAACATCCAATGCTGTCCTTAGGGTAAAGTATAATTCCTTAAGGGGTCATTTAAAGAATCTCCAGGACAATCATGCATCTCCATCATCCGAGTCGAAGACCGCTGCTATTGCAACTCGGCCTTCTTCCTAATCACTTTTTGTTTTGCTCAGTGGGACCTGGCATGACTCCGGTTTGGGGGAATGTTGGTGTCCATTTTTGTCACCATTTTTTATCATTCAATTTACTTGAAGTGGCATTATTCTATCATTTTCGCTATAGTAAGGTTTTTTCTTAGCCCTTCAGCTCATCAAACAGTCTAGGTATGCACAAATTCACTTACCATGCAAATCTTGTTATGTTTCGTATATTATGGTTTATTTATGATTAAAATGATGTTTTCGGGCATAATTAACACTTATGGTTTTAATTGACAGGCTACGTTTTGCAAATGACCCTTTGTTCAGACCATGTGCTACGTGTTCAGCCTAAAATGTGTCCAGCTCATCGTTCAGCTTGTGAAATCCATGGTTGACACATCTTAGACCATTGATTCAAGAGGACGACACGTGGGTTCTGTTTGACACGCAATGGGCCTGGTTAATGAGCTATTGCTCTAGAAGATCCGTCCTTATGCTCGCCAAGCCTGACTGCACATCTCACATCCACGTGAACACTTTAACCTCTGGTTCGTCTGCGTATTCAGCCTGGAATCACGCTCAGTATGCCGACATAACTCCTGTGCCCATGTCAACACTCCAGCCCACCAGTTCTCTTGTTCATTTGGCTGGGAGTTACTCACACCTGTTCACGCTTGCTCACGTTCATTCACACTGTCATTTTGGAAGGATCTCGCCTGTCCACAATTCATTCCGCCAACACACTGCTCATCCACATCTGAGTTAGATTGATGCTGTAGCTGTCCTGTGAAGGAACCAACCCCGTCAAAGTTTGAAGAACGCTCCTTGTGTTGGCATGTATCAATTAAATCAACAGTTACAGTCATTTAAACACTCCTATTATTAGAGAGGTCAACTCTATCGACCCTCTCACCCATTTTAACTTATAAATCGTCGTCTTTCTGATTGAGACAAGTTAATAGATAGCTTTGGAATCTAGCTAGTTCATAGTTGTGAAGAGTTTGCAGTCGTAGATAGTGGAAGACAAAGTTCTGTAATTTTTCTCAAGTTAATGGAAGTAGCAGCTCGTTGATGTTCTGCTGGTATTTGTTTAAGTTGATCTAGTTCACCTTCTGATTGTTGGGAAGGGCCCCTCATCAACTAGAGGTTTTATTTACATTTTCTGTATTTCTTTTCTTGCAATTAACTAGTTTATTTCCTGTGTGTGTAATCTAATTCGTTTTCGTTTGTGTATCATCTTCATTCCTCTGTAATTAATATTCTGCTCTTAATACAACCTTCCTTCTTCTGAGTTAGGAAATGGTTGACCAATAGTTCACTAGTTTATAATTTGTTTTCAATCTTTCTTCCATCATCATAGTTAGATATTGCTTCCAAATTCCTCCATAGTTAGCATTCCTTTCTTTCTCTTCCCCTCTGTTAGTTCTTCTTCCTATCTGCTATAGGTTAATTTTTCCTTATTCCATTCCAACCTTCTTCCTACTTCTCATAAAATTATTCTTCCTCCTAGGTAATGCTTAGAGTAGATAATTATTTATTAGTTTAGCCTCTAATAATCTCTCTACTGCTTCCTTTGCACAGTAGGATCACTTGCATAAGCCAACTGGTAATTAAATCATCCAAAAACTCTTCTTTCCCTCACTTTAAAACGTTTTCCTTCATTCAGACTGCCATTCAGACCGGCGTTCGGATCGTCATTCGGACCTGTGTGTTTTATGTATTGTTTTAGGCCTTTTCTGAATCTAATTTCTTTTGCCTTTTAATCATCATTCTTCCTGTTCCTCCTTAATAGTTTGAGATGTAATTCAATTTTGTTTTATGTCATTTGGAGTTCTTAATTCAATTTCATTATTATTTCCTTCTTTCTTATTTCCTCCTTATCCTGTTCTTATCTTTCTTCCAAAATTTAGTTCTTTAACCCATTTTTGTTACTTAGTTACTATTCCGAATGTATCAATCTTGTTCCCAAATAGTTTGTTTCCAATTTATAGTTAATAATTCTATTCTTTGATATGTTTTAGTTTGTTAATCTTAAGACTAGTTTCTATTTAGTGAAGATGTTCATGTTGCAAGATCTGGATCAATAATAAAATATCTTTATCAAGTTTTCTACTTGCTTCCAAATCTAATATAGTTCAGTTTAACATCTTTGTTAAGTTTTATACTTGCTTCTAACTTATAGTAGTTTAATGTTGTTGACATATGGATAGATAGTAGTTCATGATGTTTAAAGTTAGTTGTAGTTGGTTGATTTTCAGTTTACATCTGTTTGTGGAAGTTAAGCTAGATTTACTTCCATTTAGCTTCCTTATTACATTTGAAAGTCATTACGATACATTTACTCCAGTTCCTATTACATTTGATGTACATAATCAAGAAGAATGGAATTAGATGGTTTAGTCTAGAATAATTTACATTTACAAGTTCTCCCTATTAAACATCTAATATTCGTAGCTCTGATTCTATTCATAATTGTTATCTGGAAGTTTAATTTAGTAGTTTCTCACTTTTCTAGAAGTAATTTGTGTTTCAGTACTTGTTTCCATATTTCTTATTAATTAACCATAGAAGTAGAGTAGTATGACCTAGTACTATTATGATCTGTGATTTAATTTCTTAGTTGTATTCTTAAATATTTAACTCGGTTTTTCATTTTGAAAGATCTTTCGATCTTTTTCCTTACTAAACATTTTTTTGGGTCTGACAAGCCTGAAACTTTAGGAATCCTTGCTACCTTGGCATATATTTTGCTTCAACTCTAAGTTTATTGATCCTGGTTGATAATTAATATTAGGTGTTTTTATTCGAGATAGATCACACACCCAACAAAGATATGTCTGTGGATGGTAATTTGGCCAACATTTCCAAACCTATACCCATCAATATTTTTGTAACAACTAGCATTTTCAAAAACCCATTATGATTTTTTTTTCTTGGTCTTATGAATAAATTCCTGACGTTGATCGTAGGATAGTTGAACATGGAAATCAAACTTTTGAAAATGTTAAAACTGTTTGGAAAGAAATTTGATTGATCCATCAAAAGAAAGAAGTTTACTTCAAGTTAAAGATGGGGAAATTACTCCATGTTGGATTCATGTACCTTATTCCCTTGACTAAATGGGTGTCCAACCTAGTTCACATGGACAAAAAAAGGGCATAAGCTATGCATGTATTAATTTTAGGGATTATAATGAAACTTATCCAAAGGAAAATTATCTACCCCAATCATCAATCAAAATATTAATGAATGTGTTCATATTGATATATTTTCTTTTATGGATGGTTTTTCAGGCTATAATCAAATACAATTTTGATAGGAATACCAACACAAAATAACCTTAATCCACCCTTGGGGTACTTTTTCTTATCGCAAGATTCCATTTGGTATTAAAAATGACGGAGTCAGTTTACAACTAACCATGTTTTACGTTTTTCATGATAGAAAGCACATTGTTGAAGCTTTCTTAGATGACTTAACTACTCACTACAAATAACATGATGACCATATAACTCATCTTCATGCTATCTTCAGATGATGTAGACATTTTAACATATTTTTGAGCACTCACAAGCACATATTTGTGTGGTGTGCATGAGATTATATGGTTTCATTGTATCCAAGTTTGGGATCATGGTTGATCCTTTTAAGGTTAATACAATAGTTAATTTTCCTCCCCCGTGTATAATTTTATAACTTTAAATTTTGCAAGGGAAAGCAAACTGCTTGTGAAGGTTTATCATTAATTATGATAAAAATGAAAAAGGTTTTATGCACCTCTTGAAAAATGGCGTGGCATTTAAATGGGATGACTGTAATGCCCCTAGAATGACTGTAGGATTTAAGGGAAATTGTCGAGTGACCCGACTGAATAAAATTCAATAAGGTGTTCCTTTGAGTTTGGATGTGTCTTAACAATTCATAAAACACATGATGAATTGCTTAATGACCAAAATGATAAACAAAAACAAAGAAATGAAAGATACATGTAGAAATGGATGCTTTATCTGAATTTGATAAATAAATGCACACTTGCTTAATGATTAGCTGTTTTATGAAATATGTGATATGAATATGTTGCTTAACGGTTAGCTATGCTATGAGATATTTGATGTTATGCATGTTGGATTAATGATTAGCAAATTGATGAAATATCTGATGTTATGAGTAAATTGTGATTTGTTAACGATTAGTAGATTGTGAAATGAATTATGATGTATGAGAGCAGCGCAACTAATGTGTGATTTGGAGCATGTGTGTAGCGACAGGTGAAATGATTCACCGACTAACTCACAAAGGAAATATAAGGTTCGTAGACTATGAATAAATCACACACGGAAGAACGACAACGGTGTCGACGTCCTACAGAATCCAAGCACGAGTTCAACATCCCTTTGCCACTTACCCGGGGACGCATGAAGTCGTGCGAAGTGGACCATGACAGAGTTGGGGGGCGCACAGTAAGAACGAAATTAATCCTAAGAACCATTATTCTCCAATAGAGTGTAGATGGAGGATTGAAGGTGACAGATCCTAAATACCTAAATGAAGTTCTCGCAAATCAGATGCAACGAAGAAATATTGACGGAAGGACCCAACGATGTAGTACCTTGTCAATAAATGGAAATGATAGACGGAAGGGCCCAACGATGTGTTACCTTGTCGATAAATGGAAATGATGGATGAATGGACCCAACGGTGTGGTACCATGTTGACAAAAGGAGAATGAGGGATAGATGGACCCAACAATGTGGTACCTAGACCCTAGATGAAAACAATTGTTGAACATTATGCACTAAACATATAAATTGCATTTAGGACATTTGAACATGAAATGTATTTTTGTAATTAAAATAATAGAGAATATTGTTTTAGGAGCAAATGGTATACTAAACTTTAGCATTTAGTTAACACCACTTGCACCCAAAAAAATATAAACTAGATTGAACACCAAGGGGGATAGACTTGAGTAAATCTAGGAAGGTAGGTGCACTCTCTTGGGAATTTGACACATGTATGGGTGAGCTAAATTACAATTGAATAATTAAAAATTAGGCATTTTTGCATGAAGTGACATGTGTTGCAGGGAATTTTCCTATTTAAGGAAGGCTTGAGGAAGGGGAAAGAGACCCTATGGATGGATGGTTACAAGAATGAGTGTATGCCATTGATTTGCTTCTATTGTGAGTTTGGAAAGGGATCTTGGTGGGGGGGAAGCCCACTTCTAGATCCCTGGTTTTTGTGTGTGAGCTCTATGACCCTATTGCTTAGGGGTTCGAGAAGAAGGAGAGTATTCCTGGAATTGCTAGGGAGGTCAACTGAGTGGTTAGTCGGATGTCTAGATCGAAGTGGCAAGGAGTGGCAGCTACAACAATTTTCTATGAGTGGATTTACCCACAACCATCAAAATTAAGTATATTGTTCCATTTTTATTTGCTAAGTTAAATTTTAAGCAAAGTTTCCAGTTTTTCTATCATTGATGAGATCTAAACTGTTGTATATGATGTTAGAATTATTTACACAGTCTTTGGGAGGACCCCGGAAACGGGGGCCCTATAATGACCAAGACCAATGATATTTCAATGATTTAAAAAATACCTTGTGTCTACCCCTATATTAATTATTCTATATTGCAATAAATATTTTTTTTTTATATCTCATAGAATTTGAGACAACCATTGGTATGGTAGTGATTCAAGAAGATAAATAGAAACAAGAGAATTTGATTTAGCACCCAATAAAGGGAATCATTGGTTATGAATTACATTATTTCCATGTCAAAAAGTTGGCACTAGTAGTAGCACATGTTGCTCAAAGATTTAAGCATTATATGCGTCTTAGCAGAACCATTGTTTTAGTAGTTTCCAATAATACAAAATATGCTAACTTGATGTATAATTGGGGGAAAATGTTCGAAGTGGATTTTTTTGAGTCAATGTATAAGTTAGCTAGAGACATTGAGGACACTATGGTCAATGAGTCCTTTCCAGGAAAGATTCTATTCCTCGTTTAAAAGTCAACTTTAAAATAAAAATAAAATATTATTCAATGTGTTTTGTTCACAAAACACATGTGAGAGAGAGCGAAAGAGAGCATACAAATACGATGCACCAGATGTACAAATTGGATTGCAATGCACACAAATAAAAATAAAAAAGTATTTGTTTTTTGTTTTTAACCCTTTATCGATGTGCCTTTATCATAAAACTGCCATTTTGTGCTTATGTATAAACAAAGCACCGACATATCATGATTAATTTTTTAATCATATAAAGTAGGTTTTATTTAAAAAATTAAAATTGCATCTGGTGCGTTTGTATGTACAAACAACCCTAGCGCATATAGAGGAAGACATAAAACCATATATGCAAAAGGGTTGTGCCTCTTTTATACCTTAACTAGTGCAGCTAAATAAATCCCATGCATCGATGCACACATCATTAAAGTGCACCAAGGTAAGGGTAAAATAAAAAAATTACCGAACGTAATTTAATTTTTACAACCTCTACAGTGCTATATACCACCTAAACACCGATGCACACCCTCTTGGATTGACCACAATGTCATTATTGTCACTTAGGTGTGAGATTCCTCTCATGGATAGATTAAAACCATCCATTTTGAATTTTGGAAAATAGTCCAAAATATTCCTTTGTTGAGTTTGTGCCAACCATGCCTCCTCAGTATGGAAGAGACATGCCTCCTCAGTGTGGAAGAGAATAGGTAAACTATTTATTACCTCCTTGTTTACATTTTAGTGGATTAAAATTTGAAATTCACCTTTAATTTTGAGTTTTTTTTGTATGGTATGATTGATTTGTTTGGCTTGCATCATATTGTTCAGTGTGCTCTGTAAACACATAGGGTACACTACAGGTGGTGCATAAACAATGGAATTGAATTGCACCATTGATAGTGCTTCAAAATTATAATGCAAGGAACTTATATATTGAAATCACCATATATTTGTGGTGCAGTATATTGCACATTCTTCACCATTCTCAGTACATTTTTTTTCTATCTATGCACTGCATTTGGTACGCCAATGTCCTACCAATGCACTAGTCTATGTAAAACCTTATAAAATCCAAACCGCATGTGATTATGACAAGTGCATTAGTAGTGTCTATCCACACACCGTATGTGTGGTGTGCTTTAGTAATGATACATCATGAGGATTTTATAATGTTTTATGTAGAATCCCAGTGCATGGATAAAAAATTGTGCATTGTTGACACTGTGTATAGTAGTATAGCGCATTGTATACTATGTGAAATATACAATGTACCACATGGCTAATAGCTGAAAATTTTATTATATAAAGTTGGTGTGTTCTAATACTAACTCATTGTTCATGGTGTGTTTATAAATATGTTAAGCATTGTTTACAGTGCACAATATTTAATGCAACACACCGTACACTGTGGATATGTGGTTCTCTTCACCGGCATCTGGAAATTTTGATTTTCAAAATACCGATGTGCTTAAAAAAGAGAAACACACCGTTTATGGTGTGCTATGCTAATTTCTTTTACACACTTTTAGCAGTGTGTTATAGTTTTATAGGTGCATAGGATTTTTGGAAAACGAAAAATTCCAAATTGAATGAAACGGTGCAGACTAGTAGGTACACACCACTTCCAATGCTCTTTCCAATTATAAGCGCACCATTAATATCAGTGTTCTTTGATAAACACCCACCGATGTTAATCACCAAAAAATACCATAATTGCAGTGTAGTGCAATAATTGTGTACATGATGTTTTGTGTGTTAGGTATTTTTACGCACCATTAGCAGTGCATTAAATATTTTTAAGCACCTTGGGAGTGGGATAATTGACACTCAAATCACCTCGTTTTTCTAGTGATTTGTTCCCTATATCCGGTTATAAAAACCGATGGAATCATAGTTCCACCCCATTTACTGCGGAAATATGCCATGAAACTATGCCCCTAGGGTTTTGGCCCATTTTAAGACGACCTAGATCGTCGAAATTCCAAAAAAATAACCAGAAGGGGTGGAACTGTGCCTCATCGGAAAATTTTCCGTTGCTGATCGCCAGAATACCGGGGCAATTTGAGTGTCAGTTATCACATGCCATAATTAATGGTTTGTTATTGTTTTTAAGGCGCACTAATAACTTTTTTTTACATTTTTTTGAAAAAAATAATATTTTAATACATGTTGTTAATGATTTGTGTGTGTGTGTGTAAGTGCCTAATGAATGTTGTATGATAACCATAGAAAAAAATAATGACAACAATAGTAGGATAATGTTTCATGGGACTAGGAGTCCAGATAAAGGAAGAGGGATTTATACCCTCACCCAATTAGAACTTATACTCGTCATCTCTTGTGTGTTGTTGGCCCCCTTGAGTCTTATGAGGAGGATACATCCCTCAAGGGTATCCCATGATTATTGAGGAAATTGATCCATCTTTGGTATCATGGTAGGTAGGCATTTAGATTCATTCATGATCTATGGTTCTAGCTCCTAGAGGGGGACATATATTTCATTACTAGGATGTCTAGGAGAAGGGAGTATTTTCCCCAGTTCCCCGATCTCCCACCTGGCATTGCAAGAGAGAGTTAATTGGCATATGTTTAGATATTTACACTCATTTTGTGTAGAGGAGGATAGGTGTGTCTCTCTTATGGTCACGAAAGTGGCCCAACACACCTTAGTTGCGTAGTGCATTAGCTATGCCCTTTTAGATGTATTAGTTGGTTTTCATTTTTTTTGCAATAGTTTTGTTTTGCTTTAGGGTTGTTTTGTTTATTTCTTAAGAGGTTTTTTGGCCATTAAGCTTCAGACAAAGGTTCTATTGAGATATTGGGCCCTTATAATATTTCGTACACATTCCTACATTTGGCCAAGCGAATGAGTAAACTTCAAAGTGGATTTGTCTATCACTGTGCCTTTGCAATGCTACTTGGTTTAACTATATTTGTGACTTTTTCTCGTATGTGGGATTTGATATCTCCTTCGGTAGATAATCGATCGTCTTTCATTTCGATAGTGAGTAGTTTCTCCCCATAGGAGTAATTATTTATTAAGTTCTAGGCTAAGTATTAATATGCATATGTGAATGTAGGGGAAGATGTTTATGAAGAGGGGCTAGTCAGAGTTCCCACGTAGGATCACTTTAGAGGTACTAGAGATGGAGGATGATCATACCATGAATGTTTTGCAATACCTGTATGCAGGGATCATGCAAGGATGCACTTGCAAGTATTCGAGAACATCTAATTTACCTAGGATGAGCCACTAGATGCCCGAGGTAATATTAATGTTATGAAATGTTATTAGCTTATTGAATGTACATGAGATTTATTGTAACATTTTATTTAAATTTTCTGATTATTGTTGTCTACTATTTTATAGATATTGGTACATATTGTTGTTAGGGAATTTACCTTATAGTAGGGGATAAATACTACCAACATACAAGGGGTTGACAGATAGATACATAAGGTTTTGCATACATTACTGTAAATAAATGAGATCAAGGTTTAGAGTAAGTGTACCTTGTTTATGGTTGTTGGTCCAAGCTTTTCTCTAGATATCCACAACAACAAACCTGCAAAACACACATACCATCCTCAAACTAGTTTGACTATAAATAAATATTGATATTAATGAATGCAATAACATCAAATTATAATCAAAGCACAATAGAGATTAACACTTTATTGAGAAAGGAAGAGTATCTTGATCTTTTATTATCAAAGAATGTAGAAAGTACAAATGTTATACTTGACTCTGCATCAAGCACCTTCGTAACCAAGCCCTAGGCTCCTGCTCCTCTCTAGACTTGGAATTTATTCAGCATAACAATAGCTCTCACTAAAACTAGTCCCTTTATCATGGCCTCCTCTTGCATTTATGGCAAGGCAAGGAGGGTTGGTTTTGAAAGGAGGTTGAATTGGGAAGTTAGGGAAGTTGGAATACCTAACTCAACTAATCCCAATTCGTGTTTTCAATATATTTTTCAAACTTTCCTAAGACACCCGCGATTGTGACAACTAGCACCTAGCGAGTGACTTGCAACATATGGGCTCAACAAATCGTGGATGAAGCTTTTAATTGATACCCGTGGGTTGTCAGTATAGATACCCGCGAGTGACTCGCGATGTGTCAAGTATAGGAGTCGCAGATTTATGGTGAAGGTGTCAGAAAAATAAGTTTTTAAGCTGAAGGAGTAAGGATTCAGCTCCAAATCATCCAAGGTCAAGTAAGCTCTTCCATCCATAGTGTCCTTTTGTGTGATCGACAAGGCTATGTGATCACAGACGGAGAAGTGCTAATTTGACCGATAATAGATGCCCCCTAATGTGTGAGGTTAGAGGGAAATGATGGCCAAAATACATTACAATCCAAAGTCATAGGAGGAACAAGGAAACCACATGACGAATTCACAAAATTACCTGAAAATAAAAGACCAGGTCAGCTAGCAATTACAATCTTGACATCAGGAGATGTTCATGATGATAGAACATAATATCCAATACATAACTAAGATATGTATATAACATGGCCATTGAAATACAAGCGTGGATCCATGTCAAAACAGGAGATCATATCCATAACAACAAGCTGGATCTATGTCTCATTAAGAGCCAAAAATGAGTTTGGCTCAGTCTTACGCAACTTTGGCAATAACACAATGTAGTAATGTTATCGTAGGCCCAAGGTCTTCATCCAAAACACCTCAAGGTACGAATCCTATCCATGTGAATAAATGAGTTGAAGTCAAACATGGGGGATACCGTTTGATTACTGGTCATTGATGTGTATTGTTAACAAATGTGAGAGTTCCCACTGATAATGAAAATAGGACCCAAGGTACCTAGTACATTCTTGCAAGTGTGAATAAGGGGTCTTGAAGTCGAACACTTGAATAATCCATCGAATAGGGGACATTGATGTATTCCCACTATTCAATAGTGAGGGAAATTGTCACTGATGATTGCAATCCCAAGGTACTATCCAAAACTCTAAACTTCATTCCCAGAGAAAAATGAGTTGAAGTCGATGGGAAGAATTCTGTTGGAAAGGAGGAATTAAGGCATCCTCCATCATCCAACACAAGAAACACTTAAAATATTGAGTTGATATGGATTAGGACTGAATATAATATGAAAAAAAATGACACCAGGGGATGGCCGACACATGAGGTCAAGGCAATTGCAGAATGGCCGACACAAGTAGTATCCTTGAACAATGACAATGACACTAGAGTGACTTAGGAAGCTTTGACACAACAAGAACATGATATAAATTTGTAATGTAGGAGACATTAACAGATTCTCCATATGATCTGAAGAGTAACCGATCAGAGGAGTAAACACTCTAAGATCAGGTTCATCCTAAAGCCTAAAAATACAACCCAACTGTTTGATGGACTCAAAAGGTGCTTTTTTCAAGGACATGACTGACTTGATGCCTTTGAACTGAAAAGATATTGGACACCCTTCCCTTCCCTTTTCTCTTTTTATTAAAGAATATCCTTCTTGTTGATTTTAATGAGTCCAAGAAATCAAACTCAATAGTCCTTCTTCATTTTTTAAGCAAGCTTGAAGAAAGAGGGAGAAGACTACTTGATAGAAGTCCAACCATGTGTAATTTAACGAGTCCATGGGAAGGAAACTCAATACCTTCTTCATGTTTTAACGAGTTTGAATAAAATATAGAATAATACTCGATATAATGATCTCTGAATTTTACTATCGAGCTGAGATCTGTTTTTTCTTGTCGGTGTTTTCAATTTTAAGGAGTCTGAAAAAATTAAACAATAACTCCATACACCTACTCGTGGATTTTAATATCAATCCCGAGTTGGTTTGTGCTCGCCGGTGTTTTCATATTTAAGGAGTTTGAAATCCCTAAAGGAGACTCCAAGAGGTCCTTTTTCGTATAGTTAGTCTCCTCACCCAAAAAAGTGTAAAACAATGAGAGAAGAACTCTTCTAGCCACGTATGACTAGAGTATACCTTTCTCGTAATTAATCCACGAAGGTCCAGAAAAGGGGTAAACTTATAGCTATGTGGATGTAACAATTATGAAGTGAACAAGTATGCTTTCCAATCTTGTTTGTTTTTGAAAAGTCGAATAAGGGCTTGAAAATAATTTATAGGCATCAGGGAAACTATGTTCTGTGATCTTGTCAAATGACAAAATGCTGAAATGACCAAATTAGTGACAAATGACATATAACATGATCAAAAGGAATTTCATAAAGATAGGAGGTATTATACCTAATTGACGCGTCGTAAAGGAAAAACAAACCTTAGTAGATCATGGTTGCAAAGGGTAGTGAAAATCGTCGCATCGTTCTTTACCTAATAAAAAAGACTCAAAGGTGCATTAGTTTGATTAAATAAAGTTTTTAAAACAGAATTGAAACTATAGAAAAATTTAAAAAGTGGGTAAAAATCAAAACTGATTTTTATAAATAGTTTCAAAACTAAAACAAAATTCACCAATTCATTTGTTGGAGTGCAAAGGGTGAAAACAACCTCTCACTTAAAACACTCATAGTGATCACGATGGGTCACCAAAACGCATTCCACAACTTGCAAGTAAGTGCTCTCTCCCCCTACTTTCAAATTCAAGCATAAATTTTGATTTTTAATGGTTATTTTTTGTTTTTTTATTGTACTTTAAAATTTAGGGCCCCGTACCTGCGGGTTTCCCTATAGAAAACTTGTGGGCAAGAGAAAAGTGTGTGGCTTTTCCATAATTCAATCCGTGGGTACCCGCTACTGTCTAGTAAAGATAGTCACGGGTACCGCAGTTTAAAATGAAAAAACAAAAAAAAACTAAAGCATAAATGGTTGAATGAATGCAGGGATGGTGCTAACATGGAGGGAAAGAGAACATGAGGATATGGATATGCATGCTATGGGAGATCCATTGACACTAAGTCCATTGAGAAGGTGTGGTTTACTCAAGTTTTTCTGAACCACCAATATGAGGGCACAAACACAATTGCTGGAAACACTTGTAAAATATTGGGATGCCTATCAAGGGGTATTTGATCTCTAGGGAGAGATCCTTGAACTCCAACTTGATGACATCTACTTCCTAACAGGTTTGTCCCAAAGAGGGGAAATGGTAAACCTAAAAGGTACGTTTCGAGGAGTGGGTTCCCTATCAATACAAGATTACATCAATGCCTATTGTCTGCCCGACACTGAGAAAAGTGGCAGTCAGGTTCCTATTGGTTTGATGTCGAGCTTCCCTTTGAATAGGATTGGGAGAATCTCTGCACAACACTTAGCATCCAGGAACTATATGCAGATAGTCGTTGAATGCCTTTGGGGAGTTGTATTTGACTGGTGCTCGGGTCTTGTGGTGAGTATGAAGAACCAACTGACTGAGTGCAAAAGAGGAAATAAAAATAACTTTGGATATGGGAGCATCCTATGTAGCTTCTTATTTGAGACGGTTCCTTTCCTAAGTCCAGGAATGGCCCTACCGCCTCTCAATCCTCACGAGCCACTCATGACTCGATGGGGAGATATCTTCTTACGCCAGGGTGGTGGAGAGACGATACTCTTGTATACTGATGAGGATTTTTGGGCATGGTGGGGCCGTCAGGTGCTAGCCTTAGAGTAGTTTCCCTATGTGGGGATGGATTTCCATGGAGATCCTGAGCTCGCTCTACCTATAGGGGAAGCCTGGGGAGAGATGGGTAAGACATACCTTTACTTTTTGAAATTTATTTCATTATTAATTTTTCTATGTATATAATTTTTATAATGAGTTAGAGTATTGAAAATATGATTTATACAGATGTGGGACTTGTGCGGCCTCAGGGACATCCTCATGTGTATGTACGTCTGAACGACCCCAGAGTAGTTGATGCCATGCTAGTGAGCATAGAGGGAAAGATGAGTTGACTGACTCATGATATTCTTACCTACAAGATCGAGTGGATGCCGCTCACTGTGCAGGAGGATGTCATGGGTGTGCCCCTGACATGGATTAGGTTACTTAGGAAAGTATCCAGGCTCGTCATCTGTTACATAGAGGCTGTAGCGGAGATGGAAGAGGCCCTTGCTTCTCCCTAGGGAGAAAAACATATGTATATTTTTTAGGCCTTTTGAGCTTATTTTGTATATTGATATGACACTACGACAAACTATTGACCCAAAACTCATATTTTTTTATATGGATATATACATTACCGATCTTATATACATGTGGATTTTTATCTTATCTAAATGCCTAATGTGATTGTGTGTGACAAATATGCCAATCTAAAATGTAATTTGCATATGATTCAGCTAGTGAATTAATATGTATTGAAATGTGTCGATATGTGATAAAATCAAAATATCTTTCCAGTAACTTGACCCTCAAAAACTGACGGAGCAAAATAGGATCCCGAACTCTATAGTCACCCATTAACTGAAATACAACTAACTGTGAGTCGATTTGTACCTCCAACTGTGAAATGCCACGATGAATAGCATCTTGGAGTAACTTGATGACTGCATTGTATTCAGCTACATTATTCATGGTAGGAACTGAACAGGAACCTCCCGAAGAAACGAGTTGACCAGATGGTGAGAAGATAACAGAAGATGATGAATCCAACTAATGGGTGTGGCAACTAGCGCCATCCGCAAATCCTATGAAGCATTCAATTGTAATCTAAAAATAAAACCCATAAGATACATAAGAAATAACAGAAAACAAAAAGAATACTAACTATACAAAACATGTACAACTATGATACAAGAAAAAGCATAGAGACCTAGGCATAATAATTTTTCAGGTAGAGCCCATTTCTGGGCTCGAGCAACTTACATCCTTCATAATCGGTTAGTTCGTAGGACCCTTTCTTCAGAAATTTTGAGATAATATACGGTCCAAGCCACATAGATTTGAAATTTCCTGCCCCCAAGGGATATTTGTCTTGATCATATTGACTCTTAACTCTATTTTTATGAGCTTTGTTTACTGTGAGCCCATCGTGGCACTATTCATCTAGATGTTCTAAGTGCAGCAAATGTTCCTCTAGAACTAAAGTGTCGGGGAGTAGTTGGATAGCCAACTTTAATGAAGGAATTTCAGATTCAACCTGAATAACTGCTTCTACCCCATGAACAAGTTGAAAGGGTGAGAAACTAGTAGTAATCTTAACATTAGACCGGTATGCCCAAAGAGATGGATACAACATGATGTGACAATAGTATCGACTGGCATTGACGGTCATTTGAAGAATGGGTTTCAAATTTTTGTTGACTGCTTCGACCTGACCATTTGCCTATAGATAAAATCAAAACGAATGTTCCTATGGAAAACCTAGTATGCATAGTATACAAGTCAGTCATCATGTTGTTCTGAAAATGTCGACCATGGTCCGTAATGATTTCTTTGTGGATACCAAATATAGCAATGATCTGGTTAAATACGAAGTAAGCAACCATTTCTCCATCTTCTCTCACAATATCCATTGCAAAATTAGTCACAACAGATCTATTGAACAAGTAAATCAATCACAATGATGTAAAACAAATTGGAGTAAAAACTGTACAAGAGAGATGCATCAATGCTCTATAATCTAGAATAGTAGAATTACAATACAATACTGTTGCAATGAGTGAGCAATTCGAATTAGCTAATGAGGTCATTCGAATATACTACATGGAATATCTTGGCTCCAACTAGGAGTCCTCATCATCAATCAGTGGTGGTCATCAATACACAAGTAACTGTCATCCAGGTGTCAAACTAAGTCTAACTGAGTGTAATAAGTGTAACTGATGGTAATGGCACTAATGTAGGGAAGAAGGCTCAATGGAGGGTGCATGAGGAGCTAACTGGAGTCATAATAGGTAGTCAAGTCTCATCAGAGGTCCATCGGAGTGATAACAACAGTTAGGAGTCAGTCTAGCCTCAAATCAAGGAAAGAAAACTAGCTAACTGAAGAGAAATGGAGTGGTAGGTGAGAAAAGGCGCCCCTTTCAAGTGGTAGGTGCATGTTGGGCGCACTAAGCACTAGGAGGGATAAAACTGAGGGGGAGGAAGCTCCTGGGTGCTGACAGACTAGGCACTAGGTGCTGGAGGCATCAAACTGGTGACTGGGAAGCATGCAATGCATGCAAAGTACATACTGAATGATGAGATATCCTAACACCCCCCCTCAATCTATACTATGATGTAAAAAATAAAATGTAGGGCCCTGGTTACTAAGACCAAATGTCACTCCAATACAATAATCCCAAAATGTTGAAAATAAGCTAAGTGAGGAAAAAGGGAAAACCCAGTGGGAAGAAATTCCCCCCTCAAGCTAAACATAAAATGGATCTAATTTGTCTCCACCATGATGGAACTCACCCCCAATAGTGAATGAAGGTAAGAGAAATTCTTCTCAGTGAAGCTCTTGGTGAATATGTCTGCAACTTGCTCATCAGTAGGGCAATATTGCAGAATGATGATGTGATCATGCAGCAACTCTCGGATGTAGTGCATATGAATCTCAGTGTGCTTGGTACTCTGCCGCTGAACTAGATATGTGGAGATCTTAATAGCACTTTGATTGTCACAAAATATGATAGTCGAAGTAGTGCTACCAAAATCAAACTTGGAAAGAATACCCTTCATCCAAACTGCCTGAATGTAGGAATTAATTGCCCCTCGAGACTCTGCCTCTGCTGAAAAAAGTGCAATGGCTTCCTGCTTTTTTCTTGACCAGAAAATAGGGCCATGTCCAATCATGAAAATGTATCCGAAAGTGGACTTCTGATCTTTGCTATCACCCTCCCAATCTGAATCAGTAAAACCAATGAAATCTAGCTCAGAATCTGCAACATAGTGTATGCCAAAATGTCTCGTACCTTGCACATATTGCAAGATCCGCTTGGATTCTTGCCAATGAATCTCATGGGGCTGTTGCATATACCTTGATATAGCACTCATGTAATAATAAATATCAGGCCTTGAGTGTGTCAAGTAGAGTAGTGAACCAATCAACTGTTGATACATAGTGCAATCTGCAAGCGGTGTAGAATTTCCCTCCTCAAGACTGATTCTTGAGAGGAATGGAAATGGAGCAGCCTTACATTCTGACATATTAAAATTTAATAACATATATGAAGCATACTTTTGCTGATATAATGTGATCCCATCAAAATTTTGAGCTATCTGCAAGCCCAAAAATTGCTTAAGCAAGCCCAAATCGCTCATGTCAAAAGCTAGATTTAAGGCAGTTTTTTAGCTTGTTGATTGTATGGAGAGTGCTACTAGTAATGAGAAGATCATCAACATAAAGAAAAACAAACAGAAAATTACATTTAACTTGCTGTAGGTACACATTAGGATCATATTTTCATCTTTTGAAATTCTAAGAAAGAAGGAAGGAGTCCATCTTTGCATACCAAGCTCTTGGGGCCTATTTCAATCTATACAAAGATTTCTTCAATCTGCAAACTAATGATGGATCTGATATGTATCCTTCTGGATACTTCATGTATACTTATTCATCGAGACATCCATGTATAAAATCACTCTCCACATCCATATGGTGCACTTCCCAGTGCTTGGATGCGGAAATGGCCAAAACTAGGCGGATGGAATCCATCTTTGCAACCGATGCAAAGGTCTCAGTGTAGTCCACTCCTTGGACTTGGGAGAAACCTTTTTCCACCAGACTAGCTTTCTATTTTCTGATATATCCATCAGTATCAACCTTCATGCGGCAGACCCACTTACATTGGACTAATTTTCTTCCAGGTGGAAGAGAAACTAGCTCCCATGTCTTATTCTTTTGAAGAGAACTGTACTCTTCATCCATGGCGGTTTGCCATCTTGGGTCTCGGTGGGCATGATAGTATGATTTGGGATCTGAACCAATCATCAAATAAAATTTCTCAGATAATAATGGATCATACATTGAAAGAGCCATACATTCTCTTTGAAATTCTGCTCTTGTTCTCCTTGGATCAGCAAAATTTCCAATGTTTGGAGCAACAGATTGTAGAGTGTTTTGGGCCCACTTTGGTAACTGAGGAGGATCATTATGGTCGGATTCTGAACCTGATATGTCATGGACATCAAATTCTGATAAAATATCAGAGATATCATATCCAATTCTTTCTTCATCTTCTCTTGAAACTTCTTCTTGTATAGTGTGTGGATCGACAGTGTTTTCCTTGACTAGTTTTAGATCTGGAAGCGGTTCTTCAAACTTCACACTTCACTCTATGAATATATTTTTGGATCTGATATTCATGATTTCATATGATTTTTATTCTTCTCCATATCCTATTAGGATGCATTGAGTACTTTGTGGATCCAAATCTTTTCTCTTTTCAGAAGGAAGCAGTGGAGCCAAAACCCCTCAAATTGGACACATCTGGTTTGTGACCAGTGAATGCTTCAAAAGGAGTTTTACCTTTCATGGATGAATGTGGAACTCAGTTCTGAATGTATGCAGAAATATTCATGGATTTAGCCCAAATATTTGCAGCCAAACCTTTTGACTCAAGCATACAAGTAGCCATCTCTTTCAGTGACCGATTCTTCCTTTCTGCTACACCATTTTGTTGGGGTGTGTAGGGAACTGTATGTTGGATCTGAATTCCACTTTTGGCACAAAGTTGCAGCAACTCAATATTGATATATTCTCTAGAATTATCAAATATAAGAGCTTTGTTCTTGCTCTCTGTGGCAGTCTCAACATAAGCCTTAAAATCCTTCAATTTTGCAAGCACTTCTGACTTGTTTTTTAGAAAGAAGACCCAAGTAAAGAGGGAGAAGTAATTGATGAATTTCAAAACATACCTTGAACCATTCATGGACATATTTGGAAGTGGACCACTGATATCAGAATGTATAAGACCAAAAATAGTAGAATCTTTGCTAGCTTTTCCGCGGTTGAACTTGTGCTCGGGGTGCTTCCCAATGATGCAACCTGGAAAAATTCCCTTCGAGGAACGAAGGTGAGGAAGACCATCAAACATGGTTTTGTTTGATAAAAACAGAAAATAGTTGTATTTAAGGTGTCCAAACCTTTCATGCCAAAGCCTAATAACCTCATTTCCATGAGTGAGAAGAGCAGTGGGCTTTTCAAGAAGCACAAAGTGTGAAAAATCATAGTATTTTGCAGTATGATTTTCCTTTCCGACTGCAATAAGTCTTTCACTTTCAATATAAGAAATTTCAACTTTGTTAGGGTTGAATGTAACTTGCTTCGGTGCACCAGTGTGTTTCATTTGATACACAGAAAGTAGATTTGAAGCCAAGGAAGGCACATAAAGAACATTCTGAAAACGTCCATGCTCTAAATGGATGGTACCTTTACCCTTTGATGAAATTTTTGAGTCATCTCCCAAATGGATGGGGATGGAGTTGTTTGGATCAAATGAAGAAAAGGAGTCAATATTTGTAGCCATATGATTCGAGGCACCAGAATCTATCAGTAGAGTGGTGGGTTTCGAAACAGTTGCCATGAGTGCTTCACTTCTTTCATGATCATCATTTCTATCCTTCTTCCGTGCACCGTCAGGAAGAGTTATGTTATTCTTTTCCAAAAGGAGGGCCATTTGATCTATTGTTTTCTTCATGCATGAACTTGCAGGATGAAAGCCACGGTTTCAATAAGAACATTTAGATTTTTCGTTACCCTCTTTACCCTTTTGCTTGTTCCTTGAACCGGATGGTGCATCTGATGATGTGCTTTTCTCTCTTTGCTTGGATGGTTTGAATTTGGGATTCTCTTTCTTTTGCTTCCCTTTTCCATTCGAATTCTTAGATCCTCCAACAAAGAGGGCTGAATCTTTGGAGCTTATGGACCCCGTTTGAATCAACTTATCATGCTCTTTGGTAACAGACTCAATGAAGGCATTCAAGGTAGGCATCTTCCAATTTGGGGTAATTAGCCAACCAGAATTGAAAGTAGAGACAAATACCGATAAATATTTACCAAGCTTTGAAAGAATGGAGAGAATAAATTGTTTATCCTCTTTCACAACTCCACTATTCTTCAATTGCAAAGCCAAGTGCTTGAATCTTGTGAAAAAATCATTGATGGTCTCGAAATTCTTAGGATTCAAGGCAATCAATTCATTTGCCAATTGAATGGACCACATGTCATCTTGCTTCCCAAAAATATTTTCGAGTTGCTTCCATACTACCTTTGGAGTAGTCAATCCACTGAGGTAAAAGTGAAGATCCTTGGAAATATTGAGGCAAAGAAGACCATATGATTCATCTAGTTTGTTGAAGTGCTTGGATTTTTCAATGAGAGTATTGGGCTCAACTTCGAGGCCCATGGTGACTCTATAGTACCCTTTTGAGTGCAACATAATATCCATGTCATTCTTCCATTCAAAATAATTAAAGGAGTGAGTAGCTTTGAAGAAGAAGAGTCCATATCAATGAAAATGAGTGCAATTGATGAAGAAGAACTTGCAAATCACAAGATAGTGAATGCACTTGATGGAGAAGATTAACCTGCAAATCACAATCAAAACAAGAACTGTAAGGTCAAACAATCCACCCTTTTAGAGTTGCATCACACCTAGGATTGGAGATCAATCAAGCTTGAAGATCCAATGTATCAAATCTAGGAATTATGTGGAAAACTCAAGCTTCTGGAGTGGTATTGGAGAGCAATTTTCAGCATTAGCGAATGCAAGAGGAGTTTTGCATGCCAAAACTGTAGTATTTTTGAGAAAATTCACTCAAATATTCATGTAGAACACCTCTAGAAGAGAGATATTGTCCCTGCCATGGCTCTGATACCATGTAAAAGTATTCACAATAGATCTATTGAACAAGTAAATCGATCACAATGATGTAAAACAAATTGGAGTAAAAACTATGCAAGAGAGATGCATCAGTGCTCTATAATCCAGAATAGTAGAATTACAATACAATACTGTCACAATGAGTGAGCAATTCAAAATAGACAAGGAGATCATTCGAATATACTGCATGGAATAGCTTGGCTCCAACTAGGAGCCCTCATCATTAATCAGTGGTGGTCATTAATGCACAAGTAACTGTCAGCCAGGTGTCAAACTGAGTCTAACTGAGTGTAATAAGTGTAACTGATGGTAATGGCACTAATGTAGGGAAGGAGGCTTAGTGGAGGGCGCATGAGGAGCTAACTGGAGTTAGAATAGGTAGTCAAGTCTCATTGTAGGTCCATCAGAGTGATAACAATAGCTAGGAGTCAGTCTAGCCTCAAATCAAGGAAAGACAACTAGCTAACTGAAGTGAACTGGAGTGGTAGGTGAGAAAAGGTGCCCCTCTCAAGTGGTAGGTGCATGCTGGGCGCACTAAGCACTAGGAGGGATAAAACCGAGTTGAAGGAAGCTCTCGAGTGCTGGCAGACTAGGGACTAGGTGTTGGAGGCATCAAATTAGTGACTGGCCAGCATGCGGATGCATGCAATGCATGCATGCAAAGTACATACTGAATGATGAGATATCCTAACAGGAATTTCCCCGGCCCACTTTGTGAAGTAGTTGATGGGAACAATGATGTGATGATTTTCTCCAGCCGAAGCTGGATTACATGTCAAGAAATCAATCCCCCACTTGGTGAAGGGGCCTACTGTAATCAAAGGATGGAGAGGAGATGGGTGTGCTCTCATATTTTTGGTGAAAAACTGACAAGGATGACAGTGCTTCACAACTTCCACACAATATTTAAAGGTCGTGGACCAAAAATAAACAACACACAGTATTTTATGGGTTGTTTCCAACCCATAAAAATGACCCTCACAGGCTCCACTGTGAGCATCATTCAACACTGTTTCTTCTTCCTCTAAATTTAAGCAACGATGCAAAATGCAACCTATCCCATATCGGTACAAAGTGTAAGAAATAATGAGATAATTCCTTGCATGATTTTTCAATTTCCATCGTTCATCCCTAGATAAAGTAGGTGGACACCTAAAATTCTAGAGATATACTAAAATATCCCCATACCATGGGTCAGAAGTTGCAATAAGAAAGATGTGTTCATCCGAGAATGATGACTCTTCCTTGTTGTTTACTACGTTGCTAGGAAATTCATAAATTAGTTCGGCGAACACCAGAGATTTCTTTGACTTAGCCGATTGAAAAACTAGGTCAAACTCTTGCAAGATGACAATCCATTTATTGAATTTCCTGCCGATGATACATCACGTTAAGACATACTGAAAAGGATTGACTTCCACAGTCACTGTGGTGGTTCACAGTAGGATGTAGTGACGTGGTCTCTGAACTCCATGGACAACGTCTAATGCCAACTTCTCAATGTAAGAATACTTAATCTCAGGAGCTATCAATGTGCGCGAAAGATAGTTAATGACATGCTCTTAGAGCCTGTCATCCTCCTGAACAATTACTGTACCAATCGTGGACAGAGATGTTGCCAGATATAGAAGGAATTCCTTGGTATAATATGGCTGCCTTAGCAAGGGGGCCGATAGTAAAGCTTTTTTCAAAGCCTCAAATGAAGTTTGGGTAGCCTCGTCCCAAATAAAGTAGGTATCTTGCTTGAGAAGTCTCATGAATCCTTTTGTGATTTTAGCATAGTTTATAATAAAATATCGTAGAAAGTTGGACATACCCTACAGACTCTGAAGTTGTCGTCGGGTTCGAGGAGGAGGCAAATTTACAATAGCCTCAACTTTTAATGTATCGACCATGATACCATGACTCGAGATAATGAAACTCAGTAGGCGCCTAGACTCATTACAGAATACACACTTTTTAGGATTCAGATGAATCTTATAGTATCTGCATCTCTCAAACACTAGTCGCAAGTGATCAGGATGATCTCGTCTCTTGCGAGATCATGTTGGGAGATCATCCAGATATGGCTCAACTATGTGCTTGATATCGTGGAAAGAAAAATTCATGGCATGTTGGAAAGTGGCTCCAGCGTTCTTTATCCCAAAAGGCATCTTCCGATAAGAAAAGGTACCCCAAGTACAAATAAAATCCATTTTATGTTGGTCTTCGGGTTTTTGAATCTGATTATATACTGAAAAACCATCCATGAAAGAAAAAATTTCATGGCCCACACACACATCGATAATCTGATCAATGAATGGTGTGGGGAATTTTTCCTTAGGACAAGATTTATTTAGGTCTCTAAAGTTGGTACAAACTCATATGGTTCCTTGATTTTTGTCAACCGGAACTAGGTTGGAGACCCATTCCTTCATAGCTATCGGATAGATGAAATCGGATTTTAACAGTTTTTCAACTTCATCCTTAACGGCCGCTACTTTTAATGGGTTTATCAAACATAGCTTTTGTCTCACGGGTTTAGCATTCAGGTAAGTCATGATGACATGCTCCACGACAGTGGGGTCGATTCCTGGCATCTCCTTGTAAGACCAAGAGAATATGTTGTTGAATTCCTTATACAGGTTGTTATATAGAGTGATCTCATCAGGAGAACAATTTTCTCCAATAAAGAGGTTTTCCACAACACTAGGTTTGATAGAGATATCGACCAGTATGGTCCTCGATATATTTTCCATGTTACCTTCAGCATAGATCATTTGCATAGAAGGATTGATGGACAAATCGATATAACCACAAGGTCTCACTGAAAACTCACCATTCTCTATCTTGTCTAGATCAGGAAGAAAGTAGGACCTGTGCTGCATGTGTTCCCATGGATGATCTAGTCCTACCATGGCTTCTTAAATAGAATCATCAGAGGGAAAAAAAATATCCATAGAATCAAAAGAGTGGATGGAGTTGACTAACCATGTAGGTGTATTGTCTATATCTGACTATGCAAAGATATACGAAGTCGATATATAATCTACTACAGCATCTTGTGTTGCTTGATAAGCAATTTACGCAACAGATAAGGGAAAAGTATGTTCTTACTGAGTGGGAAGAATCCAAGGATTAGTTGTTCGACTGACGATGAAGACTTCCCAAGACAAAATGTCAGAAGTACTCGCAGAACCAATGTAGTTTACAGGAGTAGGTAGGTCTAATGTGCCCATCAGTGATGAATACATGCCTACTCCCAAATTATCGCTAGGTGGGTGAGACTGATCAATCAAAGGGATTGTCGAATCCTATGAAGTGTTGTTGTTTTTTCGAGTAAATGAAAGTTGATCAACAATGATGATATTTCCTTCATGCGGGAACATGAGTAATCAGAAAGCGAATGATGGGATAGCTTGCATTGCATACGTCCAGCTCCTTACTAATAGTAAATTGAAATCAAGAGGAGCATCTAACACTTCAACCTCCACAATCACTAACTTACTGAAAAGTTCAAATTCAAATGCGGGAAAGACTCCATGTAGGAGGAACGATATCTCGTCAAAATCCATAAGTATAGTGTTGGAAGGGGCTATCTTAGGCGAGCTGAGGGATTTCCAGCAGGATATTGACATTACACACGTAGACGCGCCCTCATCTACAACTGTTCATCCAATGGTTTTGGGACCATGGACTACTTGAATCTAGAGGGATATGTGATACGGTAACCAAGGTTTGATATTTGACATATCAAACTGATCAAGCATACTAGATGAGTTCATGCTCCCTATTTCTGCTAGAAGTGCATTCCGTTGTAATGGACAACTCTGCAAGACTTCTAGTGTGGACATAGCACAGGGTGTTTGGTCTAGATCCTCTATGACAAAGTAGTTAGGAGCAACTCGTGCATTGGGGTTGTGCATAACCCTTTTGAAGACACCTTTTGGGATATTTGGAAAAGGATCTGCTGGTCTCTCAATGTGAAAAGATGTATATGTTTCAGGAACTTCCTTATCTTTATATTGCGAGCCCGGGGAATAATTCCTAGCTCGGGTTTGCAAAAGCATATCTAAGTTAACCATGTTTATAAATTATTGATAAGCTAACGAGACATGAGATGTGCCCCGAGCATTAGAGTTTCCAGAAGTTGAACCTTGTCCGTGAGGGAATGGGTCCTTCAGGAAAATTGGTTTCTTATCACGGAGGAGCTTTTGGGATTCTTCCATAAGAGGGCACTAGTGAGTAAGGTGATCATCTTTGCAAAGCTTGCAGGCAAACTTAACCTACTTTTTCTCTTTCTTACCCTCTTCGGCATTTTCAGTGTTTTGGGATTTGGATGGTTCCCCTCCCCTTTCTTGCCCTTCTTTTTATTGTTGGGTTTCTAGGGACCCTTTTGATTAGTCTACACTTGTTGTACAGATTCAGTTGTATAAGGGGAGGCTGCAACAGAAGTTGCATCTACAACAGACTGACTTATAGATAAAAGCATGAGTCTTGTTGTACAAATTCGAGTGCTGCTGAGTCTACTGAACCGACGATGCCATCGGCATGCGGTACAGGCTTAGGTTTACCCATATCAATATTAGATATCAGTGTGTCAGGTATAATCTCATACAGGATCTTAGATTGAGCATATACCAAATCAAGTTGCTGGGTCCTAAGGATGGCTTCCTCCTTAGAAGACACCCCAGAAGTTGCTACATCTTTAGAGATATAAGGAAGGAGTGATTTCAAATACCATCTAATAGAAACTCTGAGGGAATTTCAGCTTTGATGAGCCTCTTTTTCCTTCATCACTCCTGAATGTGCTCAGATAAGTGACTGGACTTATTCTGCCTGAAATTTGACAAAAGGTCTGTGCCGGCATCATACCAGACAGGAAGTTGAAAGTGGTTCAAAAAGATTGTTTCCAAATCCCAAAAGTTGTCATAAGCTGTGACAAGTAGTTCTATGTACCACTTAGTCACGACACTAGTCAAGGTCCTTTGAAAGAGCCTCAACCTAATGGAATCGTTTCCCAAGGAGTTGGAAGAACACCAGAGATGAAAGCTAGTGACGTGATCACCAATATCTTCTCCTGTATTGCCTTCAAACTTTGGGATTTCGGAAGGAAACTTGGTTGGAACTGGTGGCCATGCTGAGTTATAGTGCACTCGATCATTAGTGAGTTTTGAAAGATCTATCAAGTTTAGGGTTTCCAGAAAGGGAAAATGAGGTTGAACCAATGGCATTTGATTAACAAGATCCTAGTAGGGGGAACCTCTCGAAACCTGGTTCCTATACTGTTGGTTGGGGTTGCCCCCAACCATCGGTTGTGAAGTGAAAGCATTATTAAAGCTGCTCGAGCCAAATGATAAAGGGTTGATTCCTTGGGTGTTCGTCCTTTGAGGTTGGGTGTTAGCCCCTCTGTAATGTGGGTTAAAACATTTACCACCTCCTCCACCAAACAACGAAAAGGGTTACTCCCTACAGGTACATTGGATGTTTGTACATTTGATGAATGCACATTAAAACCTATGAAAGGGTTAAACCCAGGTATAGATGTAACATACAGAACGGGAATTGAGCCCAAAAAAGGTGTGGAAGGAGCTATGTGTCCTCCAAACCAAGGAAAACCATGATTGAAAGGTGTTAGAAAAACAGGATCGCAGAGCAATAACAATAAATAGAAATGAAAATATAATCACACACACATTACAAGAGAGACACAGATATATTGTGGTTCACCCCAACTTGGGCTACGTCCACACTGAAGTTTCCAGTCCTTATTATTATTTCATCCAACAAAGTGAAGGGATACAACCTGTAGCATAGCCATTGCACTTCCTCTTCACTGTCTCACAATCTCTCTTCTCAGATCTCAAAGATCTTTACAATGCATAAAACCTAATACATCTTTCCCTAGCCATATTACAATGTATTTCTTTTATAGGGGAAATACAATGGGAAAATACCACGGGATACCCAAAACCATGGGCCCGCAAAATAGTCGGTGAAAACAACTTCAAAAATATTTCTCTGGGGCTACGCCCCCACACCCCCCCACTGGGGTGAGTGTACAATCCACCTACATATCATATAAAATTGGGGTACAAACATGGCTGAAACAATATCATCTATGAGAATAGAAGATCTGGCTCCACAACCAACAATCTCCCACTTGGAGACTGATCACAACAACTCCACCGTTGCTGTACTTGCTGAACCTTGGACTGGGAAAATTTCTCCTCTTCACCTTCATGCTAGAAGGCCAACTGAAACCGAGCAGGAACTCAATTTCTCTTTGGTCACTACCTTTGTAAACATGTCTGTAGGATTCTAGCTAGTATGTATCTTTTCCAGCTTCAACAGTTCATCTTCCAAAACAGAGCATATGAAATGGTACTTGAGCTGTATATGTTTAGTCCTGGAATGGAATGCTGAGTTCTTTGCAAGATGAATGGCACTCTGGCTGTCACTATACAACCTGCTATCCTTTTGCTTCTTACCCAATTCCTCCATAAACCTCTGCAACCAAATCATCTCTTTACTAGCCTCTATAATAGCAACATACTCTACTTCCATTGTTGAAAGTGCAACAACCTTCTGCAGTTTCGAAATCCAACTTACTGTTGTTCCATCTACAGTAAACACATACCCTGTGGTACTCCTCCTGCTATCCTTATCACCTGCCATATCTGCATCAACATATCCCTGTAGAATAGTGTCTGAACCTCCAAAACATAATGCCTAAGTGGTGGTACCTCTCAAATAATTGAGAATCCACTGTACTGCCTTCCAATGTTCTTTACCTAGATTTTTCATATATCTACTCATAACTCCCACTGCTTGTGAAATATCTGGTCTTGTGCACACCATGGCATACATCAAGCTGTCAACTGCTGATTGATAGGGAGTCTTGGACATGTAATCTATCTCTTCATGTGTCTTGGGACACATTTCCTTACTTAGACTGAAATGGCTAGCCAAAGGTGTACTTACTGGCTTTGCATTCTTCATTCTAAACCTCTCCAACACCTTTTGTATGTACTCACTCTGAGACAATGTCAATTTTTTATTTTTCCTATCTCTCGTTATTCTCATACCAAGGATTTGCTTTGCAGCACCCAAATCCTTCATCGCAAATGAATTAGCTAGCTTCCTTTTGAGTACATTTATATCCTGCATGTTAGACCCTGCAACAAGTATGTCATCCACATACAATAACAAGATAATATATCTTTCATTGTCTAGATTCTTGAAATAAACACAGTGGTCAGAATGACATCTACTATAACCTTGTTCTGTCATAAACTTGTCAAATTTTAAATACCACTGCCTTGGAGCTTGCTTCAAGCCATACAAACCCTTTTTCAACCTACATACCAAGTTCTCCTTACCTTTGACCTCATACCCTTATGGCTGCTGCATATATATCTCTTCCTCCAAATCCCCATGGAGAAAGGTTGTTTTTACATCTAACTATTCAAGATGCAAATCTTTTACCACCACTAGACTTAAGATAGTCCTAATTGACGTCATCTTAACAACAGGAGAAAATATTTCATCAAAATATATACCTTTCTTCTATGCAAACCCCTTTACAAAAAGTATGGCCTTGTACCGCTTCTTGCCTCCTTCTTCTTCCTTCAACCTGTAAATCCATTTGTTTTGCAATGCTCTTTTACCAGCAGGAAACTAAACCAGATCCCAAGTCTGGTTTCCTATCAATGAGTCCATCTCCTCATTCATGCCTTGCTCCCACTTCTTTCTAGTTTCCACCTGCATTGCTTCTTCATAACATTCTGGTTCACCAGCATCAGTCATCAACAAATAACACATTGAAGGAGAGTATCATTCAGGGCGTCTACTTAACCTGGTAGATCTTCTTGTAGTTGCAGGAGTTTCAGGTACTTGCTGTTGTTCTTGATTTTCTGGCACCTTTGGAACTTCATTTTCTTGAATTTCATCAAGCACTATGTACTCTGTGGTTTCCTTTTCCTGTTTCTTTCCCTGCAACTGATCTTTATACATGAACTTTTCATTGAATATGACATCTCTACTTATAATGATTTTGTGATTTTCATAATCTTATAAACGATAACCAAAATCATCAACCCCATATCCAATAAAGGTACATAATTTCTTGGATTTAGCTTCAAGCTTTGTTCTATTTTCTTTATCAATATGGACAAATGCTTCACAACCAAACGTTCTTAGCAATGAGTAGTTTACCTTTTTATCTGTCCATGCCTCCTCTGGAATACCACCATCCAAAGCACTTGAAGGTCCTATGTTTATTAAATAAACAACAGCATTTACAACATCCACCCAAAACTATAAGGGAAACCCTGCATGCAATCTCATACACCTTGCATGCTCCATGATAGTTCTGCTCATCCTTTCTGACACACCATTTTCTTGTGGTGTTCCTAGGACTGTCTTCTCTCTACGAATCCCATGGTATGAATAGTAACTATCAAACTCCTTGCTGCAGTACTCACCTCCATTATCAGATCTGAGACACTTCAACCTTTTTCCTGTCTCATTCTCAACAAAATCTTTCCACTTCTTAAAAATAGCAAACACATCAGATTTCTGTCTAATGCAATAAACCCAAGTTTTCCTAGTTGCATCATCAATAAATGTAACATAATAATGAGAGCCACCAAGAGATTATACCTGATCTAGTCCCCATACATCTATATGCACTAGCTCTAACTTTTCATTCTTCTTCTATTTCCCAACCCTGAGAAATCTGACTCTCTTATGTTTTCCATAAACACAGTTTTCACAGAATTCCAAACTTACCTGCTTCAAATCTGTCAGCAACTTCCTTGAGTGGAGAATCTGCATCCCTTTCTCACTCATGTGGCCAAGCCTATGATGCCACAATGCTATATTTGTTCCTGTGGAAGCTAAAGAGATAGAATGGTCAGTATTATGAGGACATAAATACAACATACCTATCCTGTCTCCTTTTGCTATCACCATTGATCCTTTAGTGATCTTCCACCACTTTTATCCAAATGTAGATAGACAACTGCCATCTCCCAACTGCCCTATTGAGATCAGATTTCTTTTCATAGCAGGAATATTCCTAACATCTTTCAACAGCCAGTCAGTTCCATTCTTAACTTTTATCCATACCTTACCCATTCCAACAATTTTACATGGCTCATCGTCACCCAATAAAACATGTCCAAAATCGCTAGGAACATACTCATGAAAGTATTTCCTATGGGGTGTAGTATGACATGAAGCTCATGAATCTACTATCCAATAATCACTAGTATTATCTAATGCAAGAATCAAAGCATCTTGTAACACATCACCTGCTACATTTGCTTCATGGGTAGTTTCCTTCTGTGCATCTCCTTTCTTCTTTAGAGATCTGTAGTCTTTCTTCAGATGTCCTTTCTTTCCACAGTTTCAGCACTCTATTTTTCCCAGTTTGGACTTGGATCTGCCCATTTTAGACTTGCCACGATTACCTTGGCTCTTTCCTCTCTCCTTTTTTCTTCCCCTGCTCTCCATGGTCAACGCATTACCTGATGTCTCATCTGTTCTTTTGCTTCGCATTTCCTCGATAAGAATAACACCAATAACATCATCAAATTTCAAGGTGTTTGAACCACATACAGAGTTACTTACAGCCATGACCAAGCTATTCCAGCTTTCTGGAAATGAACACAAGATTAGAAGAGCCCTAACCTCATCATCAAAGTTCACACATATAGAACTTAGCTGATTTGTAACCGTATTAAACTCATTTAAATGATCAGTAACAGATCCACCTTCAGACATCTTCATATTAAATAAACGCTTCATTAGAAATACCTTGTTGGAGGCCGAGGGTTTTTCATATAGCTTACCCAGTGCGCTCATCAAAACCTCCGTTGTCATTTCTTTTGAGATATTGAAAGCCACCGATGAATCCATGCTCAGTCGTATTGTTCCCAGAGCCTTTCTGTTAAGAACCTCCCATTCTTCGTCCTTCATGGCCATCGGCTGCTTTGCTCTTCCTCCCAATGGTAGGAATAGATCCTTCTGGTACAGATAGTCATCCATTTGCATCTTCCATAACTGGAAGTTTTGGCCATTAAAATTCTCGACCTTAAACGTTCCTTCTTCCGCCATTGCTCCCACTCGAACCAGAAACCCTAGCGTCCTGCGGGTTTATCTGCCAAATAGACCTCCGGCTCTGATACCAATTGTTAGAAAAACAGGATCGCAGAGCAATAACAATAAACAGAAATGAAAATATAATCACACACACATTACAAGAGAGACACAGATATATCGTGGTTCACCCCAACTTGGGCTACGTCCACACTGAAGTTGCTAGTCCTTATTATTATTTCGTCCAACAAAGTGAAGGGATACAACTTGCAACACAACCGCTGCACTTCCTCTTCACTGTGTCACAGTCTCTCTTCTCAGATCTCAAAGATATTTACAATGCATAAAAACTAATACATCCTTCCCTAGCTGTATTACAATGTATTTATTTTATACGGGAAATACAATGGGAAAATACCACGGGATACCCAAAACCATGTGCTCGCAAAACAGCTGGCAAAAATAGCCCCAAATTGTTTTCTCGGGGGCTACGACCCTGAACACCCTTTCTTAGGGGCACTTCCCCCAAACCCCTGCTGGGGGACCACTGACCCCCCAGCCAAGGGGGATGGTCCCCCAGAAACCCCGTGCGGGGACGATGCCCCCCCACACCCCCCCTTGGGGTGAGTGTACAGTCCACCTACATATCATATAAAATTGGGGTACAAACACGGCTGAAACAATATCATCTATGAGACTGGAATATCTGGCTCCACAACCAACAAGAGGATCACACTATGTATTACCTTGAGACTATTGTATAAAGGTAGATGATGAAATAATATTGAAGGTATCCATGAAAAAGGGATATTGGATGATCCAACAGTGGAACCAAAAGGAATAGCTGATGTCGAAACTGAAGAGCCTAGTGTAGCTAGGGTTTTACCCCTAGCTTGTGCCAATGAGCACCTACTAAGGAGAATGGACTCCTTAGTAGCAGTTCAGTATATTAAACTAATTAAGCTAAAACAACAATTAAATTACTTCTAAAATATTGCATGAAACATAAACATCAAATGAAAAGAATGACTTTTTCTATTAATGTTACCTTGAGTGTCAAGGTTTGATGAAGCCCTTTGCAGTGTCCAAGAGGATGCTCCAAGCTTCAAGATGTCCTTCTCCTTCTCCAATGGTGGGGATGGGCCAAAAGTGGCTCTCAAAGTGAAAATAGTTCAAAGGTGAACTAGGGTTTCCAGAGAGATTTTGGCAGAGTAAGGGTGCTTGTGATTGTGGATATGGAATAAGGGATCTCCATCACCTATTTATAGTTTTTTTGGTGGTGGAGTGCTGACCCATGGTTTTGGGAAACACATGGTTTTGGGCAGCTGTATAGGGTTTTTTTCTCCTTTTCCTCATTATTTTATATTTTTTATTCCCTTTTTAGGGGATTTTTGCTATTTTTGGAGGAAAAGGGGGTTTTTTAGCCTTTTTTAGGCTATTTTGATGGTTTTGTGGCCTTTTGGAGGCATTTTAGGCCTTTTGGAGGCTTTTTAATGGGATTTTTGGGGTTTTTCAGGGAAATATGGTAGGAAAATGGACAAATGAGCCATATAATGTGGTAGATGAGGTAGTGAACACTTTTTGGGTGTCAACACCTAGCATACCCAAGGAACTAGTATTGAAACCAAGCGAGTGTGAAGAACCTGCAATAATTAATTAATGAAAACACAAAAGATAACATAAATAACAGAACTCAGAATCACTTTTATATTGATCAGAGGCCACTTCGAGGGGGCAACCTCCTTTGAGAAAGCTCAATACAAATAACTTCATGGTACCTTCATTGTTCTCAACACAAACTTATATACTAAGTCTAGGTGCCAATACCATGGGTCAATACCATGTGTCAATACAAACTATGGGCCAATACAAAATATGGATCAACAATTATTACGGGATGACTTACAAAGCATATGCGTCCAACAACAATAATACAAACTATGGATCAAAAAATACTACGGGACAACTTACAAAGCATATGTGTCCAACAACAATATACTAACAAAGTAAATAGAAGGGTTGACATGGGTTCCTAACATTCCCTCTCCCTTAGAAAAAGATTTGTCCTCAAATCTTTAGATGTGGGAATTGATGCAGAATATGAAGGAGTGGTTCCCCTGTGGCATCCTCGGGTTGCATTCCGGGCCACTGACGCCTGTTGAGTTTCAGGGAGGATTGCTTGGAAGGCTGTAGACAAAGAAGAACCATATCAGCTGTGTGAAAAGTGCGCTCAGAACGGTGTTGATCGGCTTGCTTGATACTGACCATTACACCAAAACCTCGAGATGTTAGTGAAGGCCGCTCACTAGGATCTTAACATCCCACCACGCTCCATAGTCCAGACTATGGGTTGGATGTGCACCCATACGGTGGTGTCCCCTTTGAGTCGTACGAGCCTTGGGTGAACATTGCAATGTCGACATTGTCACCTACTCTGTGACTTGAACCTGGGTGGAGGCTCTGATATCAAATGATACGAACCATTACACCAAAACCTTGAGATGTTAGTGAAGGCTTCCCACTAGGATATTAACATCCCAACAAAACATTTTAACCTCTGACCAGATTTCATCCTTAAGACCATTGATAAAACAACTTTTGTAGAATTCATTAGACAAGCCTTCTGTGTGATTGTATAGTTTTTCAAATTCTATTTGATACTCTCTCATAGTGACACTTTGACGGAGTTTAGTGAGTGCTCCGGTGAAGTCATCAAAAGCACTGGGACCAAATCGTTGCAAAAGGAGTTGGCAAAAATCTGTTCATTTTGGCTCGTCATGATCCTTGATGTACCAACGGTACCATTGAAGGGCTTCCTATTCCAAATGAAAGGATGCAAGTGGAACTTTTTGGACATCAAAAGTATTATGCAGACTGAAATACTATTCTGCATGATAGACCCATCCAGTCGGATCAGTACCATTGAAGCAAGGAAATTCAAGCTTCGGAGCACGGAAATGGCTAGAAGAAGAGAACCCAGTGGTTGCCGAAGATTCTTGCTGTCGGTTATTGTTCATGGCTGAATGTTGAAGATGGAGGCTGAGAAATTTTTCATCCGGATCTTGGAGTTTGGTTGGGATGGCTGCAAGTGCTTCCTCCATGTTTTTTGCTTCGGCGCGGGTGACAACCATAACTAGGTTTTTTTTTTGGGGGGGGGGAATGGATAGAAAACACAAACAAAAGCTTATTTAGTGAAGGGAAATTTGGATTTGGGAAAAACTCAGAGGGGTAATTGGGGTTTGACTAGGTTTTGGACACTTTCTAATGGATAGGGAAGCAAAAAATGGGGATTTTAGAAGCGAGGTGAAAGAATGAGAAAATTTGGTAGAGAGGGACAAAGAAGCAGGATTAAGAAAGGAACTCGGTGGAAAAATTTGAAGGAAATTGGGCAAAATCCGAAGAAGTTATGGCAAACCCTAAAAATAGACAAATGTGGGATTTCAGGCTTTGGGAAGTGGAATTTGGGATAGGGTCCTCAGGAATGAAATATGCAATATGGGATTGCAGGGGTGTCAGTGAAGTTTCAGAGAAAACAGAGTGAAAACAAGGGAGATATGGCCAAAACAAAGAATTTTTTTTTTTTATACCACGAATGGATTTGCAACGGCGCGGAAGGGATCTCAAACAGATAGATCTGCATTAGCGCGGAAGTGATCGAAAACAGAGGGATCTGAAACGGTGCCGACTGGATTGAAAATGGCTGGATCTAAAATAGATTTGAAATGGATGGATCTGGAATGAATTTCAGAATGGATCTGAAACGACGCGGCAACAGTTCAGTTGAAAATAGATATGGACCCCAGGTATGTGCGGCTTCCTAATAGTTCATGGGTTTCACTCGACCACCAATGCTATCTGAAATCTTGCGTATTGGGGAAGTACCCCTCACTCCATGGCTTAGGTAAAAATGATAACTACTTTGCCACAAACGACAGCTCTTGGTTTACCTCACAGGGGGGAACTAGTCAATCAGGTAGGGGTCATTGCCCTTTTCGCTGGCAGGTCCTCTCAATGGGCCAGCTACTTTGGGGTTCCTGTGGTACTCCTCACAATGAGTTTTAGGGCTTATGCCCAAGTACTTCCCACAGTTAAGCGAGTAGGGATTATTCCCAGATCCGAAGCATCAATAGATGCGAAAAAAAAAAATTGGTAGAAATTTCACCCAGTGAGCCTAAGAAAGTGCTCTGATACCAGATGTGAAGAACCTGCAATAATTAATTAATGAAAACACATGAGATAGCACAAATAATAGAACTCATAATCACTTTTATATTGATCACAGGCCACTTCGAGGGGGAAACCTCCTTTGAGCAAGCTCAATACAAATAACTTCACAGTGCCTTCATAGGCCTCAACACACACTTATATACTAAGTCTAGGCACCAATACTATGGGTCAAAAACATGGGCCAATACAAACTATGGATCAACAATACTATGGGCGACTTACAAAGCATATGCGCCAAACAACAATAACACCACTATGGATCAAAAAATACTATGGGACGACTTACAAAGCATATGCATCCAACAACAATATACTAACAAAGTAAATAGAAGGGTTGACATGGGTTCCTAACATTGATGTTTTAGGTGAATTATTTCCATGTGAAGATTGTTTTGCAGAATGAGAAGAATCTGATCGCGGTTTCGAAGAACCGAGTCAATTTCCTAAACTGGGGAGCTATTGAGCGTGTATGGAAGAAGATTTGGTGGTGCCTGTCTAGAGACGGCTTCATATGGTGTCCCTTTAGATGTGGTATTGTACCATTGGAGCGCTTCTTGGAAATCCATAGAAATAGTGGTCCAAATCTGTGTAGGGATGGGCCAGGGTTCGAGCAGTCCCGAAAGGAGTGTCGTTTCACCCGTGTTGACCTGGAAAGTATCACAGTCAACAACCATATGTTGAATTTTCATTTGCAGTCCCTGCAAAAACAAGTTACATTGTTCTCGGTGATAGGTTTTGAGGAACCCAGATTGCCCTACCGATGAAGAAGCATGGAGTTCATAGAAGAGATAGCCCTGGTGAACAAATTGCAACCAATTTGGAACAAGCAGAGAAATAGCTATGAGAGAAACTAGGTCATCAAATGTGTGACAAAGAGCATCTGCCACCATATTTTCCTTACCCTTCTTGTAAGTGATTGCATAGGCATAACCCATGAGTTGGGTAACCCATTTCAGGTGTACCGGGGAGGAGACCCATTGTTCCAAGAAATTTTCCAGACTCTGGAGACCAGTCTTGATGCAGAAATAATTCCCTAATAGGTATGCAAAATAGCCATCATTTCCTGCTGAGATGTAGATGCGGCTAAATTCTTACCGGAAAGGTCTCTTGAAGGCGACAAGCCCACTGGTTCAACAAAGACGCCTGCATATCTATCCAAGGAAGTAGAGGAGACCATTGATGGGTGCATCTAAATGGAATGGAGTTGAGTGATAACACCATGTGAATTCTTCTTAAGGATCTTTTCCAAGCGATGTGAACTGATGATGTGGAGAGACCCGTATTGTAAGCCCTTAAATTTTTGGTGTTTCCCATTGACTGAAAACTGCATCCAAAGTTCAGTAAAATCCCATAATATGGGGCCAAGTGTACATAACCATTGAATGCCAAAAACCACATCACATCCACCTAGGGACAAGACAAACATGTTAGAGCGGAGGTTATAATCTTCCAGAGAGATACGCACATTGTGACACTTCCCCTTGCAAGGTAAGGTGCCCCCATTGGCAACCATGAATTCAAAGTTGGAGCAAGGATGGACAAAACAATCAGCTTGTTTGGCGATCCGAGGGTCAATGAAGTTATGAGTACTACCAGAATCAATGAGTATTGTAAGAGGAAGCTTCTTGAAGTAACCCCTGACCTGCATTGTTTGGGGGTGGTGATGCCAGATAAAGCATGGAGAGAGATCTCTGGTTGGTCATCCTGAAAGGGGGGGTCAATAGGTGGTTCCTGAATGTCGACCTGATCATCCGTTGTATCTGGAGCTTCTTCACCAATTTTAGAGGCAGGCGGAGAATCCATATCCAAGAGATAGAGCTTTTGTTGAACACATCTATGTCCCCAGGTGAATTTCTCATCACAATTATAACAAAGCCCTTTTTCTCTGCGTGCCTGCATCTTTGTTTTAGAAAAATGCTTGATAGGAGTTGGTCGAGGAGCTGGCAGGATGGAAGGTCGTTGAGAACCCATATTTCGGAAGGGAACAAAAGTGGGTTTGGAGAGCTGTTGTGCTGCAATCTTGTCTTCTGCCAACTTAGCCAACCCTAGGACTTCCATCATTGTGTTGGGACAGAACATTTTAACCTCTAAGCGGATTTCATCCTTAAGACCACTGATAAAACAACTCCTGTAGAATTCATCAAACAATCCTTCTGTGTGATTGGCTAGTTTCTCAAACTCTGTCTGATACTCTCTCATAGTACCACTTTGATGAAGTTTAGTGAGTGATCCGGTGAAGTCATCAAAATCACTAGGACCAAATCGTTGCAAAAGGAGTTGGAAAAATCTGTCCATTTTGGCTCGTCATGAGCCTTGATGTACCAACGGTACCATTGAAGGGCTGCATGTTCCAAATGAAAGGGATGTAAGTGGAACTTTTTTAACATCAAAAGTATTATGCAGACTGAAATACTGTTCTGCACGATAGATCTATCCAGTTGGATTAATACCATTGAAGCAAGGAAATTCAAGTTTCGGACCACGAAAATTGCTAGAAGAAGAGAACCCATGGGCTGCAGAAGATTCTTGTTGTCGGTTAGTGTTCATGGCTGAGTGCTGAAGATGGAGGCTGAGAAAATTTTCATCTAGATCTTGAAGTTTGGTTTGGATGGCTGCAAGTGCTTCCTCCATGGTGTTTGCTCCTGCGTGGGTGACAACCATAACCAAGAGTTTTTTTTGTGTGTGTGGGAATAGATAGAAAAACACAAACAAAAGCTTATATAGTAAAGGGAAATTTGGATTTGGGAAAAATTCGGATGGGTAATTGGGGTTTGACTAGGTTTTAGACACTTTCTGATGGACAATGAAGCAAAAAATGGGGATTTCAGAAGAAGGGTGAAAGAATGAGAAAATTGGTCAAAGAGGGACAAAGAAGCAGAAATAGGGAATGAACACGGTGGCAAAATTTGGAGGCGAGTGGGTGAAAATTGAAGAAGTTATGGCAAACCCTAAAAATAGACAAATGTGATATTTCTGGCTTTGGGAAGTAGAATTTGGGATACGGTCCTTAGGAATGAATTATGCATAATGGGATTGCAGGGGTGTCTAGGAAGTTTCAAGGGAAACAGAGTTAAAACAAGGGAGATATGGAGAAAAAATGGAATTTTATACTCTTATTTTATTTATTTATTTATTTTTATAATGGATTTGCTATGGCATAGAAGGGAGCAGAAATAGATGGATCTGCATCGACGCGGAAGTGATCAGAAATAGATATATCTGAAACAACGCCAAATGGATTTGAAACGACTTTTAGAATAGATCTGAAACGACTTTCAGAATGGATCTGAAACAACTAGATCTGAAATGGCTTGGAATGGATTTGAAACAACGTGGAAGTGATTGGAAACAGTGCGACTGAAAATAGATATGGACCCCACGTATGTTTAGCTTCCTAACAGTTCAAGGTTTTCACTCGGTCACCAATGCTGTCTGACGGCTTGCGTATCAGGGCAACACCCCCAACTCCATGGCCCAGGTAAAACTGATAACCGCTTTTCCACAAACGACAACTCTTGGTTTACCTCATGGGTGGGAACTAGTCAATTAGGTAGGGGTCGTTGCCCTTTTCGCTGGCAGGTCCTCTCAATGGGCCAGCTACTTTGGGGTTCCTATTGTACTCCTCACAATGAGTTTTAGGGCTTATGCCCAAGTACTTCCCACAATTAAGCGGATATGGATTATTCCCAGATCCAAAATTGCAACAGATACGAAAAAAAAATTGGTAGAAATTCCACCCAATGAGCCCAAGAAAGTGCTCTGATACCAGATGTGAAGAACTTGCAATAATTAATTAATGAAAACACACGAGGAAGCAGAAATAACAGAACTCAGAATCACTTTTATATTGATCACAAGCCACTTCGAGAGGGAAACCTCCTTTGAGCAAGTTCAATACAGATAACTTCACGGTACCTTCATTGGTCTCAACAAAAACTTATATACTAAGTCTAGGCGCCAATACCATGGGTCAATACCATGTGTCAATACAAACCACGGGCCAGTAAAAAATATGGATCAACAATTAATATGGGACGACTTACAAAGCATATGCGTCCAATAACAATAATACAAACTATGGATCAACAAATACTACGGGATGACTTACAAAGCATATGCGTCCAACAAGAATATACTAGCAAAGTAAATAAAAGGGTTGACATGGGTTCCTAACAACGAGGATCTTGAAGCAAAGGCATTCTGCAAATAAATAGGTACCGATGTGTGTGGAAATGAAGGAGAGAAACCTATAGACACAATGGCTAAAGTAGGAGTATGAGGAACTCCTGACTCATCTCCTGGGTTAGTCATGAAGACACCAGGAGTAAACCAATATGGACTAAGCTCCGGTTGACCTAGAGAAAATACACTTTCAAGTAAAGGATCATTAGGTCATGTCAAAGGAGGGTTGAAGGGTGTGTTAAACTCTTGAGTGGTTATGTCTTCAACCTCAATAGTATTATGAACCTGTTGATACTCAGTTAGGAGGTGTGGTTCTCCAGGTGGTTCCGTTGTGCCCGTAAGTTCGTATGAGCCATGGGAATCAGTCCTCCGGCGTCACAGTGGCGTTGGAGGCTCCACTGTGTGTGGGGGAAGGTTTTGCAACCTTTGTGACCTATGAAGCGGCTGGTCCTCCACAATTATAAAAAATAAACTAAGTGTAGAAACCTGGTGGCCACTAACAACTAAGAAGCAAACAACATACCACTAAAATGTCCTACAGTAATCAAGACCAAGCAAACAAAGATAATACTCTCAAGACTCAGCCTGGGATTATGATGGCCCAAAACAAACTAGTAGAATATTGAAAGTCAATTACACGAATTCCAGTACAGGTCCTATGGGTGTAAGCATTTGAATCACCAAACCACCCTCCTTGGATTACTATAGAGGGTTAAATTCCATGTCTGTCCTAGGTATAGTGGAAATAGCCTTCCACTATACCTGTTTAGAGACCTAAAGTCAAGATTATAAGGATACCACAAATGCAGAAAATGTTCGGGGGGACAGTTGCAGGTCCAACCAAAACACATGGGCAGGGTATCTAAGGCCGAAATCCAAGAATGCACAAGGCACTAATGGACTCCCGTATGCGAATCAGTCCTGGTGTATGCTCGAAAGGTAAGTGGGGGGATATCCCCAACCATTACAGTCTCACACGACCTCGTGCTTAACTCTGGTTTAAGTGCAGCTTCCTGGAACACAACCACAAGAATGGATTTACTAGAAGATAGTATGCACTACAATTTGAGAATTTAAACGATTTCAGAAAGTTTAAGTGTGATATATTCTGAAATCCTATCCTAATCTAGTTGATGTCGTGTAACCCTAAAAAATAAATGTTTCTAATAAATTTTGTTGGTACGGGATTAGTCCACATGAAGTGCAGAAGCCGACAACTGCAAAGAAGGACCATTCATGGAAGGACCATTCGTGGAGAACAAGGAAGCAAAATATTAGTTTAGGTTGTTAGAAAATGTCATTTGGACCATTTTGTAACCACCATAGTTGGCTATAAATAAGAATATGAATGTAAGCCTAAGGGTATTCTATCATTAAGATTATTGGCATGATTTGCTCTGTTTTCGACACTTTTGTATGGATCTGCAATAGGATGTGTTGAAGTGTTTTTTGTGAAAATTTATACCACAAGTTTTGATGAGTTAATGCATGAAGATGTTCATATATGTTCTTTTGTTTATGTCGAATGATGAATGTTGTGTCATATTTTATGTTGTCTTTTCTGTAAAGTTTCATTGATGTGATCTCTGGTATTAGTTCTGTTGATGCGAATGTTGAATACGTGAATGACGAATGTATGTTAGGGTTGCATGATGTGAATGTGAATCTCTAGTTTCTGATGTGATAGAGTTAGAATGGATCCATGTCCTTTCCCCACTATGGAAACTTGGTTCCTACAACCCCCTTAACCATCTCGGGTGAGACTTCACTTGCTTCCCGAGTGTTGCTGGAAAGTGTAAAACCTTTCTAGGCCGATGCTTAAGGGTGTTTGGTTGGTTTGTTGACAATAGTGCAAAGTGAACCCCTATCGACAGAACTATGTTAACAAATGATTCCGTTGCCGGGACCCTGAAGAATAAATAAGAGGACATACTGTGGCACCCGACGAAACCGAAGATCGAAGATTGGTTTGACAAGAAGGTGAAAGAATTTGCAGAAGGAGAAAATTGGAACCCTAGGAAAATGACAAACAATTGGTTGAAAAAGCATATTTATTCTGATATCCACGAGATATTCTCTTGCAAATTCCCAGTATTGCTGCACGAGTGGTTGGTGTAGCCGACCTTTCAGAAGAACCATTTCCAAGGAGGTGAACCTAACCATTGGACTCCATAACTGATTCAACAAATGAAATGGGTTGACAATAAGGTATCAAGGGCTGTTGAATTTTGGGTAGATAGTATCTTAGATGGATATATCACTGAGTTTTCTGTTGATACAATCAAATCATATAGCGATGCAGAAAGGAAATTTTTCAAAGGACCCAGGGGGAGATTCCTACTATCATTGAAGTTGTGGATTAAGATGCTCGTCTGCGAAAAGGGCATACTGAGGATGAATTTCGACTAGTAGAATATCAATGTGTGGGAGTTTTGGGTACCACGTGAATGCGGGTCCGATAGAAAGATGCAGGGTATATGGACATGAGAGACGAAGAATTTCTAAGGGAGGCTGAAGAAGACTGTGGTACCTTGAGGAGTGGGGCGATATTTCGGCTACCGGAGAAGAAGAGGAGGACTAAGAGAGAGTCTCCTGAGGGGACCAGAACGAAAGAATGCAAAGCAGGACCACAGGGGAAAAAGTAACCTTATTACGATGAAGAAGAAGGTGAATAGGCTACCCCAAAAGCTGAAGAAGGAAAGACCCTAAGCTACAACGTACCTTCAACTCTGCATACTACTCATAACTTGATTGGAAGAAATTCAAGTTATTTGTAGAGCTTTCCTACGTGCCAGAATAGCAGTAAGAGTAGAGCATCACTAAACAATAACAGTATAAGTGCAAGAATGGCGGGTGACGACGCAAAGATACCAATATTCCATGGTAATGGAAATGAGGATCCCGAATAATATTGGTTTTTGTGCTAGGCAGTCTGGACTGTGAAGCAAGTCCAATGTAATGTCCCCTTCTCCTTAGAGCAACACCGAAGGAAGCATTAACAACATACCAGGCTTTTGGTAAACTTAGCCCCAAAATTTTTGCACATAAATTCCTAACATTTTAAAACTTATGTATGCAGATTCGACTTCAATAAAACACAGCGGAAATTAAACGTAATAACACACATGAGGACAAACCGAATATGATTCCATATGCAGGGTTCAATCCCATTCATATGCTATGCACATACTTCATTTCAATTTCATTAACATGGAGAATAATCATTCAAATAACACATTACAGAACCCAGATATATATATACAAATTGAAGTCACAGAGAGCACTTATCTTGCAACGCAATATCCAACGACTGGCTACGTGAGAGCAACGTTCCACCCAACCATAGATCTCTGTCCATCCTGTATTCTTTCAGCTGAGAGATCACCCCCGAGCTGGGCTGTGTATCCACTAAGGAGGAACTAGATGGCTCACTCACAGTCAGGGTTTCACTCAAACAGCCATGCTAAGCCAACACACGGTTGGGTTTCTCAAGCATGCAATAGGAGATGGAGGAGGATGCTAGTCCACTGAGCTCAAACCCAGAGCCACATACCCTTCCAACTAGACTCAGCAATCCCATCCTCTATTCATACATCCACAATCGGATTTCTCACAAATCTGTCACAAACAACCCAAATCCGTCACTGATTTTCTGGGCCATTAAAACTAGGTTTTCCCATGGCTTTTGGGGTAGCTATTGCTCCCAAATTCGCCCCAAGGTTCCTACCAATGGATCCCCCATTGGATTTCTCTATCCAATACCAAATCGGGACGTTTTTGGCTTCCCAAAACGTGGGTTCTCTCACAGTCGCGATTTTCGGTTTTCTCACTGTTGGGAGCTCGTTTTTGGGTGGAGAAAGATCTCCCATACTTCCACAATGGAATGGGGATAAGGATGGAGCAACCCCCAAGATGTAGAGTGACTTGTGGGACAAGTCAAAAGAGCCCATACCTTCCCATACGAATTTCAGGGCTGCCCATACTCCATCAAAGTCATTGACTTAATTCTTCAACCACTTCTTACAACAGGAATAAATGTCATCTAGAAAGGTCAAATGGGTTCTCATAAAGACATATGGCAACCTATGGTTCACTCCCATAGCCCCCTCACCACTCCCTAGTGGATACACGTGGCCCCTTCTCATTCGTTGTCTCCATAGCCAGTCTTGGATTTTTATATTGCCTGATGTTTATTTACATCCTATTACAATTTCCATGGCTTAAGAGCACATGGTATCAAAATATCAAATACTTTCCCTTTAATCAAAATTCAGGCTTTCACTAGCGGGGCCTTGGCCTTGAGCTCCACGCTAGGAAAACATACATCACGTGTACGCATTATTTACATTTAAGGATAATATATCCTAAGGGTTGAATTGGGGGTATTACATCCAAGATGACGATTTCAAGAAGGGAAAGTTAGCGATGACCCTCAGGGGCCGCACACTAGACTAGTATATGAATTTTACTAAGGTACCGATGGGAACTCCATCTAAAAAAATTTCACATATAGGATAGAGATGATCGATGAGTTTAGAAAACCAAAATACGAGTCGTAGTACATTACTGAGCTCAAGGAAATCAAATATTTTCGGAACGACTCAGTATGGGAATTCGACCAATGGTAGAAAACGCTAATGGAAAAATTAAGTTTTAGGATGAGAGACACGCACCACAAAGAATGGTTTATCGTTGGGTTGGTACCACACATTCGTGGGCCACTGATGCAACAAAACGTAGCGACTCAGGCATAGGTGCTGGAAATCGCATTGAAGCTGGAGTCTTCACCAATTGGTGAAACAGGCCTAGGAATGGATCGGGTACAAGCGCAGTTGGAAAACTTGACGATCCAATTACAGGATATAAATAAGGGAAAAGAGTATCGCGAAGACCTATGGTGCACTAGATGCAAGACAGAGGGGCATCACAAGGATCAGTTCCTAGAATTTTGAGAGTATTTTCAATTGGGTGCACTGAATCCTCTTAGTTAAGGAGGAATGCCTTGGTGTCACGTCTGTTAGACGAGAGGGCATCGACCAGAGGAATGTTTGTACCTGCAAAAGATTGTGTAAAAACTAGTGAACTTGTATTGCAAGTTCTATCGATCGGTTGGCCATGACGAGAAAGACTACAGAGCTTATAAACTACTCCAAGAAAGGACTGTGGATACACTCTTCATGAAGGGAGAAGAAAAAACATTGTTATAGCAGCAGCAGTATAATCAATAACCACCTCAATATAATCCACAACCCTAGTATGATCAATCACAGTATGGCCAACCACAATATCAACAACCGCAATTTAAACCACCGCAATACGGTCAACCACAATATCCACAACCGCAGTATGGCCAACCGCAGTACCCTCAATATGGGTCGCTGCGAGGAGGATTCAGAAAAGGGTTCCACGGAGGCTAAGGTACCGATGTCAGCCGAGGAGAAGCTGCTAGACAAGGTCGAGGACCAATCATATGTTACAATTGTGGTCAGCAAGGGCACTATTAGAGGGATTTCCCGAATCCAACCCCACAGTGCACTTACTGCAGCGCTATGGATCATGGTGTTGAAGACTGTCCTTAGCTCTTCGCAAAGTTGCAAACTAAGAACCTTCCCCCACCTCCACAAAATCAGATTCAGAACCAGAATCTGCCAGCAGTACAAAAGATATCAGCAGAGGTCAGAAGTCAAAATGCAACTGTCAGAATAGTGACTCGTGGAGGAGATATGCAGGGGATGACAGGTCACAGGATAGCGTATGACCAACAACAAGAAAACAAGTCACATTTGATGTAGAAGTAGAAAGGGATATTTTCTTGAAAAAACAGGAGGCAATGAGGCAACTGAGATAGCCACCTCTTCAATAGAAAGAAGTTACCTATGACATGCCACCGATATTTGACACGATGAATTCACAGAAAATGGACAACACCTTAAGGCCCTTTCTAGAGAGTTGCTCGGAGCTGGAAAAAGATCAGGATGCAATGACATAAATATTGAACCTGTTGCATTGATGGGAGGGTGCACGAAAGGAGCGAACAACCAATCGAATACACAAGAGAAAGACAAGAAGAGAAATGCAGATGTCTGCCCAAGTTGGAGCATTCGATATCTACTCCATTATCTTGGATTTGGGGTCAAATGTCAACATCATGACGAAACAGACCTGGGAAACAATGGGGAAACTGTAGTTGGCTTGGTCCCTAGTACAACTATGGATAACAAACCAAAGTAAAGTCAAACCGATCGGTCGACTATGCCAGCTCCATGTTGAGATCGAGGGACTCATACTATATGCAGATTTTGATGTGATCGAGATTGTTGAAAACAAAAGCCCCTATCCAGTGCTACTAGGGACAGACTAGGCAGTGGAGAATCAGTCTATTATCAACCTTAAGAAAAAAACTATGTCGTTTAAGAATCATGAGATACGGTTAGTCGCACCTCTCGACCCTGCGGAAGGGAAAATATAAGTTGAGCCGACGAGGGATGAATTTAATGAGGGATGGGACAATCTTTACAACATCTCTGAATATTATATCAACCCTATTGCGGATGGAGAATTAGAGTGGCATAGTAGCAGTTCAACGTCGTCAGATTCCAATGAAGCAGTTGAAAATTGCCAGAATCAGATGCATGAAGTGTTGTTTAGGAGGTGTGCATGGATCACTCAGTCATTGTGAAGGGTATCTATGGAAGAGTGCAAGCTACCAACGTATGAGGGATTTCCCAACTTGGCCGAATTTCTCATTGAATTTGAAGAAAACGTGGCAGAACCACAATGACTATTGGCCTTGGAGGAAGCCCCGAAGGATACACCAGCGGAATGGTGGGCGTTGCACAAGTCCACCATAACTAATTGGACACTATGTTGACACATAATGATGGTTAGGTTCAGAAACACTGATGGACACGGAGGAAGGAAGTATGATGGCAGAGGAGATCCGAATGAACATTTGAATGCATGTGAAAGAAAATGGGGAGCACAAGCAAAACATGAATGGGTTCATGCATTTATTCATGCGTTGGATGAAGTACCGCGGAATTGGTATGTCGTAGCAGAACTGCAACGTGGAACAACCTCATGGGAACAAATAACAATTGGCTTTATTTAAACATTCATTTTCTCCGACGAAAACCCCTTCATCCACAGCGCATTACAAGAGGTTCGGGAGAAAGTATTCAACATAGTTCCAACAGAGAAACCTATGGGACTCGAGTGGACTCGATGCCCCAAATGTTGATGGAATGTTTCAACATAACATGAGTACCAGATGATGAGGATGATTCAAGGACTACGTATATCCCAGAGCTAGAAGGAATTCGTAGTGTCGAGGCACCAGATATGCCTTCCCACAAGTTTCAGCAGCCACTGCAGATCAAGAAAGTAAACATTGGGTTGGAAGAGAACCCCAAGTGTGCGAGCATCAGAGACTAATGGGATGACTCTACTATTGCGAAGAAGACTGAACTTTTGCAAGAATTTCAGGATTAGTTTCCAACAAAATTATTGGAGATGAAAGGAATTTCAGGGGACCTATGGGAGATGAAAATCCCACTGAAACCTAATGCGAAACTAGTCAAGCAGCGACCTTATCAGTTGAATCCGAGGTATAAGGAGCGGGTGAAGGATGAGGTTGGAAGAATGATGGAGGAAAGAATTATAGAACCAGTAGAAGAATCAGAATGGATCAGCCTGATGGTGGTCTAAGATAAGAATACTGACGAAGTTAGGATCTGTGTCGATTTAAGAAAGCTGATTGACACATACCTACATGATCCATTACCTACACAGTTTATGGACGAAGTATTAGAAGGAGTGGGAGTTCAGGACATATACTCCTTCACAGATGGATTCTCAGGCTACGACCAGATAAAGATTTAAAAAGAGGATTGGCACAAAATTGCATTCGTCACCGAATGGGGATGCTTTCAATACACGGTGATGCCATTTGGCCTGAAGAATGCACCCACAATTTTTTCCAAGTAGTTCCTGCGTTCAAGGACTACATACATAAATTTATTTTAGTCTACATGGATGATTGGACAATGTATGGGTTGGTCAAGGATCATGTCGCAAATTTGAGGTTGATGCTAGAAAGATGTCAACAACACCAGATCTCGCTGAACTTAAAGAAGTGCATTTTCTATGCTCAATTTGCGATATTGCTGGGGCACATAGTTTGCAAGGAAGTAATGCTGGTCGACCCTACAAAGATCGCAACTATCGTTGACCTACCATCACCAAAAATAGTCAAGCAATTAAGATTAACATTGGGACACACAGGATACTATAGGATGTTTATCAAAGGGTATGCAACAATCACAGTGCCAATGGAAAAGTTGTTGAAGAGAGATGTCAAGTTAGAATGGAACAAAGAGTGCCAGAAGAGTATGTATATATTGAAAGAAAATATGGTTGCAACACCCATACTATCACTTCCATATTGGACAAAGGATTTCCACGTTCACGTTGATGCATCATCAGTAGCACTACGAGTCATCTCGTCCCAACAAGGAGAAGGCGCAACAGACCACCCGATAACATTCGCAAGTAGAAAGCTATTTACTGCGGAGAAGAACTATACGACCATGGAAAGGGAAGGGTTGGCGATGGTCTATGCCTTACAGAAGTTTCAACACTACCTCTTAGGGGGCCACTTTAAAATGTTCACCGATCATTCAACACTCAAATACTTGGTGAAAAATCCTGTGTTGGGGGGAAGATCTGCCAATGGCTATTGCTATTCCAAGAATTTGATTTCAAGATAATTGTAAATCCTGGGTGAGTAAATGCAAGACCATACCATCTATCATGGAGAGAGTCAGGAGAGGAGCCCAAGAATATTGATGAAATATTGATCGATGCTTAGTTATTCAGGGTTGGAATAGTGGATGATCATTATGAACAAATTATTCAATTCATGGCGATAGGGACGACACCAGAGGAATTCACTACCAACCAGAAGAAACAATTAGTTGTCAGAGCTGCAGATTTCCAACTGATTGCAGGGAAATTATATAATATGGGACCAGATGAGATACTTTGACGATACGTCCTTCTGTATGAACAAGAAAGGATCTTGGAGGAATCTCATGACGAGATCGCAGGAGGACATTATGGAGGACGTGCTATTGCTAGAAAGATACTATGAGCTGGATTAGGGTGGCCAATGATGCATGGAGATGCTGCAGATTATGAAAAAAGATGTGACATATGCCAGAGAACAGGGAAGCCGTCATGAAGGGATGAAATGCCATTAGCACCTCAATTAACACTTCATGCATTCGAAAAATGGGTAGTCGACTTTGTGGTTCCTATCAACCCACCAGGAAAAAGAACTGGGCTGCGCTTCATAATCACTGCGACAGATTACTTGATGCTATGGGAGAAAGCTGCACCGGTCAAGGATTTCTCAGTTGCGACTACAACAAGATTCCTCTTAGACAACATGGTCACCAGGTTTGGGTGTCCAAAGATACTAATGAGTGACCAGGGGACTCATAATGTTAATCGGACGATCGCAGCGATGACGGAGGAGTTTCAAATTTAACATAGGAAGAGCACACCATATCATCCACAAGCTAACGAGACAGTTGAGGAATTCAAAGAAATATTGGAGCATGCACTTACGAAGGTATGCAACACCAATCGTTATGACTGGGACTTGAATATTCCAGCGATACTTTGGGCGTATTGCACAACTTGGATACGATTGACCAGCTAGACCTTGTTCAAGCTCGTTTACGGGAAGGAAGCCGTAATGTCGATGGAGTATATCGTCCACAGTATGCGCATTGTAGTAGCTATAGGAATGAGTGACGACAAAGCACTAGAATAAAATTTGGAACAATTGGTACATCTCAACGAGAAACGGTTCATCGCAGGATTTCATCAGAAGGTAGAAAAGGATCGAAAGAAGGCTTGGAACGATCGCCACATTAAACCAAAGCACTTTCAGCACAGAGATATGGTTCTGTTATATGAAAATAAGTTTGCAAAGTATTCAGGTAAGTTACAGATGCATTGGTTAGGTCCCTACATAATAAATTTTTTCACTGACGGTGGTGCGGTGCAGCTACAAAGTTTAGATGGGACATTGTTTCCCAATATAGTAAACGGGAACCGGTTGAAAACCTATCGCCATGATCAGGCGCATAACATTTGAGAAACAAGAGGATAAAAAAAAAGGAAAGAAGAAGAACAAGAAGAAGAAGAAAGCAAAGATGACAAAAAGTGGGAGACATGGCCCGATGGGTCTCCCGTCAATTCTTTGCACGTTTAGCATGAGGGAATCCAATCAGCGCATGATTACCGTGGATAAGAAACACCGAAAGATGGCGGAGGTGGACAATGACACACTTGAGGAAAGAATTGGAACTCTATGGGAAATATTTCGTGAATGATTCAATAATCAGGAGTCTGGGACATGAGCATCAAGCATAAATACAGGCGCAAAGATTGAAGAATGTTAGTTGAGTAAATAGAGTTAGTTAGTCGGAAGAAGAAAATCAGTAAGTTGAATGATGCGAGTCAGATGCAGAGATTTATCAAGTTGAGTGAGCAATTCCAAGGATGCTATGGAAAAAGGAAGTGAGATAGTTGCAATGGTGTATTTCGTTTCCAGCGGAAGCACCCAAGACGCGCTAAGGGAAAGAACCACAAGTGTTCATGAACAAATGACAGATGGAGAGGCACCTGGTATTGGGAAAAACAACCATGAGGTCTTACCCAAGATGGTTAAGCGAGTTTTGAGTGTTTAAAGAGAAGCGGTCCCTCCGACCGTAGAAGTACCAAAAGCAAAGGAGTGCTCATACAAGTAAAGGATGATCAAATGCGTGAAACAGATGTGCCGGACTGCTACGCCCGATCCATGAGTTGGTGCTGTCATGAAATTTCCGTCCAGTCGCAAGCCGTGGTCAAAAGTGTGAAAATCCTCACAACAGATCTAAGAGATGATGTATACCTCACAAGATTAATTATGATTAAGCAGGAAAATAGAAGAAGAGTGGTCAATGCAGTATAATGAGCAACATAGTAATAATATAGTAGAACTCGTATAGAAGAAAAAATACTTCACACACACTAGTTAATTAATCACAATATGGACAAATAAATAGTACAATGCATGAGGATTCGAATGCCTAAGGTGGCAATTCAAATTAGCCTTCATGGAGTGATCAAAGGATCACTGGAATGTCATCGGAGCACAACTAGTAGTCTATCTCATCATCGGTGGAGTCATCAATGCAGAAGTAACTGTCAACCATCAGTCAAACTGAGTCTAATTGAGTGTGGTAGGTGTAACTGAATGTAACTGGCACATGGAGGCACTAAGTGAATGAAGGAGACTCAATGGAGGGTGCATGAGGAGCTAACTGGATTCAGAACAGGTAGTCATGTCTCATTGGAGGTCAATCAGAGTGATAACAGCAGTGAGGTGTCAGTATGGCCTCAAATCAAGGAAAGACTGGTGGCTCACTGAAGTAAACTGGACTGGTAGGTGAGAAAGGACGAGTGGCTTCCTTAAATCAAGGACGAGTGGCTTCCTTAAATCAAGGAGGAAGGGATCACTAAGCTCTAAGAGGGCTAAAACTGATCTAAGAGAAGCTCTCGGGGGCTGGCTAACTGAGGGCTAGGTGCTGGACTGATGACTGGAATGCATGCAAACCCTAAATGATGCATTCAAACCCTAAAAGTGCATGCATGACTGAAAATGTAAATGATCAAAATACTAGTGGGACTAGGATGGAGTATAGGAATATCCTAACACATCCCCTTAATCCATCCCTGGCCCTGGTAACTAAGACCAAAGGACACCCAATACAATGAATAATAATAGTCAATAAACCAAGGAAGTGTATACATCCCTGAAGTCATCTGGACCAAGTATTCATTTGAGAGGATTTGTACTCAGTTTGTACAACCTTTTGAGAGGTCGTCGCAGGTTGATCCATAGCAAGGTGCGACGAGGTCTGTTAATGGGAAAAAATAGCCATTTCAAGATCTTTCTCGAAGCTTTCTCATTTGGGGGCTTATCCCTGATCTCTTGGAGAGATGGTACTTGACCCCTAACTCAATGAGAAGATCCCTTATCTCTCTCCTACCATATCTCAACCTATCCTATCCATAAACTCATCCGCTTAGTCCTATATAAGTGAGTCTTACTCCCATACCAAAGGGAGGAAGACTATGGTATCTACATGCTGGTGAAATCTCTCTTAGACACCCTCACTCACCTCTTGGAGAATTCATGCTTCCTTGGAAGGGCTTGGCAATTGGCTTGTGTGGAGAAGGGCTGCTACGTTAAGTCATTGGTTGTAGTTCTATATATCTATCATGTACTCCTCTATTTGCAGTAATACAAATGCTTTCCACCAATATCGTTCTTATTTGTAATGATGTTGTGTTGTTTACCTACTTAACTGTTTAAATAGATCTCTTATTGTATAGATGCTCTTTACTCGTTTCTCTTTTCTGTGTCTTAACAGGTCTTGCAGCTTGGATTTGACAACCGTGGGACTTGGAGAAACATTCGAGAGAAAGGATAGTGAATCAAAGAGGTAATACTTATAGTACTTGATCCTTAAGTAGATCTAGGAAACGTGTTTGTAGTCTATTCTATTTGTTCTAGACTCGCATTGAGATAGGGAGATCCGGATCACCTCCGGTCGAGTGGATTGTCTGGTAAAAAATCTGGCGACCATACTGGGGATTATTCTTGTTTAGTGATCATTAATCTGAGTCATTTTCAGTTGATTACTTGTCACAAGACTTGTTCTCATTTCTTTTTCCATTTTCCTTCTTAGGATTGATTCCATTGTCTGATCTTCACATTGAAGATCCTGATCTTCTTCCTTTGAGTTTATACAAATCAGTTCCAAGTCTGTCATTGTTTATTATTGAGAGATCTGATTCATTTTTGAATCTAGAACTCGCCTGTCGCACCTGGGAAGTGAAAATAGAGCGACATTGTGTTTTTCTGAGTCTCTGTCCTTTGTATGTTGCTTACCCGTCGCAACCTTTGCATTGGTACACTGCGACATCGTCACAGCTCCCGTGACAGTAGACTGTGACGTTGCACTGTGTATGAAGCCAGAGTGCACCGATCTACAAAAAGTTGGCATACATGCATCCATCCTCTCATCTAATAGTTTGAGCCTTGGTCTGATGTGTGAACTTTCTTTGCACTGCAAGATCCAGCCAAAGACCCCATTTATGTTTTGTGTGTTGAAAGTGTTTGGTATTTTGTGTGGATTTGTATTGGGTCTCATTCTAAGAAGTTTCAACTTGGTAGTGGTGGATACTTTGGTTCCCCCATCTTCATCCACTTGACCTTGTTATCTCTCCTATCATCATCTGATCTGATCTTTGCACTAGATATGATCCCAAACCTCTTTTTGTGCATGTTATTTGGCTTGTTTGTATTGGGTTTTGGATCTTTTGAGTTTTGGATTCATGTTTGGACCCTTGAGTAAAAACTAGTGGGGGGGCCATGAATCATGCATTCTTCAGTCGTTTTGACCCATCTCAAGGTTTTGAGATCGTTTTTTGGTTTGGCATGATTGGCTTGTTTTAAAGACTTGAAGAATGTGGGATATCCATGTCTTTTTGAGCCTCTCTTTCTTGGATTATGCATCTTGTTTCCCTTACATGCTGAGCTATTAAATGAATTTTGGGAAAGATTGATTCTTTGTCTCTGCTTTAGTTCAAATAAAAGCTTGATTTTGTCACTCTTTTGCTATATTCATGAATTTGGAAAACATAAATATTCTTCTTACTTTATTTTGATCATTTGATATTCTTGGTCTTATCATCATAAGAAGAAGAAAGGCTTGTTTCAGATTTGTGTGCATTTGAGTTAGATAAGATTGTTAAATGCTTTCCTTTGTCTTGCATTTGATTGGAAATGTTAGTGGAACCATTCTTTCCATAGCTTAGATATGTCTTTTTCAAGTGTAAAAAGATAGGAATGAGTTATAATTATCGCATTTGGTAGATTTTGATCCCTTCTTGAGTGCCTTTGAGTTGTTTGGGTGCTTGCCATTTTTCTTTGGGAATTTCTGAATGATTAAAGAGTGCTGTAGATATTCTCTCACTTTCTGTGTATAAATATGAAAAGTGTTTAGTTATCAAATCTATTTTTGGTACGTGCATTTGAAAGTTGAAAGTGCTTCATTATTTTGTCTTATACATTTTTAAGATTAGTTGCATCTTTCATTTTCTTTACGCTTTTTGGATGATTATTGGAGAAAGTTAGAATTATTGCACTCTAGGAAGGAATTCTTCTTTTCGCTACTACTTAAGTACTTTTGGTTTGAAAGAAAGAAATATCTCTCCTTACCTTAAGTAGTTTTCATTGAAAAGGAAAAGAAAATGTGCATTATCATGTAGTTGAGGATTGCATTATGTTTACATTTATGTACTCACCTCATGCATCCACCTAACCGTACAAGATAAAATTAACGCTAGCTTAGGTTAAAATCATTTAGCAACTTGTGTGTAAGTTAGAGACGTGTTTCGGCGTCGTTAATCATGGTAGCTATCATTATTTTCCAGCACTGTAGTCTGGGGGTATTGTAGTCTTCCATGTACTTATTGGTATATTGAGCTCCTTCACGTACCCACCAAGTGCAATAATCCATACTTGGCATGTATCGAAGGGTGTGTCACGTACTCGATAGTATATTGGAAGGTCTTGTGCCAACGGCTGTGCATTAGATAGCACCACTACGGATTTGAGCTCCCACGTACCTTGCGTATATCGGGAGACACCATTAGGATTCCTGAAACCAACCGAGTTAACCATTTGGATGTCTTGGCAAAGCAATACACCGAGAACAACACTCGGGGAGATTAGCACACACGTACTATCCAAGTAATCGGGTATGCAGGAAAGGGTATTGTCCCAATCCTCCTTGTCGCGTCATATTGTTGGACCCTGCAGTATATAGCGGTTTGCAATGCCTTGATAATCCCATGAGGTTCCAGATTTTGAATCCACTCCTATTCACACAGTTTTCTTGTGGCTTTTAGACTTGAGTAGTTCTTGACTTGTGTGGTACTTTAGAGACTCTTAGGAAGTTTAGATATGGAAGATTCTTCCAGGACTACCAAGCAAGGAACCCCTTTCCAGGGTATGCCATTGGTTATTCCCCCTTGTGGAACTGTTGATCCTCCCTTTATGGCTACGTTGAGTCTTCCTGGATTGACGATAGGATTACCAGTATGGTTATTCTCCAATCCAGTTACACCAAGTGCACCAATCATGTCAGACCTAAGACCTTCACCACATGATCATCGATCTCATGGTGACCCTTCTCCTTCTCCGTCGAAAGTCGAATCAGCTTCCATCTCTTCCTCTTCTCCTACTGAAAACTCTGATGTTATTAAGAAGGTGGGTGTGAAGAAGAAGAGGGATAAGTGTTAGCATTCAATAATTCTCAATGATGAGGGGTTTCGAGCCTGCCCGAGAAAGAGCAATTTGTCTTAAGTACACCAATGTTGCAAAAATGGTCCTAGGTATTTGTGAACAAAGGCTTTTATAAAGGACCTAGAACAATTTTAAACCCAAGTCGAAAACAACCTTGATAGCTTTTAACCTAAGCCAGAACTTACGAAGAAAAGTGTTTAACATTTTTTGGCTAAAGACAAAAAAAAAAACTAAGTATGGAGAGAGGTTTTCACAATTTGGGCATAGTTGGAGGTTTAATGAAGAGGAAAAGCTTCAATATTCTATTTTCCAAAAGTTAAAGCTTTTTGAGGGTTTTCGATATTTTAATTTTTAGCCCAAAAAATCAATTTTATGAAGTAAGGAGACTTTATAATTAAAAAACAAAGGTTTGTTGTATTATATTGGGCCAAATAAAACAAAAGGTATTAGCGCCCAACATCGAGGGCTCACCACAGGACCGAGTGCCAAGCCTTGAGGGCCCTACATATCTCATATCCTCCATCATCCACGAGCCTACCAATCCGTTGTTACTTGGTATATTGTGAAAGCATTAAGGTATATAAGGCGTGAAAAGAAATGTTATGTTGGGCATGTGGGTTAATTCCGCATCCCTCACTAGCTCGAAATTTAAAATTGTAAAGCGGTCGCGGACGAAATACCACGGGAGTACGTGGCATGTTATTATTCATCCGCGTCAACGCGAGGTGGTATCATAAACCGCCTTCCGCCCACGCGGAACCACCATTCCCGACGAAGAGAAGCACAATAGCACATGCTATGTGTTATCAAGTGTTGTGTGCGGTGGGGTATATAAACACCACAATCATTTCCCGCTCAACCAATGTGGGATATATCCCATAAAGAAAATCAAATAGGATAAGTATAACACGTTTTTGAGAAAATGCCTGTTTTAGTCACCATTTTCTAGAAGCTGTTTCCGCCAAACCGAGAGGAATTTTAGGAAACTAAGAGAGGTTTTTCTTCATCACGGGCCAATGTTCAAAAACCTCTCTCATTTTTTACACAGGTGTTATGGTTTAAGAGAATCGAAGTCATCTTCACAGGGCAATTTTCCAGAATTTCAGTTTACTGTTTTAGTCATCAACTTCAAAGAGCTGGTTCTTCCAAATGAAGATGAATTTTCAGAAAATGAAAGAGGTTGTTATTCAGAACACGCCCAGTTACAAAAAACTCTCTCAAAATGTACACAGGTATCTCCATTTGAGATATACAGCCAGGTCTTTGAAGCCTATTTTTCAGCAAATTTACTTCCTGAAATAAAATAAAAAGTTGTAATTGTTTCTATTTTTAGAGTTTCAGTTAGGTTTTGAATTCAAGATTAGGCATAGGCTTTCTTTCTATATATTGATATGTAAAAAACATGTAAAGGGTTGGATTTTCTGTAAGGAGAGACCCATTTCGGGTGTTTTGCAGGGTTTTCAGAAATTAATAAAGATCTCAGAACTGAGCAGATTTTTCATAAAAGATTCATGTGTTGTTTAAAAATTGCAGTCTGTACCCTTTCCCTTTCTCTACATGTGCAAGTTTGCTTTCTGCGTTATGCCTTTCATTATGTCATTTTCTTCTATGCTTAGAGGAACGTTCATATAGATTGAGATTCATGTTTCTATGCCTCGATTTATTCACTTCTGAGCATCCATTTATTTCTCTAAAATTAGCAGTGGATTCATCTGAAAATTGATGCCCGTTGTTAATGGACTGTCTTTATTTCTTTCCCTATCACCTGGAAAAATCTTATTGACTGTAATAAGACAGCTATCTTGCCTTTGTATGAAAATATTTGTTTAACTGCTGGTCCATATTTTTCTGTTTTCTCGACTCCATTGCCCAATGGTATCCTGTTCATGTTGATCTAGCCACTTCATTAAAAATCCTTAAGTTTTTATTTATTTTACAAATTGGCCCTTGAGTTTCATTGTCGAACTGCTGTCGTGGTGACATTGGATGGCAGATTTGCCGAGAGAGCCCTCTCTGGCTGAAGGAGGCCAACTTTCAGTCTAAAGATTGGTTTGAAATAGGTTACCTCGGGTTTCTTTGATACAGCCCAAGGAAAATCCGAGTGCTAACAATAAGAAAGAGACCAAGCGTCAACCATCTGTCTCTGATGGAACTCATTATATGAGAACACCTCGTAAGCCAAAGTTCCCTTGCAAACTTTGCAAGGGTGATCACCTTCTCAAGAATTGTCTCGATCTTCCCTGTGTGTTAGAAGTGTGGTCTAAATACTCCAAACTGCTTGTATTGCCAACCTCTGACCATCATGTTGATGATACTCCCTCGACTAGTGACCCATTGGTGAAGGGTTGAAAGGGTAGAACTGCGGACCCTTGCTAGATATGCAAGGGCTTGCATCATACTTACCTTTGTCCAAGGATGGATGAAGCTTCACAGTGGTTGGAAGATATTACTAGTTCTCAACAGGTGTTTCCAACAAGCAATAGTAAGTTGTCCCTTGACCCCCCGCTGGTTGACCAAGTGATCAATTCAGTTTCATCTCTAATTGATCCCACCCTTCCTTCTCAGAATGAAGTGATCGAGTCGATCTCATCTCCACTCGATCCCGCTCTTTCATTGGAGAAAGTGCAGACTGAAGCAGTCACAATGACACAATCTTCGTCCCATTCTTATCTTCCAAGTGAGAGTGAATTGGAAACCGCTGATGTTTTCCTGGTCAGTTCAAAATGTCCTAGGAAAGGGGAAACCCTGTCCATTCTGACAGGACCCCCCCAAGTACTGAGGTCATTTCCTTTGGTTGGAATGGTCTAAAAGAATCTTGTTTTCCTTCGAGTATTCCTTTTCAAATATCTGTAGGAGTTTATGATAAAGAAATATTTCATACAATAGTTGATGAGGGGGCTTCTATTAGTATTTTATCCTCAATTACGTGGAAAGCTATAGGTTCTCCTTGGCTTGTGCCAGTAACTGACCAGATCTTGGATTTTAATAGAAGGCCTATCGGACCTTGATGGATTCTCCCGCAGTTACCTATCACGTTGAGAGGTAAAACTGTTTATGTTGATGTCATGGTTGTCTAATGTCCTTTAGATTTCAATCTACTCCTTGGATGAGATTATGTCTATGCTATGAAAGCTGTAGTGTCCACGCTCTTTCGAGTGATGTATTTTCCTCATCATGGAAATATTCTGACCATTGATCAGCTTTCCTTTGTGACACCCACTCATCATATGACTCCTAGTCATCAGACTTCCCTGAATATTCCGCATGTTTTAGTGGTTTCTTCCCCCTGAGGATGGGGGGTACGAGCACGGTTTATGTTATGTTTCAAGCTCGTTAAAAAATGAAACCAACCACCCTAGCATAGTTTCCCTTTGGTTTCAAGATTGCATAAAAATGAAACCAATCCATTAAAGCATAGTTTTATTCCATTTCAAGCTCGTTAAAAAATAAGATGGGCCCCCTCTATGCATAGTTTACCTTTGGTTTCAAACTTGCATAAAAATGAAACCATCCGCTCGAGCATAGTTTTATTCCATTTCAAGCTCGTTAAAAAATAAGATGGGCCCCCTCAAGCATAGTTATTGTCTATTTCAAGCTTGTGTAAAAATGAAATAGATCTCCCTCCCATCAGTTCGGGTCTCTCGCTAGAGTTAGAATTTGAACCTTCATTTCATTTGATTCTCGTTTCCCCCCCCTTGGTGGACATTTTCATATTAGTAGCCAGGTTGGTAGTTGGGTTAGCAAGCATCATTTTTAGACGAAATGAAGCTTTGGGGGCATGTCACATGTCGTACCATCAACAATCATGTTGAGGGAACACTACCATGTTAAGCCGCTAGCAATCATGTTGGGGGAATTTTTACCAACCTCTGGGTATCATGTTGGGAAGGAACCGTCAATGGACCTTAACCATGAGCATAGTTCCCAATCTCTGTCAAGCTCGTTAAAAAATGAAATAGGTTCCCACGAGTAGAGTTCTAATATTGTGTCAAGCTCGTCAAAAAATGAAACATATCCTTTCCCTTTGAGTCGAGTCTCCTCGTAGACTTAGTACCTGAACCTTCTTTTCACCCGCCTATTCCTTAGGAATATGAAATGAAGCTTGGGGGCATGTATTCAATCTCTGGAAGTTACGTTGAAGTCAACTCGATCGCCTCTCCACACCACGTTGGAGCTAAGTCACTTACTCCTAGCAATCATGCTAGGGGCATGTACCAACCTTTGGATTTCATGACGGGAAGAAATCCACCATTGGGAACATTTTCGAGCATACTTTCCTTTTTTTAGGTTTTGAGCTCTTTAAACCATGAAAATTATCCCAAGCATAGTTCATTTTCTATTACAAGCTCATTAAAAAATGAAACAGACATCATGAGCATTCTTCCAACCTATCTTCTAGCTCGTTAAAAACAGTAAGATAGCATTTGAGCTTACTTTTCACCTTTTTCGTGCTCTGGTTGAAACATGAAAAGTGGTTTGAGCTTAGTTTTTACTTTTTCGTGCTCTGGTTCAAACATGAAAAAGATTCCGAGTGCTTTTGATACCATTCTCGTGCTCGTTAAAAATTTGAGAAAAAAGGTGTGTCTACCGAGTATAGGTTTATCACTTTATCCGGCCTCGCTAGACTATTTACGGAAAAGGAACTATGCTGAGTTTACTTTTCCTTTGTCGTACTCAGTCATAAACCATGACAAAGTCTGTTCATGGAGTCCTTTTAAGCTATTTTCAGAATCCTAAAATAGGAAAAGATTGCCAAGCAAACTTGATGCTTTCACGCTTGTAAAATCATTTGAATGATCGTCTTTCTGGTGATAGTTTACCCCTTTTTCGGACCAGGAAGCACTATTTATGAAAAAGGAATACTCCAACCAACCATGGCTGGAACAGTCCTCTCCCGCGTTGTTTTACCCTTTTTCAGGAAATGAGGCTAACTTTACGAAAAAGGACCGTTGGAGTCTTCTTTAGTTCTTTTCAGACTCTCTAAACATGAAATGACGCCGATTTTTCCTTCTATCGACTCGTTAAATTTTAAACATTGAAGGGCCCATTATGGGATGAACCCCTCCTTTCCTAGGTTCATGAAACATTTAGGATTGGACTCATCTATGAGATGAGCTATACCGAGCATCTGGTTACCCTCATCAAGCTCGTTAAAACACACATGAGGCACTCATCATTCATGATGGGGAAAAAGGAAAGTGTTTGTGTTACATTACTTAGTGGCAGTATATAGTCGTTCTTGAACATGGCACTCGTCTACATTTGCATACCAATACTTGGGTCATCTATTTTCCTATGAGTCCCCGCTTACTTTCTGAGTCCTGTTACTACTCTGAGTCATTCAGAGAAAGCTTCCACTATTAGTTGCATTAGAAGTTTGCATCATTCTCATGTCAATACTGCCAAGTCATGGCATGCCCATGTTCGAGAACACATTCACTCATCATTTTTTAGTCAGTACACACGTCGTCATGCCGTTGTTACTTTGAGTCAGTCTCACATGTTACTGTACCATATGATCCACTATATACATCTTTTGTCGTGTTTCGTGTCGATTGATGAGGGATTCATTATTGCCCTCCTTCGACGAATTCATCCTTGTCGACTTCAACTCATCATCCAAGGATTGAATCTAGAAACCAACCAAGTACCTTGTCCCTGCATGCCTCAATGGTAGGTTACCTCGCTTTCATCATGAGTTTACATCATTGACTCTTGATTGAAAGATTTCATCTTGCGTTCGACTTCAGCTCATTTATTCACGCTTGATTATATGTACTGTGAACCTTGGGAATCATTGACATTAATGGTGATCTCCCTCGCACTTGTTAACGGTTTACATCAATGACCAGTAGTCAAGTGGTTTTTACCATGTTCGATGTCAAGACATTTGTAATCACATGGATAGATTCATATCATTGCGGGTTCAGCTTGAAGACCCTGGGGGGTCATGTTTTTACCCAGGTTGCAATGGAGTTTGTATTGAGTCTTATTACACGGATCCACTTTTGTATTGGTCGTGGCTGTGTTATCATCTCATCATGGATCTACACTTGTGTCTAGTAGCCATGATTGTGTTCAGTTGGTCATTACTTCCATGGATCTGCAATGTATTGGTCGACAACCATGTTGTGCTACATATGAGATTGTCAGTTCAGAGTTAGTTGTACTGCAACAACATCCTTCATCCGACAAGTCTTTTGCCATTTTTTTCTATCAAAGCACTTCACCTGTACATCCTTAATAGCTTCATGCTTTGGGGGGCATTCTGTTACACCAAAATTTCATCACCCTTGTGCAAGTGTCGCAAGTGTTGCAAGTGTCGTCGTCATGACCTAGTGTCGTCATCATGACCGTTGCAAGTACCATCACTATGACCAAGTGTTGTCATCATGACCGTTGTGATAATATCGTCATCTTGACCATTGTGTATACATCCCTGAAGTCATCTGGACCAAGTATTCATTTGAGAGGATTTGTACTCAGTTTGTACAACCTTTTGAGAGGTCGCCGCAGGTTGCACACTAGCAACATGCGATGTCGTAGGTTGATCCATAACAAGGTGCGGCAAGGTCTGTTAATGAGAAAAAATAGCCATTTCGAGATGTTTCTCAAAGCTTGCTCATTTGGGGGCTTATCCCTGATCTCTTGGAGAGCTGGTACTCGACCCTTAAATCATTGGGAAGATCCCCTATCTCTCTCCTACCATCTCTCAACCTATCTTATCCATAACCTCATCCACTTAGTCCTATAAAAGTGAGGCTTACTCCCATACCAAAGGGAGGAAGACTATGATATCTACATGATGGTGAAATCTCTCTTAGACACCCTCACTCACCTCTTGGAGAATTCATGCTTCCTTGGAAGGGCTTGGCAATTGGCTTGTGTGGAGAAGGGATGCTATGTTAAGTCATTGGTTGTAGTTCTATATCTCTATCATGTACTCCTCTATTTGCAGTAATACATATTATTTCCACCAATATCGTTCTTATGTGTAATGATGTTGTGTTGTTTACCTGCTTAACTGTTTACATAGATCTCTTATTATATAGATGCTCTTTACTCGTTTCTCTTTTATGTTTCTTAACAGGTCTTGCAGCTTGGATCTGATGACCATGGGACGTGGAGCAACATTCAGGAGAAACGATAGCGAATCAAAGAGGTAAGACATCTAGTACTTGATCCTTAAGTAGATCTAGGAAATGTGTTTGTAGTATGTTCTATTTGTTCTAGACTTGCATTGAGCTAGGGATATCTGGCTCGCCTCTGGTCGAGTGGATTGTCCGGTAACAAAAATCATTGTTTTTTCATTAATAATATGTCCAAAATGTGGTGTCATAATATAAAATTGGATCCCATATCTCTCAAATATACAATCCGATACCAAAAATAGTAAGACCCCATGGCATCTAATCCCTATGGGGATCTCTAGCCTCCTAGGCTGGATGAGTCTACATGTATTAGTGTACGACATTGGCTATAAGTTGAAGCAGCCGCACCCATGTACCTGGTACCCCAACCATATGCCTCTGCATATCCTATGGGAGACGCTCTACCTCGATCACCGGTACCTGGGTAGTCATACGAGTAAGGTTGAGTTGCACAATCTCCAATGTGCGCTCTGCAAATGCACCTACTACCTCCCCTCCTCTGCCTTTGTGGTGATGTCATGGGAAACCCTGAGGTCTTCGCAGACCCATATCTGTGAGAAAACAGTCACACATCAATATATGATACCACACCAAAAATATTTTTGCTTTCACTTAAATCAAAATTCCAAAAAAATTAAATTTTCAAAACTTAAAAAGAGTAGTCTTACCAATGTCCCCAAATGTGGCCCCTAGTGGGAGTAGCATGTCTCGGTCCCCTCTGAAGTCTATCCCCTCATATGTTTAGTCGTCGATCGTGATCACCTCTCGCCACCACCAGTGAAAAAAATCATCATAATATCGGGAGGTCTGTCGACCACCCCCCTTTCATGTCAATATCTCCTCCCACTAGGTCTGGGCGGGATCAAAGGGACTATACAGAGGGACTTCAACCCTCAGACTCAAGCCCAACACCCTTTCAAAGAAAAAAGCTGCATAATATACTACCAAAACTGAAGTTTTTATCCTGCCCTAGCTTGCACTCTGTTACCTGGCTCTTCATAGTACTCAGCAATGCTTTGCACCAGTCATATACTGTTGGTCTCATGCACTCGGCTACATAGAATATCAAAGGCCTTGAGGCTTGGTGAAGTGAAGCTGATCATGCAATCCTCCCGAGAGTGAGGACAATGATCTTCATGCTTAGGCTCACTATAGACTCTATGGGGATATGGCTACCCACCTTTTGGGTTCCAGCAATACAGTACCTGTCAATGTGATCACTGATAGTGATTCCTCCCCCCACACTGCACGACCTAAGACTCACTACCTCCCCTCGGCAGGACAAACCAATGATGAAGTATATATCTTCCACCTCCAATGGAAGTGGTTGCCCATCTAGATCAAAATGTTGTGCTTCGGCATCCCAGTAGTTGAAAACCGTGCCGAGCAATCAGTTTTGGGCCCTCAAACCCCCGATGCTCCATAATTTGTATAACCCACAAGCTTGTAATGCTTGTTAGGTTATGAAGTCTTCGCGTACTCGCTGATAAAAAACATCATGATCCCTCTCTCTCCATTCTAGAACCATACTGGAAACAAAGAAATGAATCTTTTTAGTACCCATGTGGTTAAAAAACACAACCCACGGCGCTATACGTGGGCTAATTTGTATACATTCGTCCATATACGTGGTCAACGCTTCATTTGACCGCACACAAGTAGCCCTCCATGCGACCCGTGAAGTTGTAGCTCGCATACAGCGCCAATTAGGTTTAATTCTTTGAAAAAAATAAAAATTGACCATTAAAAACAAAATTTAAAACCATGGAATTGAAGAGGAATTTGAGGACACTAACTTGATCCAAACGGCTTATGATTCCGATGCTCGTAGCTCCCGGAATCGTTGATTGAAGAAATGAGGTAAAAACTAAGCAAATGCACTATGTGGGGTGAAAAGTGAAAATGATGTGGTAAAAGTAATTATTTTTACTATTTATAATTTTTCAAACCCACTTTTCTATAGTTTTTTCCATTTTTGAGCTATTTTGGACTAATATGTCATTATAAAGTGCCTTTTTGAGCAGTTTTTTCCGATGGGAGTGGATTTTTGAATCGTTCCACGCCTTTAGCAAGTATTTTCTACACCTAGCATATAGGTTAGGATGTCATTTCACTTGCATTTTTGCATCGACATTATGACCACATTAATAAACCTTAGGTGCGACCCTGCTTTTTAACTAACAGGGAACATCTATATTACTTTAGAAGTGTCGTTATTTGGTGGTAGGGCTTTTCCAACCATGGGTTCCCTAGTTAGATCCTTTTATGTCTTTTGGTGCTCATGCCATTGTTTCTCCTTAATATTTGGAGTCCTTTGTAGTCATGCCATGACATTGTGATGAAGACTCATACTCTACTTTATCTTTATTTTGGCCATCTCCCATGAGGAATCCCCCTTTATGTAGAGTTGTGAATGCATTGCATTATCCTGCTTTCCTTTGAGCCTTGTTTCGACTCCCGCTTTTCATAGTTATTAGGCATGTGCCTGAGCACTTTGCATTCCAAGCAAAGCGGAGCCTTCAATTATCTTTTACAGATGGATGACCCTTTACCTTGAGGGAACACCCCCCGACTGTCCACATCTTGCTCATGCTTCCTTGCATTGATCATAGGTATGTTTCACTGCTTGGAACTAGTTTGCTTGCACTTGACACTCGTTCCCTCACTTGTTGTACTATAAGCAGTTTTATTCTTTTTCAAGCTTTCATAACAAGAAAAAGACAAAAAAAAATCATATAACTGAAAAATCCGGACGGGAAAATATTTACTACCTCTTATTGGCAGCTATCGTGTCGCCTTTGAACAGGACGTTCATCTCCACTCCACTCATCATGAGTCGAGAAATTAGTTGGAACTTAGGAGCTGTACTCGTTTCTCAGATCTTACTCCACCGACTGGTTAAGCTTCTAGTCATTATGGAGCCTTTGTTGATGCCTCCTGTGTCACAAATTATTATTGTCATTTAGTACTTGAGTCTATGTTTCCTGAGTCTATCCATCTGCTCATACTCTTGTTAAAAGGAAGTCTTGAAACTAGAGTCGGCCACTCCTCATATCTCTTGACTATTTTATGTCGGACATCCCTTATAGCTCGATCTGTTAGTCCGATTTCTTCCAAATATTTCAGCGTAGCTGCTACCTTGTGCTGGTATATGGGGGATCCAATAATGCCCTCCTTCCAGCAAGTCTTGTTCCGTCGAATCTGTTAGCACCAGGATTGTGCTAAGGGTATGGGGGAGGTTCAGGCCCATAGAGAGGCAGCAGAGGTAGAGCATTGATTGAGATACCCATGGTCCAAACATAAAGGGTTCAAAGCTTTATGCAATAGACCTAGTGCATGGAGAGAAAATATAAAGGGTTTAAGGATTAAAAAAAGTGCTAAATAGACTTGAGACGAAGAAATGCGCCCTCGATGTATGATGGCACCTCTGGAGGGCCTAGATTAAGGGTGACAGAGATCGATGGTCGCAAGACACCCTCTATGGTGAAAGTCGGAAGCTACATAATCACAGGTGGAGGTGTTAACTGGTAGGCAACTTAATGACTGATTGACGGCCGAAGAAATGGATTGACGGTCGAGAGGATGTTTGCACTTTTAACTTGCACTAGAAAAGTCACGTTTCATATCTACGAACTCATATTAAACCTCGACGCTTTCCAATGGCGATGATTCAACAAGGTAAATATATACGGCTCGTAATGAGTTCGTAGATCTTACTTGTGCACCGGGTCGACCAGCTTCAGATTTGCAAACATGGTAGGGGCAAAGTTTTCCGAACACCCAGATTGAGGTAAGGTGGAAATCAATGGTACCTGTTTGATCATGCAATTAAAGGTTGTAAGGAAAAATATACTGACACTAAAATGATGACCAATGAGACCGAGGCCACCTCAACATCATCGCATATCTTCCCACCTATCCGAGAGGCCATGTCAAGCATGTATAACATCAACTCAAGAGCAGGCATCATTTCTTCTCGATCGAGAGATTCAATTAGTCCATCATGGAAAAGGTGATCACACGTAGCTTTCGTCATTGTCATGACCATTATAAGCATGGTCCCTGCATCATGATTCATAATCGTTGCATGAGAAAGGTGGCGGGTTTGACTACTCGAGCATATTTTAGTTAAAGTCTGGTTATGGAGAGAGATTAGGGGGCTGAGGTGGTTGTTGTACTAGAGCCATTGTGTTCTGAGGTGGAGGGGGAGCATATTCCCTACTCTCCGCTAGTATTCGAACACGTGGAAGAGAGTTCGGCCAATGAACCTGAGGAGCATGAAGGCGACAGGAGCATAGGAGGAATCGATGTCAACAGAAGAAGAAGGGGGCCTCCGAAGATGAGAAGGACACATACTCGGATATGTAAATAATCAAAGATTATATCATCCTCACTGAAGTAACGACACCTCCTCCTTCGACAGAGAAAAGGCCAGATGAAGACACCCTAAAAGTGGAAGACTTCTTTGGGCTGGAGGGCCAATTGAAGACTCAAGCATAGGGTGGGGGCCTGTTCGTGCCGTCATTTTTTTTCCCCACCCAGCAAGTCTGTCTTTGGCTAAGTGTGTGGTTATATTTTTTCGTAAGTTTCGAGGCCAGTTGGGGTCTGTTGGTCGTTTAAGACTTTTGCGGCCTATAACGTGCAGAGGACAGCTGTAGAAGCAACCATGGTTATTGTGTTAGCAGTCCTTTTCACCTTATGATTTGCTGTCAAGAGTTGCGAACTGGGACATATAGGTGGCAGCGTATTTTGTAACTGTTTTTGATGATCAGTCCAAGGATATAAGCCTATAAATAGTATGTAATAGGAGATCATAGGGTTGGAAAATCATTTCTCCTAAGCCCTATCCTTTTGACTTAATCATTAATAGAATTGCATGAGTGTCTCAATCTGGCATTTAATGGAGATTCATGTGTTGCTTTGCTTACAGTCTGTTTTTTCTCTTCTCCTCATGTGATTGTGTTTCTTGTTATTCACTTAGATTATGTTGTCCTTTTCATATCTGGAATCAATGTATAATAAGATAGAATTCTTGATAGCAATCCCTGCCTATTGTTTCAGGTATTCACTCAATATTTCTTCTAAAGTTGACATTGAATTCACCTTTGAGGGTCTCTCATGTTAATGGACAGTTCTCTCTTTCTCCATTTTTCACCATATAATAGCACTTAGACCGGAAGCGGGTGGATACCTTGCCTCTATTTGTATGTTTCGCTCTGCAGCACTGTTCTTCGATTTATTTATTAGGCCATAACTCCATCGCTCAGTGCTCCTTTCATGATTATCTTACCACATTTTAAAACCAACTTGTTCTAGCAGAAATATAACCTTTTGAATATGCTTTGAATGATTATCTTGAAGAAATACGAATCCTGTATGTTTGTCATTGTCCAATTTTTTATTATTTCCAGTTTTCTTGAGTTTATGAGATATCCCCCTCTGATTGTGATGGGTTAGTATCATAAGTCTAAAGTGGTTTTGTGGTTACCCCACTTTGGCCTCTCTGTAACCCAGAGGTACGATTTGGGTGCTAACATAGTGGTGTCGTTGTCGGGGAACGAATGTCTTATCATCCCTGGGAGAACGACAAAGTCTCAGAGCTGAATGTTGATGGTGAATAGCACTCAGACGTTGAAGAGGTTGTGTACCTTTCACCTGGTGACTTCACTCACTGAATTTTCAGTATAAAGGAAGCTCCACTAGGGAAAAATCGGTGACTCTGTAATATCCCTTTTTCAAATTTTATTAAAATGCCAATTTTTCAACTTTTTCCCCAATTTCAACCTTTGACTAGTTTAACTGTTTTGACCTCCAAATCATCCCAAATGCTCCCAAATCTTCTGTATGAGTGTATTAATGGTATTTAGAATTGAATATCAGGTTCAGGGATGTTTTATGGACCTCCAAATACTGCTTCAAACTTGATTTGTATTCTGATCAATATAGGTAATTTTGACTAGTAATTTGTGCATCAAATCCCCCCCGGGTAACACTGAAAATGGCCTTCCAAATGCCTCCAAACTCCCACAAATTTATGAACAGAGGTATATAATGTGTTAAGTATGTTATTTAGGTCTCATATGCACCATTAATTTATTTTTACTACTGTTCTAACTCTCTCACATTCAACAGCAAAAACCCCCAATTCGACCCTTGGGGAAATGGCACTATTTCATCTCCCAATACAACTAAACTGAGTAAAAATGCTTCAAATGCTCAAGTAAAGTACATGAAACTTGTAGAAGACATCCATGGCATTATATTGATCACAAATATATCAGAGAATCATCCATCCATTCGAAATAATCAACATTATAGTGTCATACATCAATGCATTGGGGAAATGGACATTGTTTGCTCATTAATCAATAGTTTTGCATACAACCAGTGGGTATTTCGACCTGAGACTTTATGAATATGAATAAAAGAGGATATGAAGCTATTAAAATCATAAATATATAATGAGAATCTCTCTCAAGAAGCACAAGTGCTCACCAAAAACGCCCTCCCTCAAGGAGCATGAATATGCCTTCAAAACTGGAAACGGTGGAGAGAAAGTGCTGCACTAAACCAAACCATGAAAATTTCTGTAGCTGCTACCTGCAAATACAAACTCCATTAAAGCACCATGAAAGACCTGAGTGGCCTCTCCAAACACCAACTTGGATGGGAATCTTTCACCCTCGAAATTGGCTAAGGCAAGAAACTAGTCATCCACTAGCTCTCTCTTCACAAATGCAATTTTTCTCAAATCATCAAAAGCCATTCTCATACTTCATTTCTACATTTTATAACCAACATTATCCTTCTAAGGGTCGAAATCCTCTCAATAGATTCAATAGATTTCCATTTAGGAATTATTCCACATTTGCCACTTGTCTCCTAGTTCCAACCTTCCATCTTCTCCCAAATTCGATTTTGAGTCTCTTTGGCTTCTCCAACTCCCAAATTCGACTTCATTGAGCCTATTTTTGGGGCTGACATGTCATAGTGGTCAGATGTCAGAGGTCAGGTCTGCAATTTGTCATAGTTGTCATAGATGCTCCATCATTGGTGTCATAGGGGCTAGGGAATCTAGCCCAAGTGTCCACAAACTTCCACTTTGACTCTTTATCTTCCATGGAGGTTACCAATCCTTCCCAATTCGACCTAATATGCTCAATGACATGTGTTATGACTTACCAACTCACCCAAGAGTGTTCACATTCCCATTAATTCGAATTTGCAAAAGAGAGATACCATGTATTATGAAAAATCAAGCTAGTGTGGGTCCCACATCCTCCATATGTCTCCAAAACCATTTGTCACCTATGATTTCTCTTGAATTTATTTATTCACTATATTTATTAAATACTTGAACCCTTCTAATGTATAAACATCATTTATTTGCTTCCTTATTACCATTCCACATGTGCCCATCCAACCTAGGAAACTAGTAGGATTGATGGGATTGTCTTACTATGAAATTATTGGAATGGGGACATTACAGTCCTCCCCACCCAAGATTGCTTGCCCTCAAGCAATCTCAATTTACCATGCTGCAAACTTGTCCCTCCTCTATCAGGTGGCCTTCCATGAGTAATGTCTCCCATAATATTTCTATTCCGGTGCTTCATGCTGTGGGAAGAAACTACCTGATTCGGATAGGTGTGTTGCCCTCTCACAATCCTTAGTACTCCTTTTGAATCTTGGAATTTCATTTCAGGAATTTTATAATTTACTGTATGCTCTCCTATTGAATACAACCATTGCACTCCCAAAACAACATTAGTATCAGAAATATCAACCACATAAAAACTATCAACAAAAGTATAGTTACCTACGGTGACTTGCAGCTGTGGAATCCATGTTTTGCACTCCATTGTGTTGTGACCGGGAATGACAACTGTGAATCCATCAAATGGTTCAATAGGTATATTTATTTTCTCCACCATCTCTTCATCAATGAAGTTATGGGTGGCTCCTCCATCTACCAAAACTGAAGTTCTTTGTCCTTGTACCATACCTTTGCATCGGATAGTATGATAGCGAGGTACTGCTGAAAGTACTGCCATTGTTACTTTGGTGGGAGAGGGATGCTTCACCTCTGGTTTCCCTTCTTCTGCTGTAGTATATCCTTCTTCTTGGGCTGAATTATTTCCTTCTTCCTCCATGCCCCCTTCATATCCCTCATCACAAAATACTTCAATGAATTGGGCCTTTCCTTTAGCACATTTATGTCCAGGTACCCATGGTTGGAAGCATGAGTAACACAATTTCTTCCTTCTGAGCTCTTCCCTGCTTAGTTCCTCTTTCTTATCCTTTCCATATTCATCTTCTTGCCATGGCTTCTTATCAGGTGCATCTCTTTGCCAATGTCTCTTTTCAATTCTGAAGTCAGGCTTGGGAGGAAATCTCGTTCTAGGAAGCACATTTTGGAGATCCCTAGTCAAGCTCATTGCATCTTTTAATGTAGTTGGCTTGTGGGATTTGACCAAACCTTTTAAGGGTTCAACCAAACCTTCAGTGAACAGCAATACCAACCTTCCCATAGATACATCAGCCACCTTGACTGATAATTTTTGAAAGTCCAACATATATTCAGTAGGTGTCCCAGTTTGCTTCAATTGAGCTAATTCCTTGAAAGGCAATTCTGGATCTTTTTGTTCAAACCTCTCTAGTACCCTATCAACAAATTCTCCATATGTTTTAACCTGATCATGACCCAAGGTTTTCAAACCATAGAACCACCATTCATTTGCATCTCCTTCCAAATGCAAAATGGCCATTTTTAATGCATCCTCTTCCAACATAGGATTCAGCTGAAAATATACATCCAATTTTTGCACCCAAGTGTTAGCAGAATTTTGAGAAGAACCATCAAAAGTAGGAAGTGACATTTTTCCAATAGCACTATTTAATTCTTTGTTTTGTAATGGACTCCTATTGTCTCCCTTCCTTTTAATCTTTTGCATAGCATCAATGTAGTCACTGAGTGGTACACCTCTTTTACACTCTTCATTCAAATCATTCCAATCATTTACTAGTTTCTTGTAATCCCAGTCAAGATTGGGCTCTTCTTTGGGTGTGAGAAATTTAGGTGCAGTATGCCTTTGTGTGCTTTGAAATTCATCAGGTCTATTATGAGGTCCTGTACATGAGAAAATATGCTCATTCCCTTTCATCTTTTCCCTTGAGTGTGACCCACTATTATCTCCTATCATCCCTTTGCTTTGAAGCTGGCTAATCAACAATTCGAATCCTTGCAACAATTTATCACCTATCCTATCCATGTTTGCTGAAAGTTTAGAGAAACATGGATCTAAGGTTGCAATAAGTTCCTCCTTATGTTTTAATTTTTCATCCTCCTCTCTACCCATGGTTTCAATGAAAGACTCCTCTTCTTCTACTACCTCTTCTTCAACAAAAACCTCTTCAACTACTGGTTCAAAGGGTGGTGGATTATTCTTTTGACTTCTTGTTAAGACCATCAGGTGCCAAGAACATGCTCTGATACCACTTGTAATATCCCTTTTTCAAATTTTATTAAAATGCCAATTTTTCAACTTTTTCCCCAATTTCAACCTTTGACTAGTTTAACTGTTTTGACCTCCAAATCATCCCAAATGCTCCCAAATCTTCTGTATGAGTGTATTAATGGTATTTAGACTTGAATATCAGGTTCAGGGATGTTTTATGGACCTCCAAATACTGCTTCAAACTTGATTTGTATTCTGATCAATATAGGTAATTTTGACTAGTAATTTGTGCATCAAATCCCCCCCGGGTAACACTGAAAATGGCCTTCCAAATGCCTCCAAACTCCCACAAATTTATGAACAGAGGTATATAATGTGTTAAGTATGTTATTTAGGTCTCATATGCACCATTAATTTATTTTTACTACTGTTCTAACTCTCTCACATTCAACAGCAAAAACCCCCAATTCGACCCTTGGGGAAATGGCACTATTTCATCTCCCAATACAACTAAACTGAGTAAAAATGCTTCAAATGCTCAAGTACAGTACATGAAAATTGTATAAGACCTCCATGGCATTATATTTATCACAAATATATCAGAGAATCATCCATCAATTCGAAATAATCAACATTATAGTGTCATACATCAATGCATTGGGGAAATGGACATTGTTTGCTCATTAATCAATAGTTTTGCATACAACCAGTGGGTATTTCGACCTGAGACTTTCTGAATATGAATAACAGAGGATATGAAGCTATTACAATCATAAATATATAATGAGAAGCTCTCTAAAGAAGCACAAGTGCTCACCAAAAACGCCCTCCCTCAAGGAGCATGAATATGCCTTCAAAACTGGAAACGGTGGAGAGAAAGTGCTGCACTAAACCAAACCATGAAAATTTCTGTAGCTGCTACCTGCAAATACAAACTCCATTAAAGCACCATGAAAGACCTGAGTGGCCTCTCCAAACACCAACTTGGATGGGAATCTTTCACCCTCGAAATTGGCTAAGGCAAGAAACTAGTCATCCACTAGCTCTCTCTTCACAAATGCAATTTTTCTCAAATCATCAAAAGCCATTCTCATACTTCATTTCTACATTTTATAACCAAAATTATCCTTCTAAGGGTCGAAATCCTCTCAATAGATTCAATAGATTTCCATTTAGGAATTATTCCACATTTGCCACTTGTCTCCTAGTTCCAACCTTCCATCTTCTCCCAAATTCGATTTTGAGTCTCTTTGGCTTCTCCAACTCCCAAATTCGACTTCATTGAGCCTATTTTTGGGGCTGACATGTCATAGTGGTCAGATGTCAGAGGTCAGGTCTGCAATTTGTCATAGTTGTCATAGATGCTCCATCATTGGTGTCATAGGGGCTAGGGAATCTAGCCCAAGTGTCCACAAACTTCCACTTTGACTCTTTATCTTCCATGGAGGTTACCAATCCTTCCCAATTCGACCTAATATGCTCAATGACATGTGTTATGACTTACCAACTCACCCAAGAGTGTTCACATTCCCATTAATTCGAATTTGCAAAAGAGAGATACCATGTATTATGAAAAATCAAGCTAGTGTGGGTCCCACATCCTCCATATGTCTCCAAAACCATTTGTCACCTATGATTTCTCTTGAATTTCTTTATTCACTATATTTATTAAATACTTGAACCCTTCTAATGTATAAACATCATTTATTTGCTTCCTTATTACCATTCCACATGTGCCCATCCAACCTAGGAAACTAGTAGGATTGATGGGATTGTCTTACTATGAAATTATTGGAATGGGGACATTACAGACTCCATTAGAGAGCGATCCCAGCTGGCTTAAGCATGGAAAAACTAAGAGCCGGGCATCCAAACATTAATTTCATTAAAGAGGTCTTGTTCTTCTACTTTGGTTTCCTTCTACCCTTGTGTATTTATGTCAGGAAATTGTTGCTCCGCAGGTTGGTTCATGAGAGAGCCTCCTTTGTGTATCCCTCCCTAGACTTTGAAGATGTACATTCCCCTATAACCCCCAGAGTAGATCTTTTCCCTTCTTTTGAACCATGTAGGATCCATAACCAACCTTGCAAGACCCATGACAGCGGGGTTGATGATATCCTCCTTGTACATACCCTTGCACCTCCTAGGTCTCAGCATAGATATGGTCCTTTAAAGATTCCCTTTGTTCTTCATGACTATCCTCCTAAGTACCACAAGTACCTCCCTGTTTTTGATGGAGAATCCGAAATTCTTACCGCTGAGAAACATCTTTAATGCTTTGAGCATTTCTTGGACCTTTTTGAAGTAGAGCATGATGATGTTTGTGTGAGGTTTTTTTCCAAAATTCCTCCAAGGAAAAGCAAAAAAAATGGTTTAAGCACTTGCAGCCTGAATCTATTAATACATGGGAAGAGTTGTCTGATGTCTTTTTGGAGTTTTGGGGTGAGAGGAGGTCATGGGAACTGGTTCTTTCAAAGTTTTATTCCATGAGAAAGAAAGAAGATGAAACCATGTCAAGTTTTAACAGGAGGTTTGAAAGCTTCTATTATAATATTCCAAAGGGAATTCAACTCCTAGAAAATGTTGCTAAATTTCATTTTGCATCTACTTCCCCCCCTGAGTCATCTTTTTCATCTTTTGGAGAGAAGGTCTCCGAATTTGAAACATATATTCATTGATGCACTAGAGGTTGAAGAAAATCTCAGAATTTCCAAAAAAATCTCAGAGCAAGGAAACAGAGATGAATCCGAGAAGAGATTAGAATTTGGAGGAGGATGTGAGCAGAAAAATCTTGTGTCTCTTCCTCGTGGTGAGCTGAGGGATGGCCAACCAAGCTATATATAGGGAGATGATGATGCAGTTTTGTTCTATGTGGATTTCACTTAGCACATTGAGAAGTCTGGGATGCGGGGTATGGATGAAAGGTCTAGTCCACCCATATATGATGATTACAGAGATGAAGATGTCATAGGTTTTTTAGAAGCAAATGAGAAGAATGAAACATCATACAGTCAGTTCCACTGTGTAGAAGGACCAACCAAAGAAAGGGGATCAGTGGTAGCTCCCAATTTCATCATGGAAATCCATGGAAATATTGAGCCTAAGGATGGTAGGACCTTGTTTCCCAAATCTGAATCATTCGCCAGAATAAAGAGAAGTCTTAAAACCATGAGCGAGCAAAGCTCAAATATTCTGCATGAGGATCCATGTCACCATCCAAGAGAGGAGGAGGGAGATGATGACCAATGGGTTTCTAGATAACCCCAACAAGAAGAGTTTTCCTTCTGGGATGAAGCTGAAGAAGATTATGAGATCCATGGGGAGTTTCATGAGCCTCACACACATTTTCAGCAGATTGACCAGGTAATAGAGCTGCTAGAGGGAGAGCAGGGGGGCCAACATGATCGCTATGCAGGTTTTTCAAGCATGGAGTCTTGGTCTCAAGAAGGGGGCATTCTCCTTGACCCTCTTAAGAATCGGGGTGATTTTTCTTTTGAAACTCCCGGGTAGAATCAAGTTTTTAATACTGGGATCTTAGGAAGCCAAGGGAGTGATTTTATGAATGGTTTGGGAATAGAGGAAGCTTTCCACGTTGTAGAGCTTCAGTCACAATAGGAGGCTAGTTGTCTCAGTCTTGTTGGGTTGTATAGGGGTCTGAACTTGGGTGAGTTCCAGGTTCTATTCGAGGCCTGCTGCAAATACTTGAGCCCCACATTGGATGTTAGTGGAAAAGGATATGAACATGCTACCTACAGCTTCTTTGAGGGAAAATTGACCATACTGCAATCGGAGCTACTCTCTGATAGAGTGTCGGAGGAGTTACGGCTGGAGCAGACTTATTTTGACAGGGGTATGGCAGAAAAAATTTGAAGGACATCACACTTTCTACAATCCAATAGCTGGCTATATGAAAAGATTCTTTAGTTGGGGTAAGAAGTTATGTCTTTGTTAAAAAGTCACCGTGTGTCATCAATATTTTTTTCGTTATGGTATTATCCTATGAGTTTGGTTTGGCACGATTTGGAGGTTTTCCTGTTGGATTAGCTACTGGATTGGTTGCACTGGAATTTTCATATCACTTGATATGACAGCCATTCTAGCAGCATAGGGTAGAGTAGTTCTGTGTATAAATAAGCTCAGCATCCTGAACATTTTCAACATCTAGTTGCAGTAGTGCTTTGCAGTATTCATTTCAGTTTTCGGTTTGTGTTTCCAATAAAGAGCTACAGAAAACTAATTTTGTGATAAGTCACAGCCCAATGGATAAGGCACTGGTCTACGAGGTTCTTTGCTACCTTGCAGGGAGGATAGCATCCCCAATAGGATCCAGTTGTTAGCACCGGAATTGTGCTAAGGGTATGGGGGAGGTTCAGGCCCGTAGAGAAGAAGCAAAGGCAGAGCACTGATATGGATACCCATGGTCCAAACATAAAGGGTTCAAACCACAGTCAGAGGGGGTTCATGAGAGATCCCCCTCTGACTGTGCTGGGTCAGTAGCATAAGTCTAAAGTGGTTTTGTGGTTACCCCATTTTGGCCTCTCTGCAACCTAGAGGTACGATTTGGGTGCTAACAGAATCCAACTCATTTATTCTGGAATCGAGACATAGAGTTTGTTGAAAACCTTGAGTCTTGAAATCATTAGTGGTAGGTCCTCTTGCCATCGGAAAATTGGGAATTCATCAATGTCTCCTGAACGATGGATTCATCAAGTGTTCGACCTCAACACCTCTATTCACACTTGGTGAATGTACTCTGTTCCTTGATGCCCATTTTAATTATCGGTGGGTTATCTCGTGTCTGTTAACGGTATAAATCAATGACCGGTAATCAGAAGATGCCACATCAAGTTTGAAATCAACACCTTTATTTGCTTGATAGGGAATGCACCGTAGATGATTTGTGTAGAAGACCCCAAACTTCAGTGGCATTCAGTATGCTATTGGTGATCATGATTATGCTTATGAGAGATCAATCTCATACATCAGCAGTTTATACCTTCAGTTTGCATCAGTTGTTTCCTCTTCAGCAGTAGACCATATCTTACTGTATATTGGGTCATGGCTATGACCACTCATGACATGTATTCACTATATAATGCCTATTCATGGCCATTGTATCATATTTCTATGTATCGTACCGATATTATTCAGATATATCATTTTATTATGACGAGTGGGATACTCCTTCCACTTGTGTCCCCATCACTCAACTTCTGATATTTATAATGTATTTTGGCCATCGTAGTACCTTCTATGACCTCAGACATTAGGAAGAATCTGTTACAAAGTATTTTTCCACCTTGTGAGCATTTATACTCTTTAGCCTCCATTATTCATTTGATTGAATCAAAACCATTTTTTTCCCTCCAGGAACCCTTGTTTCCCTATTTTTGTTCCTGTATGCAAGCTACTTCACTGCAAATCACGCATATGCATGATGTACCACTATAGCCTGCGTACATCGAGTTAATTGGTAAATAATAGTAAAAACTCTATTTTTTCACTCCAAAAAGCGGCCATTGTGACCTTTGGCCCTCCATGTATCCTGAAACGACTCGATTGGACCTTTCACCTACCTTTGGAGGGTTATATATTGAGCTCTTATGGTGCATGGAAGGGAAAGAAGGAGAGAACATTGAAAATCTATTGGTTTTTTCCATATCTTGAGTCTACATCCATTGATCCTAGTTTTTGTGAACCCTTTATGTTCACCTACCAAACTGTGATTTTAGTAGTGCTATCAAACTAGCGAAAAAATCTAAGAATGGTCGATATATTTGATACAAAATGAATAGAAGGTAGAAGAACATCATCAAATATATCCACATTATGGGAATTACATGTGGCCCAAGTCAATAAGGCTCGAATGGGTTTATAATTTATGAAAGTGAAATTTTGATTCCAACTTCTAACAAATTCATGGAATTGGTCCCGTTTCCAGATAAAGTTAAAATCAGTGGAATTTGAATCCAATGGCCACATATGTCTATTGAAATGGAACTAGATGAATAGGTGCTAAATGTTTCCATATTCCATCCTGCACAAATAATATCTCCCTGGTTCAATCCAAAATATTATTTTCATAATCTCCTAGACAAGAATTTTCTGATTTAAAACCAACCCAAAAAACAACTTGACTTTCATAGGATAGTTAAGTTTCCATAGCTCATTATTCCACCAGGGAAACTTAGGATGTTCTTATTCTTCTCTTAGCACTTTGTATCCTATGTATGGCCTAAAGGATCCACCATCTACATTCCTAATCCAAATAAGTTCATCCTCTCTATCATTCAGATGAATATGTCAATCTTTTAAGTTTTTAACATATCTTTGCTATCACAAATCATTCTCATCAATAAATCCCAATGCCTCACCACTTAACCAAACTTGAGAAAGGAGAGTGGAATTGATTCTATAGAGCACCTGGTACAGGAAAATTATGCCCTAATCTCTAAGAGTTGTGGTCATATGTCCAAGGATAAAACATTTCGAACTTCCAACCCATTGGTTAAGGCCCACCTGCAATCTTCTACCATTTCCCACCTTCTAGACCTTCCAAGAGCCAATCAAATAAAATCCTTTAAAAATTTCCCTCCACATATAGGACACATTCCTATAGTATTTGTGCCTTAACTTGATTCTTCTTCAACAAAAAGGGGTGTGATGTGTTTTTGTACAACAACCTAAGCCCATGGGACCTCATTCTAAATGATTCTCCACACACGCTTAGCAAACAAAACCTTGGCAAAGCAAGTAGGATTTTTAAGACCCCAATCTCCCATATGTTTAGGGAGGGTCGATTTGTCCCAAGAAACCCAAGATAAATACTTGTTCGCTTCATTTCCATGCCACATAAAACTATAACAAATATTCCTTATTTTTTCTAATGTACAAACAAGAACAAAGGCAAGAGAAGTTCAGAAAATAAGGATTAGTTCTAAAACTAATTTAACCAATAATAATATTCCACCTCCAGACAACCACTTGTTGCACAAAGATCGGAGTTTCCTTTCAACCTTCCCCGCCATCTATGTTAGCGTGACTTCAGTTGATAGGGGTCCTACTCACTGTCGACACATACCACAGTCTTCCTGAGCACCGTCCCAGACAGGTTTCATCCCTCCCAGCAACACCTGCATAGCAGATGAGGTCTCACCCGAGGCGTCTAGGAAGAGAAGACGGAACCATGTTTCCGCCGAAGGAAGGAGGATGGTTGCAGCTACGGTACTTAAAATTATTGTAACACAGCGACATAGATATTTAAGCATTCAACATAGTATTAAAGCGACATTCAACCAAGATATTCATCATTGCAGCAACAGTAATTGTAAAGCAAATATCGCATCAAAGAAACATGACATTATTCGTATACTGCAATATCACATTATCATAACTGAAACAATTAAACGCAGGGATTGCACCAAAATATCTTCATCATATTATCATTGTCAACCCAGATACAATGCTTCTGCAACAACTAGATCTCCACAATGACTCTTGACATCAAAACATACCCAGAAGTCATACAATATCAAGGCTTCATGTTCTGCTCCTGTGAATTACCTCTTTCTCTATTCATCCTGTGTGTTTAACACCTACAACTCTTATCTATATATAGGCTTCCACCTTACAACTCTTGTCCACTTACTACCGACTTCCTAACTGACACTATGGACAAATGATCCAATATCTCACTGACTTATCCAAAAATGACCAAAAACCTGCATTTTGCGGTATAGCTAACTCAACATTACATAATATGTGGTCCAAATGACCCAAAACCCGCCTATTGCGGTACAGATGACTAAAAAAATACATAAAATACTCGAGCCTTCTTCCTTTCGCGACTTCGTCTAATGTTTCGCAGCATTGATGATGATGCGATTCTTCCTTATCAAACCACTTTCCAACAGGCCCCCAACACAATCTTGTGTCTCGCCCTCGAGCCACATCAATAGGACATTGTGTAATCGGACTTGTCTATGGATGAACTATCTTTCTGCAACTGTTCTTACTGTCTGGATCACGCGGTGTTGTACCGCTCCTTCTGCTACATTGATCATCGACTTGATGTCATGTAATTCTCACCCGAAAGTGGGCATCCCCCAACTTGCTATCATGTAGTTCTCAAACTCATCCTCCAGTCTCGAGGAATCTGGTGCAGACTGAGGAGAAGTTTACAAACAACACTGAGGGGCGAAACAGGCCAACGACACTAGCACATTTGTTTTGCACTAGTAATCATAAGGTATAGGGGCACGGGGGTGATGACCCCCTCCTTTTGTGTGGTCGCAAGGACCACAAGACTTTGAACCATCACCAACTGCTTAGGCATCTCGGATGAAACTTCATGCTTGAAACCCCGGAGTGTCCGAGGCGCAGCTTGTTCTAACCGCTCATGGACACTCATGTTTCAGGCCCTCAACGCACCTAGTGTGCTACCACACGAAATGAAATGGATCATTTCCACATCCTCCTTGGAATTCCTAACTTAACAAAATGCCAGAGCCTTGCGTAGCATGACCCTTATTAACTAAAACGATCTCTGTGTGCTTACAACCCTCATGTCCTCTATTTATACAGTGCACTCTGTCATCCATCCGCCTCAGCAAGATGTTGCATCCCTTGCTCGCACCCTAGGGTAATCATAATTCGTCGTCATTCTGTGTGACGAGTATCTAGACAGCAGATGAATCGTACCTTTTCCTAGTTTCCTTCATGCAAAAACTTATGAAGCATTTCTTTGGCGATGCCGGCATGATGGATGCTTCATGCCAACCATGTGGACCATCCTGGAAAGTACCATCGGCCATACTGCCTCAGTGTATCCCTAAGCCCAAACATGCATTCTTCTCACACAATCGAACTCAACTAACGATCATATCGGTCAAAAAGAGAAAAGTCCCATCTGCATCATGATTTCGGATGTGACCCAAGTGCAACACTCCTAGGTGTCGCAAACCTCTCTAACCTTGCAGCAGAAGCCTCCTTGGTTCAGTACTTAATCCATGGTGATGCGACACCCTACCACCAATCAATCCACTTCTCATTTTTTTTCTTTTTTTTCTTTTTCCCGATGCGACTCAGGCATCGCAGTGTTCCAAGCCCGACTAATAGGGATTCAACCTATGACCATTCACCAGTTTGGGGAGCATCGCCTCGTCCAGTTGCAGCTGTTGAACTGCACCCCCTAAAGTAATACTACTAATGCGATACAGACCAAGACAATGCAACTGCAACTTACCTGGATGTTTCATAAACGTGTTATCGTACAACAGCACCAAGTCGCCCTGCTGAAATTGTTTGTTTTTGATGTGTCGATCATGCCATGCTTTCTGGAAATCCTTCTCAACCCGCTGGTGGAACCCAACGATGAAACAATCTTACTCCAGCTACACCAACTGCTCTAGACGTTCCCCTAGTGCCACTGCATCATCCAGTCCTGTTGCGGCCGCAATGCGCAGACTCGGGATAATATACTCCATGGGCATAATTGCTTCTTGTCCATACACCAGCTTAAATGGTGTCTGTCCTGTCAGCCGTTTACATTTGGTGCGACAGGCCCACAATACTGCTGGGAATTTGAGATCCCAGTCATCGCGGTTCACGTTACACACCTTTGTCAATGCCTGCTCTAATACATTATTGAAATCCTCCACCGTGCCATTCGCCTGCAGATGATAGGGTGTACTCTTCTTATGCTGTATCTGCAACTCCTCTGTCAATGCACTGATAGTGCGATTAAGAAAGTGACTTCTTTGATCGCTCAATAATATCTTGGGGCAGCCGAACCAAGTGACAATGTGGTCAAAGAGAAACCGCGCAGCTGTGGTCGCGGAGCAATCAATGACTGGTGCAGCTTCTTCCCATCGAGTCAAATAATCTGTCACGGTGATAATATAGCATGCACTCGTGCGCTTCCCTGGTGGATTGATCGGTCCTACAAAATCCATCGCCCATTTGTCGAACGGTTTTAATGTCAACTGGGGAATCAACTACATCTCATCGCATCGGGATGGTTTTCTAGTTCATTGACAAACATCAAAGGACCACGTATAGTCTGTTGCATCACTATGTAGTGTGGGCCACCATAGCCCAACACGTAGCACTTTCCTAGCAGTCGCCCTACCGTCATAGTGTCCTCCGGTGACTCCTTCGTGCGCTTCTGCTAATATCTGCGCTTGCTCATGCGGCAAGACACATCTGCGCAATACCTCATCGGCACCCATTTTGTATAACTCTCCTGCAATGAGCTGGAAGTCTGTAGCTTTGACTACCAATTGCTTCTTTTGACTGGTGGTGAACTCATCTGGTGCAGTACCTGTGGCTAGAAGCTGGATGATTTCCGCAAAGTAGCCATCGGCAACCTCAATCTGAAACAGTTGAGCATCTGGTAAACCATCGTCAATGGTTGGATCCTCTCCTGTATCGATCCGTGAGAGATGATCAGGACCGAAATTCAACCGTCCTGGATTCACAATGACTTCAAAATTGAACTCCTGAAAAAGAAGTAGCCAGCGGAATATCCCCCCCCCCAACACAGGATTATTGAATAGCTATTTTAACACAGAATGGTCGGTGAACATTTTAAAGTGCCCACCCAACAAATAGTGCCTGAACTTCTACAACACATAGACCATTGCCAAACCTTCCTGCTTAGTGGTAGTTTAATTTCTTTCTGCAGAAGACAAATTCTGACTGGAAAAAGCAATCGGATGATCAAGGTCACCTTCGCCTGGTTGAGCCAATATGACATCCAACGCAATTGATGAGGCATCAACATGGACATGAAATTCCTTACTCCAGTCCAGAAATACCAATATTAGTGCCGACGCCATCTTCGCCTTTAGTGTTTCAAAGCTAGCCTGACATTCCGGGCTCCACTGGAATGCCACATCCTTCTTCAACAACTTCTCCATAGGGGCAGTAATCACATCATAACCCCTGATGAACTTGCGATAATACACCGTGTGTCCCAGAGTCGCCTGTAACTGCTTAACAGTGGTCGGTGGTTGCAAACTCAAAATAAGCGTAATCTTAGCTGGATCAACCAACAACCCTTGCTTACACACAATATGGCCTAGCAATATCCCAAACGATGCACAAAAAATGCATTTCTTCAGATTCACCGATATCTAGTGCTGTCGACATCACTCGAGCATCAACCGAATATTTTCCAAGTGATCATAAACCAAACCATAGACCATCCAGTCGTCCATGTATACCTGTAAAAGTTTATGAATGAAGTCTTTAAATGGAACAATGACAACCCATGAAAATATCGCAGGTGCGTTCTTCAACCCAAACGGCATGACAGTGTATTGAAAGCAGCCCCATTCAGTAATGAAAGTTGTCTTATGGCGATCTTCTTTGGCAATGCAGATCTGATGATAGCAAGAGAACCCATCTATGAAGGAGTACATTTCCTAGCCACCCACTCCTTCAAGCACTTCATCAGTAAATGGAGTGGGGAACGGATCATGAAAACATGCATCATTTAGATTCCTGAGGTCAACGCAAATGTGCACTTCACCAGTCTTCTTATCCTGCACCACCATAGGACTGATCCATTCTGACTCCTCAACCGGTTCAATAATACCACTGTTCAACATGCAATCAAGTTATTCCTTGACCTTATCCTTGTGTCGTGGATTTAGCCGATAGGGTTGCTGCTGGACCGACTTAGCATCGGGTTTTAATGGAATCTTCATCTCCCCTAAATCGCCCAAAATCCCCTTCATGTCAAAAATATTTGTCGGAAATACATCTAGAAACTTGTGGAGCATATCAATGACCTTTCTTATTATCTCATCATCCCAGTAATCCCTGACATTTGCGAACTTCGGAGTGTCCTCTGTCCTAATGTTAATCTTGTGGATCCTCAGCAGCTGACTGATCGGGTCGCTTGGCACATCAGGTGGTACCACAACACGACTTCCTTCTAACTGCGGGATATTTACATTCCACGGATCATCACCATCTTCTGGCCCACCACTAATAATTGAAACACTCCATGAGAGATTGCATATGGCAGTGCGTGTGGGGGTCCATAGGGTATGCTACCAGGACAACCTGCAAGATTACATCATGGATGAGTTGTAATGCATTATGAACCTCTAGATCGGCATCTGCAAAACTGAATGTATGGGTAAAACACATTGTGAGCTCTAGCCAAGTAGAAATTTCCCCTCGCAACTCAGCTGGAGTATACCATGAGTGTGACATGTCATCCCAAGTATGGATAAAAGCATGGACCCACTCATCTTTTGGTTGCGATACCCATAGCCGTTGACATTCCATCAAGTGACCACTAGGATCGGTTTTCCCATCATACTTCTCAGTGTGGTAAACCTCAGTATAACCAAAGCATACCATCATCAATATTCAGCATTTCGACCATCCATCAATCGATGCCTTGTGTGTCGCCCACCAGCGCGCTGGAGCATCCTTCAATGCTTCATTCAATGCCCATAAGCGCTGTGGTTTGGAAACTCTTTCTTCGAACTCCATCAGAAAGTTGGATAAACCAAGTAGTCTTTCATATATTGGTAGTGTAACCGTTTCAGTCACGACACGGCATAATGACTGAGTGACCAACCCGCACTTACGGAATGACCTTTGTGCAAGCGGTTCTGCCAAAATTCTAGCACATCATCAGAGTCAGAAGATGCAGAGCTGTCACTGTTCCATCCCAGCTCACCGTTGACAGTTGGATGTATATAATCTTAAGAAATATTGAATGCATGGTCCCATCTACTGGGATCATCATCCTTCACTTGCTCTATGTAGCAGCATCCTTCAGTCAGATCCAATGGGGCGATAACTCTGAGATCGTGATTTTCAAAAGTCATCATCCATCACTTGAAGTTGATTAAAACTCCACTATCATTTGCCCATCCAATCCCCAATAGCGCAGCATAAGAGCTTCTGCCTTCGACAACTTCTGCGACATCAAAGTCGGCATAGGTTTTCATACCTTCTATATCTACCACTAGCCGCGGAACTCGCCCAATGGGTGTTACTTTTGCATGGTTAGCCAGTTGGAGCTGTACAAGACACCAGCTCAATGGGGGGATCCCCATCTTTTGCCAACCCTGCTTGGTCAAGATGTTGACATCCTATGTTCGAGAAAACTCACTATGGCTTGGGAGACCACTACAGACAACTGACTACCAGAAATTAACTCAATTCTTAGAACTATGCTATTATAAATGACAGTGCTAAGATAATGGAGAATGTAACCAACCTCGATCCAAACGTTTGATGTAGATCCCCGTTGGGGATTTTCCAATCCGTGCACTTGAATCTGCAAATTAGTCTTGACAGCCAATATACAACAAGTACATATAATATATAAACGATATTAACATCATCAATAGCAATGACCCATGATATAACAAATAAATGCAACCCAATGTAAGATAAAAAACATTTACAACATTAATGGACGCGAATATGAGTATTTCAATTAATAAGCAAGAAGGAGTACAATGTGATACGACCTCTTGCCGACAACCAATCTGAACCAAGATCTGGATCAATCCACTTGTGCCTCCACCACTTCAATCCTCCATGAATGGAAAAATCAAACTATGCCGTGAAAATCTCTTATGCCTCTGCGCCACTTTTGCTTTCGCTTTTCTCGACCTTTGCTTTCTTGCCGGTTTACGTGGCACAGTCTCCATCACTAAAACTCCCACCCTTGCGCATCACCAAATCTTAAATCTGCCACCCGCATTACCCCACCTCACCTTTTTGCGCAGTTTTTAGGATAAATTATGCCGTTATGATATCCGCTTCGTCACTCATGAAGCTTAGGATTAAAGGCAAGAAACGTTGGTGCAGGTTTTAAGCCCGTGATCGCCGCCCATTGCGCCATTTATAAGTTTAAAACTCCCATTGGAGCCAGAAGTGTGCCTCTCCATTGAAAAATTTTAATATTGTGCTTGCCTCCCACCACGCAAACCTTAGGCACGAAGACGTCGCACGTTGCGCAGATCTTACTGCCAAGATCACCGCTCGCTGTGCAAAGTTTAACACTTCGATGACCGCTATTGCGCCTCCAATATTTTTTGGCATTAGGGTAGATTCGTTTGGTGTGGACATTAACGCCACCCCGTGCGAAATTAAAAGCCCTCGCATTGAGCCCTGTACACATTTAACTCGCCACCCTACCACTCTAGTGCATTAATGCGTCCCCTATATAAATGCGTAGAATGAGATTTTCGAGCTCATTCTTCCATTTTCGGGGAGAGCCATAGTTCTCTGTGTTCGCATTCATCATTGTTGGATTATCTATGTCTCGAAATGCTCGCAGCTACATGGAGCCATTATGAAACTGACAGGTAGGTACCTCAAATACCTCCCTGTTTCATTCTTTTTGTTCATGTGGAATTCTTCCCCTTTATGTGGTCTGTTTGTTTGGGTATATATATATGCCATAGAGTCTTAGCATCCAACCCAGTCGTAAGCAAACTGCACTCCCACTGAAAATGGAGACCAGGAATCAGTCCATACGAACTAGAGCTCCGAGAGTCCTATTATCATCATTGCATCCCAATCTTTGCCCACTATCGCACACTTGGCGTCGCCGGTGCCTTCCCCACACAGTAGACCTATTGATAAAGCATCCAACTAGAGGCATCCTCGCCAAATACCTCGCGTCAATTTGTTTAAACGCCCATCCCCAAACTTTGGCAAATTAATGCCAACATGTATAGCCCGAAACTACTCATAGTAGTTGTAGAAATGAAGCATGCATTGAAGCCTTGATGTATAAACTAGAGAGCAGCCATAATGTTTTACTCTATGCCCACCATGAATTTTTTAGAGCAACGTAATCACCCATAGGGAATAAATATTGAGCTAGGCGCTACTATCACCTATTTCGAAACTCATCCTAGTCACTCCTCCGGAGTTTGCGGTAGAATCCATCCCAAATTCCTGAGACGCCAACGGCCGAAGATACATAGAGGTCGCGTCTAGGCACACATTATTGTGATTTTGAGTAGTAAAGTTGTAATGCTTTTATCACCGTGTTTGTCTCAAATTTGTTTTTTGCAAAGTAATAACAGTCATTTCCATAGTTTGCAATGCATGAAAGATATGTTGCTTTTGATTAGGAGCTTTATTATTGCACGCGCATTTCTTCATCATAACGCAGTTGCATTTAAACCATTGCGCCAAAATGTTCAGCAAGCCCCTTATTTGTACTACTTGGCTCATTGTAGATTGGACATTCATAAGAGATCCGCCCGGCGCAAAGCAAAGCTTGTAGAATCGTATTCTGACGTAGAGATTCTATTAGACACATCTCTCGAGACAATGTTTGGGGATACACTGGCTACCACCGAGGTGCTTCCAGGAAGTTCTGCTCCTGAATTTGGGTGGAGTGATCTTTTTAGGCTCATCAGGGATCAAAATGACCCGCAAATTCCTCTCAAAGATTCTATGGTTTACACAAATATTAAAAAATCCTTTCTTCACAAGGCAATGACTCGTCCCGAGTTGTTCCCATGTTCAGAGGTCATCGGTTGGATCATCCCTCATGTTCAAACAGATACATGGCTGATAAAAAACAAGGATAGGATGAATTTGTCATCCTTTACACCCCAATTCGTCACAATAATTTACAAATTTTCCCATCCAGGGACCTGGTTAACTAACCAATGGAGAATGGATAATTCGGGGGACCCCTTGGAATCCGCTAGGAAGATGATGATCAATGACAGACAGATCAGACATAGGAAAAACAATGAATATGAGAGCAACCTGCTAAAAACTCCCTACCGACTTATTGCATTAATGCTGAGTCGGATCTTTGGTATGCCGAATGGAAAGATCTTCAAGCTCGAGTGGGTACCAGATATATTTCACGTGGCCATGTCTGGTACCATATTCAATTGGGAAGAAATAATTTCAGATAGTTTGGTCTCGCAGCTAACTGCTACTCAAGGGGCATTAACTCAGAAGAATGTGGACTTCTTCATGTCCTCCCACTTGATGGATTGCCTACTAAGTGTAGCTAGGGTTTTACCCCTAGCTTGTGCCAATGAGCACCTACTAAGGAGAATGGACTCCTTAGTAGCAGTTCAGTATATTAAACTAATTATGCAATAAACAAAACATTAAATTATTTCTAATACAAGCAATAGGAAACCTGCTGGGTACACTACAGGAGGAGCCTCACCAAGAGGTTGATCAGTACATGCAAAAGGTAGAAAGGCTTAGGAAAGAGCAGGAAGCAAATAGCCAACAAGAACAGGAGATGGAGGGTAAGCGTTTGGAGGAAAAAAGAGTCTGAACCGCCGGAGCCGCAGAGAAGATCAAGTTAGAGGAGGTTAAAAGGCTATAATACATCAAAGAGAAGGGCGAAAAAGGAAGTTGCTGAACTAGTAGAAGCAACTAGGTAACAAGCAGAGAAGGCACAAAGGACGCAGATGAAAGGGAGGAATTGGAAATATTACAAGATGAAAAGGAAGCTGCAGAGCTCATAGAAGTAGTGAGGCCACAAGCAGAAGAAGAAACCAAGAAAGCAAGTGAACAAGGCTCGTTCGGTCCGCAAGCCATGGACTTATATCTGCAAAAGACAGACCAATCACGGATCGCTGATACTAGGATTGTTCCAACTAATGAATTAGCACTAACCCCGTACAACCCCAGGCAGCAGCACCAAGTGGCCAACCTGAATTCTGTTTATTTCATGAACAGAAGAAGGCTATCATTGGTAGATCAGTTAAGAAATGGAAATCGGACCAGACACCTTTGAACTCAGAGTATCAGAAACTACCCTTGTTCAATGGACTAACCTTGACCCCGCTTTCACAACATAATGTTCTGTGTCCGCAGCTCAGGAAAACAAAGCCAATGTTGACTTTATGATGGATGAAGTGAAGAATTATAGGGAATTATGCTTCAAAATAAAAGATGACAGGAAAAGGAGGTTTCAAAGTCAAATGAATTGAAAATAAAGTATAAAGAACTCATGGGTGAAAAGGAAGAGTCAAATCTGACAATTTAACGGCTTGAAAAAGAGAAGAATGCGCTAGAAGTGTAGTTTTTTTTTGTTGAAGGTGCACATGAGAAATCACATGCTCGTGTGGTAGAATTGGAGGGTAGTTACAAGCAAGACCTGGCCTCATTCCATAGCTATGCATGTGATCAGCAGGAGAAAACACACCAACTGCTAACATCAATCTCAGAAGAAATAAGTAACATAAAGGAGATGGCCACAAGGATGTGGGCCATAGAGGTAGAGGCACTTGATTTGAAGAATAAATTTGCTCTCCATGTAATAGAAATTAAAGAGCAGTTTGAATGGAGAGTAGCAAAATTTGGTTTCCCTCGGAACTTGTGGGCCAAAATAGAGACAGAATTAGACTTGGATATTGGTGTCCTCAAATTTTGCAGAGACTGCGGCAACAAGCTGAGCCAAAGGATCCACGAGTCAGCCAAAACTTGCCAGACACTTTCCTCAACAACACAGAGCTCCTTGGAGAAGTGTCACATTGTTCTTCTAGAGACCATCTATGATTTTCCTAGTAGAGAGATACACAAAGTAGAGCTACAAGCCAATTTGAGTGCAGAGCTAGAATACTTGGATAAGATAGAGGTGTTCACCCCTGAAGATCTCCAAAATTTCATCGGTCAGGCCGCTATCCATGCATATTTTCTCGAAGACATTTATCGAGCTGTGGCTGTGGGATTGGTTTCTATCAAATTGGATTTGCACCAACTTGAGATAATGATCAAAGTAGCAGTCGCGGCGCAGGGAAAGACCATTCTCAGGGAAATAGACCAATGGGCTAGTTACATTCGTTCTGTTGAGCAACCCATGCAAGCAAGTACCCCAGCTGAAATTGGAAGACCTTCAAAAGTAGTGCAGCCAGAGCCAGTAATTGCCCCTTTTGAAATCAACGAACCAATAGATGCAAGAGAGTCAGCTGAGGCAATCAGTACACCTGGGCCTTAGTTATTGTCAATGTGATAAAAGGAAAACATAGCTGGAATTTGTTTCTCTTATATTTTCTAAAAGACATTTTTTTTTTGAGTTTTGTCTTATTAGTCACTAGAAGACAAAATTTTGTTTCCCTCCTAGGTTTAGGTTTTGGGAAAAGTGAATATTGTAAATATATAAATAGAAAGCCAGAAGATCATCATAAGGGATTTTTTGGGAGGGGAAAAGAGATTCTCGGAGCTTGTGTGTAAAGGACTTTGCTACATGTATTGGAGTTTCTTTTTGCCCCAAGAAAAGCTTGGAGGACTGCGTTTTTTGCCAGGATCATGTGTCAAATATCTGTTGAGCTAGCTTTGGATGTGTTTACATATGTTTTGTGAGATATTTCTTTACTACACATGAATTGTTTCTAAATGTGATGAAAGCTTCTCATATATTTTCCTGTGCAATTAATACTTACTTCAAATGAGCAATTGGAATGTTTAAATTGAATCAGAGCTATCTCTATAATCATTTATTTTATGCTGGAGAAATGTATTTAAGGTTGAATGGATATCTATGAAATCTTCAGTTATTTCTATAGTTTTATTGCTCATATCTTCATTTTTCTCCTTGCAAGGATAGGTTGAATTTGCTTAATATAGTTTAGATTTATTTTCGACTAGTTCTAGGATTGGTTTTGTTACAGTTTGCATCTAGATTAAAGCACTTGCATATCAACTTTAAGATAAAATCACATAAACAGTGGATCAGGCCGCAACCAGTGAAAACTTAAACAAATATTTTTTTAGATCTTATACGGTAACCGGGCCGTTAACCAGACAGATTCCCCACACCAAACGGTGAGTGATCTAATTGGGATTTCCTACCAGGGAGAATCCCTTGTTGATTGATGCTACGATCTTCGAGCCATCAACAATTTTTGGCGCTAGAAGGAGGGCCTAAAGTGCATGGCTGGAAGAAAAGATCCCTTCATTAGAAGAAATCCAACTGAAGACCTATTTGAAATATCCGTTCCAGAAGATTCAGATCTGGAATCCAGAAATCAAGAAAATCCAAATCCCAAAGGTGAAAAGCAAGAAACACTGTTTGTTGTTCCTTTTGCTGAAGTAGTGAATTTAAGAAGACATACCCGCACCTATGTTAGGAATATCGGTGGTTTGAACGTAATTCCATTACTTCCCAGATGAGCAGCTCCTAGGAGAGAACCACAATATACCAGAGACACAGTATTCATACAAAACTTAGAAGATCTGGTAGATCTATCATTAGAAGAAATTACTGAGCCATTGGGAGAAATTGGATTTGAAACTCCTCCAGAGTTGCAGACTCCAAAAAATTCTCCACCTCATACTCCACGTAGCTCTCCACCGTGTACTTCGAGAATCATGGCTTGGAGAGCAGCGGGAGCTCTAAATCTAGCAGGTCCTTTCCATAATCTGCCTAATAACCCTGAGAATTTTTTTCCTAAATATGACCCAAGTAAAGGGATCACTGCAGAGGATCATCTTGATTTTTTTTATCTAGCCTTGAGTCTTTTAATTGTAGAACACGAAGATGTGGTTTTCCTACTGTTTCCCTACACATTTGAACCCAAAGTTTCTTCCTGGTATTTTAGCCTTCAAGCTAGTTCAATATCCGATTGGGAAGACTTCGAAAAATGTTTTTTAAAGAAGTATGGAAACCAGAAAATGGTAGCTACTCTAATGAAAGAATTGTTGTCCATGAGAATGGAGAAGAAGGAGAAGGTCCAAGAGTTTAACCAAAGATTCACTACCCTGCTGAATAATTTCAGTGATGTAGCAAGACCTGCTAAAGAATCATTAGTTGAGTACTACACGACAGCTCTTGACTCTCCCATAGCCATGTTTGTCAAAAGAACGAAGAAAACTACCTTTATAGAAAACTTCGAAGAAGAAAATAAGGTCAAAGAAGAAGTGGACAACATTGCCAAACACGCTCTAGATTTAAAGTCAAAGCAACCTGCGAAGAAACCTTTTCTCTTAACCAAGAATAAGGAAGAGCCATCAACTGATATGGAAAACATGGTCAAAATGATGTAGAAGCTTTCCGACAAAATTGTGGATTTAGAAAAGGACAAAGCAGCCAGTACCTCCAAGCAGCCGTTCAAACCTTACTATAAGAAAAGAGAAGAAAATGGGAAGCCAACTCTGCTCGTAAACAATTCCACTGTTTTAAATTTAAATGAAGTAGGTATGGATCATTTTTGTACTTTCCATCAAGAATAACATTCTGAAAAAAGTTGTCCACAGTGGATTAATTCAATGAGTTTAGTGATGAACCAAATGCTTGATGCACAATTATTGGAACAAAGGGATCCTCAAGAGGAACAAACTTCTTAGCAGGAAGAAACCGCCCCAGACACCACCATGGTTCTCTGGGATTGGGAACCAACTCAGGAAGCTTCTCTTGAAAAATTTCGCTGATGAGTCTCAAGCAATATCCATAAATGTTTCCACTAGGAGTAAAGGCCCCTTACCCGATCAAATGTTATATGTTCCTAAAGTGAAATTTGCAAAGGAATTGCCAAAGCGACACATAATAGTTATCCCACAGTAGCCCAATGCAATCTTGGCACCTATAAAAGAATCAACTACTGAAAAAACCAAACAGCCAAATATTACTCCGAACAAAACATAATCTCAGCCAAAGGTTTCAAAGGTACGCGATATGGGCTACAATATAATTGAAGACATTAAGAAGACTAAATCCAACATCTCCATATTTGACATGTGCAGTCTACCCCAACAAAGACAGAAGTTGTTGGAAGCTTTTGACCCATAGCCTAGTCCTTCGTCTGAAAACATAGAAGACAACCCTGAGATAAACAAAGCCAGCATCGGCGAGAAATCCAGATCACAAACTCTGCCTTTCCTCCTAACTTTCGAAATCTTCAACCACAATGTACATAACTGTTTGGTGGATTTAGGTGCTAGTTCAAATGTCATGCCTCTTGTTAACACCCAAAAAGTGCTCACCATCTTATCTCCCTCATTACATGACTCATTTGTCTATATTTCCTACCATATTTTCCTCCAAAACCTTAAAAAACCATCAAAAAGCCTCCAAAAGGCCAAAACCCCCCTTTTCTCCCCAAAATAATTTAGATTTCCTCCCAAAATAGCAAAAATCCTCTAAAAAGGGAATACAAAATATAAAAAAGAGGGAAAAAGGAAGCAAAAACCCTATACAATTGACCTAAACCATATGGTGCCAAAAACCATGGGTCAATACTCCACCACCAAAAACCTATAAATAGGTGATGGAGGCTCCCCATTTCATATCCACAATCTTTCCTATCCTCACTCTGCCAAAATCACTCTTGAAACCCTAGCTTACCATTTGAGCTAGTTTTTCCCATTTGAGTGCCCCTTTTGGCCAATTATTCAAACACCTTGGAGAAGGAGAAGGAACCCATTGGAGCACGGAAGCAACCCTCCTGGACTACTGTAAGAGCTCCACCAACCTCAACACTTGAGGTAAATTTAATACAAAAATAAAATATTTATCATATTGTCATGTCTTTTTATTTCTGTTAATGCTCATGCTAGGTTAAATTTCATACTGTTTTACTGCTTTAATTTACTGTTTATTGAACTGCTACTAAGGAGGACCTTCTCCTTAGTAGGTGCTCATTTGCACAAGCTAGGGTGAAAACCGAAGCTACACCTCTGTCAATCTACATAAAGATTAATGGACAACCAATCCCTTATCCATCTCAAATCATACAGTTGGATAGGACTGTTGTTAAGGCCATTGGTGAAATGAAAGATGTCCTCATCAGACTCTTAGCAGACCCTAGGGTGTTTCAGTTTGTCAATATAATGATAGTTGATATCCCTGAGGCTTACAGTTTGATTTTGAATAGGGACTGGTCTACGAAATTGAATGGTTATTTTGCAACAGACTGGTCTCATTTGTGGTTTCCTTATCAGAATAGGAAAAACTAGATCAAGATACTAAGAGAAATTCATATGAAACAAAAGGTAACCCAGTTAGAAGAAAAGAACGAAGCTCTTTCTTTATCGTCTTCAATTTTGGGAAACTATTTCTTAGAGATTGAACCAGGAAACTATCAAGCATAATATGCTATCCATAATCCAGATGAGCAGTCCGATCTCCTTCAGTTTTCTCGGGCTGATGATATTGATTGTAACATAGTAGGACTAGCCACTGATGTAATTGTTAATGATGCTAGTGTAGTTAAAGAGGAAGATATTTTTTGGATTCTTTACTTTGATGGCTCCAAAACCCAAGAAGGATCAGGGGCTGAATGTGTTTTGATTGATCCCAGTAGGAATAAACACTTTTTATCTTGTAGATTAGAATTTGAATGTACTAACAACACTACTAAATATGAAGCTCTAGTCCACTGACTAAAGAAGGCTATTAACTTGGGTGTCAAATATTTGAAAGTCTTTGGTGATTCATAAATAATCTTCAGGCAGGTGAGAAACACAATTCACTTCCTTTCGCCTCATTTAAAGGGTTACCAATCTGAGGTTTCGAATTTGATTTCTTGTTTTGATGCTTTCAATATAAATTCCATTCCTAGATTGAAAAATGTTGCAGCTGATTTATTAGCTACTTCCACTTCCAGATTAGTTCCTACAAATAATAAATGCTCTATTGAATTGATTTTTAGGCCATCTGTTCCAGATAACATTATGAATCTCAGAATATTTTATGATGATAATCAAATCATCAGCTTCTTGACGAATGAAGATGCCTTCCATGAAGCCATAATAAACGAAGAGAAGCATGATTTAGACCTTCAAAGCAAAGACGTTGTTAAATGAAATTTTATGCCTAAAGGAGTGAGAACTCTGGAAGCTTTGTTTGATTTATAGAGCAAGTTCAAGAGACCAATGAATGCTAAAACTCATAGCTCCTCTATGACGCATGAATTGATTAATCTGGGTACAAAAGATGAACCAGAATATGTAAATCTAGGAAAATGTTGCTCGCCAGGCGAGAGGGATAGGTTCATCAATATTTTCAAGCAATACAAAGATGTTTTTGCCTGGACGTATGATGATCTGAAAATGTATGATACCCACATTATTCAGCACATTATACCGATGAAGGTAGGCGTTAAACCTTTTTAGCATCAATTGAGGAGAATGCATCCAACTCTTGAGCCTCTAATTCCAAAAGAGTGAAAGAAATTGTTAGATGCAAATATTATTTTCAAGGTCCAACATTCTGAATGGGTCACCAATCCAGTTCCCGTATGCAAAAAATCAGGAGAAATCAGACTGTGCGTGGACTTCCGGAATCTAAATAAGGCTTCCGATAAAGATAACTATATTCATGTGCCCACAATGGAACAAATCTTGCAGATGGTGTCAGGATCAGATCTTTTCTCCCTACTAGATGGTTTTTCAGGATACAATCAAGTACTAGTAGCAGAGGAGGACCGTCTCAAAACCACGTTCTGTACTAAGTGGGGTACCTTTGCTTATCGTAGGATGCCTTTTGGTTTGATAAACGCGGGAGCTACTTTCCAGCGAGCCATGGACATCGTCTTCCAAGGTATGAGCAGTCAGTGTGTAGTAGTCTACTTAGATGATGTGACAGTGTTCTCAAAGAAAAGGGAAGACCATGTTTTTCACCTAAGGCAGATTTTCGATCATTGCAGGAAATATGGTATTTCCTTAAACCCCAAGAAAAGTGTGTTTGTTGTTCTTGAAGGGAAACTTTTGGGTCATATCATCTCAAAAAGGGGGATCTCGATATATCGAAAGAGATTCCAAGCCATTAACAAGATTCCCACACCCCACAGTAAACAATCTATGCAATCATTCATGGGCACTATTAATTTTGTCCGAAGGTTCGTTCCAGATTTTGCCCAAACAGTAAAACCTTTGCAGCAGATGATAAAGCAGAGCATGTAGTTTAAGTGGACAGACTTAAAAAAAGTGGCATTTAAAGATATTAAAGCTGCTATAGCCAATGCACCTTCCTTGAGAAGCCCAGACTTTGATAAGGACTTTATCATGTATACTTTTGCTTCAGACGACTCTCTCACAGCCGTGCTTACACAGAAGGTGGAATCAAGGGATGAATATCCCGTCTCTTTCATGAGCACTGGACTGCAAGGTGCTGAACTCAACTATCATGTTGTGGACAAGCAAGCCTACACTGTATTTAAAGTAGTAAAACATTTCATACCTTATATTTTAAAGAATAGGACTAAGGTCATAGTTCCTCACCCCGCCGTTAGATCTCTATTTGTCTAGAAAGAGCTGGGAGAACGAAGAGGCAATTGGGTCACTGCTCTCCAAGAGTATGATTTAGAATTCAATCCAACTACCATTATTAAAGGCCAAGGACTGTGCAAGTTACTAACCGAGCATCCGGTTGATGAAGAGTTGGATTGGGAAAATGAAACCGAGCTGAATTTGGTGGAAGTGTGTCCTATTTTTACAGCTCCTGAATCTTGGTATAGAGACCTGTTGCATTATTTGCAGCAGGGGTATTTTCCAGAACATTATATTTCTAAGCAAAGAAGGGAACTTCGTCTAAAATCAACAACTTATCAGATCATTGATGGGGTGCTTTCTAGAAAGAATTATGATGGGATTTTTCTCCGCTATTTGGAAAAATGGGATGCTGATAATGTGGTCAAAGAATCACATGATGGCCCTACTGGGGGTCACTATTCTGGAGATACCACCGCTCATAAAATCCTAAGAGCTGGGTATTACTAGCCCACTCTTTTTAAAGATGCTCATGCTTATGCACAAAAATGTGATGTGTGTCAGAGAAGCGCCAGAATGTTACCCAAGGCAGCAGGTCCCCTACAGCCAGCCATCATTTTTGAGCCATTCGAGCAATGGGGCATAGATGCTATAGGGGAAATAAATCCGAATTCTTCGCTGCAGCACCGGTATATTCTTACAACCACATATTATTTCACAAGATGGGTGGAAGCAATCCCGCTGCGGAAGTTAAACGAGGATGCGGTCATCGAATTCCCGGAGAATAACATCATAACCAGGTTTGGGGTTCCAATTTCCCTAGTCTTTGATAATGCACCTTACTTTTCGTCTTTTAAGATAAATGAATTTTTTTATGAGAAAGGAATCAAATTACACTATTTAGCTAATTAATACCCCCAAGGAAATGGATTAGCCGAATCGACCAATAAGAATCTCATTCGAATTCTTAAGAAGACTGTGACAGAAAATCAAAGAGGTTGGCACACTGCTCTCCCGAATGCCTTACGGGATGATAGGGTCACCCCCAAGAATGCCTTAGGTGTTTCCCTGTTCGCTCTTGTTTATGGTAAGGAAGCCATTCTCCCTCAGAATATCTTACTCCCATATTTACAGCTCGCTCAAGCCTCTCAAGGTTTTAGCAGTCAGGTTCTGCAATCTAGAATTGATACCTTACTGAAGGTTGAAGAATCCAGACTGAAAGCTAAAGACCGTTTCCACCAGCACTAGGATATAGTCAAGAGGTGGTTCGATAAGAGGAAGTTTGGAAAGAGATATTTTAAAGTAGGTGACTTGGTTCTCAGGTGGGATCACCCACATGAAGGTAAGGGAATGCACACCAAATTTCAGCAGTTATGGGTTGGCCCATACCTGATTTCTCAAAAGCTCGGTCCTGCCACCTATAAGCTAAAAGACCTTCAAGGGGAAGAGGTAACTCTCCCTCTCAATGGTCTTGATCTAAAGAGACACTTTTCCTAGCCTCAGGAGGTTACACCTTGTGTACATAAATAAAGTTGTTTTGGTTCTGAGTTTCCCTTCTCTTTTTGTTGCAAGCCTTTTCTTTACCTTGTTGTTTTGCTTTTAATCTTGTTGTTGAGAGTTTCTTTTGTTTCTAGCCCAACTTTTGGTTGTTGAGGGGATCAATTTTTGGAAGGATCTTGCTGCTCTTTAAAGTCAAAACGTACTTATGACTAATGAATGTCTCTGTGTAGCTTCGCTTTCAGTGACTAATCTTCAGAACGAAGAAACCCTTTTCGGTTGGTCATATTAATCCTTGTTAAATAACTGAAATCTGTGTTTTCTTTACTTACTATCTTGGGGCTCCATCCACCCTCACATTAATGGCTGTCTCGAGAAGGTCATTACATCGGACCCATGGAAAGGAATCACTTCTCACAGATGTATGGCATTTAAAATGACCCCATGCTGAAAATTAAAGCCAAAAGAGCTTATGAGTCTGTTTTCCAAAGATATCTCGCCTCCATTAAAGCATGGTTGAGATAAGCACTTATTCCAATCATAAGAAGCTATCCCAAAAGGTTCATCCCAGCAAATTTCTTCTCTGTCTGTGAGCAGAGAGTCAAATATCTTTCTCACACAAAAGGACATTATGGATCGAAGAACCTAAATCAAATGTTCAAAGATTGAAGAAAGCATCATTGGAAGATTCAAAATAACTAAAGTCATCAATAAAGAAACATCCAAAAGGATGCAAACAACATGGGGATGAAGCACAAATGAATATGCTTATGGGGAGTTGCTACAATCCTGTGGTGTCTTCTTTTAGTGATCGTCTTGGGGCAAATTTAAAAAGGAACTTCATGCAATGGCCCTGAGAGAGTTGTCAAGAGACCCATTTTAAAGTTGCCTTTATCCTAATGACCAACATGATAAGTCGGTTTCCTCATTCATAAGAGATTGAACTGATTAAGGCAGTCGTTGCATGCTGAGCTATCAACTTGTAAGTTTCTTTTATAGCAGAAAAGGTTGTTCAAAGATCTGTGTTCGCCAACGAATCACCAATTGTTGTTGTTGCAACATCCTTCCCCAAATTTTCTATAAATATTGGGGCCCCTCCTTGTACATTTTTGTAATCAAATGCTCTTTCTTTTGAAGTTTATCCTTCACCCTTTGGATAGCTTTAACTTTTGTTTCCCAAAGGAGTGTCCATTGTTCAAATTTTGACTAAGGCAGAAATCCTTTGTTTCCTTCGGCACAAGTTTTAAACTTAACTCTACCACTTTAGGTGCGGATTTTAACCTTAACTTCGCCACCTTCGGCACAAGTTTTAACCATGAGTAGGCCACCTTCCGCACAACACTCAAAGCTATTTTGGCCGCCTTGGGAGTGAGTTTTAGCCTCATTTTGGTCAATTTTAGGGTGCATTTTTTGGTAATAACCCTACCGAGTGTGGCGCATTGTTTAACCTTGAAACCGCCACAAAAATATCTTATGCCTTTGCGCCACTTTTGCTTTCGATTTTCTTGACCTTTGCTTTCTCGTTGGCTTACGCGGCACAGTATCCATCACTAAAAATCCCACCATTGCGCATCACCAAATCTTAAATCTGCCGCCCGCGTTACCCTGCCTCACCTTTTGGTGCAATTTTTAGGATAAATTATGCCGTTACGATATCCTCTTCGTCACTCATGAATCTTATACTTAAAGGCAAGAAATACTGGTGCGGGTTTTAAGCCCGTGATCGCCGCCCGTTGCACCATTTATAAGTTTAAAACTCCCGTTGGATCCAGAAGTGCACCTCGCCATCGCAAAATTTTAATATTGCACTCGCCTCCCACCGTGCAAACCTTAGGTACGAAGACACCGCACGTTGCGCATATCTTACCGCCATGATCATTGCCCGTCATGCAAAGTTTAACACTTCGATAGACGCTATTGCACCTCCAATATTTTTCAGCATTGGTGCAGATTCGTTTGGTGTGGACATTAATGCTACCCCATGCAAAATTAAAAGCCCTCACATTGAGCCCTATGCACATTTAACTCACCACCCTGCCACCCCAGTGCACTAATGCGTCCCCTATATCAATGCGTAGAATGGGATTTTCTAGCTCATTCTGCCATTTTCTGGGAGAGCCATAGTTTGATGTGTTCGCATTCATCATTGTTGGATTATCTCCGTCTTGGAATGCTCGCAGCTGTAGGGAGCCATTGTGAAGCTGACGGGTAGGTACCTCAAATACCTCCCCATTTCATTCTTTTGGTTCATGTGTAATTCTTCCTCGTTATGCGGTTTTTTTGTTTGGGTATATATATACGCCGTAGAGTCTTAGCATCCACCCCAGTCATAAGCAAACTGCACTCCCGCTGAAAATGGAGACCAGGAATCAGTCCATACGAACCAGAGCTTAGAGAGTCCTATTATCATCATTGCATCCCAATCTTTTCCCACTATCGCGTGCTCGGCGTCGCCGGTGCCTTCCCCACACAGTAGACCTATTGATAAAGCATCCAGCTAGAGGCATCCTCGCCAAATCCCTCGCATCGATTTGTTTAAATGCCCATCCCCAAACTGTGGCAAATTAATGCCAACATGTATAGCCCGAAACTACTCACAGTAGTTGTAGAAATGAAGCATGCATTGAAGCCTTGATGTATAAACTAGAGAGCAGCCATAATGTTTTACTCTATGCCCACCACAAATTTTTTAGAGCAACGTAATCGCCCATAGGGACTAAATATTGAGCTAGCGCTACTCTCACCTATTTCGAAACTCATCCTAGTCAGTCCTCTGGAGTTTGTGGTAGAATCCATCCCAAATTCCTGAGACACCAATGGCTGAAGATACATAGAGGTAGCGTCTAGGCCCACATTATTCTGATTTTGAGCAGTAAAGTTGTAATGCTTTTATCACTGTGTTTGTCTCAAAAAAAAAATTTGCGAAGTAATAATAGTAATTTCCATAGTTTGCAATGCATGAAAGATATGTTTCTTTTGATTAGGAGCTTTATTATTGCATGCTCATTTCTTCATCATAACGTAGTTGCATTTAAACCAGTGTGCCAAAACGTTCAACAAACCCCTTATTTGTACTACTTGGCTCATTGCAGATTGGACATGCATAAGAGATCCTCCTGGCACAAAGCAAAGCTTGTAGAATCAGATTTTGACGTAGAGATTCTATTAGACACATCTCTCGATACAATGTTTGGGATACGATGGCTACCACCGGGGTGCTTCCAGGAAGTTCTGCTCCTGAAGTTGACTGGAGTGATATTTTTAGGCTCAAAATGACCCGCAAATTCTTCTCGAAGATTCCATGATTTACACGAATATTAAAAAATCCTATCTTCACAAGGCATCGACTTGTCCCGAGTTGTTCCCATGTTCAGAGGTCATCGGTTGGATCATCCCTCACATTCAAGCAGATACAAGGTTGATCAACAATAAGGATGGGATGACTCTGTCATCCTTCACACCCTAATTCATCACAACAATTTACAAATTGCCCCATCCAGGGACCTGGTTAACTGAGCAATGGATAATGGATAATTCAGGGGACCCCCTGGAATTCGCGATCAATGTCAGACAGATCAGACGGAGGAAAAACAATGAATATGAGAGCAACCTGCTAAAAAATCCCTATCGACTTATTGCATTAATGCTGAGTCAGATCTTTGGTATGCTGAATGGCAAGATCTTCAAGCTTGGGTGGGTACCAGTGATATTTCACATGGCCACGTCTGGTACCATATTCAACTGGGCATAAATAATTTCAGATAGTTTGGCCTTGCAGCTAACTGTTGGCTGCTTTACTGGGCAGACCCGGGTTTTAATGAAGCGCAGCAACAAAACCCCTTGGCGCACTGGCCCTCTCGGCAACGAGCTGCGCGGCAGCTCGAGGTCTCACCCGAAGTGGCTATGGGGGGGTTAAGGAATCAGCTTTCCTTAACCGTGGTGACGCTGAGATTGTTCTATCTACCTTCTTCTTCCCCTTATATCGGCGGTCGGACTTTCCCGCAGGCCTCGCGACACCACTGCGCGGATGCCTTCCTTCCTGAAGACCCACTGTGCAGTCTCGTCCTCCGGGCGCGGAAGGCGCCTATTCCTTGCGTCGATACGCTAAAATACCTTCTCGCCCTGCGCACTCATCGCAGTCACGCGAAACTCGGTCGCTGCAGCGACAGCGTTCCACCACTCCTTCTATACTCGGCTATTATAACTATAAAGGACCTTCCTACACTCACTTAAACAGTCGCAAAGATGATGCAAAAGATGTACACACAGGTAATGATCTTAAACAGTTATTATTCACGCAAACATTATAACAAGAAGATATATATGAAGCTCATCTCCTCAAGGAAAACCACGTCCACGGGAGTGTTATATTAACCAAAAAATGGTAGAGTATACAATATGCTGCGCACACAGCTGCAGCCTTAGATCCTTCCAGGAAACTCCACGCACACAGCTGGGAGCCCTTCTCTCAATCAAGTCTCCTCTCTATGGAGATTACAAAGGCACAGACGTCGACTCAGACTGTCTGGCAACTCAGGGATTAGCTCCTCGGCTATCCGGTTTCCTCTCTAGTTCTACACACTAGGTAGAAAATACAGTGAAGGATAATCAACACATGATCTATCCTTTAGACTGGCTATCTAACAGTCTATCTAGCTCTCTCTAGCTCTCCCAAAAAACCCTTCTACCCATTACAATTATTCATATATATAGGTGGCCATGACGGTCACACCTTTACAAAACTGTGGGCCTTTCCCAACAGTGATTCCCAAAAACCCTAACCACGCACATGGCTAGGTGTACTGTAGGCGCCGCTTGCAGTCACGTCGCCGCTTCCTGCAGGCTCCATGAATTCCGGCGCAGATTGTGGGTATGGGCGATCGTCCTTCGCCTTCAATGCTCTGGTCCGTTGCTCCTCCTTGATCCGAGCAACCATAACTTCTGTACTGAGCCTTTAAATGAGGGTAGCTGAGCCCTCTACTCCATCGCCTTATTTATTATGGTAGCTGAGCCACCTTCATTCTTCGATGACGTGCGCGCGAGCTCCGCAATTTCCGGTCCGTGATCTGCGCTGAGATCATCCATCTGGCACCGTACTGCGCACCGTCTCCTTCTTACCCAAAACTTAGTGCTTGTCCCAAAATTAGCACTTTCCTTCCATACTCGTACTTTTTCCCAAAATTCGCAGCTTTTACTATAGCTGCGACCTTGGCCCCAACAGGCCCCCAACACTCACTTGTGGCTCGCCCTCGAGCCACTCGCACTAGCGCGTGGTCGTTTGATTTGCGCATCTGCGTTTGCTTGAATCTCCGCGAATGTTTTCTGCCACTTCGCAATAGCGGAGTCCAATTCCTCAATACACTTATCAGCTGTTTGCACTGTTTCTGCGGTCGCTTCGTCTTTAGTGAGTGTATCAATGATCTCCTGAGACTCGGCAATCTCTTTGATTTTTGTCTCAATCTGGCCAACGATTTCAGCATACTCATCCATGAATGGTTGAATGCTGTTGGTGAGCTTCTCATCTTCAGTTCTGAGCTTGTGCAGTTGCTGCTGCATTTTGCGCACTTCGCCCATTTTCTTCATTTTTGGTAGGCCTGTTAGGGCCTTAGCTTCTTCATTGAGAACTGTGAGAGACTGTTCTGCAGCTTGCACTTGTTCTGACAGTCCCACTTTAAAAGGGAGGTTCACAAGCTCTGACCAAGCTTCCATAGCCTGGTCCATCAGGTTCTTGGCTTCCTGTACTCGATCTTTCATCCGTGTGGAAGCTCTGCTCAGTGCTTCAAATTGTATCTGCGCATCATCCGTAAGATGTGCAGCAACGCGAGCTTCTAGCTCAGCAATCTGGGTTCTATGGCCTTCTGCCATAGCAACTATTTCTTGCTCCAGGGTTTTCGCCCTTTCGCCAATAATTTGAACTTTTGCAACCAGAGGGAGGTCTGGTTGAATCTCGCAAGCCGGCAGTTCCTGGGCAATCTCTTCTATTGCGTTTCTGATGCCGGTGTCTTGCGCCTCATAGAGTGCAAGCTTCGCAGAGATATTCTTATTACTTTCTCTCAGCTCTATCTCCTGCGATTGCAGTCGTTGGTTTGCCTGGAAAGTAGAGAGCTCTCTAGCTCTCAACTCAAGAGAAACTTTCTCCTGTACAAGCTGTAGAGTCTCTATAGGAATTATAGACAAATTAATTTCTACAGGTCCAACTGTGCTTACCTGTAGTTCAGCTAGAGGATCTGGAAGTGTCATGCTGGTAGGCGGAATATGCACGACAGTGTGCCTTTCTGTGAGTTCTTCAACTCGCACATCACTTGGAATTTCTTGTGGCGCCTGCGAAGTAGATGCTGGTGCATGGGTCTGCGCAATCCTTCCTGCGAGACCTTTCAATTCTACAAACTGTAAGTCTAGAGCACTTCGGATGTGAGCATGCGTGTTCCTCATCTCACGAAATTGCTCTTTCAAGTATTTGTCGATCTCCGAGGGAATGGCCTCAGTGGGATGCGACACTTTCTGCTTCTTGGTGGCTGGTTCTGTTGAGGCTTCATCGCTTCTTTGCTCAGGGGCTTCCTTGCCCTTATCCTTCTCTTTCGCAGCGGCGGGTGGCATCGCAGATGCGATGTCGGCTGCTGCTCTCCATTCGTCCGACCACGACTTAATGGTTTCTTCGACATCTTCTGTGGTCATTCTGTAAAGACCTAGCGCCCAGTCACCTGGAATGTCGCAAGGCCGAAGGTATAGTTGATGGATGTCGGCAGTAAAAGCCAACTTCCCTTCATACAATGTGGCTGTCTCCTCGCTCAGACTTGGCATATCTTGTATGGTATCTCGGAGGAGATAGTAGTACTCACAAAAGACAGCGCGATTCATCTTGCGCTTCGCGGGATTAGGGGAATCCCAGAGGTTGATGTAGCGCATGCCGACAACCTCTCCTGTGCGGCGCGGAAGGAACTGAGTATTCGGGGGCTCCTTCCACCCGACGAGAGCGCATAAAATTAGAAGCCACGAAAAATGGAATGATTGGGCTGCATTGTCCTGCACATTCAGGCAATCAGCCAAAAAAGAATTCAGCAGGAAGAGAGACCAGTTGTACTGTTCTCCCTCCGCAGCTGCGATAGCGAGCTCCACAACAGCTCCAGTAACTTCTTTTGGTCGGCACTTTGTGAGAAGTCTGCCTGCAAGCAGACTTCCTGTGAAGCGAAGTGCCTCATCTTCTACTGTCGTGAGGTCATAAGCCCGACCTCCTCTTGTCAAGTTATATTTCTGGACCAGCTTTGCAGCCAATTTTCGGTCCTTTTCCTTTCCCACAAAATGGATATTGGGATCCTTACCAACCTTAGATAGACCGGTGATACGGTGTATCAAATCAACATTTAGATCAATTGGCCTCCCGAGCCAAAGGTAACCTCCATGAACGCAGGATAGCATTGTTTTAACGACTGCGTTCACTTCATTGCTACGCCCAAAGTGCGGTAGCTTCAACAAATTCAAGAGTCCAGGGCGCTCAAGATTTGCTGCAAATCCCTTCGGGATAAACTCGTCAACTTTTCTGGTGGGATTATGGACGATATCCAGATATCGGTCCAACTGGAACTGAGGATATGTCTTATAGTCTCCAAGGTTAAAATCAGAGAATTTAACCAATGGAATGTTTCCCAATAGTTGGCCTTCTACCCGCACACTAGCCGGTAGTGGCGGGTAGCGGAATTGGATATTTTGCATTCTTCGGAATCTGTACATCCGGCGCATCATCTGGACGCGGCGGAATATAGTTCACCATAGACGCGAGCGGCTCTGGAACAGGTTCCTCCGGCTGCTGCTGAGATGCTCTTGTGCCTGGAGATGTTCTGGGATCAGTAGCACCAGGGTGTACGTAGGTCGAAGGCGTCACCGGAGTGGCCATGCCGAAATCTAAGCCTCGGCGTAGAAATTGACGAACAACTTCTTCAGTCGATAAATTCTCCGTCGTGAACCAATGTAAATAACAAAACTCTGGATAGCAAATGGCGGACCTGCGTAGGGTATGGATGTTGAAAACAAGGGAAAATACTCTGCACACTCGGCTCTGAAAACAATAATTTAGATCTTCAAACACAACTATGCAACTCGAGACAGTAACCCGAAAATGATACAAGTGTGAGGTATTTATAGCCAGCGGGGATAGTAAATGCGACCAAGTGGGGTTACGTAGCTGTAGGCGACTATACGTAAGTTGACAACACGCTATCCTCCTTGCCGTAGCGGTGCATTTATTGTGGTTGACGGGTTCTGACAGCCTTCCGGGAGAAGCTAATGCTTTCGGCGCCTGAATTGAATGCAAATCTTTCGGAGATTAAGCCGAATCCGTCAGAACGGCTAGACTTAAATATCGGCCTTATCCTTCATTTATTCAAACGCGGCTACATAACTGCTGTAATTCAAAATTTCCGGCGGGTCATTTCAACTTAGGAAACTGTGCCTCTATGGGTCCACAACAAAACTTTTTTCAAGCGGTAATTTATCAAAGGGAACTCCGCAAGAGCGATAGTTCGACGGTCCAAAAACAAAACTTCGCCAGAGCGCACCGATAAGCTCTCTTCAAGCAATTTTTATTCAGGATGCGCAGATATTTCAAGGAACTGCGCAGGAAGCTGGAAACTGAGGGTGTGTCACAGCTTCCGTGTAGACTGAATGCGATGTCTCTTTCAACTACACCGGACATCTGCACTTCTGAGCAATATATTATGTCGACAGGGCGGAGTGGCCGTCGCAATAAAGCTTAAGCCGACTCCCGTTTATCATTGTTGGTAGGAATTCTCCATTCAGCTTCGCAAGCTGAACTGCGCCTCCGTCTGTTATTTTTATTACCTGAAAAGGGCCTAACCAATGCACACGAAACTTGCCTGGAAACTTGATGAATTTACTATCATAAAGGAGTACCAAGTCTCCTTCTTCAAAGTGCTTATGCTTAATGTGCCTGTCGTGCCAAGCTTTCTGTCTTGCCTTCTGTACCTGTTGATGAAATCCGGCCAAAAGTCTGTCTTCTTCTAAGGAAAGCAGTTGCGAAAGTCTTTCATTCATAGTATCAGGATCTGTCATTTCTGTAATTTGCGCAATTCGGAGACTGGGAACAATGTATTCCATGGGCATAACTGCTTCTTGTCCATACACCAAGCTGAAAGGTGTGTGACCTGTTAGTTTCTTGCAAGTGGTTCTGTAAGCCCATAATACAGCTGTGACTCTAAGGTCCCAATCATCTCTTTGTTGATTACAGATCTTCGTCAGGGCATTCTCAAGGATCTTATTGAATGCTTCCACCGTACCATTAGCTTGAGGATGGTAGGGTGTACTCTTATGGTGATTAATTTGAAATTCTTCGGTAAGGGCCTCTATAGTCTCATTGAGGAAATGTGTACCTTGATCACTCATGAGGATCACTGGGCATCCAAACCTAGTGATAATGTTCTCAAAAATGAACTGCGCGGCAGTAGCAGCGTCGCAGTTCTTAACTGGCTTCGCCTCAGCCCATCTGGTGAGGTATTCAGTAGCTGTAATGATATATCTTGCGCCAGTTCTTTTTCCTGGTGGGTTAATAGGTCCTACAAAGTCAATGGCCCATTTATCAAAAGCACGCAGTGTGATATGGGGTCTTAGCGGCATTTCATCTCTCCTTGAGGGTTTTCCTGTGCGCTGGCACACATCGCAACATTTACAGAATTCCTTAGTGTCCTTGTGCAATGTCGGCCACCAAAGACCTGCGGCTAATATCTTTTGCGCAGTCGGCTTTCCTGCGAAATGGCCTCCTGCAGTACCTGAATGCGCTTCTGCGATGATAGAGATCTTTTCATGTGGTAAGATACATCTGCGCAAAATTTCGTCAGGGCCCAACTTATAAAGCTGGCCTGCTATCAAAGTGAAGTCTGCGGCTCTAACAACAAGTTGCTTTTTCTGCTGGATTGTAAGCTCAGCCGGCGCTTGTCCGGTAGTGAGAAACTCAAGAATATCAGAATAATATTCGTCTGCTGCTTGGATAGAAAACAACTGTGCATCAGGCAGATTGTCCTCTAGACTCGTAGGTTCCTCTCCTGACTCTATTCTGGATAGATGGTCAGGCCCTGCATTCAATCTGCCTGGCTTTACGATAACCTCAAAATCATACTCTTGAAAGAGCAGTAGCCATCTGCAAATTCTTCCTCCTAAAACTGGTTTATTGACCAAATATTTCAAAGCAGAATGGTCAGTATACATTTTAAAGTGAGCTCCTAACAGGTAGTGTCTGAATTTCTGTAGGGCATACACCATAGCTAGTCCTTCCCTTTCTGTAGTGGTGTAATTCTTCTCAGCTGTAGATAACTTTCTGCTGGAGTAAGCAATTGGGTGGTCAATACTTCCTTCTCCAGACTGTGTAAGCACGATTCCTAGTGCTATGGAAGAAGCATCAACATGAACATGAAAAGGTTTTCTCCAGTCCGGGAAAACTAGAATAGGCGCTGTGATCATCTTTTCTTTAAGTGTGTCCAAGCTCTGTTGGCATTCTTCTGTCCAGTGGAACTTCGAATCCTTCTTCAGCAATCTTTCCATAGGTGCTGTGATCCTTGCATATCCTTTGATGAATTTTCTGTAGTATCCTGTATGTCCCAATGTAGTGCGCAATTGCTTAACTGAGTTGGGCGCCGGTAAATTAGCAATGATGGCAACCTTCGCAGGATCCATCAGAAGTCCTTGTCTGCATACAATATGTCCCAACAGAATACCAAAGGGCGCACAAAATATACATTTTTTCAAGTTAAGGGAAATCTGATGCTGTCTACATTTTTCTAGCATCATGCGCAGATTCGCAATATGGTTCTTTAGTAAACCAAATACAGTCCAGTCATCAAAATAGACTTCTAAAAACTTGTGGATAAATTCTTTAAAAACAGCAACAACAACTCTAGAGAAGATAGCAGGTGCGTTTTTAAGACCAAAGGGCATTACCGTATACTGGAATGAGCCCCATTCAGTTGCAAAAGTAGTCTTGTGGCGGTCGTCCGGATGGATTCTGATCTGATGATATCCCGAGAAACCATCAGTGAAAGAGTAAGCCTCTTGTCCTTCAACATTATCAAGTACTTCATCTGTGAAAGGAGTGGGAAATGGATCGTGCGCTGATGCATCATTGAGTTTGCGCAAGTCGACACAAATTATTATTTCACCTTTTGTTTTCTTTTCTTGGACCACCATAGGACTAATCCAATCGCTTTCCTCTACTGGCTCAATAATACCTGCTGCAAGCATCTTATCAATTTCTTCTTTGACTTTTTCTTTGTAGCGCGGGTTCAACCTGTATGGGCGCTGCTTTACTGGCTTGGCATCTGGTTTCAGAGGTATGCGCATCACTCCTAAGTCTCCTAGGATGCCTTTCATTTCTGTGAACTTGGTAGGAAAGATATCCTAGTAGTCACGCAATAAATCTGAAACGTGCGCAACAGTTTCATCATCCCAATAATCTCCTATAGAAGCAAACTTTGGGTCAGCTTCTGTGCCAATGTTAACTTTCTTGAGCTTGACGTGTTCTGTGATGGCAGGAATATCAAGCTCAGGACCTTCAATATTGCGCGTCCCTTCTGATTCTGGGATATTGATGTTGCGAGGATCGTCCTCCTCATCTTCAGCGGTGAAGTTATAACATTCCAGGGCATGTTCTATCTGGACAGCCCAATCTGGTTGGGAATACTCTGTTACTGGATAGTGTTCAAATACCTTCTTTCTAATACACTTCAAAGCCTGATCGATGCTTGGATGTTCTGACTCAAAGCTGAAGGTAAGTTGAAAGCTTTCTATCATAAGAGCCCAAGTAAGAGTGCCTCTGCGCAATTCTGTTTCAGTATACCAATTCCTTGGAATTGTATCCAATGTGTGGATGAATTGGTGAACCCATTCATCTTCCGGAATATCTAACCATTGCTGAATACATGCTTCAATGTGTGACCTGGGGTCACTCTGTCCTTCATATTTGCGTAGCGCTTCGGCTGTGGTGTCCTGAAATCTGCGCAGTATCAATCTGCGATAGTCTTTCCATGTATGAATATTCTCCTTGTGCGCAATCCACCATCTTGCGGGTGTAGCGCGCAATGCTACATCCAGTGCCTGTATGCGCTGCGGTTCTGGAAGCTTTTGTTCATATTCCTGTATGAATTTAGTTGCTTCGGTTAGACCATCAAAAGTTGGAGTGTCAGTTAATTCTGTGCCAATCCATCGAATGGATTTAGTTATCATGGCGCAACGTCTTGCAGAAACCTCATGTAGACGATTCTGCCAGTTTTCCAATCCTGCATCTGAATCTGATGTGCACGAGCTATCACATCGCCAGCTGATATGGCCGTCTGCCGTGGGGTTGACATAGTCACTGTGGTTAGTGGTCATCTGATACAAGCTTTCCATGTGGCGCGCTTCCTCTTCTGCGCGAATGGGTTCTATATATCTTGGTCCTTGAATAGGATCAAGAGGTGCGATGACCCTGATCTGGTCATCCTCAAAGGTCATCTGTCTTTTCTTCAGGTTAATGACAGCCAAATTATCACATGCCCAGTCTATTCCTAACAGCGCTGGGTATGGTCTACTATCATCCATAATTTTGATTACTTCAAAATCTGCAGAGCTTCTTACTCCTTCAATATCAATAGGTACATTGGGTAATCTACCCAATGGAGAGACTCATTGCTGATTTGCGAGTCTTAGCTGGATAGGGGATCTTGTAAGCTGAGGGCTTCCCATCTGTTCCCATGTCTGCATAGTGAGAACATTGGCTTCGGAGCCCAAATCTAACATGACTTCATCCATTTCAAATGCTCCAATCTGCGCTGTGAGCCTCATCTCTTTTCCAGTTCTAATGTGACTCCTGATCTGGTGAACAGCACACTGCGGTGTGTTCGTCGAAGCAGAGTGTTGGCACTGATCCAACAGGTGTTGGAGTTCTAGAGTTGCTTTTTTATTGCGCAACAGTTCTAAACATTGGCGCAGGAATGCTTGAACACTGCCTCGTGCATGCTCATCATCATCATCAGGTCTTCCAGCTGTAGTGGCCTGTTCTTGTACCAGGTTGTCTTGTCTTAGCACTTGCGATCTACTAATGTTCTGCGGAATTGCGGCAGAACTTGAAGCTCTCGGATCTGAGAAATACTCTTGAGCTTGCTTAAATGCTTCTTTTTGCTTCTGTAGGTTAAGTGGGGCTGGTTTAATGTTAGCGCGGCGCACCCATTGCGTCGCTTGCTTTCCCGTTTCCATCTCTTGCGCACCAGTGGTTGCTCCACTGCGTGTCACTATATTAACTGTAGGGTCTGGTTCTCTTTTTTCTGCTCCAATCAACTGGATATTCTGATTGACCTGTGGTGTCTTTGCTTGCATCTTAGCCTGTAACTGAGGGCATTCTTCAATGATATGGTCAGAAGATTTACAATACCTGCAGAGGGTTGTAGGATTTTGGCAATCCCTAGCAAAATGACCTTGTGTTCCGCAATTATAACAAGCGATCTGTCCTCTTCCGCGACCAAAATTTGTTGTGCGTCCGCGTCCTCTGTAATTTGCTGCTCGGGCGTCCCGAGTTTGGTCATAAGGTGGACCTGCTGTGGGTCCTTGTGTCTTTGCTTGTACCCTATAAACATCATGCTTTCTTTCTATCATAAGATCATATGCTCTACAATTGTTCTCATCATGACCTACTGATTTACAGAAATTACAATAGAGATTCTTTGGGGTTTGCACATATTTCTGGAGTAAGTGACATTCTTGTGGTCTATGACCTCTAGTTCTACAGATTTCGCACCAAGGCCCTTGTGCCTGTGGTAAAGGATTAGGTGCTCCAGTTGCAATATAGTCTATGAAAACAGGACAATGGTCCTTTGAATGACCTTGGGCTTTACATTTTGTACACCAAATTTCTTCCTTAATCTCCTTGCCTTTCTTAATATCATGCACTTGCAAGGTTAAGTTTGCTAATTGGTTCTGTAAATGCGCAACATCATTGCTTGTTCCTGCAATTGGCGAAGCTTCTAGTTTCATAGCCATCTCTAGAGCTTGTTCCTAAGTATTGAGATTCTGTTGCATAAGAGGAAGTCTAATGTGTGGGAGCAGTGCAGCAATGAACCATTCTTTATGTTGCTGTGGTGCAAACTCGAAGCTTACTTGATCTATCAAGGCTTTGAACTTCTGGTCAAAGTCCCATACTGATTCTGTAGGTAACTGTTTGATGTCTTTGAGCTCTGTTATACACTGTGATTCTGATTTAGGTTTCTTAAATTCCCGAATCATAGCATTTCTTACCTCAGCAAGCGTCCTATTCTGTGCTGCTGAGTATTTCATGAACCAAGTCAAGGCTCTTTCTCTTAGTGTGGTTGCTAACTGAACCAGTTTAACAACATCGTCATTAATTTGCTTAATTGTCCAAATGGATTCACATAAGAACCAGTGCTGCTCAGGGTCTTCTATCCCTGTTCCTCTAAAAGTTGGTAGCTTCATGTCATCACCCATCCTTCTTGCGCGGGTTTGAAGTGGAGGTACTGTAGCTGTGCCTCCGGGATGGTTAAACAAAGGTGGTACAGAGGTACTAGAAGTACCGTGTGGGCTACTAGAAGGTGTTACTGTAGGATTATACTGAGCTCCGTCTGGTTTTTGCGGTGTAAAGGGGTAATAAGGGATATGAGCACTCCCTTGTCGTTCTATATGGCTTGTTCTAGGGACTTGGCTATCGTCTGGGCTAGACTCAACAGAATATTGGTCAAGGCCTACTTTATATCGTTTTCCACTACGAGTGCAACCAATAACTTCAGGATCACTATCAGAATCTACGGACATTACTTGTCTATGCTATTCATCAGAAGCAATACATAGCTTTCCTTTTTCATACAGAAGCATTTTAATCCATAAGTTCAGAGAATTTAAGAACTTACCTCTGTGTACTTGGAAGAAACTCCTCTCAGCTTCACTGAAACTCTTTCTTGTATCAACTGCAAATTCGGTAATGAAACCTTCCAGTAGACTATTCAACCAAAAGTCTACTGCGCGGGAAACAGAATTGTCGATCCGCTTCACAATACTGACTAGCTCAGGCGTCCACGTGACGGGTCGATCAATATGCAGCGTAGGTGTAGAATCTGCTAACTTGGCTATCCAAGCGTGTAACTCCAATGCAAACGTAACAAAGAAAATTTCGTAAAGGTCAGCATAAATATACTTCTGTAACCAGTCTTCTGTTTGAAACGTAAGGCTTCTATTTTCTTGTTCAGCGAACTCTTTAGCCTTTAAATCAAACCAATCTCCAATTTCTTTAGCTGTAGGATTCCAGTAACACATTTGTTAACTGAGCAAGTCTCAGTGTAACAGAACCTTATGTTTTCTTCAGCAACAATCTCAGATGTCGCGTAACTAGTAAGTCTTACAGGAACAAGTCGCAAGGCAACGGAACCATTTGTTGGCTCAATCAACAGGGTTCAAAGCCATGGAAGTAATGTAATCAAAAAGTCATAAGGCAACGGAACCATTTGTTGGCTCCTCAATCTCGCGCGTCACTGGAATAAGAAGTCTCGCTCACGCGGCAACGGAACCATTGTTGGCTGCTCAATCTCGCGCGTCACTGGAATAAGAAGTCTCGCTCACGCGGCAACGGAACCATTTGTTGGCTGCTTTACTGGGCAGACCCGGGTTTTAATGAAGCGCAGCAACAAAACCCCTTGGCGCACTGGCCCTCTCGGCAACGAGCTGCGCGGTAGCTCGAGGTCTCACCCGAAGTGGCTATGGGGGGGTTAAGGAATCAGCTTTCCTTAACCGTGGTGACGCTGAGATTGTTCTATCTACCTTCTTCTTCCCCTTATATCGGCGGTCGGACTTTCCCGCAGGCCTCGCGACACCACTGCGCGGATGCCTTCCTTCCTGAAGACCCACTGTGCAGTCTCGTCCTCCGGGCGCGGAAGGCGCCTATTCCTTGCGTCGATACGCTAAAATACCTTCTCGCCCTGCGCACTCATCGCAGTCACGCGAAACTCGGTCGCTGCAGTGACAGCGTTCCACCACTCCTTCTATACTCGGCTATTATAACTATAAAGGACCTTCCTACACTCACTTAAACAGTCGCAAAGATGATGCAAAAGATGTACACACAGGTAATGATCTTAAACATTTATTATTCACGCAAACATTATAACAAGAAGATATATATGAAGCTCATCTCCTCGAGGAAAACCACGTCCACGGGAGTGTTATATTAACCAGAAAATGGTAGAGTATACAATATGCTGCGCACACAGCTGTAGCCTTAGATCCTTCCAGGAAACTCCACGCACACAGCTGGGATCCCTTCTCTCAATCAAGTCTCCTCTCTATGGAGATTACAAAGGCACAGACGTCGACTCAGACTGTCTGGCAACTCAGGGATTAGCTCCTCGGCTATCCGGTTTCCTCTCTAGTTCTACACACTGGGTAGAAAATACAGTGAAGGATAATCAACACATGATCTATCCTTTAGACTGGCTATCTAACAGTCTATCTAGCTCTCTCTAGCTCTCCCAAAAAACCCTTCTACCCATTACAATTATTCATATATATAGGTGGCCATGACGGTCACACCTTTACAAAACTGTGGGCCTTTCCCAACAGTGATTCCCAAAAACCCTAACCACGCACATGGCTAGGTGTACTGTAGGCGCCGCTTGCAGTCACGTCGCCGCTTCCTGCAGGCTCCATGAATTCCGGCGCAGATTGTGGGTATGGGCGATCGTCCTTCGCCTTCAATGCTCTGGTCCGTTGCTCCTCCTTGATCCGAGCAACCATAACTTCTGTACTGAGCCTTTAAATGAGGGTAGCTGAGCCCTCTACTCCATCGCCTTATTTATTATGGTAGCTGAGCCACCTTCATTCTTCGATGACGTGCGCGCGAGCTCCGTAATTTCCGGTCCGTGATCTGCGCTGAGATCATCCATCTGGCACCGTACTGCGCACCGTCTCCTTCTTACCCAAAACTTAGTGCTTGTCCCAAAATTAGCACTTTCCTTCCATACTCGTACTTTTTCCCAAAATTCGCAGCTTTTACTATAGCTGCGACCTTGGCCCCAACACTAACTGCTACTCAAGGGGCATTAACTCAGAAGAAGGTGGAATTCTTCATGTCCTCCTACTTGATGGATTTCCTACTAAGTAAGCACCCTTTCACAAACTTGGGGCTGCTCATGGAATAGGAAAGAGACACCCCTCTTCATAGCTTACCAACCTACATGGGCAAGCAAGTATGTTAACCTCTATAAATAAATCTGTGAGAAACTCATAATGCTTCTATATCAGCTTATTTTTGTGGAGGAACCGAATTGCATGTCTGAAAATGCAATGCCTATTATAGAAGAATTCGGGGACTACTATTTCTCTTCTAATGGCACATACATCCAGATGAGCGGAGGATCACAGCCTCCCTATTTTTTTCCCCGGTATGTGACCAATTTTGTGATCCACAAGGAAGCCTTGAGACAACTCTTTGGTACTGGCAGAATTAGCAAGATCTTAGCAGACAGAAATAAAGGCATGCACCCACTCATGCCCTTCACCATCAGAGCATATAGCCTCCCAAAGGCTAGGTATGGTGAAAATTTAGCTCAAATCCTTAAGGTCTTTCATTTTGGAAATATGCCTTATAGGAGGCACGATCCCGATGGCAGGATTTACAAACACTGCCTTAAGGTCCAAACCTCGTTTGATTATACACATCTCATGGACCACATTGAAGAATTTTTCCACAGCGCCAGAAATTTGACTGAGTTAGGGAAACATTACAAAAGGAAAAGCAGGACTAGTGCTATCCCTAGACCTATAGGCTTGATTGAGAAGGAGCAGCAAGCTGCAGCTAGTAGTCTAGCAGAATATCAAAAGCAGCAGGATGACCAACAGCTATAGGATGAGCCTCACCAACAATATGATTCCAAAAAGGGTTTAAAAGAAGAGGCTTATTAGTACATGCAAAAGGTAGAAAGGCTCGGGAAAGAGTAGGAAGCAAATAGCCAACAAGAAGCTAATGCTGTCAGAATCCAACAAGAACAGGAGATGGAGGTTAAGCGTTTGGAGGACGAAAGTGTCCGAACCGCTGAAGCCACAGAGAAGATCAGGTTAGAGGAGGTTAAAAGGCTACAAGACATCAAAGAGAAGGCCGAAAAGGAAGCTGCTGAACTAGCAGAAGCAACTAGGTTACAAGTAGAGAAGGCCCAAAAGGATGCTGCTGAAAGGGAGAAATTGGAAAGATTACAAGCCGGAAAGGAAGTTGTAGATCTCGTAGAAGTAGCAAGGCTGCAAACAAAAAAAGAAGCCAAGAAAGCGAGTAAACATGGCTCGTTCGGTCTGCAAGCCATGGAATTAGATCTGCAAAAGATAGACCAATCAGGGATTGCTAATACTAGGATCATTCCTACTGATGAATTAGCACTAACCCCGTACAACCCCAGGCAGCAGCACCAAGTGGCCAACTTGAATTTTGTTTATTTTCATGAATGGAAGAAGGCTATCGTTGGTAGATCAGTTAAGAAAATGGAAACTGGACAAGACAACTTTGAACTCAGAGTATCATAAACTACCCTTGTTCAAGGGACTAACCTTGACCCCCGCTTTCATAGTAGAATGTTTTGTGTCCGCAGCTCAAGAAAAAAAAGCCAATGTTGACTCCCTAATGGATGAAGTGAAGAATTATAGGGAATTATGCTTCAAAATAAAAGCTGACAAGAAAAAGGAGGTTTCAGAGTCAAATGAATTGAAAAGAAAGTATAAAGAACTCATGGGTGAAAAGGAAGAATCAACTCTGACAATCCAACGGCTCGAAAAAGAGAAGAATGCACTAGAAGTGCAGTTGTTTTTTGCTGAAGGCACACATGAGCACTCACAGGCTCGTGTGGTAGAATTGGAGGGTAGTTACAAGCAAGACCTGGCCTCATTCCATAGCTATGCGTGTGATCAGAAAGAGAAAACACACCAATTGATAACATCAGTCTCAGAAGAAATAAGTAATGTAAAGGAGATGGTCACAAGGATGTGGGCCATTGAGGAAGAGGCACTTGATTTGAAGAATAAATTTGCTCTCCATGTAATAGAAATTAAAGAGCAGTTTGAATGGAGAGTAGAAAAATCTGGTTTCCCTCGGAACTTGAGGGCCACAACAGAGACAGAGTTAGACGTGGATATTGGTGTCCTCGAATTTTGCAGAGACTACGGAAACAGGCTGAGCAAAAGGATCCGCAGGTCAGCCAAAACTTGCCAGACACTTTACTCAACAACCCGAAGCTCCTTGGAGAAGTGTCACATTGTTCTGCCAGAGACCATCTATGATTTTCTCAGTAGAGAGATATGCAAAGCAGAGATGCAAGCCAATTTGAGTGCAGAGCTAGAATATATGTATAAGATAGAGGTGTTCACCCCTGAAGATCTCCGACATTTCATCGGTCAGGCCGTTATCCATGCATATTTTCTTGAAGACATTTCTTGGGCCGTGGCTGTGGGATCGGTTTCTATCAAATCAGATTTGCGCCAATTCGAGCTAATGCTCAAAGTAACAGTCGTGGCGCTGGGAAAGATCATTCTCAAGGAAATAGACTAAAGGCTAGTTACATTCAATCTGTCGAGCAACACATGCAAGCAAGTACCCCAGCTGAAATTGGAATACCTTCAGAAGTAGTGCATCCAGCACCAGTAATTGCCCCTGCTAAAATCAGCCAATCAACAGATGCAAGAGAGTCAGTTGAGGCAATCAATACACCTGGGCCTTAGTTATTGTCAATGCGATAAAAGGAAAACAAAGTTGGAATTTGTTTTTGTCTTATATTTTGTAAAACACAATTTTTTTTTTTGAGTTTTGTCTTATTAGTCACTAGAAGACAAAATTTTGCTTCCCTCCTAGGTTTAGGTTTTGGGAAAAAGTGAATATTGTAAATCTATAAATAGAAAGACAGAAGAGAATCATAAGGGATTTTTTGGGATGGGAAAAGAGATTCTCGGAGCTTGTGTGTAAAGGACTTTGTTGCATGTATTGGAGTTTCTTTTTGGCCTAATAAAAGCTCGGAGGACTGCATTTTTTGCTAGGATCATGTGTCAAATATCTCTTGAGCTATCTTTGGATGCGTTTACATATGTTTTGTGAGATATTTCTTTACTACGCATGAATTGTTTCTAAATGTGATGAAAGCTTCTCATATATTTTCATGTGCAATTAATGTTTACTTCAAATGAGCAATTGGAATGTTTAAATTGAATCAGAGCTATCTCTGTAATCATTTATTTTTTGCTGGAGAAATGTCTTTAAGGTTGAATGGCTATCTATGAAATCTTCAGTTATTTATACAGTTTTATTGCTCATATCTTCATTTTGCTCCTTGCAAGGATAGGTTAAATTTGCTTAAGATAGTTTAGATTTATTTTCGACTAGTTCTAGGATTGGTTTTGTTACAGTTGGCATCTAGATTTAAGCACTTGCATATCATCTTTAAGATAAAATCACATAAACGGTGGATCGGGCCACAACCGGTGAAAACTTAAAAAAATATTTTGTTAGATCTTATATGGTAGTCGGGCCGTTAACCAGGAGGATTCCCCACACCAAATGGTGAGCGATCTAATTGGGATTTCCTACCGAGGAGAATCCCTTGCTGATTGATGCTACGATCTTCGAGGCATCAACAAGTATTTATTGCAATGTCATGGCGTAACTACAAAGGAATCCCAATCCTAAGGACAAACAATGACATGGGAACTAGAATGTACAAAGGGGTTCTAACTAGGGTGCCCATGTTCGAAAATTCCCTACCACCACATAACGACACTTCTATAGCATTGTGAAAGTTTCGTGTCAGTTACGAAGTGGGGTCGCACCGAGGGTTTATGAAAATGGTCAACAGGTCAAATGCATAATGCACATGGAAATGGCATCTAACCTATATGTCGGGTGTGAAACGTACATGCCGTAGGTGTGGAATGGTCCAAAAAAACTTTCGCCGAAGAAATCTGATTAAAAAATACTACTCCAAGACATTATATTAGTCCATAATGGCATAAAATGGTAAAAACTATATACAAGTGGGTCTTGAAAATTATAAATAGTAATAAAAAATTACAATTTACAATTCATTTTTACTATTTGCCCATTTGGAGCTTTTGGTTAGTTTTCACTTGAAAGTTCAGTTGCCGATTCTGGGAGCTACAAGCAACCGTTCATCGAACCGTCTGGAGCAGGTTGATAGTCTCATCCATACCTTTCATTTCAATGCTTTTATTTTAGTTTTCAGCAGTGGGATTTTTAATTTGTCCAAGCCCTAAATGGCTTCGGCACTACCCACAGGCTATAGCTATGCGTGTCGCGGGTAGGGCACGATATGTGCACTCAACGCAAAGGTTGATCGCGGGTACCTGCACCTGTATACAAATTATCCTACGAGTACAGTTGTGTAGTTGATTTTTGAAAATAATTTGACCAAAATATTTGTTGTTTCTCACTCCAAGATGGTTCTAGAGTGGAGGGAGAGGGAGCATGACCAAGTAGATGAGGCCGTGCGCAATGATGTGCAAGCACAACAGGCATTGCAAGCATGTGGGTTATATAAATTTTGGAGTATAGGGGGTTTGAGGGCCCAAAACCTATTACTCTGCTACTTGATTGATTACTGGGATGTTGATGCACATAACTTCAGTCTTAACAGGCAAATCCTCACACTAGAAGTGGAAGACATCTACTTCATAACAGGTTTGTCCCATCGAGGTGAGACGACCAATCTTCGATCTCATACTGTGGGTGGTGGGATCACCATCCAGGACTACATAGTGCGGTATTGTCCCGTAAACACACGAGCAGTGGGAATACAGGTGCCCATCAATGCCATAGTAGATATGAGCATGAAGATCATTGTGGCTACCTTAGTGTGGATCACTGGATCCAAAGCCCTGCACCAGGCATCTAGGTCGGTGATGTTCTATGCATCACAATGCATGCAGCCTATAGTGTTTGATTGGTGTACCACACTACTTGTGTCTATGAAGACAAAACTGACAGAATGCAAAGAAGGGAAGGAAAAAAACTTTGGGTATGGTAGTATCCTATGTAGCTTCTTTTTTGAGAAAGTTCCAGGGCTTAGTCCGAGGGTGGATGTCCCTCCTCATAGCCTCTGCGATCCAGCCCTAACCTAGTGGGATGAGATCCTAACACAAAAGGGTGGTGGCCATCTGGCATCACCATATACTAAGGAGTTCTTCCACTGGTGGAACCGGCAGGTCATTTCCATAGAGGACTACCCCTATGCAGGGATAGACTTCCGTTAGGATAGGGACATGCTACTCCCACTAGATGCAGCGTTCAGAGACATTGGTGAGTACTCTTTTTAGCTTTTTGTTATTAAATTTTTATGGATTTTTTATTATAGATGAAATGAAAATATATTTTTGGTGGTATCATATGCTAATGGTTGACTGTTTTCTCGCAGACAAAGGCCCAGTGAGACCCGATGGCTTCTTGAGACATGGTCATTGGGGTAGGGGTGATGAGGTAGGAGATACTACAGTAGGGAACACTCTATAGACCTTTTGATGCAACCTATCACAGATGGTTTCCAGGTTTCCACAGATAGAGGTGGCGTGACTACCTGAGGCCATGCAACACCAAGTAGTGGGGGTTCTTGGTGACTGGGTGCGGTTACTACAGTGGGTGGCCAATGCAGTTCACTATTTCTATGAGACACATCCCTTCGGGGCAGTAGCTAGGCCTCCTAGGAGGGAGTAGATATCCCAAAATCTCATTTTTGTATCGATATGTATATTTTTGAGGGATATGGGCTCCAGTTTTGTATGACACTACCATTTTTGGACATAATTATATATAAAAAATTTGGTTCTCCGGTTCTACTATATGTGTGTATGAACAAATGTATGAATGTCTCTTTCATTTGTGTGCTTCATGGTGAATGTGACAAATGCCAATCTAATACATAGTTAGTGTATGCATCAGATATATGATTAACACTTCTCAGAACATGTATGTATGTAATTGAAACAAAATGGCGTTCCAAGAGTCTTACCCTTAGGAATTTCCGAAGTAACATAGGATCTCGCACACAGTATTTCCCATTCAACTAAGACATAAATAGTTGTGAATCCAGGCGGAATTCTAAAGAATGGATACCATCGGAAATGGCATCCCGAAGTAGCTCAATGATGGCACTATACTCAGCCATGTTGTTAGACGTGGGACCGAGACAAGCACCTCCAGAAGACACAACTAGTTGGTCAAGTGAGAAAATAACCCAGGCAGCAGAAGCAAGTTGCTACGTATGTCAGTTAGCACCATTCGCGAAACCTAAGAATGTAGGAGACTCTACCAACATCTATCAATCAAACGGAAGTGAATCAATAGACCCGAAAAACCAAAAGAAAGCTAAACTATGTACAAAAGAAACTATACAATAGTATACAAAAGTATCATCTTGAACCAGAGGTTCAAGTGTAATACCACTTGAGGTAGAGCTCATTTCTAGGCTCCTTCAAGACAGTCCCCTCATAGTCTTCTAATTCATAGGTTCCTTTTTCTACGACACGCCTCACGATGTAAGGACCGTGCCACATGGGATTGAACTTGCCTGCCCCAAGGGGTTCTTTACCTTGGTCATATAAGAGGACCAAGTCACCTTCAGCATACTGTCAGGGACGGACAAACCTATCATACTGAATCTTGACATGATGTTTGTTATCATCTATGGCCATAGCGGCATCTCGACGTTGCTCGTCAGGTTGCTCAAGGTGGATTAAATGTTGCTCAATATCTGTCGTATCAGGGAGGAGCTCTATGGCCAGTTTAATCGAAGGGATTTCGCATTCAATCGGTAAAAGTGACTCCACACCATTAACTCACTAGAACGGTGAGAATCTAGTGGCAGTCTTAACTGTGGTTTGATATTCCCACAAAGTAGGGTATAACATGATATGCCAATTATTCTTGCTTTGCTAGATGGTACGTGGGATAATGTTCTTCAAAGACTTATTAACTGCTTCAACTTGACCATTCGCATGGGGATAGTAGGAAGACGAGTGTTCTTGATGAAACCCAAGCTTGAGAGACAAATCCTCCATCATCTTGTTTTGAAAGTGATTTCCATGGTTAGTGACAATCTCTTTCGGGATATCGAAACGAGTGATAATTTGATTGAACACGAAATGGGCTAGTGTAGCACCATCGGTTTGTTAGGAACCCATGTCTTTACTTTGTTAGTATGTTGTTGTTGGACGCATATGCTTTGTAAGTCATCCCGTAGTATTTGTTAATCAATAGTTTGTGTTATTGTTGTTGGCGCATATGCTTTGTAAGCCGCCCGTAGTATTGTTAATCCATAGTTTGTAACGGCCCATGGTTTCGACCCATAGTATTGGCGCCTAGAATTAGTATATAAGTGTGTGTTGAGACCTATGAAGGCACCGTGAAGTTATTTGTATTGAGCTTGCTCAAAGGAGGTTGCCCCCTCAAAGTGGCCTGTGATCAATACAAAAGTGATTCTGAGTTCTGTCATTTCTGCTATTTCGTGCATTCTTGTTAATTAATTGTTGCAGGTGCCTCACATCTGGTATCAGAGCACTTTCTTGGGCTCGCTGGGTGAAATTTCTGCCAAATTTTTTTTTCACATCTGTTGCAGGTTCGGATTTGGGAATAATCCCCATCCGCTTAACTGTGGGAAGTACTGGGGCATAAGCCCTAAAACTCATTGTGAGGAGTACCACAGGAACCTCGAAGTAGCTGGCCCATTGAGAGGAACTTCCAGTGAAAAGGGCAACGACCCCTACCTGATTGACTAGTTCCCACCCGTGAGGTAAACCAAGAGCTGTCGTTTGTGGCAAAGCGGTTATCAGTTTTACCTGAGCCGTGGAGTGAGGGGTATTGCCCCAATACGCAAGCCGTCAGACAGCATTGGTGGCCGAGTGAAACCCTTGAACTGTTAGGAAGCCGCACATACCTGGGGTCCATATCTACTTTCAGCTGAACTATTGTCGATCACTGCTGCACCGTTTCAGATCTATTTTGCAAGCCATTCCAGATTCAGCCGTTTTCAGTCCATTCGGCGCTGTTCCAGATTTCTTTCGAGCCGTAGCCGCTCCAGTCTGAGATAAAAAAAAAAAAAAAAAAAAAAAACCGTATTTTCTCCATATCTCCCTTATTTTTACTCTGTTTCCCTTGAAATTTTCGGGGAACCCCTGTCATCCCATTCTGCATATTTCAGTCTTGAGGACCCTATCCTCAATTCCCCTTCCCAAAGCCTGAAATCCCACATTTGTCTATTTTTAGGGTTTGCCATAACTTCCTCAGATTTCACCCAATCACCTTCAAATTTTACCACAAAGTTCCTTTCTGAATTCTACTTCTTTGTTCTGCTCTGCCAAATTTTCTCATTCTTTCACCCCACTTCTGAAATCCTCATTTTTGCTTCCCTATCTATCCAACAGTGTCCAAAATTTAGTCAAACCCAATTACCCTTCTGATTTTTTCCCAAATCCAAATTTTCCCTTACTGAAGTAGTCCTATTTTTGTTTTCCTACCCAGTCAGAAGAAAAAAATAAAAAAAAAAAAAAAAAAAAAAATCCTGGTTATGGTTGTCACCTGTGCAGGAGCAAAAACCATGGAGGAAGCACTTGCAGCCATCCAAGCCAAACTCCAGGATCTAGATGAAAAATTTCTCGGTCTCCATCTTGAACATTCAGCTATGAACAACAAAGAGTAGTCCGAGTCTTCAGTAGACAATGGGTTCTCTGCTTCCAGCAATTTTCGTGGTCCGAAGCTTGATTTTCCTCGCTTCAATGGTACCGATCCAACTGGATGGATCTATCGTGCAGAACAGTATTTCAGTCTGCATAATACTTTTGATGTCAACAAAGTTCCACTGGCATCCTTTCATTTGGAACATGAAGCTCTTCAATGGTACCGCTGGTACATCAAGGCTCATCCAATCCCAACTGGCCAGACTTTTGCCAGCTCCTTTTGCAACGATTTGGTCCTAGTGCTTTTGATGACTTCACAGGAGCCCTCACTAAACTTCGCCAAACTGGCACTATGAGAGAGTATCAAACCGAATTTGAGAATCTAGCCAACCACACCGAAGGATTGTCTGATGAATTTTACCGGAGTTGTTTTATCAGTGGTCTAAAGGATGCCATTCGCTCTGAGGTCAAAATGTTCTGCCCCAACACAATGATGGAAGCACTCGGGTTGGCTAAGTTGGCAGAAGACAAGCTTGCAGCCCAACAACGCTCCAAGCCCACTTTTGTTCCCTTCTGAAATATGGGTTCTCAGCGACCACCTATACCACAGGCTCCTCGACCGACTCCTATCAAGCGTTTGTCTGAAACAGAGATGCAAGCACGCAGAGAAAAGGGGCTTTGCTATAATTGTGATGAGAAATTCACTCGGGGACATAGATGTGTTCAGCAAAAGCTCTATCTCCTGGATGTGGAGTCTCCGCCTGCCTCTGAAATGGGTGACGAACATCCAGAAACATTGGATGCTCCGGTCGACAGTCAGGAACCGCCTATTGACCCTCCATCTCAGGATGACCAGCCAGAGATATCTCTCCATGCTCTAGCTGGAATCACCACCCCCCAAACAATGCGGGTCAGGGGTTACTTCAAGAAGCTTCCTCTTACAATCCTCATTGATTCTGGTAGCACTCATAATTTCATTGACCCTCGGATCGCCAAACAAGCTGATTGTTTTATACATCCTTGCTCCAACTTTGAAGTCATGATTGCCAATGGGGGCACCTTACCTTGCAAAGGGAAGTGTCGAAATGTGCGTATCTCTATGGGATATTATATCTTGCGCTCAGACATGTTTGCCTTTCCCTTAGGCGGATGTGATGTGGTTTTGGGTGCTCAATGGCTACGCACACTCGGCCCTATCTTATGGGATTTTGTCGAACTTTGGATGCAGTTTTCCCTCAATGGACACAAACACACATTGACAGGATTACAACTAGGTTCTCTCAGCATCATCAGTTCACATCGCATGGAAAAACTCCTCAAGAAGAGTTCACATGGTGTCATCGCTCAGATCCATTCCATCCAGATGCAACCATCAGCGGTCTCCACTACTCCTTTGGATCTACAACAAATTCTGGATCGATATATAGGTGTCTTTGCTGAACCAGTGGGATTACCACCTTCCAGGCCAGAAGACCATCGTATTTAGCTCCTTCCTGGCAGCGTTCCTCCCAACATCAGGCCCTATCGCTACACATTTCACCAAAAAACGGAGATTGAAATGCTCGTTCGGGACTTATTGAAGCAAGGTATTATTCGCCCAAGCACTAGTTCCTTTTCTTCTCCAGTTATTCTTGTCCGCAAAAAAGATGGGTCATGGCGCCTCTGCATTGACTTCCGAGCACTTAATCACCTCACCATCAAGGATAAGTTTCCAATTCCTCTTGTTGATGAGCTTCTTGATGAGCTTCATGGGGCTCACTTTTTCTCCAAGTTGGATCTTCGTTCTGGGTATCATCAAATTCGGGTTCATGAGGATGATATTCCTAAAACAGCTTTTCGTACACATGATGGCCATTATGAGTTTTTGGTCATGCCCTTTGGCCTCACTAATGCTCCTTCCACATTCCAGACCTTAATGAATAAAATATTTCAACCCTACTTGCGGAAATTCATTCTGGTATTCTTTGATGATATCCTCATCTACAGTAAAACATGGGATGAACATCTCCAGCATCTGGATCTTGTCATGCAACTTTTCTCTGACCATCATCTCCATGCCAAGCAGTCTAAATGTGTTTTTGGACAAAAGGAAGTTGAGTATCTCGGGCACATTATCTCAGCACAAGGGGTTCGCATGGATCCTGCCAAAATCGAGGCCATGAACAATTGGCCACATCCTCAGACACTCAAGAGCCTTCATGGTTTTTTGGGGTTGACTGGCTACTACCGCAAGTTTGTCAAGGATTATGGGAAGATTGTAGCTCCATTAACTGCTCTATTAAAAAAAGATGCTTTTACATGGACACCTGATGCTCAGTGTGCATTTGACAAACTCAAACAAGCTATGTGTACTACACCTGTGCTAGCTATGCCCGATTTTTCCAAGCCCTTCACTATTGAGAGTGATGCTTGCGGCAATGGACTTGGTGCTGTTCTCCTTCAAGATGAACACCCCATCGAGTTCACCAGCAAAGCCCTTTCAGGTAAGAATTTAGCTGCCTCTACCTATGAGAAGGAAATGATGGCTATTTTGCATGCAGTACAGAAGTGGCGTCCATACCTATTAGGGAATCATTTCTGCATCAAGACTGATCACCAGAGTCTGAAATATTTCTTGGACCAGCGTGTCTCCTTCCCGGCACAACAGAAATGGGTTAGTAAACTCATGGGTTATGACTATGAGATCACTTACAAGAAGGGTAAAGACAATATTGTGGTAGATGCTCTTTCTCGCACATTTGATGCCCAAGGTTCTCTTTCAGCTATTTCTATGCCTGTTCCAAATTGGTTGCAATCTGTTCAACAGGGTTACGTCAATGACTCTTCCTTATCTCAGATCATCCAACACTTGACCAACAATCCTTCGGCTATCCTACATTACTCTTGGGATGGTGCTTCTCTGTGATACAAGGGTCGTCTGGTGCTGCCCCAGAGCACAGATCTTCAACAAGCTATCTTCTATGAACTCCATGCTTCTCCATCGGTCGGGCACTCTGGGTTCCTCAAAACATATGAACGAGCACGGCGTAACTTCTTTTGGCAGGGCATGAAAAGGACAATTCAACAGATGGTGGCCGAATGTGATACCTGTCAGCGCAACAAGGGTGAAACAACACTCCTCCCAGGATTGCTTGAACCCTTTCCCATACCTACACGGATTTGGATAGATATTTCTATGGATTTCATTGAAGGGCTCCCTAAATCTGGTGGGAAGACAGTGATTCTCGTTGTGGTTGATAGTCTCTCCAAATATAGTCATTTTTGCGCTCTCAGCCATCCCTATACAGCCTCCTCTGTCACTCAAATTTTTATGAACCAGATCTTTCATCTTCATGGCATCCCTTCTTCCATTGTCTCGGATCATGATGCGAATTTCACTAGTCATTTTTGGACATAACTATTTCGCCACACTGGCACCAAACTGAAGATGAGTTCAGGGTATCACCCACAAACAGATGGTCAGACTGAAATTGTCAATAAATGCTTGGAAACTTATCTTCGTTGCTTCACCTAAGAACAACAACATCAGTGGGCAAAGTGGCTCCCTCTCGCTGAATAGTGGTACAATACCTCTTACCATACTGCCTCTAAAATGACCCCATATGAAGCAGTATACGGTCAGGCACCTCCAGCTCTTCTTCCATACACCCCCACCAGTTCACCAGTTCAGGAAGTTGACAAGGTCCTTCGCAACCACGATCAGATTCTTCACATTTTGCGGGACAATCTTCACATGGCAAGAAATCGCATGAAGCAACAAGCTAATCAGCACCGTTCGGAGCGCACTTTTCAAGTCGGCGATATGGTTTTTCTTCGTCTCCATCCGTACAAACAATCCTCCTTGAAACTCAAAGGGCGTCATAAGCTCGCTCCAAAGTTCTATGGGCCATATCGGATTCTTCAGAGGATTGGGTCCATTGCTTATAAATTGGAACTTCCTCCTTCTTCCCGCATTCATCCAGTCTTTCATGTCTCTTGTCTGAAGAAAGTTCTTGGCACCAACATCAGCGGCCAAATGATTTTACCCGAACTGGATAATGAAGGATCCATCCTTTTGGAGCCAGAGGCCATCCTCAATCGGCGCACGTGTCAGCTTCGCTCTCGTTCTATCACAGAGGTCTTAATTCAGTGGCACGACATGCAACCAGAGGATGCTACATGGGAACCACTCCTTCAGATTCAACAACAATTTCCACATCTAAAGCTTTGAGGACAAAGCTTTCTTTAAGGGGGAGGGGATGTTAGGAACCCATGTCTTTACTTTGTTAGTATGTTGTTGTTGGATGCATATGCTTTGTAAGTCGTCCCGTAGTATTTGTTAATCAATAGTTTGTGTTATTGTTGTTGGCGCATATGCTTTGTAAGCCGCCCGTAGTATTGTTAATCCATAGTTTGTAATGGCCCATGGTTTCGACCCATAGTATTGGCGCCTAGAATTAGTATATAAGTGTGTGTTGAGACCTATGAAGGCACCGTGAAGTTATTTGTATTGAGCTTGCTCAAAGGAGGTTGCCCCCTCGAAGTGGCCTGTGATCAATACAAAAGTGATTCTGAGTTCTGTCATTTCTGCTATTTCGTGCATTCTTGTTAATTAATTGTTGCAGGTGCCTCACACGGTTTTTACAGTAGGCATGGCCTCAGCCCATTTGGAAAAATAATCCACGGCCACTATGATATGGTGATGCCCCCCAGCCGAAGATGGTTTGCAATCCATGAAATCCACCCGCCATTTAGTGAAGGGACCAACGGTGCTGACTGGATGAAAGGGCACTGGATGCGAGCGTATGTTCCGAGAAAACACCTGGCAAGGGTGACATCTCTTCACAGCATTAACACAATCCTTAAAGATGGAAGGCCAAAAATAACCAGCTCGCATAATATGTTAGGTTGTAGAAAGCTTGGATAAGTGACCGCCACATGCCCCGGCATGGCAATCATTAAGCACCCGCTCTGCTTCTTCGTTAGTTAAGAAACGATGGAGAATGGAATCCTTTCCTCGGTGATACAAAGTGTCACCGACGATGGTATATTCTTTAGCATGATGTTTGACACGCCATCGCTCATCTCATGAATAATGTGGAGGAAACTTCAAAGCTTGGAGATATACAATGACATCCCCATACCAAGGGTCCTCAGACGAGATAAGAAACAAGTGCTCATCCACAAAGGAATATTCATGAATGACATCCTCATCAAGTCTCGGAAGGTCCAACATAATCTCAGCAAACACCAACGATTTCACCGATTTTGGTGAAGCAAAATCGAGATCGAACTCCTGAAGGATCACAATCCATTTATTATACTTACCCCCTATAAGGCGTCGTGACAGCACGAACTGAAATGGATTAATGTGAGCTACTATTGTGGTTGTTCTAAGAAAAATGTAATGTCGTAACCGCTGGACTGCATGGACAGTCGCAAGCGCCAAGTTTTCTACGTAAGTATATCGTAGCTCAGCATCTACTAGATTTCAATTGAGGTAATAGATAACATGTTCGATGAGCTCATCATCAACCTGAACCAAGACCATGCCAGTCGTCTCTTGAGACACGGTCACATAAAGGATAAAATCTAATGCGAAGTCTGGTGGACTAAGCACAGGGGCCAATACCAAAGCTTTCTTAAGGGTGTCGAAAGACTGTTGGGCTCGCTCATCCCAGATGAAAGGTGTGTCTTTCTTCAATAAGCACACGAAACCTTTGGTAATATTAGCATAATTGACTACAAATCGACGCATAAAAGTAGATCGCCCTTGAAGGCTCTAAAGTTGTAACAAATTACGTGGAGGAGGCAATTGAAGTATTGCCTCAACTTTTAGAGGATCGACTCTAATACCCTTTTTGGAAACTATGAATCCTAGAAGGAGACCAGTCCTTACATCGAAGATGCATTTATTGGGATTCATTCAAATTTTGTAGTGTATACATCATTCGAGAATCATACAGAAGTGCTTGGGGTGGTTTTCTCTCTTGCGAGAATGGCCAGCAAGATCATCCAAGAAAACCTCCATAATATTCCTAAGATCGTGAAAGGCATAGGTCATGGCTCGCTGAAACGTAGCTTCGGCATTTTTAAGGCCAAAGGGAATTTTCTAATATGCAAATTTTCCCCATGGACAAATGAATGCCGTCTTATGTTGGCCCACGGGTTTGATCTGAATCTAATTATAGCCTAAGAAGCCATCCATGAATGAAAAAATCTCACTTCCCGCGCAAGCATCCAAGATCTGATCAATGAATGGCATGGGGAAGTTGTATTTCAGACATGCATGGTTCAAATCTCTAAAATCAATGCATACATGGATCGTTCCCTGCTTCTTATCCACAGGAACGGGGTTTGAAATCCATTTGGTAAGGGGAACAGGGTAGATGTAACCAGCTTTGAGCAGTTTCTACACCTCTGCCTTGATAGCAGCTGCCTTCCTAGGGTTCACAGCACGTAAGCATTTTCGAACGGGTTTAGCATTAGGATATGTTCTAATCTCATGTTCAACAATGCGGGGGTCTATCGCTGGCATCTCCTCATATGACCAGGTGAAAGCTTCCCAGAGTTCTGTAAACAATTCAGTGTAAATAGTAATCTCCTCAGGAGTGCAATTGGGACTGATGTAGACATTCTCCACCTTTTCGGGAGTACGAGAGATGTTGATCAACATGGTTGGGGAAATATTGGCCATATTCCCCTCCACAAAAACATCATGCGACTCTAAAAGAGCCACAGGGTGATCAACCATCTCTGCTAGAGTCATCCTAAACTCTTCTTTCTCCACGAGCTCGAGGTTGGGAAGGAAATAAGAGCGATGATGCATATCCTCCCAAGGCCTCTCACCACCACACATGGCCTCCATAATGGCTTCATCAGATGGCAAAGTATCATCAAGGCAATCATGTGAACAAGATGAGTTGGCTTCCCAAACTGGAAGTGTAACATGATCTTCTTCGACTATCTGGGAAGAAGAGAGATCCAGTTCTGCAATCGCTTGTTGGATATGCTCATAAGCAAGCTCAGCTATAGACAAGGGCACATACATCCCGACGTGCGTAATGTCTCCAGACGTAGGACTCGTGGATAGTAAATTCCATGGATCAGTGCAATAGGAAGTCTGGAATGGCATATTATGCAAAGGAGGAGGTGCATTGTCAGAAATGGTTCCGATGAAATTCACAGGTGCATAAAGATTATAAGTTCCCATCAATGAAGGGTACATACCAACACCTATGTTCCCAGTTTTCGGCTGAGAATCAGTAACTTGTGGGACTATGGATCCTGTGAATGTTGTGGAAGGAGTGTTAATGAAATCCAGCTGATCGATGGTCACAATATTTCTTTCATGGGGAAAGCAGATAACTCTTAATACAGTGGACACGACATCCTTCATAGGGTACATCCAATTTCGATCCAGTAAAAGGTTGTAGTCGATCGGTGCATCAACCACCTCGACTTCAATAGGCACAGACTTACCTCCCAAGCAGACAACAAGGGAAGGGATAATTCCATGCGTCTTAAAATACCAACCATCGAATGCAGTGAGTGTGTTTCTAGACATGAGAAGAGGAGGAGAGCCAAGAGCTTTCCAACAAGTTAACGACATTACTGACGCAGAAGCACCTTCGTCAACCATAGTACATTTGAAAAAACTATGAAGGCACACCACTTGGATTTGAAAAGCCACGTGGTAAGGTAAGCGAGGTTGTACATTAGTAGTATCGAACTTGATAACACTAGGATTTCCCCCATCCTGAACTCCTAACGCACTCAAAAGGGCATGCTTCTGAGAAGGACAGGCCTACAAAACATCAAGAGCCGACATGGCGCACGGAGTTTGGCCCAAATATTCTACAATGGAGTAGTTATGGGTGGCTCGAGCATTAGGATTATGTGTAGAGCCCTTGAGAACACCTTTCGGTATCTACGGCATATTAGAGGGCTTCTTGATATGTAAGGAATTGTCAGGAGGAGGGGGAGGCTCACTCCCCATATTAGGTTGTGGTGCACCATAATTGTGTTGACGAGTAGCTACACAAACCTCCGATTGAACCATGTTCACACATCCATAACCACTAGTATTGGAAGAAGCCATTGCCGTTTCATTAGGTCCATAACCAGTGGTGGGAGCATGCAAAGCCATGTTTTGATGATGAGGAAGGGGATCCTTCAACATAGCTGGGCTCTGTGCCAAATTCTTCGATGCTTCTTTAATGCTTACGATCCTCACCAGCATTTCCGCCTTCCCGAGGAGGGTTGGCATTCTCTTTACGAGGAGTATTGCAATTTCTATTATTGTTACTTCCACTGTTTCCACCCCTACGATTGTTTCTCCCCTTTTTCTTACCACCAGGTTGCTGGTTACCTGACGGTTTTGTTGATTGCACATTGTGTACATCAGACGACGGAGTGGAAGTGGACAAGGTGTGAACCTATTCGGGAGTATACTAGTTTAGCGACAAATTTTGCATTTGATTAGATACCAAGTCTATAGGGCGAGTGCTTGCGGATCCCACGATACCATCAGCATGTGGTCCTGGAACTAACGTGGGATCATGTCTTGTTCTCGGTGAGTCAGGAATAATGTCATATAAAATGCCAGGCTGATAGTATAGTAGGTCTAACTGCTGGACTTTCAAGGTAGCTTGTTCCTTAGTCACAATGCCAGACATCGAAATATCCTTAGCAATGTATGGGAGTAGAGAATTAAGGAACCATTCCAATAGAAACTCTGGAGGAATGTTGGATTTCACTAATCTTTTCTGCCGACGCCACTCTTGATTGTGGTCAAAAATATGTGTGGCCTTATTCTGATGGAAAGTAGACAATGGTTCAGTACCAGTGTCATAATGAACCGGCAACTGGAAATGGTCTAAGAAAACCAAAGCAATCTCTTTGAATCCCCTATAGGTGCTCCCGGGAAACTCCACATACCACTTCGCATCTGCCCTCGTGAGGGTGCATTGAAATAGTTGTAATCTAATGGAATCATGATTCAATGAGTTGGAGGAACACAAAAGGTGAAAAGTTGTGACATGATCACCCGGATCCTCACCAACTTTCCCATCAAAATTAGGAATGTACGAAGGGAGCTTGGTAGGGACCGGGGACCAACTAGGGTCATGAAACACTGGATCATTTGTGAGCTTCGAAAGATCCATAAGATTCAGATGTGCAAGGAACGAGAGCTGTGGCTAGAAATCTTGATTATAAGCTCCCATAAAAGGTTTGTTGAACGGAACCGTATTATAAGGTGGACCAAAAGCTTGACCATGAGCATTAAACTACTGATAATGAGGACCTGGTGGACCAAAAGCTTGACCATGGCCATAAGGTTGATAACCTCCTTTGACCTGACCCATATGAGAGTAAGCAGGCATATGTGTGTTTTGGGCACTGTATTGAGGTGGGTTGAACTGGTGGCCAGCACCGACTGTGTTGTAGTAAGGGTTACCACCATAAATATGGGCCATATACATACTATTCATAGTGGGAACCGAGTTGTAATGACCATAATGGTGAGGCATGTTCCCACCCCCAGCATTAGGATAGCGTGAGCAGTCGTGTGGTGACCATAAGAATGAGAAGTATTCCCAACCCCAACGTTGGTGTTACTAGTAGTAGGAATGGTGGCGTTATGATCATGAGGATAAGATATATTCCCACCTACATTAGCATTACTAGTCGCAGAGGTGTATGCAAAAGTGTGTGGTACTTGTCCATCCCCATAGTTAGGAGGAGCACTAACATTTGCGAAAGTGGCCCTGGGTTGATGGGTAACAATATGTTTGTTCGGTGGTGGATGGTGAGTCGGGTTTCGAACAGTGTTCCTATTAGGTGGGGTAGTCCTAGGAGGTGGTCTTCTTCTAACATTAGCATTGTTAGGAGGATTATGACCAGTCCTCATATTATGTGCGTGAGCGGACAATGTGGTGCCCCCAGCGAGGGTATTTCCCCCAGTGGGTGCAGTGTTTCTAACACCATGACTAGTGCCAACATGACTACCAAAAGCAGTGGGAGGACCAACTGTACTGAAACCGGGCATACTATATGAGAATGGGTTAACGTTGAGTATCTTTGAATTCATCTATAGGTAAGGTTGGCATCCCATAAAGATAAGTATCCAGGTTCAAAGGATCGAACGGATCGTTCTCAAGTGGATTCAGCCAAATAGAACCGGGTTGAGTCTCAAGTGGATCACCCCCCCAGGCCTCACGAGGTGTGGGGGTGTCTGTAGTATGTTCGACTCCATCTGATGGAATCGTGGGGATGTTCTCCATGTCAGAATGTGCAGCCATCATAACGTCGGCTAAGTATGTCTCATAAGAATTCGAAGACTCAGAGAGAGCCCGCCGACGTCCACGAGCAGCACGGCGTGAAAACTCGGCTGGTTTTAAACTAGCTAACCGATAGGTACGATGGAGAGTAGGACTCCACGCCACGATATCTCCAAAGAGAAAATCAAATCACAACGTATCCTACGGCCAACTATCGATCAAAAATAGTAAATCAAAAGCACACACCTAGATAAACTACAACCAAGAGCAGACAAACATAGTGGCTAAAATGAGCTCCTGACACTAGAGCCGGTATGTCTTTCCTAGGAGAGGCTTGAGACTCCCAAAATATAGCCAGAGGTAACAAAATCAATTATAGAGACACCGAGGATTCACTACGTGTACATGGTTAAGTCCACTGCACAAACACAACTGTGTTGTCCAATCCCTATTTGACTTAGGACACAAACAACATAACCACTACAAGTACCTTATGCGATACCTAGGTAAGGAAACTATGGTTACTGCAATATAACCAATGCTCAGGGGGACAGTCGTAGGTGGGATTCGTTGCATGGGAAGGGTAGCTAAGCCCGAAGCACAAGAGGATGAACCTCCGGTACCCCAGATACAAACAAACCCTGGAAATATCTCCCACGTTCAACTAGTATCAAAGGGATATCCCTTCAACCAACCTCCCGTGACCTCGTGCTTAAATCTGGTTTGAGTAGAGCTTCCTGAGAACACCGATATATACCATGGATTCCTCCACTCCCTATTCAGACACCTAATGTTTCGTCTAGTAGTCTTGAATTGTTTACTCACAATGATCTATTCCAAGACTCTAAGCCTATGCTAGTTGGTGTACCCTATAAATAAAATCGGTCTAATCAATTTTAAGATTAAGCGTTAATTTTAATGGCTCTTGTTACTCAAGGGATATGGTCGTGAAACTAGTGATGTGTAGGACTCGATAGTATGCAAAATCGTCCAATCCTGGACTCATCTATCCAATAAAACAATGTCACTAACATGCACAATCAACCCAACAATTTCGAAATAAAAATGCAATCCTTTTATATTTTCGATGCATAATCAGAGCCTAAATGAAAGCAGCAGGCACTCAATGCAAGATGCAGTACATGAAAGCAATTTTTTTTTTTGTATTTTCTCTTATAAACAAAAGGAAAATGCAAAACTATATGTATTTTTTTTATATTTTTCAATATAAAGAAATGAAAAATGCAAGCAAAATCCTACTATTCAGTCACTGAAGTGCTAAGAAGATCACTAAGACAACCCAGCAGATTCCAAATAGTAATACTCAACCAAAGGAATGAGCTCAAAAGGAAAAAACCAACAAGGCTAAATCTAAAGATGGGTAAAAAACCAACAAGTCTCAACCAAGAGAAACGAAGAGTTATGGTCACAACCAAGGCATGGAACAGTCAAGAAACAGGCCAACAAAGACTCAGACTCATCCAAAGCCAACCCAGCAACAACCAATATTCAAAAACCAACAAAAGCCAGATTTGTACATTACTGTCGAAGGAATAACTGCATGTACCCGTGAGCAGCAGTGTAAATAGAGGTAGGTATACATGGGCAGAGCTAAGCTAGCCCGCAGGTGATGAAAGGAAAATGGGAAAACAAATATTCCAATAACTCAGAAAAAGCAAGTTTTCTATACTATATCTTAACGGCCAATCAGTGACACAGAGCTTCGACAAACAACAACTCTAATTATGGACTAATGCTCAAAACAAATTCCCAAACATGGATGTTTTCCCCAGCGGAGTCGCCATTTATGTGTTGGAGAAAATTCACTATGGCTTGGGAGACCACTACAGACAGTTGACTACCAGAAATTAACTCAATTCTCATAACTATGCTATTATAAATGACAATGCTAAGATAATGGAGAATGTAACCAAGCTCGATCCAAACATTTGATGTAGGTCCCCGTTGGAGCTTTTCCAATCCGTGCACTTGAGTCTGCAAATTATTCTTGACAGCCAATATACAACAAGTACATATAATATATAAATGACATTAACATCATCAATAGAAATGGCCCATGATATAGAAAGTAAATGCAACCTAATGTAAGATAAACAACATTTACAACATTAATGGACTAGAATATGAGTATTTCTATTAATAAACAAGAAGAAGTATAATGTGATACGACCTCTTGCTGGAAACCAATCTGAACCAAGATATGGATCAATCCACTTGTGCCTTCACCACATCAATCCTCCATGAATGGCAAACTCAAACTATGATAGGAGTTTGGAAGGTGAACATAAGGGGTTCACAACTACAAGGATCAATGAGTGTAGACTCAAGATAGGGAAAAAATCCAGTAGAGTTCTCTTGCTCTTCTTTCTCCTCCCGTCCATAAGCCATATGTGCTCAATATATAGTCCTCCCAAAGGTAGGTAAAAGGACACATTGAGACGTTATTTGGACAGATGGAGGGTCAAAGGTCACCCAATAACCGCTTTTTGGGAGTAAAAAGTAATTAACTAGTGATTTTTACCATTTTACATGCTACCCCGCGGGTTGTATAGATGCAACTCGTGGGTACACTTGCTATAGTGATGCAACAAGCAGGTAGGAATAAAAATAGGGAAAAATAGTATCTGAAGGATATAAAGTGGATCTGATTCAGTGAAGTGGATCCTGCAGGCCAAAGAATGATGATACTCACAGGGTGGAATATTACGTTGTAACACATCCGAACCAAGATCCAAAATAACTGAATCAACATCATAGTCGCCAATTTGAATATTCATCCACATCTCCTTACCCATCTTCCATCGTTGCATGGAATTAACCGCGAGTTCTTATCGATCCTGGGCTGGTCGTCACAATAAGGCGTGAATCGCAGCAAGAGTGTCGGGATCTTTTGATAGGGACAAACAATGTTCCAAAAATGCTCGCAGTGTGTTGGACCGTCACGACGGGCTAACCTCCGCAGTAGCGTCAAAAGTAGAGGGCATGTCATACATGACGGATTTACCTTGGGTGTTCCCTAATGCCCATCGTGCCTGAAGAAACATCTCCCATTCCGCATTGATATCAAATGATACCTTCTTTTGTCCAGCTAGCCGGATCGCTGAACTATCTTCTCCAGTTGTCTTTCCTCCTCGAGTGACCACAACAATGGAAGCATCTTGCTGTCTTGGTTCTGCAGAAATTTTCATGATGTTTGCACCCTTCTGTTGATTCAGTGGTACGTTCCCTGGTTGATTTATATACTAATTCGACCGCGGATTCTGGTTCTGCACTGGTTGTTGTACTTGGTTTTGAGCGGGTTTTTGTGCCTGGGGCTGTGTTTGCAGCTAAGGGGTGTTCCCTGTCTTCCATCATGCAATCAATTGTGGAAAATTATCAACTGTATGATCATTAACAAAGTAGAATGTGCATTGGTTCTGCAGCAGTAGGCAGTCTCACTGATAGTGTCCCCATACTGCACAGTGATAACATTGAACAGGTCCGCGACCCCCTCATCCTCCTCAGCGACCAAATCCTCCGCCATGTCCTCCCCGGTATCCTCCCTGAAATCCTCCCTACTGTTGCTACTATGGTTGGTTAAACTGTTGCTGCATTGGTGCCGGTTGCATCCCTTTCCCTTGTGGTGCATACTGCGGTTGTTGTGCATATTGTGGTTATTGTCGAGCCATCTGCATCAGAGCGTATTGCGGCATGAACTGCAGCGATTGCTGTTGCTACGGTACAAACTACATCTACGGTTGAGGTAGCGGTTGGGCTACTTGTGGCTGCGGTTGTGATTGTTGTATAGCACGCTGATCATCCTTGACATAGAATGCATCACACGTTCTTTCTTGTAGCAACCCATATGCACGGAAATCTTTGTCGTCGTGACCCACCGACTTGCAAAATGTGCAATAAATATTTCTCGGGGTTGTGACCATTTCTGCATATAAGGGCAGTTGTCGTGACCGTGCCCATACACCTGGAAAATGCGACACCACGACATGCTGCCACCATTCAACGGGTTTGGCGCCCCTGACACCAAATAATTGTGGAAATTCGGGCAATTCTCCTTCGTATGCCCTTCTCCTTGGCATCGTGTGCACCATACTTCATCGCGCTGCTCCATGTTTTTCTTCAAATCTTGCAGCTGTATAGTCAAGTTAGTGAGCTGTGTCTATATTTGCAACATCCTGACTGCATTATCTCCAATCGGCAACGCCTCCAATTGCATTGCAATCTCTAGAGCTTCACTGGGCGTCGAGATGTTTGTTGCATCAACGGAAGCCGAATGTGTGGTAGTAGTGCCGCCATAAACCACTCTTTATGTTGGATGACGCTCATATCGAAACTAACCTTTGCCATCAACGTCTTGAATTGTTGGTCAAAATCCCATACCATCTCATTGTGATACTGCTTAATTTCCTTCAATTCTGTAATATATTGAGCCACAGAATTGGGCCTTCTAAATTTGGCAATCATCCCATCCCGAATCTCATCCAGTGACTTCTCTGTGGCTCTTTTAGGGACTAGAATGAACTTCATATGCCAATCTAATGCACGGCCTCACAGAGTCATTGTTAACTGTCTTTTCTTAGCAGCAACATCAGTGATCTGTTTTATGGTCCAGACCGCTTCACACAAAAACCAATACTATTTTGGGTTGTCTGTCGCACTCCCGTGGAACAATGGTAACTTAGCATCATCACCCGCCATTCTGGGCTTCCTTCCTCCTTTTGATGTACTACTATAAATTAAATTTTATGGAATTGATGAACTTGGCGATGTTGAAGTGGTATTTCTTGCTATCTGAGAGATAGTGAGCGGAGGTGTGGGTACGTTGGTGCCGGGGTTTGGTCCTGCCTCTATCTTGAGCATAGCCTGGTTTTCCTTGTCAGGACTGTGAGGTTTCTTCGCCCCATGTGTCCTTCCTTCACGGTCTTGCGGTTCGACCACAGTAAGACCTTCTCCTGTCCTCTGCCTCTTTTCCTGTCGAAACCTTGCTCCTCCCCTTGTAAGACCACTTTCTTCCTCGACTTTACTCACAGTCTCATCATGACTTGCACCCATATACCCCTTACCAGTCCATGTACTTCCCCCCAACAGTCGCGGTACCCACAGCCTCTTCCCACTAGGCTATCTACTAATCAAGATGCATCTTCAATATACCGTTTTTGCAAATAAGCATCTTGATCGATAGTTGAAGGGACAATAAAAACCTACCCCGAGGTTCATGAAAAAAATATATTTCAGCTTCGCTATAGGAATTCTGAGTATCAACCATGAAATTTGTGATATATCCTTCTAGGATGCTATCAAAACACACTTCGACAACCCACGATGCTTTATTATCAACTTCCTGCAGTTCCTGAATCAATTCGGGGGTCCAAGTCATCGGTTCACCACCTTGGAAGTTCCTCTTTTGGAAGGTCAAATTTGCCAACCATTCGAACAATAGGACTGGAAATTCATAGAAGAACCATTCATGCAGACCGTCATGAATGTATCTACCCACCCACTGATCTACTGTTAATCGAGTGTTCCTACTTTCCTCATCCACGAATTCCTGTAACTTTTGATCAAACCATTCTTGGATCTCCGGTTTCATTGGGTGCCACAACATTTCCTCCTTTCACTCCATACACAGTCCAAAAAATGGAACCATTTTTTAGCGCGACTTCAGTCGACAGAGGTCCCACTCACTATCGACACATACCGTAGTCTTCCTAAGCACCGGCCCAGACAGGTTTCATCCCGCCCAGCAACACCTGCAAAGCAGATGAGGTCTCACCCGAGGCATCCAGGAAGAGCAAATGGAACCATGTTTCCACCGAAGGAAGGAGTATGATTGCAACTATGATACTTAAACTTATTGTAACACAACGATAGAGATCTTTAAGCATTCAACATAGTATTAAAGCGACATTCAACCGGGATATTCATCATTGCAGCAACCGTAATTGTAAAGCAAATATTGCATCAAAGAAACATGACATTATTCGTATACTGCAATATCACATTATCATAACTGAACAAATTAAACACAGGGATTGCACCAAAATAGCTTCATCATATTATCATTGTCAACCCAGACACAATGCTTCTGCAACAACTAGATCTCTGCAATGACTCTTGACATCAAAACATACCCAAAAGTCATACAATATCAAGGCTTCACAATCTTCTCCTGTGAATTACCTCTTTCTCTATTCATCCTGTTTGTTTAACACCTACAACTCTTATCTATATATAGGCTTTCACCTTACAACTCTTTCCCACTTACTACCGACTTCCTAACTGACACTATGGAAAAATGACCCAATATCTAACGGACTTATCCAAAAATGACCAAAAACCCACATTCTATGGTATAGATGACTCAACATTACATAATATGTGGTCCAAATGACCCAAAACCCGCATTCCGTGGTACAATTGACCCAAAACCTGCCTATTCCAGTACAGATAACTAAAAAAATACATAAAATACTCAAGCCTTCTTCCTTCTGCGACTTCGTATGACATGTCACAGCATCGACGATGCTGCGATTCTTCCTTATCAAATCGCTTGCCAACAATCTAGGACCAATCCCTTCTTGAATAGTCATTTGGTTTCAATATAAATCCAAGATAATTAATACCTTCCTTAGCATTCTTTAAGAAAAAGTCTGGAACAATACTGATCCAAGCACTGGTCTCATCATCCAAATGCATTAAGGACACATACGATTTTCTACCATTGGTGACTAGTCCTATAGCCTCAAAATATTTGTTGAGAATATATTTGAGATTGAAAATATCCCTCATGGATCCATTTGAGAACAAATGGATGTCATCAACAAATAAAAGATGATAAATAACTACATTACTTCCAATCCTTATACCATTGAGTGCACCAGAGGATCTAGCTTTTGAAATGAATTTTCTCAATCCACTAATATAAATACGATGGGGGGTAGGGGGAAGCCCTGCCTCAATCCTATACCTGGTTTGAAGAAATATGAAGCTGACCCATTGATCAAGATGGAAAAGGAAACATATTGCACACAAGCTAAAATCTAATTAACAAATTGCACTTGAAATCCCATTTGTAACAAAACAAGTCTGAGGAAGAGCCAATTCACTCTTTCATATGCCTTCAAAAGATAAACCTTAATGATAGCAGTAGGATTCTGTAATGTCCCTTGTTAGGAATTTTATTAAAATGTCAATTTTCCACTTTTTTTCCCTAGTTCGACCTTTGACTAGTTTTGATCTCTAGGTCCCAAATTTGCCCCAAATGATCCCAAATCTTCTGAGAAGGCATATGAATGATATTAGAACATAAATATTTATTTTAGGGATGCCTTTTGACCTTTAAAATACTTCTACAAATCCTATTTCAATTCTGGTAAATGTAGGTAACTTTACTAGTGATTTCCCTTTGACTAGTATTGGTCTCTAGGTCTCAAATTGACTCCAAATGCCTTCAAATATTCAAGGAAGGTGTATTAATGATATTAGGAATTGAATATGATGTTCAGGGATGATATATGGCCACCAAAAGACCTCTGAAAACTCTCTTAATATTCTGGACCAAGTATGCAATTTTACTAGTAATTTGGGGTTCAAATCCCCCTGAGGTAAGTACTGAAAATGGCTTCCCAAATGCCTCCAAACCCACTCAAATTTATGAACAGAGCTATGTAATGTGTTAATCATGTTATTAAGGTATAATATGCACCATTAATGGTTTATTAAAACTGTTCTCACCCTCTCCCATTCAACTGCAAAAATCCCCAATTCGACCCTTGGGGAAATGGCACTATTTCACCTCCCAATACAACTAAACTGAGTAAAAATGCTTCAAATGCTCAAGTACAGTACATGAAACTTGTATAATACATCCATGGAAGTATATTTACCACAAATATATCATAAAATCATCCATTCATTCGAAATCATCATCAATACATTGGCTCACAACAAGGTAGTGGGGAAATGGCATTGTTCTTCCATTAAAAATGAGATTTATACATTTCTACTTGGAATTTTGACTTGAAACTTTTTGGAGATGAATAAAAGAGTATTTAATTCATATTACAAAATAAATGGGGCATTAAAATCTTCCCTAAAGAGTACAATAGCTCACCAAAAATTCACTCCCTCAAGGATCAAGAATATGCCATCAAAACTGGAAATGGTTGAAGGAGTGAGCTGCAATAGAAGAAACCATGATTTGTCCTGTAGCTTACACCTGCAAATAAAGACTCCATTAAATCTCCAAATGAAAGGTCTGAATGGCCTTTCCAATTACCAACTTGGATGGGAATCTTTCACCCTCAAAATTGGCTAAGGCAAGAGACTAGTCATCCACTAGCTCTCCCTCTTCACAAATGCAATTGCAAATTCTACAAATGATCAAAAGCTGGTTTCCTTCTTTTTTATTGACATTTATAAACTTCTAATGTCCTCCATGGGTCGAGTTCCTTCCAAGAGACTCATGCCAACTCATGTTAGGAAGAGATTCCAAAGAACGCCACTTGTACAACAATTCCTAGTCTCCCACTTCCACCAAATCACATGTGGAAGCATCTTAGCTTACCTAAAACCCTTGAGCGCCCTCTTGGAGTCTATTTTTATCCCTGACATGTCATATATGTCATATGTCAGCCTTCAGGTCTGATTTGTGTCATAGGTGTCATAGCATCTTCATTATTGTTGTCATAGAGCTAGGGAATCTAGCCCAAGTGTCTCACTAGCTCCAAATTGCCTCTTCCTCTTCCATGGGAGTTACTCTTTCTCTATATTTCGACCTTGTATGAGTCATGCAATGAATAATACCTTTTGGACTACCCCAAGTATGTTACCATTCACCTTGAATTCGAATTGGTGAGAGAATGATGCCAAATGTAGTGGGGAAATCTAGCCATATGTGGGTCCCACTTCCTCCATGTGTCTTCATGATGAAATGCCACTTTGATTTTCAATTGTATATATTTATTTATCTCCTTTATTAAATATTTATGCCATTCTAATGTTCAAACATCATTTATTATCCTCATTATTCCAAATCCCAAAGCTTCCACCCCAAACCTAGGAAACTAGTAATTTTCCTCCTTGGCAATTATTTGACCTTTAGCATCAATTTGACAAACTCTAATGAATAGGGCCAATGTGATTAGGCCATTGTGACCCAATACCAAATTTGGGACATGACAAATCCTCCCTTCCCAATATTTCTTGTCCTCAAGCAATTTTAAACGTGGGTGTTGAAGAACCTGCTTTCTGTATAATTCTTTGAAGTTGCCATTGAATTGTCCAACCTTGAGTCTTTGAGTTTCCATGAAGATTTTAGAGAGGAACCAACATGCTTGCTGCTGCACTACTCCGATTAAAATCACTTTATTAAGTGGGGAATCCATCTCCCATACTACTTTATTCCCCAAAAAATATGAAACCATTGAGATAAAAATTATTCCAGGGTCCCATTGCTTGTATTGCACCCCAACAATTAAGAGTGTTCTCCAACCCACACCATTAGATAAGAGGATTCCTGGATCCCATTTTCTTGTATGAATTCTTCCAAACATCATGAGTACCAAATATATATCATCAAAGTACATAACAACATAATGAAAATGTACATCAAGGATATGCTTCATCGAAGAGTCATGAAAGTGATTATACCTCCAAGCAAGTAGACCACCATTTTCCAAGTGCATACAAGATTCAAGTGACCAATCAAATCTGCTCCAATGACATAGGTGAGGATCCCATGTCCTATAATGCTGCTCCAAAAGGATGTGATATGCATCAAAATATTCAGCCATGCATTCTTTCATCCAAGAAGTGAATGAAGAATCTCCACTAAAATCTGAACCAAATAATGAGCAGATAAAACAAGGAGACTTCAAATGACTCAAAGAAGTCTCACCCATACATCCATGAATGTGAGAATCATAAAAATATAACAAAGTATGTGGCTGCCAACAAAAATGTTCTCCAATCATAAATCTATTCTCCCAAGTGTTGGATGAAGTTCCTCCAACACCAAATGAATCAAGTGTTGAGCAAGAAAAACCATGAGTCTTCAAGTGACTCAAATGCATATCATAGGTGCATCCATGTAGATTTGCATCATCATAAAGTGACAAATAATGTTGTTGCAAATGTGAATAAGAGTGTTCTCCAACCATGTCATCATAAAGGGTAAATCTAGGAGTTCCATACTCCTCATGTGGCACCATCCAAAAGAACCCTTTCACCCATACTTCATTGAGACTAATACTGCAAAACATGGAATTGTAGGATGTAAGAGAATGAACTAACTCACTCAAATGATCAAAAAGTGCAGAAGTTTCATCATGGGAAGGATCCATGTGGGTAGTATCATGCAGCTCCTTCAAAAGTGGGAAACCTTTGTCATAGATTGGTTCCAATGTAGAGGAATCATGCTCTTCTTTAAAAATTGCATAACCTTCATCAAGAGACAATTCAAGTTCCTCTTCCACCACATAAAGTGTTTGGATCTCTTCAAGTTCATCTTCAAACAGATTAAGCACATTCAAATTCCCACATTTCTCATGATCCACCATGTCATGAGAATCCTCCAAACAATCTACCATTTGACAATCTGAAACATAGGAGGAAAAACAAGTATCTTGCAACTTTTCAAGAAGTTGCTCATTTTGAATTGTGAGCTTATGAATATCCTCATTATTCTTCAAGTATGCATCATGTAACAATTCATTAAGCTCAAGCAAATGGTTTCTATCAAAAAGCAGAGATATGAAATTACCTTTGATGTGGCACATTGCTCTTTGAATCTTCTCCATGTCTTCAAGGAAGGATGTTTTCTCCAATGAAGTAGCTCTCCAACAAGAATTTGACACCAATGCTTGAGTGTCATGGAGAATGCTGAGGGACTCTTGGATCTTCTTTTCATTCATCTTTAAGGACCCTTCAATAAAATGAGGCTCTTGCAAATGAACCTCCTCATCTTCTTCATTTTTTCTTGGACCAACTTCATGAAGCTCAAGTGGTGATGAGGGAGTTGATCTTGGTTCTTCTTCAACTGCTGCAAGGTCTTCATTATCATGCTTAATGGAACTTGGGCTTGCAGCAACACTTTCAAAAGTGATCTCTATGTCACCAACATAGAGGTGTGAGCACCCATCAGTAGGTACTCCTTCATAGTTTAAGCATCCATCAGTAGATGCTCTTTGGTTCATGTCTAAGCTAGAAGGTGTCTCGAAATGATTTTCCATATTTTCAATAGAATCTTCTTCATGATCTTGTGATATCTCTTCCTTTTTCTCCTTCAAGCAAGCTGATGCATTTTGCCCCTTGGTTTCCTTAAAATCAATAATTTTTTCCACAAGTTCGATAGAAAACAATTCGAATCCTTCCTTAAGTTGCTTGGTCATATCTTCAAATGTTGTTTTCATAATTTTTATATGCTCCTCACCATCATATGAGGCTCCCTTTTCATCCCTAGTCATAGTTTCCTCGAAAAATTTGCTCTTCTTCTCCTACTTTTTTTTTTCTTCAACAAAAGCACTTTTGGTTTCAATATCTAATGGTGGTACCTGAATTCTTGTCCTCATGAATATTAGACCGAATCAGGTGCCAAGATCATGCTCTGATACCACTGTAATGTCCCTTGTTAGGAATTTTATTAAAATGTTAATTTTCCACTTTTTTCCCTAGTTCGACCTTTGACTAGTTTTGATCTCTAGGTCCCAAATTTGCCCCAAATGATCCCAAATATTCTAAGAAGGTATATGAATTATATTAGCACATAAATAATTGTTTTAGGGATTCCTTTGGACCTTTAAAATACTTCTGCAAATCCTCTTTCAATTCTGGTAAATGTAGGTAACTTTAGTAGTGATTTCCCTTTGACTAGTATTGGTCTCTAGGTCTCAAATTGACTCCAAATGCCTTCAAATCTTCAAGGAAGGTGTATTAATGATATTAGGAATTTAATATGATGTTAAGGGATGATATATTTCCACCAAAAGACCTCTACAAACTCTCTTAATATTCTGGACCAAGTATGCAATTTTACTAGTAATTTGGGGTTCAAATCCCCCTGAGGTAAGTACTGAAAATGGCTTCCCAAATGCCTCCAAACCCACTCAAATTTATGAAAAGAGTTATGTAATGTGTTAATTATGTTATTAAGGTCTCATATGCACCATTAATGGTTTATTACAACTGTTCTCACCCTCTCCCATTCAACTGCAAAAATCACCAATTTGACCCTTGGGGAAATGGCACTATTTCTTCTCCCAATGCAATTAAACTAAGTAAAAATACTTCAAATGCTCAAGTACAGTACATGAAAATTGTAAAATACATCCATGGCAGTCCATTAATCACAAATTCATCATAGAATCATCCATTCATTCGAAATCATCATCAATACATTGGTTCACAACAAGGTAGTGGGGAAATGGCATTGTTCTTCCATTAAAAATGCGATTTATACATTTCTACTTGGAATTTCGACCTGAAACTTTCTGGATATGAATAACAGAGTATTTAATTCATATTAAAAATAAATGGGGCATTGGAATCTCCCCAAAAAAGTACAATAGTTCACCAAAAATGCCCTCCCTCAAGGATCAAGAATATGCCATCAAAACTGGAAATGGTTGAAGGAGTGAGCTACAATAGAAGAAACCGTGAGCTTCCCTGTAGCTTACACCTGCAAATAAATACTCCATTAAATCTCCAAATGAAAGGTCTGAATGGCCTTTCCAATTACCAACTTGGATGGGAATCTTTCACCCTCGAAATTGGCTAAGGCAAGAAACTAGTCATCCACTAGCTCTCCCTCTTCACAAATGCAATTGGAAATTCTACAAATGATCAAAATCTGGTTTCCTTCTTTGTTATTGACATTTATAAACTTCTAATTTCCTCCATGGGTCAAGTTCCTTCCAAGAGACTCATGCCAACTCATGTTGGGAAGAGATTCCAAAGAACGCCACTTGTACAACAATTCCTAGTCTCCCACTTCCACCAAATCACATGTGGAAGCATCTTAGCTGCCCTAACACCCTTGAGAGACCTCTTGGAGTCTATTTTTAGCCCTGACATGTCATATATGACATATGTCATCCTTTAGGTCTTATTTGTGTCATAGGTGTCATAGCATCTTCATTATTGTTGTCATAGAGCTAGGGAATATAGCCCAAGTGTCTCACTAGCTCCAAATTGCCTCTTCCTCTTCCATGGGAGTTACTCTTCCTCTATATTTCGACCTTGTATGAGTCATGCAATGAATAATACCTTTTGGACTCCCCCAAGTATGTTACCATTCACCTTGAATTCGAATTGGTGAGAGAATGATGCCAAATGTAGTGGGGAAATCTAGCCATATGTGGGTCCCACTTCCTCCATGTGTCTTCATGATGAAATGCCACTTTGATTTTCACTTGTATATATTTATTTATATCCTTTATTAAATATTTATGCCATTCTAATGTTCAAACATTATTTATTATCCCCATTATTCCAAATCCCAAAGCTTCCACCCCAAACCTAGGAAACTAGTAATTTTCCTCCTTGGCAATTATTTGACCTTTAGCATCAATTTGACAAACTCTAATGAATAGGGCCAATGTGATTAGGCCATTGTGACCCAATACCAAATTTGGGACATGACAAATTCTTCTTGATCTTAACAAAGTGTAGAACCTCTTGATAAATTCCAATGGGGTCATAATTGTTTCTACCTTTTAGAAACGCAAATTGTTCCTGAGACACTAAGTTTGAAATAATATTCTTCAACCTAGTATAAATGAATTTTGAAATAATTTTATACATAGAGTTTTAGAGGGATATGGGCCTATAGTCCTCCCATTTGTTAACGTTTTACACTTTTGGAATCAAGGATATAAAGGTAGAGTTTAAATCTATTAAAATTTTCTCTTTTATCCTATATTCCTCAACAACAACCACCAAATCATTCTAAAAAATGTCCATAAATACAAGGAAAAACTCCACAGACCTTCCATTTGGCCCTCAGATTTTTTCCTTCTGCAGGGAATGTATAACATCCTTTAGTTCTTAGAGAGTAAAAAATTGCATGATATCCACATTTTGATCCTCATTTATAAAGGATGGATAATCAGGTGTTAAGGGTACCATCTTATATACTTGAGCCCCTTGATCTTCCTTAAAGAGATTACCACAATGATTGGCACCAAAACTATCCAACTCTTTAAAACCACTAACTATTTGTCTGTCTGCATCCTCATCTGCCAACCTGTGTTACTATGTTCTCTGTTCTTGACTAAGTTATTAAAATATCTAGTATTTCCATCCCCCTTCTGCAACTAGGTTGCTCTACTTTTCATCCTCTAGGAAGCTTCGTTTTCGTCCAATATTTTGGTTCTCTACATCTCCAAATACACCTCTTGTTTTCTCATATCTTTAGATAGGAATCCTTCAACATAACTATCATGAAAACGGTCCAGGGAATCTTTAATAATTCACAGTTCTTGATGCATCCTTTTCCTCTGTTTTCATCCCAGGCAATAGTTCTGCCTTTGATTATTTTCATGTTATTGAGGAATTATAGCCCTGCAGAAACATCATTGGTGATCATCATATGGGACCCAAAATAATTTAACCAAATTTTTGTAATCTTCATCATTTAAACAAGAATCATTAAATTTAAAGGAACTGGGAGGTTTATCCATGATCATCCCAACCTAAAAAAAATAGGAAAGTGGTATGAACCCCCCTTCGTTCTCCCACCCATTACTTGAGATTCACTAAAAAATATATGGCACCTTCATTGATTAGAATTCTATCTAGTCTCTTTTGCAATCATATCCTATCCTACCCTCTTGTTTCTCCATGTGGGCCTGAGTTTAATAGGAATAATATCGAACCAACCAAATTCACCTTGTATGTGAACAAAGTAATCGGATAGAGGATCCTTGGGAGCATTTGGCCCCCATATTTCACCTTCCTCCATGATAAATTAAAGTCATCACCAATAATGATTCGATCCCCACTAGTAATCCAAGATCTAAATAAATGTTCTTAGAAGGGAACCCTCTATTTATAGGGCCCATATACATTAATAATTGAAAAATCATGTCCCATTTCTATAGAAAATAGATTTGTTCCCAACATAGAAGAAAGAGCCCAACTATTAGTGCACAAAAAATAATCAGACCTCCAACCTGTAATAATACCACCTGACCAACCTGAGGCATCAAAATATGAAAAGTCCTAACCAGGAAGAAAAGACTTTAAGTCAGTCACAATTCCATTACTAGTTGTAGGTGTTTCCTGAAGTAAACAAATCATAGGTTTTTTGTCCTAAAAACCTCTCGCGAGGTCAATGTTTTTAGCAGGTTGCCCAAACCTACACACATTTAAGGACATGATTAACATTAAGGTATCCCATATATGGGATGGCTCGCTCTAAGAGTCCTTGGGATAGTACCTTGTCCACCTTCCCTAACATCACAGGAGGCCTATTTCCGTGTAGAAGCTATGATTGATTTCCTTCCCCTCAATCTAGGGGAAATCACTAGGGATAATTGTGCTAGAACTCCCCTCTTATGTAGCTTCCTATGAATTTTTGAAATGGTTTGTGGCATGAAATTATACATGGAAGCACCATACTTATACATTGGCAATTCCTTGAGAAGAGGGCTAAAAGTCATCATCCGATTTGGAGGGTTCACAAAACTATGGAGCTCTACCAAATCAAACATATGATTCATTTCTAGGGGGGGGGGAGACCCATCCCCATTCGAGCCGAATCCTATGGGCCTCTCAGAAATAGGAATAAGGTCCATTGAATAAGGTTTGCGAAACCCTGACCTATTATTATTGTTATCACCCAAATTAACCCCCAAGGTTGTGAGAGAAGGCAATTCGGGGTAACCACTAACCAATCTTTAGCTTGTGATACTGACCCAACACAAACAGAGAGGGATATTTCTATAAACTCATGAAAACTGGAAATAATCAAAGGTGTCAACAATGAAAACATACACCAACATTGATCATTCAAGATATTCAATTACAACATACACAAAAGATCAAATTTCTGCTGGAAACAAAATGGGTTAAATGTTGTTTGGTTGAAACACATAGATATCTATTGGGCAATGGAGTCACATCAAACAAAATTGGAAGATTTATTTATAGATGCTTTGCGAATGCATTTAGATAGGGGCAAGATAGCAAATAGCTTGTAGTCAAAGTGTTGGCTGCTTTTTGGACAGACCTGGGTTTTCAGGAGGCGCAACAACAAACACCCCTTGGCGCACTGGCCCTTTCGGTAACGGGCTGCGCAGCAGCCCGAGGTCTCACCCGAAGTGGCTATGGGGGGCTAAGGAATCAGGTTTCCTTAAACAGGGTGGTGTGGAATCCACAGTCTTCTCTCTTCCCTTCTTACGTAGTAACTTCTGAACAAAGCGTCTGATCCTTTCACAGGTCATACAGTGCAATAGCGCTGGAGCTTTACTCGCCTTAGCCTAGCTGCGCGGCACCTCCGCACCTGCGCATGAGGTGTTTACCCACTACGTTCATTACATGCTGTATCATTTCTGCGCTCACGCCACAGCGCAGCAACACACTCCTTAAGCGCCGCGGCAATAGTGTTCTTACAGGCTCCTTCAACAGTGCACAAGTATAACTTCTAAGGGAGCTTCAAGGACTTACTTTACGTACTCATTCATAAAGATAACGAAACATTCATGAAAACATAGATAGCAACAGATAGACATGCATTCACACAAAACATCACCATAACAATAAGAATTATGTATTCCGCCTCCACCAGGAAATCACGTCCACGAAAATTATATCTTATATTATCTCAAAGTAGGAGTTACACAGTTCCGCTGCGCACACAGCTGCAGCCTTAGATCTTTCCGGGAAACTCCACGCACACAGCTGGGAGCCCTTCTCTTAGATCTACTCTCTTCTTCTACAGAGATTACAATGACTCAGACATCAACTTAGACTGTCTGCAACTCAGTGACTAGCTCTACAGCTATCAACTCTCTAACTCCTTAACCATTCTAACCAACCTATCTCTCTCTAACCCATCTAACATATAACCTCTTTCCCTTTACAATTACACATATATATAGGTGGCCCTGAGGGTCACACCTTTACAAAACTGTGGGCCTTTCCCAATAGTGATCCCCAAAAACCCTAACCATTGACACGGCTAGGTGTACTGTAGACGCCCCCTTCCAGTCATGTCGCACCTTCTTGCAGGTTCCGTGATTTCTGGAGTAGATTGCGGGTATGGGCGCCGCTTCATCGTTCTCTGCTCCTTGTCCTTCGCCTTCAATGCTTCGGCCCGTTGCTCTTCCTTGGTCCGAGCAACCATAACTTATGTACTTTGCCTTAAATGAGGGTAGCTGAGCCCCTTATTCCATCGCTTCCTTCATTTACTGTGGTGGTTGAGCTTTCTACTCGGCCACCTTATTTACTCTTTCCCTTGACGTGCACATGAGCTCCGCGATTTCCAGTCCGCACTTTGCGGTGAGCTCGTCCATCTGGCGCCGTACCGCGCACTATTCACTTCTGCCAAAAATGGTGCTTGTCCTCAAAATTAGCACTTCTCCTTCAAAACTTAGTGCTTTTTCCCCAAAATTGGCAGCTTTGCCTTTTGCTACGGCCTATGCTCCAACAAGCCCCTAACACTTACTTGTGGCTCATCTCCGAGCCACCCACACTAGCTTGCGGTCGTTTTAGTTGTGCATCTGACTTGGCTTGTGTCGCAGCGAAGTCTTGCTTCCACTGCGCAATAGCGGAGTCCATGTCTTCGATGCACTTCGCAGCTGTCTGCACCATGTCTACATTAGCTTCTTCTCCTTCTATGTCGTCGACCAACTCTTGAGACTCGACAAATGCTTTGACCTTGGCCTCTTCTTGGGAAGCAAGTTCAGCATACTCATCCATAAATGGCTGAATGATGTTGGAAAGCGTAGCATCTTTGTTTCTGAGCCGGTGCAATTCTTGCTGGACTTTACGGACTTCGCTCATCTTCCTCATTTTGGCTAAGCCTTCCAAGGACTTAGCTTCTTCATTCAGAATAGTTAGGGATTGTTCTGCTACTTCCACTTTTTCTACAAGGGCAACCTTAGAAGGGATCTTCTCAAGCTCAGCCCAAGCCTCCATAGCTTGCGTCATTAACTGCTGGGCTTCATCTATTTTGTGCTGCATTTGGATAGAAGCGATGCATAGTGCTTCCAGTTGTTCTTGCATCTCATCCATGGGAGGCACTGCGACACGAGCTTCCAACTCGGTGAGCTACTTTCTATGGTCCTCAGCCATAGCAACTACTTGTTGTTCTAGGGCTTGCGCCCTTCTACCAATGTGTTTCACTTTCTTAACTAACGGAAGGTCCAGTTGAATCTGGCAGGCTGGCAGCTCCTGAGCGATTTCATCAACCTCATTTCTCAGCCCAGTGTCTTGTGCTTCTTGAAGTTCAAGTTGCGCAAAGATCTCCTTCTAGTCTGCCCTTAGCTCTACTTTCTGCGCCTGCAATCTTTGATAGGCGTGGAATGTGGAGAGCTCCCTAGCTCTCAGCTCAGTAGAAACCTGCTCCTGAACCAAATGGAGAGTTTCCATCGGAATAAGTGACAAATTTATTTCAACAGCGCCAACTATGCTTACCTGTAGTGGAGCTAAAGGATCTGGGAGTGTCATGCTTGCAAGCGGGATATGTACAACAGTGTTCCTGTCGGCGAGTACTTCAACCCGTTCAGTGCTTGTAGACACTTGTGGCGCTTGCGAGCCGGATGCTGGCGCATGGGTCTGCGCAACTCATCCTGTGAGACCTTTCAACTCCATGAGTTGTAGGTCCAGAGCACTTCTGATCTTGGCCTGAGAGGTCTGCAGCTCACGAAATTGTTCCTTTAAGTATTGGTCGAACCTCGTGGCAAGGGTCACAGAGGGATGTCCAGTCGCTTCTGCGGGGTGCGACAGCTTCTGCTTCTTTGGAGGCGGTCCTGATGGACCTTCATCATTCTTCTGCGTGGCCTTTTCCTTTCCCTTATCTTTTTCTGGCACCGCAGGGGGTGGCATCGCGGGCAGCGATGTCAGCGGCTGTAATGTCCCCATTCAAATAAGTGCATAGTAAGACAATCCCATCAATCCTACTAGTTTCCTAGGTTGGATGGGAACATGTGGGATGGTAATAAGGAAGCTAATAAATGATATTTAGACATTAGAAGGGTTCAATCATTTAATAAATATGATGAATTAATAAATTCAAGAGAAATTCTAGGTGGCAAGTGGTTTTGGAGACATATGGAGGTGGTGGGACCCACACTAGCTTGATTTTTCAATGACACATGGCAGCTCTCTCTTGCCAATTTGAATTCATGGGAAGGTGAACACTCTTGTGTGAGTTGGTAAGTCATAACACATGGCATTGAGCATCTTAGGTCGAAATGGGATGGAATAGTAACCTCCATGGGAGAGGAAGAGTCAAACTGGAGACTAGTGGACACTTGGGCTAGATTCCCTAGTTTTATGACAACAATAATGAAGCATCTATGACATTTACGACAAAATTCAGACCTGACTTCTTACACCTGACCATTATGACATGTCAGCCCCAAAAATAGGCTCAAGGAAGGCGCTCATGGAGTTGGAGGAATCTAAAGAGACTCAAATTCGAATTTGGGAGAAGATGGAAGGTTGGAACTAGGAGACAAGTGGCAAATGAGGAATATTTTCTAAATGGAAAATTATTGAATCTATTGAGAGGATTTCGACCCCTTGAAGGCTAATGTTGGTTATAAAATGTATAAATCAAGTATGAGAATGGCTTTTGATGATTTGAGAAAAATTGCATTTGTGAAGAGAGAACTAGTGGATGACTAGTTTCTTGCCTTAACCAATTTCGAGGGTGCAAGATTGCCATCCAAGTCGGTGTTTGGAGAGGCCACTCAGGTCTTTCATGGTGCTTTAATGGAGTTTTATTTTCAGGTAGAATATATAGGAAGTTTCATGGTTTGGTTTAGTGCAGCACTTTCTCTCCACCATTTCCAATTTTGAAGGCATATTCGGGCTCCTTGAGGGATTGCGCTTTGGGTGAGATCTTGCACTCATTGGGAGAGCTTCATATGATATTTTTCTGATTGTAATAGCTTCATATCCTCTTTTATTCATATTCAAAAACTCTCAAGTCAAAAAACCCATTGAATGTATGCAAAATTATTGATTAATGAGCAAACAATGTCCGTTTCCCCAATGCTTTGATGTATGACACTATAAGGCTGATTATTTCGAATGGATGGATGATTATCTGATATATTTGTGATTAATATACTTCCATGTATATATTCTACAAGTTTCATGTACTGTACCTGAGCATTTGAAGCATTTTTACTCAGTTTGTTTGTATTGAGAGGTGAAATAGTGCCATTTCCCCAAGGGTCGAATTGGGGGTTTTTGCTGTTGAATGTGAGAGAGTTAGAACTATAGTAAAAATCAATTAATGGTGCATATGAGACCTTAATCGCATAATTAACACATTACATACCTCTGTTCATAAATTTGTGGGAGTTTGGAGGCATTTGGAAGGCCATTTGCAGTGTTACCCCGGGGGGATTTGATGCAAAAATTACTAGTCAAAATTGCCTATATTGATCAGAATACAAATCAAGTTTGCAGTAGTATTTGGAGGGCCATAAAACATCCCTGAACCTAATATTCAAGTCTAAATACCATTCATACACTCCTACATAATATTTGGGAGCATTTGGGTTGATTTGGAGGTCAAAACAGTCAAACTAGTCAAAGGTTGAAATTGGGGAAAAAGTGGAAAAATTGGCATTTTAATAAAATTTTGAAAAAGGGTCATTACAAGTGGTATCAGAGCATGTTCTTGGCACCTGATGGTCGTAACAAGAAGTCAAAAGAATAATCCACCACCCTTTGAACCAGTAGTTCAAGATGTTTTTGTTGAAGAAGAGGTAGTAGAAGAAGAGGAGTCTTTCACTGAAACCATGGGTAGAGAGGAGGATGACAAATTAAAACATAAGAAGGAACATATTACAACTTTAGATCCATGCTTCTCTAAACTTTCAGCAAACATGGATAGGATAGGTGATAAATTGTTGCAAGGATTCGAATTGTTGATTAGCCAGCTTCAAAGCAAAGGGATAATAGGAGATAATAGTGGTTCACACTCAGGGGAAAAGATGAAAGGGAATGAGCATATTTTCTCAAGTGTAGGACCTCATAATAGACTTGATGAATTTCAAATCACACAAAGGCCTACTGCACCTAAATTTCTCACACCCAAAGAAGAGCCCAATCTTGAATTGGATTACAAGAAACTAGTAAATGATTGGAATGATTTGAATGAAGAGTGTAAAAGAGGTGTACCACTCAGTGACTACATTGATGCTATGAAAAAGATTAATAGGAAGGGAGACAATAGAAGTCCATTCCAAAACAAAGAATTAAATAGTGCTATTGGAAAAATGTCACTTCCTACTTTTGATGGTTCTTCTCAAAATTCTGCTAACACTTAGGTGCAAAAATTGGATGTATATTTTCAGCTGAATTCTATGTTGGAAGAGGATGCATTAAAAATGGCCATTTTGCATTTGGAAGGAGATGCCAATGAATGGTGGTTTCATGGGCTGAAAACCTTGGGTCATAATCAGGTTAAAACATATGGAGAATTTGTTGACAGGGTACTAGAAAGATTTGAACAAAAAGATCCAGAATTGCCTTTCAAAGAACTAGCTCAATTGAAGCAAATTGGTGTAATATCCCTTTTTCAAATTTTATTAAAATTCCCAATTTTCCTCTTTTTTTCCCAATTTCGACCTTTGACTAGTTTTACTGTTTTGACCTCCAAATCAACCCAAATGCTCCCAAATATTCTGTAGGAGTGTATGAATGGTATTTAGACTTGAATATAAGGTTCAAGGATGTTTTATGGCCCTCCAAATACTGCTGCAAACTTGATTTGTATTCTGATCAATATATGTAATTTTGACTAGTAATTTGTGCATCAAATCCCCCTCGGGTAACACTGCAAATGGCCTTCCAAATGCCTCCAAACTCCCACAAATTTATGAATAGAGGTATATAATGTGTTAATTATGTTATTAAGGTCTCATATGCACCATTAATTTATTTTTAATACTGTTCTAACTCTCTCACATTCAACAGCAAAAACCCCCAACTCGACCCTTGGGGAAATGGCACTATTTCACCTCCCAATACAACTAAACTGAGTAAAAATGCTTCAAATGCTCAAGTACAATACATGAAACTTGTATAATACATCCATGGAAGTATATTTATCACACATATATCAGAGAATCATCTATCCATTCGAAATAATCAACATTATAGTGTCATACCTCAATGCATTGGGGAAATGGACATTGTTTGCTCATTAATCAATAGTTTTGCATACAACCAGTGGGTATTTAGACCTGAGACTTTCTGAATATGAATAACAGAGGATATGAAGCTATTACAATCATAAATATGTAATGAGAATCTCTCTCAAGAAGCACAAGTGCTCACCAAAAACGCCCTCCCTCAAGGAGCACGAATATGCCTTCAAAACTGGAAACGATGGAGAGAAAGTGCTGCACTAAACCAAACCATGAAACTTCCTGTAGCTTCTACCTGCAAATACAAACTTCATTAAATCACCATGAAAGACCTGAGTGGCCTCTCCAAACACCAACTTGGATGGGAATCTTTCACCCTCGAAATTGGCTAAGGCAAGAAACTAGTCATCCACTAGCTCTCTCTTCACAAATGCAATTTTTCTCAAATCATCAAAAGCCATTCTCATACTTGATTTCTACATTTTATAACCAACATTATCCTTCAAGGGGTCGAAATCCTCTCAATAGATTCAATAATTTTCCATTTAGAAAATATTCCTCATTTGCCACTTGTCTCCTAGTTCCAACCTTCCATCTTCTCCCCAATTCGAATTTGAGTCTCTTTAGATTCCTCCAACTCCATGAGTGCCTTCTTGAGCCTATTTTTGGGGCTGACATGTCATAATGGTCAGGTGTAAGAAGTCAGGTCTTAATTTTGTCATAAAATGTCATAGATGCTTCATTATTGTTGTCATAAAACTAGGGAATCTAGCCCATGTGTCCACTAGTCTCCAATTTGACTCTTCCTCTCCCATGGAGGTTACTATTCCTTCCCATTTCGACCTAATATGCTCAATGCCATGTGTTATGACTTACCAACTCACCCAAGAGTGTTCACCTTTCCATGAATTCGAATTGGCAAGAGAGAGCTGCCATGTGTCATTGAAAAATCAAGCTAGTGTGGGTCCCACCACCTCCATATGTCTCCAAAACCACTTGCCACCTAGAATTTCTCTTGAATTTATTTATTCATCATATTTATTAAATGCGTGAACCCTTCTAATGTCTAAATATCATTTATTAGTTTCCTTATTACCATCCCACATGTGCCCATCCAACCTGGGAAACTAGTAGGATTGATGGGATTGTCTTACTATGCATTTATTTGAATGGGGACATTACAGTCCTCCCCACCCAAGATTGCTTATCCTCAAGCAATTTAAAATTTGGATGCTGCAAAATCTTCTCATCTTCCCATGTGGCATCTTCATTTGGTAAGTCCTTCCATTGCACTAAATATTCTTTGATGATTCTACTCCTCAACCTTCTTTCCCGTGTCTTCAAAATCTTTTCCGGAACAAGTGTGAGCTGACCTTCATCATCCAAAGGAGGAAGTATTTCTGAAGTGATGATTTGCTGACAAAGAGATTTCTTAAGACAAGAAACATGAAATACATTATGGATTTTACTCCCTTCCGGAAGTTCTAGTTCATATGCTACTTCTCCAACCTTCCGCACTACCTTGTATGGCCCATAGTACCTTGGTTTTAATTTTTCTGCTCCATTCTTTTTGAGAGATGTTTGTTTATAGGGCGGCAACCTTAAATATACTAAATCATTGACTTGAAAGGTTCTCTCTTCTCTATGTCTATCAGCATATTGTTTTTGCTGATTTTGAGCAACCTACAAATTGTCTTTCAAGAGCTTTAAAATTTCTTGGCTCTCTTCCACCCAATCTTTAGCCTTTGGGGCTCTACTATCACCAAATATAATGTCAGCAAATGTAAGTGCATCATAACCATATAATGCTTTGAAAGGAGACATTCCTATTGACATATGATAAGTTGTGTTGTAGCAAAACTCACCCAAGTGTATCCATTTTGCCCATGCTTTTTGCTGCCCTCCCACATAGTTTCTTAGGTATTCTTCCAACCATTGGTTTACCCTCTCTATTTGTCCATTAGCTTGTGTATGATAGCTGGTACTTGGAGTCAATTGATTGCATGACAATCTAAAAAGTTCTTGCCAAAAAGCACCCATGAATATACTATCTCTATCACTGACAATGCTCTTGGGGAGCCCATGCAATCTGAAGATTTCTTTGAAAAAAATATCAGCCACTTGTGCAGCACTAAAAGATGATGTAACAACAAATAAATGAGAAAATTTTGTCAACCTATCAACTACCACATAGATGCAATCCTTACCTAAGGATTTAGGCAATCCGGTGATGAAATCCATGGAAATACTGTCCCATTTTTGCTCCGGAATGGGCAATGGTTGTAATAGGCTGGCTGGACATGTAAGTTCTGATTTGTTTTGTTGACATGCTTTACATTCATTCACATACTTATGAACATCTTCCTTCATCCCCTTCCAAAAAAATCTTTGCCTCAACTGTCTATAAGTTTGGAAGATCCCCGGATGGCCCGCTAGTGGGAAATCATGTGCTTCTTGCAAAATTCGGTACTTGAGCTTGGAGTTATGAACTAAATAAATTCTTCCCTTATAATATATCAGCCCATTCAAAATCCTATAATTATCATCCCCTTTGATTCCATCCAACACATCACAAGCAAATTTGTCGTTGGCATATTCAACTAGTAGCATGTTTTTCCAATCCTTGGCAATATCCATGAGAGAAAAGGAAGGCCTTCTTGACAAAGCATCTGCTACTATATTATTCTTTCCTTTGACATATTCAATATCAAAATCATAATCTTGAATCTTGCTTACTCACTTTTGTTTCTTTTCATTTAGATCTTTTTGGGTGAGAAAGTGTCTTAGACTATTATGGTCAGTTTTCACCACAAACTTGCTGCCCACCAAATATTGTCTGAATTTGGCCAATGCATGCATAATGGCCAGCATTTCTTTATCATAGATGGAGTAAAGTTTTTCATGAGGCTTCAAATTTCTTCTCTCAAAGGCTATGGGGTGTTGTCCTTGCTTTAGGACAACCCCTATTCCTCCACCTGAAGCATCACATTCCACAACAAAAGGTTTAGTAAAATCAGCAAGTGCAAGTATGGGACAACTACTCATTACCTCTTTCATTTTTTGGAATGCTTTTTCAGCCTCTTCATCCCATTTGAAAGCATCCTTCTTAGTCAAATCAGTGAGTGGAGAAGTCAACTTGGAGAACCCTTTCACAAATTTTCTGTAGTAGGTGCATATGCCAATAAAGCCTCTCAATTCGGTAATATTCTTTGGTGATGGCCATTCCAAGATAGCCTTGATTTTTTCCATGTGTACCTTCACTCATTCTTTCCCAATAATGTGCCCAAGATATAGTAGTTCTTTCATCCCAAACTCACATTTTGATAATTTAGCAAATAAGGACTCTTCTTGCAAGATTTTCAACACAATCTCTAACTGTTGCAAATGCTCTTCCCATGTTTTACTGTAAATGAGAATATCATCAAAGAAAACACAAAAAAACTGTCTTAGTTGCTTGCAAAATATCCTATTCATACATGCTTGAAAGGTGGCTAGAGCATTAGTTAACCCAAAAGGCATGACAAGAAATTCAAAGTGTCCAAAATGACATCGAAAAGCGGTCTTTTGCACATCTTCATCTTTCATTCGAATTTGGTGATACCCTGATCTAAGGTCAATTTTTGAGAAGTATTTGGCCCCATGTAGCTCATCCATGAGCTCATCAATCCTAGGAATATGATACCTATTCTTGATAGTCTTTTTGTTCAAGGCTCTAAAATCTATGCACATTCTCAATGTTCCATCTTTTTTCTTCACTAGCACTACTGAAGAAGCATAAGGGCTAGAGCTTGGTCTAATGAGCCCCAACTTTAGGATTTCTTGGATAGCTTTTTCAATCTCATCTCTAAACCTTTTAGGATGTCTATAAGGTGGTATCTGAATGGGTGAAGTACCCTTCTCCAAAACAATACTGTGCTCAACCCCCCTATCTGGTGGCCTACCATGTGGAAGGTCTCTAAAAACCTTTTCATATTTTTGCAAAAGTTTCTCTATCTCCTTTGGGTGTTTGACAATATTTATAGTTGGCTTGGGAGATGTAATATGACATTCAGCATCCCATTCTATATCCCCACGCCTCAATATAGATCTCATGCTATTGCAAGTCACTACTTGATTTGGATAAGTGTGTTGCCCTCTCACAACTCTTTGTACTCCTTTTGAATCTTGGAATTTCATTTCGGGAATTTGATAATTTACTGTATGCTCTCCTATTGAATACAACCATTTCACTCCCAAAACCACATTAGTATCAGCGACATCAACCACATAAAAACTATCAACAAAAGTATAGTTACCTACGGTGACTTGCAGCTTTGGAATCCATGTTTTGCATTGCATTGTGTTGTGACCGGGAATGACAACTGTGAATCCATCAAATGGTTCAATAGGTATCTTTCTTTTCTCTACCATCTCTGCATCAATTAATTTATGAGTGGCTCCTCCATCTACCAAAACTGAATTTCTTTGTCCTTGTACCACACCTTTGCATCGGATAGTATGATAGCGAGGTACTGCTGAAAGCACTGCCATTCTTGCTTTGTCCAGTGAAGGCTGATTTTCTTGTTGTCTTTCCTCTTCTACTGCTGTATCATATGAATCTTCTTGATCTGAAATATGTCCATATTCATCCATGCCCCCATCATACCCCTCATTATCAGAAAATACTTCTATGTATTGAGCCTTTCCTTTGGTACATTTGTGCCCCGGTGTCCATGGTTGGAAGCATGTGAAGCATAGTTTCTTTTTTCTAAGTTAATCCTTGTTTAGTCCATCTTTTCTATTCCTCTCAAATGACTCTCTTTTCCAAGGTTTCTTATCATATCCATCCCTTTTCCAAGGTTTCTTTTCAAATTTATAGCTAGGCTTAGGAGGAAATCTCGTTCTAGGAAGCACATTTTGGAGATCCCTAGTCAAGCTCATTGCATCTTTTAATGTAGTTGGCTTGTGGGATTTGACCAAACCTCTTAAGGGTTCAGCCAAACCTTTAGTGAATAGAAATACTAATCTTCCCATAGATACATCAGCCACCTTGACTGATAATTTTTGAAAGTCCAACATATATTCGATAGGGGACCTAGTTTGCTTCAATTGAGCTAGTTCTTTGAAAAGCAATTCTGGATCTTTTTGTTCAAATATTTCTAGTACCCTGTCAACAAATTCTCCATATGTTTTAACCTGATTATGACCCAAGGTTTTCAGCCCATGAAACCACCATTCATTGGCATCTCCTTCCAAATGCAAAATGGCCATTTTTAATGCATCCTCTTCCAACATAGGATTCAGCTGAAAATATACATCCAATTTTTGCACCCAAGTGTTAGCAGAATTTTGCGAAGAACCATCAAAAGTAGGAAGTGAAATTTTTCCAATGGCACTATTCAATTCTTTGTTATGGAATGGACTCCTATTGTCTCCCTTCATTTTAATCTTTTGCATAGCATCAATGTAGTCACTGAGTGGTACACCTCTTTTACACTCTTCATTCAAATCATTCCAATCATTTACTAGTTTCTTGTAATCCAATTCAAGATTGGGCTCTTCTTTGGGTGTGAGAAATTTAGGTGTAGTATGCCTTTGTGTGCTTTGAAATTCATCAGGTCTATTATGAGGTCCTGTACTTGAGAAAATATGCTCATTCCCTTTCATCTTTTCCCCTGAGTGTGAACCACTATTATCTCCTATCATCCCTTTGCCTGAAAGTTGGCTACCCAACAATTCGAAACCTTTCATCATTTGTTTATTCATATCTAGCATAAACATAGTAAGTCCTTCAAAACATGGTTTTAAGGCTTCAATAAATTCATCCTTATGTCTTAATTTTTCCTCCTCCTCTCTACCCATTGTTTTAGAAAAAAACTATTTTTCTGCTACTATCTCTTCTTCAACCAAAACTTCTTCAACTATTGATTCAAAGGGTGGTGTTTTATTTGTTTGGATTCTTGTTAATACCATCAGGTTCCAAGACCATGCTCTGATACCACTTGTAATATCCCTTTTTCAAATTTTATTAAAATGCCCAATTTTCCACTTTTTTTTCCCAATTTCGACCTTTGACTAGTTTTACTGTTTTGACCTCCAAATCAACCCAAATGCTCCCAAATATTTTGTAGGAGTGTATGAATGGTATTTAGACTTGAATATAAGGTTCAGGGATGTTTTATGGCCCTCCAAATACTACTGCAAACTTGATTTGTATTCTGATCAATATATGTAATTTTGACTAGTAATTTGTGCATCAAATCCCCCTCGGGTAACACTGCAAATGGCCTTCCAAATGCCTCCAAACTCCCACAAATTTATGAACAGAGGTATATAATGTGTTAATTATGTTATTAAGATCTCATATGCACCATTAATTTATTTTTAATACTGTTCTAACTCTCTCACATTCAACAGCAAAAACCCCCAATTCGACCCTTGGGGAAATGACACTATTTCACCTCCCAATACAACTAAACTGAGTAAAATGCTTGAAATGCTCAAGTATAGTACATGAAACTTGTAGAAGACATCCATGGAAGTATATTTATCACAAAAATATCAGATAATCATCCATCCATTCGAAATAATCAACATTATAGTGTCATACCTCAATGCATTGGGGAAATGGACATTGTTTGCTCATTAATCAATAGTTTTGCATACAACCAGTGGGTATTTCGACCTGAGAATTTCTGAATATGAATAACAGAGGATATGAAGCTATTACAATCATAAATATGTAATGAGAAGCTCTCTCAAGAAGCACAAGTGCTCACCAAAAACACCCTCCCTCAAGGAGCACAAATATGCCTTCAAAACTGGAAACGGTGGAGAGAAAGTGCTGCACTAAACCAAACCATGAAACTTCCTATAGCTGCTACCTACAAATACAAACTCCATTAAATCACCATGAAAAACCTGAGTGGCCTCTCCAAACACCAACTTGGATGGGAATCTTTCACCCTCGAAATTGGCTAAGGCAAGAAACTAGTCATCCACTAGCTCTCTCTTCACAAATGTAATTTTTCTCAAATCATCAAAAGCCATTCTCATACTTGATTTCTACATTTTATAACCAACATTATCCTTCAAGGGGTCGAAATACTCTCAATAGATTCAATAATTTTTCATTTAGAAAATATTCCTCATTTGCCACTTGTCTCCTAGTTCCAACCTTCCATCTTCTCCCAAATTCGAATTTGAGTCTCTTTAGATTCCTCCAACTCCATGAGCGCCTTCTTGAGCCTATTTTTGGGGCTGACATGTCATAATGGTCAGGTGTAAGAATTAAGGTCTTAATTTTGTCATAAAATGTCATAGATGCTTCATTATTGTTGTCATAAAACTAGGGAATCTAGCCCATGTGTCCACTAGTCTCCAATTTGACTCTTCCTTTCCCATGGAGGTTACTATTCCTTCCCATTTCAACCTAATATGCTCAATTCCATGTGTTATGACTTACCAACTCACCCAAGAGTGTTCACCTTTCCATGAATTCGAATTGGCAATAGAGAGCTGCCATGTGTCATTGAAAAATCAAGCTTGTGTGGGTCCCACCACCTCCATATGTCTCCAAAATCACTTGCCACCTAGAATTTCTCTTGAATTTATTTATTCATCATATTTATTAAATGATTGAACCCTTATAATGTCTAAATATCATTTATTAGTTTCCTTATTACCATCCCACATGTGCCCATCCAACCTAGGAAACTAGTAGGATTGATGGGATTGTCTTACTATGCATCTATTTGAATGGGGACATTAAAACTAGGTCCCCTACTGAATATATGATGGAATTTCAAAAATTATCAGTCAAGGTGGCTGATGTTTCTATGGGAATATTAGTATTGCTGTTCACTGAAGGTTTGGCTGAACCCTTAAGAGGTTTGATCAAAGCCCACAAGCCAACTACATTAAAAGATGCAATGAGCTTGACTAGGGATCTCCAAAATGTGCTTCCTAGAACGAGATTTCCTCCTAAGCCTAGTTATAAATTTGAAAAGAAACCTTGGAAAAGGGATGGATATGATAAGAAACCTTGGCAAAGAGAGTCATTTGAGAGGAATAAAAAAGAGGGACTAAACAGGGATGAACTTAGAAAAAAGAAACTATGCTTCACATGCTTCCAACCATGGACACCAGGGCACAAATGTACCAAAGGAAAGGCTCAATACATAGAAGTATTTTATGATAATGAGGGGTATGATGGGGGCATGGATGAAGATGGACATATTTCAGATCAAGAAGAGGCATATGAGATAGCAGTAGAAGAGGAAAGACAAGAAGAAAATCAACCTTCACCGGACAAAGCAAGAATGGCAGTGCTTTCAGCAGTACCTCGCTATCATACTATCCGATGCAAAGGTGTGGTACAAGGACAAATAAATTCAGTTTTGGTAGATGGAGGAGCCACTCATAAATTCATTGATGCAGAGATGGTAGAGAAAAGAAAGATACCTATTGAACCATTTGATGGCTTCACAGTTGTCATTCCCGGTCACAACACAATGCAATGCAAAACATGGGTTCCCAAGCTGCAAGTCACCGTAGGTAACTATACTTTTGTTGATAGTTTTTATGTGGTTGATGTTGATGATACTAATGTGGTTTTGGGAGTGCAATGGTTGTATTCAATAGGAGAGCATACAGTATATTATGAAATTCCCAAAATGAAATTCCAAGATTCAAAAGGAGTACAAAGAGTTGTGAGAGGGCAACACACTTATCCAAATCAAGTAGTGACTTGCAATAGCATGAGATCTATATTGAGGCATGGGGATATAGAATGGGTTGCTGAATGTCATATTACATCTCCCAAGCCAACTATAAATATTGTCAAACACCCAAAGGAGATAGAGAGACTTTTGCAAAAATATGAAAAGGTTTTTAAAGACCTTCCACATGGTAGGCCACCGGATAGGGGGGTTGAGCACAGTATTGTTTTGGAGGAGGGTACTTCACCCATTCAGATACCACCTTATAGACATCCTAAAAGGTTTAGAGATGAGATTGAAAAATCTATCCAAGAACTCCTAGAGTTGGGACTCATTAGACCAAGCTCTAGCCCTTATGCTTCTTCAGTCGTGCTAGTGAAGAAAAAAGATGGAACATTGAGAATGTGCATAGATTTTAGAGCCTTGAAAAAAAAGACTATAAAGAATAGGTATCCTATTCCTAGGATTGATGAGCTCATGGATGAGCTGCATGGGGCCAAATACTTCTAAAAAATTGACCTTAGATCAGGGTATCACCAAATTCGAATGAAAGATGAAGATGTGCAAAAGACCGCTTTTCGATGTCATTTTGGCCACTTTGAATTTCTTGTCATGCCTTTTGGGTTAACCAATGCTCCAACCACCTTTCAAGCATGTATGAATAGGATATTTTGCAAGTAACTAAGAAGGTTTGTTTTGGTTTTTTTTGATGATATTCTCATTTACAGTAAAACATGGGAAGAGCATTTGCAGCAGCTAGAGATTGTGTTGAAAATCTTGCAAGAAGAGTCCTTATTTGCTAAATTATCAAAATGTGAATTTGGAATGAAAGAACTACTGTATCTTGGGCACATTATTGGGCAAGAAGGAGTGAAGGTACACATGGAAAAAATAAGGGCTATCTTGGAATGGCCATCACCAAAAAATACTACAGAAAATTTGTGAAAGGGTTCTCCAAGTTGACTTCTCCACTCACTGATTTGACTAAGAAGGATGCTTTCAAGTGGGATGAAGAGGCTGAAAAGGCCTTCCAAAAAATGAAAGAGGTAATGAGTAGTTGTCCCATACTTGCACTTCCTGATTTTACTAAACCTTTTGTTGTGGAATGTGATGCTTCAGGTGGAGGAATAGGGGTTGTCCTAAAGCAAGGCCAACACGCCATATCCTTTGAGAGAAGAAAGTTGCAGCCTCATGAATAAATTTACTCCATCTATGATAAATAAATGCTAGCCATTATGCATGCATTGGCCAAATTCAGACAATACTTGGTGGGCAGCAAGTTTGTGGTGAAAACGGACCACAATAGTCGAAGACACTTTCTCACCCAAAAAGATCTAAATGAAAGGAAACAAAAGTGGGTTAGCAAGATTCAAGCTTATGATTTTGATATTGAATATGTCAAAGGAAAGAATAATATAGTAGCAGATGCTCTGTCAAGAAGGCCTTCTTTTTCTCTCATGGATATTGCCAAGGATTGGAAAAACATGCTACTAGTTGAATATGCCAAAGACAAATTTGCTTGTGATGTGTTGGATGGAATCAAAGGGGATGATAATTATAGGATTTTGAATGGGCTGATATATTATAAGGTAATAATTTATTTAGTTCATAACTCCAAGCTCAAGTACCGAATTTTGCAAGAAGCACATGATTCTCCACTAGCGGGCCATCTGGGGATCTTCAAAACTTATAGACAGTTGAGGAAAAGATTTTTTTGGAAGGGGATGAAGGAATATGTTTAGTAGTATGTGAATGAATGTAAAGCATGTCAACAAAACAAATCAGAACTTACATGTCCAGCCAACCTATTACAACCATTGCCCATTTCGGAGCAAAAATGGGACAGTATTTCCATGGATTTCATCACCGGATTGCCTAAATCCTTGGATAAGGATTGTATCTATGTGGTAGTTTATAGGTTGAAAAAATTTGCTCATTTTTTTGCTGTTACATCATCTCTTAGTGCTGCACAAGTGGCTGATATTTTTTTTAAAGAAATTTTCAGATTGCATGGTCTTCCCAAGAGCATTGTTAGTGATAGAGATAGTAGATTCATGGGTGCTTTTTGGAAAGAAATTTTTAGATTGGTAGGCACTCAATTGACTCCAAGTACTAGCTATCATCCACAAACTGATGGACAAACAGAGAGGGTAAACCAATGGTTGGAAGGATACCTAAGAAACTATGTGGGAGGGCAACAAAAAGCATGGACAAAATGGCTACACTTGGGTGAGTTTTGCTACAACACCACTTATTATATGTCAATAGGAATGTCTCCTTTCAAATAATTATATGGTTATGATGCACTTACATTTGCTGACATTATATTTGGTGATAATAGATCCCCAAAGGCTAAAGATTGGGTGGAAGAGAGCCAAGAAATTTTAAAGCTCTTGAAAGACAATTTGCAGGTTGCTCAAAATCAGCAAAAACAATATGTTGATAGACATAGAGAAGAGAGAACCTTTCAAGTCAATGATTTAGTATATTTAAGGTTGCAGCCCTATAAACAAACATCTCTCAAAAAGAATGGAGCAGAAAAATTAAAACCAAGGTACTATGGGCCATACAAGGTAGTGCGGAAGGTTGGAGAAGTAGCATATGAACTAGAACTTCCGGAAGGGAGTAAAATCCACAATGTATTTCATGTTTGTTGTCATAAGAAAGCTCTTGGCCAGCAAATTATCACTTCAGAAATACTTCCTCCTTTGGATGATGAAGGTCAGCTCACACTTGTTCCGGAAAAGATTTTGAAGACACGGGAAAAAAGGTTGAGGAGTAGAATCATCAAAGAATATTTAGTGCAATGGAAGGACTTACCAAATGAAGATGCCAAATGGGAAGAGGAGAAGATTTTTCAGCATCCAAATTTTAAATTGCTTGAGGACAAGCAATCTTGGGTGGGGAGGACTGTAATGTCCCCATTCAAATAAGTGCATAGTAAGACAATCCCATAAATCCTACTAGTTTCCTAGGTTGGATGGGCACATGTGGGATGGTAATAAGGAATCTAATAAATGATATTTATACATTAGAAGGGTTCAATCATTTAATAAATATGATGAATAAATAAATTCAAAAGAAATTCTAGGTGGCAAGTGGCTTTGGAGACATATGGAGGTGGTGGGACCCACACTAGCTTGATTGTTCAATGACACATGGCAACTCTCTCTTGCCAATTTGAATTCATGGGAAGGTGAACACTCTTGGGTGAGTTGGTAAGTCATAACACATGGCATTGAGCATCTTAGGTCGAAATGGGATGGAATAGTAACCTCCATGGGAGAGGAAGAGTCAAATTGGAGACTAGTGGACACTTGGGCTAGATTCCCTAGTTTTATGACAACAATAATGAAGCATCTATGACATTTATGACAAACTTCAGACCTTACTTATTACACCTAACAATTATGACATGTCAGCCCCAAACATAGGCTCAAGGAAGGCGCTCATGGAGTTGGAGGAATCTAAAGAGACTCAAATTCGAATTTGGGAGAAGATGGAAGGTTGGCACTAGGAGACAAGTGGCAAATGAGGAGTATTTTCTAAATGGAAAATTATTGAATCTATTGAGAGGATTTCGACCCCTTGAAGGCTAATGTTGGTTATAAAATGTAGAAATCAAGTATGAGAATGGCTTTTGATGATTTGAGAAAAATTGCATTTGTGAAGAGAGAACTAGTGGATGACTAGTTTCTTGCCTTAACCAATTTCGAGGGTGAAAGATTCCTATCCAAGTTGGTGTTTGGAGAGGCCACTCAGGTCTTTCATGGTGCTTTAATGGAGTTTTATTTTCAGGTAGCAGCTATAGGAAGTTTCATGGTTTGGTTTAATGCAGCACTTTCTCTCCACCATTTCCAATTTTGAAGGCATTTTCGGGCTCCTTGAGGGATTGTGCTTTGGGTGAGATATTGCACTCATTAGGAGAGATTAATATGATATTTTTCTGATTGTAATAGATTCAGATCCTCTATTCTTCATATTCAGAAACTCTCAGGTCGAAATACCCATTGAATGTATGCAAAATTATTGATTAATGAGAAAACAATGTCCGTTTCCCCAATGCTTTGATGTATGACACTATAAGGTTGATTATTTCGAATGGATGGATGATTATCTGATATATATGTGATTAATATACTTCCATGGATATATTATACAATTTTCATGTACTGTACTTGAGCATTTGAAGCATTTTTACTCAGTTTGTTTGTATTGAGAGGTGAAATAGTGCCATTTCCCCAAGGGTCGAATTGGGCGTTTTTGCTGTTGAATGTGAGAGAGTTAGAACAGTAGTAAAAATAAATTAATGGTGCATATGAGACCTTAATCACATAATTAACACATTACATACCTCTATTCATAAATTTGTGGTAGTTTGGAGGCATTTGGAAGGCCATTTGCAGTGTTACCCCGGGGGGATTTGATGCACAAATTACTAGTCAAAATTACCTATATTGATCAGAATACAAATCAAGTTTGCAGCAGTATTTGGAGGGCCATAAAACATCCCTGAACCTAATATTCAAGTCTAAATACCATTCATACACTCCTATAGAATATTTGGGATCATTTGGGTTGATTTGGAGGTCAAAACAGTAAAACTAGTCAAAGGTCGAAATTGGGGAAAAAGTGGAAAAATTGGCATTTTAATAAAATTTTGAAAAAGGGTCATTACAGCGGCATGCTTCCATTCATCTGGAAAGGACTTCATAGTGTCCTCCACATCTTGGGTAGTCATTCGGTAGATCCCTATGGCCCATTCTTTCGAGTGAATTCCACGAGGGCGGAAATATATTTCATGCAAGTTGGCAGAAAAGACCAACTTCTTTCCATAGATTTCTGCCGTCTCCTCAGTAAGCCTCGACATCTATAGGATAGTATCCCTGAGGAGATTGTAGTACTCAAAAAATATGGCACGGTTCATCTTTCATTTCACGGGATTATTAGAATCCCAGAGGTTAACATAATGCACCCCTGTAACCTCTCCTGAACGACGCGGAAGAAACTGAGTGTTTGGCGGTTCCTTCCACCCAAAAAAGGCACACAAGATCAAGAGCCAAGAAAAATGGAACAGCTGATTGGCGGCGTCCTGAACATTGCGTCAATCGTCCAAGAATGTATTGAGGAAGAAGAGAGACCATTTATACTGTTCTCCTTCCGCGGCTACGACTGCGAGCTCTACAACAGCTCCAGGGACTTCTTTGGGTCGACACTTCGATAAAAGTATACTTGCGAGTAGATTGCCTGTGAATATGAGTGCTTCATCTTCTATTGTAGTGAGGTCATAGGCACGACCTCCTCACGACAAGTTGTATTTCTGCACCACCTGTGCAGCAAGCTTTCAATCCCTGTCTTTACCAACGAAGTGGACGTTGGGGTCCTTACCAACCTTAGATAGGCCGGTAATTCGATGAATCAGATCCACATTCAAATCAATTGGCCTCCCTAGCCAAAGATAACCACCATGAACACAGGATAACAAGACTTTAATAATGACATTAACTTCATTGCTACACCCGAAGTGCGGTAGCTTCAACAAGTTCAATAGGCCAGGCCTCTCCAGATTTACTGCAAATTCCTGCGGGACAAATTCATCGACTTTATTAACAGGGTTATGGACCACTGTCAGATAGTGATCCGGCGTGAACTGTGGATACGTTCTATAATCTCCCAAATTATAGTCAGAAAACTTAACAAGCGAAAGATGTCCGAGCAGGGACCCTTCTTCGTGCATGATTTCCGCCATTGGTGGCAACGGAGTCGGATACTTGGCATTCTTGGGAATATGCACCTCTGGTGCATCATCCAGCCGTGGAGGAATGTAGTTAACCATAGTGGCCAAGGGATTTGGAACAGGCTCCTCCGGTTGGTGCGGTTGAGACGCCCTTGTGCCCGGGGACTGTCTGGGATCAGGAAGCTCGACAATCTTGATCGGGGTACCCATACCGAAATCTAAACCTCTGCGTCTAAACTGTCGGACGAAATATTCAGTTGACCGGTTCTCCATCATGAACTTACAGACACGACTTGACACTAATCAGAGAGGGGTGGAACAACGTAGGATACGAAGTCTGAAAGAAAAGGGAGCAGTCTGCACGACACGGCTCTGAAAATAATGACTTAGACTCAAACAAGACAACTTATACAACTCGAAGAAAGTAACCCAAACATATACAAATGAGGGATATTTATATCTAAAGGCGGTAGTAGATGCGGACAAGTGGGGATAATAACCGTAGGCACCTATGCATGAGTTGAAAACCCCCCTACCCCCGCGCCTCTGTGGTGCATTAAATGTGATGGACGGTTTCTGACAGCCTTTCGGGAGATAAACTAAGGCTTTCGGCTCCTTAATTAAATGCGGATCTTCAGGAAATCAAGCCAAATCTGTTAGAGCAATTACAATTAATTGGCGGTCTCATCCTTCATTAAGACTTAGACGCGGCTACAGAACTTCCGTAATTCAAATTTTCAAATTTTTAGCAGGTAACTTCAGCATGGGTAACTGTGCATATGGAGGGGTCCACAATGAGAACTCCTCGAGCAACAACTAGACAACAGGGAACTCCGCAAGTGCGAAGGTTCGACAACCTGGGGTAACTCCGCAAGAGCGAAGATTCGAAAACCTGTGGGAACTCTGAAAGAGCAAAAACAGGCTCGCTCATAACAGACTTTATTACTTGCACGGATGGTTCGAGGAACTGCGCGGGAAGCCAGAGACTGAAAATGTCTCACTCCTTCCGTGTAGACTGATAAGTTCGATGCCTCTTTCAACTACACTGGACATCTATACTACTTTAGAAACTGATTAGATCGACAGAGCGGAGTGGCCTTCGCGGTAAATCTTGAGCTGACTCCTATTGATCATTGTAGGAAGCAATTCTCCATTAAGCTTCTCAAGCTGGACTGCTCCTCCTTCAGTTATCTTCATTACTTGAAAAGGGCCTAACCAATGTATAAGAAACTTGCCTAGAAACTTGATGAATTTACTATCATAGAGGAGTACCAAGTCTCCTTCTTGAAAGACTTTATTCTTAATATGCCTGTCATGCCAAGCTTTCTGTCTCGCCTTCTGCACTCATTGATGGAATCCAGCTAAAAGCTTGTCTTCTTCTAAGTCAACCAATTGTGACAGTCTTTTGGTCATTGTATCAGTATCTGCCATTTCTGTAATTTGAGCAATTCTGAGACTGGGAACAATGTATTCCATGGGCATAACTGCTTCTTGTCCATATACCAAACTAAAAGGTGTGTGACCTGTTAGTTTCTTGCATGTGGTTCTGTAAGCCCATAACACAGCTGTGACTCTCAGGTCCCAATCATCTCGTTGTTGGTTACAGATCTTGGTCAGGGCATTCTCCAGAATCTTATTGAATGCCTCCACCGTACCATTAGCTTGAGGGTGGTAGGGTGTACTCTTGTGGTGACTGATGTGGAATTCTTCAGTAAGGGCCTCTATGGTCTTGTTCAGGAAATGTGTGCCCTGATCACTCATTAGAATGAGTGGACATCTAAATCTAGTGACAATATTCTCAAAAATGAACTGCGCGGCAGTGACAGCGTCGCAATTCTTGACTGTCTTCGCCTCAGCCCATTTGGTGAGGTATTCAGTAGCTGTGATGATGTATCTTGCACCGATTCTCTTTCCTGGTGGGTTGATAGGTCCCACGAAATCATTGGCCCACTTATCAAAAGCACGCACTGTTATCTGGGGTCTGAGCAACATGTCATCCCTTCTTGAAGGTTTTCTTGTTCGTTGGCATAGATTGCAACACTTGCAGAATTCCTTAGTATCCTTATGCAATGTTGGCCACCAAATACCGACGGCTAAGATTTTCTGCACAGTCGGCTTTCCTGCAAAATGGCCTCCTGCGGTTCCTGAGTGCGCTTCTGTGATTATGGAGTTCTTCTCATACGGTAAAATGCATCTGCGCAGCACTTCATCAGGGCCCAACTTATAGAGCTGACCTGCTATCAAAGTGAAGTCTGCGGCTTTGACAACAAGTTGTTTCTTCTGCTGTATTGTGAACTCAATTGGTGCTTGCCCTGTAGTGAGAAACTCAAGAATATCGGAATAATATCCATCTGCTGCTTGAATAGAGAACAGCTGCGCATCAGGCAGATCGTCCTCCAAATTTGTAGGTTCCTCCCTTGACTCTATCCTAGATAAATGGTCAGGTCCTGCATTCAATCTTCCTGGCTTCTCAATAATCTCAAAATCATACTCCTGGAAGAGGAGTAGCCATCTGCAAATTCTTCCCCCTAACACTGGCTTATTGACCAAGTACTTCAAATCAGAATGGTCAGTATACATTTTAAAATGAGCACCCAATAGATAGTGTCTGAACTTCTATAAGGCATACACCATAGCTAGTCCTTCTCTTTCTATAGTGGTGTAGTTCTTCTCAGCTGTGGACAGCTTTCTGCTAGAGTAAGCAATGGGGTGGTCGATACCTCCTTCTCCCGGTTGTGTAAGTACAACCCCCAATGCTATGGAAGAAGCATCTACATGAACATGAAAGGGTTTTGTCCAGTCTGGGAAAACTAAAATAGGCACTATAATCATCGTTTCTTTAAGTGTGTCCAAGCTCTGTTGGCATTCTTCTGTCCATTGGAATTTTGAGTCCTTTTTCAGCAGTCTTTCCATAGGCGCGGTAATCTTTTCATAACCCTTAATAAATTTCCTCTAGTATCCTGTATGTCCCATTGTAGTGCGCAATTGTTTGACTGAGTTGGGCGCAGGCAAGTTAGCAATGATGGCAACCTTCGCAGGATCCATCATGAGTCCTTGTCTGCATACAATGTGACCCAACAAAATACCAAAATGAGCACAGAAGATACATTTTTTCAAGTTTAGGGAAATCTAATACTGTCTACATTTGTCTAACATCATTCTTAGATTCCCTATATGGTTCTTTAGTAAACCAAATACAGTCCAGTCATCAAAATAGACTTCTAGAAACTTATGAATGAATTCTTTAAAAACAGCAACAACGATTCTAGAGAAGATAGAAGGAGCGTTTTTAAGACCAAAGGGCATTACCATATACTGGAATGAGCCCCATTCAGTCGCAAAAGTGGTCTTATGGAGGTCCTCTGGATGGATTATGATCTGATGGTATCCTGAAAAGCCATCAGTGAAGGAGTAAGCCTCCTGTCCTCCAACATTATCAAGCACTTCATCTGTAAAGGGCGTAGGAAATGGATCATGTGCTGAGGCATCGTTGAGCTTGCGTAAATCCACGCAGATTCTTATTTCTCCTTTTTCCTTTTTCTCTTGTACCACCATAGGACTAATCCAATCACTTTCCTCTACTGGCTCAATGATACCAGCTGCGAGCATCTTATCAATTTCTTCTCTAACCTTTTCTTTATATCGCAGGTTCAACCTGTACGGGCGTTGTTTTACTGGCTTAGCATCCGCTTTCAAAGGTATGCGCATAACTCCTAAATATCCTAGGATGCCTTTCATTTCTGTAAACTTGGTAGGAAAGATGTCCTGGTACTCATGTAGTAAATCTGCAATGTGGTCAACAGTTTCATCACCCCAATAATCTCCTATAGAGGCAACCTTAGGTTTAGCTTCTGTACCAATGTTAATTTTCTTGAGCTTGATGTGTTCTGTAATGGCAGGAATATCAAGCTAAGGGCCTTTGAATTTGAGCATCCCTTCTGACTCTGGAATATTGATGTTGCGAGGATCATCATCCTCTTCTCCAGTGGTAAAATTATAGCATTCCAGGGCATGTTCCATCTGGACAGCCCAGTATGGTTGAGAATACTCTGGTAATGGACATGGTTCAAATACCTTCTCTTTAATACACTCTAAAGCCTGATCGATGCTTGGATGTTCTGACTCGAAGCTGAAAGTGAGTTGAAAACTTTCGATCATGAGAGGCCAAGTGATAGTGCCTCTGCGCAATTCTGTTTCAGTGTATCAGTTCCTTGGAACTATGTCCAATGTGTGGATGAATAGGTGAGCCCACTCATCCTCTGGAATATCTGACCATTGTTGAATACATGCTTCCACGTGTGTTCTGGGGTCACTCTATCCATAATATTTGTGCGAAACTCTAGCTGTAGTCTCTTGAAATCTGCGCAGTATCAACCTGTGACAGTCTTGCCATGTGTCGATATTTTCTTTATGCGCACCCCACCATCTCACAAGTGTAGCACACAGTGTTATATCCAATGCTTGTATGCGTTGTTCGTCTGGGATTTCTTGTTCATATGCATGTATGAATTCACTTACTCTAGTTAAACCATCAAAGATTGGGGTGTTATTCAATTCTGTGCCAATCCATCGAATGGATTTAGTCATCCTGGCGCAACGCCTTGCAGAAACTTCATGTAAGCGATTCTGCCAGTTTTCCAATCCTGCTTCCAAATATGATGTGCACGAGCTATCGCATCGCCAGTTGATATGGCCATCCGCTATGGGATTGAAATAATCATTATGACTAGCAGTCATCTGGTACAAACTTTCCATGTGGCGCGCTTCTTCTTCTGCTCGAATGGGTTCAATATACCGTGGTCCTTGAAGGGGATCAAGCGGTGCAATGACCCTAATCTGGTCATCCTCAAAGGTCATCTGTCTTTTCTTCAAATTAGTGACAACCAAATTATCAAATGCCCAGTCTATGCCTAAAAGTGCTGGGTAGGGTCTACTTTCATCCAGAATTTTGATTACTTCGAAGTCTGCATAACTTCTTACTCCCTCAATATCAATGGGTACATTGGGTAATCCGCCCAATGGAGAAACTCGTTGCTAATTTGCAAGTCTTAGCTGGATAGGAGATCTGGTAAGCTGAGGGCTACCCATCTGTTCCCATGTCTGCCTGGTGAGAACATTAACTTTTGAGCCTAAATCCAAAATGACTTCGTCCATCTAAAATGCTCCAATCTACGTTGTGAGTCTCATCTCTCTTCCAGTTCTAGTATGACTCCCAATCTGATGAACAACATGCTGCGGTGTATTCATCAAAGCAGATTGCTGACACTGATCCAACAGGTGTTGGAGTTACATAGTTGCTTTTTCATTGCGCAACAACTTTAAGCAGTTTCTCAAGAAAGCATGAACACTGCCTAGTGCATCCTCCTCATCAAGCCTTCCAGATGTAGTGGCCTAGTCTTGTGCCCAATTCTCTTGATGCGGCACATGCGGTCTGATATCATTATGCAGACTTGCGACAGAACTTGAAGCTCGCGGGTCTAAGAAATACTCTTGAGCTTGCTTGAATGCTTCTTTTTTCTTCTGTAGGTCAAGCGGGGATGGTTTAATATTAGTGCAGCGCACCCATTGCGTCGCTGGCTTTCCAGTTCCCGACTCTGCCGCACCAATGGTTGCTCCACTGCGTGTCACTATATTAACTGTAGGATCTGGTTCTCTTTTTTCTGCTCCAATCAACTGGATATTCTAGTTAACCCGTGGCTTCTTTTCTTGCATCTTGGCCATCAACTGAGGGCATTCTTCAATGACATGATCATAAGATTTACAGTATCTACAAATGGTTGTAGGATTTTGGAAATCCCTTGCATAATGGCCTTGAGCTCCGCAGTTGTAACAAGTGATCTATCCTCTTCCTTGACCAAAACCTACTGCGTGTCCATGGCCCTTGTAATTTCCTCCTCTGCCTTCGCGAGCTTGGTCATACTGCGGACCTGCTGTGGGTCCCTGTGGTTCTGACTGTACTCTATAAACATCATGTTTTCTTTCTATAATAAGCTCATATGCTCTACAATTGTTCTCATCATGGCCTACTGATTTACATAAATTGCAATATAGATTCTTTGTAGTTTGTACATATTTCTGTAACAAGTGACACTCTTGTGGTCTGTGGCCTCTAGTTCTACAGATTTCACACCAAGGCCCCTGTGCCTGTGGTAAAGGGTTAGGTGCTCCGGTTGCAATATATTCTACGAAAACAGGACAATGATCCTTTGAATGTCCTTGTGATCTACACTTTGTACACCAAATTTCTTCTTTGACATCCTTTCCTTTCTTAATGTCATGCACTTGCAAGGTTAGGTTTGCTATTTGGTTCTGCAACTGCGCAACATCGTTGCTTGTTCCAGCAATTGGTGAAGCTTCTAGTTTCATAGCCATCTCTAGAGCTTGTTCTTGTGTAGTGAGATTCTGTTGCATAAGAGGAAGTCTAATGTGAGGAAGTAGCACAACAATGAACCACTCCTTATGTTGCTGCGGTGCAAACTCAAAGCTTACTTGATCTATCAAGGCTTTGAACTTCTGGTCAAAGTCCCATACTGACTCTGTAGGCAACAGTTTTATGTCTTTGAGTTCTGTTATACACTGCGACTCTGATTTAGGTTTCTTGAATTCTTTAAGCATAGCAATTCTTACATCAGCAAGCGTCCTATTCTGTGCTGCTGAGTATTTCATAAACCAGGTTAAGGATCTCTCTCTTAGTGTGTTTGCTAACTGAACCAACTTAACATCATCATCATTAATTTGCTTAATCGTCCAAATGGCTTCACATAGAAACCAGTGCTGCTCATGGTCTTCTAGCCCTGTTCCTCTAAAGGTTGGTAGCTTCATGTCATCACCCATCCTTCTTGCGCTAGGTTGACGTGGAGGTGCTGTGGCACTGCCTCTGGGATGGTTAAACAAAGGTGGGGCTGAGGTACTAGAAGTACCGTGCAGGCTACTAGAGGGTGTTACTGCGGGGTTATGCTGAGCCCCGTCTGGCTTTTGCGGTGTAAAAGGGTGGTAAGGGATATGAACACTCCCTTGTCTCTCTATATGGCTCGCTCTACAAGCTCGACTATCTTCTGGGATAGACTCAAAAGAATGTTGGTCGAGGCCTACTTTATACCGTTTTCCACTACGAGTGCAACCAATAGTTTCAAAGTCACTATCAGAATCTGCGGACATTACTTGTCTATGCTATTCATCGGAAGCTATGCATAGTTTTCCTTTTTCATATAAGAGCATTTTAATTGACAGGTTCAGAGAATTTAAGAACTTACCCCTGTATGCTTTGAAGAAGCTCCTCTCAGCCTCGCTTAATCTTTCCTCGTATCGACTCCAAACTCGGTGATGAAGCCTTCCAGCAGACTGTTCAACCAAAAGTCTACTGCGCGGGACACAAGATTATCTACCCGCTTCACAGTGCTAACTAGCTCAGGCGTCCAAACGATAGGTCGATCAACATGCATAGTGGGTTGAGTATCTGCTAGCTCGGATACCCACTGATGCAACTCGAGTGCAAATGTTACAAAGAAGATTTTGTGAAGGTCAGTATAAATATGCTTCTGCAACCAGTCTTCTGTCTGAAGCCTAGGGATTCTATTTTCATGTTCAACAAACTCTCTCGCCTTTGAATCAAACTACTCTTGAATTTCTTTAGCTGTAGGATTCCAACACCACATTGCCTTCAAAATAATAGGGTTAAAGTCGATGATGGAACCATTTGTTGGCTTAACAAGTCTCAAGGCAATAGAACCATTTGTTGTTTTAACAAGTCTCAAGGCAATGGAACCATTTGTTGGCTTAACAAGTCTCAAGGCAACAGAACCATTTGTTGGCTGCTTTTTGGACAAACCCAAGTTTTTAGGAGGCGCAGCAACAAACACCCCTTGGAGCACTGGCCCTTTCGGCAACGGGATGCGTAGCAGCCCAAGTTCTCAGCCGAAGTGGCTATGGGGGGATAAGGAATCAGGTTTCCTTAACCAGGGTCGTGTGGAATCCACAGTCTTCTCTCTTCCCTTCTTACGCAGTAACTTCTGAACAAAGCGTCTGATCCTTTCACAGGTCATACAGTGCAATAGCACTGGAGATTTACTCGCCTTAGCCTAGCTGTGCAGCACCTCTGCACCTACGAACGAGGAATTTACCCGCTACATTTGTTACATGTTGTATCGTTTCTGCGCTCACGCCACAGCGCAGCAACACACTCCTTACGCACCGCGGCAATAGTTTTCTTACAGGCTCCTTCAACAATGCACAAGTATAACTTCTAAGGGAGCTTCAAGGACTTACTTTACGTACTCATTCATAAAGATAATGAAACATTCATGAAAACACAGATAGCAACACATAGACATGCATTCACACAAAACATCACCATAACAATAATAATTATGTATTCCGCCTCCACGGGGAAATCATGTCCACGGAAATTATATATTATATTATCTCAAAATAGGAGTTACACAGTTCTGCTGTGCACACAGCTGTAGCCTTAGATATTTCTGGGAAACTCCACGCACACAGCTGGGAGCCCTTCTCTTAGATCTACTCTCTTCTTCTACAGAGATTACAATGACTCAGACATCAACTTAGACTGTATGCAACTCAGTGACTAGCTCTACATCTATCAACTCTCTAAGTCCTTAACCCTTCTAACCAACCTATCTCTCTCTAACCCATCTAACATCTAACCTATTTCCCTTTACAATTACACACATATATAGGTGGCCCTGAGGGTCGCACCTTTACAAAACCGTGGGCCTTTCCCAATAGTGATCCCCAAAAAACCTAACCATTGACACGGCTAGGTGTACTGTAGGCGCCCCGCAGCTTCATGCAGGTTCCGTGATTTTCGGCGTAGATCGTGGGTATGGGCACCGCTTCATCGTTCTCTACTCCTTGTCCTTTTCCTTCAATGCTTCGGCCGGTTGCTCTTCCTTGGTCCGAGCAACCATAACTTATGTACTTTGCCTTAAATGAGGGTAGCTAAGCCCTCTATTCCGTCGCTTCCTTCATTTACTGTGGTGGTTGAACTTTCTATTCGGCCACCTTATTTACTCTTTCCCTTGACATGTACACGAACTCCGCGATTTTCGGTCCACACTCTGCGGTGAGCTCGTCCATCTGGTGTCGTACCGCGCACTATTCACTTCTGCCAAAAATGGTGCTTCTCCTCAAAATTAGCACTTCTCCTTCAAAACTTAGTGCTTTTTTCGCAAAATTGGCAGCTTTGCCATAGCTGCATCCTATGCTCCAACACAAAGTGATTTTTATTGGTGAAACAGAAGAGAAAGAAACAATCCATCGATACAAGGCATACGATAATGAATCTTGTACCAACTTTAGTAGAAAACATTTGTGAAATACTTGGAATGAGATAAACATAGCATAATTTGTATGAATTCTGCTTAACTATAACATTGCACCAAGTATGAAAAGAAATTACAGACTGGAAATAACAAAGGAAGATACACAATCATAGGAGAAGAAGAAAAAACAGACTACAGGACCAATTACACAAGAAACCCTAGAAAATATCGGCTCGGCTCTGCAAAACATTTATTCAAAATAGCTCATAAGCTTCTTACAAAAAAATACACAAAGTTTCAAAAAGTTTTCAACCCTTGTGTCTTTAATTACAATGAATTTATAGATGCTCTCGAGCTCTAGGCTTGGCTTTCTTCTGAACATAAATTAGTTGCAATCACTTGACACCTAATTGAAAGCTAACCAAGGCTTATTCACCATTACAACTTCAAAACAGAAACAGGCGGTATAGGCCTAACCGCTTTTCTACATTCAACAACCTATTTTACTATATGACCAACTACTCGAACAAAACAAAACATAAAGATAACAATTCCAGCTTGCGGTCTCTACTCTAGCTGAAAGTTTTCCACTGGCAGAGTGTTTCCTTTGCTACCCCTCGAGGCCTTTCATGCTCTCATTTTTAACTTTTCTTTACCATAATTCTCGATTAATTTCCATTGTTCAGCTGAGGGTAAATCTACAGTGGTGAGCTCCTTAAGTATTACTCTTAGTTCAGTATGTTCCCTGTAAGAGTATTTGGTATGCAATGTTCTGGCTTTCCCGAAAATCGAAGCTAACTCGAAGTATCCTGTTAGTTTCTCAACTACTAAATAGCCAATCAGGGGCTGATCCATCCCCTCAAAGTCATCCCGATTCATCCTACAATCCCATAACTTGGCTTTATACTCTTCCTTTTATAACATATTTCCATTTTCTCCCCAGAACGCAGGCAGGCCCTTCTTGAATAAAGGATCAAATGCTTCCTTGAACATCTTTAGCTAATTTGACAAAATGTCAATCTTTGATTGGGAGACCTTCACATGTTCATGTTTGTTAATTAACCTTTCATCCCATATGATGGTGGACACCCTGTCCTTGATGCCTGCATCATCAGCCTGCTCTTCTGATAAATCATTTAAGAATTCTATTGCGTTTTTAGCATATTCTGAATGCTTTTTATCAAGCCTTTCATTTGCCACTGTCACAACTGGTTTGGCCGAATTCACTACAGTATCCTTATCCATTATAAAGTCAAGGTAAGGCCTTAGGTCTTCATCTTGCTTTATAAAATCATCCCAAATGATTTTCCTAGTTTCCTGCAGCACTTTCGGCCTGATCACTTGCTCCTTTAATTTGTCGAGATCCACCTGCATTTCTTAGTACTTGGTTTCCCAAGCCTCCCTTTTGCTTTCTGCATCATCCTTTAGAGATTTCAAGTTGGAAACCTACTTCTTTAATCGGAGTAACTCAACATCTTGCAAGCTGGCCTCAGCTATTTTCCCTACTAAGGAGAAATCTCCAGCTGCAATTGGGTCTGTGACCTCTAATTCCATTTCCTTTTCCCTTTCCTTTACTTTCTTTCTCAACTCTTCGAATTAGGTCTTCCACGATTTTTCACTGGCTACCATAGACGTCATATCAGACTGCATCTTCTTTTATTTTTCCCTAAGTTCCACCAATTGGGATTTATAGTCCAATAGTCTCCTTTTAGCTTCTCTTTCTCTTCCTCCAACTCTGCTATCTCAGGGGTACTTGCAGATTGAGTAGGCGAGATCTTCAACTTCTTCTTTAAATTCAGGATCTCTTGGTATTTTTCATTCAGCAGCTCCTGGTTGTTCTTCTTTTTATCTTCTTCGGTCTCATTGGTTAGCAGCTGTGTTTGATGCTTCTTCGCATGTGCAGTTAGATGCTTATTTTATGCTTTCTCTAGTTTCAACTAGTTTTGAACCTTGGACTTACTTGTCTGCACTTTTGATAGATCTAAGGAAAGCTTCAGTAGCCTATTATAAATGACATCACCTGTATCCTTGTGTAGGTTTATTATATCAGGGATATGGATGTCTTCTAGGTTGACTTTCATCTTTGTAGCCTTGTTTTTGGTGGCTAGAGCAAGGCTCAAGGTGTTCTGAGCTAAATTCCTTTTGGCAACTAGGGCCACGTCTTTCTTAGATATTTCCTTACCTCAGAGTATAGTTTTGTTTCTTCTGCTAAGTTGCCAGTATTTTCTTCATATTCCTCTAACAACTTGGTCCTGCTTGTACTAGATGTTGTGGGTCCTTTGGGTGGTTTTCCGAATACATGTTCCTTCACTTCATAAGGAGGAATTTGAAACTTGATATGCTTCTTCTTAGAATTTTCTTCTTGGATATTTACTACCTGCTAATCATCACCCTCCATCTTTTGCCTCTTTAAGGATCTTTCAGGGACATTGTTTACCTCCAAAGGGCTACTAACCGTTGAACCACTGGGTTTTCCTGGAATGGTGGTAAGGGGTAAATTTGCTGACCCTGCTGGGGTTTTATTAGGTGAGCCTGGTGGTGAGGGTGTGTCTCCCTGAGAAAGGAATTTTAGATTTTGAGAGATCTTTGAGGGATCAATGTCCATGTGCCCCTGATCAATATATTCTAGCCAATTTTCTTTCTCAGGCATATCATCCATCTTGAAGTGGTCATACCCCTTCCTGCCCGCTTCCCTCCTCCTCTCTGAGCTTATATGATGTGGATCATAATTCATTGCATATTTAGAAGGTAGTCCCAGGTCTCTCATCATCCTTTCAATACCTGAGTAAGCTATCTTATGTTTGATCATAAAAGAACCCACTGTCCATGGGAAATCTATATCCGAGGACTTGTTATTATCTATAAAGTGTTCACACTCAGCTTTCAGTTTCTACCTTATGAACTCTAAATTGAACAACTGGTGTGTTAAAAAGGCCGTAAGTACATATGGTGGGTGTGAAAAACCATACACCCTGATTACTATCCCATGTTTCAACAAAAATCAATCTCCAATCCCTTTCCCCATAGGGGGCTGCAGTAAATCCTTCATCTCTGGGAGTACCATGGGCAATTCCTTCTGGAAAAAGATGTGATAAACCTTTGCCATCAAATCGTTCATGAAAACCAAGTAATTTGAATACATTTCCTTTGTAATTCTCATCTTTGGTATCTGCAAATTTTCTTCAACCGCTGTTAAGAACATTTTTAGCAGATAGGACTGGAACCTAAAGACCCTGGTTTTGGGGAACTCAATTAGGTGGGAGTGAACACTTTCGGATAGGGCATCATCAAATCTTAGGCACGTGGTCTGGATAAGTGAACTTTGGTCTGTTGGCTCTATTGGACAGGTGCTTAGGACAAACATTAGACTGATTAATGACTCTGTGATGTAATGGTCACTATCTAACCCCAAAAACTGGGCTATCATGGAGATCACACATTTAGACTCTTCTCTAAATGAATTGGTCTCATCAGGGAAAGGTGAGCTAGGGAAAGAAGTATTTGGTAACAAGGATGCTTGGTAAAAGCTTTGCTTGAGTTTTTCCGGGGCCTGGCAAAAATATTTAATCAGGGTTTCCATTTGATACCCTTGAACTCTATGGCCAAACTCCAGGGGAATAGATAGGGCCTTCCTAACAACTGGGGCCTTCACATGGCAAAGGATTTTGGAGCCTGAAGTATCAAGGATTTCCCTCTGCCCTGGGGAATAATTATTGGTGCACCATTCTACGAATTCAAGGAAATTGGGGGTTTGGGTGGTGGTAAAGCAATGGAAAAAGGACTGATATACTTTGTGGACATATACTTGTATGGCCCTTATAAACTCCAATCTCTCCTTGGCTGTATCCATAGAGCTATGGATCAATATGGTGTTTTATATGTCACTATCCTTGTCTTCCAACTGGGAACCAAATATAGGAGATTGGGTAACAGGGGAGTCTACTATCTCAGCCATTTAAATATCTTGCTGTGAAAAGAATAAAGGACAAAGGCCTACCTGGTCCACTGAAAACTAGACAACCTTCTGGTCTCTCGATTGGCTAGTCTATTCTGCAAGATTCGCCTTCTTCGCTCTCAAACGTACATTGGACAGACAGGTGGTGGACATTCATGTAGGCGAGCCATTTTATAATATAGATTTTTCCATATAACCCTTGCAAGTATGATTGCAATGGGTCCATGACAGTTGTCTGTCTCCATCAACTACCTTCAGCCGTAGATCTTCCCACTCTACTTTGCCATGCCCTCGTGGCCTTCAATTTTCTATCATATAGCTCAGATCAACAATTCGGATTTTCAAAACATTCCTAGCAATTGATCCGCTCCTTGCTCCAATCTCGACCGTCGGATGATGAACCCTTTATCGACCACAACGATTTTGGGTGTGCTTAACACGGAGACAATTAAAATCACCATTGTTGTTCTGGACCGTTGATCTATCTCCGTTAGATCTACGTCGTGGAAAAGAGCGCAACGCTTAATTTAATCACGGTGATTTGGAACGCAATCTTTTTCTGTGCATGTTAGGTTAGCACCATCATTTTTGCAATGTATATCTTTGCTCCTATTGATCTATGCCATCGATTGTTTTAGGAATTTTCCTATTGTCTAACACTTCTCCCGCGCTTATAACATTTCCACTTAACTTTGCGCCAAAGATTCATGGCCGTGGATCTTCGGGTTATATTAATTTGAGCCGTCTACGCATGCTTCTGCTTTTTGATGGCTCATAAGCCTGCTATCCGACCTCTAATCACCATGGACCTTTAGATTTTTCTCAATATTTTATCCTTTGGCTAAATCTACTGTGCTGTGTTCTGATTTCCCACTTCTAGGGGATGTCACCCGAGAGTTGGGCCTTTCTTTTTAGAAATTTTTATGATCCTGCAACTCCCTTCCTTTGCTAAAAACTTCTTCAAAACCCAACACAATTCGAGTGTTAACAACTGGCTCTAGACGGGGATGCTAACCTCCCTGCGAGGTAGTAAGGAGCCCTATAGACCAAGTTCCTGATCCCTTGGGCGATACTCTAAACTCTGAACTGGAATCTCCCGTAAAAACTAAAAACATAACTGTATCTGTCTTGACATTCTGAAAACTACTGAAAATGCTGAAAACTGAAAAAGCTTGAAATCAAAACGCAAAATTGACTGTACATTGGGAAATCTACTAAAAAATATGCTCATTGTGAGCTTATTCAAACTAGCTACCTACTCTAAAATGTCAAACCCTTCATTTGTTCAGGTAACAAAAACATGCCAATAAAGCCACTCCAACACTTGGTCAATTGACAACATTTTATGCTCAGGCTTAATCAAAATTAGAGCACAAGAACCCAATGGCAAAGGGATATGATAGGGGTCTGGACATTTGAGGCAAAGATACGACCAACCTCTAGCGTTACCAAATTATTTCATATAATCAGCCACCGAATCACAATAGACATGACAACCTTCCAAAATCTCTGCTACTTGTTTGCCAAGATAGGGCTTCTCCAATAGTAGACTCTCCTGCACACTATCCAACCACTTCTCAAAAGGATCTTGAAGGAATTTCTCCAGACAGTTTCCAAGTAAGACATCAACAATTTCCCCCAAAATTTCAGAATTTAAAACTTTATTTTCTTCATCAAACCCAATAGAAATATCATTAGTTTTTTCAATAAAATCAAGTGACACAAATTCTTCTTGACACAAAAATTCTGAATTTGAAAGAGATCCCTGATTTTCTATTTGGTACTTCCCTTCCCTACTGTAAACCTCTGCTTCTTCTAAGTGTTGGGACTGGTTGCACATTTTCTCTTCCTTTTTATCATCTATTTCAAAACAATTTATGAAACTTCCCATCTTATATTCTTGTCTTTGATTAGAAGCTTTGATTATTTGCTTTATCAATTCAAATGAAGAATAACAAAAGGGTAAACAATCATTTTCAGCATGTTATTTTTCAGTGGTTTGATCATGGATAGTGATCAGATTTTCTTCACTAATTGCCCTGGAACTTGTAAAATTTTCAGCTGGTACAATACCCAAGCAATCTTCTTCAGACTCATCATACTTAGGTGGATATATTCCATAGGATGATTGTAATTTACATAAAATAGATCGGAATTACCTTCTTCTGGCACATCACCGGGCTGATCACCTCCCCACTAACCATGAAAACGATTGGGATGCATATCAAGCTCTCCTTGTTCATGTCTCTCTTTGAATCCTATTTCCTCTTCAATTCTTTTATCATTATCTAGGCCTTAAATTTTCCCAGACATCCTAAGATTGTCTTCAACCTCAAATGCATCAACAAACATATGTTGCAAATTGGATGATCTCCTCTCCAAAAGAAAAAGAGATAAATCAGGAGGAAATGTAGATGCAAAGTGTAATTTAGCGGCATTCTCTAGGGGTTGAATTTCCTTTGGCATATTATAATAGAAGCTTGCAAACCTCCTGTTAAATCTGGACATGGTCTCATCATCTTTCCTTCTCATGGAGTAAAACTCTGAAAGAACTAGGTCCCATGACCTTCTCTTACCCCAAAACTCCAAAAAGACAACAGATAACGCTTCCCATGTATTAATAGATTCCGACTGCAAATGATTAAACCATTTCTTCACATCCCCTTGGAGGCATTGGGAATAGATTCTCATACAAACATCATCATGCTCTACTTCAAAAAGGTCCAGAAAATGCTCAAAACCCTGAAGATGTCTTTCAGCAGTAAGGATTTCGGATTCTCCAACAAAAACAGGAAGGCACTTATGGTATTTCAGATGAAATTCATGAAGAATAAGGGGCATCCTTAAAGGGATATATCTCAGCTGAGATCTGGGAGGCAAAGGAGTATGTTGAGGGATAAAGTCATCATCCTTACTCTCTTGGGATTCGCAAGGCTGGTTATGGATTTTACATGGCTCAAAAAAAAGGATGGAATCATCTCTAGGGGTGAAAGGAGAATGTACAATTTCAAAATCTAGTGAAGGATATACAAAGGAGGCTCTCTCATGACCTAGAGCTCTTCAGCGAAACATAAATTTTTTGATATATCTACATAAGGGTAAAAGGAAACCAATACAGAAGAACAAGACCTCTTTGAAGAGATTGACACTTTGATACATGGTGTTAACACCTAAAAAGTGCTCACTAGCTCATTCCCTTACTCACATGACCCATTTGTCCACTTTTCCACCATCTGAGCCTCTGAAACCAACAAAAGGTCACCAAAAGACCTTAGTACACCCCTTTTTCCATTAAAAAATATTATTTTTCCAAGAAAATCATAAAAAACCCTCAAAAAGGGTCCAAATTCCCAAAAATATTAAAAAGGGAATTAAAATATTATTTTTATTCAAAAAAGGAAAAAGGAGGGAAAATTACCTAAACTATGTTGGTCAATACCATTGGTTTCCACAAAACCACAAATGGTATTCCTCACCACCAAAACCTATAAAAAGGTGGTAGAGGCTCCTCATTTCACATCCTTCCATTATCTCATCCTTATGCTGCTGAAATCTCCCCTGAGCACTTTTAGCCATTGAAGCAACCTTGGAGAAAGAGACCTATTGGAGTTTGGAGCTACTCATCTTGGGAGTTGCTCAACATCAACCTTCACCATTGAAGGTAATATCGCAAGCACTTGCTTGCCCCCCACTTTTCAATACAAAAATTATTTCTTATGTTTCTTGTTCTTGATTTTTGAAATATTTAAATTATTTGATTAGATTCTTGCTTAGATCCATGAAAAGTATTGTTTATTTAGTTTATTGTTTTTATTTCTATTGAAACTGCTGCTACTAGTTAGCAGGTGCCCATAGCACTAAGCTTGGTTGCAAAACCGAGCCAACAGTTTTTGGCGACTCAACTTTGGTTTGAACTTTAGATCTCTAGCTTTGCCATTAAATCTTAGTTTTTATGAATTTTTAACCTTTAGATCCATAGATCTACCATCTTAGACAGCAGATCCATTGCTGTTCTGAGATTTGGCCCCATAAACAGCCCGAAATTTTCAATTTTCGGGTTCGTTTCTCGGTTTCCGTGCACGGCTTCCGCCTCGCGGATTTTTTTACAGAAAGTCGCACGGTCCATCGCGACTTTTCGGCCTTTTTCCGCGCGGTCCATCGCGGATTTTTTACAGACAGTCACGCGGTCCATCGCGACTTTTCTGTATTTTTCCGCGCTGCTCATCGCGGCTGTACGGCCAAAACCTGCGCGGCTCATCGCTGCTGTGCGGCCAAAACCTGCGCGGCTCATCGCGACTGTGCGGCCAAAACCCGCGCGGTCCATCGCAACTCTGCGGCCAAAACCCGCGCGGTCCATCGCGACTGTGCTGCCAAAACCCGCGCGGCCCATCGCGGCTGTTCGTCCAAAACCCGCGCGGCTGAATTTTTTCATTCGGCCATCCCGATTTTGAAAAATATTTTTTACTGTACTTTCTGCCCATAGCACATTTTTTTTTTTTACAGTACTAAATTCTGCATAGTTTACAGATTTGAATTTTTTTTTTACTATTTAAAAGTGCATACCTAGAAATCCTTTTAAAAGTTTTCAAGAAAGTGAAAGGAAGACTCATTTTGCATTCTTTATCTAGATTCAAATTTTTTCTTGTTTACTTCTTTAGAATCTTGCCCTTAGCAATTTTTATTGAAACGAAGAAATCCATTTATTTCTTTTAAAAAGGAGTTTATTATTTGCTTTCATAAATCCAAGAAATCTTTTATTTTTTGAGTTATTTTTTGAAAAAGCATATTAATTCCTTTTAGTGAAAAAGTCTTAGATATTTGCTTTGTATTTTCGAAAAGTCCTTTATTTTTTGAAAATTTCCCTTAAAAGCATTTAATTTTTCCAAGTTCAGTTTACAAAACCTCACGTGCACTCACACGATCACTTAATTGAACTAAGACTTAAAACTTACCCTAACTTGAACACACTCTTAACCCCACTTGGGGAACACGAAAAGAATTCTTGTAGCTAGGTAGTATTGGGGGGATAGGTGTTCCAATAACACCCCTCAGTTCATACATCTGAGACATAGAAGTTGTCCAATTAGGGAGCTAAAATCTCTTAGTACTTTTTGGCGCGGTCACAACCGGTTTGTGGGAAGGCCTCTCCCCTAGGAGGGTTGAAGTCGCGAGGATGGTTCCGGAAGCCTGAGTGGGATACCGAAACCCATTCAGTAACCGAAGGGCTACCATTCGCAGTTCTCGGGATATCCCTGTATTGGGATATTGCGATCAAAGGACCAAACGGCAGATTTACCTTTTCTCGACGCGTCATGAACGGAGTATCCTAGTAGCCTGTCTTTTTAGGATTGATTACCCGGTGTCCCTCCCGGTAGGGGGATATCTAGCCGTTGTCTCTACATTCATATTGTCTGACTTGGATTTCATCACCTTGCAGGGGATATCGTCTGTTTGAGTCACAATACTTTTAGATTAGGTGTTTGCATGATATTTACCACCTTTTGAGTCTAGTTACACCTATTTTTTCTAGGAGCCGTTTGCATGTTGGTATTCTGACCGGTTGTTGCATTCCTCCACTTATTGTAGCACAGCTGCTAGAATAAGTGCATTTTTTTAGGATTGATTTTTTGGCCTGTGAGCCTTCTTTTTTCACTCCCCTTTTTGCACCCTTGGTTGCATTAGGGTTTTTGAGTCTTTTACATATATATCACCACCTGATACTTAAAACAATTTTTAAATAAAAAACATATTCTCACCATTGAGAATTCTAGACGTTCTCGTCGTCTACAGGGCGAACTCCCAGAGTTTAGTCCACTTGGCTCTCCACGTCACGGACGCAGAGCATTATCCCTTGATTCGACACATCGTCGATCATCTAGACGGTCATCCGATTCTGACATACCCCACTTCACCTTTGATTTGGAGGTAGAATCCGAAAACCCCACAGAGTTACCACCAACCACAATTATGTCTGGAACACCAGTTGATCCACTATATACGTTAACCATAGGTCAGACATCCGCAGACCCTTCTGCGGTAGTACCATCAACGGCAACAGCCACCCCCTTGGGTATGCCCAACATGGGTAACACTCCACATTCAGGAATGCCTAACACAGGACCACCACCTGTCATGGGCATGCCCAACATGGGGGTCATACCCCCTTCGGTTTCCACAAACCCTATCCCAGGAATCCCTAGTACGATTCCTAACCCAAGTGTAACTCCTGTTGCACTTGGGAATGCTATCCCAGGAATCCCTAGTGCGATTCCTAACCCAAGTGTAACCCATGTTGCACTCGGTAGTGCTATACCAGGAATCCCTAGTGCGATTCCCAACCCAAGTGTAACCCAAGTTGCACTTGGGAGTGCTAACCCATATCAGGCCACACCTTTTGGAGGGCACATACCCTCCATACCTAGCATACCTATAGGCGCTACTGGACCCCTACACCATACCACAATGGCTAGGCAGGTCCCAGTTCCGGTCACCACATCCGCTAGTCTACCATACATGGCAAGTCTCAACCTGCCAGATTTAGCTAGGCTCACAAATGACCCCATCAGGCATGATCCTGCTTGGCCCCATATGCCCACTAAGCTTCCCTCTGACATCCCTAAGTTTGAGGGAAAGGCCGGAGAAGACCCCCAGAACCACATCATGTCCTTCCATTTATGGTGTTCCTCCAACTCCATAGTGGACGACTCTGTCCGCCTCCGTTTATTACAGCGCACCTTCACTGGCTCTGCAGCCAAATGGTATATCGAGCAACCCCATGGGACGCATTCCACATTTACCTCCCTTGCCTCGACCTTCCTGCAGTTCTTTCAGCTACCAGTCCGCTATGATGCGGGCGTCGAGATCCTACTGTCTTGCAGACAAAACACGGCCACGCATATCACTGACCATATTCATGATTGGCGGCGGCGCCGAAGCCTATGCAAGATCAAATTAGACGACCGAATCTTTTTAGACTGGTTCCTTAAATCCCTCCTTCCTCTCATTGCGAAGGATGTAGCATCTGAAAGACCCCAGTCTGAGGAAGAGGCCATCCTCAAGGCCCAACAGTTTGATCTCATCTACGCCCAATCGGGTTACTTATACACGATCATACCGGACGCCCCACGAGGTGACTCTGCACGCGGTGACACACCGGGGGCATCACATGCCGCTGATGGCATTATTGGCCAAATTACACCGCAAGAAAAACCTTTCAGTATGGTGAGCACCATGCCCGCCCCAGACCTTTCTAGGGCTACATCTAGTTCCGGAGCGACGACTTCCTATGCTCCAACAAACCAGACCCATCACGTTCATGGACCCTCTTGTCCACAACATTGTTATGGCCAAGCGCGATCAGCATATGTACCTCCTACATACTATGCTCAACCTACGGTACAGACCCCCATGCAGTTCCCACAACAGCCCATGCATTACCCACAACCGGTTGCACCAGCTAACCTCACACCTCCACCAGCTCAGGGGTACCAACAACCCCAACAGGCAACTGGACCACCTCCACCTCCACCTGCATACTATCTACCGCAACCTGCTCCCGCACCTGCGGCTCCCCAAAATCCCCCCAATGCTCAAGGGCACGTGTACGCACAACAACATCAGCCCCAATACCAAAACAACCAGCGCAACCAAGGTGCGCAACAGAACCGTGGTAGAGGTCATAACCATGGTAATAACCAACAACATCAGCAAGGTCCTCCACCTCCCAATCCTCCGCAAAATAACAATGCTGCTCCTCCCAACCGCAATCCGGATCGGAATCCTAAGCAGCCTAGAAATAATAACCTCAGAAAAAACCACCCTTGTTCTATTTGCGGGGTCTATGGTCATTACACGCATTCTTGCCCACATTTGGAGCGAGCTCGGCAACTCTGGACCAACGATGCCCATCGTCAAGGGCAAGCGGTTCCTCAGCCACCACCCAACCCTCCACCACCTCAACATCAACCTTTGGTGCTGCAAAACCCCTTTCCAAACCAGGGTGTAGTGAACACTCAGCCGTTAGTCCCACCTCAGGGCAACATGCCACCACAGCAGATCACTTATGCAGCCCCTGATCAACCCATGTTCGATTTAGGTACTCACCATTTGTTGATGATGTCGACTGCCGCTGCCAACCTCCAAACCCATCGGAACCAATATGGCTCCACCTCTGAAGCCCCTCCCGCCGACAAGAACACTAACGTTAATCCCACAGATCAAACGTTACGTATACCTCCGGCTTCACTTGATGGCGCTTCCAAAGCACCTCGCTTCCCACTTTGTCGCATCAACAGTAATCCCAATGCTCGCGCTGCGTCGAATTACAACATCCTAGACGACTTAGCCCAGTCTCCTGCAGCCATGTCTGCTTTAGAAGTTTTACAAAACTGTCCTTCGCAGCGCAAAACTTTGCTCTCTGCCATTGGTGCCATTGACCCCAATGATTCACAGTTGATCGCATTCGATTCAGACCAGTCTGAACCCCGCCTGCCTTCCTCTTTAGCATTCCAAGTTTCTGTTTCTGTTCGGAATCTTGTCATCCATCGGTGCATTATCGATGAAGGGGCCTCCACATGCGTCATGTCCACATTTGTTTGGCAGAAGTTGGGATCCCCTACTCTCCAGCAGTCCACCACTGCATTACGAGCTTATGACGGCCGTTCGGCTCAACCCCTAGGTCTGTTAGCCAATGTCCCTGTCCAGCTGGCGGGTAAAACCGTGCTCATTGACATTGAGGTCATCAATGCCCCACTAGACTATAACCTTTTACTTGGTCGCAACTACATGTACGCCATGAAAGCGGTTGCCTCATCCGTTTTTCGTACCATGATGTTCCCCCATGAGGGACGCGTGGTCAAGGTCGACCAGCTCACCTATTACGATCCCAAGGCCCCTACCACACCTGAAAATGGTCTCACCATGGTTGAACAACCTGTTTGTGGTGCAACTACCTCATTCATTTCCTCAGTAGGACCCAGACTTTACTCCGAGGCGTCGATAACCTCTACATTCCAGGCCATTCCACCACCGTCACCGGAGACCCAGGTCGCTAACCTATGCACTCTTTCACAAACACCCGGTAATCAACCCTCCTTGTTACCCAAACCACCATTGGTCCCTAGTCACATCGGTGTTACACCTATCCACACAATCCCCTTTCTATTTCCTCCTTCGGGTGTAGTAAGCGCCCCGTTTATGGCTACCCTTAGTCTCCCCGGGTTAACATTAGGATTACCCGTGTGGTATATTACGCCTCCCGTTCCTCCACCGACACCAAACGTCATCCTACAACCGGTGAAACCCATTGTTACTTCTACCCAACCACCTCCCGGTATCACGACTCCTTCGTCGTCGACGAATCCCCCTCCATTCGTCAGGCCCACTGGGGGCAGAGGCCCACAACCATACACTGCGGTTCCCCCACCCAAGGCAGTTAAACCTCCCCCCATATTTCGTGCTCCTCCAAAATGCTCGCTGTGTGATGAGTTAGGCCATCCAACCCATCAGTGCCCACAGTTACCTGCATTGCAGGAACACATGCAAATGTTGGAAGACGACCCCAACATCCCGGTGGTCAAACTAGATCCAAACCCTATGCCTCGTGATAAATCACTGCGTACCAACCACCCATGTGCGATATGCGGTATTTATGGCCACTACTCGCATAACTGTCCTGACATCCCAGACTACAGAGCAGCTCTCTACGAGATGAACAATTTGGACCTAGAGACGGCACCCTCTACTATCGAGGAGATCTACCCTCCCGCATCATCCTCATCCGGAGAGATTAACACCATCTATATGATCTCTTCGACTACCACTACCTCATTACTCGATTTGACCACTCAAAGGTCCCGCAATGATGAAGAGGTTCTCGAGACTCCTACTACCTTTGATTATCCCGGGGAAGACATGCACCATCGTCCATACTTCCTCCTGGAAGAGACTTCATCCACCACCGCTACCCAATCCGCGGTTGAGTCCAAGGATTTCCTTCCTACTAAAATCGACTGGTTAACGGATCCCATGGCTGATATTTCTCCCGTCATCCACATTGACATCTCTGACCCACTTGGTGCCCTTCATACCATCACATTAGGAACCTCCCACAGTGAGCATGAGATCGGAGAATACCAACAACTGTTCCAAGAATTCACTGATGTCTTTACTTGGTCAGATACCGAAATGCCTGGCCTTGACCCCGCCATTTATATGATCTCCACTGGATACCCCTCTTTCCGGTCGGCCCCTTCCATTGATCCCTTTGACACACAGGTTGAACCCTTTCAAATCAACTAGGAAACCACATGTCCACAACATGGGGGCATGCCCAAAACCTTTCCTACTCATCATCACCGTGATCCTCGTCGGAGATACTGGGGGCATCCACCCCACAAAGGGAATCCCCCATCATCATATCATCACTTCAGTATGCCACCACGACCCACAGCCTCATGGTATAACACCCCGCCAGCAGTTGCTCAATGCCCTATTGATCTCTCTATGAGACAACATCTGCACCACATTGACACCTCTGAGTTAGGGGGCATAATAGATTACCTCGACCCCGGGATAGGGGGCATGATCAATCATTTTGAACCTTCCCCATCATCTCTATCTCAACACCTCAATGAGCCCATCGTTCAAACCAACACATATGTGATCCACAATCACAAACCCCATGCACATAGCATGGGGGCAGGTCATTAACCCTGCTCACTTTTTCATATTCGTGATCTCAACCATTTTTGAGGTCATGTGTCACTTGTATATTTCAGTTGATTTGATACACCTAGTATTTTTCCCCCACGGGTCATCATTTCTCCCCACCACTGCATCCTTCGCTTGGTGGGATCACCTTTATTTGTAGCCATTTTTTAGCCTAGTTCTTTCCTTTAACCATTCCGGAGTCCTTATGACCTCCGTTTTTTGCACCATTTGCACTGCCGGATTCATATTTCCGTGCCCGTGATGATGCTTGAGATCATTTCTCGCTCTCACCTTTAGATTTTCCGGGCATCTTTTCCACGCCCCCTCGTCACCTCGGTTTGCGTGCCACATCGGCCATTCTCCATTTTCGACGTGCCTTATATCGCCGGATTCAGTTTTCCACGCTCGTGACGACGCTCGAGATCATTTCTCGCTCTCACCTTTAGATTTTTCGGGCATTTTTTCCACGCCCCCTCGTCACCTCGGTTTGCGTGCCACATCGGCCGTTCTCCGTTTTCGACGTGCCTTATATCGCCGGATTCAGTTTTCCGCGCTCGTGACGACGCTCGAGATCATTTCTCGCTCTCACCTCTAGATTTTTCGGGCATTTTGCCCTGTGACCCCTTCGTCACCTCGGCTTGCACGCCACATCGGCCGTTCTCCGCTTTCAACAATCCTTAGGTCACCAGATCCAGTTTTCCGCACTGATGACGATGCTTGAGACCTTTTCTCGCCCTCATCAGTCCATTTTTGTTCGGTATAATTTTATCCCTTTTTCGGGCCGAGCAACCCCTTTTTACGAAAAAGGCACTTAGGGAGTTTCTGTTAAGCTCTTTTCTGACTCCTAAAACAATGAAAAGATCGCCGAGCAATCTTGCTTCCTTTCATGCTCGCTAAACGTATCTGAAAGGGCGTCTACCTGGTATAAGTTTACCCCTTTTCCGGACCTCGTAGACTAATTACGAAAAAGGTATACTCTAGTCACATCGGCTAGAAGAGTTCTCCATCCGCATCATTTTATGCTTTTTCGGGCCTTGGAGACTAAACTCACGAAAAAGAAACACCAACAGAGTCCACTTACCGTTTTCAGACTCTCTAAACATGAAAATAACCATGAGCATGAGCCGTCTTGGGATCACACAATCCACAGGACCGTACCATTTCAGAGCACACTTTTATCCCTTCTTGGAGCTCATTAAAACTACGAAGAAGGAATCAATGGTACCTCTTGGCGCCACGACAGATCACATCTACTCATATGGAAGCTTCCCCATTTTGGTCGCCTTTGTTCAGAGTATTCTGTAGTATGTCACCTTGATAACCCCTCGACGGCACCTATCAGCTCGTCCTCCCCCCCAGAGTCAATATATACCATTCAGTCAAAGCAATGATCCCCACACCTACAAGTCAGTTCCCTACGCTGCCAGGTCAACCATGTCATCATGCTCTGAACAAAGGAAGTTTGAGTCTACCCATTTTTTGACCCAGTTATTTTCCTTCCCCACAAGTATGTCAGTCCTACCATCAGTCCTACATCACTTCAGTTATACACCTCCTGCTCCTATCAAGGAAACATCATTGCCTTGTTAGTTGCTGGTCTCCCTCTGTCGACGACACCTACATTGATTCCAGAGGATAGACCTAGAGGTCCCTGTGTCTTGGACTCATTACCATTTATGATGAGTGCCTACGAATCATTTCGAGAGGAATCCTCAGTGCCTCTCCGAATGGTTGTTTCTCACATGCTCGACTTCAACACCTTGATCGCATCGTTGAGACTCGCACAGGGTATTGGGCCGTTCAGTTATTAGTCCAAGACCCCGGATACCTCCTGACTCCTCCACATTTGAGAGTCTTCCTATGGATAACACCAGTTACACTTTTTCTATAAAGATCCGGGTTGCGCATGGCGACAGTATTCAGATTTACCCCAGTTTCATACTCCCTTGAGTATACAGTTACATTATTTCTCAGAGATGACTCATAGTCATTGACTATATACAGATGTTGGACACCTTCAGTTTCAGCAGTTCAACAGTTATTCTAGTATATCAGTTATTGAGATCAGTCATGATCATGAGTATATCCCACAATAATGTCCCCTCTGGACCATTATGATGTACCAGTATATTTTCTTTACGTATTAGATCCCCCTTCTTGGGACTAATTGTTTTGTATATGTCTTGATACGAGCATGGGAATGCCCGCCTCGTCCTTTATCAGAGATTATACCTCATTCATATTGAGGTAATGTAATATTTTTTGTTTTTGCAGCTTCCAAGGGCCGTGGCTCCAGTCTCCAACCGGTCTCTTCTCTCCCCTAAAACCCAGAAAAAGGACAAAAGAACTATGATGTCTATCGGCCATACGATGAGCTCCTGCCCTCACACATTAGGGGGCAATCTGTTAACACCTAAAAAGTGCTCACTAGCTCATTCCCTTACTCACATGACCCATTTGTCCACTTTTCCACCATCTGAGCCTCTGAAACCAACAAAAGGTCACCAAAAGACCTTAGTACACCCCTTTTTCCATTAAAAAAGATTATTTTTCCAAGAAAATCATAAAAAACCCTCAAAAAGGGTCCAAATTCCCAAAAATATTAAAAAGGGAATTAAAATATTATTTTTATTCAAAAAAGGAAAAAGGAGGGAAAATTACCTAAACTATGTTGGTCAATACCATTGGTTTCCACAAAACCACAAATGGTATTCCTCACCACCAAAACCTATAAAAAGGTGGTAGAGGCTCCTCATTTCACATCCTTCCATTATCTCATCCTTATGCTGCTGAAATCTCCCCTGAGCACTTTTAGCCATTGAAGCAACCTTGGAGAAAGAGACCTATTGGAGTTTGGAGCTACTCATCTTGGGAGTTTCTCAACATCAACCTTCACCATTGAAGGTAATATCGCAAGCACTTGCTTGCCCCCCACTTTTCAATACAAAAATTATTTCTTATGTTTCTTGTTCTTGATTTTTGAAATATTTAAATTATTTGATTAGATTCTTGCTTAGATCCATGAAAAGTATTGTTTATTTAGTTTATTGTTTTTATTTCTATTGAAACTGCTGCTACTAGTTAGCAGGTGCCCATAGCACTAAGCTTGGTTGCAAAACCGAGCCAACACATGGGTCTTGATTCTTCCATGTTTAAGGAAGCTAGGCTCTTTCTCCAGTGGAGTATGCAAATTCTGATTGAAAACTGAGGATACTAGCCTTAATGAGTGGAGTCGCCAGGGAAAAAATACACAACCCTCGACAATCTAGAAAAATTTGTTTTCCCACAGGGATCTCTCCTTTCTTTGAATCTCAAGATTCTTTTTCATTCTCCTAGGGACGCTAAGAAACTTTCGTCCCCGGCAACAGCGCCAATTTGGCCCCCATATTTCACTTTCCTCCATGAGAACTTAAAGTCATCACCAATAATGACTCAATCCCCACTAGTCACCCAATATCTAAATAAATGTTCTTAGAAGGGAACCCTCTATTTATAGGGCCCATATACATTAATAATTGAAAAAGCATGTCCCATTTCTCTGGAAAATAGGTTTGTTCCCAACACAGAAGAAAGATCCCAACTATTAGTGCAAAAAAAATAATTAGACCTCCAACCTGTAATAATACCGCCTGACCAGCCTGAAGCATTGAAATATGAGAAGTACCACCCAGGGAGAAAAGACTTTAAGTCAGACACAATTCCATCCCTAGTTGTAAGTGTTTCTTGAAGTAAACAAATCATAGGTTTTTTGTCCTAAAAACGTCTCGCGAGGTCAATTTTTTTAGCAGGTTTCCCCAACCTGCACACATTTAAGGACATGATTAACATTAAGGTATCCTATATATGGGATGGATCGCTCTAAGAGTCCTTGGGATAGTACCTTGTCTACCTTCCCTAACATCATGGGAGGCCTATTTTCGTGCAGACGCTATGATTGATTTCCTTCCCCTCAATCTAGGGGAAATCACTATGGATAATTGTGCTAGAACTCCCCTCTTCTATAACTTCCTATGAATTTTTGAAACAGTTTGTGGCATGAAATTATACATGGAAGCACCATACTTATAGATTGACAATTCCTTGAGAAGAGGGCTAAAATTCATCATCAGATTTGGAGGGTTCACAAAACTATGGAGCTCTACCAAATCAAACATATGATTCATTTCTAGGGGGGGGGAAGACCCATCCCCATTCGATCCAAAGCCTATGGGCCTCACAGAAATAGGCATAAGTTCCATTGAATAAGGTTTGAGAAACCCTGACCTATTATTATCTAAGGAAAATTAAGAAGAAACATGCATCACCTTCTACCTATAAGTCTCCTCCTGACCAGTTTCCAGTCTTATGGACTTGTCTTAAAAGTCCATAGGAGCGTTAACTAGAGGCCATGTGTGAAACAAAGGTTGAAAATGGTATTCAAATAGTGAACACTCCTTTACAAGAGAAGACTCATCGTTTTATTCTACTAAGAACCCGGGATAATGCCACACTGACCCTTCCTTTCTATATCCTTCGCTAACAAATAGGTCTTCCACACAACCAAACCCCCATCAAAACATCCCTTATAGTATGGAATTTCTAAAGAAAAAACCTTTTTATACACAACATCACAAGAAGAAAGATCCTTCTCGACATAGGTAAGAAGGTTCAAGGGTAAGACATAGGTAAAAAATTTCATTAAGTTCCCCAAATAGCTCGAATAACTTGGGATAGAACATGGAGTCATAGGGTCCAAAACGACCTGTTCGGGTACATAGGGTACTACCAAAGGATGGAACACCAAGAGAAACCACTTCACACAAACAGATCACAGATCAACACACCGATGTTTTGACATGGTTTAAACCCTCTTGAGGGAAACACTCCATGGCCTCGGCCAAATAACTTCTACGGGACAATTTATTATGCAAAGAAATAAAGTTACAAATGAGCTTCTCATAATCGATCAACTAAACAATAATCCTCCATGCTCTTTAAATAGAGATCATGGACCAATCGGGTGTTAAGCCACGGATCAAAGTTAGATTTGATCTAAGAGAAGTTGAGCCGTCGGATCACTTTATGTTGGGAACATATCGTGACCATCGGATTAAGTATTTACAAATGCATACTAATGCATACTAAAGAAACACACTATCCCTAATGGATATATTATACAAGTTGATCTTAACTAACTTCTAAGTGTCTAAATATCCCAACATCCCCCCTTAAGAACAACTTGGGATAAGCTTGAAGGATTTACAAAAGTGACACTATTAGGAGAAGGAAGGAGGCATTAGAGCCTATCCCCCCTTAATGACAAGTTCCTGAACTCCTAACATAGATCGAAGTTTAGAAAAATTCACTTCTGTAAGAGACTTGGTGAAGATGTCTGCAACTTGATGATCTGTAAGGAAAAAGATCACTTCAAGAACACGATCATGAACAAGATTTCTGATAAAGTGCATATGTATCTCAATGTGTTTACTGCGTTGATGTAGAACTAGATCTTTGGCAAGCTTGATGCCACTTTGATTGTCACACCAAAGTGGAGTAGGTTGCTACTGCTCGAATCCAAACTCTGAAAGGATCTGTCAAAGCCATAAAGATTCCTGACCGGCATTAACTGCGGCTCGATATTCTACTTCTACAGAAGAAAGAGCAAGAGATTGTTGTTTCTTCTAAGCCCAAGTGATAGGTCTAGATCCCAGACTGAAAACATATCCTGCAGTAGACTTTTGATCATTAGGATCGTCGGCCCAATCTGAATCAGTGAAACCAACCAACAAAAGTTTCCCCCCTGTACTGTAATGAATCCCAAACTGAACTGTACCTCGAATATATCGAAGTATTCTTTTAGCTGCTTTCCAGTGACTTTCATGAGGTGTCTGCATATAATGGGCAACACGACCAACGACAAAGGAAAGGTCAAGACGGGAATGAGTCAAGTATAAGAGACTACCAACAAGTTGACGATACAAGGTGGCATCGACTTCAGGTGAAGTACAAGTGGCAGAAAGTTTGACTCCATACTGGAAGGGAGAAGGGGCTGGTGTACAATCTCCCATGTGAAAGCGATGAAGAAGGTCACAAGCATAATTAGACTGAGAAAGAAAGATTCCTTCTTTGGTTTGCAGGACTTGAAGACCAAGAAAATAATGCAAATGTCCTAAGTTTGACATTTCAAAATTTTGTTTAAGACTAGATTTCACATGGGTTATAAGCTTAGGGTCACTACCAGTAAGAATAAGGTCATCAACATATAGAACAAGTATGATGAGATGGTTTCCTACTTTCTTGGTATAGACATTGGGGTCAAAATGGCATCTAGAAAAACTAGTGTCAAGGATAAAGTTATCCAGTTTGGCATACCCAGCTCTAGGAGCTTGCTTAAGGCCATATAAGGATTTCTTAAGGCGGAAAACAAGGATAGAGTTATTCTGAAGATATCCAGGAGGTTGTTCCATGTAAATTTTCTCCTGTAAATCACCATGTAAGAAGGCAGACTTGACATCCATTTGAAGGAATTCCCAGTTATGTAAGGATGCAAGGGAAAGAATAAGGTGGATGGAGTTCATTTTTGCGACAGGAGCAAAGGTTTCATTGTAGTCAATCCCTTCAACTTGGGAAAAACCTTCGGCAACTAACCTTGCCTTAATTCTTTCAACACTTCCATCTGATGCATACTTAGTTTTGTAGACCCATTTACATCTGAAAAGTTTTCTTCCTTTTGGAAGAGGTACAAGATCCCAAGTATCATTCGCCATTACGGAACAATATTCTTCATCCATGGCTGCATCCCAATCTGGATTCCCTGAAGCTTCTGCAAAATTTTCTGGATCATGATTCTCGGAAACTTGAGCCAAAAGAGAAGAGGCTCGTTGAAACTGAGAACGTGTTTGACGTTGATCTCTAGAATCATCGGCAAGATCACCAGCTGCTTCACATGTTGAACGGACCCATCGAGGAAGCACTTGTGTTGGTGCAACTGGAGGAACAGGAGCAGGTGGAGGTGGATTTTCATCCTCACTATCATTATCAGAAACTGGAGTTGGAAACCTGTTAAGGAAGTTGGAAGAAGAAGAAAAAGGCACAAATGCCGAATCAGGCTCGTAGGCCAAAGATGGCACAATCGCCGAGTTAGGCTCATAGGCCAAGAGATTTTCATCAGATTTAACATCTCTTCTAATGATTATATCATGAGAATGTGGTTGAAGAAGTCTATAACCTTTTACATCTTCAGAATATCCAACAAATATGCACTTTTCACTTTTAAGTTGCAATGCTTTCCGTTTTTCATCCGGAATGTGAGCCGATGCTTCACTACCAAACACACGGAATTGACTTACATCAGGTTTAGTTTTATTCCATGGTTCTTCCGGTGTTATAACTTGTAATGCTTTAATGGGGGTATGATTAACTATGTAATTTGCACAATTAATGGCTTCAGCCCAAAATTGAAGACTTAGTCTCTTAGATTGGATCATACAATTAGTCATTTCTTTTAAAGTGTGGTTCTTCCGCTCAGCTACACCATTTTGTTGTGTTGTATATGGAACAATGTGCTATTGTTGGATGCCTTGTTCAGTGCAGAAAGTAGTGAACGTTTTGTTAACATATTCTCCTCCATTGTCATATCTTAACTTAATAATTTGATGACCAATTTTTTTTTCAATAAGGGCCTTGTAGGCCAAGAACATATTAAATACTTCGCTCTTAAGTTTTAGGAAATAAACCCAAGTGTGTTTGGTGTAATCATCAATGAAAGTTAAGAAATATTTGAAACCAGAAAAGGAAGCAGATGGAAGAGGACCACACAAGTCACTATGCACAAGCTCCAAGGGAATCGAGGCGTGCCAAGAGACACGTTTGTCAAAAATGTCCTGATGATGTTTTTCGAGTACACAACCAGAACAAACACCATCTCTGCAAGATACCATCGAAAGACCTGTCACCATATTTTCTTTACATAGTTGTTGCAATGAGGGATAATTTAAGTGACCAAATCGCTCATGCCAAAGTTTTCTCAAGTTATCACTATGAGTAATAAAAACTGAAGGGAAAGGTGATGACCCAAAGTTGTTAAACTTGTACAACCTGGTAATATCATCAACAATTCCGGTAGCTAGGACCTGTTGAGGATCTTTAAAATCTTTGATTACAACTTGGTGAGGTGTAAAGGTCACAGTTTTACCTTCACCAGAATGAGTGATCTGATAGACTGATAACAAATTGTAGGAAATTCTTGGAACACATAGTACATCACTAAAATGACCATTATCTATTGGAACTGTTCCAGCTTCTACAACACTTAGAGATCTATCATCACCAACAAATATTTGTTTGGTGTTACATTCATGCATAGTAGAAAAGATGGCTTGATCCTTAGCCATATGATAAGATGCTCTAGAATCAATGAGCCATTCATTTGAAGTAGAAGAAGAAGATACATTATAAGAATAACCAAAAGCACAAAGTGCATGTCAATGAGAGGTAGATTCTGAAGGTGAATCTAGGTTGATGTGGTGCTTCTTCATTGCTGCTTCCAAGGATGCCATATTCTTGAAACACTTAGATTCATCATGATTATCTTTCCCGCAATAGTTACAATGACGCTCAGTCTTCTTTCCTTTTGGATTGGATCCTTTGTCATTTTTTAAAGAAGGAGCTGACTGAGAGGGTTTTGGACCCTTGTTTGACTTATTATTGCAAAAATTTTGTTTCTTGGGAGGCTTGGACTTTTCTTTTTGTTGGGACAATAAAGCTTTCCCAGATGTATCTGCATTGTTGATTATTCCAAGATTAATGAGTTTATCTTGCTCTCTAATCAAGGAATCACAAAAGGATTCAAGACTAGGCTCTTGATAGCTAGCTGTATTCAAGGATTCTTTCATGGAGTAAAATGTATATACAAAAACAGAATATGCAGGTCCAAGTTTGGAAAGAATATGATAAATGCATTGTTTGTTTTCCCTCTTAATCTTACATTCTGCACATAAGAGTTTAAGAGTTTTGTACTTAGATAAATAATCTTGAATGCATAAAAAGTCACCTGGATTTAAAGAAATCAACTAATTTTTGAGTTGGTGACCTCGAATTTCATTGTGTTTACCAAACACATATTCCAACTTGTCCCAAGCAGCATCAGGTTCATCAATTCTAGATATGTGGAATCGCAAATTAGTAGAGATTGACATCCCAATCAATCCACGAGCTTCGTCACATCTATTTTCCCATTTTATTTTCTTATCATCATCAGTGGGTTCTGTTTTTTTCCCTGAGGTAATTCTAAAAAGTCCCCTACTTCGTAGAACATCCTCCATATGAGATTTCCATGAGAAATAGTTGGAACTATTAAGTAGAATATCACAAGGGGCGGACATATTTGTGAATTAATGGCTATAAAAGCAGAAACCAATAATTTAGATATGAAGAGCTCGAAAAAATAGGCGGTTTAAAAAAAACTGGCACTGAAAATTGACTTTGTATGATGAAGTTATGCTTGAAAAAGAAACTGTTGAATATGTCCTTAAAAGTGACGTGGTAGCTAGAGAATGTCTAGCAAAAAAAAGAACCCCCCTGTTCCCAAGATGAACCTTTTGACAATCACTTTACAAGAAAGTTGCTTTAAGTGAACCACTTTTGTAAAATAAGTGATTTCACTTTTACAATGACATTACTTTTAAATAGTGCAACAATAAAAAAGAACTTAAGTGACTCACTTGTATTTTTATTTTATATTATTTAAGTGAGCTGCACTTTTACAATAAAGTAACTTGAAAATAGAAATTGTATGCACTTTTTCTTTTAAAAGTAACTTCCTAAGACTTGAGCTCAAGACCTAATAAGGAATAAAGCAACTTTGAACCAAGTGAGCTAGATTAAAAGGTATGTAAAATATGGGAATGAGGAAGGGGTTTTTTTTTTTTTTTTACTCTTCTTTCTCGGTTTGCGTGCTTACCCTTTTTCCTACAAAACACACCACAAATCGAAACAAATTTTTTTTTTCCACACTTCTTGAGTTAGATCTCGTTAGCTTTCCCAGAAAGTCTACGTTTTCTCTCTGTTTCTAATTTGTCGAGATCGTGCAAGGTGCATGGCAAAGAGCATACGCAGCCGAGAAAAACCCTTTCCCTTTCTGTTTCTGATTTGCCAAGATCGGTCAAGGTGCACGGAAAATAGCATACGCAGACAGGAAAGCAACAATCCGAACCCAAAAGAAGTCTAACAGTAAAAAAATGATAAAATATGAGATTTTTTTCTTTTAAACACATAAAATAAAAAAATGCTTCACTGTAACATTATACCTTCAGATTTGATGAAATATGCGTTTCTGGAGCAACCGGGAACCGTTTTCGATCAAATGAAAACTATTTCCCAATGGAAACGACACTCTAGACGTAATGGAACACCTCCCATAGCCCAGAAATGCACAAAAATACCAGAACCAGAAACCCTTTCGAGTTTCGGCAACAACAGTTCAAGATCTAGATCATAACCGGAAGCGGCTCTTCATAAAAGCTCTGATACCATGTTCGGGTACGTAGGATACTACCAAAGGACCGAACACCAAGAGCAACCACTTCACACAAATAGATCACAGATCAACACACTGATGTTTTGACGTGGTTTAAATCCTCTTGAGGGAAACACTCCATGGCCCCGGCCAAATAGCTTCTACAAGACAATTTATTATGCAAAGAAAGAAAGTTACAAATGAGCTTCTCATAATCGATCAACTAAACAATGACCCTCCATGCTCTTTAAATAGAGATCATGGACCAATCGGGTGTTAAGCCATAGATCAAGGTTAGGTTTGATCTAAGAGAAGTTGAGTTGTCGGATCACTCTATGTTGGGAACATATTGTGACCATCGGATTAAGTATTTACAAATGCATACTAATGCATACTAAATAAACACATTATCCCTAACGGATATATTACACAAGTTGATCTTAACTAACTCCTAAGTGTCTAAATATCCTAACACGACCAAGTCACCAAAAATATCCTCCACCCCCTTCAGAACTGAACCACCACGAGAGATTATAGGGTATTCTACTAGCCCAGGAAGTTGTCATGAATGGGGAGAGAGAAGGATTAAAGCATACTCAATCGGTTCAAAACCACCCCCCAAGTTAAGTCACGCAGATGGGGATCACATTCATCAAACCAATGGAATGTTTCTTCGATATATTGACCATACGCTCTCATGTCTATGCCCATCAAATTAGACTCAGCAAGATAGTTTTAAAAGGTAGTTGTAGCATTACCTTTAGCCACAGGAGACACTACAGTCTGAGTAGTTCTTGATTTTGACTTCAACAAGTTTTGAAGGATCGGTCATTTTTCAATATTCAATAAATGTTCTTTCGATTCTTCACATTAAAGCCCTTCATGTCTATCAACCATAAGAGCGCCAATCAAAATAAGTTGTTCCCTTTTTCTAGTCGAGGCACATGGAAAATACCAAGCCCTCCTTGATTGAGAAGTATTCACCAATGCCAATGTAGATATAGGTACCCAATATTGTGACTTAGAAGCTTCCATTATTTTATGCTCCCGTGAAACTTTACCCTTAAAAGGGAGGGAATAAGCTTTGGCCATATTTTTGGAGGAGTGACACCGAATGCATCTGAAGGGGATGCCAGTATTATCTAGGGTTTGAAAGAAGGATAAGATGCCTATTGAAGGATCACATTGAGATTCTGTCTTTGATGTTGGATCAATGCAGATGATATCATATCTCGTTAAACATGAAGAAGTGCATTTTTTGTGCACCATTTGGTATCTTGCTGGGTCGTGTAGTTTACAAACAAGGACTGTTGGTGGACCCACCAAATATTGTATTGATTTTGGACTTTCCACCACCTAGGACTGTGTGACAGTTGCGCACTATCTTGAGGCACATAGGGTACTATAGAGAGTTCATTAAAGGATATGCGAATATAAAATCTCCACTTGAGAAGTCGTTGAAGAAAGAAGCCAAGTTCTAATGGAGTGAGGAGTGTCAATAGAGTTTGGATATGAAGCAGAAATTAATGACTTCATCAATATTGGTATTTCTAGATTGGAAAAAGAAGTTTCATGTACATGTGGATGCGTCATCAATAGAATTAGGTGTAGTATTGGCGCAACCAGGGGAAGGAGACATGGATCGCCCCATTTCATTTGAAGGTAGGAAGCTGTCAATTGCAGAAAATAACTATACCGATATAGAGCATAAAGGATTGGAAATGGTGTATGCACTGTAGAACTTCATACATTACTTGTTGGGATCATGATTTAAGATGTATAATGACCATTCTGCATTGAGATACCTGGTCAACAAGCCAGAGTTGGGGGGGAATATATGTAGATGGCTATTGCTATTCCAAGAATATGATTTTGAAGTAGTAGTGAAATCTAGGAAATTGAACTTAGGACTAGACCACTTGTTGCTTATAGAGATGAGAAAGGATGTAGGGAACCTAGAGGATAGCTTACCAGATGTGCACTTGTTTGTAGTTCATATGGTTGATGAATATTTTTCAAATATTGTGTAGTTATTAATGAATAGAGTGGCACTAGAAGGATATATTTTTTTCTAGAAGAAGCAACTGGTGGTGAAGGCGGTAGATTATCAGTTGATTGCAGGTAATTTGTACAAGATGGGACGCAGATGGGATTCTGCGATGATGTGTCCTAGAACACAAAATTCTTATGATTATAAAGGAATCCCATGAAGGAGTGGCAGGAGGCAGTTATGTAGGGAAGGTGACTGCGCAAAATATTTTGAGTGCATGACTCTATCTGTGGCCTACTTTGCACAAGGATGCCAAGGAAAAATGTTAGGAATTCAACATCTGCCAGTGGGTGGGGAAAATATCAAGGAGAGATGAGATTCACTTGATGTGCCAAGTAATGTTACAACCATTTTATAAGTGCATGGTGGAATTTGTTGGGATGATAAATCCACCTACGAAGTGGTCAGGAGCAAGGTACATCATCACCGCCACAAACTACTTGACTTGGTGGGATGAAGTAAAACCAGTGAAGGATTGTAGTGCACAGACACTTGTACGGTTTCTATTTGAAAATTTGATGAATCGGTTTGGGTATCCAACGAATTTGATGATTGATCAAGGGACCTTTTGTTTAATAATACAATTGACGCACTAACCAAATAATTTTAGATCTACCACAAGAAGAGCACCCCCTATCACCCTCAAGAAAATGACATGGTGGAAGCATTTAATAAGATTTTGGAGAATGACATAAAAAATATTTGCAATGTTAAAGAGATGATTGGGACTTGAGGATACCTACAATGTTATGGGATTATAGGATGACATCAAAGAAATTGGAAGGACAAACACCATTCAAGTTGATGTATGGGCATGCAACAATCAAGCCTATGGAGTTTATTATTCTGAGTCTGTGTATTGTTGTGCTGGTTGAACTCCCAGATAGTGGTGCAGTGGAAAGGAGATTGCCACAATTATTGGAAGTAGAGGAAGATTGGTTTGTCATAGGTTTTCATCAGTAGGTATAGAAAGCATGTGAGAAATCCTGGTATGACAGAAATATTAAGCATAAGCACTTCAAGGGAGGAGACCTGGTTCTAATATATGATATCAAGTTTATGAAATATCCAAGTAAGTTTAAAATTCATTGATTAGGTCCTTATGTTATAAAATATTTCACAAAGGCAGGGGTCGTTCACCTCAAGAAGATGAATGGGGAACCCCTGGAAGGATTTGTTAATGGAAGCTGGCTGAAACTGTATAGGGACAATTTTTAATTCTACGCAATAGTTAAGGAAATATTTTGAAAAGAATATGTTTCAAAGAGAGGTGTTGCAGATAAGAAGCAACACATCGTGAGGAAAAAGAGTAAGGAATTGTTGGTTCTCTTACTTAATCTTGTGGCTGAACTGGGTTCGGTGAAGTTTCTTATAGACCCCAAAAAATTCCCTTTCACTGGCCCTTTCGGCATCAACATGTGAATAGGATAAAGTCTCACCCGAAGCATGTTGATGTATATGTAACTTCGAAATGTATTTCATATATGTATATTATACTCCTATAGAGATGGTATTATTCCTCTATACGGAAGTGTCATCATTTATATTGTAAGTGTCGTAACTTATACTTGATGGGTTATTAGACCACCTTCTTGGGGTCGGCCCTGTATAAGTCATGTGGGTCGAAGGGTTATTAGACCTCCCTATTGGGGGTCGACCATGTGGGTCAAAGAGTTATTAAACCACCCTATTGGGTTTAGGCCCAGTCAGCATTATGTTATGTGGTTAAGTTAAGTCTGACCTAGTAAAGGTTATTAGGAAAGTCAAGTCAAGTATAAATAGAGGGTGGGAGGCACTCTATTTCATCATTATATTCTCTCTCACACTCTCAGGAGAGTGGCGCACTTGTGGAGGAGGAGAAGATACTGCTAGGAGATGTCTATCTCTTATGCTTGGGTTGTATCATTGCTCTATCTATCCTTGAGGAAGTTATTTGGGGTTTTCACCTTTATGGTTTTCCCCAAGTAAACTCTGTGTCTCTTGTGTGCTTGCATTATTGTGTCCATGATTGATATGTTGTAGATATGTTGTACATGTTGTTTTATTAGTTAAGATCCTAGATCAGATTGAAGTAAATTCTGAAAAACTAACATGGTATCAAAGCTAGCCTGAAAGAAAGCATGGTATGGCATGTATGACACTTGTTGCAATTGCAAAGCTAGGGTTTGATATAGCAAAAAACTGTCATCATAGCAATTTCACTATAAATAAATTTTGGCAAGGTTACAGGGTCTGAAAATCGTAAAGAGCGAAGCTAAGATCCCCATGTACCTTGTTTCCAAAGGAAAACCTCTAATTCGTTGTACTTTGTGATTTATGATCTATACAATACAGGGTTTCTGCCTATTCCAGATCTGAGTCATAAACAGGTGACCTTGGGAAAAAGGCCATAACTTAGGCTAGGAAGCTCCAAATGAAATTTTGTAAAAAGTGATAGGTAGTGCAAAGACTGTACTCTCTCAACTAATGTTTTCAAAGGCCGAAACAGAACCAGTGACAAGTGGCATGCCATACAATTTCGATCTCCTTTTTTATCCCATAAACAGGTCACGTTGCGACACTTGGAATAACTCTCTCTCAGAGAATCCATTTGAGGTCATACCTGTGGGGTTGGAAAGATGACAGGTTGGGATATTACAGGAAACGTTTTTAGACCCTGGGGATCGAAAAGTTTCTTGTTACACCAGAAACAATCAGGTACATATTTCTGTCAAAACATAATTATTTTTTAGCACCTTCATTCATGGCGTCCGGAATTTAGGGTTTCACAGAAAGTTGGAATTTTTGTAATCAGAGACTACAGATGAATGCCACTCATAAAAATCTAAATTTAGAGACCAAGATCAGAATTTTTGGTTTGGCAAAAGGTCGGGCTTGATCAGACCCTAGTTCGGTACTTTGATCGGAAAAGTGGAAAATTAGGGTTTCTGCAAAAATGGAAATTTTTTAAATCTGTGACCATGGCTGGAAGCTCCTCAGAAAAATAGAAACTTAGAGATTTGGATCGAACCTTTTGATTGGGAAGAAGGGTAGTCTTTATCAAACCCTAGTTCGAGGTTATGTCCAATGAATCCGGAAGTTTCAAAGGCAAATTTGAGGGGTGAAACTTTGCAACTTTCAAATTATGAGTATACCAACTTGATCAACTCATCAAGGTGTATATTTATATCCTTTCGGAAGTTTGAAATTCAAAGTTTGAATTTTTAGGGTTTCTATGACAAACCCTAATCCAACTCCAGATCCAGTTCCTGCAAATCAAGTGGATTGGGTTAATCCTTGAAGAGAATGGATTGGTCACTTGCATAAGTGAAGAAGAGGGAGATGAGGCTAAGGCCTTACATAATAAGATTACAAGCAATCTCAATAAGTACGACTCATCCAAGTATGTTTCGAGGTTTGTTCATGATTAAGTTTATTGTATGTTTGTCTTCATGTTATTACGGTTAGTACAATCTTGATTAAATTTAGACTTGTTGTATCACCTTAATAAAAATTATGAATGCATGATAGAAGATATTCATTGATTAGGGTGTTGACACTTATGATTGTACTAATTCATTATGGTGTTGTATGAGGTTTATGTTGTCCACTAACATGAAAGGTACACCAAGAAAGACAAATCATGTTCTAGTTCAAGAACATATGATCATGATGACATGAGGACAAAGATTCATCCATTGTCATGAATCACTTAGAAGATCTATTTGCGAGGTATGTATAACTTGGTTCTATAATGGTTAACCTATGAGATATGCAGGTTACTAGCACAATTCATTGAAGAGAACATGAAGACATCATGTGGGTATGTTAGACATAACTAGCTAACATACCAATCCAAGCATGTTTTTCCTATATCAAGTTAGAATCCTACCTTGTGTTAGGATCCCTTATATAAGTACACTTGGTATGATTGGTTATGTTTATTCATAAAGTTAGAAATGTAAGCAATCAAGGGTTTATGCATTTTATGTCTCTTATCTTGATTGATGATTTAACTAACCAGAATAGTTTTATGATCAAATAAGAATATGCATGAGTAAAAGAAGACTTCCTTGAAACCTTGAATACTAATGTTTATTATCTGTGTTTGAAATGATCATGACTATACATGTTTAAGATTATTGTGTTTTGATAGTACTAAGATTATACTAATGAATGTGTGATTATGTATGATACCTCGAGGATGCAACAATGATGATACTAATAAGCATGCATAGTGATGGATATAAGTTCAAGGATAGGTAGTCCAGGAAGTAAAGATCAAGAGGGAGCACACTCTAGTTGTTCCTGCAAGGAAGCAAAGATCAAGAGGGAGCACACTCCAGTTGTTCTTGCAAGGAAGCAAAGATCAAGAAGGAGCACACTTCAGTAGTTTCTGCAAGGATGCAGATATTCAGAGGGAGTTGACCACTTCTCACAATCCACATCAGAATGGAGTTGCAGAAAAGAAGCAAAGAATGAGAGGGAGTCAACCCAACAAACAAGCAAAGATAAGTATTTGAATTATCATTCCTTGCATATTTTATTGTTTAAATAATACTGTTCAATAATGTATATACTCATGTTGCCAGAATTAGGTTGTGTATTATGCATATTAGAATAGTTGCATTGATGAACAGTATACTACTAATATACATGGGTAAGTGGCCTATGGCACTGTACAACATTCCATTGTTACTTATCTAGAATGAAACCTCTTTACTGACATGTTGGGAGTTGTGCAGACTCTTAACAATGTTCAAGTAGAGATTGGAAGGCATCTAGAAAGTTACAGGATATGGATAAATGTTGTATTGACGCATTAACTAAGATAATTGCATGACTGTATGACATATTTATTTATGTCTAAGAATTTGTTCTGGAAACCATGAGATGTTTTCTAATCATGCAATTTAACTTGTCCTATAGGAAAGATCGTATACCATCACCTACAAAAGAAGGACTACAACATTTGTTCAGCAACAAAGTTATCTATTGAAAAATATTGAAGATATTGAAGTTCTCAGGAGCTGGGAAGAATGCCATGATCGAGGAGTACCAGTCGATCATGAAGATATTTGGGACGCAGTCCCAAGACCTGAAGGGGAGTCTGTAGTGACTTTGAAGAGGATCTACAAGATCAAGCATGTTGTAGGTGGTATCATAGAGACTTTTGCTCCTATAGCCAGATACACTTCCATTAGATCCGTACTTGCTCTGGCTGCAGTGATGAAATGGAAGATACACCAGATGGATTTCAAGACAGCTTTCTGGAATGGTTTAGTTGAAGAAGAAGTGTATCTGGAGCAGCCACTTGGTTCTAAGACACATGACAGGGAGTCATATATGTGTAGAACTTGGTATGGTAGGATAGACAAATTTCTATCCAGTTTGGGCTCTACCAAGAGTAAAGTGGATTCCAACCTTTACTACAAGGTTGAGGAAGGCAATCCAGTGATACTACTTTTGTATATGGATGACCTGTTTATTACAGGTGAAGATAGATTGATTGTCGACACGCATCGGAAGCTTGCTGCCGAGTTCGAGATGAAGAACTTGTGGATGATGCACTATTTGTTGAGATATTGTAACTTCAAAGAATATTATATTTGTACTTTATTATTCCGGAGATGTTTCATTCCTCCGTGAAGATCTTATTGTATATCGGGAGATGTTTATTCCTCCGTCGAAATGTGCTAACTTGGGTTATTAGACTTCCCTAGTGGGGGTCGGCCCTATGTGTGTTATGTGGGTCAAAGGGTTATTAGACCACCCTAGAGGGGTCGGCCTAGTTAGTTGTAGTGGGGTATTTAACCCATTGGTTAAATATGAGCCTACATGTTTTGTCTAAAAGATAAGTCGGAGTAGTGTATAAATAGAGGAGGTGTATTCCTCATTTTACACACTCACTCACTTGAGAGTGGTGCACTTGTGGAGGAGAGGTCTACTATGGAGAAGGAGGATCTTATGCTCAGGGTTACATCTTTGTATATTGCTGGTCATCTATATTGAGGAAGCTTTACCGGGTATTCTACCCCATGAGGGTTTCCCAGGATAAATTTGTGTCTCTTGTGTTTATGTTGTGCTTGTTGTTTCTTCAGTGATCCTGTATATGCTATTATTGTGAAATGGAAAGCAATGCTGCTATTTTCTATCTTAGCATATTAAATATTAACATGGTATCAAAGCTAACCTGAAGGAAGGCAATGTATGGCACTTACGACACTTGCTTTACTTACGACAATTTGAAGGTTAGGGTTTTATATAGCAAAAACCAGTCATCGTGGAACTTTCTCCATAAATCCATTTTGGCGAAGGTTCAGGATTTGAAACCTTTAGAGGTCGTAGATAACATCTCCAAGTATCTTGTATCCAAAGGGAACCCTCAGATTCGTTGTACTTTGTAAGTTATGATCAGTACAAGTTAGGGTTTCTTCCTCTTCCAGATCTCAGTCAAAACTAGGTGACCTAGAAAAAAAAGGTCATAACTTGGGCTAGGAAGCTCCAAGTGAAATTTTGTAAAATGTGACAGGTAGTACACATACTGTACTATCTCAAGAAATGTTTTTGGAGGCCGAAGTGGAACCAGTGACACGAACCAGTGACACGTGGAACGCCGTACAAGTTTGCTCTCCTGTTTTATCCCATAAACAGGTCACATTGCAACACTTGGCATAACTTGGGCTAGGAAGCTTCAAATGAAATTTCGTAAAAAGTGACAGGTAGTACACAGAATTGAATATCTCACGAAATGTTTTCAGAGGCCAAAGTTGAACCAGTGACACATGGAACACCGTACAAGTTTGCTCTCCTGTTTTATCCCATAAACAGGTCATGTTGCGAAACTTGGCATAACTCTCTCTCAAAAAATCCAATTGAGGTCAGACCTATCAAGATGGAAATATGACAGGTCAGGATACCACAAAAAAAATTTTCAGACCTTGTGGAGCGAAAAGTTCGGAGTTACAGCAGAAACAATCAGGTACATATTTCTGTCAAAACAGAATTATTTTTGGAGCACCTTCATTCATGGCTTCCGGAATTTAGGGTTTCGGAGAAAGTTAGAATTTTTGTAATCGGAATCCACGGCTGAATGCTACTCAGGAAAATCAAAATTTAGAGACCAAGATCAAATTTTTTGGTTGGGTAGAAGACCGGGCTTGATCAAACCCCAGTTCGGGATTTTGATCAGAAAGATGGAAAATTAGGGCTTTAGCAAAAGTTGGAATTTTTGAAGTCTGTAACCACGGCTGGAAGCTCCTCAGAAAAATAAGAGTTTAGAGCCTTGGATTGAACCTTTTGATTGGACAGAAGGGTGGGCTTCATCAAACCCTAGTTCGGGTTCCTTTCCAGAAGATCCAGAAGTTTCAAAGGCAATTTTGAGGGGTCCAATTTTGGAGATTTCAAAATTGAAGTATGCTAGCAAGACACATCCTTCCATCCATTCAGAAGTGTGAAAGTCAAAGATTGAATTTTTAGGGTTTCTCTAGCAAACCCTAATCAAGATCTAGATCAAGTTTCAGGGGGAGTTGAGGCTAAGGCCTTACATAAGAAGACTACAAGAAGTATCGACAGGTATGACTTAAGGAGGTTCAGGTATGTCTTGAAATCTGATTCTTGATTAAGTTCATGATGTGTTTGTCTTCATATTATTTATTAGTACAATCTTGATTAATGTTAGAATTGTCTTATCACCCTTGTAACAGTATGAATGCATGTGAATTATCGAAGACATTCATTGATTAGGGCTATATGATTGTACTAATGCATTATGGTGTTGTGTGAGGTTGATGTTCTCTGCTAACAAGATACAGGTACATCACAAAAGACAAACAAAGTTCCATGACCATGACAACATGAATACAAACAATCATCCATAATCTTTGTTCTACTTACGAGGTATGTATGACTTTGTTATATTATGCTTAACCTAAGAGACATGCAGGTTCTAGTTCAGGATCTCTAAATCATTGAAGAGATTGTATAGGTATGTTGTACATAACTAAGCACGTATACTAATCCGGGTATGTTTTCTTATGTCAAGTTAGAATCTTACCTTGTGTTAGGATCCCTTATATAAGTATACTTGGTATGATTGGTTATGCTTATTCATAAAGTTAGTAATCAAGGGTTTATGCATATTATGTCTCTTGTCTTGATGATTTAATTAACCAGAAGAGTACTATGATCAAACAAGAATATGCTTGAGTAAAAGAAGACTTCCTTGAAACCCTGAATACTAATGATCATGACTATACATATTCAAGATTATTTAGAATTAGAATGTTTTGAGAATATACTAATGAATTGTTGGCTGCTTTTTGGACAGACCCCGGTTTTAATGAAGCGCAGCAACAAAACCCCTCGGCGCACTGGCCCTCTCGGCAACGAACTGCGCAGCAGCTCGAGGTCTCACCCGAAGTGGCTATGGGGGGGCTAAGGAATCAGATTTCCTTACCCTAGGCGACACGGAGACTACTCTTTCCTCCCTAACGATTCCTGTGAGGTGAATCTCTGACCCCTCTTCAGACTTATGAGCGCAACAGCTCTCAAGCCGCTGCTCAGCAGCTTAGCTGCGCGGTACTTCCGCTCCTGCGTTAGGACCAATTATCCTCTACGTCGGTATTCTCGGCGTCGCTTCGCTAGCACGCCCGTGCATCAACACGATCTCCTATCACTGCGGCGACGTCGTCTTACCGATTCCTTCGACCCTTAATGATTATAATCCCCAAAGGAAGCTCCAAGGACTCACTCAACACACTTATAAATATAATACAATATTCATGTATATGCGGTTAGCAAACTAAAATAGGCAATCACTTCAATCACAACATCACAACATGAGAAATACGAAGTCCGCCTCCACGGGGAATCCACGTCCGCGGGAGTATCTTATATTAACCAGAAAATGATAGATTCATACAATATGCTGCGCACACAGCTGCAGCCTTAAATCTTTCCAGGAAACTCCATGCACACAGCTGGGAGCCCTTCTCTCGATCTAGTCTCTTCCTCTTCAGAGGTTACAATAGTTCAGACATCGACTCCGACTGTCTGCAACTCAAGGATTAGCTTCACTGCTAACCAGCCCTAACTCCTGTTTTCTAGCAACACGGTAGAAAACAACCAACAAGATCGTAACAGAGGATGATCCACTCGATCAATCCTTCTTACGCCTAGTATCTACTATCTTAGCTAGCACACTCACAGGCTTAGCTAACTGACTAACTGACTGGCTATCTCACTAGCTAACCTCTACCCTTTACAATTATACATATATATAGGTGGCCATGGCGGTCGCACCTTTACAAAACTGTGGGCCTTTCCCAGCAGTAATCCCCAAAAACCCTAACCAGACATGGCTAGGTGTACTGTAGGCACCACTTACAGTCATGTCGCCGCTTCCTGCAGGCTCCATGATTTCCGGCGCAGCTTACGGGTATGGGTGCCTTGTCCTTCTCCTTCAATGCTTTGGTCCGTTGCTCTTCCTTGATCCGAGCAACCATAACTTCTGTACTTAGCCTTAATGAGGGTATCTAAGCCCTCTACTCCATCGCTTCATTCATTGTGGTAGCTGGGCTTTCCACTCAGCTTCCTTCATTCTCTTCTGACGTGCGCGCGAGCTCCGCGATTTCCTGTCCGTAATCTGCGCTGAGATTATCCATCTGGCATCATACTGCGCACTGTCTGCTTCTGTCCCAAAATTGGCGCTTATTCAAAACTTAGCACTCTCTTCCATACTTGTGCTTTTTCCTCAAAATTCGCAGCTTTTACCATAGCTGCGGCCTTGGCTCCAACATGAATGTATGTTTGTGTATGAGATCATGAGGATGACACTAGTCCACACTTGAGCATGCATAGTGGTACAGAATGAATAGAAGTTCAAAAGACATATAGAAGATCAAGTGGGAGGCAACCACACAAACATAACAGATAAGTATTTGAGTTGTTATTTGAAATAGTAAAGGATATTGCTTGTGCGCATATTTGTATTCCTAGAATATATCATGCTGAGTGTAAACATTCATAGAGCATTGAACTGTTAAATTTTCAGAATTTACTTCAATCTGATCTAGGATCTTAACTGAGAGAACAACATGTACAGCATATCTACAGCATATCAATCATGGAGACAATAATGCAAGCACACAAGAGACACAAAGATTTACTTGGGGAAAACCATAAAGGTGAAAAACCCCAATAACTTCCTCACAGATAGATAGAGCAATGATACAACCAACCATAAGAGATAGACACAACCTAGCAGCAGATCCTCCTCCTCCATAAGTGCGCCACTCCTCCTTGAGTGCATGTGTGAGAAGTGAGTGAGTAAATAGAGTGCCTCCCGCACTCTATTTATACTTGACTTGACTTGCCTTTTTACCTAACTCATGTAGGCTCGAACTTTACCACATAACATAATGTTGAGTGGGCTGACCCCCAATAGGGTGGTCTAATAACCCTTTGACCCACATGGCCAACCCCCAATAGGGTGGTGTAATAACCCTTTGACCCACATGACTTATACAGGGCCGACCCCAAATAAGGTGGTCTAATAACCCATCAAGTATAAGTTACGACACTTACAATATAAATGACGACACTTCCTTATAGAGGAATAATACCATCTCTATAGGAATACAATATACATATATGTGAAATACATTCCGAAGTTACATATACATCAACACTCCCTCTTAACTAGGAAGGTATTTCTCAGCACAGTTCTTCTAGCACAAGTCATCTTCTCTGGATCATCGTCACTGGATAATCGTCATCGAGTCATCATCATCGTCACTGCTACTGCTATCTCAATCAATCTCTGAATCTACTCGTCATAGGAAGTTCTACAGAGCCAGTCCTTTTTCATACTGGATGTAGGTCCACCACCTGCAGGTCTTCATCATCACTGGCCATACTGTGGAATCCTCAGGACTTTTACGTGCGTCACAAAACCTCGAAAGAGCATCCCAGGATGTTACGGGTACACAACTCCGACCTGTAGGATCTCACAGGGCGCTATTACATGTGACCCCACCACAAAACCTCGAAAGAGCATTTCAGGATGTTACGGGTACACAACTCCGACCTGAAATCTCCCAGGGCACAAATTACATGTGGTCCACCACAAAACCTAGCAAGAGCATCTCAGGATGTTACGGGTACACAACTCCGACCTGAAATCTCCCAGGGCACAAATTACATGTGGTCATGGCAAAACCTCGCAAGAGCATCTCAGGATGTTACGGGTACACAACTCCGACCTGAAATCTCCCAGGGCCCAAATTACATGCCATAGGACAAAACCTCGCAAGAGCATCTCAGGATGTTACGGGTACACAACTCCGACCTGAGATCTCCCAGGGCACAAATTACATGTCCTCCCAGAGCAATGTCTCGAAAGAGCATCCCAGGCTGTTACGGGTACACAACTCTGACCTATAGGATCTCCCAGACATGCTCATCTGCACAACCTGATCCACGGCCACAGAGTATCAACCTGATACTCACCATACATCATCCTGATGTACTCATGATCATCCTGATCATCATCATTGCAACGTCCTGCTGCATGTCATCTAGAGCAACATCCTGAAGCTCACCATCCATGATCATCCTGATCATCATCACTGCAACATCCTGCTGCATGTCATCTGGAGCAACATGCTGAAGCTCACCATCCATGATCATCCTGATCATCATCACTGCAACGTCCTGCTGCATGTCATCTGGAGCAACATCCTGAAGCTCACCATCCATGATCATCCTGATCATCACTGCAACATCCTGCTGCATGATCCACCTGATCATCAATGCATCCACCTGATGCATACCAAGTATCTACCTGATACATATCATCATACATGATTCTCCTGATCATACAATGTATCCACCTGATACATGATACATATCACCATACATGATCCACCTGATCATACAATGTATCCACCTGATACATATACAGATACATGGTCCAAGCATCCAACATGATGCATATACAAAATACATACACATGATCCAACTGATCATATCCAGCATCCAACATGATGCATCCATACATAAATGATCCACCTGATCATATCCAGCATCCAACATGATGCGTACATACATACATAAAAATGATCCAACTGATCATATCCAGCATCCAACATGATGCGTACATACATACATAAAAATGATCCAACTGATCATATCCAGCATCCAACATGATGCGTACATACATACATAAAAATGATCCAACTGATCATATCAAGCAGAAACCAGAACATCATCCTGATGCTCATCATCCAGCGCTTACATCCACAGCCATGTGAAGGATCCTCCTTCCAACATGCTTGGAATGGCTTCAGCAAATGTGTTCATCACTTCTTCCTCGAAGTGTCCTCGATCTGAAGAATGCCAAGCCTCTCTCTGAAGTACTCGAACTTCACTCTGGGTAGTGGCTTCGTCAGCACATCTGCAATCTGCTCGTCTGTCGCAACATACAGGAGCTTCACAGCTGCTCTCTGCACCATATCCCTGATATAGTGATATTTGATCTCTATGTGTTTCGACCTGTCATGAAACACTGGGTTCTCGGACAGCTTCACACAACTCTGGTTATCACAGAAGATATCAGTAGCCTCCAACGGGAGATCAAATAACTCAGACAGTAGCTTCCGTAGCCATACTGCCTCACAACTAGCTGAGCAGGCTGCAACATACTCTACCTCAGCTGTACTCAGTGCTACGCAGGACTGCTTCCTGCTAAACCAAGAGATCACACCTGATCCCATACTGAAGCAGCACCCAGATGTGCTCTTCCTATCTGCAGCACTGCTAGCCCAATCTGAATCAACATAACCCTGCAGGTTAAACTTTTGATTCACCTCATACTTGAGCCCATAATCCACTGTACCCTTCAGGTACCTCAGAACACGTTTTACAGAAACCAGGTGAGCACTCCTCGGAAATGTGTTCACAGTAAAGCAAATGTCTGGTCTCATGTTCGTCAGGTACATCAAGGACCCAATCATCTGGCGATACATAGAGACATCAATCGGCTCAGATGAAGCATCACATAGAAGCTTCATATTTGATGCCGTAGGAGTGGCCATGGCCTTGCAATCCATCATCCCGAATCTCTTCAGGATATCAACTGTGTACTTCCCTTGACCAAGGAAGATTCGATCTACACTCTGCCACACCTCCATGCCAAAAACAAATAGTGCATCATCCCCAAGTTCTTCATCTCGAACTCAGTAGTAAGCTTCTGCTGCGTGTCAGCAATCAATCTATCTTCACCTGTAACAAACAGGTTATCCGCATACAAAAGTAGTATCACTGGATTGCCTTCCTCAACCTTGTAGTAAAGGTTGGAATCCGCTTTATTCTTGGTAAAGCCCAAGATGGATAGAAAGCTGTCTATCCTACCATATCAAGTTCTGCACACATATATGACTACACCATGTTGTCTTGAAATCCATCTGGTGCATCTTCTATTTCATCACTTTTGTATTTCTCAATGCTGCCATCTGCAACATGCTTGATCTGATAGTTCTATTTGGAGGTTACAACAGACTTCCCTTTATCTCTTTGGGATCGCATCCCAAACATCATTCTTCATGATCGACGGATCATGGCATTCCATTTCTTCATCCCAGATCCTGGGAACTTCAATATCTTCAATAGATATCTTTGTTGCTGGAACAAATGTTGTAGTCCTTTTGTAGGTGAAGATATACGGTCTTTCCTACAAAACAGGTTAAATTGCATGATTAGAAACATCTCATAATTTTCAAAACAAATTCTTACACATAAAGAAATATGCCATACAGTCATGCAATTATCTTAGCCAATGCTTCAATACAACATTTATCCATATCCCATAACTTTCTAGATGCCTTCCAATCTCTACCAGAACATTGTTAAGAGTGTGCACAACTCCCAACATGTCAGCAAAGAGGTTTCATTCTAGATAAGTAGCAATGGAATGTTGTACAGTGCCATAGGCCACTTACCCATGTGTATTAGTAGTATACTGTTCATTAATGCAACTATTCTAATATGCACAATACATATCCTAAGTCTAGGAACATGAGCATATACATCATTGAACAATTTTATTTAAACAAACAAATATGCAAGAAATGATGATTAAAATACTTATCTTTCTTTGTTCGTTGGGTGGACTCCCTCTGAGTCTTTGCTTCCTTGCAGGAGCTGCTGGAGTCCTAATCTAAAGTAGCTTCTTCTATACCTTTCTGTTGTGGAATGTAGAGAGATGGACAACTCCCTCTGAATATCTGCATCCTTGCATAAACTACTGAAGTGTGCTCCTTTTCTTTATTGCAGGAACAACTGGAGTGTGCTACTTTGCTTTCTGGTAGGAGCAACTGGAGTGTGCTCCCTCTTGATCTTTGCTTCCTGAATTACCTGTTCTTGAACTCATATTCATCCTTGGTCCCTATGCATGCTTATTAGTATCATGATTCATATAAAATCATACATTCATTAGTATACTATTAAAACACAATAATCTCAAGCATGTATACTCATGATCATTTCAATCAGAAATAATAAGCATTAGCATTCAAGGTTTATGTAGGATTCTTATGGTTAGTCAAATCATAAGAAGCATAACATGTCTAAACCTATAATTAATCAAACCTATGACTCTTCACGTTAGTTGAATCATCAATTAAGATAAGAGATATAATGTGCATAAAACCTGTTATTATTCAAACCTATACCATCATGAATAATCATTATCAACAACACGATAGTATAAGATCCTAACACAAGGTAGGATTCTATCTTGATATAGGAAAAACATACCTGGATTAGCATGCTAGCTATTTATGTCTAACATACTCACATGATGTCTTCTTGTTCTTCTTCAATGACTTGTGCTAGTAACCTGTATATCTCATAGGTTAACTATTACAAAACCAAGTTATACATACCTCGTAAATGGATCTTCTATGAGATCCATGACAATGGATGAATCTTTGTCCTCATGTTATCATGATCATATGTTCTTGGACCAGAACATGATCTGTCTTTCTTGGTGTACCTTTCATGTTAGTAGACAACATAAACCTCATACAACACCATAATGCATTAGTACAATCATAAGTGTCAACACCCTAACCAATGAATATCTTCTATCATGCATTCATAATTTTGTTAAGGTGATACAACAAATCTAAAATCAAAATTGTACTAACCGTAATAACATGAAGACAAACATACCATAAACTTAATCATGGACTAATATCGAAACATACCTCGATGAGTCATACCTGTCGAGATCGCTTGTAATCTTCGTATGTAAGGCCTTAGCCTTATCTCCCTCTGAAACAGGAACTCCTTCACTTATGCAGGTGACCAATCCATCTTCTTCTAGGATTAGCCCAATCCACTTGATTTGCAAGAACTGGACTTTGAGCTGGATATGGGTTTGTCAGAGAAACCCCAAAAATTCAAACTTTGAATTTCAACCTTCTAACAGGATAGAAATATGTGTCTTGATGAGCTGATCAAGCTGGTATATTCAAAATTTGAAAACTGCAAAGTTTCACTCCTCAATTTTGCCTTTGAAACTTTCGGATTCACTGGACGTGACCCTGAACTGGGGTTTGATGAAGCCCACTCTTTTTCCCCATCAAAATGTTTGATCCAAAGCTCTAAGCTTCTATTTTTCTGAGGAGCTTCCAGCCATGGTCACAGATTTAAAAAATTCCCATTTTTACAGAAGCCCTAATTTTCCACTTTTCTGATCAAAGTCCCGAACTAGGGTCTAATCAAGCCCGGCCTTCTGCCCAACCAAAAATTCTGATCTTGGTCTCTAAATTTCTATTTTGATGAGTAGCATCCAGCCGTGGTCTCCGATTACAAAAATTCCAACTTTCTCCAAAGCCCTAAATTCCGGAAGCCATGAATGAAGGTACCAAAAAATAATTCTGTTTTGACAGAAATATGTACCTGATTGCTTCTGGTGTAACTCCAAAATTTTTGATCCACAGGGTCTGAAAAAGTTTCCTGAGATAGCCTGACCTGTTATCTTTCCATCCTGACAGGTCTGACCTCAATTGGATTCTCTGAGAGAGAGTTATGCCAAATGTCGCAACGTGACCTGTTTTGGGATAAAACAGGAGAGCGAACTTGTACGGCGTACCACGTGTCACTGTTTTAACTTCGGCCTCTGAAAAAGTTTTCTGAGATAGCTCGGCCTGTTACCTTTCCATCCTGATAGGTCTGACCTCAATTGGACTCTCTGAGAGAGAGTTATGCCAAATGTCGCAACGTGACCTGTTTATGGGATAATACAAGAGAGCGAACTTGTACGTCGTGCCACGTGTCACTGGTTCAACTTCGGCCTCTGAAAACGTTTTTTGAGATAGTGCAGACTGTGTACTACCTGTCAATTTTTACGAAATTTCATTTGGAGATTCCTAGCCCAAGATATGACCTTTTTCCCAAGGTCACCTGATTTTGACTCGGATCTGGAAGAGGCAGAAACCCTATATTGTACAGATCATAAATCACAAAGTACAACGAATTAGAGGTTTTCCTTTGGACACAAGATACCTGGAGATCTTAGCTTTGGCCTGTAACAATTGCAGATCCGAAAACTTCGCCAAAACGGATTTATAGCGAAAGTTATACGATGACTGGTTTTTGCTATATCAAGCCCTAGCATCGTAAGTGCAACAAGTGTCATACATGCCATATCATGCCTTCTTTCAGGCTAGCTCTGATACCATGTTAAATTTTCAGAATTTACTTCAATCTGATCTAGGATCTTAACTGAGAGAACAACATGTACAGCATATCTACAGCATATCAATCATGGAGACAATAATGCAAGCACACAAGAGACACAAAGATTTACTTGGGGAAAACCATAAAGGTGAAAAACCCCAATAACTTCCTCACAGATAGATAGAGCAATGATACAACCAACCATAAGAGATAGACACAACCTAGCAGCAGATCCTCCTCCTCCATAAGTGCGCCACTCCTCCTTGAGTGCATGTGTGAGAAGTGAGTGAGTAAATAGAGTGCCTCCCGCACTCTATTTATACTTGACTTGACTTGCCTTTTTACCTAACTCATGTAGGCTCGAACTTTACCACATAACATAATGCTGAGTGGGCCGACCCCCAATAGGGTGGTCTAATAACCCTTTGACCCACATGGCCAACCCCCAATAGGGTGGTGTAATAACCCTTTGACCCACATGACTTATACAGGGCCGACCCCAAATAAGGTGGTCTAATAACCCATCAAGTATAAGTTACGACACTTACAATATAAATGACGACACTTCCTTATAGAGGAATAATACCATCTCTATAGGAATACAATATACATATATGTGAAATACATTCCGAAGTTACATATACATCAACATGAACAGTATACTACTAATATGCATATGATTGGTAAGTTGGACAAACATTCCATTGTTGTTTGTCTAGAATGAAACCTCTTTGCTGACATGCTGAGAGCTGTGCACACTCTCGATAGTATGTTCTGGTAGAGATGGAAGGCATCTAGATAGCCACTGTATGCATACAGGATATGGGAAAGTGTTGTGCCAAATTATTGGTCAAAATAGTTGCATAACTATGTAAATGATAACTGTATGCATAATAGGTTATCATGTCAATATGATTTGATGATTATGAAGTATTACTAATCATGTACTTAATTTTGAATTGTAGGAAAGATCATGATGAATGATAAACACTGAACAAGTAATGGATGTTCAACAAAAGATTTACAAATAAAACACACTATAGAAGGCTTGTGGCTAGAAGATTCTCTTAGAAAGAGGAAGAGAATCATGATGAGATGTTTGCTCCAAGTGGCTAGATAAGACCATTCTCTTAATGGTGTAATTAAAGAAGAAGTGTGAATCAGGTTCTGTATGGGTTCCCAGGATCGATAATCAATTGATGAGCTTATTGATCACCATGGGTGATGTGGATCTCAACCTTTGCTACAACGTTGAATATGGCTTCTCTATACAGATGTTGATTGGGCAGAAATTGTATCAGATAGGAAGAGCACGTTGAGAGGATGTTACTGTCTGGGATCAGCCATGATCTCATGGTTTAGAAGGAAGCAATCTAATGTGGCTCTCAGCACAAGCGGAATATATGGTTGCTTGCTCTTCTAGTTGTGAAGCGGTATTAATTTAGAATGGACCCAACTGTGATCCTATGTGACAAACAGAGTTGTACCAAAATGGCAGAGAATCCAGTATTCCATGATAAGTCAAAGCACATAGAGATCTGACATTTCTATATACAAGATATGGTGCAGAAAATAATTAAAGTTCGAATTTGTAACAAGTTACCGATGTACTAACCAAACCCCTACCTCAAGTAAATTTTTCCGAGACAAACTTAAAATAGTTCAGAAGGACCCTCCTCGAAAGGGGGATCGATGTGATCACTTATGATGAGATTGCCCGCATCAACAATGAGGTCGATGATGTGGATACCTATATTGGTGATGCTGACAAAGAGGTTGGTGGATGGTCCTTAGACAGGTTCTAAGGTGACAAGGGGATTGCATCATCCTTGAACACATGTTCTAAAAGAGAGTCGTAGACGTATGTCTTCGAGAATGAAGTCCTTGGTGGACATGAGGGGATTGGATCATCCCTGGACTTCAGTCCTAAAGAGAGCCGTAGACGTATGTCTTCGAGAATGAAGTCCTTGGTGGACATGTGAGGATTGCATCATCCTTGAACACAAGTTCTAAAGTGAGCCGTAGACAAGTGTCTTTGAGAAAGAAGAGGGATTGTATCATCCTTGAACACTTATTCTAAAGAGAGCCGTAGATGTATGTCTTCGAAAATGAATTCCATGGTGGACATGAGAGGATTGGATCATCCCTGGACTTCAGTCCTAAAGAGAGCCGTAGACATGATGTCTCCGAGAATGAAGTCCTGAATGAACAGGTAGGGGATTGCATCTTCCCCGGACCTGGGTCCCAGAATTGAGCCGTAGACTGATGTCTCCAAAAATTGAAGATAGGACTGCATCATCCATGAACTGGGTTCAAAATGTACGTGAGGACTGCATCATCCATGAACTGGGTTCAAAATGTACATGAGGACTGCATCGTCCATGAACTAGGTTCAAAATATATGTGAGGACTGCATCGTCCATGAGCTGGGTTCAAAATGTACGTGAGGACTGCATCGTCCATGAACTGGGTTCAAAATGTACATGAGGACTGCATCGTCCATGAACTGGGTTCAAAATGTACGTGAGGACTGCATCGTCTATGAAATGGGTTCAAAATGTACGTGAGGACTGCATCGTCCATGAAATGGGTTCAAAATGTACGTGAGGACTGCATCGTCCATGAACTGGGTTCAAAATGTACGTGAGAACTACATCGTCCATGAACTGGGTTCAAAATGTATGTGAGGACTGCATCGTCCATGAACTGGGTTCAAAATGTATGTGAGGACTGCATCGTCCATGAACTGGGTTCAAAATGTACGTGATGGGATTGCATCATTCCTAGACATGAGACTTGTCTTAAAGTGATAAGGACTAATCATCCTGTAAGTAGATTGGGATTGCATCATCCCTGGACATGAGACTTGTCTTAAAGTGATAAGGACTAATCATCCTGTAAGTAGATTGGGATTGCATCGTCCCTAGATATGGTGAGGTGTCTTAAAGTGATAAGGACTAATCATCCTGTAAGTAGATTAGGATTGCATCGTCCCTAGACATGGTGAGGTGTCTTAAAGTGATAAGGACTAATCATCCTGTAAGTAGATTGGGATTGCATCATCCCTAGACATGGTGAGGTGTCTTAAAGTGATAAGTACTAATCATCCTGTAAGTAGATTGGGATTGCATCATCCCTAGACATGGTGAGGTGTCTTAAAGTGATAAGGACTAATCATCCTGTAAGTAGATTGGGATTGCATCGTCCCTATACATGGTGAGGTGTCTTAAAGTGATAAGGACTAATCATCCTGTAAGTTGATTCAGGATTGCATCATCCCTAGACATGGCGAGGTGTCTTAAAAGGATAAGGATTGATCATCATGTAAGTTGATCTGGATTGCATCATCCATAGAGATGAGAGATGTCTTAAATTGAGAGGGACTGATCATCCCGTAATAGGATCTTGTTTGTTGCGGAGTATGCTGCTATGTTTTGATGATAGATGTATTAGTGAGAATACATGCTTTTGATGATAGATGTATTAGTGAGAATACATGATTTTGATGATAAATGTATTAGTGAGAATACATGCTTTTGATGATAGATGTATTAGTGAGAATACATGTTTTGATGATATATGTATTAGTAAGAATACATGTTTTGATGATAGATGTATTGGTGTGGATACTAATACAGATGATCCAGATACTGTAGATCGAGATGATCTAGATGTTGTAGATCGAGATGAATCCAGATGTTGTACATCGTGATGATCCAGATGATGTAGATCGAGATGATCCAGATGTTGTAGATCAAGATGATCCAGATGCTGAAGATCGAGATGATCCAGATGCTGTAGATCGAGATGATCCAGATGTTGTAGATCGAAATGATCCGAATGCTGTAGATCGAGATGATCCAGATGCTATAGATCAAAATGATCCGAATGTTGTAGATCGAGATGATCCAAATGCTGTAGATCGAGATGATCCAGATGTTGTAGATCAAGATGATCTAGATACTGTAGATCGAGATGATCCCGATGTTGATAATTGTATGATGACGATGCTGATGATCGTGAGGATCCAGATGTTGATGTTGTTGTAGCTGTTTGAGTGCTACAGAAGATAAAGACTCAATACTGAAGATGTTGATATTCCAGTATTGAAGATGTTCCAGTAACTGCTTGAGTTACTGATGATGTTGAGAAAGCTTCCAATGATTTATAGATGTATCATGTATGATGTTGATGAATCCTTGCTCATGCAGATGCTGTTATAATATCCTTCTCGTTAAGGGGGAGTGTTGAGATATTGTAAATTCAAAGAATATTATATTTGTACTTTACTATTCCAGAGATGTTTCATTCCTCCGTGAAGATCTTATTGTATATCGGGAGATGTTTATTCCTCCGTCGGAATGTGGTAACTTGGGTTATTAGACTTCCCTAGTGGGGGTCGGCCCTATGTGTGTTATGTGTGTCAAAGGGTTATTAGACCACCCTAGAGGGGTCAGCCCAGTTAGTTGTGGTGGGGTATTTAACCCATTGGTTAAATACGAGCCTACATGTTTTGTCTAAAAGATAAGTCGGAGTAGTGTATAAATAGAGGAGGTGTATTCCTCATTTTACACACTCACTCACTTGAGAGTGGTGCACTTGTGGAGGAGAGGTCTGCTAGGGAGAAGGAGGAGATTATGCTCAGGGTTACATCTTTGTATATTGCTGGTCATCTATATTGAGGAAGCTTTACTGGGTTTTCTACCCCATGAGGGTTTCCCAAGATAAATTTGTGTCTCTTGTGTTTATGTTGTGCTTGTTGTTTCTTCAGTGATCCTGTATATGCTATTATTGTGAAATGGAAAGCAATGCTGCTATTTTTTGTCTTAGCATATTAAATATTAACACTATTTTCTAGGTATGGAAGTGTGGCAGAGTGCAGATGGAATCTTCCTTGGACAAGGCAAGTATGCAGTAGACATCCTGAAGAGGTTCAGGATGATTGAATGCAAGGCCATGGCCACACCTATGGAATCAAACCTGAAGCTTTTGTGTGATGCTTCATCTGAGCCGGTTGATATCACTATGCATCGTTAGATGATTGGGTCCTTGATGTACCTGACAAACATGAGACCAGATATTTGCTTTGCAGTGAACATATTGAGCCAGTTCCTGACGGATCCGAGGAGTGTTCACCTGGTTGCTGTAAAGCATATTCTAAGGTACCTGAAGGGTACAGTTGATTATGGGCTCAAGTATGATGCGAATCAAAAGTTTAACCTCTAGGTTATGTTGATTCAGATTGAGCAGGCAGTGTTGCAGATAGGAAGAGCACTTCTAGGTGCTGCTTCAGTATGGGATCAGGTGTGATCTCTTGGTTTAGCAGGAAGCAGTCTTGCATAGCACTAAGTACAACCGAGGCAGAGTATGTTGCAGGATTTACAGCTAGTTGTGAGGTAGTATGGCTGAGGAAGCTACTATCTGAGTTATTTGATCTACCATTGGAGGCTACTGGTATATTTTGTGACAACCAGAGTTGTGTGAAGATGTCTGAGAACCCAGTGTTCCACGACAGGTTGAAACACATAGAGATCAAATATCACTATATCAGAGATATGGTGTAGAGGGGAGTAGTGAAGCTCTTGTATGTTGCGACGGATGAGCAGATTGCAGATGTGTTGACGAAGCCACTAGCTAGAGTGAAGTTCGAGTACTTCAGAGAGAGGCTTGGTGTTCTTCATATCGATGACACTTCGTGGAAGAAGTGATGGAGACATTTGTTGTAGCCATTCCTAGCATGTTGGAAGGGGGATCCTTCACATGGCTGAGGATGTAAGCACTGGATGATGAGCATCAGGATGATGTTCTAGTTTCTGCTCTGTATGATCAGTTGGATCATTTACATTTGTATGTATGTGTATGCATCATGTTGGATGTTTGATATGATTAGTTGGATCATTTATGTATGTATGCATCATGTTGGATGTTGGATATGATTAGTTGGATCATTTACATTTGTATGTATGTGTATGCATCATGTTGGATGTTTGATATGATTAGTTGGATCATTTATGTATGTATGCATCATGTTGGATGTTGGATATGATTAGTTGGATCATTTATGTATGTATGTGATACGAACCATTACACCAAAACCTTGAGATGTTAGTGAAGGCCGCCCACCAGGATCTTAACATCACACCACGCTCCGCAATCTAGACTCTGGGCTGGATGTGCGCCCGTACGATGGTGTCCCCTTTGTGCCGTACGAGCCCCAGGCGAACACTGCAATGCCGACATTGCCACCCGCTCTGTGACTTGAACCTGGGTGGAGGCTCTGATACCAGATGATACGAACCATTACACCAAAACCTCAAGATGTTAGTGAAGGCCGCCCACCAGGATCTTAACAGTATGCATCATGTTGGATGCTTGGACCATGTATCTGTATATGTATCAGATGGATACGTTGTATGATTAGGCAGATCATGTATGTTGATATGTATTAGGCAGAGACATTGTGTGGATCATGTATCTATGCATGTATCAGGTGGATACTCTGTGTATGGTGATATGTATCAGGTAGATACTTGGTATGCATCAGGTAGATGCATTGTATGATCAGGATGATCGTGGATGACGAGCTTCTCTATATGACATGCATCAGGACGATGTAGTGATGATGATCAGGATGATCATGTGTACATCAGGATGATGTATGGAGAGTATTAGGTTGATACTTTGTGGCTGTGGACAGGTTGTGCAGATGAGCATGTAAGTAGACCTGAGACATCTAGACAGGATGAAAAAGGCCTTAGATGCTCTTTTGAGGAATTGCTCTAGGAGGACATGTAAGTAGACCTGGGAGATCTGGACAGGATGAAAAATGCCTCAGATGCTCTTTCGAGGAATTTTCCTATGGCATGTGAGTGGACCTGGGAGATCTGGATAGGATGAAAAATTCCTCAGATGCTCTGTTGGGGCATTGCCATGACCACATGTAATATGCTCCTGGAAGATCTAGACAAGATGAAAAAGGCCTCAAATGATTCAGCCAATTTTTTTGGTGGACCACATGTACTGTGCTTCTGGGAGATCTGGCAGGTAGAGCTGTGTGCTCGTAATAGCCTAGGATGCTTCAACTAGGTTTTATGGTGAGATCACATGTAATGTGCTCCTGGGAGATCCGACAGGTATATCTGTGTGCTCGTAATAGCCTAGAATGCTTCAACCAGGTTTTGTGATCGGTCACATGTAATGCGCTCTGGGAGATCTGACAAGTAGAGCTGTGTGCTCGTAAAAGTCTGGGATGCTATCGCCAGGTTTTGTGATGCACATAATAAGTCCTGAGAATTCCACAGTATGGCCAGTGATGATGAAGACCTGCAAGTGGTGGGCCTACATCCAGTATGAAAAAGGACTCGCTATGTAGACTTCCTATGATGAGTAGATCCAGAGATTGATTGAGATAGTAGCAGCAATGATGATGACGATGACTCGATGACGATTATACAGTGATGATGATCCAAAGAAGAAGACTTGTGCTAGAAGACCTGTGTCGAGAAATACCTTCCTAGTTAAGAGGGAGTGTTGATGTATATGTAACTTCGGAATGTATTTCATATATGTATATTATACTTCTATAGAGATGGTATTATTCCTCTATATGGAAGTGTCGTCATTTATATTGTAAGTGTCGTAACTTATACTTGATGGGTTATTAGACCACCTTGTTGGGGTCAGCCCTGTATAAGTCATGTGGGTCGAAGGGTTATTAGACCACCCTATTGGGGGTCTTCCATGTGGGTCAAAGGGTTATTAAACCACCCTATTGGGTGTCTACTCAGTTAGCATTATGTTATGTGGTTAAGTTAAGTCCGACCTAGTAAAGGTTATTAGGCAAGTCAAGTCAAGTATAAATAGAGTGTGGGAGGCACTCTATTTCATCATTCTATTCTCTCTCACACTCTCAGGAGAGTGGCACACTTGTGGAGGAGGAGAAGCTGCTACTAGGAGATGTCTATCTCTTATGCTTGGGTTGTATCATTGCTCTATCTATCTCTGAGGAAGTTATTTGGGTTTTTCACCTTTATGGTTTTCCCCAAGTAAACTCTATGTCTCTTGTGTGCTTGCATTATTGTGTCCATGATTGATATGCTATAGATATATTGTACATGTTGTTCTCTCAGTTAAGATCCTAGATCAGATTGAAGTAAATTTTGAAAAACTAACAAAACGAAGTATGGGGGTTACAGAATCAGGTTTGTGTAACCTTGGTGATGGGAGGATGTGAATACTTGACCTCGCAGCACATTCCTTGTTAATATACACTTAACATAACAATATCAACATGTGACTACACACTTCGTAGCTATCAATGACCTACAAACTTCGTTGAATCATAGTTATCTTTACTCTTATAACTACACATTCATCATACTTAATGATTCTTCGCAAACTTTATACACATGTGTTCCTCTTACTTAACATATTATTTCCTTTCACATACATATGAAAGCAAATACATAAACATACCATTACATGAATACAAAACACATCATAAATTCATACACATAACATAGAGATTTATGTGGTTCACCCCCCGGATGGGAGCTACATCCATGGGAACTGTTCTTATATTACTTGGAAGGGTTAACAGTTCCACTCTACGCATTGATCTACAGAATCTTCTCTACAATATATCTATGTGCACTTAGCTACAGAGTCTTTTCCTCTCTTAGATATCTCTGGTTCTAGCCAACCAGAAATACCCAATAACATCTAACAATATCTAACCTTCTCTAAACCTTCCTTATACAAAATTGCTCATATATATGTGTGTGTGTGTGTGTGTGTGTGTGTGTGTGTGTGTGTGCCCGGAGGTCACATATTACAATAACTATGGGCCAACTCCCATATTACCCTTAAACATAAAACGTTGTGGTTCTCCTGTCGAACACACTTTGCCTTAACTTCGTTGTAACTTTGTTGTCCTTTTGCACTGCTTCTTCTGACTCTGACGCTTCTTCTAACAATACAGTTCTGACCGCACGGCTCTAAATCTACAGTGGCACATCCTCTGCACCATTCCACTTCTTTACTCTCTTCTCCTATAGCTATCAGTTTTCCACTTCATCCTTAGCTACTTCAACTAGCTTTGGTCGTCCTTAGTAATCTGTCTTTACTAAGGGGACAGGTCATTTCCTGTCAACTTCGCTTCGCTCCATACCCTTCTCCCGGGCATTGCAGATTTGATTCTCCCAAAACTGGTCAATGTTAGGCCTCACCTAACTGTACTTTCCCCATCAAAACTTCTTGTACTTGGTCTATTCCCAATGTGGATTGTACAAAGAGGAGGCACGCCGGAAATATAGATAGCGTAGGAAGGAAGTCAAGGAAAAGGGAGGAACATTTCACAAGTGTGAACATTAAAGAGCATAGTAATGGCCTAAGTGAGGGGACCCGACATAATAAATGCAAGAGATCAACAGCATAAATTAGAAATGGGATCAAATATAGAGCATATTTAAGACCAAATCTAGGAAATGATGCATGAATCTAGGGTACCATTGAATGCAGAAATGAGAATGAAGGAAGACAAGACAGGTGAGAGTAGGGTTTAAAAGCATGAGTAGAATGACAAGTTCCTGAAACAAGTTGAAAGAGGTTAGAGTTGAAGCAAGTAGAGCAGAGCTGAGTCAAGTGCAACTAAGGAGGAGTAGAAATATGGAACCAAAAGTACTAGTACAAACACTAGTGCAGAGGAAGTCATGAACAAAGAATGCATCTGTGGTGATAGAGGAGGAGGTACCAGTAAGTGTTGGGGTTAGCAGTCGAAACATCATCCTCAATATAGAGAGAGGGGAAGGGAGCATCAACCTCCACCTCAAAAAACTATCAAAGGGATTGCATGCCTCCAAGGAAGATGGACACAAAACCGATTAATTTGTAGAAGCAACCGAAGTATCCCGTGGACACACTAGAGGTTCCAGAGGGCATGCTGATTTGGGGAACCCTGTTGGGGGCTATAAATAAATTAAGGAATGCAGATCATGGCATAACCATTATTGAGTAGTTTTTGGAGCTTGCAAATGACACATATATGGAGGAGAAAAGTATCCCAAACTCATCGATAGTCACACTGAAGCCACAACAATGGGAGACTAGGTTACAAAGCATAGGCATGTTGAATTTGCTAGAGATTCCTCACTTTGGTAGAAATGAAAAATTAAATTTAACTGTGTTTAACAATTGCTCAACTATGTGCATGGGGTTTTTATATGGTTGGATATGGTGGCATCCATTGATAGTAAATATGTTGTAGAAATAATTGGATTATCGACAACATGGGAGGATCTTGCACTTCTATTTAAAAACAAGAAACGAGAGAGAGAGAGGTAGCTAAAATAATGAAGGATAAGTTTGGTATGCATAGGGTCTCATGAGGATTGGATGTTCCGAGTATCAATGATGGCGTAGTATGGTTGGAAATTTTTTTTTTAGCTTGCAATCTATTCAGGAAGAGTTGGAAGGATCAGGTCACAGCAGGGATCATAGCACTAGCAGAAAAGTGCGCAGAAGGCATACAATTGAAAAAATTCTATTGACAAAGAATAAGAGAAGGCATATTGAGAAAATGTTATGTTATCTATATACAATGATTCTATTTGAAATATTATCAAGAAAATTATGCACATCATGCCACAGGTGGTGGATATCTACAAAGGAATTGCGCATTTTAGAGCTGGAATATGATGCAGGAGCATCGAGGCCTAGGTAGATCAGTCGAAGTTAGTCGACATGAGGAAAGATGACCAGAGAGAGTGCCAACGACCACTGGTGTGGAGAGAAGATTGATTTGTCAAAGTCAATAAGTCGAGGAGGAGCAGTCGGGTATGTGATCAAAAGATTCAGAAAAAAATTTGAGAGTTGACATGTTAGGGTCGACAGACGATAGGAGGAACGAAGCATCGATGGTTGACATGTGTCGAACCACGACTCAGACAGGTTTGGGCATGAACCAAGCGAGGAGGAAGGGCCAGACTGGTGAATACTTGGGTTGCAAAAGGAATCTAACAGGTAAGTCAAAGCTGACAGACAGTATGGCTGACGTGATGGTTTACTGTAGCCTTTGAGAAGGACGCGTAGAAGTCAAGGTGAGTACTTGGCAATAGTTCTGGGTTGCTAAGGAAGTTAATGACAATTATTGCAGGTGGGTGAAGACATGATAGATGTTGTCAAAGGTAGAGGCTGTGCATCATGGTTGGGGTGTAGACAGTTGTAGGTTTGCAGGATCTGAGGAGATTGACAGATAGAGGATGCGTGTCTCGGGGATCAGAGTGATATCGAGAACAACAATAACTGAGTAGAAGACCAGGGATTTTGGATCAGTTGAGGGACTTTCCATTTTGGAGAGTCAAGCAGAGTTCAAGAGAAGTCTAGTAGATTGGGTAGCAAAGTCACACATTTATAGCACCGAGAAGATCGAACCATATCTCAGAGTTCCGGAGTGAACCAGGAGAGGGTGAGGTTGACACACTGAGAGAACACACAATTACTTCTAGGTTGTAATGGCTAAGGTCGACAGTTAGTTAGTTATTTCATTTATTTGTAGTTTGCATTGTAACCGATTCAGAGAAGTAATAAAAGCCAGCTTCTGGCATGTTGTTTGCATCTTATCTATGTGAACATGTATGTGGTGTGTAATTGTTAAGGAATAACCTTATTCATCTAAGGCGCCTTTCGTTAGGTGGTATCAGAGTTATATCATCCTGAGATTTGAAGGATAGCCATGTCAGAGTGGGAAGTGAATCCCTGTTCGCAGAAGAATGTCAGTTGATATTGAGCCTACAAGTGTGTTGAACAGCTCCAGGTGAGGTTGGGTAGAGTTGTGTACAACTTGTTGAAGTCCGGTTGCGATTAGATGAAGTGGGAATTTCAACCGAGGTTGAAACTTTCTCACAGAGGCATTAATGTCCAAGGATGAAGAGCGCGTGGAGTAGCAGTCACAGTTGATCGTGAAATGTTCAACGATTGCATCCAAACAATGTGAACTTTGACAAATGAAGTCCCAGCTATCAAAGAAATCCAAAGGAGTGGTTGTATTCCTGATGCGTTAGACCACAATGACGAGGAAGTCGAAGAAGTGGAACCAAGGAAAGCAACAGGAGAAGAACCAGGAGACAAACTAATCAAACTTCTGAAGGATATGAGAGGTCGGACAAAGCTAGATGTGCGTACCTACTCAAGAAGTCTAGATCCAGAAGAGTTGAGCGACTTGTTCAAAGAGATGGATAAATATTTCAACATAGAGAATATTGAGGATCCTAAACGGGTTAAGACTATGTGTCTGAGGTTGAAGGGTCATGCCTCATTGTCATGGGACAATGTGCAGGATGATAGAGTCAAGAAGCGCAAGGAGAAAATCAAATATTGGGATAGGATGGTCACCAAGATGAAAGGGAAGTTCTTTCCAAATGACTATGTGATTTCCTTGTTCCGAAAGTTACAGAACTTTAAACAAAAAGAAATGATTGTGAAGGAGTACACAGAAGAGTTCTACAGACTGTTGATAAGGTTGGGTCAAACCGATGAAGGAGAAGAAGTTGTCGCTAGGTATGTGAACGGCTTGAAATATGCCATTCATTATGAATTGAGCATGTCAATATTCAGAGCAATAGGTGAATCCTACTAGTTAGCTCTGAAGGCAGAAGAGAAACTGTCGAGGAAATCCACAGCGACCAGAGGCAGGATGACTAGTCGGGGTGCAAAGACTGTTTCCGTGAGAGGCCAAAGTAGCAGTTACAGGAAGGAATTTGTTGAAGAAAGTCGAAGGACAGAAGGAACATCGACAAGAGAGAAAGCGTAGGAAAATAGATGTGATGGTCGTGAGAGCCGTGGTCGAGGTGTGTATGGTCAAGGTGGTCCATCTGACAGAAAACAGAGCTAACAGACCAGCCATAATCTGTTAAAAGTGTCTTGGAGCGGGACAAAAGGACTATGAATGTCCAGAGAGCCTACATGTTGCAAAAGAGTCGAAACCCAGACATCGTAGAGATAAGCAAGTCAACAAGAAGGAACAATCGACATCTGACAAAAGTGAGGATGGTAATAAGAAAATCTAGGCCATGACAGCTAGGAAGACACTAGTTTTGGACGACGGATGCGACGAGCAAGAGCCGGCACAACGGAAGGTGATATTTCGAAGTAAGGTGTGAATCGGCGAATGGTGTTGCAAGACCATTGTTGATGGTGGAAGCACTGAGAATCTTGTGTCAATAGAGGTGATCGACAAGGAAAATTTGAAATGCCAGGAACATCCACACCCTTACAAGATCTCATGGTTGCAAAAAGGACATGATGTGAAGGTGATCAAACAGTGCCTGATCAACTTCAGAGTCAAAGGATTTGAAGAAAATTTACTGTGCGACGTAATCCCAATGGACGCGTGCCATCTGTTGTTAGAAAGACCATGGAAATATGATCAGAAAATGATCTATGATGGTCGAGCCAACGTAGTCACAGTGTGGAAAAATGGCGTGAAAAGGAATCTTAAGCCAAGGCCAGAGGAGCAATTCGACGGTGGACATGGCGAGAGAAAATTTGGGAGAAGCGAGTGTTGATGTGCTCAGCAAAAGAATTACTTGCAGAGGAGGAGAAGCAGTCGGGGTGTTATGCTATCATTCTGAAAGGGCCATGTGTCGAGAAGGAGATAATGGAGAATATTCTGGTCGAATTCAGAAAGATGCTCGAAGAGTTTCAAAGCATAATGGTCGATGAGACACCGATGGGATTGCCACCTACAAGGAGCATATCCCATCAGATCGACTTGATTCTAGGATCAAGTCTTCCAAACAAAGCATCACATAGGATGAGTCCGAAAGAAGGTCAGGAACTCAATCGACAGGTCCAGGAGTTGTTGGACAGAGGGTTGATTAAAGAGAGTCTGAGTGCGTGCATGGTACTAGCCGTATTAGTGTTGAATAAAGGTGGAGAATGGAGCATGTGTACAGACTCCAGAGCTATCAATAAGATCACGATCAAGTACTGGTTTCCATTTTCGAGAATGGATGACTTGATGGATTGCTTCAGTGGAGCGAAGTACTTCATGAAGATAGACCTGAAGAGCAGTTATCACCAGATTCGGGTTAGAGAAGGAGATGAATGGAAGACAACATTCAAGACAAAATAAGGGTTGTATGAGTGGTTAGTCATGCCATTCGGATTGACTAATGTACCTAGTACATTCATGAGGTTGATGAATGAGGTGCTGAAACCATTCTTGGGAAATTTTTTCGTAGTCTACCTAGACGACATTCTAATTTTCAGTCGAACCAAGATAGAACACTTGGGGCACATTCGACAGGTATTGCATAATTTGTAGGAAGAGAAGCTAATGGTGAACCTACAAAAGTGTTTCTTCATGAAGGAAGAACTGGTGTACTTGGGATTCGTCATATTGGGTAAAGTGTTGGCAATGGACCCATAAAAGGTGAAGGCAATATTGGATTGGTTGGAACTGACAAGTACGATTGGAGTGAGGAGTTTCCATGGACTTGCTAGTTTCTATCGGAATTTCATTTGGGGATTCAGTCAGATTTGTGCACCTTTGACAGAGTGCATGAAAAAGGGTGAGTTCAAGTGGACGGAAGCATCCCAATGATATTTCAAAAATTTGAAGGAAAAAGGTCACAAAGAGTCCAGTGTTGGCGCTCCCAGATTTCAAAAAATATTTCCAGGTCGATTGCGATGCGATTGGAACAACAATTGGACCAGTGTTGAGCCAGAAGGGCCGACCAATTACATTCTTCAGTGAGACGTTGGATGATGCGAAGCGGAAATATTTGGTCTATGACCAGGAATTTTATGCTATTGTCCAAGCATTGAAGAAGTGGAGGCATTATTTGTTTCCCAAGGAATTTGTGTTGTACACAGATCACCAAGCATTGAGGTATCTGAACACTCAGTCAAAGTTGAATCAGTGGAACATGAAATGGGTCAAATTGCTACAAGGATATACATTCATGTTGTGACATAAGTCAGGCAAGCCGAACAAGGTTTTCGACGTGCTGAGTCGAAGGGTTGCATTGCTAAACACGACAACAGTTTAGGCAACAGGAATAGAGTCGGTGAAGACAGAGGATGAGACCGACGAGTATTTCGCAAAAGCATGGGAAGCTTGTCGTGAACCATGTATTGTCTACAAAACTCCATACTTGGATTATTTTATCCAAGAGGGATACTTGTTCAAGGGGTGTATTCACAGAGGATTAGTGAGAGAGAACCTAATCCGAGAGTTGCATAGCGATGGATTAGCAGGTCTTTTTGGCATCGACAAAACCAAGGAATTGGTTGAAGAAACGTATTATTGGGTAGGAATGATAGTAGATGTCGTAAAGTGGGTTTGACAATGTAGAGTTTGCCAGTTGGAAAAAGAGAGAATTCAGAACACAGGGTTGTATACACCATTACCTGTACCGAATACCCCATGGGAGCACCTGAGCATGGATTTTGTGCTAGGATTGTCGAAGACGCAGCTAGGGAGCGACTCAATTTTGGTTGTAGTGGAAATATTTTCAAAAATGGCACACATTATTTCATGTCGGAAGACAAGTGATGCCACAGGAATTGCTATACTATTCTTCAAGTAGTCAGATTGCATGGGTTTCTGAAGAGATACCAAGTTTATGGGAAATTTCTGGAGAACCCTATGGAAGAAATGGGACACGAGGTTGCATTTTAGCTTGGCATATCATCTGTAGATAGCCGAACAGACTGAGGTGTTGAACAAAATTTTTGGAAACCTTCAAAGATGTTTGACGGCCGACAAACCCAAGCAATGGGAGATTGTGTTGGTGCAAGTAGCATTTGCATATAACAATTTTGTGAATTAGTCGATAGGGTTGAGCCCATTCCAGATTGTTTAGGGAAGAAGCCCACATGGAGTGGTGGATTTGGTCGCATTACCGATAGAAACCAGAAAGAGCGTAGATGCAGAATCATTTGCAAAGCATATGAAATAAGTGCATGAAGATGTGCGAAAGGACATAGAAAAGAGTAACGCAGCATACAAATTGAGAGTCGACGGGAAGAAAAGACTACAATCGTTTAGCAAAGGAGACTTGGTCTATGCACATTTGCGAAAGAAGAGATTTTCGACAGGGACATATAACAAGCTGAAGCTGAAGAAGATTGGACCATGTAAGGTTTTGAAGAAAATTTTGGACAACGCTTATGTGTTGGAGCGGCCGAATGACTTGAACATTTCACCAACGTTCAATGTCTCATATCTGTGCAAGTTTAAAGTGTTATATTTTGAGCGTTAATTCAACATACTCTAGGATCTTTACTGAGAGAATAACATGTACAACATATCAAGCATATCAAGCATGTATCAAGCATATCATGCAATCACATAAGACAATGGACACACAGAGTTTCACTGGGGAAAACCATAGAGGTGAAAAACCCCACAACTTTCTCAGAGATAGAAAGAGAAATGATACAACCCAAGTACAAGAGATCGACTTCTCCTAGCAGTTGATCCTCCTCCTCACTTGTGCGCCACTTTTCGAGTGATGTAGAAGTGAATAATGAAGTGATCAAATAGAGAGCTCCCGCTCTTTATTTATACTTGTCCCGACCAGCCTAATAAACTAGCAGGGCCGACTTGTCTAACTCAGTCTAATAACCCATGGTTACATTAATCCGGGCCGACCCCACACTCGGTGGTCTAATAACCCATTATAGCAAGTCACGACACTTGTGACACTTGTCAATACAAATGACGACACTTCTATATAGAGGAATAATACCATCTCTATAGAAGTACAATATACATAGGTGAAATACATTATGAAGTTACATATACATCAACACTCCCTCTTAACTAGGAAGGTATTTCTTGACACAAATATGCTAGCACAAATCTTTTTCTCTGGATCATCGTCATTGGATCATCGTCATTGAATCATCATCATCGAATCATCGTCATTGTCATTGATGCTACTATCTCAATCAATCTCCAATCTACTCATTGTAGGAAGTTCTACAGAGCCAGTCCTTTTTCATACTGGATGTAGGCCCACCACCTGCAGGTCTTCATCATCTACAGAGCCAGCCCGTTTTCATGCTGGATGTAGGCCTAGCCTCCATGTAGGTCTTCAACCTTTCTGTGAGCAAGCCATCAAGTAGGTACATCTCAGGACTGATTACATTGCCTCTAGAAAACCTGCAAGATCTCCTAGGACTAAATACACTGCATCTGAAAAACCTACAAGAGAATCTCAGGACTGATCATATGCCTTTGCAAAACCTGTGTACCATATTGTCACATCATTGTCTTTAGATCACCATCATCGTCCATGGAGCACAACCCAGATGCACATCACACAACACTTACACCACCGACATGGGAGACCACATCTATCACCATTTGGAGAAGGCTCAACACTTACATCACGACCATGGGAGAACACATCTATCACCAGGTCGGAAAGGCTCACTCAACCCTTACATCTCACCATGGGAGAACACATCTATCACCATGTGAGAATGGCTCCAGCTCTTACATTTCACTATGGGAGAAAACATCTCTCACCATGTGAAAATGGCCCATCCCTTACATTTCACCATAGGAGAACACATCTATTACTATTTGAAAATGGCCTAGCCCTTACATTTCACCATAGGAGAACACATCCATCACTATCTAAAAATGGCCCAAGCACTTACATCTCACCACGGGAGAACACATCTATCACCATCTGATAAGGGATCATGTGCATCTGTGTCTCCGGACTCATCACTTCCCCTTGGAAGGATTCTCGATCTGAAGTATACCAAGTCTCCCTCTGAAGTATTCAAACTTCACTCTAGCCAATGGCTTGGTCATTACATTGACTATCTGCTCATCTATTGCAACATACAGGAGCTTCACTGTTCCTCTATGCACCATATCCCTGATATAGTGGAACTTGATCTCAATGTGCTTCGACTTGTCATGGAACACCAGGTTCTCTGAAAACTTCACACAACTTTGGTTGTTGCAATATATACAAGTAGCACTCAGCTGGAGATCAAACAAATCAGACAGTAGCTTCCTAAGCCATAATGCCTCACAGCTAGCCGAACAAGCTATGACATACTCTGCTTCGGTTGTACTCAGTGCCAGACAAGACTGCTTCCTACTAAACCAAGAGATCATACTGGATCCCATACTGAAGCAACACCCCGAAGTGCTCTTCCGATCAATGGCACTGCCTACCAAATATGAATCAACATAACCCTCTAGGTTAAACTTTTGATTCGCCTCATACTTGAGCCCATAGTCAACTTTACCCTTCAGGTACCTCAGAATATGCTTTGCAGCTATCAGGTGAACATGTCCTGGATCTGTCAAGTACTGGCTCAAGGTGTTCACCGCAAAGTAGATGTCTGGTCTCGTATTCGTCAGGTACATCAAGGACCCAATCATATGACAATGCATCGTAGCATAACCTGGCTCAGATAAAGCATCACACAGAAGCTTCAGGTTCAATGCCATAGGTGTGGCCATGTCCTTGCAGTCCATCATCCCGAACCTCTTCAGGATCTCTATTGCATACTTCCCTTGTCCAAGGGAGATTCCATCTGCACTCTGCCACACCTCCATAGTAAGAAAGTAGTGCATCATACCCAAGTCCTTCATATCAAACTCGGCAGCAAGATTCCTCTTCGTGTCGGCAATCAATCTATCCTGATCTGTTACAAACAGGTCATCCATATACAATAGTAGTATCACTGGATTTCCTTCCTCAACCTTGTAGTAAAGGTTGGAATCTGCTTTACTCTTGGTAAATCCCAAACTAGATAGGAAGCCATCTATCCTTCCATACCAGGTCCTGGGTGCCTGTTTCAAACCATATAGGGCTTTCTTTAGTTTGCACACATGAGTCCCTCTGTCATGTGTATCAAACCTGAGTGGCTACTCCACATACACTTCCTCCTCAACTACAACATTCAAGAAATATGTCTTGATATCCATCTCGTGTATATTCCATTTCATCACTGCAACCAGAGTAAGTACTGATGTAATGGAAGTGTATCTGGCTACAGGTGCAAAAGTCTCTTCATAATCAATCCCTTCTTTCTGGGAGAAGCCACGAGCTACAAACCTAGCTTTGTATTTCTTTATGCTACCATCTGCAGCATGCTTGATCTTATAGATCCACTTGGAAGTTACAACAGACTTCCCATCTGGTCTTGGGACCACATCCCAAACATCATTCTTCATGATCGACTGGTATTCCTCGACCATGGCATCCTTCCATTCTTTCTTTTTCGATGCTTCTTCATAACTGGAAGGTTCTTTATTCATGATATCACAGAGTAAGGCAACATAGCTGGTGTGTGATCTTGTCCTTTTCCTTTCTCTGTGTTCCTCTTCTGGAATGCCATACCTTTCTGCATCTTGTATAAGCTCTCTAGCCCATGTCGATTTCCTCGTCTGAGAGTTCTTCTCACGAGGTGGATCTATAGGTTGTTGTGGATCTTCCATCTCACGATCTTCTTCAGGAATTGCTTCATTCATTGTAGTGTCTTGTGTTTTGGATATTCTGGGTTCTTCATTGTCTTCAACAGGTGTCTTTCTCGATTTGATGTATCATGATCCTTCATCAAATGTTACATCCCTACTGATATCAATCTTCTTGAATCTTGGGAAGTAGATTCTGTAAGCCTTTGAGCTTTCACTGTAACCCATGAATATGCCCTTCTTTCTTGAAGGATCTAGCTTTGTTCTCTTTTATTTTAGGATGTGAGTGTATACTAGACAACCAAATATTCTAAGATGGATAACTTCTGGTTTCTTACCAGTGAACACTTATTCTGGTGTTTTGTTGTCAGGTATCTTATGAGGTGTTCTGTTCTACACATATACAGCTATCCTTGCCGCTTCAACCCATAAGTGCATAGGTAGATCTTGGTCGTGAAGCATTTCCCTAGCTATTTCCATGATTGTTCTATTTTTCCTTTTTGAAACCCCATTTTGTTGTGGATTGTAAGGAGTATTGAACTCCCTCTTAATCCCTGAATCACTGCATAGCTTCTTGAAGTCACCTGGAGTGAATTCTCCGCCATTGTTGCATCTGAAGATCTTGATCTTCATGTTAGTTTGGTTTTCTATCAAGGCTTTGAATTCCTTGAACTTGTCAAACACTTCATCTTTGTTCTTCAAGAATTAAACCCAAGCCTTCCTAGAAAAATCATCAATGAAGGAAACATAGTATACATACCCACTCAGAGAACTGGTTGACATCGGACCACATACATTAGAGTGGATGATTTCCAAGATTCTTTTTTCCTTGCTTTCACTGCTTGGAAATGTCTTATTTGTGTTCTTTCCCTTTGCACAACCTTTGCAAATGCCTTCATGCTTTGTCTGGATTTCAGGAAGACCTTCCACTGCTTTGCTTGCAATTGGTAATGCCCTATAGTGCATGTGTGCAAGCCTTCTATGCCAAAGTTCACTTGGCTCTGCTGAATCATGGACCATGGCTTCTTCTGGTTGGCCCTTCAATTTGTATAATCCTCCCTCTTGCTCTCCAATCACCACTACATCATCTATAGTCTTACCCTTTTGCCACATTAGGACTTGGCCATCTACAAATGCAACCCCCATGCCTTTTGCATCTAATGCAGATATGGAGAGTAGATTCTTCTTGAGACCTGGAACATAAAGTACATCTTTCATCTTCATGGACTTTCCAGAGTCTAGCTTATAGGAGGCTTCACCACTTCCTTTTATGGGATATTGGTAATCATCCCCAAGTTTCACTTTGTGGGTTGATTCATGTTCAGGTAGGTTCATAAAGGATTCCTTGAATCCTGTCATGTGCTTGGAAGCCCCACTATCTACAAGCTAATCATTACTTCCATGAGTAATGGTACCAGTAAGGGTAGAAATTAAAACATACTCTTCATCACTTGAAGAATCTTCACTTTCTTCCCTAGCCCTCTTCCTAGGCGGTTCATCATCCTTTGCAGTGTGAGCATGATGTTTTATTTTGATGTTCTTCTTCCTTTTGTGAGAGCCGTCTTTATTGTTTTTGGGATAGTCCCTGGCATAGTGTCCCTTTTCATCAAATGTAAAGCATCGGGCATTTGATATGTTTCTTTGAGATATGAAGTTGCCCCTTTGATTTTGATGGTAATGCTTTTCTTTCTTACTGTGGTGATGTCCCTTCTTATCATCATGTCTTTTGGAGTGTGCTGTGAGAGCTTGGTCTTCATTCCCCATCTTTTCTTCTCGAGCTATAATTTGAGCTTCTTCCTGTGAGCATTCTTCCCATAGTCTACTGAAAGTGATAAGTTTCCTCCTAACACAAATTCCTTGGATGAAGGAATCCCATGACCTAGGAATGCCATTAAGAGTGGTCATTACCACTTCTCCATTCTCTATATCTTCTCCCATAGCTTCAAGTTGTTCTTTTATTTAGGAGACCCTTGAGAAATAAGACTGCATAGTTTCCACATTCTGGATCTTGATATTGTTTAGTTGATTCCTCAAGGTCATCTTCCGATTTATGTTCTTCCCTTCAAATAGCTTGGTTAAAGATTCAAACATATCCTTAGGTGTCTTCAGAGATGACACATGGGGTATGAGATGGTATTTGATAGAATCAGCAATGATCCTCTTTGCCTTGACCAAGTTTTTCTTGTGTAGGGCCTTAGCCTCTTCTCCCTCTAGAACAAGGACTTATGTAAGTGTCTAACTCATTCTCTTCCAAGATTAACCCAATCCTATACTTCCATGCTCGGAAGTTATCAGCCCCTTCAAGCTTATCCTCAATCTTGGTGTGATGAGACATCTTAAATATTACTTCAAATGGAAATAGAAAATATTTAGGTCTTACCACTTAATTTACTGAAGACTTGATCTGGTCCTGGATTAGGGTTTATTAGAGAAACCCTAAAAATTGAAACTTTGAATTTCAAAGTTCTAAAAGGATAGAAAGATGTGCCTTGATGAGCTGATCAACCTGGTATACTCATAATTTGAAAACCACAAAGTTTCACCTTTCAAGAATGCTTTTCAATCTCCTGGATTCACTAGGGAGGACCCTGAATTAGGGTTTGAGTTTCCCGGAGCTTCACCCAACCCAAAAGTTCGATCCAAATCTCTAAGCTTCGATTTTTCCAAGGAGCTTCCAGCTATCGTCTCAGATTTCAGAAATTCCTATTTTTGTGGAAACCCTAATTTTTAGGGCCAAAAATGAAAGTGCCCAGAATTGAGATCTGATTGGACCGAAAGATTCATTTTGCTGAGGAGAGTCAATCTATCATATTTATTTTCCAAAATATGTGGAGAGAAACCCAATAAACAAGAAACCCTAATTTCTGCAACTGCACAATGTCTTCTTCTCAGGTTAGCTCTGATACAATGTTATATTTCAAGGATTAATTCAACATACTCTAGGATCTTTACTGAGAGAATAACATGTACAACATATCAATCATATCAAGCATATCAAGCATATCAAGCAAGACAATGGACACACAGAGTTTCACTAGGGAAAACCATAAAGGTGAAAAACCCCACAACTTCCTCGGAGATAGAAAGAGCAATGATACAACCCAAGTACAAGAGATAGAATTCTCCTAGCAGTTGATCCTCCTCCTCACTTGTGCACCACTTTCCGAGTGATGTAGAAGTGAATAATGAAGTGATCAAATAGAGAGCTCCCGCTCTCTATTTATACTTGTCCTGACCAGCCTAATAAACTAGTAGGGCTGACTTGTCTAACTCAGTCTAATAACCCATGGTTACATTAATCCGGGCCGACCCCACACTCAGTGGTCTAATAACCCATCACAGCAAGTCACGACACTTGTGACACTTGTCAATACCAATGAAGACAATTCCGTATAGAGGAATAATACCATCTCTATAGGAGTACAATATACATAGGTGAAATACATTCCAAAGTTACATATACATCAACATAAAGAAGGTTTAAGAAGCAGTGGAAGCGTGGAAGTGTCAGGTATCAACTTGATAGTGCAGATTCCAAATCGACAGAAGGAAGAAATCACATAAGTAATAGAGGAATGCGAAGTAGTGTGTACGCGCAGTTCATGAAGGAAGGAATACTTGGTGCAATGTGAGAATGATGAGTTGTAGGAGGCGCCATGGATTTCTGAAGAAGAGTTCAGGAGACTGATGGAGTAGTTGATTTCTTTTTCACCTGGGGAGTCTGATGCAGGAGCATCGGGGCCTAGGCAGATCAATCAAAGTTACTCAACATGAGGAAATCCGACCAGAGAGAGTGCCGACGACCACTCATGCGGAGATAAAATTGACTTGTCAAAGCCAATAAGTTGACTAGGAGCAGTCAGGTATGCGACTGACAATGCGGAAAAAAAGTTGAGAGCCGACATGTTAGGGTCGATAGACGATAGGAGGAACGGAGCGTCGATGGTCTACATGTGTCGAACCATGACTCCGACAGGTTTGGGCATGAGCTGAGTGAGGAGGAAGGGGAAGACTAGCAAAGCCTTGGGTTGCGAAAGGAAGCCGATGGATAAGTCGAAGCTGATAGACAGTATGGCTAATGTGATGGTTTACTGTAGCTTGTCACAAGGAAGCGTAGAAATCAAGGTGAGTACTTGGAAAGAGTTATGGGTTTCTAAGGAAGTTAATGACAGTTATTGCAGGTGGGTGAAGACAAGACATATGTCATCACAAACAGAGGCTTTGTATCACGGTTGGGGAGCTGACAGTTGCAGGTCTGTAGGATCTTAGGAGATCGACAGACAAAGGATGCATGGCTCAGGGATCAGAGTGATCTCGGGAACGGTGGTAGCTAAGTAGAAGACCAGGGAGTTTGAATTAGTTAAGGGACTTGAAATTTTGGAGAGTCAAGTAGAGCAAGCAGAGCTCAAGATAAGTTTGGTATATTTGGTAGCAAAGTCACACATCTACATAGCCGAGAAGATCGAATCATAGCTCAGAGTTCCACAGTGAACCAGGAGAGGGTGAGGTCGACACACTGAGAGAACACACAATTAATTCTAGGTTGTAATGGATAAGGCCGATAGTTAGTTAGTTATTTCATTTCTTTGCAGTTTGCATTGTAACCGATTCAGAGAAGTAATATAAGCCAACTTCTGGCATGTTGTTTGCATATTGTCTATGTAAACGTGTGTGTGGTGTGTAATTGTTAAGAAAGACCCTTATTCATCTAAGGCACCTTGCATCAAAATACATCACATGTACATTCATGAAAGGAAGGAACCATAGAGGAGATGGTTTCCAAAATTATTTAGCTTCACACAGGAAGATGTCAGGGCTATTGTGAATGATTGGGATGATGAGTGGAGAGTCCCACTAATAGAGGAAGAGAAGAGGAAGCAAGATGAATTGCATATCGATGATTTGGAAGAATAATGGAATGAATATCAAGAAAGTGGAGAAGATGACTAGAAATATAGTGAACCTGAAAAAGATGATGGCATAGGTGACAATGCACAAGAGACTCGACCAAAGGTAGGAGAAAATTAGAAGGAACAAACAAAGGAGGGCCCTTCCATATAGAGAAAGAAGAGGAAAGTTGTAAAGGAACCGATTTTCCTTTCAATGACAAAATATGATTTGGAAAAAAAAGAGAAAAAGTAAGGGAAGAAGCATGGGGAGAAGTAGCGAAGAAGCAAGAAGAGATCAAGACAAACATGCAGGAGCAGTTAACTGCATTGCGACAGGAATTGGAAGCAACAAAAGTTGTAGCTAGAATATTGGGAGAATAGCACACATGGAATACAAAACCAAGGGAGATGGTTCCTCAACCATTGGTTGCATCAATGGTGGAAAGAACTGTGAAGATAGTAGCAAGAGCCATCGATTTCCCTACATAGGAACTATAGGAAAGCATAGTAACGGTAAGATTAGTTAATTTATTTTTTTCTGAAATTTTAGAAGAAGAGCTCTGCACATTGCAGAGAAGAGTAGCAAAGGGATATTTAGTTTCACATAGCCATGAGATTAGTTGTGAATGCCGATGGGATAACAACGAAGATGATATTGTATCAAGAAAATTGAAAGTTGTGCAAAGAGAATCAAGAAGCAGTGAAGGATAAAGAAGAAGTGGTAAAGAGAAAATAAGAGGTGGTTCAGGAAAATGAAATGTTATAGAAGACATTGGAAAGATTGTACAAAAAAATTCCGGAGGACCAACTGAAGGTGGATATCCCAATTGAAGAAATAGTTATGAAAATAAGCCAAGCAATTTAAGGGTTCCAGGACTTGGAATCAAATGAAACTCCAAGTACACCACCAGAACAAAGGTAAGAAAGGGAGCAGAGAGCTAGTGTGACTGTCGGAGTATAAAATATCAAGACCTTAAAGGAGAAGTGCATGAATCTATGTGAAGAAAGTACACAATTTAGGAATCAATTGTTGAAGGATACTAAGCTACAAACAAGAGAGAAAAAGATACATTATGGGCAAGAAAAGGCACAGAAAATCAAGGAAGTAATTAACACTTTAATGAAAATAGAGAAGGTAACTACATTGGTTTAAAATAGGAAACAACAACAGGAGATCAGTTAGTTGAGTTTCGAGCAACATAATATCGTTCATAAACTAGAGGTACTATTGGTCACTCTAATTGCCTATTAATTGATGTTAATAAATAGAGTGCTTAATATAAATTATCAACCTAGGGAAGTCTGATTATTTCAAAGGTAATCAAGAAAAATATACGGGTAAACATTTCAGTAACTAATGAATCAATTAGAAGTTACCCAGCCTATCTAAGTGATAAGTCTATGCTCTTCTTACTGCTCAATACAACTTCAACTACTAATTTAGCTATTCAAGATTAAGAGGGTTACAATCCTTCTATAGTATCTGTTCTGGAATTAAGTGTTTCAAGAATAAATTAATAACCTTTCTTTTGCAAGAAGTTAAATCCTAAATCAACATTATAAATGAGATTGAATCTGGAATTTCAGTATTCAACCATGAAGGAGATCAATATTCTTTTTACTTTGTTCTTCTATACTATTTACCAGTTCAACCATTCATGAAATGAATGAAGCACGCAATGATATACAGTAGCAGAGTACAATTGTATCGATATAATAAATAACACACTTGCAATAAGAAACCACACATTACTCAGTTAATTGTTTCAGCAATAAGAAAAAATCCATAAATGGGAAATCCTATTCTAATTACTCACACTATTTCGGCAAAGAGAAATTGGAAATTAGAAATCCTATGCTTAGTAATTAACTGTTTCAGCAATGAAATCTAACTAGCAAATCCACACCAAACAAAATAAAAGAATTAAACAACTAACTAATTTGGAAACTCTGTGAGAAGGTGGGACCTTTCCTTCTAACAGAGATACCACTGAAGGCTACCAAATCAACTCAGTAGACAATGAATCAGGAAAACAATGCCTCTTTCATTAATGGATAATTTTAATTACAAAAACTCCCCACTCCTGTTACAATTCTTCTCAGAAAAATAAGCCTAACCTTTTGAACCCTCTTGTATTTCTATATATACTAGATAAGAAAATTCGGGTCCTCTTAATTCAGGTAGCCATGGAGATCGAAAATAGAAACGGTTATGTTCATAGTTACAGTTGGGACAAAAAAAATTTCATAGGCATTCATGTTCTTTACAGTCCAACTGATCTGATACCGAATGAGTCTCAACAAGCCGCGTGGATAGATGCTCGAGCCATTCCTGTAACAAGTTGAACCGACACCCAGAAAAGCATGATTGATAGTCACGTACTCCGTTTTCTACGTGTCTCGACAGGCTGATACACCTGAATCTTATTACTTTCATTGATTCTTCACAAGTCAACACAATTAGGAATAAAACCCATAATCACAAGTAATATTTAAGCATTAAATACAACAAAGAAATGATGAATTATACCTATTTGAATCCATGCTTTTACTTAGAAAGATAATGACTTTAGTTACAATAATAGGGGAAAATAGGGAAAAGGATCTCAATGAAAGTGAGCACAAAGGGGCATTTCTAACACCCAGCATCTCCCCCCAACTTCCCAATTGCATGTCCTCATGCAACATCCTCTAGCTAATATGAATTTGAGTTTGACTCGAATGTTTTCCTGTGGAGATTGGTGAAGTTTAAGGAGGATTCGTGCTTCTCTCCACGACTTAAAAACCCATTACAAGTAATCAATTCTGCCCAACATTTCCTTTCTTCTTTCTTGTTCAATTGATATATGCTCCTATATTTTCTTTCAGGAAACCATAGCCGGAGTGGGAACCTAAATTTTAACCCCAACCAGCTTGGCCTACATGTCTATATACACTTCACATATTTTGGCACTCGAGACAAGGCATATTTAAAGTTTTCGAAACAATAAGGGCCTTTTGTTCTCAGGGTCTCGGAAGAGGCCTCCCACCTTTGCTTGATTCCTTCCACTGCATAGGGTTCTTGTTGTGAGATCATTATGACACATCTGGATATGATTCCTTGTTGAAACACTTCTAGATGATCAACCTTCTGAGGAGAGGAGAAGTGCCTTTTATGCCTTGCAAAAAGGGTCATAGGGGATTGAGGTTCACCTCTTATCTAGAGAGTGGAAGTATCTTCATTCTTTTCGATGGTCTGGGAGGCATTCCACTAGTTCATATGATTTGTGACAAAAGAAGTGAATACCCTTAGTTGAATGTAACCTATATGAGGAACTTTATTAGATGGAAGGTCCATAAAAGAAGCCAATTCATGTAGATACAACTCACAAAGTAATTTTTTCCCAGAGAAATCACTCTAAGCAAAAGATTCTGAAAATTGAGAAGTTGTCACAATATGATAAGGCTTCCCTTCCTTTAGAGCCTTAAGCTTAAACAAAATCATCTTTTCATACAGAAATACCTGATAGGATGGTGATAGAGCTCTACAACTCAAGAGTTTCTGAACCAGATTATACATTTGTTCTTTCTCTTGTTTTATGGTCTTAAATTTTATCATCTCTTTCAATTCTTCTTGCAAAATTTCCCATTGAAATTTCTTGAAGATTAATTCCTCAAACCATCTTTCTGTGAGTTCTTTAATGGATTTTCTATGTTCATGCAAGGGAACCATTCCTTCTTCGCATAGAGTAGCACGATATCTCCATTTATTGATTTCAAGTTTAAGCAGAGAAAGTTCCTTGGCCATCTCCCTACCATTTTCTGTGTCTTCTTCCTCTTCTGAATCTAGCTTGATAACCTCTGGAGGCTTCAAAGCCTTCACTTTATCATCGAGTTTCCTGGGTAGGGATTGATTATGAATCACCAGATCCTATGTTTCAACAGTCTCTTCTCTACTCAATAGTCTGGGGATCTTAGCAGTCTCTTCGTGTGCCACAGTTTCAGTAGACTCTTCTTATGCTACTGGTTATTGTGCTTCAACAACTTCTCCTTGTACTGTTGGTTCCTGCGTTTCAGCAGCTTCTTCTTGTGGCATTAGTTCAGGGACTTCATCATTTAATTCATGTGCCATTGGTTCTTGTGTTTTAGTGGCCTCCCCTTGGATTGATGGAATTTTTGTTTCAGCACCCTCTCTTTCGGTTACTGGTTCTTGTGTTTCAACACCCACTTTTTGGATTGTCAGTTCTGGAACACCAACAATTTCTTGTCCAATATTGTCTTCATATTTCTTACCCAAAAATTCTTGCAAGTCCAAGGTTGAAGGGGCTATTTCCTTGTTTTTATTTTCTCATCCTACACCATTGGCTCTGCTTGTGATGTTCCATTCTCTTCTTGTCTTAATTGTCCAAGTCTCCAGGATGAAAGTCCCATGATTGTAACCTTGTATCCTGACATTTTAAAAATTTCCCCACATTCTGGGCACACAAACTCATCATGATCCTGATTTTATGAGACAGAGGATAGATTTCCCATTTGATCAGTGACTTCAGATAATGTGCTCAATATTTGAACTGCATGCTTCTTTAAAACTTCGCTAATCCCTTGCAGTTCTTCCCTGATCACCTGCACCTCCTATTTCAGTAGGTCATTCTCTAAGAGCACATTTTCTACTTGAAATTGACCCTCTCTTGCAACAGGTTCTTGTGGATTGGAATCCTTCGAGATTGAAGTTGGTCTATCCCTTGGTTCTTGTGTTTTAGGGGGTGATCGACATTTTACAATTGGAATTTCAAATTCTTCGTAAGTCACTTGTGCTGCCTCCCCTACTACAAAGGCTCATGCCCTCTTCTTCTTTGATGACCTGAGCAATTGTTTCTGGGTGCACAATCTCTTCTTATTTTTACGGGGTGCAGGGGGAGTGGAATATTCTAGAGCAGGAAAAGGAGAATCATCCTTTTGTGATGATTATTCCCTTAACTTACTATCTCCTTCCCATGTTCCAGCATGAAATTCAACCTCTTGAATTGTAACCCCTCCTTGTTCAAAAGAAGATTCAATTTCATGAATTATCCTATTCCGACTTCCAATCTCCCTTATTTATTCTATATTGACCTTTGTTTGTTGGACTGGGCTTCTAATAGGATCCCGAGGGTTTAATTTTTGAGTATTTTCTGCAGTTATAGCTTCCTCTACAATCCTTTCTTGATCATTACCGTCCTCTTCGTATTCTCTATATCCCTCCCAACTAAATTCGATAGGCTCTGCTCATCTTCCTCTTCACTGCTATCTTCTTCCTCTATGGCCACATGGTCTACCACAACCCCATCAACAAACTGTTCCCAGGACTGATGTATTTTCTCAAGATATCTCAATATTAGTAGTTTAATGAGTCTGTGGTTAGTGATGGAGGCTATCAGATGGTGAGACCCCCTTGCATAATGTGCCATGTTTTGTAGATTCTTCATAAGATAACAAGGCATGTTTATTAATGTCCCATGACATAGCTGAGAGAGAAAAACAAATTCATAGGTATAAATGATGTGGTACCTACCTTCACAGGTGATGTATTTCTTCAGAAAAAGTGTGACTTGATCCCATGGGCTAGGCAGAGATTCCAATGTTTTTTTGTGTCCCTCTGAAGAACCTGCAACAATTAATTAATTAGAATACATGAGATAGCAGAAATAACAGAACTTAGAATCTCTTTTATTGATCGTAGGCCACCTCAAGGGGGAAACCTCCTTTGAGCAAGCTCAATACAAAATAACTTCATGGTACCTTCATTGGTCCCAACACAAACTTATATACTAAGTCTAGGCACCAATACCATGGGTCAATACCATGTGTCAATACAAACCATGGGCCAATACAAACTATGGATCAACAAATACTACGGGACGACTTACAAAGCATATGCATCCAACAACAATATACTAACAAAGTAAATAGAAGGGTTGACATGGGTTCCTAACATCCCCTCTCCCTTAGAAAAAGCTTTGTCCTCAAAGCTTTAGATGTGGAAATTGATGCAGAATCAGAAGGAGTGGTCCCTCGGTAGCATCCTTGGGTTGCATTCTAGGCCACTGACGCCTTTTGAGTTTCAGGGAGGATTACATGGAAGGCTGTAGATGAAGAAGAACCATACCAGCTGTGTGAAAAGTGCGCTCAGAACGGTGTTGATCGGCTTGTTGTTTCAGTTGAATTCTTTCCATGTGAAGATTGTCCTGCAGAATGAGAAGAATCTGATCGCGGTTTCGAAGAATCGAGTCAATTTCTTGAACTAGGGAGTTGCTGAAGGTATATAGAAGAAGAACTGGCGGTACCTGTCCAGAGACTGCTTCATATGGTGTCCTTTTAGATGTGGTACTGTACCACTAGAGCGCTTCTAGGAAATCCATAGAAATGGTTGTCCAAATATGTGTAGGGATGGGAAAGGGTTCGAGTAGTCCCGAAAGGAGTGTCGTTTCACCCTTGTTGACCTAGAAAGTATCACATTCAACCACCATCCATTGAATTGTCATGTTCACTCCCTTCTAAAAGAAGTTACATTGTTCTCGGTCATACGCTTTAAGGAACCCAGAGAGCCCTGCCGATGAAGAAGCATGGAGTTCATAGAAGAGATAGCCCCATTGAACAGATTGCAACCAATTTGGAACAAGCAGAGAAATAGTTGTAAGAGAAACGGGGTCATCAAATGTGCGAGAAGGAGCATCTGCTACCATATTGTCCTTACCCGCATAGTCATAACCCATGAGTTGGATAACCGATTTCAGGTGTGCTGGGGAGGAAACCCGTTGTTCTAGGAAATTTTCCAGACTCTGGAGATCAGTCTTGATGCAGAAATAATTCCCCAATAGGGATGGCTGCCACTTCTGTATTGCATGAAAAATAGCAATCATGTCCTGCTGAGATGTAGATGTGGCTAAATGCTTACCGGAAAGGTCTCTTGAAGGCGGCAAGCCCACTGGGGAAGCAAAGACACCTGCATATATATCCAAGGAAGTAGTGGAGGCCGTTGGTGGGTGCATCTGAATGGAATGGAGCTAAGCAATGACACCATGTGAATTCCTCTTAACGATCTTTTCTAGACGAAGTGAACTGATGATGTAGAGAGACCGTGGTTGCAAGCCCGTAAATTTTTGTTGTGTCCCATTGACTGAAAATTGCATCCAAAGTTCATCAAAATCTCATAAGATGGGGCCAAGTGTGCATAACCATTGAATGCCCAAAACCACATCACATCCTCCTAAGGACAAGGCAAACATGTCAAAGCGCAGGTTATAATCTTCCAAAGAGATACACACATTGTGACACTTTCCCTTGCAAGGTAAGGTGCCCCCATTGGCAACCATGACTTCAAAGTTGGAGCAAGGATGGATAAAATAATTAGCTTGTTTAGCGATCCGAGGTTCAACAAAGTTATGAGTGCTGCCAGAATCAATGAGTATTGTAAGAGGAAGCTTCTTGAAGTAACCTATGACCCGCATTGTTTGGGGGGTGGTGACGCTGGATAAAGCATTGAGAGATATCTCTGGTTGGTCATCCTGAGATGGGGGGTCAATAGGCGGCTCGTCAATGTTGACCTGATCATCCATTGTATCAAGAGCTTCTTCACCAATTTTAGAGTCAGGCGGAGAATCCATATCCAAGAGATAGAGCTTTTGCTGAACACATTTATGTCCCTGAGTGAATTTCTCATCACAATTATAACAAATCCCTTTTTCTCTGTGTGCCTGCATCTTTGTTACAGACAAATGCTTGATAGAGTTGGTCGAGGAGCTGGCGGAATGGGAGGTCATTGAGAACCCATATTTTGGAAGGGAGCAAAAGTGGGTTTGGAGCGTTGTTGGGTTGCAATATTGTATTCTTCCAACTTGGCCAACCCTAGAGATTCCGTCGTTGTGTTGGGACAGAACATTTTAACCTCTGAGCGGATTTCATCCTTAAGACCACTGATAAAACAACTCCTATAGAATTCATCAGACAAACCTTTTGTGTGATTGGTTAGTTTCTCAAATTCTATCTGATACCCTCTCACAGTGCCAATTTGGTGAAGTTTAGTGAGGGCTCTGGTGAAGTCATCAAAATCACTAGGACCAAATCATTGCAAAAGGAGCTGGCAAAAATCTAGCCATTTTGGCTCCTCATGAGCCTTGATGTACCAACGGTACCATTGAAGGGCTTCCTGTTCCAAATGAAAGGATGCAAGTGGAACTTTGGTGACATCAAAAGTATTATGCAGATTGAAATATTGTTCTGCACGATAAATCCATCCAGTTGGATTAGTACCATTGAAGCAAGGAAAACCAAGCTTCGGACCACGAAAATTGTTGGAAGAATAGAACCCATTGTATGATGAAGACGCGGACTGTTGTTTGTTGTTCATGGTTGAATGCTCAAGATGGAGGCCAAGACATTTTTCATCAAAATCTTGGAGTTTGGTTTGGATGGCTGCAAGTGCTTCCTCCATGGTGTGTGCTCCTACACGGGTGACAACCATAACCAGGGTTTTTTTTCTTTTTTTTGGGGGGGGAATGTGTAGAAAAACACAAACATAAGCTTATTTAGTAAAGGGAAATTCGGATTTGAGAAAAAATTTGATGGGTAATTGGGGTTTGACTAGGTTTTGGACACTATCGAAAGCATAGGAAAGCAGAAAAGAGGGATTTTAGAAGTAGGGTGAAAGAATGAGAAAATTTGGCAGAGAGGGACAAAGAAGCAAAATTAGGAAAGCAACTCTATGGTAAAATTTGAAGGCGATCGTGTGAAAATCGAAGAAGTTATGGTAAACCCTAAAAATAGACAAATGTGAGATTTCGGGTGTTGGGAAGTGGAATTTGGGATAGGGTCCTCAAGAATGAAATATGTAGAATGGGATTGCAGGGGTGTCAGAGAAGTTTCAAGGGAAATAGAGTTAAAACAAGGGAGATATGGTGGAAAAACATAATTTTATACTCTTTTTTTGGAATGGCTTTCAGAATAGATCTGAAACAGCTCGGAATGGATCTAAATGACGCAGAAGTGATCGGCCACAACTCAACTGAAAATAGATATGGACCCCAAGTATGTTCGGCTTCCTAACAATTCAGGGGTTTCACTCGGCCACCAATGTTGTATGACGGCTTGCGTATTGGGGCAGTACCCTTCACTCCATGGCTCAGGTAAAACTGATAACCACTTTGCCACAAACGACAGCTCTTGGTTTACCTCACGAGTGGGAACTAGTCAATCAGGTAGGGGTCATTGCCCTTTTTGTTCGAAGGTCCTCTCAATGGGATAACTACTTTGAGTTTCCTGTGGTACTCCTCACAACGATTTTTAGGGCTTATGCCCAAGTACTTCCCACAGTTAAGTGGATAGGGATTATTCCCAGATCCGAACTTGCAACAGATGTGAAAAACAAATTTGGCAGAATTTCCACCGAACGAGCCAAAGAAAGTGCTCTAATACCATATGTGAAGAACCTGCAACAATTAATGAATGAGAATACACGAGATAGCATAAATAACATAACTCAAAATCACTTTTATTGATCGTAGGACACTTCAAGGGGGCAACCTCCTTTGAGCAAGCTCAATACAAAATAACTTCACGGTACCTTCATTGGTCCCAACACAAACTTATATACTAAGTCTAGGCACCAATACCATGGGTCAATACCATGTGCCAATACAAACCATGGGCCAATACAAACTATGGATCAACAAATACTACAGGACGAATTACAAATCATATGCGTCCAACAACAATATAATAACAAAGTAAATAGAAGGGTTGACATGGGTTCCTAACAGTCCCTTTGGTTGAACGCTTTCACATGCTCCAAGGAAGTCTTCTATTGTAGTTAGGTTAGGTCTCTTTTGACCAAACCATCTCTCCCCGATTCTAGGAAATGTTGTGACTTCTGCTAAAACATGCTCCAAGACATCAATCCTCAGTCCACCAACCACTTAATGGTCTCCTCTCAAATTCATGGCATATTACAATGCCATTTCTTCGTTAAATCCATTCAATCTTTCAAAATATGCCATCCACCCTGCTTCTTCAAAGATGCTGAAAAAATATCTGTTTCGACGCAAAGTGTCCATGGTTTCAAGTTCATGTTGAACTACAAACCCCCCATAATGCCTTGCTTTTGTAGTCTCAGACAATGTAAGCAAAAAATTCCCAATTCGGACGCCAAAGTTGCAGCATGCAGAGACAACAATGAACAAGGGAGATTTCGTTGTCTATTTTTGGAAATTTGGTGTAATTATTGAATAGGCTCGTGCTAAAAGTTGGCCCATGAATTGGACAAGATGGCAACAGTAAATAGGTACAGGAGAGGGTAGTGATTTGTCCTTCTGATTGGACAGGTTGGTTAAAATTTGCTGACATGGATATGAAAAAGTAATATAATCATGTTTACTCTATCCATTTATACCTAGTCATACTCATGATTAGAATTCATACCTCTGCACTTACCGTCATGGATCGTCAGCCTCTAAGGTGGCCTCCCTTTGCTTTTCAAATCTATTGATGGAGATATCCTGTCGCACGTGGATTCATAAGGAAAGTTGGCCTCTATCCAATAAGAGAGTTGAACGTGTCCAAGTGAGGATTGAATTGAATCAGTGGGTGGGAATCTTGGCAGGCTTTCGACATCAATTTTTTTGAAAAATGTGGCAGGCATTGTTAACACCCAAAAAGTGCTCACTAGTGTTAAATTTTCAGAATTTACTTCAATCTGATCTAGGATCTTAACTGAGAGAACAACATGTATAGCATATCTACAGCATATCAATCATGGAGACAATAATGCAAGCACACAAGAGACACAAAGATTTACTTGGGGAAAACCATAAAGGTGAAAAACCCCAATAACTTCCTTAGAGATAGATAGATCAATGATACAACCAACCAAGAGAGACAGACATAACCTAGCAGCAGATCCTCCTCCTCCATAAGTGCGCCACTCCTCCTTGAGTGCATGAGTGAGAAGTGAGTGAGTAAATAGAGTTCCTCCCGCACTCTATTTATACTTGACTTGACTTTCCTTTTTACCTAACTCATGTAGGCTCGAACTTAACCACATAACATAATGCTGACTGGGCCGACCCCCAATAGGGTGGTCTAATAACCCTTTGACCCACATGACTTATACAAGGCCGACCCCAAACAAGGTGGTCTAATAACCCATCAAGTATAAGTTACGACACTTACAATATAAATGACGACACTTCCGTATAGAGGAATAATACCATCTCTATAGGAATACAATATACATATATGCGAAATACATTCCAAAGTTACATATACATCAACACTCCCTCTTAACTAGGAAGGTATTTCTCAGCACAGTTCTTCTAGCACAAGTCATCTTCTCTGGATCATCGTCACTGGATAATCGTCATCGAGTCATCATCATCGTCACTGCTGCTGCTATCTCAATCAATATCTGAATCTACTCGTCATAGGAAGTTCTACAGAGCCAGTCCTTTTTCATACTGGATGTAGGCCCACCACCTGCAGGTCTTCATCATCACTGGCCATACTGTGGAATCCTCAGGACTTATTACGTGCGTCACAAAACCTGGCTGCAGCATCCCAGGCTATTACGAGCACACAGCTCTACCTGTAGGATCTCCCAGGAGCCCATTACATGTGACCCATCACAAAACCTGGCTGAAGCATCCCAGGCTGTTACGAGCACGCGGCTCTACCTGTCGTATCTCCTAGGAGCACATTACATGTGATCTCACCACAAAACCTGGTTGAAGCATCCCAGGCTATTACGAGCACACAGCTCTACCTGTCGGATCTCCCAGGAGCACATTACATGTGGTCCACCACAAAACCTAGCTGAAGCATCTGAGGCCTTTTTCATCCTGTCCAGATCTCCCAGGAGCAAATTACATGTGGTCATGGAAAAACCTGGCTGAAGCATCTGAGGCCTTTTTCATCCTATCCAGATCTCCCAGGAGCAAATTACATGCCATGGGACAAAACCTCGCAAGATCATCTGCCAGATATCCCAGGGCACCGAATTACATGCCATAGGCAAAACCTTGAAAGACTATCTGCAGATCTCCCAGGGCACAAATTACATGTCCTTCCAAGCAAAACCTCGCAAGAGCATTTGTCAGATGTCCCATGGCACTGAATTACATGCCGTAGGCAAAACCTCGAAAGACCATCTGCAAATCTCCCAGGGCACAAATTACATGCTTACCTGCACAACCTGATCCACGGCCACAAAGTATCATCTGATACTCATCAAACATCATCCTGATGTACACATGATCATCCTGATCATCATCACTGCAACATCCTGCTGCATGTCATCTGGAGAAGCTCGTCATCCACGATCATCCTGATCATACAATGCATCCATCTGATGCACACCAAGTATCCACCTGATACATACATAGATACATGATCCACACAATGTATCCATCAATCATACATGATCTACCTGATCATACAAAGATACATGATCCACACAATGTATCCATCAGCATACATGATCTACCTGATCATACAAAGATACATTATCCACACAATGTATCCATCAGCATACATCATCTAACTGATCATATCCAGCATCCAACATGATGCATATACAAAATACATACACATGATCCAACTGATCATATCTAGCATCAACATGATGCGTACATACATACATAAAAATGATCCAACTGATCATATCCAGCATCCAACATGATGCATACATACATACATAAAAATGATCCAACTGATCATATCCAAGCAGAGACCAGAACATCATCCTGATGGTCATCATCTAGCGCTTACATCCACAACCATGTGAAGGATCCTCCTTCCAACATGCTTTGAATGGATTCAGCAAATGTGTCCATCACTTCTTCCTCGAAGTGTCCTCGATCTGAAGAACGCCAAGCCTCTCTCTGAAGTACTCGAACTTCACCCTGGCTAGTGGCTTCGTCAGCACATCTGCAATCTGCTAATCTGTCGCAACATACAGGAGCCTCACATCTCCTCTCTGCACCATATCCCTGATATAGTGATATTTGATCTCTATGTGTTTCAACCTGTCATGAAACACTGGGTTCTCAGACAGCTTCACACAACTCTGGTTATCACAGAATATACCAGTAGCCTCCAACGGGAGATCAAATAACTCAAACAGTAGCTTCCCTAGCCATACTGCCTCACAACCAGCTGAACAGGCTGCAACATACTCTGCCTCAACTGTACTCAGTGCCACGCAGGACTGCTTCCTGCTAAACCATGAGATCACACCTGATCCCATACTGAAGCAACATTCAGATGTGCTCTTCCTGTCTGCAGCACTGCTAGCCCAATCTGAATCAACATAACCCTACAGGTTAAAATTTTGATTCACCTCATACTTGAGCCCATAATCTACTGTACCCTTCAGGTACCTTAGAACATGCTTTACAGCCACCGGGTGAACACTCCTCGGATCCGTCAAGAACTGGCTCAATGTGTTCACAGCAAAGCAAATGTCTGGTCTCGTGTTCATCAGGTACATCAATGACCCAATCATCTGACGATACATAGAGACATCAACCAGCTCATATGAAGCATCACATAGAAGCTTCAGATTCGACGCCATAGGTGTGGCCATGGCAATGCAATCCATCATCTCGAACCTCTTCAGGATCTCTACTGCATACTTCCCTTGTCCAAGGAAGATTCCATCTGCACTCTGCCACACCTCCATGCCAAAAAAACAAATAGTGCATCATCCCCAAGTTCTTCACATATATATGACTACACCATGCTATCTTGAAATTCATCTAGTGCATCTTCTATTTCATCACTTTTATATTTCTCAATGCTGCCATCTGCAACATGCTTGATCTGATAGTTCCATATGGAATTCATAACAAACTTCCCTTCAGGTCTTGGGACTACATCCCAAACATCATTCTTCATGATCGACGGATCATGGCATTCTATTTCTTCATCCCAGATCCTGGGAACTTCAATATCTTCAATAAATATCTTTGTTGCTGGAACAAATGTTGTAGTCCTTTTGTAGGTGAAGATATGCGGTCTTTCCTACAAAATAGGTTAAATTGCATGATTAGAAACATCTCATAGTTTTCAGAACAAATTCTTACACATAAAGAAATATGTCATACAGTCATGCAATTATCTTAGCCAATGCTTCAATACAACATTTATCCATATCCCGTAACTTTCTAGATGCCTTCCAATCTCTACCAGAACATTTTTAAGAGTGTGCACAACTCCCAACATGTCAGCAAAGAGGTTTCATTCTAGATAAGTAGCAATGGAATGTTGTACAGTGCCATATGCCACTTACCCATGTATATTAGAGTAGTATACTCTTCATCAATGCAACTATTCTAATATGCACAATACATATCCTAAGTCTAGGAACATGAGCATATACATCATTGAACAATTTTATTTAAACAAACACATATGCAAGAAATGATAATTAAAATACTTATCTTTGTTTGTTCGTTGGGTGGACTCCCTCTGAGTCTTCGCTTCCTTGCAGGAGCTACTGGAGTCCTAATCTAAAGTAGCTTCTTCTACACCTTTTGATGTGGAATGTAGATAGATGGTCAACTCCCTCTGAATATCTGCATCCTTTCATAAACCACTGGAGTGTACTCCCTCTTGATCTTTGCTCTCTGGTTTACCTATCCTTGAACTTATGTACATTCTCGATCCCTATGCATGCTTGTTAGTATCATCATTGTGTTATACTATAGGTCTAATATAAAATCATACATTCATTAGTATACTATTAAAACACAATAATCTCAAGCATGTATAGTCATGATCATTTCAAACAGAAATAGTAAGCATTATTATTCAAGGTTTATGTAGGATTCTTATGGTTAGTCAAATCATAAGAAACATAGCATATCTAAACCTATAATTACTCAAACCTATGACTCTTCGGGTTAGTTGAATCATCAATCAAGATAAGAGATATAATATGCATAAAACCTGTGATTATTCAAACCTATACCTTCATGATTCTTCTGGTTAGTCATATCATCAATTATGGTAAGAAATATAATATGCATACAGCCATGACTTATTCAAACCTACAACTTCATGAATAATCATTATCAAACAACACAACAGTATAAGATCCTAACACAAGGTAGGATTCTATCTTGATATAGGAAAAACATACTTGGATTAGCATGCTAGCTATTTATGTCTAACATACTCACATGATGTCTTCTTGTTCTTCTTCATTGACTTGTGCTAGTAACCTGTATATCTCATAGGTTAACTATTACAAAATCAAGTTATACATACCTCGTAAATGGATATTCTATGAGATCCATGAAAATGGATGAATCTTTGTCCTCATGTTATCATGATCATATGTTCTTGGACCAGAACATGATTTGACTTTCTTGGTGTACCTTTCATGTTAGTAGACAACATAAACCTCATACAACACCATAATGCATCAGTACAATCATAAGTGTCAACACCCTAACCAATGAATATCTTCTATCATGCATTCATAATTTTGTTAAGGTGATACGACAAATCTAAAATCAAAATTGTACTAACCGTAATAACATGAAGACAAACATACCATAAACTTAATCATGGAAAAATATCGAAACATACCTCGATGAGTCATACTTGTCGAGATCGCTTGTAATCTTGTTATGTAAGGCCTTAGCCTCATCTCCCTCTGAAACAGGAACTTCTCCACTCATGCAGATGATCAATCCATCTTCTTCTAGGATTAACCCAATCCACTTGATTTGCAAGAACTGGACCTGGAGCTGGATGTGGGTTTGTCAGAGAAAACCCAAAAATTCAAACTTTGAATTTCAAACTTCCGAAAGGATAGAAATATGCGCCTTGATGAGCTGATCAAACTGGTATATTCAGAATTTGAAAACTGCAAAGTTTCACTCCTCAATTTTGCCTTTGAAACTTCCGGATTCACTAGACGTGACCCTGAATTGGGGTTTGATGAAGCTCACTCTTTTGCCCCATCAAAAAAGTTTGATACAAAGCTCTAAGCTTCTATTTTTTCTGAGGAGCTTCCAGCCGTGGTCACAGATTTCAAAAATTCTCATTTTTACAGAAGCCCTAATTTTCCACTTTTCTTATCAAAGTCCCGAACTAGGGTTTGATTAAGCTCGGCCTTCTACCCAACCAAAAATTCTGATCTTGGTCTCTAAATTTCTATTTTGATGAGTAGCATCCAGCCGTGGTCTCCGATTACAAAAATTCCAACTTTCTTCAAAGCCCTAAATTTCGGAAGACATGAATGAAGGTACTCAAAAATAATTCTGTTTTGACAGAAATATGTACCTAATTGTTTCTGGTGTAACTCCAAACTTTTCGATCCACAGGATCTGAAAAAGTTTCCTGAGATAGCCTGACCTGTTATCTTTCCATCCTGACAGGTCTGACCTTAATTGGATTCTCTGAGAGAGAGTTATGCCAAGTGTCGCAACATGACCTATTTTGGGATAAAACAGGAGAGTGAACTTGTATAGCGTGCCACGTGTCACTGTTTGAACTTCAGCCTCTGAAAAAGTTTCCTGAGATAGCTCCGCCTGTTATATTTCCATCCTGACAGGTCTGACCTCAATTGGACTTTCTGAGAGAGATTTATGCCAAGTTTCGCAACATGATCTGTTTATGGGATAATACAGGAGAGCGTACTTGTACGGCGTGCCACATGTCACTGGTTCAACTTCGGCCTTTGAAAACGTTTCATAAATAAAAAATTACAATGAATTAGAGGTTGTCCTTTGGACACAAGGTACATGGGGATCTTAGCTTCGGCCTGTAACAATTTCAGATCCGAAAAATTCACCAAAATGGATTTATAGAGAAAGTGCTACGATGACTGGTTTTTGCTATATCAAGCCCTAGCATCGTAAGTGCAACAAGTGTCATACATGCCATATCATGCCTTCTTTCAGGCTAGCTCTGATACCATGTTAAATTTTCAGAATTTACTTCAATCTGATCTAGGACCTTAACTGAGAGAACAACATGTACAGCATATCTACAGCATATCAATCATGGAGACAATAATGCAAGCACACAAGAGACACAAAGATTTACTTGGGGAAAACCATAAAGGTGAAAAACCCCAATAACTTCCTCAGAGATAGATAGAGCAATGATACAACCAACCAAGAGAGATAGACATAACCTAGCAACAGATCCTCCTCCTCCATAAGTGCGCCACTCCTCCTTGAGTGCATGAGTGAGAAGTGAGTGAGTAAATAGAGTGCCTCCCGCACTCTATTTATACTTGACTTGACTTGCCTTTTTACCTAACTCATGTAGGCTCGAACTTAACCACATAACATAATGCTGACTGGGCCGACCCCCAATAGGGTGGTCTAATAACCCTTTGACCCACATGACTTATACAAGGCCGACCCCAAACAAGGTGGTCTAATAACCCATCAAGTATAAGTTACGACACTTACAATATAAATGACAACACTTCCGTATAGAGGAATAATACCATCTCTATAGGAATACAATATACATATATGTGAAATACATTCCGAAGTTACATATACATTAACAACTAGCTCATTTCCCTATTCACATGACCCATTTGTCCACTTTTCCTACCATTTTAGCCTCTAAAACCTTCGAAAGGTCACCAAAAAGACCAAAATCCATCTTTTTCTCCTCAAAATATTTAATTTTCCTAAAAAACTACAAAAAACCCTCAAAAGAGGTCCAAAATTCCCAAAATCAATTAAAAGAAAATAAAATTCAAAAATATATTCAAAAAAAGAAAAAAAAGGGAAAAAGAGGAAAAGAAACCCTAAACCATTTTTACCAATACCATTGGTTACCTTAAACCATGGTTGTATTCTCCATCACCCAAAAGCTATAAAAAGGTGATAGAGGCTCCCCATTATTCATCCACATTCATCATATCCTCATGCTTCCAAAATTACTCTTGAGCTTAGCCCATCCTTTTTGAGCTTGAAGTTCTTCATTAAGAGTGAACCTTTGGCCCACCCTTGTGTTAGTTTTTCAAAATTTACTTCAATCTGATCTAGGATCTTAACTGAGAGAACAACATGTACAGCATATCTACAGCATATCAATCATGGACACAATAATGCAAGCACACAAGAGACACGGGTTTACTTGGGGAAAACCATAAAGGTGAAAAACCCCAATAACTTCCTCAGAGATAGATAGAGCAATGATACAACCCAAGCATAAGAGATAGACATCTCCTAGCAGCATCTTCTCTTCCTCCACAAGTGTTCCACTCTCCAAAGAGTGTGTGTGAGAATAGAATGATGAAATAGAGTGCCTCTTGCACTCTATTTATACTTGACTTGACTTGCCTAATAACCTTTACTAGGTTGGCCTTAACTTAACCACATAACATAATGACGACTGGGCCGACACCCAATAGGGTGGTCTAATAACCCTTTGACCCACATGGATGACCCCCAATAGGGTGGTCTAATAACTATTCGACCCACATGACTTATACAGGGCCAACCCCAACAAGGTGGTCTAATAACCCATCAAGTATAAGTTATGACACTTACAATATAAATGACAACATTTCCGTATAGAGGAATAATGACATCTCTATAGGAATACAAAAACTTCCGTATAGAGGAATAATATCATCTCTATAGGAGTACAATATACATATATGAAATACATTCCGAAGTTACATATTCATCAACACTCCCTCTTAACTAGGAAGGTATTTCTCGACACAGGTCTTCTAGCACAAGTCTTCTTCTCTGGATCATCGTCACTGGATAATCGTCATTGTCACTACTACTACTATCTCAATAAATCTCTAAATATACTCATCATAGGAAGTTCTACAGAGCCAGTCCTTTTTCATACTGGATGTAGGCCCACCACCTGCAAGTCTTCATCATCAATGGGCATACTGTGGATCCTAGGACTGATTACATGCGTTAACAAAACCTAGTGCAGACTATAGGTTCTTTTACATGTTGACCTTCACAAAACCTACTCAGAGCATCCTATGATGTTACGAGCAAACCGATCTACCTATCTGGACCTCGATAAAGCATCCCAGGCTGTTACAAGCACACCACTCTACCTGTCCAGATTTTAAAGGATTTTTCTATGTGAACTTTTGCAAAACCTACTCAGAGCATCTCATGATGTTAAGAGCAAACCGCTCTACCTGTCTGGATATCGATAGAGCATCCCAGCATGTTAAGAGCACACCACTATACCTGTCCCAATTTTAAAGGATCTTTTCTATGCGAAACTGTAGCAAAACCTACTCAGAGCATCCCAGGATGTTACGAGCTCACCGCTCTACCTATCTGGATCTCGATAGAGCAACCCAGGATGTTACGAGCACACCGCTCTACCTGTATTATTTTTAAAGGGTCTTTTCTATGCTACCTATAGCAAAACCTACTCAAAGAATCCCAGGATGTTACGAGCACACCGCTCTACCTGTCTGGATCTCTATAGAGAAACCCAGGATGTTACGAGCACACTGCTCTACTTGTCTGGTTTTTAAAGGGTATTTTCTATGCTACCTGCACAACCTGTCCACGGCCATATAGTATCAAACCGATACTCACCATACATCATCTTGATGTACATCATCTTGATGTACATCATCTGGAGAAACATCCTGAAGCTCGTCATCTGTGATCATCCTGATCATACAATGCATCTGCCTGATGCATACATAGTATCTTCCTGATACATATCATCACACATGATCCACCTGATCATACCTGATACGTATCAACACACATGATCTACCTGATCATACAATGTATCCAGCTGATACATATACATGATCCAACTGATCATATCCAGCATCAACATGATGCATACATACATAAATGATCCAACTGATCATATCCAGCATCAACACTATGCATACAAATACATAAATGATCCAACTGATCATATCCAACATCAACATGATGCATACAAATATAGAGCAGTAACTGGAGCATCGCCCTGATGCTCATCATCCAGCACTTACATCCATAGCCACGTGAAGGATCCTCCTTCCAACATTCTTGGAATGGCTTCAGCAAATGTGTCCATCACTTCTTCCTCGAAGTGTCATCGATCTAAAGAACACCAAGCCTCTCTCTGAAATACTCGAACTTCACTCTGGATAGTGGCCTTGTCACCACATCTACAATCTGCTCATCTCTCGCAATATACAAGAGATTCACTACTCCTCTTTGCACCATATCCCTGATATAGTGATATTTGATCTCAAGGTGCTTCAACCTATCTTGGAACACCGGGTTCTCAGACAGCTTCACACAACTCTAGTTATCACAAAAGATACCAGTAGTCTCCAACGAGAGATCAAATAACTCTGACAGTAGCTTCCGAAGCCATATTGGCTCACAACTAGCTGAATAGGCTGCAACATACTCTGCCTCGGCTATACTTAGTGCTACGCGGGACTACTACCTGCTAAACCAATGTTAGAAAAATAGGATCGCAGAGCAATAACAATAAACAGAAATGCAAATATAATCACACATACACATTACAAGAGAGTCACATATATATCATGGTTCACCCAACTTGGGTTATGTCCACACTGAATTTTCCAGTCCTTATTATTATTACCGTCCAACAAGGTGAAGGGATACAACCTACAGCACAACCGCTGCACTTCCTCTTCTCTGTTTCACAGTCTCTCTCTTGATCTCAGAGATCTTTACAATGCATAAAACCTAATACATCATCATCCCTAGCCGTATTACAATGTCTTTATTTTATAAGGAAAATACCACGAGATACCCAAAACCATGGGCCCCCAAAACAGCTAGTGAAAACAGCCCCAAAAATTTTCTTCGGGGGCACTGCTCCTGAACCCTCGCCGAGGGACCGCTGGCCCCCGGACCCCCCAGCCAGGGGGGATGGTCCCCCCTGGAACCCTGTGGGGGGGCGATGCCCCCCCACACCCCCCCATTGGGGTGACTATACAGTCCACCTACATATCATATAAAACTGGGGTACAAACATGACTGATACAATATCATCTATGAGACTAGAAGATCTGGCTCCACAACCAACAATCTCCCACTTGGAGACTGATCACAGCAACTCCACTGCTGCTACACTTGTTGGACTTGGACTTGGCAAATTTCTCCTCTTCACCTTCATGCTAGAAGGCCAACTAAAACCGAGCACGAACTCAGTTTCTCTCTGGTCACTATCTTTGTGAACATGTCTGCAGGATTCTGGCTAGTATGTATCTTTTTCAGCTTCAACAGTTCATCTTCCAGAACAAAGTGTATGAAATGGTACTTGAGCTATATATGTTTAGTCCTAGAATGGAATTCTGAGTTCTTTGCAAGGTGAATGGCACTCTGGCTGTCACTATACATCCTGCTATCCTTCTGCTTCTTACCCACTTCCTCCATAAACCTCTGCAACCAAATCATCTCTTTACTAGCCTCTGTAATAGCAACATACTCTGCTTCTGTTGTTGAAAGTGCAACAACCTTCTGTAGTTTTGAAATCCAGCTTACTGCTGTTCCACCTACAGTAAACACATACCCTGTGGTGCTCCTCCTTCTATCCTTGTCACCTGCCATATCTGCATCAACATATCCCTGTAGAACAGTGTCTGAACCTCCAAAACATAATGCCTCAGTGGTAGTACCTCTCAAATACCTGAGAATCCACTGTATTGCCTTCCAATGTTCTTTACCTGGATTCTTCATATATCTGCTCACAACTCCCACTGCATGTGCAATATTTGGTCTTGTGCACACCATGGCATACATCAAGCTGCCAAGTGCTGATTGATAGGGAATCTTGGACATGTAATCTATCTCTTCTTGTGTCTTGGGACACATTTCCTTACTTAGACTGAAATGGCTAGCCAAAGGTGTACTTACAGGTTTTGCATTCTACATTCTGAACCTCTCCAACACCTTTTGTATGTACTCACTTTGAGACAATGTCAATTTGCGATTTTTCCTGTCTCTCGTTATTCTCATACCAAGGATTTGCTTTGCAGCACCCAAATCCTTCATCGCAAATGAATTAGCTAGCTTCCTTTTGAGTACATTTATATCCTGCATGTCAGACCCTGCAACAAGCATGTCATCCACATACAATAACAAGATAATATATCTTCCATTGTCTAGCTTTTTGAAATAAACATAGTGGTCAGAATGACATCTACTATAACCTTGTTCTGTCATAAACCTATCAAACTTTAGATACCACTGCCTTGGAGCTTGCTTCAAGCCATACAAGCTCTTTTTCAACCTGCATACCAGATCCTCCTTACCTTTGACCTCATACCCTTGTGGTTGTTGCATATATATTTCTTCCTCCAAATCCCCATGGAGGAAGGTTGTTTTTACATCTAACTGTTCAAGATGCAAATCTTCTACCGCCACTAGACTTAAGATAGTCCGAATTGAAGTCATCTTAACAACAGGAGAAAATATTTCATCAAAATCTATACCTTTCTTCTGTGCAAACCCCTTTACAACAAGTCTGGCCTTGTACCGCTTCTTACCTCCTTCTTCTTCCTTCAACCTATAAATCCATTTGTTTTGCAATGCTCTTTTACCAGCAGGCAACTGAACCAAATCCCAAGTCTGGTTTCCTACCAATGAGTCCATCTCCTCATTCATGCCTTGCTCCCACTTCTTTCTAGTTTCCACCTACATTGCTTCTTCATAACATTCTGGTTCACCAGAATCAGTCATCAATAAATAATACATTGAAGGAGAGTATCGTTCAGGGACTCTACTTAACTTGGTAGATCTTCTTATAGTTGCAGGAGTTTCAGGTACTTGCTGCTGCTCTTGATTTTCTGGCACCTTCGGAACTTCATTTTCTTTGATTTCATCAAGCACTATGTACTCTGTGTTTTCCTTTTCCTATTTCTTTCCCTGCAGCTGATCTTTATACATGACCTTTTCATTGAATATCACATCTCAACTCCTGATGATTTTGTTATTTTCATAATCCCATAAACGATAACCAAATTCATCAACCCCATATCCAATAAAGGTACATTTCTTGGATTTAGCTTCAAGCTTTGTTCTATTTTCTTTATCAATATGGACAAATGCTTCACAACCAAACGTTCTCAGAAATGAGTAGTTTACCTTTTTATTTGTCCATGCTTCCTCTAGAATACCTCCATCCAAAGCACTTGAAGGTCATTTGCTTATTAAATAAACAACTGTATTTACAGCATTCGCCCAAAACTGTAAGGGCAACCCTGCATGCAGTCTCATACACCTTGCACGCTCCATGATCGTTATGTTCATCCTTTCTGACACACCATTTTCCTATGGTGTTCCTGGGACTGTCTTCTCTCTACGAATCCCATGGTATGAACAGTAACTATCAAACTCCTTGCTGCAGTACTCACCTCCATTATCAGATCTGAGACACTTCAATATTTTTCGTGTCTCATTCTCAACCAAAGCTTTCCACTTCTTAAAACCCAAGTTTTTATAGTTGCATCATCAATAAATGTAACATAATAATGAGAGCCACCAAGAGATTGTACCTGAGCCGGTCCCCATACATCTGTATGCACAAGCTCTAATATTTCATTCTTCTTCTGTTTCCCAACCCTGAGAAATCTGACTCTCTTCTGTTTTCCATAAACACAGTTTTCACAGAATTCCAAACTTACCTGCTTCAAATCCGGCAGCAACTTCCTTGAGTGGAGAATTTGCATCACATTCTCACTCATGTGGCCAAGCCTATGATACCACAATGTTGTATCTGTTCCTGTGGAAGTTAAAGAGATAGAATGGTCAGTATTATGAGGACATGAATACAACGTACCTACTCTATCTCCTTTTGCTATCACCATTGATCCTTTAGTGATCTTCCACCACTTTTCTTCAAATGTAGATAGACAACCGCCATCTCCCAAATGCCCTATTGAGATCAGATTTCTTTTCATAGTAGGAATATGCCTAACTTCTTTCAACAACCAATCAGTTCCATTCTTAACTTTTATCCATACCTTACCCATTCGAACAATTTTACATGGATCATCATCACCCAATAAAACATGTCCAAAGTTGCCAGGAACATACTCATGAAAGTATTTCCTATGGGGTGTAGCATGACATGAAGCTCCTGAATCTACTAACCAATAATCACTAGTATTATCTAATGCAAGAATCAAAGCATTTTGTAACACATCACCTGCTACATTTGCTTCCTGGGTAGTTTCCTTCTGTGCATCTCATTTCTTCTTTAGAGATTTTCAGTCTTTCTTCAGATGTCCTTTCTTTCCACAATTCCAACACTCTATCTTTCCCAGTCTGGACTTGGATTTGCTTGTTTTAGACTTTCCACGATTACCTTGGCTCTTTCCTCTCTCCTTTTGTCTTCCCCTGCTCTCCATGGTCAACGCATTACCTGATGTCTCACCTGTACTTTTTCTTCGCATTTCCTCACTAAGAATAACACTAATAACATCATCAAATTTCAAGCTGTTTGAACTAGAGACAGAGTTACTTACAGCCATGACCAAGCTATTCCAGCTTTCTAGCAATGAACAAAAGATTAGAAGAGCCCTAACCTCATCATCAAAGTTCACACTTACAGAACTTAGCTGATTTGTAACCGTATTAAACTCATTTAAATGATCAGTAACAGATCCACCTTCAGACATCTTCATATTAAATAAACGCTTCATTAGAAATACCTTGTTGGAGGCCGAGGGTTTTTCATACAGCTTACCTAATGCGCTCATCAAACCCTCTATTGTCATTTATTTTGAGATATTGAAATCCACCGACGAAGCCAGGCTCAATTGTATTGTTCCCAGAGCCTTTTTTTCAAGAACCTCCCATTCTTCATCCTTCATAGCCGTCAGTTGCTTTGCTTTTCCTCCCAATGCTAGGAATATATCCTTCTGGTACAGATAGTCCTCCATTTGCATCTTCCATAACCCGAAGTTTTGGCCATTAAACTTCTCGACCTTAAACTTTTCTTCTTCTACCATTGCTCCCACTCGAACCAGAAACCCTAGCTTCCTGCGGGTTTAGCTGCCAAATAGACCTTTGGCTTAGATACCGATTGTTAGAAAAACAGGATCGCAGAGCAATAACAATAAACAGAAATGCAAATATAATCACACATACACATTACAAGAGAGACACAGATATATCGTGGTCACCCAACTTGGGCTACGTCCACACTGAATTTTCCAGTCCTTATTATTATTACCATCCAGCAAGGTGAAGGGATACAACCTACAGCACAACCGCTGCACTTCCTCTTCTCTGTTTCACAGTCTCTCTCCTGATCTTAGAGATCTTTACAATGCATAAAACTTAATACATCATCATCCCTAGCCGTATTACAATGTCTTTATTTTATAAGGGAAATACAATGGAAAAATACCACGGGATACCCAAAACCATGGGGCCGCAAAATAGCTGGTGAAAACCTTATGGGGGGGCGATGCCCCCCCAAACCCCCCCGCTGGGGTGACTGTACAGTCCACCTACATATCATATAAAACTGGGGTACAAACACGGCTGATACAATATCATCTATGAGACTAGAAGATCTGGCTCCACAACCAACAGCCAAGAGATCACACCTGATCCCATACTGAAGCAACACCCATAAGTGCTCTTCCTATTTGCAGCACTACCTTCCCAATCTGAATCAACATAACCTTGTAGGTTAAACTTTTGATTCGCATCATACTTGAGCCCATCATCAATTGTACCCTTCAGGTAACTCAGAATATGATTTATAGCAACCAGGTGAACACTCCTCAGATCCGTCAGGAACTGGCTCAATGTGTTCACCGCAAAGAAAATATCTGGTCTTATGTTCGTCAGGTACATCAAGGACCCAATCATCTGACGATACATAGTGACATCAACCGGCTCAGATGAAGCATCACACAGAAGCTTCAGGTTCGATGCCATAGGTGTGGCTATGGCCTTGCAGTCCATCATCTCGAACCTCTTCAGGATCTCTACTGCATACTTCCCTTGTCCAAGGGAGATTCCATCTGCACTCTGCCAGACCTCCATGCCTAGAAAGTAGTGCATCATCTCCAAGTTCTTCATCTCGAACTTGGCAGCAAGCTTTTGCTGCATGTCGGAAATCAATCTATCTTCACCTGTAATAAACAAGTCATCCACATACAAAAGTAGTATCACTGGATTGCCTTCCTCAACCTTGTAGTAAAGGTTGGAATCCGCTTTACTCTTGGTAAATCCCAAACTGGATAGAAAGCTATCTATCCTACCATACCAAGTTCTGCATATATATGACTCCCTGTCATGTGTCTTAGAACCAATTGGCTGCTCCACATAGACTTCTTCTTCAAATACACCATTCAAGAAAGTTGTCTTGAAATCCATCTGGTGTATCTTCCACTTCATCACTGCAGCCAGAGCAAGTACTGATCTAATAGAAGTGTATCTGGCTACAGGATCAAGAGTCTCTATGCTACCACCTGTAGCATGCTTGATCTTGTAGATCCTCTTGGAAGTCACTACAGACTCCCCTTCAGGTCTTGGGACGACATCCCAAACATCTTCATGATTGACTGGTACTCCTCGATCATGGCATTCTTCCCAAATCCTGGGAACTTCAATATCTTCAATATTTTCAATAGATAACTTTATTGCTGAACAAATGTTGTAGTCCTTCTTTTGTAGGTGATGGTATACGATCTTTCCTACACAACAAGTTAAATTGCATGATTAGAAAACATCTCATAGTTTTCAGAACAAATTCTTACACATAAAGAAATATGTCATACAGTCATGCAATTATCTTAGCCAATGCTTCAATACAACATTTATCCATATCCCGTAACTTTCTAGATGCCTTCCAATCTCTACCAGAACATTGTTAAGAGTGTGCACAACTCCCAACATGTCAGCAAAGATGTTTCATTCTAGATAAGTAGCAATGGAATGTTGTACAGTGCTATAGGCCACTTAGCCATGTATATTAGTAGTATACTGTTCATCAATGCAACTATTCTAATATGCATAATACAAAACCTAATTCTAGGAACATGAGTATATACATTATTGAACAGTATTATTTAAACAATAAAATATGCAAGGAATGATAATTCAAATACTTATCTTTGTTTGTTTTGTTGGGTTGACTCCCTCTCAGTACTTGCTTCTTTTCTGTAACTCCATTCTGATGTGGATTGTGAGAAGTGGTCAACTCCCTCTGAATATCTACACCTTGTAGAAACTATTGATGTGGAGTGTGCTCCCTATTGATCTTTGCTTCCTTGCAGGAACAACTGAAGTGTGCTCCCTCTTGATCTTTGCTTCCTTGCAGAAACAACTGGAGTGTGCTCCCTCTTGATATTTGCTTCGTTGTAGGTGTAGCTAGGGTTTTCACCCTAGCTTGTGCAAATGAGAACCTACTAAGGAGAAGGGACTCCTTAGTAGCAGTTCAAAAAAACAGTAAATCAAAGGCAGTACCTTACAGTAAAATAGTAACTACTCTAAGCATGTGCATAAAACAGAAAAGACAAGATAATAAAAATGGTTTTTGTATTGATTGAAACCTCCAATGTGAAGGTTGGTTAAGCCTTTGTAGCAGTCCAAGAGGGTTGCTTCCAAGCTTCCAGTTTTGCTCCTTTCTCTTTCTCCAAAGGGTTTTGGAAATGGGCCAAAGGGACACTCAAATGTGAAAGTAGCTCAAGGGTGAGCTAGGGTTTCAGGAGTGATTTTGGCAGAGTAAGGGTGTGGTTGACTATGGATATGAAATGAGGGGCCTCCATCACCTATTTATAGGATTTTGGTGGTGGAGTGCTGGCCCATGGTTTTGGGCACCATATGGTTTAGGTCAGCTGTATAGGGTTTTTGATTCCTTTTTCCCTCTTTTTCCTCTTTTTTGTATTTTTTATTCCCTTTTTGGAGGGTTTTTGCTATTTTGGAGGAATTTTGGATTATTTTGGGGGAAAAAGGGGTTTTTTGGAGGTTTTTTTAATGGTTATTTGTCCTTTTGGAGGCTTTTTAATGGGTTTTTAAAGATTTTGGAGGCAAATATGGTAGGAAATATGGACAAATGAGTCATGTAATGGGGTAGATGAGGTAGTGAGCACTTTTTGGGTGTTAACAACAGGAACAACTAGAGTGTGCTCCATCTTGATCTTTGTTTCTTGGATTACTTGTCCTTGAACTTATATCCATTACTATGCATGCTTATTAGTATCATCATTGTGTTATCATCGAGGTCTCATACATAATCACACATTCATTAGTATAATATTAATACCATCAAACACAATAATCTTAAACATGTATAGTCATGATCATTTCAAACACATATAATAAACATTAGTATTCAAGGTTTCAGGGAAGTCTTCTTTTACTCATGCATATTCTTATTTGATCATAGGACTCTTCTAGTTAGTTAAATCATCAATCAAGATAAGAGACATAATATGCATAAACCCTTGATTACTTACATTTCTAACTTTATGAATAAACATAACCAATCATACCAAGTATACTTATATAAGGGATCCTAACACAAGGTAGGATTCTAACTTGATATAGGAAAAACATACTTGGATTGGTATGTTCGCTAGTTATGTCTAACATACCCACATGATGTCTTCTTGTTCTCTTCAATGACTTGTGCTAGTAACCTGCATATCTCATAGGTTAACCATTATACAACCATGTTATACATACCTCGCAAATAGATCTTCTAAGTGATTCATGACAATGGATGAATCTTTGACCTCATGTCATCATGATCATATGTTCTTGAACTAGAACATGATTTGTCTTTCTTGGTGTACCTTTCATGTTATCGGACAACATAAACCTCATACAACACCATAATGCATTAGTACAATCATAAGTTTCAACACCCTAATCAATGAATATCTTATATCATGCATTCATAATTTTATTAAGGTGATACGACAAGTCTAAATTTAATCAAGATTGTACTAACCGTAATAACATGAAGACAAACATACCATAAACCTAATCATGAACAAATCTCAAAACATACCTGTCGAGATTGCTTGTAATCTTCTTATGTAAGGCATTAGCCTCATCTCCCTCTGAAACAGGAACTTCTTCACTTATGCAGGTCACCAATCCATTCTCTTCTAGGATTTACCCAATCCACTTGATTTGCAGGAATTGGATTTGGAGCTAGATTAGGGTTTGTCAGAGAAACCCCAAAAATTCAAACTTTGAATTTCAAACTTCTGAAATGATAGAAAGATGCACCTTGATGAGTTGATCAAGTTGGTATACTCATAATTTGAAAACTGCAAAGTTTCACCCCTCAAATTTGCCTTTGAAACTTCTGGATTCACTGGACATGACCCCGAACTAGGGTTTGATAAAGACCACCCTTCTGCCTAATCAAAAGGTTCGATCCAAATCTCTAAGCTTCTATTTTTCTAAGGAGCTTTCAGACGTGGTCACAGATTTTAAAAATTTCCATTTTTGCAGAAGCCCTAATTTTCCACTTTTCCGATCAAAGTCCCGAACTAGGGTATGATCACGCCCGGCCTTATGCCCAACCAAAAATTCTGATCTTGGTCTCTAAATTTTGATTTTAATGAGTAACATTCATCCGTAGTCTCTAATTAGAAAAATTCCAACTTTCTCCGAAACCCTAACTTCCGGAAGCCATGAATGAAGGTGCTCAAAAATAATTCTGTTTTGACTGAAATATGTACATGATTGTTTTGGGTGTAACTCTGAACTTTTCAATCCACAGGGGTTGAAAACTTTTGTTGTGATATCCTGACCTATCATATTTCCAACCCCATAGGTCTGAAATCAAATGGATTCTCTGAGAGATATTTATGCCAAGTGTCGCAACGTGACCTGTTTATGGGATAAAACATGAGAGCGAACTTGTATGGCGTCCCACGTATCACTGGTTCCGTTTCAGCCTCTGAAAAAGTTACCTGAGAAAGTACAGTCCATTTACTACCTATCACTTTTTTACGAAATTTCATTTGGAGCTTCCCAGCCCAAGTTATGACATTTTTTCCAAGGTCACCTATTTATGACTGAGATCTGGAAGAGGTAGAAACCCTATATTGTATAGATCATAAATCACAAAGTACAACGAATTAGAGGTTTTCCTTTGGACACAATGTACATGGGGATCTTAGCTTCGCCCTGTACAATTTTCAGACCCTGAAACCTCAGAGAAAATTATATATAGCGAGAGTTCTACGATGACTGGTGTTTTCTATATCAAGCCCAAGCTTCACAATTGCAACAAGTGTCATACATGTCATACCATGCCTTCTTTTAGGATAGCTCTGATACCATGTTAGTTTTTCAGAATTTACTTCAATTTGATCTAGGATCTTAACTGAGAGAACAACATGCACAGCATATCTATATCATATCAATCATGGACACAATAATGCAAGCACACAAGAGACACAGAGTTTACTTGGGGAAAACCATAAAGGTGAAAAACCCCAATAACTTCCTCAGAGATAGATAGAGCAATGATACAACCCAAGCATAAGAGATAGACATCTCCTAGCAGCAGCTTCTCCTCCTCCAAAAGTGTGCCACTCTCCAAAAATTTTGTGTGAGAATAGAATGATGAAATAGAGTGCCTCCCGCACTCTATTTATACTTGACTTGACTTTCCTAATAACCTTTACTAGGCCGACCTTAACTTAACCACATAACATAATGATGACTGAGCCGACACCCAATAGGGTGGTCTAATAACCCTTTGACCCACATGGCCGACCCCCAATAGGGTGGTCTAATAACCCTTCGACCCACATGACTTATACAGGGCTGACCCCAACAAGGTGGTCTAATAATTCATCAAGTATAAGTTACGACACTTACAATATAAATGACGACACTTCCATATAGAGGAATAATGACATCTCTATAGGAATACAAACACTTCCGTATACAGGAATAATACCATCTCTATAGGAGTACAATATACATATATGAAATATATTCTGAAGTTACATATTCATCAACACCTTGAAGCACCTTGGAGAAGAGAGAGACTATTGGAGCATTGGAGCACTACTCTTGTACTGCTACAAGAATTACAGCTACCTCACCATTGAGGTAAACCATTGCAAACGTTTGTTTGCTCATTAATATAAAATATCATGTTTTTTATTGTTTCCCTCAACGGATCTAGTTTTTTACTATTCTTAATCTAGATTTAGTTTCTTGCACATGATAGATTACTATTTACTTTTTACATTAGTTTTTATTGTTTGATCTAAACTGCTACTACAAAGTTAGTAGGTGCTCATTTGCACAAGCTTGGGTGAAAAACCAAGCTATAGTTTTGGTGACTCACGAATGATGGCATTCAACTTGGATCAATCCGAACCACGTTTACCTTCGACATTAGCATTTTAGGTTTCTGTATCCATCTGAAACCTTTTCATTCATCGATGCATCATCGATGAAGGTGCCTCCACCTGTGTGATGTCAACATTTGTCTGGAAGAAGCTCGGATCCCTCACACTCTAGCCATCCAAAACTGCATTACAAGCTTACGATGGTCGTTCAGCTCAACCCCAAGGCCTCATGGCCAACGTTCCCATTCAGCTAGGTGGAAAAACGATCCGTATCGATATAGAAGTTATCAACACCCATCTTGATTACAACCTATTACTCGGTTGCAGTTACATGTATGCTATGAAGGTCGTCGCTTCATCCGTCTTCCGCATCATGATGTTCCCCCATGAGGGACGTGTGTTCAATATTGATCAAATAACATACTACGATCCTAACGCCCCCGCTTCTCCCAAAAATGTTCTCCCCATGATTGAACAACCCGTTCAGAATGCACCTACATCGTTTGTCTCAACAGTCGGACCTGACATCTACTTGGAGTCACCAATGAATTCCACGTTCCAATTCATTCCACCCCCTATGCGGATAGCCGAGATATTTGATTTGTGCACCCTCTTACATAATACGCAGGCACCTAACCAATAGCCCCCTTTATTGCCACAACCACCCTCAATAACTAGTCACATCAAAGCAACACCGATTCACACTATCCCATTCCTATTTCCCCGTTCAGGAGTCGTCAGCACCCCAGTAATGGCCACGCTCAATCTTCTGGGGTTAACAGTAGGACTACCTATACGGTACCTACCCAAACCAAACCCTCCACCAACACCAAATGTCATTTTACAAGTGGTCCAACCTATCACTGTAACGAACCGACCACCTCCAGGAGTGAGAACCACATCAACATCTAGTAATGCACCTCCTCCTCCTCGTCACACTGGGGGAAGAGGCCCACCAACCTACACCGCTCCACCTACAACCCACACCTCTCCACCTACTCCAAAGCTGGAGAAGAATCCCCCAACATTTCGTGCTCCCCCCAAATGCTCTTTGTGCTACGACATAGGCCATGCTACCCATCAATGTCCACAATTACCAACACTTCAGGAACACATGCAAATGTTAGATGAAGATGCTAACATCTCAGCTGTTAAACTTGACCTTCCCCCTTAGCCTCACGACAAATCTTTGTGTACCAATCACCCTTGTGCAATATGTGTCATTTACGGCCATTACTCACATCACTGCCCCGATATCCCAGATTACAAAGTAGCACTATACAAACTGAATAATGCTGACCTAGAGACATCCCCTCTTCTTATAGAGGAAATATATTCCCCAACATCTTCCTCCTCGGAAGAAATTAATACAATCTACATGATTTCATCCGCCATTGCACCTCAGTCAACTGATTTGATGACACAATGCTTTGGTAGTGACGAGGAAATACTCAAAGCACTTACCGCACTCAACTACCCCTGGGATGATATGCACCATCGATCATATTTCATCCCCAACTAATCTACCTCTTCCATGGAAAATCAATTCTCCATTGAATCCAAATATTTCCTTCCCACCAAGGTTGACTGGTTTAAAAATCCCATCCCAGCTCTTGATGCCTTTGAGGAAGGAAATATGGCCAACATTTCACCCATCATTAAAGTTGACATCTCTACCACACCTGAAACACCTAAACTAATTTCTTTGGGTGCATCATGCACCGAGGATGAAATCCAAGCTTACAAGAAGCTCTTCCAAGAGTTTCATGATGGCTTTGCATGGTCCTACACTGAGATGCCAGGTCTTGACCCTGCTATAGTAGAACACCACATTGACACTTGGCCCAACGTGCCACCCGTTCATCAGAAACAACAAGGCCCCATCAGTGTTCCCCCCTATTGTTGTTCCTGGTTCACATACATTCCCTCGACTGAACATTTATTGCTTTCTTGGCCATTAATTTTGTTCGGTATAATTTTATCCCTTTTTTGGGGCGAACAATTCCTTTACAAAAAAGGCACTTAGGGAGTTTCTGGTAAGCTCTTTTCTGTCTCCTAAAAGAATGAGAATATCATCGAGCAATCTTTCTTCCTTTAATGCTCGCTAAAAGTATCTGAAAGGGCATCTACCTGGTATAGTTTTACCCATTTTCCGGACCTTTTAGACTAATTACGAAAAAGGAATACTCTAGTCACATCGGCTAGAAGAGTTTCTTCATTGCATCCTATTATGCTTTTTCGGGCCTTGGAGACTAACACACGAACAAGAACCCCTTTGGAGTCTTCTTATTTCTTTCAGACTCTCTAAAAATGAAAGCATCCATGATCCCTCACTGTCTTGGGCTCGTATAAATACACATGATGGTACCATTCCACTATTTCAGAGTCTTCTTATCATTTTCAGACTCCTTAAAATTGAAAGCACTCACGAGCATGAACTGCTCTGGGCTCGTACAAATCCACACGACAATACCATTGATGAGCACAATTTTTATCCCTTCTTCTAGCTCCTTAAAACATGAAGAAGGCCCCAACGGTACCCCTCGGTACCACAACAAAGCATATATAATCACATTATTATGGAAGCTTCCCCAATTTGGTCGCCTTTGTTTAGAGTATTCTGCAATATGCCACCTTGAGAGTTTCCCAATACCGTACATCAGTTTGTCCCCCTCATTCACTCTCATTGCAGTACTTACCCTTGATCCCTTAAAGATATGGTCCCCGTACCTAAAGTTAGTTTCATATGCTGCTAGGTTATCCATGTCATCATGCTCTGAACAAAGGAAGTTTGAGTCCCCCCACTCTAAGACCCTAGTTATCCCCCATCCCCACAGTATGTCAATCCCACTATTAGTACTATCACACTTTGGTTGTACAGCTGGCGCTCCTATCAAGGAAACATCATTTCCTTGGTAGTTGCAGGTCTCCCTCTGTCGATGCCAACAAATCTATTCAAGAGGGTAGACCCAGAGGTCCTTGTGCCTTGGACTCATCACCATCAGTGGTGAGTTCCTATGAATCATTTTGAAAGAAGTCCTTAGTGCCTCTCTGAATGATTGTTTCTCACATGCTTGGCATCAACACCTTGATCGCATCGTTGAGATTCGCACAAGGTATCCGTCCTTTCAGTTATTAGTCGAAGACCCTGAATGTCACCTGACTCTAGCACATTGGTGAGTCTACTTTAGGAACAACCAGTTACATGTTCCTGTGGATATCCGGGCTGCGCTTGGCGAGAGTATTCATAAGTCCCCCAGTTGTATACTTCTTCAAGTACACAATTCAGATACAGTTCAGTGTGCCCTTGAGACTCTGACTCACAGTTACTAAATCCATCCAGTTGTTGGATACCTTCAAATCCAGTAGTTCATCATCCCTTCTGACACCTCATTCTGAACCGTTGTTGCTCTTTTCCATTGTATCAGTTCTTCAGATCAGTCATAGTATGACCATGAGTATGTCCTCCTAGCTTCGTGTTCTCTCTAGACCATTATGTTGTACACAGTAGGTATATATGTATTGTTCAGGTTTCCTTGTTGGGCCTCACTGTTATTTATATGACTTAATACGAGCATGGGTATTCCCACCTCGTCCATATATCAGAGATTATTCCTCATTCATTTCGAGGTCATGTATTTTTCAGTTTTTGCAGTTTGCATGAGACCATTTCTCTAGTCTCCAATCGATCTTTTCTCTCCTCGAAACCCTGGGAAAAAGACAAAGAAACTATGATTTCTATCGGCCATACGATGAGGTCCTGCCCTCACACATCAGGGGGCAATCTGTTAACACCCAAAAAGTGCTCACTAGCTCACTTCCCTATTCACATGACCGATTTCTCCACTTTTCCTACCATTTTAGCCTCTAAAACCTTCAAAAGATCACCAAAAAGACCAAAATCCATCTTTTTCTCCTCAAAATATTAATTTTCCTAAGAAAATACAAAAATCCCTCAGAATGGGTCCAAAATTCCCAAAATCAATTAAAGGGAGTAAAATTCAAAAATATATTCAAAAAAAGAAAAAAAGAGGAAAAGAAACCCTAAACCATTTTTCCCAATACCATTGGTTACCTTAAACCATGATTGTATTCTCCATCACCCATAAGCTATAAAAAGGTGATAGATCCTCCCCATTATTCATCCACATTCATCCTATCCTCATGCTGCCAAAATTACTCTTGAGCTTAGCTCGTCCTTTTTTAGGTTGAAGTTCTTCATTAAGAGTGAACCTTTGGCCCACCCTTCAAGCACCTTGGAGAAGAGAGATACCATTGGAGCATTGGAGCACTACTTATGTACTGCTGCAAGAATTCCAGCTACCTCACCCTTGAGGTAAACCATTGCAAACCTTTGTTTGCTCATTAATATAAAATATCAAGTTTTTTATTGTTTCGCTCATGGATTTAGTTTTTTACTGTTCTTAATCTAGATTTACTTTCTTGCACATGATATATTACTATTTACTTTTTACATTAGTTTTTACTGCTTGATCTAAACTGATACTACGAAGTTAGTAGGTGCTCATGCGCACAAGCTTGGGTGAAAACCCAAGCTACAGGCATAACACTCATTACAGGAACCGGAAATTTGTGTAACCGATGCAAGCTAAAGACTAGAAAATATGGTGGTGGTTCGACGGAAAGCGGAGAGATTAAAAGTGTTTCAACTAAAAATTTATGGAGTCTCAGCAAAAAGTGGAGCGGTTGGTACAAATTTTTGCAGAAAGTGTAACGAAGCTTCAATAGAAGGTTGCGGTGTCTCGACGAAAAGCGGAAAATTTGGTGGAATTTTGGTTGAGGGTGTAGTGGAGTTTCAACGGAAATTCGGAAGTGTTTCGGCAAAAAGCGGAAAAATTGGCAGAGTTTCAGAAAATAGTGAAAAAATTGGCATCGTTTCAGAAAACAACTGAAAAGCTGGTGGAGTTTCGACAAACAGATTGACAAAATTTTGGCCGATCAAAACAATCAGCAAGGATCGAATGAAATCTAGTGATCTTAACATATTACCGCAATTTATTTCACCACTCTTTGTGACGGATTATTTAGCAACTGCAGAGGACCACCCATAATTTTCGTAGTCGATTGGCCCATTACGACTGCTCCTTTTCTACTGGTTCCTTCGTTTCTATTCCTACACACAATTTTTCTAAACAAACCAATCAAAGCCAAAAATAAATATTATGAGGCAGTCTATCAATCTTATCAAACTAACTAGAATCAAATCAAAAGAAGTAAAATTAAAGCAATTTTATTTATGTACATATTTTCTATGATAAATGCATAATCAGATTTAAAGAGTGGAAGAAACAGGAAGAGATTCATGTTCCTGTAATAATTAACAGTTTGAATCAGCAGCAATGCGAGCGACAAAGGCATCCTTCGAGAGTGGATTATGATAAATACGCAATCGATGACCATTGGAAAATAGAGGGATCTAATATTCATCAATTGTGGTCAATCAAACAGTTCCATTGTCGAATAATGTATTAATTTTGTATGGCCCCAACCATCTGGTGCACATTTTACCTTTAAATTGTCTCTTGAATAGTGAATCATTAAGTAAGGCCCAGTCTCCTTCACAGAAAGTTCTCTTCTTAATAAACCTATCATGCCACTTAGAATGTTGTGGCTGACTCACTGAAGTTTGATGTACAACTGCTGCACATTTCTCTCTGAGTTCATTCAACTGATTCATCTGATCCTTTTGAGCTTTCGATAGATCCAAGTTTGCTTCCAAAGAAGTCCTCAACGTTTTAATCTCAAATTCAATAGGGAAGACAACATTTTTTCCATATACCAATTTGTAAGGAGAGAATCTTGTGGTGTTACGCCATGTAGTTCGATATGCCCATAATGCTTTAGGGAGTCTTTCGACCCAATCTCTGTGATGACACTTCACAGTATTTGTGAGAATAGATTCAATGACCTTATTCATACTTTCCACTTGGCCATTAGCCTGTGGATTATAAGGTGAATTTATTTGATGTTGGATATGATATTTATGTAGAAGAGCTTGCATCTTTCGGGACACAAACTGTGATCCCCCATCTGTCACTATTTCTTTAGGCACTCCAAAGCAAGTAAAGATATCTTCATATAAGAAATCTATAACAGCTTGATCAATGGCTCTTACAATGGATGTGGCCTCCACCCATTTATTCATATAATATGTGCAGACTAGAATGTAAACCTTTTGTTTTGAAGGAGGGTTAACTGGTCCTACAAAGTCGAAGGCCTATTTATCAAAAGGTTCAGCCACCACTTGAGGTTGGAGTGGCATCTCATCCAATCTATTATGTTGACCCATCCTTAAACATCTATCACAGGCTTGTATTGGGTCACGGATTTGTCCGTATTTTTCATTACTTATCGACACCTATTTCATCCATCTTCTTCCTAATATCACCCATTTATCATTCTATTTTCCACCCATTTGCTGTAACTGCTCAAGAAATGGCATATTAATCTTATTGATGCTTTAGTGGCTAATCATGATTATTTTCCTTTATTTTTAATGACTTGAATACTATTATGCATAATTTTACTGATGATGGTTTATGGAGTGATTTGTCATATTAACAGCAACAACACTCATGGTTCAAGCTTCCAAGGTTGGCATGCAAGCACACGTCCACATGGATATTTCACAACATGGTTTCATCTTATGATTAATTATGTGGATTTGTGATTTCAATTCGTGCCCAATTCCAACATGGCAACCTCTAGCTCATGATCAAACGGCTTTAGCCAAAAACGCATGCTAGATAACAACACATTGATTTGAGTCGTGATTTGCGGACAGATGGAGAATACTCTTGAAAATATGGGACATGGGTTGTGTGCACAACGGCCTCAATTACATAATACAAGAGGAAATCGCCAAACAAAGCTACGGTTTGAGCTCTACAGCTAGTTCTCTGAACGTGTAATTCTCATATTTACTGTTGCACCCGGTTTGATAAATTAGCAATTTGCTTAAACTAATTCCATGTTGGGAATTCGGTTTCTCATCCTCGTGAAGGATTCTTATGTATAAATATGTAATCAATCTCATGAGAAAGGGGGAATATGGAAAGCAATGTTATGTTGTAGGATTTGATCCAGACTCTGTTGTAATGATTTCATTCTGATAATACATGATGGCAGTTTCATAATCTAGAGTTGTAGACTTTCATTGTGGAGTTCCAGCTCTGCTCAATGGAGGAAGGGCCCTCTTCCCTGAACAGATGTTGTTAGTGTTGATTGTAGTTGTGTAGATTTGTTATCATTTAGTTCATGCTTTCATTCATTAGATTTACCTTGTATGATTTCATTCATTCGATTTATCATAGTTGTTTTCTTGTTAATTTGTTTGATAGATCATTGGCCAACATCGCACTTCTTTTAGATTCATGCAATTAGATCTTGCTTCATAAGAATTGATTTTGTTTGAAGTGTGATTAGATTTACAGTGTGGATTTATCAACAAGTATTAGGTTGGATTTCTTTTCAAGAAGGTGTGATCTAGTTTATAATGAGTTTTGATTTCATACCAATAGATAACAGTGTTAGGTAGAAGTTGTGCTTGCATAGATCTTGCACGATAACTTTGAAATAAAATACTTCCTCGAGTTGATAATTTATGTTCTGGTAATATCAGTTGTTTAATTAATTAGACAATTAATCCAAACAACATTTTGGCACCGTTTTTGGGGAAGTTATAAATGGTGCAAAAGTACATCTGACATTGTTTTGTAGATGCATTGTTAAAGTAGAGCATGTAGGTTGCATGATTACTTTTCGGTTTATTAAATTTTATTTGAGTGTGTTTTTTTCATTTCTTTGCATTCAATTTTATTTCATTTTCAATTTTTGGAGCGTAAATATTATCGTTCCCCTTAGTGGTGTTGTAAGCACCACCCATTATACTAACAAGTTGATAGGAACATTCGAAGGAGGAGCCTCTAGATAGCACACGAAGAATCTAATGAAGAAATGGCAGGTAAAAAAGATGCAGAAGTTGTTACCTTCGAATTTCCCATCAGAGATTAAGGAGGAGTGGCACCAACGAAAAATCATTCCCCCACATGTTCTACCAAATTTTCACGGTTTGGAAAATGAATAACCTGATGTATTTTTATTTCAATTTGAAGTACTTTGTAGAGGATATGGTTATTGTTCTGATGATCAAAAGTTGAATGTTTTTCCCCTTACTCTAAAAGGAACATCCCTCCGATGATTCATGAGCCTCGGTGGGAATTGTATACAAACTTGGGAATACATGAAACATGTATTCTTGACAAGGTATCAAGATTATTGTAGGGTCAATAAAGATATCTTCGAGATGACACAAGTGGAAGAAGAGATTTTGGTGGATTACATGGAACTCTTTCAATACAATCTTCAAAGATCCAAACAAAGGAAACTGGAGAAAGTGTAACATCTCGATAATTTCATAATTTTTTTTTTTTTTTTAAACAACATTAAATGCCGAAATTACCAATGTGGAAATAATAATTGTTAAACAAGTAGCATTTAAATACTGAAATTACTAATATTTTAACTAATGATGAATTATGATAACAACAAAATTTAACTTCATACCGCAAGGTAATTCATTAGTTTTGCTTGTGGTTATTTGAAATCTACATGCTGTAATTAAGTTTATCCTGCGATATATTTTCTTGACACGGAACTGACAGCTTGCTTTTGAATGATGGTGAAGGGGTCCTATGAGGTACCCTGAAGTTTACTTACCTATGTTTAGCTAAGGCATTTGAACCTGTTTCACTGTGCAGAAAACGCAGGTAAGAAATTTGCGACAATTCAAGAGTTAAGAGTAACTGTATATTTTTAATTCACCATCAATGTAATGTTAAAGCTCTAAGTACTTCCTTGCATGCAAATTAATGAAGGTATGGATCGTTGTTCCACTTCTTGTTTACGTACTCGTTTACAAACTGATTAGTGTTGCTAAAGTCCTGTCGTCATTTTGCCAAAATGCAAGGAGTGGTAATGTTTTGTGTATTAGATTTATACTATGAGTTCTTGGATTAAGTGTTAGACTCCGAAGTATGCGTAGATTCACTTGAAGTCATTAGCTTTTACATCTCTAAATTTATAGTTTAGTATAACAATTGCTATTAACATAAATATGATGACACTATTGTCAATTTGCAACATTAAAAGAAATATTTTTAAATGTAATATATATATGCTATTTCAATATGAGCTAGCATTATCATGTGCATACTAAGAAACCTAGACTTTACCTTAAGCAATTGATTATAAATAAAAAATATATATATAAACTATACCCTAAACTCTAATAGCTTCTATATGATATCACCTATGCTATTGAGAAGAAGACTATAATATATAGTAACCATGCATTATTCGACCCATACAATGGAGATGTATTACTATTAATATGATGCCATTATAAATTTGAGAAATGAAAAGAGTTATGAATACAACCCTAAACATTGTATTGCATATGATAATGAAAGGGCATTAAAGTCTAGGTACTTAGCATGCTGGAAGCCTGTCGAAACTTTGTCCTAGCATTAAAATCACCTACCTGCTATGTGTAGTGGAAAACTTAGGTGGATGTCTTCACGTGAAAGAGCTTACAACAATGCACTACAAAGCTGAGCTGAGCCATACATTGGCCCTTAGTTTTTTGATTTGGCGACGTGGTGGTTGTAACAATCAAAATGGTAATAAATGTAAGGATTTCCCGGATTTCAACGTGCCCGACTAGCAGCTCCTCCATCGTTGATCTCACATGATATTGGACTTTGAACTTGAAACCCTAAACTCCATTATGTTTGTGTGGTTTTTATTTCCTTTGTCATTCAATGTGTTGGAAGTGACTCTGTGGAGAGGCCGACAGGCCGAGCAACTCTAGGGTTTTGATTTTAGGAGTTCCAAGACTCGAAACCGCAACTTGTTGAGTGATAGTCTTATATTTTTGGTTAATTTAAGAGCCAATTCTTCTGTGAGAGCCTTCAATGGATAAAGGCATTGAAGGGTTGAATCTAAAGTTGTCCTTTCTGTGCATGTTGAGAAAGTATTTGTTCAGGGTTTTCGTTGAAGGATTTTGAACCAGGGTTCGATCCTCTTGAAGGGAAGACCAACATTCTAAGCAACTGAAAATCTCTCTTCTATGTTTGCTAGATGGCTCCATAATTTTCATTTGCAGGAGGTGTCTTTTTTTTCAGAACTACATTACACTGTAATGTTTTAGTTAATGATAAATGACAATAATATTTGTGCTGATCTAAGTTAATTCTGCATTTTTTCTGTATTTAACCTCACACTGGTTTTTATGACAGGTGCAACTTCATCGAGGGTTACAAGGTTTGATGGCTCGATGGAATAGAGTTGCTTGACCACCGGTAAACCTTGGTGGTTCTCTCCTTCGTAGGTTCTCCTGGCTTGTCGTGTCAGATGCTTGGTGTTTTGACGATGGAATGTATTTGGTTCTAAACAAAGTTTGGCCGGTGATAATGTTTCGAGAATCCAAAGACGAAATGCCAAAGGATGAGATCCTCATCCCGTCTGATTACTCTGCTTTGCAGCATTTAACTGAAATTTCTTTGGTTGAAATGTAACTTGTTTAAGATTGTGAGTACTAAGGGACAAACCCTAAGTCTTTTAGGGATCTTGTAAAGTTTTGGTTCAAAATCTATCTATAATTTGACTATGATAATATAATGCATATGATAGTTGAGAGCTAACTCGTTTCTACAAGGACATGAAAGGTATGGGTTATAATATTTATAATTTTGTTTGAAGTGATAAGAAATTGATTTGCAAAAAAGAATGGTTTTCCTGTAATGCTTCTATGTCGATATTTTGGTTAAAGAAACCAATGTTGATTTCGGCCGAGAGCCGAGGCTAACTTAATCATTGAATTTGCAAAAACTAGGTTAAAGTTAGAATGATGATGATAAAACTTGGTTTCTAGTTTTTGAACCCTACTAAATAAAATAGTTTGGTTTATAATAATAATAATAGAAACTCTTGTCTGTGCTCGAATTGTTTGAAATGATAGCTATCGTGAAAGTGATAGTCCAACATTGAGGATGCATTTGATTTAGCAATCCTATAGGTTAATGATTTTTAGTGTAGACTGTAATCAGTTGAAATTTTTTGTTTCGCAACTTCAGTTTGCAGAATGATAAATTTTTTGATTAAGTCCAATACTAAAAGCATTTAAAAATTGTGATGAAAGTGTTGCTTATAAACAATTAGACAAAATAAAAATAAAACCTAGAATGATGTTTTTGTACAAAGAATTTGAGATGTAGTGCATCTATCTGAATGATGAGAAAACATTTCTGAATTTGTTTTTCAGTTATTATAATTCGTGACAGTTTTAATGGATTTACTGTTATAAAGAAAAACCCTAGGTTTGATTACAGAGATAAAATGTTGACTTATTTTCTATATAATAGAAAATACTATAATGCCTGAATATGATATGTTGAGAATAAATTCTAATTCTAAAACTATAGTTTGTATTATAGAAAATAACTGGTGAGGAAAGTTAGAGATATACAAAAACATTAATCTATTTATTCATTTTCCATCCTGTCTATCGAATCATTTATCTTAAATCTTCCTTTTCTGTACTGGAGTACGATGTAGAAAGTTTGCATGGGGGAAAATGCAGAAAAGATTCCTTTAATTATATTCTCATTACTTAATTATCCTTAAACAAAATCATCTCTAGGTCATAAATTGAAAACAATTACTTCTATATGTCATTAACTGTACATACTAAAATTACAAGTTCAGAAAATTATTTAACTGTAAACAATAAGGAAGAATAGTAGGACCTGATTGACTGTAGGAGCAAAAAACAACCCAAGGAACTTGTTCCACCCAACCTATTACTGAAGATAGCCAAATTACTTGCCTTAGGACCCCTAAGCCTATTCACTGAACCACTAGGAAGAAGAATATGTAGAAGCTTTAGGTCAATCCACTTGTAGCGGCAAAGTAGTTCATCCAGTCATATAGACTTAGCAATCAAAGGGACCTGGACCAGCACCTCTGGTTATTTCCTCAGAATATTTCAACAACCTCACATTGCACTTCCACATAGCCTCCGTATTCGAATCTCTTAGTGATCACCTGATACACTTGAGGAATTATTTCTGCAGAAAATAATGTAGGCTTCCTGCCCAATTTGAATTGCCTTATCTAGGCTACCTAAGCCTTTTAGTGGTTAACCTAGTCATTAATGATCCATCAGCTCTCTTCCACCCACCCAGGGGATAATGCCACAAATTTAGGGGTAGTTGTCCCATAACCAATAGCTAGTGGTGGAGTGCAAATGCTGGCATCTGTCCCATGCCTTCTAACAGCTTCCATTCCTCCTAGTGGGTCAGTGAACACTCATTTAACAGTTCCCTTCGGTGTTTGTCTCCTGTTTTAATTTATTAAATAATAATAATCAGTCATTACAATCATCCTTGACCAATATTTGGTCATAATTACAAAACATTGTAATTATAATTCAATATAATGTTTTTGCAATAAAATAAATAGTCTCAAAATTCGGGTAGGTGACAGAAAGAGACCTTGAAAACACTCCTACTTAAAGGAATCCAGGCTGAATCTTTAGAAATATTAAATCTGATGGGAACATGTGATACATTTCAATTAGAATATGATGATATTTGTGAGTTATGTAGAAGGTATTCAAAGGAAAATTCAAAACTGGTAAGAATTCTAGTAATCCTTCTTTTCAATCTTCGAAATCTCCTGCAAGAACAAGAGTTATAGGAGCTGAAATCAGCAATTTATTTGAAATTTCTAAAGCTGATTCACAATTGGATGCTTTGCAAGTTAAGCAAAAGTAGGAGGAGATAAGAGAAGCAAGGGATTTCCCTTTGGGTAATCTTGAAAGTTGTGGTATATGTGACTTGAATCATTCCACAGATTGCTACCCCTCCTTACCAAGGATGAAAGAGACATATGAAAGAGATCTAGGAGTCACAACCAACTCATTGCAACAGTCATGGCAACCGTGGCCTACATGTATGGTTCAAAACTCTATCCCTTTATTTCCTTACTCTCCTACTCAATCATTGAATACTCCTCCACCATGGCAGCTATTCCAGCCTCAATTTAACTCTTACCTACCTTATCCACAAGGTTGGAATGGCCTATCTTATGATCACATGGCCACTCTCTCTCATGCTGCAACACAACTTGGTCCTTCAATATCAACCTCACTAACCTATCCTCTACATCAGCCACGTCTATCTTATCATCGAACTCCTTGGTATCCAACATGATTTCCTATCCAACCCACCCTCCATCCTAACCATAATAAAGCAGTACAGTATGCTTACAGTGTTGAACTGCAAAATTTTCCTACATTTACATCATGTTCTACCTCACCTACACCACTGCAAAAAGACTGTGCACTGTTGCAGCCAATCCATACGAGGCATGGACATGTTTTAAATCCAAGACTTGAAAGTGAAAATTCTTATGATCATCAACAAGTTAACAAGATCAACAAATTTGATAAACGTACATTGGAACCAAAAGCATCCTTCACATCATTAGATTTGAATCTCGTATGCAATCAGGAAGATCAGTTTACTATGGAGATTCATGGTGTAACAACCATGCGAAATCAAGGGAACAAAGACTATATTGAAGCTTGGTTTCAATCTGTTATCAATCGGTAGTATCATTCCTTACTTCACCAATTCTTGGCACCATCAATTCAAGGGAAGTTGACCTCTCATATCCTAGCATTCATAAAGTTATATTTTTATGTTGGGAGTGTGAGAATACTTGAGTCATTTTTTCGAAAGTGGCTCCATTGGAAGTTCTCCTACAATTGAGAAGAATATGTTATTTCCAAGTAGTGTAGGACATTGTAAATAAATAAAATTCGAGTTTTTTTCTTTCTTTCTTCCCACTTAGATCTAGGATGCATAGATAGTATCATTTGGTTTTGAATAAGAACTATTGGACACATGGTGCAGTAAGATCCATCCATATTACTAATCTCTCTTTTTCAGGAATTTGGTAAGAGGAAGGAAGCATTGGTGAATGAAGACTCCATGGGAAAATGAGCCAAACGATTATGGGAACATTCAAGCTTGAAACCTAGGCGATTATCATGGTATGTATTTATTTTTCATTTATATATAACACATCCATAAAAATACACATACTTTAAAACATTCACACCTATTCCGGTCACTTTTTGGGAGTCAAATTTCATTTATTGGATTTTTGTGGCATTTTGGCTTATTGGGATTCGCCGAAACACGGTCGGGACAATCCTATTTTGAGGGACCATACGAGATTATTTTTAAAACATGTTTCTATCCAAAGTATCCCTTTCATTATAGTTTCTAATCCAATTTGAATTTTTCAATTTGGTTTTCAAACGAAAACAATATGGTCGAAATACTGACTGAAGGTAGAGTGGGCAACTCAAGAATAGAGTTGGGACAGTCACGTTTTGGGAGACCTAATGGATGAATTTTTAAAACTTGTTTCTGTGGAATATTCTCCTATGAATCTAGTTTCCATCACACTTTTAATCACTCAATTTTGATATCGTATGACAAACTTATGACCAAAATACTAACTGGCTGTCATAAATCTGCTCTAAGAAAACTCTGCTTTCTCAGTTGTTCATTGGCATATTTGACCCATCAATTCTTATCATATTAAACACGTATTTCTATTGGGGGTAAATATATGAATCCACTCTCACCTCCAATTGGAATCATGCCAATCTGTTATCAAACGAAAAAGTTATGCCTAAAACCGTGACTGTTGGTCTAGTCCAGAATTCGAAAAACATCTTGTCATGCAGGTTGTTACTGAGCAATTTGGAATATCATTACATAGAATTTAAAACCTTGTTTCTAATGGACATAGACCTATGAATTTAATTTCATTTGGCTTTTGAATCACTCAAATTGGACAAGGAACGAAGAAGTTATGATCAGAATATTGTTGGCGAGTCTAGATGGCCATCGCTCTCCCATAGGTATAAAGTGGATTTTGCTTTGTTCATTTTTCTTTGGATTTGTTTTATAAGTAATTGCTTGTTTTTTTTTCATAAGTATTGGATGAAGAGAGATCGATCACCTCTCTTCTTCCATGATCTCATGTTTTACTGCAAGCAAGTGCTAGGTTTTTGCAGGTCCTTGGAAGAAGAAGGTCAATACATGCACGAGTGTCTCTTGAAGACTTTTTATCAAATTGCAAATGGATTGAGCACATAAAAAAATAGAGAGATTTATGTGCAAACCATATGAATACCAATGTTGCATAAGTCAAGTTCCATTGCTACATGAATTTCTACTAAAGAATCCTCCCAAAAAGACCTTTTGCCCATCATGCTCATTCACCAACACCATGATATGCCTATACATTTCCTTCTTCGCTCTACCATTCCATTCATTCCACTACCCTCTGCTTCATTTCATCACTTCCATACGTTCCACTCCATTCACCACTCACCCATGAATAAAATATTTCATATTGCCATGGGATATACATGCATCAATGGCAGATTTCCTTGTTGTTAATCATGGGGATTCATCAATGCCTCTTGATTAAAAAATCTTGCAGGTGACTCGACTCCAACACATTCATTTGTACCTGTCAAGATGCACTAAGGTACTTTAGAGCTCACTATCATCAAAGGTGAGTTGATTCACATTGGTTAATGGTATACATTAATGGCCGATAATCCAATGATTTCTTTCCATGATCGACTGCAGCACATTCATTCGCATGGTAAGAATTTTACCTCATTTTGGTAGCGATTGAATATTATATGATCTCATGGTTTCAATAGTGACTTGTAGCATCATTTGTTCCAATAGTTTTGCGGTTCCTTTTCTTTTTTCATTCCAGCAGTTGATTTTTAGAATAAGAGCAGAAACTCTCTGCCTTTGTGGTAGAATTCCTCCTCATCATTTGCCTCAGTAGTTAGTCTTACATGCAACACATTTCATCATGGATCAGATTCATCCTTCATAAGTTTCATCTTCCAGCTACATTCCTCCAACATTAGTACATTCATGACAACCAAGGCTTCCATGGAAGTAACACTTGAGGTAAAATAGCATGAGTTTTTTATTTATTAAAGATTTAGGAGAAAGTCATGAAGAACCACTAAGCATTATCCATTTCCATTTTTCTATATAGCATTTTCTGATCATCCATTCCCATCCTTAACCACTCAATTCTAACACTTCATCATTCCAATTCATGCACACCCAATTCAAGTCCTTCCCAACATCTAAGTCTCATCCATAGCATCCAAACCATGAGAATATGCCTTGCTACTGCCACACAAGAACCAACAGTAGGTAGAAAAGATATGTTGCTATTAGGAACATCCCATTCAACACATGTAACAGCCCATAGATTACTGGAAGAAAAAGAGATGGCTTCCCTTAAGAGCCAACAATGAGAAAAGATGCTCTGCTGCCACACAAGAACCAACAATAAGAGATTGATCAAAAAGTTTATTGAAAAATTAGTGTGAAATGAAGGCATGCTCTGCATTCAGTTTATTGGATTCATGGTTTTAATTCACTTCCACACAACTATTGAAAATTTAAACTTGGCATCTTGATACTTGAGCTGATACACAATCAGATTTAATTTACATATGCTTTCACAGAACTTAAATGCTTGGGTTTTGTTGATTGGAATATAGACATACATGCTCACTTCCCAAACAAATATGATCTTTGCTCATTAAAAATCATGGTCATTTTAAGCTTGGATTATCCATTTATTAGTTCTATTTTTTATTTATGCAACCATCTTCAGCAAGTATGCAACTCTCTTGGTGTTTGAAAAATGAAAAAGTCATTAATTAGCTTCTCATTCCTTATCGTATATGGGGGTTCTTGTGACAAAAGATCTAGAAGTTTGTCAGGAACCTGTGTCAACCCTTCTCTTTACTATGTTAGTATATTGTTGTTGGATGCATATGCTTTGTAAGTTGTCCCATAGTATTTGTTGATCCATAGTTTATATTAGCCCATAGTATTAACCCATAGTATTGGACGCATATGCTTTGTAAGTCGTCCCGTAGTATTATATGTCCCATGGTTTTGACTCATAGTATTGGGAATAGACTTAGTATATAAGTGTGTGTTGAGGTCATTGAAGGCACCGTGAAGCTAATTGTATTGAGCTTGCTCAAAGGAGGTTTCCCCCTCGAAGTGGTCCGTGATCAATATAAAAGTGATTCTGAGTTCTATTATTTCTGATATCTCATGTATTTGCATTAATTAATTATTGCAGGTTCATCACATCTGGTATCAGAGGACTTTCTTGGGCTCATTGGGTGGAATTTCTGCCATTTTTGTTTTTTTGCGTTGTTGCAAGTTCGGATCTGGGGATAACCCCTATCCGCTTAACTGTGAGAAGTACTTGGGCATAAGCCCTAAAACACATCGTGAAGAGTACCATAGGAACCCCAAAGTAGTTGGCCTATTGAGAGGACCTACCAGCGATAAGGGAAACGACCCCTACCTGATTGACTAGTTCCCACCCGTGAGGTAACCAAGAGCTGTTGTTTGTGGCAAAGCTGTTATCAGTTTTACCTGAGCCATGGACTGAGGGGTACTGGCCCAATATGCAAGCCGTCAGACAACATTGGTGGCCGAGTAAATTCCCTGAACCGATAAGAAGCCGCACATACCTGGGGTCCATATCTATTTTCAGCTGAACTGTTGCCGATCACTTCCGCTCCAGATCCAGCCGTTTCAGATCTATTCTGAAAGTAATTCTAGATCTAGTCACCGTTTCAGATCCAGCTATTTTCGATCTCTTCTGCGTCATTGCAGATCCATTTGTTGTGGATCCATTCCGCGCCGCTATTGCTGATCCATTTCTGGAAAAAAGAAATTATGTTTTTCGGCTATATCTCCCTTGTTTCAACTATATTTTCCCTGAAACTTCACTGACATCCCTGCAATCCCTTTCTGCATATTTCATTCCTAAAGACCCTATCCCAAGACAAGAAATCTCACATTTGTCTATTTTTAGGGTTTGCCATAAATCCTTCAATTTTCACCCAAACGCCTTCAACGTTTGCCACTGTGTTCCTTTCCTAATTCTGCTTCTTTGTCCCTCTCTACCAAATTTTCTCATTCTTTCACCTCGCTTCTGAAATCCCCATTTTTAGCTTCCCTATCCATCAGAAAGTGTCCAAAACCTAGTCAAACCCTAATTATCCATCCAAGTTTTTCCCAAATCCAAATCTTCCTTTACTAAATAAGCTTTTGTTTGTGTTTTTCTATCCATTCCCCCCCCCCCAAAAAAAAAAAAACCTCTTGGTTGTGGTTGCCACCTACGTAGGAGCAAAAACCATGGAGGAAGCACTTGCATCCATCCAAACCAAACTCCAAGATCTGGATGAAAAATTTCTCAGCCTCCATCTTCAGCATTCAGCCATGAACAATAACCGACAACCAGAATCTTTTGTAGCCACCGGGTTCTCTTCTTCCAGCAATTTTCGTGGCACGAAGCTTGTTTTTCCTTGTTTCAATGGTAATGATTCGACTGGATGGATATACCACGCAGAAAAATATTTCAGTCTTCATAATACTTTTGATATCCAGAAAGTTCCACTTGCATCCTTTCATTTGGAATAAGAATCCCTTCAATGGTACCGTTGGTACATCAAAGCTCATCCCGAGCCAAACTAAACAGATTTTTGCCAACTCCTTTTGCCATGATTTGGTCCTAGTGCTTTTGATGACTTCACAGGAGCACTCACTAAACTTCACCAAATTGGCACAGTGAGAGAGTATCAGACAGAATTTGAGAAACTGGCCAATCACACGGAAGGATTGTATGATGAATTCTACAGGAGTTGTTTTATCAGTGGTCTCAAGGATGAAATCCGTTCAGAGGTCAAAATGTTCTGTCCTAACATAATGATGGAAGTCCTAGGGTTAGCTAAGTTGGCAGAGGACAAGATCACAGCTCAACAACGCTGCAAACCCACCTTTGTTCCCTTCAGAAATATGGGTTCCCAATGACCTCCCATCACGCCTGCCCCGCAACCAACTCCTATCAAGCATTTGTCTGAAACAGAGATGCAGGCACACCGAGAAAAAGGGATTTATTATAATTGTGATGAGAAATTCACTCGAGGACATAGATGTGTTCAACAAAAGCTCTATCTCTTGGATGTGGATTCTCCACCTTCCTCAGAACTTGATGAAGAAGCTCCAGATATAGTAGATGATCAGGTTGACATTCAACACCCGCCTGTTGACACCCCATCTCAGGACGACCCACCCGAACTCTCTCTCCATGCTGTAACCGGTGTCACCACCCCACAAACAATGCAAGTCAGGGGATACTTCAAGAATCTCCCTCTTACCATACTCATTGATTTTGGTAGCACTCATAACTTTATTGACCCTCAGATTGCCAAACAGGCTGATTGTTTTGTTCATCCTTGCTCCAACTTTGAAGTCATGGTTACCAATGGGGGCACCTTACCTTGCAAGGGGAAGTGTCACAATGCGCGTATCTCTATGGAAGATTATAACCTGCGCTCTAACATGTTTTCCTTGTCCTTAGGCGGATGTGATGTGGTTTTGGGCGTTCAATGGTTACGCACACTTGGCCCCATCTTATGGGATTTTTTGAAACTTTGGATGCAGTTTTCAGTAAATGGGGCACAACACAAATTAATGGGATTACAACCAGGATCTCTCTGCATCATCAGTTCACATCGCCTGGAAAAAATCCTTAAGAATAATTCACATGGTATCATCGCTCAGCTCCATTCCCTTCAGATGCACCCATCAACGGTCTCCACTATTTCCTTGGATAGATATGCAGGTGTCTTTGTTGAACCAATGAGCTTTCCGCCTTCAAGAGACCTTTCTGGTAAGAATTTAGTCACATCTACCTCTTAGCAGGAACTGATGGCTATTTTGCATGTAGTACAAAAGTGGCAGCCATACCTATTAGGGAATTATTTTTGCATCAAGACTGATCTCCAGAGTCTGGAAAATTTTATGGAACAATGGGTCTCCTCCCCAACACACCTGAAATGGGTTATCCCTATGCGATCACTTACAAGAAGGGTAACGACAATATGGTGGCAGAGGCTCTTTCTCGCACAATTGATGACTCAGTTTCTCTTATAGCTCTTTCTTTGCTTGTTTCAAATTGGTTGCAATATGTTTAATGGGGCTATATCTTCTATGAACTCCATGCTTCTTCATCAGCATGGCACTCTGGGTTCTTCAAAATGTATGACACAGAACAATGTAACTTCTTTTGGAAGGGACTGAAAATGACAATTCAATAGATGGTGGCTGACTGTGATACTTTCCAGGTCAACAAGGGTGAAACGACACTCCTTTCGGGATTGCTCAAGCCCTTGCCCATCCCTACACAGCTTTGGCCAACTATTTCTATGGATCTCCTAGCAGTGCTCTGGTGGTACAATACAACATCTCAAAAGACACCATATGAAGCACTCTTGTTGATGCCCCGAAGATCGCAGCATCAAGCAGAAAGGGATCCTCCCCGGTAGACTATCCCAATTAGATTGTCCACCGTTTGGTGTGGGGAATCTGTCTGGTTAGCGGTTTCAGCAACCGTTGGGTTTGGATATTTGCTTCAATTATACCAGTTATGTCCTGATCCACCGTTCTTTTTTATTTTATGGTTTAGAATGATATGCAAGTGCCTAAACTAACTTAATCTAAATGCAGAGCTCGAAACAAATCTGTATATAAAACTTAAATAAACCTAAACTATCTCTGTAAGAAGAAAATTATAAGTATGAGTAATGTGCTGGAAGAGTTATCTAAAGATCAACAGACAACCATTAAATCATAAATATAGATCCATAGCAAGAAAGCAAGAGATATTAGAATATAGCTTCTAATTCACATATAGCACATTCCATTACTCATGTAGGAGAAAATTCATTTGCACAGGAAAAAAGTAAGATCATTCAATACAGAGAAATACTTCAAGACAGCAAAGAAAGATCTCACAGTAGAATATAAAAGTCACAGGAATAATCCAGCATGCATCCAATATCCATTTCCATGCAAAAGACGTCCTCTCCAGGCTCTTATTAGGTAGATTTCATTTTCTTGAAACAAGTGCAAGATAGCTCGTACAAGTTCAGAAAAAATATTTCCCTGCCAAAAGTCCTATCCATTGTTTCCTTAAATTCTATTTATATCATTACAAAATGACCCTTGGGCTGCCACCTGGCTCTTTACACCTGTCCTCTAGAGACTTTTCCCTTTTAATAAACAAAAATCGTGACCCTTTTCTTAAAACAGAAAATTCCTCAAAAAGAAAAGGACAGTTGTCCAATGGTTCTACGCTTTAGACATAGTAAGGCCAAAAATACAAAAAATAGGAACAACGCCTTAGGATCAGCGTGTTCACTCTTGGGAAGGTGCTCTTGCTAGGAGAGAAGTGCTTGGACTGGTTGATACTGCTGCTGCTGCAGGGAGAGAAGCACTTGGACTGGCTGCTACTGCTGCTGCTGCTGGGAGAGAAGCACTTGGAATGGCTGCTACTGCTGCTGCTGCTGCTGCTTTCTTTTCCTCCTCTTCTATGTAACTGAACCAAATACCAGTGTCTCTGATAACTACATTTTCTAAGGAAGGGAGCAAGATCTCCTGGGAAGTCACATCTTTACCAAGCTCTGTTCCAATATCCTGAATTTCTGCAACTGTTGCTTGGTGGATTTCTTTAAGCCAATGATTGTATATTGATGACAGCCCAATACAGTGATGGAGATCAAAAATGGCTAAGACATCGATCTTCTTTACATATTCTATTTGAATGCCTAGCTCTTCCTTCAAGTCTGATAAACATTTCTCTTTGCTCAGGAACTCATCAAGGAACTGAGGGAAACTCAACTTGCACTTATCATGCACTTCATGGATTTTTTGATAAATACTGTTACTTTTATCCATTGTTCCTTAGATCTTAGCCATTAGCTTAAGGCCACAGTTCCTACAGAATTCCATAAGGGCTATATCTTCATTAATGCCATCTACATATTTGAATGGGAGATGCTTGGGGAAATCAACCTTCCCTTCTCTCCATTCCATCTGGCTCAGGATGTTTGCTTTAACCCGAGTATATTTACCCTTAAGCCTATTGGCCTCTGCATTAACTTCTTTCAATCTAACCATCATGGCTTTGAGCCTGCACACTTCTTCAGTAATCAGTTCCTGTGTGGCATGCATTTGTGTTAGGATGTCACAGGATAGCTCATGAAAGGGAGACATATCTATTGTCCTGCTCTCTGCCTGCTCTAATTGCTCACCCATTTCTTGCTTATCTGCTTGCAGCTGAGACACTCTAGCTTCTGAATCGTTCTTTTCTGCTTCTAAAACCATCATCTAGACTGCCAGGTGCTCTTTTTCTTCTTCTAACTGGCGATACTTATCTGACAATTCCTTGTGCTCAACAGACAGGCGATTATACTTATTTACTACAAGATCCCTGTAAGCCTATTCATTAGCCACAGTATGTTGTAACATGCAGACTCTCCTCTTTGTTGACTCAAATTCTCTAACCATATCGACCACATTGTCCTGCGTTGCTTTTGTTGCTTCTACAGTGGCGGGTGCCATGGCTATGGGATCCTTATGTGCATTTTACATCATTTTGGTATCCCACCGGGGTAACAATAACTTCTTGGAAGAGTCTCTTTATCCTCTCTTCCGATTTTAGGACCACTGCCTTTCTCTTCTTGTCATACACAAATTCATCCCATCGGGACACAGTATGCTCTTCTGATGGAGTGTAAGGGACGATTGGGAGGTCTATTACATTTATTTCTTCTTCTATGGGTGGGGTCTGGACTACTTGAGCTGAATCTGTTCCCACATTTTGGGTACCGGAGACACCTACTTGTGTTGTGTCCGCCTCCACATTTTGGGTGCTGGGAACACCTGCTTGAGATATGTCTATTTCCATATTTTGGGTGCAGGAGCCACCTGCCTGAGCATCTTCAGCTGTCTTAAGTTCTTCTTCCTCCTTTTGTTCCTCTTCAGCTTGTTGCCTTCTTTCTTCTTCTTCATCTTGCTACTGATTTTCATTTTCTTCCATCTGCTTCGCATCTTCAGCTTCTTTCTGTAGCCTTGCATCTTCTACTTCTTGTTGCAGCTGGGCTTCCTCAGCTTCTTTCTTCCATCTTGCATCTTCAGCTTCTTTCTGCAATCTTGCATCTTCAGTTTCTTTCTGCAATCTTGCATCTTCAGCTTCTTTCTGCAATCTTGCATCTTCAGCTTCTTTTTGCAGCCTTGCTTCCTCTTTCAATCTTTGTTCTTCTTGGGCTCGGGCATTAGCTGCTTCTCTCTCTTTCTGCAGGCTAGCTTTTCGGTCTAGGGTAGAGCTAGAGCTTGCTCCACTGCCTTGACGACAAATCTGCAAATCAGTCATGTTGTTGATGCCTATGAACACTTCTTCCTCCACATCATAGTAATGAGCATATTCAAAATGAGCATAAATTTCTTTGCAATGCTCGGCAACCTTCCCCTGCCTATCATTTCTATGGAAGATCATTTCACCGAACTGGAAATATTTCAGCTCTTGAACAAATTCCTCAGCTGATGAAACCCCTGAGAATTTGTAGGCTCCTATGCATAATGGCAAAGGAGAGAAAGAAGCCTTATGTTGCTTGTTAAGTGCTCCTCCTATTCCATCAAGGAAAATTTGTCTGACTGCTTCCTTGAGGACTACATAATCAGTAGCATATTTTGGCAAAATGTATGGTTCTTTGGTCCCTCCAAACATCTTGATGTAGGTGCCTTGCTCTGAGAAATAAAAATCTCCATAGTTTTCCAGGACCTCCATGGCATTTTCTGATAGACATTTGGGCTCTTCCTTGAATATCTGCTCATATAGAGGCATGATGAACTCTTCGCAGATGAGCTTATAGCTTGCTCTGTAATTTTGAGCCCACATTATTTTATAAGTAGTGTAGACCGGGGTGTTGGATTTATCCCATGTGCAACCTAGGCTGGGGAAAGATAGTTTGGCCAAAATACAATCAATGAGATAGGAAGACATGTAAAATTCTGACTTTTTTAAGGCCAAACCTTCTCTTGCAGCAGCCACTGTGGATGCCAAACTGTCCGAAAGGATAGTAGCCCAGTCAAACACAGTCCCTTTGAATTCTATGAAGTGGATGATGGGGGCCCACACTATCCTATATACAGTGCCATCGGGCATGCCGAAAATTCTGCATAGCATCAGGGCGATTAACCTAAAAGGAGGTCTTAGGTTCTGAACATCATATTCATCATTACCTCTCTTTCTCAAGTGCTTACCTGCGACCAATAATTTTTTGGCCATCTCAATATTATTCATCAAGCCCAACCATTCATCACTTAGAGCTTGCTGGGGATGTGAGAATTTGTAGGCTACATCAATATATGCTGGATGGAATGAAGCGAAAGCCTCTCCCCTGCTATCATGTAACACTCTTGCCTCTGTGTTAGCATGTTCTAGTATCCAGCCGATCACTTCAGAGCATGGGAACAATTCAGGGTGGGTAGAAGCCCTAGCTATGCCTAAAGTTCTGATGTTGAGGTAGATCTGTTCTTCTTCCAATAATACACCTAGGATATCCTGGTCCCTGATCATCTTGTAAACATCTCCCCAACGGACCTCGGGAGGAATGCCGGTGGTACACTTAGTATCTTGGAACATAGTTTCAGTCCTTAGTTCCACTGGTTCTAGTTCCATCACTTTAGATTTCTTTCTACCACCTTTTGGAATCCTGGCTTATCCCTGCTAGCAACCAAATGTGAATCATTAAAAATTTGCAACATGTCATGAGAGTGAGAAATATAGACAAATTATGAAGCTGCATGCTGGGGAAGCAAAATAGATCACTCTAAAAAATAAAATATGGTTCTAAGACTTGATTATCTTAGGGAGACAAAGTCTAGTCAGGAGCTCTTGGAATGCTTCCGAAAAGGTAAGCATATGACATGGAAACAACCTGCTTCCCGCCTAGCCCTTAGAGAGAGGGTATCCTTCATCGTTGCAATTCTAATGGTCAATGGTGGGTGAGCCTGGAGTGAAACAATCCTATGAATAAACGATGAAACAAGGGACTGTTTTCCACATTCATTAATTGAGCCTAACAAGGTGAGTGGTCGAGTATCTCAACCGACCACAACTGCCATTAATAACACTTGTGAAATAGTCTGTGGCCGGTACGAAGCTTGAATCAGGGTAGGAAACAATCGAAATGCGGTCAGTGAAGAACTTGGATGGTCATGGCTATGACTTTCAGCTGGTGGGGATTAGGAACCTAAGGGACCACGATGTCCTTAAAAACAAAAAATGACATATGCTACCAATGTCTATCGGCCACGTTATTGACGGGAAAACCCCAAAAGCAACTTGACGTGGAGATGAGACAAAAATGGCGGTTAAAAATCCTACCTGGAGATGAGATAGTGGTTGAGTGAGGTGGACGCGGTCGTGGATGCACTGAGCTGGAGCGGTCTGGCACGGTATTCCCAACGGCGTTCTTTGAACGATAAACTAACAATGCAATCAACCAAAACCCCACCGTCCTTTTAAAAGGTTAGACACGTGTGGCATTAAATGGGTTGGTGGTGTCATTAAAATGGTGTTTTAATGCCTTGTACGGTGTGGTCATTTAAAGCTGTCTCGGCATTTGTGCACGACCGTTGCTTGCGGGGCGGACTTACGAGTTTCATCCGCAATTGCGGAACGATATGGCGAACTGCCTCGGCGTTTCAGGAGAGATTGGCATATCTTTTCAAAATACAACCTCTTGGAAACTTATCACGAGCTGTTTTTCCGAGTCGTCCCGTAGTTTCAGGAGAGCCTTCTGAATTTCTTTCCGCAATTTCGATGGAGATATGAAAATTGCTTCCGTAATTGCGGAACAATATCATGAATGCTTCCGCTATTTTGGGATCCTTTCGTGAATGGTCCCGCCGTTTCGGGAGCCTTTCGTGAATGGTACCTCCGTTTCGGGAGAGTTTCACTAATTGTTCCCACAATTTCGAGAGGGAAACTTAAGTTTTTTCCAAAAGCGTTCTACGGTTTCGGGAGAGAAACTTGAACGCTTTCGTAATTTCAGAAGGGATTTCTGAATGGCTCCCGCAATTTCGAGAGGGAAACTTAAGTTTTTTCAAAATCTTTCTGCAGTTTCGGAAGGTATTTCTGAATGGCTCCCGCAATTTTGAGATGGAAACTTAAGTTTTTTCAAAAGCTTTCCGTGGTTTCGGGAGAGAACTGTGAATGGCTTCCGCAGTTTCAAAAGAGTTCGTCGAATGCTTCCGTAGTTTTGGAAGGGAATTGTGAATGGCTTCCGCAATTTTGAGATACTTTCACAAATAGCTTCCGCAGCTTTAATAAAAACTCTAAGTCTTTCTGCGGTTTCAAGAGAGAAATGCAAATGCTTCCGCAATTTCGAGAGACTTCACCAAATACTTTTGTAGTTTCGGAAGGGAATCGCAAATGGCTTCCGCAATTTCGAGAGAGATAGGCAAATAGCTTCCGCAATTTCGAGAGAGATAGGCAAATAGCATCCGTAGTTTCGGGAGACTTTCATGAATTTTAACTCAGAATAAAAACTTCAATTTTTTAAAGCAGACCCTCAGTTGAAAACAAAAACTAAGTTAAAAGCAGAATTAACTTCCTTGGGTAGTCTTTCTAGAAAAAATAAAAGGAGGCGCCCCAATATGTACAAAAAAATTGGGGGGAGATGTTGTTGCAACAACAATTGGCGAGTCGTTTGCGAACACAGATCTCTGAAAAAATTCATTTCCATGATTCAAAACCTTCTTAAAAGATATCCATCTTATATTCCATATTCAGCTGAGCGCTTGAATCTCGGTGAAGGAAGAAGTCACTTTATCTGCTAGCCATTGGGGAAAGGGGAGCTTTGATAGAGACATCTTTAAAACTCTCAACGGGCCAACATACGGGGTTCATTTTAGAAGATTCATCTTTCAGATGGCTACTGCTATCGGACTCCATAGGATTTGCAACACTTTCTCATGGACATTATTGCTCTTATTCCTCATTCCCATGCCGCTTGCATCCTTTTGGATGTTTATACTTTTGACAGCTTTGTTGTTTGAGCCTTCCAGAAATATTTTCTTTAGACATGATCTTTGATTAGGCTCCTCTATCCATAATGTCCTTTTGTGTGAGTGAGAGATTTTATTGATTTGATCAAGCCTCATGGACGGAGAGGATCCTACTTTGAGCTGAGACTTTTGGACATCTTTCTTGACTTGCATACTTTGCTTTTGTCTCGGCCATGCTTCAATTGAGGCGAGAATCTCTGGAAAATAGACCCTTGATCATAAGCCATTTTGGCTGTTTAAATTTGTAGCATGGAGTCATTTCAATACCCTATTCCCTCGGGATGTGCTACTTTCCATGGGTCCAATTTCAATGACCTTCTTGAGACGCCTTTAAGTGTGAGAGTGGATGGAGCCCGAAGATAGTCATAGATCTCTGCTATTTAAACAGGGTTAGTGTGACTAGCAGAGTAGGCTTCCTTCCTTCTGAAGAAAGTTCAGCAAGAGCACAATTCATAGATAAAATTTCATTCGAGCGTAGTTTCGGGTTCATAAGTTGTGAGACTTCTTTGAGAGATCTATCTTGATGAGAAAGCCAACCGCAGGAGCTTTCAAGAAGCAAAATTTGTACAAAAGGTTCAAAAGACAAGAATAGAAACAAAATGGCTGAAAACAATGAAAACAAAGGGGTAAAGCAACGTAAAGAAATTTTTTATTTATGTACAGAAAGTCTCAGTGAGACTACGTAAAGTATTGTTTCAGGGTGAGGCCATTGAGAGGAAGGGTTACTTCTTCTCCCTCAAGGTCTTTCAACTTATAAGTGGATGAGCCTACCTTTGCCAAAATTTGGTAAGGGCCTATCCATAAATGTTGGAATTTCATGTGCATCCCTTTGCCTTCATGATTGTGATCCCATTTCAGGACTAAATTCCCAACTTCAAAACTTCTTTTACCATACTTCCTCTTATCGAACCATCTCTTGACTATGTCTTGGTGCTGATGGAATCGGTCTTTAGCATTCTATCGGGCTTCTTCAAGTTGAAGCAGGGTATTGATCCTGGATTGTAAGGCTTGGCTACCAAACCCTCGAGAGACGTGGGACAACTGCAAGGATGGGAGCAAGATGTTGGGGGGGAGGATGGCTTCCTTGCCATAGACAAGAGTGAAAGGGGAAACCCCTAATGCGTTCTTTGGAGTCACCTTATCTGCCCATAAGGAATTTGGGAGAGCTATATGCCAACTTCGCTGATTTTCTATCAAAGTTTTCTTGAGAATTCGAATGAGGTTTTTGTTTGAAGATTCAGCTAATCCGTTTCCTTGAGGGTAATAATTGGTTGAATAGTACAACTTAATCCCCCATTCATAAACAAATTCATTTATCTTGAAAGACAAAAAATAGGGAGCATTATAAAAAAAAAGGGAAATTGGAACCCTAAACCTGGTTATGATGTTTTCCTTCAAGAAACTGATGACCGCATCTTCATTGATCTTGCATAATGGGATAGCCTCCATCCATCTAGTCAATTAGTCGGTAGCCATCAGTATGTACCAATGTTGCAAAGAAGAATTTGGATTTATCTCTCCAATAACATCTATACCCCACTGTTCAAAAGGTTCAGATATAATAATCAGCTGCAAGGGTCCTGCTGCCTTAGGTAATTTCCTGGCACTTCTTTGGCATATATCACAGTTTCGTGCATACGCATGGGCATCTCGGAACAGAGTGAGCCAATAATATCCAGCTCTAAGTATCTTGTGGGCTGTTGTCTCCCCTAAATAATGTCCACCATCGTGTAATTCTTTAACAACTTTATTTGCATCTTCCTTTTCTAGACATCTAAGAAAAATTCCATCATAATTCTTTCTGAAAAGTATCCCATCAATGATTTGATAAGATGCTGATTTTAAACAGAGTGCCCTCCTTTTCTTAGAGCTCCAGTGCTCAGGTAGGTATCCTTGCTGCAAATAATGCACCAGATCTCGATACCATGACTGAGGAGTTGTGAAGATAGGACATAACTCAACTGAGTTTAGCTCAACTTCATTCTTCCAATGTTGTTCTTCATCAGTCAAGTTTCCTGTAAGCAATTTGCACAAGACTTGTCCTTTGATGATAGTGGCCGGTTTAAATTCCAAGTCATATTCTTGAAGAGCTGTAACCCAGTTTCCCCTCCTTTCTTGTAGTTCCTTTTGAACAAAGAGGGATCTAACAGTTGGGTGGGGAACTATAACTTTAGTTCTGTTCTTAAGAATATATGGCCTGAACTGCTTGACTGCTTTAAAGACAACATATGCATGCTTGTCAACCACGGGATAGTTCAGCTCATCCCCTTCCAGACCAGTGCTCATAAACTAGATTGGGTATTCATCTCCTAGCTCCACCTTTTGCATGACTACAGCCGCAAGGGAGTCATCCGAAGCAAAGGTATACAGGATAAAATCCTTATCAAAATCTGGGCTTCTTAAGGAAGGAGCTTTAGCTATAGCTGCCTTAATGTCTCTAAACGCATCATTTTCTAAATCTGTCCACTTAAACTGTATGCTTTGTTTAACCATTTGTTGCAACGGTTTAACAATTTGTGCAAAATTTGGAACAAATCTTCGGACGAAATTGATAGTACCCATAAAGGACTGCATAGATTTTTTGTTATATGGCATTGGAATTTTATTGATAGCTTGTACTCTCTCCTGATCTATTGAGACTCCTTGTTTGGAAATGATATGGCCCAAGAGTTTACCTTCGGGAACAACGAACACACTCTTCTTGGGATTCAACGAAATACCATATTTCCGACAACGATAAAAAAATATGCTTCAAATGGACAACATGATCTTCCCTTTTCTTTGAAAAAACTGTCACATCATCTAGGTAGACAACAACACATTGCCCACCCAATCCTCGGAAGGCGATATCCATTGCTCGTTGGAATGTAGCTCCTGCGTTTATCAGGCCGAATGGCATCCTTCTATATGTGAAAGTTCCCCACTTAGTGCGGAAAGTAGTCGTAAGACGATCTTCTTCGGCTACTAATACTTGATTGTAGCCAGAGAAACCATCGAGAAGAGAAAATAGCTCAGATGCTGACACCATTTGAAGAATTTGTTCGATTGAAGGGACGGGATAGTTGTCTTTATTCGAAGCTCTGTTTAAATTTCTGAAGTCTACACATAGTCTTATCTCTCCTGACTTCTTTCTTATGGGAACTAAGTTAGCAACCCACTCAGAATGCCTAACCTTGAAGATTATTTTAGCGTCCAGGATTTTCTTTAATTCATTTTGAATCAGAGGTTCCAAAGTAGGATGTATCCTTCTAAATTGCTACTGAAATGGATTGACACCTGCTTTCATCGGTATAACATGTTGAATAATGCGGACGTCATACGTTTTCAGATCCTCATAGGTCCATGCAAAAACATCCTTATATTGTTTAAACAGTTTGATGAACCTATCTATTTCTCCCGGTGAACAACATTTCCAAGGTTGACAAATTTTGGTTCAGCCTCGGTACCTAAATTAACTAACTCATGCTGCATTGATGAACTGTTAGTTTTGGTATTAGCTGGTCTTTTGAACTTACTTTGAATATCAAACAGCATTTCCAGTGACCTTACTCCTTTGGGGATGAAATTTCCTTTATTTTCATCCTTCTTGAGCAAATCAGAATCGTGATCTTCTTCATCTATCACAGCTCCTTGGAAACTGTCTTTGTTCATTAGAAAACTGATAATATGCTCGTCATCATCGAAAACCCTGAAGTTTGTAATGTTGTCAAGAATGGAGGGCCTAAAAATTAATTCAATTGAGCATTTGTTATTAGATGGCACCAATCTAGAAGCGGATGTCGCTAACAAATCAGCTGCAGAATTTTGCAATATAGGAATAGACTTTATATTGAATGCATCAAAATGCATAATTAAATCCCATACCTCAGCCTGATAACCTTTCAAATGAGGTGAGCGATAGTGAATGGTGTCTCTTACCTGTCTCACAACTATTTCCGAGTCACCAAAAACCTTCAGGTATTTAACATTTAAATTGATGGCCTTCTTTAATCCATGTACCAAAGATTCATATTCCGCAGTGTTGTTAGTACAATCAAATTCTAACCTATAGGACAAAAAATACTTATTTCTTTGTGGATCCATCAAAACACAACCGGCTCCGGATCCTTCCAGAGTTTTAGAACCGTCAAAGTATAATGTCCAAAAAATATCTTTTGATTCAGCTAAGTTAGTATCTCCATAGTCTAAGTCAGTGACTAAACTAACTATATTATAGTCAACATCATCAGTCTGAGAGAAATGAAGGAGATCGGACTGTTCATCTGATTCATGGCTGATAGTTTCAGACTGATAATTACCCGGATCAATTTCTAAGAAATAATTCCCCAGAACCGAGGATGACAAGGTTACAGCTTCATTCTTTCGCTCTAGTTGACTTACATTTTGTTTCATGTGTGGTTGTCTTAGGACCTTGATCTGATTCTGTCTATTTTGATAAGGCAACCACAGATGAGACCAATCAGTTGCAAAGTAACCATTGAGCTTTGTGGACCATTCTCTACTTAAGATCAAACCATAGGCCTCAGGAATATCAACTACCATTATGTCAATAAACTGACAGACTCTAGAGTCGGCTGATAATCTAATGAGGACATCTTTCATTTCCCCAATAACTCTGACAACAGTCCTATCTAACTGAATAATTTGGGCCGAAGATGGGACAGGTTGCCCATTAATTTTTTTACAAATTGACAGTGGCATGACATTTGAAGATGCTCTAGAATCTACCAGGCAATTGTGAACATTATGATTGAAAATTTCAAAGGTCAACAGGAATGGCAGGGTTTGGGATTTATATTTACCACCGATACTAGCCTCATTAATTTATGGATCTTCTTGAGTATCCGTTAATGGAGTGCTGGGCTGGGGATGTAGGGCATGCAATAGCTTATCTCGTTGCTGAGGAAAACTGCACATATCGAATATTGACACATTCGCTTTGACTTTCTTTATATCCTCAATAACGTCATACCCTATATCAGAATCGTTCCCAATTCTGGCCGGATTGTCTGTCTTATTCATTGTGACCTTTGGTTGTTGAACTATGGGGGCAATGTTTGGCTAGATTTAGGTTGCCGTGGAATGATTGCTATATGTCTCCTAGGTAGTTCTTTTGAAACTTTAGTCTTGGGAGGAGTTGAGTCTGACACAGGATCCGTAATAGGACCTTTACTGTGAGTATTAATGTTCACATCAGAAAGAGAGATTTCTATGGGATTTTATTCTACTAATTCAGTTAAAGGTACCCAATCCCATAGCACCATATTGGTGTTCGGTGGTGGTTCTTCTAATTCAGGGCTCAATTCTTCTGGAGGATCGTCTCAATCTAAAATCTGTGAATCCAGCATTTGGTTCATCACTAAACTCATAGAGTTAATCCATTGTGGGAATCTCTTCTCCGAATGTGGTTCTTGATGAAAGGTGCAGAAGTATTCCATACCTATTTCATTGAGGTTTAAAACAGGGGAAGTATTCATGGGTGGATGAGGTTGATCGTTGTCTTCTCTTTTTTTGTAAAATGGCTTGAAAGGTTTCCTAGATGTACTAGCAACCTTATCTTTCTCGAGATCTACAAATTTATTGGACAACTTCTGCATCATCTTAACTACATTCTCCATGTCTGTTGATGACTCTTCTTTACCTCTAGTGAGCAGCAAAGTTTTCTTACTGACTGTTGGTTTTGCTTCTGCATCTAAGGCATGTTTAGCAATGCTATCCACTTCTTCTTCCACCTTTCTAGCTTCTTCGAAATTCTCTATCAGGGTGGTTTTCTTAGATCTTTTAACAAACATTGCTATGGGTCCTTCAAGAGCCATTGTATAATATTCAACCAGAGACTCCTCTGTTGGTTTATTTGCTTCATTGAAATTATTTAAGAGCGTTGTGAACCTTTGGTTAAAGTCTTGAACCTTTTCTTTCTTTTCCATTCTCATGGATAATAGTTCTTTCATAAGTGTAGCTACAGTTTTTTGCTTTCCATATTTCTTTAAGAAAGAGTTTTCAAATTCATCCCAACTTGAGATTGAGCTAGGTTGTAGGCTAAAATACCAGAATGATACATTCGGCTCAAATGTGTATGGAAAAAGCCTACAGACTACATCTTCGTGCTACACATCTAAAAGATTCAAAGCTAAATAAAAACTCTTGAGATGATCTTCGACTGAAATGGCTTTCCCTGGGTCGAATTTAGGCAAGATTTTCTCTAGATTTTTTGGAAGATTGTGGAATGGCCCAGCTAGATTCAATGCTACCCTTGCTCTCCAAGAAGGTATAGCCATGTCTCTACGTGGAGAATCTGGTGGGGAATTGTAAGGTGAGTTTAATGGAGTGTTCTTTGGAGTAATAAGTTCGCCAAGACTTTCTTGATCTGAAATTTTTTTTGGGTTTTCAAGATCGACCTTGTTCAGGGGTTCTACAATTTCTTCTAAAGTTAAATTCACAATCTCTTCAAAATTTTGCACAAGAATCGAATCACGGATGTACTGTCGCTCTTTTCTAGGAGAATTTTTTCAAGGGAGGAAATTTACTACGTTTAAACCACCTAGCTGTCTAAAATAAGATCGTGTATGTCTCCTCAAATATTCTATTTCTGCAAAAGGCACAGCATACAATGCTTCTTGAGGTTCAGAATCAGAGACGAGGTTTTCTTGGTTTGCTACTTCAAGATTTGAGCTGTCTGAAATTCATTTTTTAGGCGGGTTTTCAGTAACATTTTTGACAGTGGGAGATTTTCCTTTATCAGCCATGCACTTTCAGGCCCTCCTTCTAGCGCCAAAAATTGTTGATGCCCCAAAGATCGCAGCATCAAGCAGAAAGGGATCCTCCTTCGTAGACTATCCCAATTAGATTGTCCACCGTTTGGTGTGGGAAATCCATCCGGTTAGTAGTTCCAGCAACTGTTGGGTTTGGAGATTTGCTTCAATTATACTGGTTATGGCCTGATCCACCGTTATTTTTATTTTATGGTTTAGAATGATATGCAAGTGCCTAAACTAACTTAATCTAAATGCAGAGCTCAAAAAAAATCTGTATCTAAAACTTAAATAAACCTAAACTATCCCTGCAAGGAGCAAATTATAAGTATGAGTAATGTGTTGGAAGAGTTATCTAAAGATCAACAGACAACCATTAAATCGTAAAGATAGATCCACAACAAGAAAGCAAGAGATATTAGAAGATAGCTTCTAATTCACATAAAGCACATTCCATTACTCATGTAGGAGAAAATTCATTTGCACAAGAAAAAAGTAATATCATTCAATAAAGAGAAATAATTCAAGACAGTAAAGAAAGATCTCACAGTAGAATATAAAAGTCACAGGAATAATCTAGCATGCATCCAATATCCATTTCCATGCAAAAGACATCCTCTCTAGGCTCTTATTAGGTAGATTTCATTTTCTTGAAACAAGTGCAAGATAGCTCGTACAAGTTCAGAAAAATTATATCCCTGCCAAAAGTCCTATCCACTGTTTCCTTAACTTTTATTAATATCATTACAAAATGCCCCTTGGGCTGCCACCTGGCTCTTTACACCTGTCCTCTACAGAATTTTCCCTTTTAATAAACAAAAATCGTGACCCTTTTCTTAAAACAGAAAATTCCTCAAAAAGAAAAGGACAGTTGTCCAATGGTTATACGCTTTAGACATAGGAAGGACAAAAATACAAAAAATAGGAACAATGCCTTAGGATCAGCGTGTTCACTCTTAGGAAGGTGCTCCTGCTGAGAGAGAAGCGCTTGGATTGGCTGATACTGGTGCTGCTGTTGGGAGAGAAGCACTTGGATTGGCTGCTACTGCTGTTGCTATTGGGAGAGAAGCACTTGGACTGGCTGCTACTGCTGCTGCTTTATTTTCCTCCTCTGCTATGTAACTGAACTAGATACCAGTGTCTCTGATAACTTCATTTACTGAGGAAGGGAGCAAGATCTTCTGGGAAGTCACATCTTTACCAAGCTCTGCTCCAATACCCTGAATTTCTACAACTGCTGCTTGGTAGATTTCTTTAAGCCAATGACTGTATATTGATGACAGCCCAATATAGTGATGGAGATCATCAATGGCTAAGACATCGATCTTCTTTACATATTCTATTTGAATGCCTAGCTCTTCCTTCAAGTCTGATAATCATTGCTCTTTGCTCGGGAACTCATCAAGGAACTGAGGGAAACTCAACTTGCACTTATCATGCACTTCATGGTTTTTTTGATAAAGACTGTTACTTTTATCCATTGTTCCTTGGATCTTAGCCATTAGTTTAAGGCCACAGTTCCTGCAAAATTGCATAAGGGCTATATCTTCATTAAAACCATCTATAGATTTGAATGGGAGATTCTTGGGGAAATCAACCTTTCCTTCTCTCCATTCCATCTAGCTCGGGATGTTTGCTTTAACCCGAGTATATTTACCCTTAATCTTATTGGCCTCTGCATTAACTTCTTTCAATCTAACCATCATGGCTTTGAGCCTGCACACTTCTTTAGTAATCAACTCCTGTGTGGCATGCATTTGTCTCAGGATGTGATAGGACAACTCATGAAAGGGAGACATATCTATTATCCTGCTCTCTTCCTGCTCTAATTTCTCACCCATTTCTTGCTTATCTGCTTGCAGCTGAGACACTCTAGCTTCCGAATCATTCTTTTATGCTTCTAAAACCATCATCTGGACTGCCAGGTGCTCTTTTTCTTCTTCTAACTGACGATACTTATCTGAAAATTCCTTGTGCTCAACAGATAGGCGATTATGCGTATTTACTACAAGATCCCTGTAAGCCTGTTCATTAGCCACATTATGTTGTAACATGCGGACTCTCCTCTTTGTTGACTCAAATTCTCTAACAATATAGACCACATTGTCCTGCGTTGCTTTTGCTGCATCTACAGCGGCGGATGTCATGGCTATGGGAGCCTTATGTGTATTTTGCATCATTTTGGTATCCCACCGGGTAACAATATCTTCTTGGAAGAGTCTCTTTATCCTCTCTTCCGATTTTAGGACCACTGCCTTTCTCTTCTTGTCATACACAAATTCATCCCATTGGGACACAGTATGCTCTTCTAATGGAGTGTAAGAGACGATTGGGAGGTCTATTACATTTATTTCTACTTCCATGGGTGGGGTCTGGACTACTTGAGTTGAATCTGTTCCCACATTTTGGGTACCGGAGACACCTACTTGTGTTGTGTCCATCTCCACATTTTGGGTGCTGGGAACACCTGCTTTAGATATGTCTTTTTCCATATCTTAGGTGCCGGAGCCACCTGCCTAAGCATCTTCAGCTGTCTTAAGTTCTTCTTCCGCCTTTTGTTCCTCTTCAGCTTGTTTCCTTCTTTCTTCTTCTTCAGCTTGTTGTTGATTTTCATTTTCTTCCATCCGATTCACATCTTCAGCTTCTTTCTGCATCCTTGCATCTTCTACTTCTTGTTGCAGCTGGGCTTCCTCAACTTCTTTCTTCCATCTTTCATCTTTAGCTTCTTTCTGCAATCTTGCATCTTCAGCTTCTTTATGTAATCTTGCATCTTCAGCTTCTTTCTGCATTCCCGTATCTTCATCTTCTTTCTTCAATCTTGCATCTTCAGCTTCTTTCTACATCCTTGCTTCCTCTTTCAATCTTTGTTCTTCTTGGGCTCAGGCATCAGCTACTTCTCTCTCTTTCTGCAGGCTAGATTTTCAGGCTGGGGTAGAGCTAGAGCTTGCTCCACTGCCTTGACGACAAATCTGTAACTCAGTCATGTTGCTCATGCCTCTGAGCACTTCTTCCTTGGTGTCATAGTAATGAGCATATTCAAAATGAGCATAAATTTCTTTGCAATCCTCGGAAACCTTCCCCCGCCTGTCATTTCTATGGAAGATCATTTCACCAAAGTGGAAAGCTTTCAGCTCTTGAACAAATTCCTCAGCTGATGCAACCCCTGAGAATTTGTAGGCTCCTATGCAAAAGGTAAAAGGAGGGAAAGAAGCCTTATGTTGCTTGTTAAGCGCCCCTCCTATTCCATCAAGGAAAATTTGTCTAACTGCTTCCTTGAAGACTACATAATCAATAGTGTATTTTGGAAAAATGTATGGCGCTTTGGTCCCTCCAAACATCCTGATGTAGGTGCCTTGCTCTGATAAATAAAACTATCCATAGTTTTCTAGGACCTCCATGGCATTTTCTGATAGACAGTTGGGCTCTTCCTTGAATATCTGCTCATATAGAGGCATGATGAACTCTTCGCAGATGAGCTTATAGCTTGCTCTGTAATTTTGAGCCCACATTATTTTATAAGCAGTGTAGACCGGGGTGTTGGCTTTATCCCATGTGAAACCTAGGCTGGGGAAAGATAATTTGGCCAAAACACAGTCAATGAGATAGGAAGACATGTAAAAGTCTGACTTTTTAAGGCCAGACCTTCTCTTGCAGCAACCACTGTGGATGGCAAATTTTCTGAAAGGATAGTAGCCTAGTCAAACATAGTCCCTTTGAATGCTACGAAGTGGATGATGGTGGCCCACTGTATCCTGTATACAGTGCCATCGGGCATGCCAAAAATTCTGCATAGCATCAGGGCGATTAACCTAAAAGGAGGTCTTAGGTTTTGAACATCATTTTCATCATTACCTCTCTTTCTCAAGTGCTTTCCTGCGACCAATAATTTTTTGACCATCTCAATATTGTTCATTTGGCCCAACCATTCATCACTTAGAGCTTGCTGGGGACGTGAGAATTTGTAGGCTGCAACAATATATGCTGGATGGAATGAAGTGAAAGCCTCTCCCCTGCTGTCATGTAACACTCTTGTCTCTTTGTTAGCATGTTCCAGTATCCAGCCGATCACTTCATAGCATGGGAACAATTCAGGGCGGGTAGAAGCCCTAGCTATGCCTAAAGTTCTGATGTTGAGGTAGATCTGTTCTTCTTCCAATAATACACCTGGGATATCCTGGTCCCTGATTGTCCTGTAAACATCTCCCCAACGGACCTCGGGAGGAATACCGATGGTACACTTAGTATCTTGGAACATAGTTTCAGTCCTTAGTTGCACTGGTTCTGGTTCCATCACATTAGCTTTCTTTCTACCACCTTTTGGCATCTTGGCTTATCCCTGCTAGCAACCAAATGTGAATCATTAAAAATTTGCAACATGTCATGAGAGTGAGAAATATAGACAAATTATGAAGCTGCATGCTGGGGAAGCAAAATAGATCACTCCAAAAAATAAAATATGGTTCTGAGAGTTGATTATCCTAGGGAGACAAAGTCTAGTCAGGAGCTCTTGGAATGCTTCCGAAAAGGTAAGCATATGACATGGAAACAACCTGCTTCCCGCATAGCCCTTGGAGAGAGGGTATCCTTCATCATTGCACTTCTAATGGTCAATGGCGGGTGAGCCTACAGTGAAACAATCCTATGAATAAACGATGAAACAAGGGACTGTTTTCCACATTCATTAATTGAGCCTAACAAGGTGAGTGGTGGAGTATCTCAACCGACCACAACTGCCATTAATAACACTTACGAAATGGTCTGTGTCCGGTACGAAGCTTGAATCAGGGTACGAAACGATCGAAATGCAATCAGAGAAGAACTTGGATGGTCATGGCTACAACTTTCAGCTAGTGGGGATGAGGAACCTAAGGGGCCACGACGGCCTTAAAAACAAAAAACAACATATGCTACCAATGTCTATCGGCCACGTTATGGACGGGAAAACCCCAAAAGTAACTTGACGTGGAGATGAGACAAAAATGGCGGTTAAAAATCCTACCTAGAGATAGTGGTTGAGTGAGGTGGACATGGTCATGGATGCGCTGAGCTGGAGCGGTCTGGCGTGGTCTTCCCAACGGCGTTCTTTGAACAATAAACTAACAATGCGATCAACCAAAACCCCACCGTCCTTTTAAAAGGTTAGACACGTGCGGCATTAAATGGGTTGGTGGTGTCATTAAAATGGTGTTTTAATGCCTTGTACGGTGTGGTCATTTCAAGCCGTCTCGGCATTTGTGCGTGACCGTCACTTGCGGGGCGGAATTACAAGTTTCATCCGCAATTGTGGAACGATATGGCGAACTTCCTCGGCGTTTCGGGAAATATTGGTGTATCTTTTCGAAACACAATCTCTTGGAAACTTATCACGAGCGGTTTTGCCGAGTCGTCCTGTAGTTTTGGGAGAGCCTTCTGAATTTCTTTCCGCAATTTCAATGGAGATGAGCAAATTGATTCCGTAATTGCGGAACAATATCGTGAATGCTTCTACCGTTTCAGGAGCCTTTCGTGAATGGTCCCGCCATTTCGAGAGAGTTTCACCAATTGCTGCCGCAATTTCAAGAGGGAAACTGAAGTTTTTTCCAAAAGCTTTCTACGGTTTCGGGAGAGAAACTTGAACGCTTCCGCAGTTTCGGAAGGTATTTCTGAATGGCTCCCGCAATTTCGAGAGGGAAACTTAAGTTTTTTCAAAATCTTTCCGCGGTTTCGGGAGAGAAACTTGAACACTTCCGTAGTTTCGGAAGGGATTTCTGAATGGCTCCCGCAATTTCGAGAGGGAAACTTACGTTTTTTCAAAAGCTTTCCGTGGTTTCGGGAGAGAACTGCGAATGGTTTCCGCAGTTTCGAAAGAGTTCGCCGAATGCTTCCATAGTTTCGGAAGGGAATCATGAATGGCTTCCGTAATTTTGAGAGACTTCCGCAAATAGTTTCCACAGCTTCAATAAAAACTCTAAGTCTTTCTGCGGTTTCGGGGGAGAAATGCGAGTGCTTCCGCAGTTTCGAGAGACTTCGCCGAATGCTTCCATAGTTTCAGAAGGGAATGGCAAATGGCTCCTGCAATTTCGAGAGAGATAGGAAAATAGCTTCCGTAATTTCGAGAGAGATAGGAAAATAGCTTCCACAGTTTCGGGAGACTTTCGTGAATTTTAACTCAGAAGAAAAACTTCAATTTTTTAAAGAAGACCCTCAGTTGAAAACAAAAACTAAGTTAAAAGCATAATTAACTTCCTTGGGCAGTCTTTCTAGAAAAAATAAAAGGAGTGGCCCCAATATGTACAAAAAATTTGTGGGGGATGTTGCTGCAACAACAAGACTATGGACAGACACCGCCAGTTCTTCTTCCATACACCCTTAGCAGCTCCCCAATTCAGGAAATTGACTCGGTTCTTCGAAACCGCGACCAGATTCTTCTCATTCTGCAGGACAATCTTCACATGGCCAAAATTCGCCTGAAACAACAAGCCAATCAACACAGTTCTAAGCACATTTTCCGCGCAACTGATGGGGTTCTTCTTCGTCTACAGCCTTCGAAGCAATCCTCCCTAACACTCCAAAGGCGTCAGTGGTCCAAAATTCAACCCGTGGATGCTACCGGGGAACCACTTCTTCAGATTCTGCAGTAATTTCTCCAACCAAAGCTTTGAGGACAAAGCTTTTTCTAAGGGGGTGGGGATGTTAGGAACCCGTGTCAACCCTTCTCTTCACTATGTTAGTATATTTTTGTTGGACGCATATGCTTTGTAAGTCGTCCCGTAGTATTTGTTGATCCATAGTTTATATTAGCCCATAGTATTGGACTCATATGCTTTGTAAGTCGTCCTGTAGTATTATATGTCCCATGGTTTTGACTCATAGTATTGGGCATAGACTTAGTATATAAGTGTGTGTTGAGGTCATTGAAGGCACCGTGAAGTTAATTGTATTGAGCTTGCTCAAAGGAGGTTGCCCCCTCAAAGTGGCCCATGATCAATATAAAAGTGATTATGAGTTCTATTATTTCTGATATCTCGTGTATTTGCATTAATTAATTATTGCAAGTTCATCACAAAGTTATCATAAGAAAAAGTGCATCCAAGAGCATCATATACAAGAAATAACAATGTGCATCTTCAACGCAGAATGGACAACATGGGTTCCAATATCTCCACTGTATACTCATAATGCTACTACAGTATTAGAACAAATTATGAGCATCGCAGCAGGTATCTTATTCTTGTGAGTTGTCATAAAGACAGAATTTCATATAAAACAGTCTAATACATTTAAACCAACAAATTGATGGCATAAATATGGTACATTTGTTGACACCATTATTGTTATAATGTGCTACTTATTCCTATAAGAATAGAAATGGATATGAGTTCATATTTTATGAGTCTATTGGTTCAAATTTCTCATGTGAATAAGAGCCAAAGAAGATGCAGCCAAAAGACCATTAATGAAAAAGAGAATTTGTGAAGGAAATATCTGCAGACTTGTAAAAACCTCTTTCTCTTTTCCAGACCTCCAAGATAGTAGCAAACAAATTGGGTGGTTGACATAATTTCAACTTACAGGAAACACATTGAAATTTCCAGATTTTATGAGTTGGCTCATGATAGGGGGTATACCACAACCTTTTCATGATCTATCAAGTTTCAAACCTATGTACATCTCTTATTTTACCTGAGGGCATGTAAAATCTTCAGTTTGGGAGAGAAGGAAGGGTTGCTACACTCAGTGGTATAAAAAAAATGAATCCTACAGCAATCACATTTTCAGTCATCATTTTTATAACAATGTTCTCCTGGGAGCTAATGAAAAAAGCCTTGGTATGTAGAGGGTTGAATCAATGCTTGATGAGTGAATAATTATGTCCAGCATCAAAATCTAATTTGAGTATTTACAAAGCATTTTTAGCCTTTTCATTGAAAGATGTGGAGCATTTTTTTATGGCAACTCTCAAGACTACAAAAGTCCAGAATTTGATTTGAGGATATCTTGCAACTGGTAAGCTATATTTTCATGAAATTTGGACAGGAAGTGCATACTATTATGAAGAACAAATCTGGTAAGTTTCAGCCCAATCCAATGCACGGTTTTCAAGAAAATGGCCATCATCACCTACAACCATTTTTCCCATATCTCGATATCCGTGCATCAGACGAATTTGAGCTTTGAGGAGTAGAAGCATTATGTTAAGAGGAAGATACTCACCAATTTTCAGGTAAAAATACTTCACAGATTGTGAAAAAATGGCTATCATCACCTACATCCAATTCACATTTTTCTCGAATTCCGTGATGTGGGTATCTCTAATTTTCGGTGTGGCGATGCATTGGACCTGTATAAACATGCTTGAAAAATGTCAGGCAAACCCAGTTTGTATTTTGGGAGATATTGGTTCAGGAAGTTTACTGCAACACCAGTTGTTACTCCGCCAATTTTGTCCATTTTCCTATTCTGGCAGCTGTGACTCCACCAAATTCTCCGCTAAATGGCTGGGACTTCGCTAAATTCTTTGCTAAATTTTCCACTAAATGGTTGTGACTCCACTAAACTTTTCGTCAATTTCTGCAGCTATGACTCTGCTATTTCACCCATTTCTCATTTCTCGCACAACTGTGACTCTGCCACTTTTCGCCATTTCTGCCAAGTTCCGTAGCTGTGACTCGGCCACTTTTGGCCATTTCAGCAATTTCCGCAACTGTGACTCCGCTATTTTTCACCCATTTCGCCTTTTTCACACAGCTGTGACTCCGCCATATTTGTCATATCTACTAGCTGTGACTCTGCTAAACTTGCCAATTTTTCGTCTGCAACTCTTCTTGCTTTGGTCACTATGCATTGTAAAATGAAAGCAACAATCAAATGAGTCCTTCTAGTTTGGATGCTACACAGGTATTAAGTTGCATGAAGACATGCAACAAGTTCAGTTTGGGGGAGATGTTAGGTCACGGATTTGGCCCTATTTTTCATTACTTATCGACACCTATTTCATCCATCTTCTTCCTATTATCACCCATTTATCATTCCATTTTCCATCCATTTACTATAACTGCTCGAGAAATGCCATATTAATCTTATTGATGCTTTAGTGGTTAATCATGATTATTTTCCTTTATTTTTGATGAATTGAATACTATTATGCATAATTTTACTAATGATGGTTTATGGAGTGTTTTGACATATTAACAGCAGCAACACTCATGGTTCAAGCTTCCAAGGTTGGCATGCAAGCACACATGCACATGGATATTTCACAACATGGTTTCATCTTATGATTAATTATGTAGATTTGTGATTTCAATTCGTGCCCAATTCCAACATGGCAACCTCTAGCTCATGATCAAACGGCTTTAGCCAAAAACGCATGCTAGATAACAACACATTGATTTGCGTCACGATTTGCGGACAGATGGAGAAGACTCAAAAATATGGGACATTGGTTTTGTGCGCAACGGCCTCAATTACCTGACTCACGAGGAAATCGCCAAACAAAGCTACGGTTTGAGCTATACAGCTGGTTCTCTGAACGTGTAATTATCATATTTACTATTGAGCCCGATTTGATAAATTAACAATTTGTTGAAACCGATTCCATGTTGGGAATTGGGTTTCTCATCCTCATGAAGGATTCTTATGTATAAATATGTAATCAATCTCATGAGAAAGGGGGATTATGGAAAGCAATGTGATGTTGTAGGATTTGATCCAAACTCTGTTGTAATGATTTCATTCTGATAATACATGCTGGCAGTTTCATAATCTAAGTTGTAGACTTTCATTGTGGAGTTCCAGCTCTACTCAGTGGAGGAAGGGCCCTCTTCCATGAGCAGATGTTGATAGTGTTGATTGTAGTTGTGTAGATTTGTTATCATTTAGTTCATGCTTTCATTCATTAGATTTATCTTGTATGATTTCATTCATTAGATTTATCATAGTTGTTTTCTTGTTAATTCGTTTGATAGATCATTGTCCAACATATCACTTCTTTTAGATTCATGCAATTAGATCTTGCTTCATAAGAATTGATTTTGTTTGAAGTGTGATTAGATTTACAGTGTGGATCTATCAACAAGTATTAGGTTTGATTTATTTTCAATAAGGTGTGATCTAGTTTATAATGAGTTTTGATTTCATACCAATAGATAACAATGTCAGGTAGAAATTGTGCTTGCATAGATCTTGCACGATAGCTTTGAAATAAAAGACTTCCTCAAGTTTATAATTTATGTTCTAGTAGTATCAGTTGTTTAATTAATTAGACAGTTAATCCAACCAATAGCTTGCACATACTTTCTTGCATCTTGAAATAGAGTGGGCAAGAAATAACCCATTCTCAATACCTTATGTCCAGTTCTTTTATCGGAAAAATTTCCCCCATAAGGTTCATCATGGCATGCTTTCAGGATTATGTGGATCTCATCTTCCCTCACACACCGTCTAATATCCAATTCTAGCCTTGTGTAAAAGAGATATCCTCCTATCCAACAGTACCTAGCACTTTGTTGTACAATACTTCTTCTTTCCCTTTTAGCTAGATGAGCTGGGATCTTCCCTACAACAAGATAATTAGAAATATATGCATACCAAGGAGAGTGAACTGAAACTGCAAATGAATGTTCATCAGGAAAATAATCCTCAACTGGTGAATTATCATCATTATTGGTTAGTCGATAAATAAAATCAGCAAGGACATTTTCTTTTCCTGGTCTATCAATAATTGTAATATAAAATGCTTGTAGTGACAGCAGGCACCTGGTCACTCGAGCATTAGTAACAGGTTTATTCATCAAATATCTAATAGCTGAGTGATCGGTATGCACAAAAGTAGAGTACCCAGTAATGTGGTGCCTAAAATTATTGATGGCATAGATGACAGCAAGGAATTATTTTATTGTTACTGTATAGTTGAGTTAAGCAGGGGCCAAATTCTTACTGATATAATAGATAGCATATGGATTATGGCCTTCCTGTTGTCCCAACACAACCCCAATAGTAGTATTTGAAGCATCAAAAGAAATGTGGAAAGGTAAGGCCCAATTAGGCCCATGCAAAATAGGTGCTATAGATAGTCTGTTTTTTAATTCTACGAACGATGTCTGGCATCCATCTGTCCAATTGAATTGTGCATCCTTCATTAGTAAGGTAAATAGAGGAGATGCTAGTTTAGAAAAAAATTCAATGAAATTTCCATAATAGCCAGCATGTGCAAGAAAAATACGTACCTCTTTCTGTGTCCCAGGAATAGGGATGTTCACAATTACATTTATTTTAGCATGGTCCACTTGGATTCTTGCAGCAGATATAGAATGCCCTAGGACTACACCTTACTCATCATCATATCGCATTTTTCAGTACTGAGAGACTCGTCAGTCTGATAACAACGTTTTAATACCTTTTCAAAAAATTTCAAAGCCTCATCAAAACTACTACCATAAGGAGTGAATTCATCCATAAATATTTCCATACAGTCATTAACCATTTCAAATAAAATTCCAATTACAGCTCGTTGGAATGTAGCCGGTGCATTACATAATTTGAAATGAAGAACCCTATATGCAAAAGTGCCCCATAAACAAATGAAGGTTTTTTTTATCTTGGTCTTCAAGGGCAATCTGAATCTGGTTATACCCACTAAAGCCGTGTAGAAAGGATACGATTTTTTTACTAGACAAGGTATCAAGGACTTGATCGATAAATGGAAAAGAAAAATGGTCTTTTTGTGTAGCCTTGTTCAATTATCGGTAGTCCACACAGACACTCCAATTACCATTTTTCTTGGGTACAATTACTAATGGGGAAACTCATTCACTGTCTAAAATTGGGTAAATAAATCCTACCTTTAAAATATTTTGAATTTCCTCCTTCACAATGTCTCTTAGATTTGGATTCATCCTACACTAGGGTTGGCATATGGGTCGGAAATCATTCTTAATGTAAATGTGATGAGTACACAACTCAGAGGGGATACCTATCATGTTATTGTACACCCATGCAAAGGTGCCCTTATGATGTTTTTGTAGTGTAGTCAGACGTTTCAGTTCATCAGCTGTGAGATTGGGATTGATATTCAAGGATTTTCTAGGTTCAATCTCTATTGGAATACTCTTTGAATTTTCCATTATAGGAACAGTTTCGACACTTTTATCCAGGACCTCCTCAGTAAGTTATTCTTGCTCAATTTCACTCAAGGCGTTATCCAAGATCTGATATGCCTGTCTGGAAACCGTCGTTGGATCACTAATGAAATTGTTGATGGTGTCATCCTCAGTTTCATTTTTGAAATTCAAATCCCTCTCTATAGTAAGACTAGGTCGTGTGCTTTCTTCTTCTTCCAGATCTACCCATAATGGAGTTTCAACATCTAAACTTGGTTTCACTGGAGGATATAGGGTCAACTTTTTAGTATCGGTTCCGTCAGATATTGTCATGGATCCTGGTATACAACTAATGTATGCACCTGCTATAGCCAACCAGGGCCTTCCTAGAATGAGTGGATGTCCCCACAACTGAGACTTGGGCTGTAATATGAGAAAGTATGCGGGGTATTCCCATGAATCAACAAAAACCACTACGTTATCTCAAATTCCCTCAGGTCTGATTGTGGATCTATTAGCCAGTTATAGCATTGTGGGGTTTGGTATAAGATTGGTAAGCCCCAACTTCTTTATGGTTTCAATGGTAATTACATTTATTGTTGCCCCTAAATCAACTAAAACATTGGGAATTTCAGTATACCCATTATGCACTATAACGGTAGGATTTCCTAGATCATCATATCTAGCCATGGGAACCTTTCCCATCATTAATTCATAGAGTTTCCTAACCACATGAAATGTAAGAGGGTCATTAGGTTTCCTTCCTAGTTTCTTTACACACATATCTCTAACAGTTTTGGCATAAATGGATACACCATGCAGGGCTTGCAATAATGGAATTTTAAGATAAAGGTTTTTCAATTCCCCCATAAGGTTAAAACATGGTTTCTCTGGTGCTTTCTCAGGGTATGAAGGACTTCTTGGAATTCTTACAGGGATATATTCAACATACTTTTCGTTCGGTGTTTAAGTCGATGCTTCAGCAAGTGTTTCAACATTCTCAATGATGGGAATTGTTGCGTCGATTAGGATCTCCACTTGTTTATTTTTTCTTTCTTTAGTCACAGGGGATGGAACATCCTCAATGAAAATGCGATTCATTACAGGGGATAGGGGTGATAGAATAAGCTGGCATGTTTCTTGTTTCAAATTGTTGCACTGCCTTATTATTGGGGTTAGGATTGGGTTGAGCAGGAAGTTGAGGTCGTAGTGGTGCATTAATTGGTGCTGCATTAGTAGGGATTTTCAGATGTGGTTGCTGATATTGTTGGTGAGGAAATTGATTGTGGGGGAATTGGTTCCCTTGATAAGGATTTCTCCAACTTGTATACCAATGCGTTTTTTGATTTGGATGAGGTTCCCATGACATCCAAGGAGTAGAATATTGCATTGGAGTTGGAGTAGATGGGTTCCATTGGTTATTAGGATAAGATTATTATAGAGGAAATTTATTATTCATATTATTCCAGGAATTAAAATATGTGGTATCTGGATTCATACCTAGAGCACGAGGTTGCCAAGGCTTATTTTGTGAGATAAAGTAATCTTGCTCCATGTCCCCATTAGATGCTTGGAAAACTGCCTTAGATTTTGGAAATGAATGGCACTCCTTAGTGTTGTGATCCAAATCACACAGACCACACACCTCTACCTTGTTAGGTGGGCATTCCCTTAATGGGTGCCTCTTTCTGGATTTAGCACAAAATATACCTAGTTCCAAATCTTCCTCTGCCTACCTCTGCTTGCTTTCAGAACATCCAATTGTGAGGGAATAGAACTTATCATATCAGTTTTAAATTTTTCGATAAGATTACCTATTTCTGCTCGTGTAGCTCCACCACTAGCTGAATTTTGTGCCCATGTAAGCACATCCTGGTCTCTTGTGTTACTTTTGGAAGATCCCCTAGAGTATCTTCGGCACGGATCTATAATATGGTCGAAAGGTTCTCTTGAGATATCCCCTTTCCCTAACAGGTTGAGCAGATCCAGACAGTCTTCTCTCATTCCTTGCAATAATATGATTTTAAGGAAATATCTTCCAATGTCAGCATGGCCAGATCGTTGCAAATTATACAAGAGTCTTTCCACAAAATATTCCAAACTATCATCCTCTTTCTGAACCACTTTGAATAGTTCTTCCCTTCTATTCTTGGTTCTGCAGTAATCTTGATATTTAGAAAGGAAGACTTGTTTCATTTGGTCCCATTCCATAACAGTCTGACCCCAAACTCATAAACCAGCATAGGGCATTCCCCTTTAAGGGGGCAGGAAATAATTTTAACTTTTGTTCACTAGCGGTGTAGTCATAACTTCGACAAAGAATTTCGAACTCAAAAAGGAACTCATCTGGGTCCTCAGTGGACTTACCATAAAAATTAGGAAATATCGAGGGAAAATTTTTCTTCATAGGAGCCACCCCAAGCGTTTTTCGAATGGGGAATTCAAGTGTAGCAACAATTTCTCCATGTGGATTATTTCCATTGTACCCCCTCGCTTATTCATGATCATTAGGGTGCTACTGAAGTTCTCTATTATATTTGTTGTTCATTTCTTCCTTGTCCTCTTTATCCTTTCTTCTCCTTTCTTCCTTCAGTTCCTGTCAATATTCCAACCACTTCTCCTTAGTGACTGCCTACCCATTAATTCTATAAAATTACTATGGATTTATTGTACCCATAGCGCTTCCCTTATCTTCTGGAGGATGCTTCTCAGAGGTAGGAGTGGAAATTTTCGTTAACCTCTCCAAAATTGATACTGATGATTCAAGCTTAGGGAGAATATAGCTTCCTCTTCCTGAATATGTTCATGGTACTCTGGTCGAGGAATCGGCTTTGGAAATTAATTCCTAAAGAAATGTTGTTCTTCCTAGACCTTGGTTACTGCCATGACCTCTTCCACCTGCAAAGTTAGTGCTTTTGGGGGTTTCACGTTCTTTTCTTCTTGTATTCATGCAAGCTTATATAATCATACCTTGATTTTTTGGGTAGGAACTTGTTCAGTCTGTTGAAGGATGCATGACTCTTCACTACGTCTTATCTTCCCTGCAACCCCAATATCAAGCTAAAAGAAAAACAAACTAATCAATTACAATCTATGTATACCAATTACCTTCCCTAGAAACGACGCCAAAATGTTGGTCACTCTAATTTCCTATTAGTTGATGTTAATAAAGAGAGTGCTCAATATAAATTATCAACGAAGGGAATTCTGGTTATTTTAAAGGTAATCAAGAAAAATATATGCGTAAACATTTCAGTAATAGACGAATCAATTCGAAGTTACCCAACCTATCTAAGTGACAATTCTATGCTCTGCTTACTGCTCAATCTAGCTTCAACTACTAATTTAGCTATTCAATATTAAGAGGATTACAATCCTTCTACAATATCGGTTCCGAAATTAACTGTTTCAAGAATAAACTAATAAACTTTCTTTTGCAATAATTTCAATCCTAAATCAATATTATAAAATAGATTCAATTCGGAATTGCAATATTCAACCATGAAGGAGATCAATCTTCTTTTTACTTTGCTCTTCTATACTATTTACCAGTTCAACCATTCATGAAAGGAATGGAGCATGCAATTGTATGCAGTAGCAGAGCACAGTTGTATCAGTATAATAAATAATACACTTGCAATAAGAAACCACACATTACTCAGTCGACTATTTCAACAATCAGAAAAAAATCCATAAATGGGAAATCCTATTCTAACTACTCACACTGTTTCGACAAAGAGAAATCAGAAATTAGAGATCCTACGCTTAGTAATTAACTATTTCAACAATGAAATATAACTAGCAAATCCACACCAAACAAAATAAAAGAATTAAACAACTAACTAATTTGGCGACTCTGTGAGAAGGTGGGCCCTTGCTTTCTAACAAAGATGTCGTTGAAGGCTACCAGATCAACTCAACAAACAATGAATCAGGAAAACATTGCCTCTTTCATTAATGGATAATTTCAATTACAAAATCTCTCTACTCCTGTTACAATTCTTCTCAGAAAAATAATCCTAACATTTTGAACCCTCTCGTCTTTCTATATATACTAGATAAGACAATTCAGGTCCTCTTAATTCGGGAATCCATGAAGATCAAAGATCTTCAGGATGTCGAATCAACACTTCAAAAATAGAAAGAATTATGTTCATAGTTACAATTGGGACAAAAACTGTTTCATAGGCGTTAATGCTCTTTATAGTCTAACTGATCTGATACTAAACAAGTGTTAGCAAGCTGTGTGGATAGATGCTCAAGCCATTCCTATAACAAGCTGAACTAGTGCCCAGAAAAGAATGAATGATAGCCATGTACTCCCTTATCTATGTGTCTCGTCAAGCTGATACACATGAATCTTATTACTTTAATTGATTCTTCACAAGTCAGCGCAATTAGGAATAAAACCCATAATCACAAGTAATATTTAAGCATTAAATACAAGAAATGATGAATTATACTTGTTTGAATCCATGTTTTTCCTTAGAAAGATAATGACTTTAGTTACAATAATAGGGAAAAACAGGGAAAAGGATCTCAATGAAAATGAGCACAAAGGGGCATTTCTAGCACCCAACAGGTACTTTAGGAAGAAGCATACAAATTCATACAAAACCTCGTTGAAGTCCAGGAAGTCATAAAGCAGGAGATCGTTGAAACATGGTAGCAATTGCAAACACTGCACAATGCACAGATAGTGGAAGGAATCATAGAACAAGAAACCCATGCAAAGGAGAAAGTCTCCAAGGCTAAGGAAACACTTCAGAAGAAGACATAGACAATGGAAGTGGTGCAAAAGAAGTCGTTAAGTGATGTGCATCCGAGAGCATGTGTGGCCATCATGAAGGAAAATGAAGGCCAAAGTTTTTAAAGGACAGCGAATTAACATCAAATCCCGAAGTCTGGATTGCTGACATAAGGTAGTCATAATGAAATAAGGTGGAGTACATCGGGATTGGATATATAGGAGTTAGCGGAAGGTAAACCAGAGCAGTTAAGTTCCTTTTTTTTTTACTTTTGAAGAGTTGATGCTGCAATTTTGGCCATATAGTACAGAGATGCAGAACCGAGAGGCAAAGCAGAGGTTTCGGGCAGCAAAAATAGGCATGCAATATAGAAAGTAGAGTCCCAATAAATAAATAAATGATGCAACCATGTTGCAGAAAGTCATGGCCCTGCTGGAAGTAGGAGTGACAATATAGAGATAATCCTATTGTGCAATAAGTGTTTCTTCAAACAGGAATAACTAGAGTAACCAAAGTAATATTGACGAAAGGTTTGGTAAGATGGGAGTCCTGAAGGTCACGAGCTCGGAAACCATTTATAATATGAAGTCCAAGATAAAGGATTTTGAGGTGCATCTAAGAGGTGGGATGAGAATTTTGGTCAAGTCGATTGATGGTTGGGACTCTACTTAGACCAAGGTTCGGAACATATATACTATAGGGTAACAAATCTAGTTCAAAAGGTGTTATATAGTAGCACTTAGGCTACCATACTGAAGAATTCTAGTCAAAGAGGACCATGCAATAGCTGAAGTTTCTCGGGACAAGCAACAAGTGAGTGATGGGGGCCTATTGGAGCGGGTTTTAGACTTGTCTTGGAAGGAACGCAACGAAGAGATACCATGTGACAACTCAACAATTAAACCAAAATTGCGCAGAAGGAGAAAGTTAGTTAGGAGTTGTGTCCACTTTGTAACAAGCTTCGCCCATGTTTTGATGTATAAATATGTAGGAAATCTAAGGGTAAAGGGTAAGTTGTTGTTGGAAGATAGTAGTTATTGTATCGTCATTGCATTGCTATGTGATGCTAGGTAGTTGAATACTAAAGATAATATTGATGTGCACCGCGCAATGTTAGTTTTTTTTTTGAGCATGAATTCAACATACTCTAGGATCCTTACTGAGAGAATAACATGTACAGAATATCAAGCATATCAATCACAACAAGCAATCACATGAGACAATAGACACATAAAGTTTCACTGGGGAAAACCATAAAGGTGAAAAACCCCACAACTTCCTTAGAGATAGAAAGAGCAATGATACAACCGAAGTACAAGATATAGTCTCCTAGCAGCAGCTTCTCCTCCTCCACTAGTGCGCCACTCTCAAATGAGTGTATGAGTGAGAAAGTGAATGATCAAATAGAGTGCCTCCTGCACTCTATTTTTACTTGACTTGACTCACCTAATAACCTTTACTAGGTCGGCCTCAACTTAACAACATAACATAATGCTAACAGGGCCGACCCCCAATAGGGTGGTCTAATAACCCTTTAACCCACATGACTTATATAGGGCCGACCCCATCAAGGTGGTCTAATAACCCATCAAGTATAAGTTACGACACTTACAATATAAATGACGACACTTCCATATAGAGGAATAATAACATCTCTATAGGAATATAATATACATATATTAAATACATTCTGAAGTTACATATGCATCAACACTCCCTCTTAACTAGGAAGGTATTTCTTGACACAGATATACTAGCACAAGTCTTCTTCTCTGGATCATCGTCACTAGATCATCGTCATCAAATTGTCGTCATCGTCACTGCTAGTGCTATCTCAATCAATCTCCGATCTACTCATCATAGGAACTTCTACAGAGCCAGTCCTTTTTCATACTGGATGTAGGCCTGTCGCCTGCAGGTCTTCATCATCTACAGAGCCAGCCCTTTTTCATGATGGATGTGACCAAGAAAAAATCTAGGATTTCCACCACAGAGCTAGTCCTTTTTCATACTGGATGGGACCTAGAACAAATCTAGGATTTCCGCCACAGACTCAGTCCTTTTTCATACTGGATGGGACCTAGAAAAAATCTAGGATTTTCTCCACAAAGGTAGTCCTTTTTCATACTGGATGGGACCTATAACAAATCTAGGATTTTTGCCACAGATCCAGTCCTTTTTCATACTAGATGGTACCTAGAACAAATCTAGGATTTCTACCACAGAGCTAGTCCTTTTTCATACTGGATGGGACCTAGAAAAAATCTAGGAATTCAACCACACAACCTCAAAAGAGCATTCCAGGACTTATTATGGGCACACAACCCAACCTATCAGATCTCCCAAGGCTTCATTACATGTGGTCATGTTAAAACCTCGAAAGAGCACCCTAGGACTTATTACGGGCACACAGCCCAACCTATCGGATCTACTAGGGAAATATTACATGTCCTCCCAAAGCAATGCCTCGAAAGAGCATCCCAGGACTGATTACGGGCACACAGCCCAACCTGTCGGATCTCCCAGGTCAACTTACATGCTCATCTGCACAAGCTTTCCATGACCACAGAGCATCAACCTAATACTCATCATACATCATCCTGATGTACATCATCACATGATCATCCTGATCATCATCATAGCATCATCCTGATACATATCATCTGGAGCAACATCTTGAAGCTTGTCATCCATGATCATACAATGTATCCACCTGATACATATCTAGAGCAGTAACTAAAGCATCGTCCTGATGCTCATCACACAACGCTTACATCCATAGCCATGGGAAGGATCCTCCTCTCATCATGCTTAGAATGACTCCTGCAAATGTGTCCATCACTTCTTCCTTGAAGTGTCATCAATCTGAAGAACACCAAGCCTCTATCTGAAGTACTCAAACTTCACTCTGGCTAGTGGTTTCATCAACACATATGCAACCTGCTCATCCGTCGCAACATACAAGAGATTCATTGCTCCTCTCTGCACCATATCCCTGATATAGTGATATTTGATCTCAATGTACTTTGACCTTTCATGGAACACATGGTTCTCAGAAAGCTTCACACAACTATGGTTGTCACAAAATATGCCAGTAGCATCCAACGGGAGATCAAATAACTCAGACAGTAGCTTCCTCATCCATACTCCCTCACAACTAGCCGAACAAGCTGCAACATACTCTGCTTTGGCTATACTTAGTGCTACGTAGGACTGCTTCTTGCTAAACAAAGAGATCACACCTGATACCATACTGAAGCAGCACCCAGAAGTGCTCTTCCTAACTACATCATTTCCTGCCCAGTCCGAATCAACATAACCCTATAGGTTTAAACTTTTGATTCACATCATACTTGAGCCCATAGTCAATTGTACCCTTCAGGTACCTCAGAATATGCTTTACATCAACCAAGTGAACACCTCTAGGATCCATCAGGAACTGGAACAATGTGTTAAGTGCAAAGCAAATATCTAGTCTCGTGTTCGTCAAGTACATCAAGGACCCAATCATCTGACGATACATCGTGGCATCAACCAGATCAGATGAAGTATCACACAGAAGCTTCAAGTTCGATGCCATAGGTGTGGCCATAGCTTTGCAGTCCATCATCCCGAACTTCTTTAGGATCTCTACTGCATACTTCCTTTGTCCAAGGAAGATTCCATCTGCACTCTGCCACACCTCCATGCCTAGAAAATAGTGCATCATCCCCAAGTCCTTCATCTCGAACTCGGCAGCAAGCTTCCTCTTCGTGTTGGCAATCAATCTATATTCACCTGTAACAAACAAGTCATCCACATACAAAAGTAGTATCACATAATTGCCTTCCTCAACCTTGTAGTAAAGGTTGGAATCTACTTTACTCTTGGTAAAGCCCAAACTAGATAGAAAACTATCCATCCTACCATACCAAGTCCTAGGAGCTTTCCTCAATCCATACAAGGATTTCTTCAACCTGCACACATATGACTCCCTGTCAGGTGCCTCAAAACCAAGTGGCTTCTCCACATACACTTCCTCTTTGACTACACCATTCAAGAAAGTTGTCTTGACATTCATCTGGTGTATCTTCCACTTCATCACTACAGCCAGAGTGAGTAATGATCTGATGGAAGTGTATATGGCTACAGGAGAAAAAGTCTCTTCATAGTCTATTCTCTCTTTCTAGGAGAAGCCACGAGCTACAAATCTTGCTTTGTATTTCTCTATGCTGCCATCTGTAGCATGCTTGATCTTGTAGATCCACTTGGAAGTCACAATAGACTTCCCTTCAGGTCTTGGGACTACATCCCAAACATCATTCTTCATGATCGACTGATATTCCATCACCGCATCTCGTATCCTGGGAACTTCAGATTCTTCAATATCTTCAATAGATAGATTTCTTTAAACTTCGTTGCTGTAACAAATGTTGTAGTCCTTCTTTTGTAGGTGATTGTTCATGATCTTTCCTACAAGTCAAATTCAATTGCATGATTAGAAACTTCTCATAGTTTACAGAACAAAGTATTACACATAAAGGCATATGTCATACAGTCATGCAATTATTTTAGCCAATGCTTCAATACAACATTTATCCATATCCCGTAACTTTCTAGATGCCTTCCAATCTCTACCAGAACATTGTTAAGAGTGTGCACAACTCCCAACATGTCAGTAAAGAGGTTTTATTCTAGATAAGTAGCAATGGAATGTTGTACAGTGCCATAGGCCACTTACCCATCATATGCATATTAGTAGAATACTGTTCATTAATGCAATTATTCTAATATGCATAATACACAACCTAATTCCAGGAACATAAGTATATACATCTTTGAACAGTATTATTTAAACAATCAGAAATGATAATTCAAATACTTATCTTTGTTTGTTTGTTGGGTGGACTCCCTCTCAATCTTTGTTTCCTTGCAGAAACTACTAGAGTGTGCTCCCTCTTGATCTTTGCTTCTTGGATTACCTATCCTTGAGCTTATATCCATTCTCGATAATTGTTCATGCTTACTAGTATCATCATTGTGTTATCCTCGAGATCTCATACATAATCATACATTTATCAATATAATCTTAATACTATAAATACACAATAATCTTAAGCATGTATATTCATGATCATTTCAAATACAGATAATAAGCATCAGTATTCAAGGTTTATATAGGACTTTTCTAGTTAGTCATATCATTAATCAAAGTAAGGAACATAATATGCATAAACCTTAGATTACTCAAACTTTTAACATCATGAGTAATCATTATCAATCATACAAAAGTATAATATCCTTACATAGGGTAGGATTCTAACTTGATATAGGAAAAACATACCTGGTCATCATATTTGTTGGTTATGTCTAGCAATGTTTTCTTCTTCTCTTCAATGACCTACATAACTCATAATTTAACCATTGTATAACCAAATTATACATACATCTATGTGATCCATGACTATGGATGAGTCTTTGTCTTCATGTCACCATGGTCTTGATCTAGAACTTGATTTGTACCTTCATGTTAGCAGACAACATTCTCCTCATTGTTAACACCCAAAAAAGTGCTCACTAGCTCATTCCCTTATTCACATGACCCATTTGTCCACTTTTCCACCATTTGAGCCTCTAAAACCATCAAAAGGTCACCAAAAAGACCATAATACACCTTTTTCCCCTCAAAATATATATTTTTCCTCAAAAAACCCTCAAAAAGGGTCCAAAATTCCCAAAAAATATTAAAAGGGAATAAAAATATTCAAAATATTCAAAAAAGAAAAAAGAGGGAAAAAGAGACCTAAACCATGTTGGTTAATACCATTGGTTTCGTCAAAACCATAATGGTATTCCCCATCACCAAAAACTATAAAAAGGTGATAGGGGCTCCTCACTTTCAGTCCACAATTCATCCTATCCTTATGCTGCCAAATTCCCTTTAATAGCCATTGCCTCCCATTTCGAGTTTGAAGAATCCCATTGAAGCTTTGGAGAAGAAGAGACCATTGGACATTGGAGCTTCTCAACCTTGGAGTTGCTCAACAACCATCATCCTCACCATTTGAGGTAATACAAAAACAAATTCTTTTAAATCTCTTGTCTTATTTGCTTATTGTTATCAATCAAGTTCTTTATTTTTCTTATACATGTTAATGTTAGATTAGATTCAGTTTATTGTTATTTGCTTTTCATTCGAGACTCCTATTACTAGTTAATAGGTGCATCCTTGCACATGCTTGGTTGAAAAACCAAGCAATAGTTTTTGGCGACTCCGCTGGGTTTCGAGCTTTAAATTTTTTCTTTAGATCTTTGTTTTTTACTTGTTTTTACCATTCCAATTAACAGATCTTCCATACTAGATAGCATATCCATTGCTGCCCTAGCTATTGGCCCTTTCTATAGCCTTTAACAGACCAAAATTTTACTTTTCAGTTTCATTTTCGGCGACCATTTTTCCATTTCTGCATCGCGCCTTTTCGCTCGACAGCTGCACGGCTCATTGTGACCTCACGGCCTTTTTTTGTGCTGCACATCGCGGCTTCGCGGCCTTTTTCCGCGCTTCACTTCACGGCCTTTTTCCGCGTTGCACGTCGCCACTACCTAGATCCCAGGGATTACTGGAAACATTCCTAACCCATCTGTAACCCATGTTGCACTTGGGAGAGCAGGCCCCTCCCAAACCACATCGGTTGGAGGACACATCCCTTTCATACCTAACATACCCTTAGGGGGCACTGGACCAATCCACAATGCTACCATTAGCAACTATCCCCCAGTGACCATACCACACCCATTTACTAGTATGCCATACATGTCTATTCTAAAACTTACCAGACCTATCAAGGTTAACCAATGACCCTATTAGACATGGCAAGCCTACGTGGCCCCCCATGCCCAAAAAGCTTCCCTCAGATATCCCAAAATTTGAAGGAAAAGCCGAAAGATCCCCAAACCCACATCATGTCGTTTCACCTATGGTGTTCCTCTAACTCCATAGTAGACGATTCCATCAGACTGAGACTTTTACAAAGAACTTTCACTGGCTCTGCAGCCAAGTGGTACATTGAGCAGCCACATGAAACACACCCCACTTTTACATCCCTCGCCTCAACGTACCTTCATTTCTTTCAACTCACTGTACGCTATGATGTAGGAGTACAAATACTTTTGTCTTGTAGACAGAACACTGCTACACACATCACTGATCATATCCATGATTGGTTTAAGCATCGTAGCCTCTGCAAGATAAAACTTGACGACCAAATCTTTTTGGACTGGTTCCTCGAATCACTCCTCCCCCTCATAGCCAAAGATGTAGCTTCTGAATGACCCCATTTGGAAGAAGAAGCCATCTTAAAATCCCAACAGTTGACCTCATATATGCCCAGTCAGGATATCTATACACTATTTTACCTTACGCCCTGCGCGGCGATCCATCCCGCCATGATGCGTCGGGGGCATCCCATGCCGCCGATGGTATTATCAACCAAGTTATAATGCAAAAAAAACCTTTTACCATGGTGAGTATAAACAATGCCTGAGACCTTTCTAGGGCTTCATCTCATTCTGGATCCATAACTTTGTATGCTCCAATAACACACACCCACCGCACTCATGGACCCTCACGTCCACCACAGTGTTATGGGAAAGCACCATCAGCTTATGCACCACTTTCATACTATGACCAATAGGCCCACCAGACTCCCGTCCAGCCACAAGCCCAAGTGGCTTATTATCCTCAACAGGCAGCACCTCTTGCTCCAACACTTCCAGCAGCTCAAGGATACCCACAACCGCAACAAACACTAGGGCCACCTCAGAACCCTCCTATTTACTACCCATCGCAACCTGCTCCAGATCCTGCACGACCTCAAAACCCACCTACTACCCAAGGGCATGTCTATGCACAACAAAACCAACCTCCAAACCAGAATAACCAGCGTAACCAAGGAGGTCAACAAAACCGCGGAAACAACCAGTAACACAACCAAGGTGCACCACCACCAAATCCTCCAAATAATAATAATGCTGCTCCCCCCAACCAAAACCCTGATCGTCCACCAAAATATGCCAAAAATAATAACTTGAGAACAAACCATCCATGTTCCATATGTGGAATCTACGGCCATTACACACATAATTGTCCCCATTTAGATCAAGCGCGTCAACTCTGGATTGACGATGCTCAACGACAAGGACAAGCTACACAGCCAGCACCTCCTTCTCAGCCACAACCCATGATATTGCAAAATCCCTTACCAAACCAAGGCACGGTAAACATTTGTCCAAATGATCCCCATCAAGGATCCACTGCAACATAGCAGCAAATTACTTATGCAGTAGCCGATTACCAGCCTACAGTGTCCAACACTCACCATTTGCTTATGATGTCATCAAATGATGTCAATCTTCAGACCCGTCAAAATCAATACAAATCCTCCCCTGAAGCCACACCTACCGACCCATCATCGAGTACTCTCCCAACTGATCAACCACTTCACATACCCAATATGCCCATGGATGGGGGTCCCAAAGCACCTCATTTTCTTTTGAGATGAATTAACAATAACCCCAATGCTCGTGCAGCTTCCAACTATAACATTGTAGAAGACTTAGCCTAGTCCCCTGCCGCTATGTCCGCTCTTGAAATCTTAAAAAATTGTCTTGCATAGAGAAAATTGTTGTTATCTGCCATTGGTGCCATAGATCCTAACGACTCTAACATGATGGCTTTCGACTTAGAACAAGTTGAACCTCGCCTTCCTTCATATATAGCTTATCAAGTTTCCATCTCCATTTGCAACCTTGTCATTCATCGATGCATAATCGATGAAGGGGCCTCTACCTGCGTTATGTTGACTTTCATATGGCAGAAACTTGGATCCCCAACGCTACAACCATCAACTACAGCATTGCGAGCTTACGACGGTCGTGCATCCCAACTGCAAGTTTTGTTAGTAAACGTACCCATACAGCTTGGGGGAAAATTGGTTCTCATAGATATAGAGGTCATTAACGCCCAACTTGATTACAATCTCCTTCTGGGACGAAGCTACATGTATAAAATGAAAGCCATCGCTTCTTCAGTTTTCTGCATCATGATGTTCCCCCATGAAGGACGCGTAGTCAGAATCGACTAGATTACATACTATGATCCCAATGCCCCCGCATCACCAGAAAATGTTCTTCACATGATCAAACAACTCGTTCTCAGTGCACTGACATTATTCGTATCATCAGTCGGCCCCAGGATATATTCGAATACTCCCATGACCAACACTTTCCCGTAAATCCCACCTCCTTTCCAGGTAACTAAAGTATCCGATTTTTGCACCTTATCGCACAATGAACAACAACATCCTCAACCACCGCCACAAGCACCCATGGTGCCTATTCATATCGGAACAACATCGATTCACACAATCCCATTCTTGTTCCCATTTTCAGGAGTTGTCAGCACGCCAGTAATGGCTACACTTAACCTTCCAGGTTTAACGTTAGGAATACCTGTATGGTACTTACCTGCCCCAAATTCCCAACCGACTCCAACTGTTGTCCTACAACTAGTACAACCTATGAATATGTCAAACCATCCACGACCTGGCATACCAAATCCCCAAAATCGCCCACCACCTGGTGGTTTGAACCCCCAAAACTGATCAATTCCAATAGGGGGCACTACATCAACATCTAGTTACGTCCCCCCTCAATCCCACAACACTGGGGGCAGAGGTCCACCAACCTACAACACTGCACCCACAACTTGCACCCCCCTAGTGATGCCCAAATTAGCTAAGAATCCCCCAACCTGTGTGCTCCCTAAGTGCTCTTTGTGCGACGATATTGGCCACGCTACTCACCTATGTCCACAACTACCAGCACTTCAAGAAGATATGAATATGTTGGATGATGACACCAACATTCCAGTCGTCAAATTAGAATTACCACCTCAACCTCGTGATAAATCATTGCGCACAAACCACCCTTATGCAATATGCGAAATCTACGACCATTATTCACATCACTGCCCCGATCTCCCAGATTACAGAGCAGCACTATACAATATGAATAATGCCGACCTAGAGATATCCCCCCCACTCCTTGAGGAAATATTCCCTCCAGAATCATCCCATTCAGAAGAAATCAATACCATTTACATGATTTCAACTACCTATAAACCCGAGCCAGTTAATTTGTGGTCACACTACTTCCATACCGATGAAGAAATCCTAGAAAAACTCACTACACCAGACTACCCTTGGGATTACATGCACCATCGATCATACTTCCTCCCTAATGCGTTTACGTCCACCGTGGAAAACCAACTATCTATTGATTCTAAATACTTCTTACCAACCAAGGTCGATTGGTTCAAAGATCCAATACCAGCTCCAGAAGCCTTCGAGGAAGGTAACATGGCTAACATTGCGCCCATTATAAAAATCAACATCTCCACTACTCCCGAAAAAACTTAGCTTATCTCTTTGGGCGCTTCATGCACTGAGAAAGAAACCCAAGCTTATAAGAAACTCTTCCAAGAATTTCGAGATGTTTTCACCTAGTCTTATACCGAGATGCCTGGTCTTGATCCTACCATTGTAGAACATCACATAGACACTTGGCCCAACATATCACCGATCCGCCAGAAACAGCATCCCATTCACCCATCCAAGCTTCTATCCATCAAAGCAGAAATCGAGAAGCTTCGAGCAGCAGGTTTCATATACCCGATTGCATATACTACTTGGGTTTCAAACCCAGTACCAGTCAATAAGAAAGTCAGCACCATCCACGTCTATACTGACTTTCGTGACCTCAACCTAGCTTGTCTCAAAGACAACTTCCCCACACCATTTATTGACCAACTAATCGATGAGTGTGCGGGGTATGAGGTACTTTCTTTTATGGACGGTTTCTCTGGATACAACCAAATCAAAATCCGTAAAGAAGATCAATACAAGACCGCTTTCACTACCCCATGGGACACCTTCTCCTATCGCGTTATGCCTTTTGGTCTTAAGAATGTAGGAGCTACTTTCCAACGTGCCATGACTTATTGCTTTCATGATCTTCATAAAATCATAAAAGTTTATCTAGACGACCTCACCACCCGATCTAAAAAATGATCTGACCATTTAGAAGATCTTCGACAAGTTTTCTTGCGTTGCCGCAAATACAACATCTGCTTGAACCCACTCAAATGTGTCTTTTTTGTTACAGTAGGTTGCCTACTAGGGTTTGTCATTTCAGAAAAAGGGATCACCATTGACCCTCTAAACGTTCAATCCATAGTGGACCTCCCCTCACCACATACACTAAGACAGCTTCAAATCCTCCAAGGGAAGTCCAACTTCCTTCGTCGTTTCATCCCAGACCATGCCACCACTGTACATGGTTTTGTTCGTTTGATAAGCCTCCATACCCGCTTCATATGGGACAAACAAGCAGAAGGAGCTTTCATGGATCTGAAAAAAGCGCTTACTAGCGCCCCGTTGATTTCTCCACCAGATTTCACAAGAGACTTTACCCTTTACATTTCAGCATCCGATTACGCCATCTATGGAGTCCTCGTCCAAGAAGACTTCGCTTGCCAAGAGCATGTCATTTACTATGTGAGCCAAAATTTATCAGGCCCACCTTTACGCTACCCGCATGAAGAGAAGATGGTCCTCGCCATCGTCTTTTCAGTACAAAAGCTGGGACATTACATTCTCCTCAGCCACACCACGGTTGTGGCTAATTCCAATCCAATGGTCTATCTCTTGAATCGTTGCCTTCTACAAGGCCGTATTGCCAAATGGGTGATCATCTTACAAGAATATGACCTGACGTTTAAAACCTCGAAGAGTACCAAAGCATTAGCACTCGCTCAACTCATTACGGACTTACCATCATCATCGTCATCACCAACTATCCGTACTGATATAATCGACAAACATTTGTTCATCATCTCGTCCGACGACCCTTGGTACGACGACATTTTGGTATACCTCCGCACATAGAAATTTCGACCCAACATCGACCGTGACGGACGTCGTCGCATCCATCACCATGCCCCCCATTATCTCCTCTTTGGTGATGTACTCTATCGATGTGGCGTAGACACAATCTTACGACAATGCCTTTCCCAAGACGAAGCAGAACAAGTCCTTAACGACTGTCATAGCGGTGCCTGTGGCGGCCATTTCTCCGGAATTGCCACCGCTCAAAAGGTAATACATGTAGTTTATTTTTGGCCATCATTATTCACTGATTGCATCATAGCAGTCAAACATTGCCAAAACTGCCAGCTCTTTGCCCCAAAGGCAAGAACCCCTCCCCCACCCCCCTTCATCCAGTAGTCACCGTTGGACCATTTTGCAAATGGGCCATCGACTTCATGGATTGCAATCCCACATTAGTTAGCGGTCACAAACACATTATTGTGGTTGTTGATTACTTTACCAAATGGGCGGAAGCCATGCCTACTTACAATTGCAAAGCCGACACTACAGCCCGTTTTTTCGTCAACCATGTTATTGCTCGTTTCGGAGTAACAAAACAACTTGTCTCAGACCACGACTCTCACTTCGAAGACTCCGTTTGGAGAGAATTGTCCAAACTCCTTAAGTTTGAACACCATTTCTCCTCCACCTACTACCCCCAAGGGAACGGCCAAGTTGAAGCTGTTAACAAAATTTTGAAGACTATCCTCCAATGCACTGTCGACAAACATAAATCCAATTGGCATCACATGATTTTTCTCACATTATGGGCTTATCGCACGTCGACCAAGACCCCCACCGGCTTTACCCCATTCCATTTAGTTCATGGCGTGGAGTCTGTCCTCCCCATTGAATGCCAGATACCAACATTACAAATTTCCATAGAACTTCTCCCCGATCCATCACTGATTGAAGAATGCTTACTTCTTTTAGAGCAAGCCGGTGAAGATCGCCACGCGTCTCTCCAAACAATCAAAGCCACAAAGAACAGATCTAAACTTCATTACGATAAACATGTTCACCCATGGGAATTTAGTGAAGGCGACCTCGTACTTGCCTATGATCAAGCTCATGACAAAATGGGAAAAGGAAAGTTTGTTTCCATGTGGCAAGGCCCATATATTATACACACCTGCCTCGGACAAGGGGAATATATTCTAACCAACTCAGAAAGAAACCCCCTACACAACCCACGTAATGGGTTGTACCTCAAGTGATTTTACCCATAGAAAATCTGATGGACAAAACAGTCCACAATTGTACAGTCTTATTTTATTTTTTACAAAAAAAAAAAATACAAAAATACAAAAACCTAAAAATTTGTTTTTCCTGCATGACCATAGATGGATCCTGTTCCAATTTGCTATGTTGGCTTCACTGATGGTGCAAGCCGTTGGTCTCCCAATCTCACCTCCGCAGCTTGGCTAATATATTCCCCTTCACATGAGTTGATCCACATCGACATAGTGTGCATAGGTGCCGCCACAAACACTCAAGTTGAGTACGATGCCATGACCGGTCTCCTGCCCTCCGCTCTCCAAATGGGCATAAATCACCTTCGTGTTTTCCTAGACTCCCAGCTCCTTGTTTCCCAGCTCAACAACTGTTACCAAGTACGCGATCCCTGTCTATTTAGAAAATTCAGCACAAAACAAATGATTTGACATTTTGAAACCATCTCTTTCACTCATGTCCCAAGAAATCATAACACTGTAGCAGACCAAATGGCTAACAACATTCTAGATTGGCACACCAATCAAACAATGTAGACAAAACAAATATGTGCCTCCACGAGCATATAAAAAAATTAAAATTTTGCATCCACGGGCATACAAAAATCAAACATGCCTCCATGGGCAAAACAAATAGACAAGATGTGCATCCACATGCATACACGACTATATACCAAAACATATATATATATATATATATATATATATATATATATCATAATAGTCACCATGTCATAGGTTCCCTTAGCACCCAATATACAAAATACATAGCCATACAAAGAAGGTACATCCCCATCTGCTCATCAGCATTTGGGGGCAAATATATGATCACCTAGTCATCACGATCCCCAGGATCCTCTGGATCCTCCTCCGCTGGCTCCTCCGGATCCTCCTGATCCCGATCCCTCCTCTTGGCCATCACAACTGCTACTCTGAGTAGGATAGACTACCACTCACGAGGAGCATCGAAACAACGCTCAATAGTGGGTCGGTCCAAGTCCCTCTAGCCCTCCTCTAGGGCTCCCACTAGCAGCCCCTCCAAAGTCTCCCGTATGCCCTCCAGGGCATCATCTCAAGGATGCATAACTCCTCAAACATGAGGAGGTGACGTGGCTACAGGAGGCGGTACCACCACCATCGCCCGTCCTCGACAACCCACATGATCAGCTGGTGGCCTCGGACCAATATCTGTACAATCACACAACTGAACCAAGTCAATATCATATAAAAATCTATAGCTATACTCATAACAAAATATATCTAAACATGATATAACAGATAACCAAACACAAAGACATACCGTCTAGACCCCAGGCCTGTACCTGAGCCCGAGGAATCTCCGGATCTCCTAAGAAGTCCATGCCAGCATATGGATAATGATCAATAAGCAGGGATATCTTCTCTCACTTCTCATACATATCCATTGAAAAGAAATGCCGGATACCACCACCACCCCGGGGCATCAACTCCCCCCACCACACCATTCATGGGTCACTCTGCAAACCCTCCCGAACTGGCACACGTGGCCGCAAGGTCGGTACTCGCTCAAAGAAAAAACAACAGAGAAAGGAGGCATAGCAAAACTCCCCCCCCTCCTGGCTGACCTTGTCCAGATCTCACCGAACACATGCCAAAAACATCTAACCCCAGGCGAAGTAGGTCCCTCTCAATACACGATCTACCATCACCGTTTCCCCCCCAGACAAATGATGTGGCGCATGGGCTCCCAAAACATGTAGAACACAAGCCCCTATCGCCCACATCTCCCTCTCCCATAAAAACGTCAGACTCAGTGCGTTGTTCTGCGCAATAGCTCCAGGAACAAAAAATCTCTCCAAGAGATCCTCAATGTCCAACCCCGCAGGAATCCTCAGCTGGAGCTCCCCTGTCTCCCCAAAACGAGGCAGACCAGTAAGGAAATAAACATCAGATAGGGTGATCTCTGGACACTCACCCCCCACCACAAATGCACCCTCTGTTGGAACCCACAAATCCACCAATTTGTTCAGGAGCTTTCTAACTGAACACATAAGTGGAATCTGGGAAAACTTTAGGAGCCCGCCATCAACCAAGGCCTTCCAGACACCCGGGTCATCCCGAATCCAACCCATCAACTCCTCATCTATCTCTCTCTCCCGCGACGCTACTAGCGGCCTCCTTAGCATCCTACCAAAAAACAAAGAAACATTTTTAGAAACAAATTTTTTTCCAAAAAAAATCCCATCGCGACTTTTGGACTCTTAGCTGTGATGATCATCGTGACTTTTTAATCAAAAGTCACGATGATCATCGCGGGTATCATCCCCACGGTCGCGATGAACATCGCGACTGTCTGCCCCAAACCCACGATGCACATCACGGGTATCAAGTCCATACCCGCGATGTTCATTGTGGGAAAAGAGCCGAAACCCGCAATATTCCACGTTAGAATGCCAAAGTGGAATTTTGCGGCCTTCGAGGGACCGCCGCCAACCAGAAAGGAAATAATTGAAAAGGCTAAGGCACATAGGCTTACCTAAAACTCGCAGAACGAAAATCCAACAGTCGAATCTCCCACAAATTGAGAAAATGCTCTGACCCACTCAATTGCTCTATCAAACTCGCACATAACAATGACACATGTCACATTGGGCCCACACACTATTTATAGAGATTTGACCATTTTTCAATCAACAATTTCGGTATCATACGATGTCCGTTTTTCAAACCGTTAAAATCAGCACAGCGAGATCTTCATGATAGCCCACTCCATTTTCCGATTCCACTAGGTCCATTTTTTGGGCATTTTTTCCCATGCCCCTCGTCGCCTTGATTTGCGTGCCACATCGACCGTCGTCTATTTTTGACAAGTTTTATATCACTGGATTCATTTTTCTACGCTCGTGATGATGCTTGATATCATTTCTCGCTCTCACCTCCATATTTTCTGAGCATTTTTTCCCATGCCCCTCGTCGCCTCGATTTGCGTGCCACATCGACCGTTGTCCAATTTTTATGAGTTTTATATTGCCGGATTAAGTTTTCCGTGCTCATGATGATGCTTGAGATCATTTCTCGTTCTCACCTCCATATTTTTTGGGCATTTTTTCCCATGCCCCTCGTCGCCTCGATTTGCATGCCACATCGGGCATCGTCCATTTTTGACGAGTTTTATATTGTCGGATTTAGTTTTCTGCACTCATGATGATGCTTGAGACCATTTCTCTCTCTCACCCCCATAATTTTTTGGCATATTTTCAAAATGCCACTCATCGCCTCGGTTTGCATGCCACATCAGTCGTTGCCAATTTTTGACGATCTTTGTGTTGTTGGATTCAATTTTCCATGCTCGTGACGATGCTCGAGATCATTTCTTGCCCTCACCAATACCTTTTTGTTCGGTATAATTTTATCCCTATTTCGGGCTGAGCAAATTCCTTACAAAAAAGGCACTTAGGGAGTTTCTGTTAAGCTCTTTTCTGACTCCTAAAACAATGAAAAGATTGTCGAGCAACCTTGCTTCCTTTCATGCTCGCTAAAATTATTTGAAAGGCCATCTACCTGGTATAATTGTACCCCTTTTCTGGACCTTGTAGACTAATTACGAAAAAGGAATACTCTAGTCACATCAGCTAGAAGAGTTCTCCATTTGCATCATTTTATGCTTTTTTGGGCCTTGGAGACTAACTTACGAAAAAGAACACCAATGGAGTCTACTTACCACTTTTAGACTCTCTAAAATCGAAAGAAACCACGAGCAATCACCGTCTTGGGCTCGTATAAATCCACAAGACGGTACTCCACCACCATTGCAAAGTCTTATTATAGTTTTCAGACTCCTTAAAAATGAAAGCACTTATGAGCATGAACAGTCCTGGGCTCGCACAAATCCACAGGATAGTACCTTTTCAGAGCACACTTTTATACCTTCTTGGAGCTCATTAAAACTACAAAGAAGGACCCAATGGTGCTTCTTGGTGCCACAACAGATCATGTCTACCCATACAACAGCTTCCCCATTTTGGTCTCCTTTGTTCAGAGTATTCTGCAGTGTGTCACCCCGATACTCCCCCTACAACGACCATCAGCTGGACCCCCCTAGATCACTCAAATCTGCAATACATACCCCTAAGCTATGATTCCCACTCCTAAAAATTAGTTCCCTATGCTACCAAGTCAACCATGTCATCATGCTCTAAACAAAGGAAGTTTGAGTCCACCCATTCTACGAGCCAAGTCATTCCCCATCCCCATAGTATGTCAGTCCTACCACCAGTACTATCACATATCAGTTGTGCACCTCGCACTCCTATCAAGGAAACATCATTGCCTTGGTAATTTTTGGTCTCCCTTTGTCGACACCAACCAAATCTATTCCAGAGGATAGACCCAGAGGTCCCCATGCCTTGGACTCATCACCATTTATGATGAGTGCCTATGGATCATTTCGAAATGAATCCTCAGTGTCTCTCCAAATGATTTTTTCTCACATGCTCGACTTCAACACCTTGATCGCATCATTGAGACTCGTACAGGGTATCAGTCCTTTCAGTTTTATTGAAGACCTCGGTATCACCCGACTCTACCACAGTTGAGAGTCTAATTGAGGAAACAACCAGTTACATTTTCCTATAGATATCCGAGTTGTGCTTGGAGACAATATTCATATGTACCCCAGTTTTATACTCCCTCGAGTATACATTTACATATGCTCCTCAGAATTGACTCACAGTTATTGAGTCCCTACAAATGTTGGACACCTTCAGTTTCAGTAGCTCATCAACCCTTCTGATACCTTATTCAGAATGGTTGTTTTTTTTTCAAGTGAATCAGTTATTGAGATCAGTCATGTCATGATCATGAGTATGTCCCAACATTGTGTCCCCTCTGGAGCATTATGATGTACTAGCATATTTTTAAGTATTTCTTCAGGATCCCCTTCGTGGGCCTAATTGTTATGTATAGGTCTTGATACGAGCATGGGTATGCCCACCTCATCCATAGTCAGAGATTATTCCTCATTCATTTTGAGGCCATGTAATATTTTTTGTTTTTTGCAGCTTCCAAGGGGTCGTTATTCCAGTCTCCAATCGGTCTCTTCTCTTCTCCAAACCCCAGGAAAAATACAAAAGAACTATGATGTCTATCGACCATACGATGAGCTCCTGCCCTCACACATCAGGGGGCAATCTGTTAACACCCAAAAAGTGCTCACTAGCTCATTCCCTTATTCACATGACCCATTTGTCCACTTTTACACCATTTGAGACTCTAAAACCATCAAAAGGTCACCAAAAAGACCATAATACACCTTTTTCCCCTCAAAATATATATTTTTCCTCAAAAACCCTCAAAAAGGGTCCAAAATTCCCAAAAAATATTAAATGGGAATAAAAATATTCAAAATATTCAAAAAAGGAAAAAGAGGGAAAAAGAGACCTAAACCATGTTGTTTAATACCATTGGCTTCCTCAAAACCATAATGGTATTCCCCATCACCAAAAACTATAAAAAGGTGATAGGGGCTCCTCACTTTCCATCCACAATTCATCCTATCCTTATGCTTCCAAATTCCCTTTGAGAGCCATTGCCTCCCATTTCGAGTTTGAAGAATCCCATTGAAGCTTTGGAGAAGAAGAGACCATTGGACATTGGAGCTTTTCAACCTTGGAGTTGCTCAACAACCATCATCCTCACCATTTGAGGTAATACAAAAACAAATTCTTTTAAATCTCCTGTCTTATTTGTTTATTTTTATCAATCAAGTTATTTATTTTTCTTATACATGTTAATGTTAGATTAGATTCAGTTTATTGTTATTTGCTTTTCATTCGAGACTGCTATTACTAGTTATTAGGTGCATCCTTGCACATGCTTGGTTGAAAAACCAAGCAACACTCATACAACACCACAGTGCATTAGTACAATCATAATACAATCATAAGTGTCATAACCCTAATCAATGAATGTCTTCTATCATGCATTCACACTTTTACTAGGGTGATAAGACAAGTCTAAAATTAAACAAGATTGTTACTAAACTCAATAACATGAAGACAATCATATTATAAACTTAATCATGAATAGATTTCAAAACATACCTGTCAGATTGCTTATAGTTGTTGTTGTTGTTGTTGTTCCTTTTTTTCTTAGGAAAATTTGAGGAAAAGTGTCCTCTTCTTGGTATGTGGTGTGAGAGGTTGATCTTCATTCCCCATCTTTTCTTCTTGAGCTCCAATCTAAGCTTATTCCTGTGAGCATTCTTCCCACAACCTACTTAATCTGATAAGTTTCTTCCTAGCACAAATTCCTTCAATGAAGGAATCCCATGACCTAGGAAGGCCATTAAGAGTGGTCATTACCACTTCTCCATTCTCTATATCTTCTCCCACAGCTTCAAGTTGTTCTTTTATCTGGGATACCCTTCATAAATAAGATTGCATGGTCTCCGCATTCTGGAACTTGATATTCTTCAATTGATTCCTCAAGATCACCTTCTGATTTATATTCTTCCCTTCAAATAGCTTGGTCAAGGAATCAAACATCTCCTTAGGTATCTTCAGAGATGACATATGTGGCATGAGATGGTCTTTGATAGAATCAACAATGATCCTTTTAGCCTTGAATAAGTTCCTCTTGTGTAAGGCCTTAGTCTCTTTTCCCTCTGGGACAGGAACCCCTTCACTTATGTAGGTGTTCAACTCACTCTCTTCTAGAATTAACCCAATCTTATACTTCCATGCTCAGAATTTATCAGCCCCTTCAAGCTTATCCTCAAGCTTGGTGTGGTGAGACATCTTTAAAGAGTACTTCAAATGGAACTAGAAAATATTTAGGTCTTACCACTTGATTTGCAAAAATATGGATCTAGAGCTGGATTAGGGTTTGTCAGAGAAACCCTAAAAATTCAAACATTGAATTTCAAACTTCTGAAATGATAGAAAGATGCACTTTGATGAGCTGATCAAGCTGGTATACTCAAAATTTGCAAATTGCAAAGTTTCACCCCTCAAATTTGCTTTCCAAACTTCCAGATTCATTAGGGAGGACCCTAAATTAGGGTTTGATTTTCCCAGAGCTTCACCCATCCAAAAAGTTTGATCTTGGTCTCTAAACTTCTATTTTTTAGAGTAGCTTCCAGCCATGGTCTCAAATTTCAGAAATTCCAACTTTTGCAGAAGCCCTAATTTTTGGCTTCACTAGGCAAGACCCCAAACTAGGGTTTGATTTTCCCATAGCTTCACCCAACCAAAAAGTTCGATCCAAAGCTCTAAACTTTGATTTTTCCAAGGAGCTTCCAACCATGGTCTCAGATTTCATAAATTCCACTTTTTGTGGAAACCCTAATTTTTAGGGCCAAAAATGAAAGTGCCCAGAATTGAATTCTGATTGGACAGAAAGATGCACCTTGCTGAGGAGAGTCAAAATACCCTACTACCTTTCAATATCTGTCGAAAGAAACCCAAAAAATAAGAATCCCTAGCTTCTGCAACTACGCGGTGTCCTCTTCTCAAGTTAGCTCTGATACCATGTTAGTTTTTTTTTTTAGCATTAATTCAACATACTCTAGGATCTTTACTGAGAGAATAACATGTACAGAATATCAAGCATATCAATCACAACAAGCAATCACATGAGACAATAGACACACAGATTTTCACTGGGGAAAACCATAAAGGTGAAAAACCCCACAACTTCCTCAGAGATAGAAAGAGCAATGATACAACCCAAGTACAAGAGATAGTCTCCTAGCAGCAGCTTCTCCTCCTCCACTAGTGCGCCACTCTCCAATGAGTGTATGAGTGAGAAAGTGAATGTTCAAATAGAGTGCCTCCCGCACTCTATTTATACTTGACTTGACTTTCGTAATAACCTTTACTACGTTGGCCTCAACTTAACCACATAACATAATGCTGACAGGGACAACCCCCAATAGGGTGGTCTAATAACCCTTTAACAGACATGACTTATACAGGGCCGACCCCCAATAGGGTGGTCTAATAACCCTTTAACAGACATGACTTATACAGGGCCGACCCCCAATAGGGTGGTCTAATAACCCTTTAACAGACATGACTTATACAGGGCCGACCCCATCACTATGGTCTAATAACTCATCAAGTATAAGTTACGACACTTACAATATAAATGACAACACTTCCGTATAGAGGAATAATAACATCTCTATAGGAATACAATATACATATGTGAAATACATTCCGAAGTTACATATACATCAACATGCAAGCTATCTAAGAATGTCCTATTAATAATGAGGAATTGGTTGCAGTATTTTGTGCTTGTATTAAATGTGATGAATGTTTGTGTTTGTCGCGCATGGTTGATATAATATGATATTGTCATAAATGTTATTTCTGTTATGGTGAAATTTTATGCTGTGCGGTAAATGAATGAATAGTAGATCTATTAAATGTATGTTTGCATCCCTTCAACCCTGCAGAAACTTGGTTCTTGCAGTCCCCTTTGATACCTTGGGATGGACGTCATATTCTTGTAGGTGATGTCGAAAGGGCCGGTGTCTGGGGTTTTGTTGGTGTAATTTATGTTGAACCTTGGTTCTTCTTGTGTGCCAACAGTTCCCATAAACCCTTGTGAAAATCCATCTCAACCAACACTCACGCAACAGACATAATCCTGTCTTTAAGAAACTAAAGTTGAAATCCAAGAAAGAGCCCAGGGTGTCACCAATATTTCTAAATATACATTCTGGCCAAAGATTCAGAAGCAAGCTAGGATGCTTGACCCAAACCTTTCTAGTGAAATCCCTCTCACATTTGGTGTAAAACAATGGCATCCAGCGACACATTTTCAATGTTGTCGACCCCCAATACCACACACCAGCCAACATAGTCCTAACATCTTTCTCTTTTTGAAGAGTAACACCAACCCATCCGCGTTCCAACATACAACAACATGGGGGATATCCTAGGGTTTCCTCCCATTTATCAAAGACCCAACTCCTGGATCTTTTCATATTCATCCTCCTCTCTTCAAATCTTCCAACTAGAGCAAGGTTGGATAGGGAAGAGACCTGTTGCATTTGGACATTCACTCCCAAAGATAGGGAAATATTGAAGCCTTTTTTTTTTACATTATTTTTCAGGGGCTTAGAGCCCTAAATCTTATTATGCACGCCCTACGCATCTACAGCATCTGTCGTATGCCCCCTGAATAATCCAGTCCATTTGCAATAAGAGGGGGTCGACAAACCTCATTTTCCACAACTACATTACCTGTGTTCTCTTCCTCACTTTTTCACATCAAATAACCCTTGAGAGAAACAAAACCCTTCATTAGAAATTTTGGGCTGGTATGAGGGAGATCTAGAAAATGATCTTCCCATGAGCATCTTGAGGCGATCGACGGGCCCCAAACACCAGCCAGTAAATATGATTGGCTTCTAACCACCATCTAGGAGGCTGATTAATCCTAGAAAAATATATAAAAATCAAACATGGCGCTCAAACCTCCAAGGGTCAAATTGAGGACAAAACAAAAGAGACTCTTAGTAAATGTAGAACCTTGCATGTTTTATTTGTTGGCATGAGCTTATTATTTAGTCTTTTGGCTTCCTTTGGTTCTGCGATGGACCTACAGAAAATTGAAGCTTATATTAGGGTTTTCTAATCTCCATGTATCAAAATTAGGAGTGTTCTAGATGATGTTGATACAGTTCTGTCAGCTAAATGTCATCTATACTGTCATAATTCAAGGGATCTCGAGGTAAATCAAATGGTGGAAATTAACCTAGACTCCAATATCATTGGGATTGATAAATCTATTCTTAATGGTCTGAAATTCAATACCGAGGTAATCAAAGAAGGTTTTACTAAAGGGTTGGAAAACCCTATAGTTTCTGCAAAGAAAAAATCTCCAAACCCTAATGCATTCAAGAGCCAAGAAACTTCACCGAATTTTGTGCATAGAGTTTGGGGTGAGGATAGAAAACTGAGGAATTCATCTTCAAAGAAATTTATCAAGATCAAAAATCCATTTCTACTTGTGCTAGGGGAAGACCTAAAACTGAATGATGTGAGTGAAACGATGAAGAAAGTGATGGTAGGAAGAGTTATGGGTTTCAGAGTCATCCAACAAGGTTTAAGGAAATAGGCGGAAGCTTCTTGGGAAGGTCTTCTAGAATATACACCAGAAACACGTTCTTTGTCGAGAGGTTGGATGGCATTCAGGTTCAACATAGAATCTGTTGTGGAACTGGTGTTGAACAAATACTGTCCATGGAATGGAGGAGCTATTTTGCTTAAACACTAGATGCCTCTTTTTGATGTCAGGAAGGAGAGATTAGAAGAAAGAGCGATATGGGTAAAACTGCCAAGCATTCCCGTGAAATTTCAGTCCCTTGATGTTTTTAAGGAGGTAGGAAATAAATTGGGGTCATACGTGGATTTTGATTGGACCTTTCAAGAATCTAGCGAATAATGTGTGGCTCGAGTACTAATAAAATTAGACCTTAGAGAGGGCTTAACAAAGAATATAGAAATTTCCTATAATGGTTTGGTTTATCAACAATATTTGGACTACGTTGGAGTACCTTTCAAATGCAATAGATGCCACCTTCATGGACACCTTGCGGCATCTTGTCACTTACCTTTTCAAAGAAATATTTGGGTAAAGAAAGAAGAGAAAGAGAAACTGGGTAAGGAACAACAGGTTTTTCCCAAGAAGATTTGATTCAAAAGAGCAAGGTGGAAGCTACAAAGGATTATGTTATTCTGAAATTTATCCCTGAGACTAGCCCTATTCCTCATATGGAAGTTGCAGAGAAAAGTCCTGATCCTGTCTGTTAATTTTTCGATAATTTCATTCCATTATCATTCAGGATCACTAAGAGAATAACATGTACATCATATCTATAGCATATCAATCATAGACACAATAGCAATCACACAAGAGACACAGAGTTTCACCGGGGAAAACCAAGAAGGTGAAAAACCCCATAACTTCCTCAGAGATAAGATAATCCACAAACCAAGATCACAAGGATCAAACCCAATAAGATGTCTCTAGTAGATGCTCCTCCTCCTCCACATGTGCGCCACATTCTCACTTAGCTATGCGAGCTTGAGAAGTGAGTGAATGAATAGAATGAGAGACACAACCTCTCTATTTATACACTGACTTGACCTGCCAATAATCCAATAGGGCCGACTTGCTAATCAAGTCTAATAACCCAACCACATGACCTAACTAGGGTCGACCCCACACTAGTGGTCTAATACCCATCAATACAACTGACGACACTTACAATGTAATTTGTGACAGTTTCAAATACAAATGACAACACTTCCAATTAGAGGAATAATACATCTCTGTTGGATATACAATAAAGTACAAATGTAATATACAAATGAATATCTTCCGAAGTTACAAATACATCAACACTCCCTCTTCATTAAAAAGGTATTCTCTAGACACAGGTCATCAATACATATTGCCGCAAGTCTTCAATTCTGGAGTTGGATCATCATCACAGGATCACGGAGCATCATCATCATCACTACAGTTGTACTCGACATCTTGATCACTGGGCTATCTATGAAATATTCTCGTCATAGGAAGTTCTACAGAGCAAGCCCTTTTTCATGTTCGATGTAGGCCTAGCCTCCTATAGGCCTTCATCATCTCTGTCCATACTGTGGATCCCAGGACTAATTACGTGCGTCAACAAAACCTCAAAGAGCATCCTAGGATGTTACGAGCACACAGTTCTACCTATCCGGATCTCCCAGGAACTTTTACATGTGACCTTCAGAAAATATTTAAAGAGCATCTTGCAACCTGCAAAATCTTTATAGAGCATCCCAGGCTGTTACGAGCACACAGCTCTACCTGTCCGGATCTCCAGGATCTTTTCTATATGAACTTTCAAAAAACCTTTAAAGAGCATCTTGCAACTTGCAAGATCTCTATATAGCATCCTAGGCTGTTACAAGCACACAGATCTACTTTTCTAGATCTCCAGGATCTTTTCTATGCGAAACTATAGCAAAACCTCGAAAGAGCATCCCAGGCTGTTACAAGCACACAACTCTACCTATCCTGATCTCCCAGGATCCTTTCTATGCTACCTGCACAACCTGTACACGGCCACGGAGTATCAAACTGATACTCATGATCATACTGATCATCATATAGTGCATCATCCTGATGCACATCATCTAGAGCAACGACTTGATGCTCATCACACATGATCGTCCTGATCATCATACAGTACATCATCCTGATGTACATCATCTAGAGAATCGACCTAATGCTCATCACACATGATCAACCTGATCCTACAATGCATCCACCTGATACATATCATCACATATAATCCAACTCATCATGCAAAGCATCCACCTGATGCATATCATCACATATGATCCAACTAATCATACAAAGCATCCAAGTGATGCATATCATCACATATGATCCAACGGATCATACAAAGCATCCAACGGATCATACAAAGCATCCAACGGATGCATATCATCATGCATGATCCAACTGATCATCGTCATACAGAACATCATCTGGAGCAACATCTTGATTTTCATCACACAGTGCTTACATCCATAGCCATGGGAAGGATCCTCCTACCACCATGCTTGGAATGGCTCCTGCAAATGTGTACCATCACTTATTCCTTGAAGTATCTTCTATCTGAAGAACACCAAGCCTCTCTCTGAAGTACTCAAACTTCACTCTGGCTAGTGGTTTAGTCAACACATCTGCAACTTGCTCATCTGTCGCAACATATAGGAGCTTCACTGCTCCTCTCTGCACCATATCCCTGATATAGTGATATTTGATATTTATGTGCTTCAACCTGTCATGGAACACCGGGATCTCGGACAACTTCACACAACTTTGGTTGTCACAATAGATAGAGGTAGCATCCAATAGAAGATAAAATAACTCAGACAGTAGCTTCCTAAGCCATACTGCCTCACAACTGGCCGAACAAGCTACGGCATACTCTGCTTCGACTGTACTCAGTGTTACGCATGACTGTTTCCTTCTAAACCAAGATATCACACCTGATCCCATACTGAAGCAACACCTAGAAGTGCTCTTCCTATCTGCAACACTACTTGCCCAATATGAATCAACATAACCCTCCAGGTTAAAATTTTGATTCGCATCATACTCGATCCCATAATGAATTGTACCTTCAGGTACCTTAGAATATGCTTTACAGCAACCAGGTGAAAACCTCTAGGATCCATTAGGAACTGGCTCAATGTGTTCACTGCAAATCAAATATCTGGTCTCGTGTTCGTCAAGTACATCAAGGACCCAATAATCTGATGATACACCGTGACATCAACCGAATCAGATGAAGGATCACATAGAAGCTTCAGGTTCGATCCCATAGGTGTGGCCATGGCCTTGCAGTCCATCATCTCGAACCGCTTCAGGATCTCTACTGCAAAATTCCCTTGTCCAAGGAAGATTCCAGCTGCACTTTGCCACACCCCCATGCCTAGAAAGTAATGCATCATCCCCAAGTCCTTCATCCCGAACTCGGAAGCAAGCTTCCTCTTTGTATCGGCAATCAATCTATCCTCACCTGTAACAAACAGGTCATCCACATACAATAGTAGGATCACCGGATTTCCTTCCTCAACCTTGTAGTAAAGGTTGGAATCCGCTTTACTCCTGGTAAATCCCAAACTAGATAGAAAGCTATCTATGCTCCCATACCAAGTCCTAGGAGCTTGCTTCAAGCCATACAAGGATTTCTTCAATTTGCACACATATGACTCCCTGTCATGTGTTTCAAAACCAAGTGGTTGCTCCACATACACTTCCTATTCGACTACACCATTCAAGAAAGTTGTCTTGACATCCATCTATTGTATCTTTCATTTCATCACTGTAGCCAAAGCAAGTACTGTTCTGATGGAAGTGTATATGGCCACAGGAGAAAAAATGTCTTCATAATCTATTCCCGCTTTCTGGGAGAAGCCATGAGCTACAAACCTTGCCTTGTATTTCTCTATGCTGCCATCTGCAGCATACTTGATCATCCTCTTGGAAGTCACAACAGACTTCCCTTTAGGTCTTGGGACCACATCCCAAATATCATTCTACATGATCGATTGGTATTCTTCAACCATGGCATCCTTCCATTATTTCTTTTCTGCTGCTTCTTCATAACTGGAAGGTTCTTTGTTCATAATATCACAGAGTAAGGAAACATAACTGGTGTGTGACCTAGTCCTTTTTCTTTCTCTGTGTTCCTCCTCTGGAATGCCATATCTTTCTGCATCTTGGATGAGCTCTCTATCCCATCCAGTTTTTCTCTTGTGAGAGTTCTTCTCACGAGGTGGATCTATAGGTTCTTGTGGATCTTCAATTTCACGATCTTCTTCAGGACTTGCTTCATTCATAGTGTTGTCTTGAATTTTGGTTACCCTTGGTTCTTCATTGTCTTCAACAAGTGTCTTCCTTGATTTGATGTATGCTAAGCCTTCATCAAATGTTACATCCCTACTGGTGTCAATCTTCTTGAATCCTGGAAAGTAGATTCTGTAAGCCTTCGAGATTTCACTATAACCCACAAAGATGCTCTTCTTTCCTGAAGGATATAGCTTTGTCCTCTTTTTTCTTTGGAATGTGTGTACGTTAACACCTAAAAAGTGCTCACCAATTCATCTCCCTCACTACATGACGCATTTGTCTATATTTTCTACCATATTTGCCTCCAAAACCTCAAAAAACCATTAAAAAGCCTCCAAAAGGCCAAAAAACCCCCTTTTTCCCCAAAATAATTCAAATTTCCTCCCAAAATAGCAAAAACCCTCTAAAAAGGCCCTAAATTCCCAAAAATCAAATAAAAGGGAATAAAAAATACAAAAAAGAGGAAAAAGAGGAAAAAAATGAAGCAAAAACCCTATACAATTGACCTAAACCATACGGTGCCCAAAACCATGGGTCAACACTCCACCACTAAAAAAACTATAAATAGGTGATGGAGGCTCCCCATTTCATATCCATAATCATCCCTATCCTCACTCTGCCAAAAATTCTCACGAAACCCTAGCTCTCCCTTTGGAGCTACTTTCCACTTGAAAACCCCATTTGGCCCCATTTCCAAAACACTTTTGGAAGAAGGAGAAGGAACAACACTGGAGCTTGGAAGCAACCCTCTTGGACTGCTGCAAAGGCTCCACCAACCTCTACATCTGAGGTCATTTTTAATACAAAAAGAGAGATCTTCACCATATTTTCATGTTTTTCTATTTATGTTAATGCTCATGCTAGGTTAAATTTCATACTGTTTTACTACTTTTATTTACTGTTTATTGAACTGCTACTAAGGAGTCCCTTCTCCTTAGTAGGTGCTCATTTGCACAAGCTAGGGTGAAAACCCTAGCTACAGTTTTGGCGACTTCCCTAGTGTTCCTTTGAATTTCTGGTTATAGTTTTAAACTTTTTTAATTTTCTGCAATATTTTTCTGTTTTTTCCTTTCAGTTGTCCTGTTTGGCTGCCGTAAACCACATCTTTTGTCCCCGCAGTTGCGATCTGACCACGTCTTTCAGACTGTTACCTGCGATCCAACCGTGGCTCTCAAAATGTTTCCGGTGATCGACTGACAGTTTTCAGTCTGTTACCTGTGATCTGGCTGCGGCTCTCATCCCGTTTCGTGCGATCCGACCGCAGCTGTTCCCCCCTTTTCCCGCGGTCCGCCTGCGGCTTTTAGCCATTTTCCTGCTATCCGCCTGCGACTTTTGGCCTTTTTCCCACGGTCCACCTGCGGCTTTCAGCCATTTTCCTGCTATCTTCCTGTGACTTTCGGCCTTTTTCTCGTGGTCCGCCTGTGGCTTTCAGCCATTTTCTTGCTATCCACCTTAAAATTTTGGCCTTTTTCCCGCGGTCCGCCTACGTCTTTCATCCATATTCCCGCAATCTTACCACGACTGTTGGCCTGTTTCCCGAGGTCCGATCGCACATATTTGGCATAGACCAGTGGTCTATTTTCTACACTTTTTCCCTGTTTGAACCCAGTACTTTGCTACAATATTTTCTGCACCTGCACAGCCATCTGTCCTATCTGCAGGATTACTTCCCTATAGCCTTTTTTCTGTAGTATTATTTATGTTCCATTTACAGCATTTTTTAAATTTTAGCATTTTAATTGAAAAGAGAAAATTTTGCATTTCAAAGTTTAATTTCTGCATTGTTATTTTTAGTTAGAGAGTTGCCCACCCCGTGGCACGTTTACTTGGGTTCATCATCTCACACGCACACACTCTGTCACCTAATTCAAGTGAGCCCTAAAATATTACTTAACACAACCAACATTCTAACCCCACTTGTGGAACACATAAGAATCTTGTAGTTAGGTAGGATCGGGGGGATAGGCATCCAAATAACACCCCTCAGTTGCTTACACTTGAGGCATAGTTGTTGTCCATTAGGGAACCAAAATCCCCTAGTACGTTTTGGCATGGTCACAACCAGTCTATCAGAGGACCTCTCCCCTAGGAGGGTTGAAGTAGCCAGACTGGTTCCGGAGGCCTGAGTGGAATACCGCACTCCATTCAGTAACTGAAGGATACCTTCCGTAGTTCTTGGTGTATCACCCGTATGGGGATATATCGGCGATAAAACCAAACTGTAGATTCACCTTTTTTGGACGTGTCATGAACATGGTATCTTAGCTTCCTTTCTTCTAGGATTGACTACCCGATGTCCCTCCCGGTAGGGGGATATCTTTAGCCACTTGGCTCTACTATCCATATTGTCTGACTTGGATTTCATCACCTTGCAAAGGATATGTCTGGTTGAGTCAAAATACTATTTAGCTAGGTGTTTGCATGCTCCCTTACCTCCTTTTGGTCTAGCGAGTCCACTATTTTTACTTTCTAGGAAACCTAATGCTTGTTGGTATTCTGACCATTTCTATTGATACTCCGCTTATTGTAGCAAAACTATTACAGTAAGTGTTTTGAGTTGGTTGTTGGCCTGAGTGCCATATTTTTTGCACTCTCCTTCTGCACACTCGGTTGCATTAGGGTTTTTGAGCTGTTTTTCACTCAACACAACCTCTAGATACTTGACACCATTTGTCACCATTGAGTCCTCGAGACATTCTCGGTGCCTCCAGGGCGAGCCCCCGCAACACGGTTCACTTGACATCACTCGTCATAGACATAGATCTTCATCACTTGATACCACTCATCATAGATCTCGAGCTTTGTGTAGCTAGGGTTCTCACCCTAGCTTGTGCAAATGAAAGACAATAAATGAAAGACAATACAGTAAAATGGTAATTATTCTAAACATGTGCATAAAATAGAAAAGAAAAGATAATAAAAAGGGTTTTTGTATTAATTATACCTCCAATGTGAAGGTTGGTGGAGCTCTTGCAGCAGTCTAGGAGGGTTGCTTCCATGCTTCCATCTTTGCTCCTTCACTTTCTCCAAAGGGTTGGAAATGGACCAAAAGGGGCACTCAAGGGTGAGCTACAGTTTCAAGAGTGATTTTGGTAGAGTAAAGGTGTATTTGACTGTGGATATGAAATGAGGGGCCTCCATCACCTATTTATAAGTTTTTAGTGGTGGAGTGTTGGCCCATGGTTTTGGGAACGATATGGTTTAGGTCAGATGTATAGGGTTTTTTCCTCCTTTTTCTCTCTTTTTCTGTTTTTGTTTTATTTTTTATTCCATTTTTAGAGGGTTTTTGCTATTTTGGAGGAATTTTGGATTATTTTTGGGGAAAAAATGGGTTTTTTAGCCTTTTGGAGGCTTTTTAATGGGATTTTAAGGTTCTGGAGGTAAATATGGTAGGAAATATGGACAAATGAGTCATGTAATGGGGTAGATGAGGTAGTGAGCACTTTTTGGGTGTTAACAGATTGCCCCCTGATGTGTGAGGGCAGGAGCTCATCGTATGGCCGATAGACATCATAAGTCTTTTATGGTTTTCCTGGGGTGTGGAGAAGAGAAGAAACGAACTAGAGCCCAAAACAACAGTCCCGAACAAACTGCAAAAATTGAAAGTACATGACCTCAATAATGAATGAGGAATAATCTAAACATATGGACGAGGCGAGCATTCCCATGCTCGTAAATAATAACAATGGGATCCAAATTATGGGGACCTAAAATATACATGGCCTCAAATAATGAATGAGGAAAAATATCAATATATGGATGAGGCGGGCATACCCATGCTCGTATCAAGATACATAAAAAATAACAGTGAGGCCCGAAAAGGGGGACCTATAGTATACATAGAGAACCACTGTGTACATCATAAGGGTCCAAAGGGGACACAAATATGGGACATACTGCTGGGCTGACCATGTCTGAGCTGAAGAATTGGTACATTGGAATAACAATAGTGCTGCTGAGTGTGGTACTAGAGGAACTGATCAGCTGCTGGAGCATAGTGACGGGGAGTCATGTCCTCAATGGTACACTGAACTGGAACTGAACTGGGTACTCAAGGAAGCATATAACTGGATGGCTTCCGAATACAATTGCCAACGCAATCCGGACATCCACGGGAACATATAACTGGGTGTTCCGAAGTGACTTACCAATGTGATAGAGTCGGGGGAAATCCGGGGTCTTCGACCAATAACTAAAGGGATATAAACCCTACGCGATTCTCAACGATGCAATCAAGGTGTTGAAGTCGAGTATGTGAGAAACAACCACTCAGAGAGGCAATGATGACTCCTCTCAGAATGGTCCATAGGCACTCACCACAGATGGTGATGGGTCCAAGGCACAGGGACCTCTAGGTCTATCCTTTGGAATAGAGGGGTTGTCGTCAATAGAGGGATACCTGGAACTATCAAGGCAATGATGTTTCCTTGACAGGAGCGCGAGGTGGAGAACCGAAGTGTGAGAGTACTGATGGTAGGATTGACATACTGTGGGGGATAACTAGGAAAGTAGAGGGGGTGGACTCAAACTTCCTTTGTTCAGAGTATGATGGCGGGGATGATCGGGCAGCATATGAAATTGACTGGTGGGAAAGGGATCATAGCTGTAATGGATCAAGGATAGTGACTGGGATGAGGGATACTCAAGCTAGTGTACAATGGCAGGAGACTGCAGACTACTCTGAACAAAGGCGATCTGATTGGGGGTGCTGCCGAAATGATCGATCCTAGTCCCAAAGGACACGGTGGGACTTCTTCACGGGTTAAGGAACTATTAGAAGTGTGTGTAAAATGGTACTGTCGTGTGGATTTATCTGAGACTAGGACAGTTCATACTCGTGATTGCTTTCAATTTTAAGGAGTCTGAAAGCGACAAGAAGACTCTGAAAGAATGGAATGGTACTGTCGTGTGGATTTGTACGAGCCTAGGACAGTTCATGCTCATGGTTGCTTTCAATTTTAGAGAGTCTGAAAGCGATAAGAAGACTCCAGGGGGTTGCTTTTTCGTGTGTTAGTCTCCAAGGCCTGAAGAAGCATAAAAGGATGCAATGAAGAACTCTTCTAGCCGATGTGACTAGAGTATTCCTTTTTCGTAATTAGTCTACCAGGTCCGGAAAAGGGTTAAACATATACCAGCTAGACGCCCTTTTAGGTACTTTAACGAGCATGAAAGGAATCAAGATTGCTCGACGATCTTTTCATTGTTTTAGGAGTCAGAAAAGAGCTTAACAGAAACTCCCTAAGTGCCTTTTTCGTAAAGGACTTGTCCAGCCCAAAAAAGGGATAAAATTATACTGAACAAAAGGAATGGCTAGGCAAGGAGGAAGTGCTCAATCAAGGAACATTTATGATGACCAAGAACGAGGGTAGGGGGGAACACTGGTGGGCCTCCTTACGGGATAATGAATGGTGTCAAAATAATGAAATAATTGCAGTATAACAGGAGTGAATGGCTCATGTAAAAATGTGGAACTATCCGATGGCGGCTGATGTGGCATGCAAATCAAGGCAGCAAGGTGTCGGGACACAATGTTGAAATTGTACCAAGTGAGAGCGAGAAATGATCTCAAGCATCATCATGAGCTGGGAAAAATGAATCCGACGATATAAAAAGTGTCAAAAACGGAGAACGGCTGAAGTGGCACTCAAACCGAGGTGACAGGGGGCATTTTGGAAAATACCCAAAAAATATGGGGGGTGAGAGCGAGAAATGATCTCAAGCGTCATCACAGGTTCGGAAAAATGAATTCGATGATATAAAATATATCAAAAACGGAGAGCAGCCGAAGTGGCACGCAAACCGATATGGCGACGTGGGGCATGGGAAAAATGCCCTAAAGTTTTTGGTGAGAGCAAGAAATGATCTCAAGCATCATCACGAGCACGGAAATATGAATCCGACGGTGCAAATGGTGTAAAACACAGAGGTCATAAGGACTCTAGAATGGTTAAAGGAAATAACTAGGTTAAAAAATGGCTACAAATAAAGGTGAGCCCACCAAGACAAGGATGCAGTGGTGGGGAGAAATGATGACCCGCGGGGGAAAAATACTAGGTGTATCGAATCAAATCATATATACAAGTGACATGTGACCTCAAAAATGGTTGAGATCACGCATGTGAAAAAGTGAGCAGGGTTAATGACTTGCCCCCATGCTATGTGCATGGGGTTTATGAGTGTGGATCACATATGTGTTGGTTTGAATAAGGGGGTCATGGATGTGCTAAGATAGATGTGATGGGGAAGGTTCAAAATGGTTTATCATGCTCCCTATCCCAGGGTTGAGGTAATCTATTATGACCCTTAACTCAGAGGTGTCAATGAAGGGCTCTATGATAGCAGGGTCAAGACCAGGTATTTCGATATAGGACCAGGCAAAGACATCACGGAACTCTTGGAAAAAAAATTTGTACTCTCCAATCTCGTACACGCTGCATGAGGCTCCTAATGTAATGATTTCAAGAGCACCAGGTGGGTCATCGATATCAATTTGGATTGTGGGTGAGATGTTGGCCATGTTACCTTCCTCAAAGGCATCAGGAGTGGGAATGGGATCCTTAAACTAGTAGAATTTGGTGGGAAGGAAATCTTTGGACTCAACCACAAATTGTGTAGCTGTGGTAGAGGAGGAGTCTTCTGGGAGGAAATAGGAATGATGGTGCATGTCATCCCAGGGATAATTTGGGGTAGTGAGAGCCTCTAGAATCTCCTCATCATTGCGGAAACTTTGAGTTGTCAAATCAGTTGACGAGGGAATGGTAGTCAAAGAGATCATATAAATGGTGTTAATCTCGCCGGCTGAGGGTGATACTGGGGGGTGGATCTCCTCAATTGTGGGGGGTGCCGTCTAAAGGTCCAAATTATCTGTAATTTGGGAGATCAGGATAGTGATGTGAGTAATGGCCGTAAATACCGCATATTGCACAAGGGTGGTTGGTACGCAGTGATTTATCATGAGGCTTAGGGGTTGGATCTAGTTCGACAACCTGGATGTTGGGGTCGTCGTCAAGCATTTGCATGTGTTCCTGTAATGCATGTAATTGTGGACATTGATGAGTTGGATGGCCTGACTCATCACACAACGAGAATTTAGGAGGAGCACGAAACACGGGGGGGTTTAACTGCCTTGGGAGGGGGTACATTAGTGTATGGTTGTGGGCCTCTGCCCCCAGTGGGATTGATAAGAGGAGGGGGATTCATAGATGACGAAGGGGGAGTGACACCGGGAGGTGGTTGACTAGTAGTGGCAATGGGTTGCACCGGTTGTAGGACGACATTTGGTGTCGGCGGGGGAACGGGAGGTGAAATATACCACACATGTAATCCCAAGGTTAACCCGGGGAGGCTAAGAGTAGCCATAATCGAGGTGCTTACTACGCCCGAGGGAGGGAATATGAAGGGGATTGTGTGGATGGGTGTAACACCAATGTGACTAGGTACCAATGGTGGTTTGGGTAACAAGGGCGGTTGATTGTTTAGTGTTTGGTATTGTGGGAAAGGGTACATAGGTCAGATACTTCAGTCGCAGGTGACGGGGGTGGAATGGATTGGAATGTTGAGGTCATCGGCGTATCTGAGTAAAGTTTGAGTCCCACAGAGGAAACAAACGAGGTAGTTGCACCACACATAGGTTGTTCAACCATGGGGAGAACATTTTCGGGTGCAGCAGGGGTATTGGGATCGTAATAGCTGAGTTGGTCGACCTTGACCACGCATCTGTCATGGGGGAACATCATGGTATGAAAAACGGAGGAGGAAACCGCCCGCATGGCATACATGTAGCTGCGGCCAAGTAAGAGGTTATAATCAAGTTGGGCATTGATGACCTCTATGTCAATGAGCACAGTTTTACCAGCCAACTGGACGGGGACATTAGCTAAGAGACCTTGGGGTTGAGCCGAACGGTCGTTGTAGGCTCGCAATGCAGTGCTGGACTGCTAGAGGGTAGGGGATCCCAACTTATGCCAAACAAATGTGGACATAATGCATGTAGAGGCACCTTCATCGATAATGCACCGATGGATTACAAGATTCCGAATGGAAACAGAAACTTGGAATGCTAAAGTGGAAGGCAGGCGTGGTTCAGACTAGTCCAAATCGAAGGCCATCAATCGTGAATCATTTGGGTCAATAGCACCAATAGTGGAGAGCAAAGTATTGCATTGTGAAGGACAGTTTTTTAAGACTTCTAATGCAGACATGGATGCGGGAGACTGGGCTAAGTCATCTACAATGTTGTAATTTGATGCAGCGCGAGTGTAGCTAGGGTTTTACCCCTAGCTTGTGCCAATGAGCACCTACTAAGGAGAATGGACTCCTTAGTAGCAGTTCAATAATGATTAAAAGATTAAGCTAAAACAACAATTAACAAACTACTTTAAGCATTGCATGAGACATAAATAAAAGATGTAAAAAATGGTTTTATATTAATGTTACCTTGAGTGTCAAGGTTGGTGAAGCCCTTTGCAGTGTCCAAGAGGATGCTCCAAGCTTCAGAATGCTCCTTTCTCCTTCTCCAATGTTGGAGATGGGCCAAAGATGGCTCTCAAGGTGAAAATAGTTCAAAGGTGAACTAGGGTTTCGAGAGAGATTTTGGCAGAGTAAGGGTGCTTGTGATTGTGGATATGGAATAAGGGATCTCCATCACCTATTTATAGTTTTTTGGTGGTGGAGTGCTGACCCATGGTTTTAGGAAACACATGGTTTTGGGCAGCTGTATAGGGTTTTTTCCTCCTTTTCCTCATTATTTTATATTTTTTATTCCTTTTTAGGGGATTTTTGCTATTTTTGGAGGAAAAGGGGGGTTTTTAGCCTTTTTTGGGCTATTTTGATGGTTTTGTGGCCTTTTGGAGGCATTTTAGGCCTTTTGGAGGCATTTTAATGGGATTTTTTGGGATTCTAAGGGAAAAATGGTAGGAAAATGGACAAATGAGCCATGTAATGTGGTAAATGAGCTAGTGAGCACTTTTTGGGTGTTAACAGATTGCCCCCTGATGTGCGAGGTCAGGAGCTCATCGTATGGCCGATGGACATCATAAGTCATAAATGGTTTTCCTGGGATGTGGAGAGGAGAGAAGAAACAAACTGAAGCCCGGAACAACGATCCCGAACAACTGCAAGAACTAAAAGTACATAACCTCAATAATGGATGAGGGATCATCTGATCATATGGACGAGGCGGGCATACCCATGCTCGTATCAGGATACATGAACAGAACTATGAGGCCCGAAAAAGGGGACCTGAAAGATACATAGCCACTGTGTACATCATAAGGGTCCAGAGGGGACACAAAATCTGGGACATACTGCTGAGCTGACCATGTCTGTGCTGAAAAACTGATACACTGGAATAATCAGCAGTGCTACTGAATGTGGTACCAAAGGAACTGATGAGCTGCTGGATCAGAGTGACAAGGGGTACACTCGCAATGGTACACTGGACTGGAACTGAAATGGGTACTCAAGGAAGCATATAGCTGGAGGGCTTCCGAATACAATCGCCAACGCAGCCCGGACATCCACGGGAACATACAACTGGGCGTTCCAAAGTGACTCACCAATGTGCTAGAGTCGGGGGAAATCCGGGGTCTTCGACAAACAATGATGGGATATAATCCTACGCGATCCTCAACGATGCGATCAAGGTGCTGAAGTCGAGCATGTGAGGAACAACCACTCAGAGAGGCAATGATGTCTCCTCGCAGAATGATCCGTAGGCACTTACCACAGATGGTGATAAGTCCAAGGCGTAGGGACCTCTGGGCCTATCTTCTGGAATAGAGGAGCTGTCGTCGACAGAGGGAGACCTGCCCCTATCAAGGCAATGATGTTTCCTTGACAGGAGCGCGAGGTAGAGAACCGAAATGTGGTAGTACTGATGGCAGGACTGATCAAACTGTGGGTGAATAACTGGGCAAGTAGAGCGGGTGGACTCAAACTTCCTTTGTTCAGAGTATGATAATGGGAATGATCTGGCAGCATATGAAACTGACTGAGGGGAAAGGGATCATAGCTGTAATGGCTTAGGGAGGGTGATGGGTCGGAGGGAGACTCAAGCTGGTATAAAATGGCAGGAGACTGCAGAATACTCTGAACAAAGGCGACCTGATTGGGGGTGCTGCCGAGATGATCGATCGTAGTGCCAGGAGGCACGGGGGAAAACTTCTTCATGGGTTAAGGAACTAGAAGAAGTGTGTGTAAAATGGTACTGTCGTGTGGATTTTACGAGCCCAGGACAGTTCATGCTCGTGGTTGCTTTCAATTTTAAGGAGTCTGAAAGCGATAAGAAGACTCTGAAGTAAAGGAATGGTACTGTCGTGTGGATTTAACGAGCCCAGGACAGCGCATGCTCGTGGTTGCTTTCAATTTTAGAGAGTCTGAAAGCAAGTAAGAAGACTCCAGGGGGTTGCTTTTTCGTAGATTTAGTCTCCAAGGCCCAAAGAAGCATAAAAGGATGCAATGAAGAACTCTTCTAGCCGGTGTGACTAGAGTATTCCTTTTTCGTAATTAGTCTACCAGGTCCGGAAAAGGGTTAAACTTATACCAGATAGACGCCCTTTCAGGTGCTTTAACGAGCATGAAAGGAAGCAAGATTGCTCGGCGATCTTTTCATTCTTTTAGGAGTCAGAAAAGAGCTTAACGGAAACTCCCTAAGTGCCTTTTTCGTAAAGGAGTTGTCCGGCCCGAATAAGGGATTAAATTATACCGAACAAAAGGAATGGCCAGGCAAGGAGGAAATGTTCAATCAAGGTTGAGTAATGATGACCAAGAACGAGGGTAGGTGGGAACACTGATGGACCTCCTTGCAGGGTAGATGAAATGGTGGCAAAATAACGAGACATTTGCAGTATGACAGGAGTGAATGGCTCATGTACAAAATGTGGAACAATCCGATAGCGACCGATGTGGTACGCGAACCGAGGCAGCAAGGTGTTGGGACACAATGTTGAAATTGTACCAAGTGAGAGCGAGAAATGATCTCAAGCGTCATCACGAGCTCGGAAAAATGAATCCGGCGATATAAAGGATGGCAAAAATGGGTAACGGCCGATGTGGCATGCAAACCGAGGTGACGTGGTTATTTTGGAAAAATACCCGAAAGATCGGGGGGTGAGAGCGAGAAATGATCTCAAGCATCATCACCAGCTCGGAAAAATGAATCCGATGATATAAAACATGTGAAAAACGGAGAACGGCCGATGTGGCACGCAAACCAAGGCAACTAGTGGCGTCTGGACACAATGTTGATATTGGTCCAAGTGAGAGCGAGAAATGATCTCAAGCATCATCACAGGCACGGAAAAATGAATCCGGCAGTGCAAATGGTGCGAAAAACGGAGGTCATAAGGACTCCGAAATGGTCAAAGGAAAGAACTATGCGTATCAAATCAAATCTACAAGTGATATGTGACCTCAAAAAATGGTTGAGATCACAAGTGTGAAAAAGTGAGCAGGGTTAATGATCTGCCCCCATGCTATGTGCATGGGGTTTGTGATTGTGGATCACAAATGTGTGGGTTTGAACAATGGGTTCATTGACGTGCTGAGATAGATGTGATGGGGTAGGGTCAAAATGATTGATCATGCCCCCTATCCCAGGGTCGAGGTAATCTATCATGCCCCTTGACGCAGAGGTGTTACTGTGGTGCTCTATGAGAGCAGGGTCAAGACCAGGCATTGCGGTATAGGACCAGGCAAAGACATCACGGAATTCTTTGAAAAGGTGTGTGTAGTCCTCAATCTCTTGTTTACTGCAGAATGCTCCTAAAGTAATGAGTTCAGGGGCACGACCTGGAACAACAATATCAACTTGTATGACAGGTGAGATGTTGGCCATGTTGACCTCCTCGAAGGCATCAGGAGCAGGAATAGGGTCCTTGAACCAGTCAACCTTGGTGGGGAGGAAGTCTTTGGATTCGACCGCGTATTGGGTAGCGGTGCTAGAGGAAGATGCTTCTGGGATGAAATAGGAACGGTGGTGCATATCATCCCAAGGATAATCCGGGGCAGTTAGGGCCTCAAGAATCTCCTCATCAGTACGGAAAGTCTGCGTCGTCAAATCGGTTGACGAGGGGGTAGTGGAAGTGTTGGTTGAAGAGATCATGTAGATGATATTAACCTCTTCAGAAGGGGGAGAGACCGGGGGGTAGATCTCCTCAATGGTAGGTGGTGCCGTCTCAAGGTCCAGATTGTTCATCTCATAAAGAGCTGCTCTGTAATCCGGGAGATCGGGACAATGATGTGAATAATGCCCGTAAATACCGCATATGGCGCAGGAGTGGTTGGTACGTAGGGACTTATCTTTAGGCTTAGGAGTAGGGTTTAGTTCGACAGTTGGGATGTTAGGATCGTCATCGAGCATTTGCATGTGCTTCTGCAATGCGGGTAACTGTGGGCATTGGTGGGTCGCATGGCCCAACTCGTCACACAGCGAGCATTTGGGAGGAGCACGAAACACTGGAGGGTTCTTGACTGTCTTTGGAGGTGGTACAGCAGTGTAAGGTTGAGGACCTCTGCCCCCAGTGGGTTTGGGAGTAGGAGGAGGTGTCATGGAGGACGAAGGGGTAGAGACACCGGGAGGTGGGTGGGTGGTAGTAGCCATGGGTTGCACCGGCTGGAGGACGACATCGGGTGTCGGCGGGCGAACGGGAGGCGAAAGGTACCATACAGGTAATCCCAAGGTTAACCCAGGGATGCTAAGGGTAGCCATGACCGGGGCGCTTACTACTCCTACTGGAGGAACTAGGAAGGGGATCGTATGGATCGGTGTAACACCAATGTGACTAGGTACCAATGGTGGTTTAGGCAACAAGGATGGTTGAGTGTTAGGTGGTAGGTTGTCGTGGGACAAGGTACATAAGTCAGAGACTTCGGGCGTAGATGACGGCGGAGGAATGGATTGAAAGGTGGAGGTCATCGGCGCGTCTGAGTAGACTCCAGGCCCCGTAGAGGAAACGAACGAGGTGGTGGCGGGAGAAACAGGTTGTTCAACCATGGGGAGAACATTTTCCGGTGCCGCCGGAGCACTGGGATCATAGTAGGTGAGCTGGTCAATCTTAACCACGCTTCCTTCATGGGGGAACATCATGGTGCGAAAGACAGAAGAGGCAACCGCCCGCATGGCATACATGTAGCTGCGGCCAAGTAGAAGGTTGTAATCCAATTGGGCATTGATTACCTCTATGTCAATAAGAACTGTTTTACCACCTAACTGGACTGGAACGTTGGGTAGAAGGCCTTGGGGCTGGGCCGAACGACCGTCGTAGGCACGTAACGCAGTGGTGGACTGCTGGAGAGGAGGGGATCCTAGCTTCTGCCATACAAATGTAGACATAACGCATGTGGAGGCACCCTCATCGATGATGCACCGATGGATAACAAGATTCCTAACGGAGACTGTAACTTGGAAGGCTAAGCTAGAAGGTAGGCGTGGTTCAGACTGGTCTAAATCGAACGCCATCAAATGTGAATCAGTTGGGTCAATCCCCCCAATGGCGGAAAGTAAAGTCTTGCGCTGGGAAGGGCAGTTCTTCAAGACTTCTAACGCAGACATGGCTGCGGGAGATTGGGCTAGGTCGTCTACTATGTTATAGTTTGACGCAGCACGCGCGTTAGGGTTATTGTTGATTCGGGGAAGTGGGAAACGAGGTGCTTTCGCAGCGCCGTCTATGGGAGGCGGAGGTATACGTAACGCCTGATCGGTGGGATGAGCATTAGTGGTTTTGTCCGTGGGATTGGCTTCAGAGGTGGAGCCATATTGGTTCCGACGGGTCTGTAGGTTGACGTCAGCGGATGACATCATCAGTAAGTGGTGGGTACCTGAGTCGAACATGGGTTGATCAGGAGCAGCGTAGGTGATCTGTTGTTGTTGGGGTTGCACATTAGCTTGAGGGGCCAACGGCTGAGTGTTCACCACGCCTTGAGTCGGTAAGGGGTTTTGCAGCACCAAAGGGGGTTGCTGAGGTTGGGGGGGGTTGGGCGGTGCTTGGGGAGCCGCATGCCCTTGGCGATGGGCCTCGTCAACCCAAAGCTGCCGAGCTCGCTCCAAGTGTGGGAAAGCATGGGTGTAGTGTCCATAGACCCCTCAAATAGAACAAGGGTGGTTCGTTCGCAAATTGGGGTTTTTAGCCTGCTTGGGCGGGCGATCAGGGTTTTGATTAGCGGGGGCCGCATTGTTGTTGTCAGGGGGATTAGCCGGTTGACCAGCTTGGTCTGTAGGTTGGTTGTTTCCCCGATTACGGCCCTTGCCGCGGTTCTGTTGGCCCTGGTTACGTTGGTTATTCTAGTTTTGCTGCGGATTATGTTGGGCGTAAACTTGCCCTTGGGCAGCAGGTGGATTCTGAGGTTGCGCAGGTGCAGGAGCAGGCTGCGGGGGATGATATGCAGGTTGAGGCTGAGCAGGTGCAGCAACTTGAGGGGGTTGCTGATAGGACTGCGGAGCAGGTTGTGGATGTGCCGCAGGGGCTGCCTGGGGCGGATAATAAGCTGGTGGGGCTTGTGAAGGCGCAGGAGCCGGGGTAGTCTGCTGATGGTAATAAGGCTGAGGGGCGACTGGAGGATCATAAGCAGGAGTCGCATACCCAAAGCACTGAGGTGGACACGAAGGTCCATGGGAATGGTGATGTGTCATGGGAGCATATGAGTTGGTTGCTCCAGACTGGGAGGTAGCCCTCGACAGGTCGGGGCCAGGGGTAGGTCGTGCTATAGAAAATGGTTGGGGATGCGAAGAAACACGGCCAATGATACCATCAGCAGCGTGGGATGCCCCCGGCGCATCATGATGGGAGGACTCGCCGCGAGGGGCGTCAGGTATAATGGTATAAAGGTAACCCGATTGGGCGTAAATGAGGTCGAACTGTTGTGCCTTAAGGATGGCTTCTTCTTCAGACTGGGGTCTTTCTGAGGCCACATCCTTAGCAATAACAGGAAGAAGGGATTTGAGGAACCAATCTAGGAAGATACGGTCGTCAAGTTTGATCTTGCATAAGCTACGGCGTCGACGCCACTCATGGATGTGGTCCGTGATATGGGTAGCCGTGTTTTGTCTACAAGATAGAAGGATCTCAACGCCCGCGTCATAGCGGACTGGCAACTGGAAGAACTGCAGGAAGGTCGAGGCCAGGGAAGAAAAGGTGGCGTGGGTCCCATGAGGCTGCTCAATATACCACTTGGCTGCAGAGCCAGTGAAGGTGCGCTGTAAGAGACGGAGGCGAACAGAGTCATCCACGATGGAGTTAGAGGAACACCATAGGTGGAAAGACATGATATGGTTTTGTGGGTCCTCACCGGCCTTACCCTCGAACTTAGGGATGTCAGAGGGTAGTTTGGTAGGCATATGAGGCCACATAGGGTCGTGTCGAATAGGATCGTTGGTCAATCTGGCCAGGTCAGGTAGGTTGAGGCTAGCCATGAACGGCAAACTGGAAGAAGGCTGTGACACAGTAGTGCTGTGGACCAAGTTGGGGCCAGTGCCCCCAAGTGGAGGGACAAGATGTGAGGTGGTGCCCCCAAGTGGGGGAACTGAGGTAGTGAAGGATGGTCCAGCACCACCATTGGTAGTGTGAGCCACTGATGTAGTAGGGATAGGTATTCCTGCTGTGGGAATAGGTACCGTGAGGGGAACGGTAGATGGTTGCCCCATGGAGGGCATACCCAACACAGGTGTAGTAACTGGTGTAGTAGTGGATGTGCCACCAATGGTCCCTATGACAAATGGAGTGGAAGTCGTGCCAGCCATGGGGCTAGTAGGGGCAGTATAAATAGGGTTCTCAGACTCTTCGTCAGAATCAGAGGTAAAGTAAGGTGCGTCACTATCTGGTGACGGAGACCTACGTCGCTGACGAGTGGAGTCAAGTGACAAGGCTCTAGATCTGTGATGAGTGGTATCAACGGACAATGATCGGAATCTATGACGAGTGGTGTCAAGAGAACCGTGCTGTGGGGGCTCGCCCCTGAGGCGCCGAGAATGTCTCGGGGACTCAATGGTGACGGATGGTGTCTGGTCTCTGTGGGTTGAGGTGAGTATAAAAACAGCTCAAAAATCCTAATGCAACCGAGTGTGCAGAAGGAGAGCTAAAAAGCAAGGCACTCAGGCCAACAACCAACTCAAAACACCCACTGCAGCAGCTGTGCTACAATAGGTGGAGTAACAACAAAGATGGTCAGAATACCAACAAGCAGCAGGTTTCCTAAAAAAGAAAAATGGTGGACTCACTAGACCAAAGGGAGGTAAAGGAGCATGCAAACACCTAACTAAAAGTATTCTGACTTAACTAAACATATCCTCTGCAAGGTGATGAAATCCAAGTCAGACAATATGAGTAGGAAAGCCAAGTGGCTATGATATCCCCCTACCGGGAGGGACACCGGGTAGTCAATCCTAGAAGAATGGCAACTAAGATACCCCGTTCATGACACGTCCAGAAAGGTGAATCTGCCGTTTAGTTCGTTGACCGCAATACCCCTATACAGGGATATCCCGCGAACCGCGAAAGGTAGCCCTTCGGTTACTGAATGGAGTGCGGTATTCCACTCAGGCCTTCGGAACCAGTCTCCCGACTTCAACCCTCCTAAGGGAGAGGCCCTCTGATAAACTGGTCGTGACCGTGCCAAAAAGTACTAGGGGATTTTGGTTCCCTAGTTGGACAACAACTATGTCTCAAGTGAAATAACCAAGGGGTGTTATTGGAAGCCTATCCCCCTGATCCTACCTAACTACAATGATTCTTTTGTGTTCCCCAAAAGGGGTTAGAATGTTGGTTTAATTAGGTACTTTTTAAGGCTCACTTGATTTTATGTGACAGAGTGTGTGCTCGTGAGGTGTTGAACCCAATAGAAGTGCCACCAGGGAGGGCAACTTCCAATCTATCAATAATGCTGAAATTGATTTTTTAAACTTGCAAAATTTTCTGAAATAAAAATACTGAAATTTTAAAAAGATTCTGTAAAAGGAACAGAAATTATGTTGCAGAAAGGCTGTAAGGAAGTGGGCTGCAGGTGGGACAGAGGGCTGTTCAAATGCAGAAAATATTGCAGCAAGAGGGGCTGGGCTCAAAACAAGAAAAGAGCAGAAATCAGACCGCGGGTCTGTGGCGAATCAGAACAGGCCGACCGCGGGTTTGAGGGAAACAGCGGCGGTCAGGTCGCGGCTATCGGGCCAACAGTTGCATTCGGGACGCAGGAAACAGGGGAAAAGACACTGTCGGGTCGCGGCTAAAAGGCTAACAAGCGCAGTCGGGACGCCCGAAAGAGGCAGAAAGCCGCAGTCGGGACGCGTGAAAGAGGCCGACAGGCGCAGTCAGATCGCGGCAAACAGGCTGATTAGCCACGGTCGGATCGCAGGTAACAGACTTGAATCCGCCGGCAGAGCGTCGGAAGCAGTCTGAGAGCCACGGTCGGATCGCGGGTAAAGGCCTGAAAGGCGCGGTCGGGACGCGACTGTAGAGGGAAAAAGACGCGGTATGCGGCGGCCGAAAGGGACAGCCGAAAGGAAAAAATTTAAAAACGGAAACCAGAAATTTGAAAACTATGGGAGTCGCCAAAACTGTAGCTAGGGTTTTACCCCTAGCTTGTGCCAATGAGCACCTACTAAGGAGAATGGACTCCTTAGTAGCAGTTCAATAATGATTAAAAGATTAAGCTAAAACAACAATTAACAAACTACTTTAAGCATTGCATGAGACATAAATAAAAGATGTAAAAAATGGTTTTATATTAATGTTACCTTGAGTGTCAAGGTTGGTGAAGCCCTTTACAGTGTCCAAGAGGATGCTCCAAGCTTCAGAATGCTCCTTTCTCCTTCTCCAATGTTGGGGATGGGCCAAAGGTGGCTCTCAAGGTGAAAATAGTTCAAAGGTGAACTAGGGTTTCGAGAGAGATTTTGGCAGAGTAAGGGTGCTTGTGATTGTGGATATGGAATAAGGGATCTCCATCACCTATTTATAGTTTTTTGGTGGTGGAGTGCTGACCCATGGTTTTAGGAAACACATGGTTTTGGGCAGCTGTATAGGGTTTTTTCCTCCTTTTCCTCATTATTTTATATTTTTTATTCCTTTTTAGGGGATTTTTGCTATTTTTGGAGGAAAAGGGGGTTTTTTAGCCTTTTTTGGGCTATTTTGATGGTTTTGTGGCCTTTTGGAGGCATTTTAGGCCTTTTGGAGGCATTTTAATGGGATTTTTTGGGATTCTAAGGGAAAAATGGTAGGAAAATGGACAAATGAGCCATGTAATGTGGTAAATGAGCTAGTGAGCACTTTTTGGGTGTTAACAGCGAGCATTGGGGTTATTGTTGATGCGACGAAGTGGGAAGCGAGGTGATTTGGAGGCACCATCGAGTGGAGCCGGGGGTATACGTAACGTCTGGTTAGTGGGATGAGCGTTAGTGTTTTTGTCGGTGGGAGGGGCTTCAGGGATGGATCCATATTGGTTCCGATGGGTTTGGAGGTTGACATCAACGGATGACATCATTAACAAGTGGTGGGTACCTGAATCTAACATGGGTTGATCAGGAGCAGCATAAGTGATCTGTTGTTTTGGTGGCGCGTTTCCTTGAGGAGGAGCCAACGGCTGAGTGTTCACTACGCCTTGGATTGGTAAGGGATTTTGCAGCACCAAAGGTTGATGCTGACGGGGGTGGGGGGTTGGGTGGCGCCTGAGGAGCCACGTGCCCTTGGCAATGGGAATCATCATTCCATAGTTGCCGAGCTCGCTCCAAATGTGGGCAAGCATGTGTGTAGTGACCATAGACCCCGCAAATAGAACAAGGATGGTTTGTTCACAAATTAGGATTTTTGGCCTGCTTGGGCGACCGATCAGGGTTCTGGTTGGAAGGTGCCACGTTATTGTTGTTTGGGGGATTTGGAGATTGACTGGCTTGGTCTGGCGGGGGATTTTTCCCATGATTACGGCCTTTTCCACAGTTTTCCTGGCCCTATTGGCGCTGGTTATTTTGGTTTTGCTGCGGGTGGGTTCTGGGGTTGTGCAGGTGCGGGAGGAGGCTGCGGTGGATAATAAGTAGGTGGAGGTTGCACAGGTGTTGAACCTTGTGGGGGTTGCTAATACATCTGCAAAACAGGTTGGGGGTTTGCCGTAGGGGAAGCTTGTGGTGGGTAATAAGCATGTTGGGCTTGAGAGGACACACGAGCTGATGCAGCCTGTGGGTGGTAATATGGTTGAGGTGCGACCAGGGGGGCGTAAGTGGGGGAAGCATGACCAAAGCATTGAGGTGGACATGAGGGTCCGTGGGAATGGTGGTGATGTGCCATGGGAGCATACGAATTGGTTTCTCTGGACTATGATGTAGCCTGCGAAAGGTCGGGGCCATGGCTAGGGCGTGCTATGGAAAAGGGTTGGGGATGCGAGGCAATACGGCCAATGATGTCGTCTGCGGCATGGGATGCCCCTGGCACATCGTGTTGGGAGGAATCACCGCGAGGGGCGTCAGGCATAATGGTGTATAGATAACCTGACTGGGCGTAAATGAGGTCAAATTGCTGGGCTTTGAGGATGGCCTCTTCTTCGGACTGGGGTCGTTCGGATGCCACATCCTTGGAAATGACAGGAAGGAGGGATTTTAGAAACCAATCTAAGAAGATACGGTCGTCTAACTTGATTTTGCAGAGGCTGCGGTGTCGACGCCACTCATGAATGTGGTTAGTGATGTGGGTAGCCGTGTTCTGTCTGCAAGACAGTAGGATCTCAACTCCCGCATCATAGCGGACAGGTAACTAAAAGAACTGCAAGAAAGTCGAGGCAAGGGAAGTAAAGGTGGCATGGGTCCCATGGGGCTACTCGATGTACCACTTAGTTGCAGAGCCAGTGAGGGTGCACTGTAACAGACGGAGGTGGACAGAGTCATCTACTATGGAGTTGGAGGAACACCATAGATGGAAGGACATAATATGGTTCTGGGGGTCCTCACCTGCCTTGCCCTCAAACTTAGGGATGTCTGATGGGAGCTTGGTGGGCATGTGAGGCCACGCAGGGTCGTGTCTGATGGGATCGTTAGTCAGTCTAGCTAGGTTAGGAAGGATGAGGCTAGCCATGAATGGAAAACTAGTAAAAGGATGTGACATACTAGTGGGTGTGACCATGTTGGGGCCAATGCCCCCAAGTGGAGGGGCTGGGTTTGGGATGTTTCCCCCAAGTGGGGGGACGAAAGTGGTTTGGGATGGTTCTACACCGCCAAGAGTAGTGTGAGTCACTGATGGAGTGAAGATAGGTATGCCAGCTACTGGAATGGGTACAGTGATCGGAATGGTAGATGTGGGCCCCATCGAGGGCATACCCAAATCAAGTGTGGTAGCTAGTGTGGTGGTGGATGCTCCACCAATGGTCCCTACAAAGAAAGGGGTGGAAGTCACGCCAGCCATGGCACTGGTTGGTGCAGTGTAAATGGGGTTCTCAGACTCTGCCTCAGAATCAGAGGTAAAATAAGGGGCGTCTAGCTCGGGTGACAGAGTTCTATGCCGTTGATGAGTGGAGTCAAGTGACAAAGCTCGATATCTATGATGAGTGGTATCAAGTGATGAATATCTATGTCTATGATGGGTGGTATCAAGTGAACTGTGCTGTGGGGGCTCACCCCGGAGGCGCCGAGAATGTCTCGGGGACTCAATGGTGACAGATGGTGTCAAATATCAGGGGGTTGTGTGTGAGTGAAAAAAAACTCAAAAACCCTAATGCAACCGAGTGTGTAGAAGGAGAGCTCAAAAAAATATGGCACTCAGGACAACAATCAACTCAAAACACTTACTGTAATAGCCATGCTACAATAAGTGGAGTATCAACAGAAATGGTCAGAATACCAACAAGCAGCAGGTTTCCTAAAAAATAAAAATAGTGGACTCGCTAGACCAAAAGGAGGTAAGGGAGCATGCAAACACCTAGCTAAATAGTATTTTGACTCAACTAGACATATCCTCTGCAAGGTGATGAAATCCAAGTCAGACAATATGGATAATAGAGCCAAGTGGATAAAGATATCCCCCTACTGGAAGGGACACCGGGTAGTCAATCCTAGAAGAAAGGCAACTAAGATACCCCGTTCATGACACGTCCAGAAAAGGTGAATCTGTCGTTTGGTTCTATCACCATGGTATCCCCATACGGGTGATACCCCGAGAACTGCGAAAGGTAGCCTTCGATTACTTAATGGATTGCGGTATTCCACTCAGGCCTTCGGAACCAGTCTGGCGACTTCAACCCTCCTAGGGGAGAAGCCCTCTGATAAACTGGTTGTGACCATGCCAAAAAATACTAGGGGATTTTTGTTCCCTAATGGACAACAGCTATGTCTCAAGTGTAAGGAACCGAGGGGTGTTATTTGGATGCCTATCCCCCCGATCCTACCTAACTACAAAAATTCTTATGTGTTCCCCAAGTGGGGTTAGAATACTAGTTGTGTTAAGTAGTATTTTAGGGCTCACTTGGATTAGGTGACAGAGTGTGTGCATGTGAGATGATGAACCCAAGTAAAAGTGCCACGGGGTGGTCAACTTGCTAGCTAAAAATAACAATACAGAATTTAAACTTTGAAATGCAAAATTTTCTCTTTTTCAATTAAAATGTTGAAATTTAAAAAATATTCCGTAAATGGAATAGAAATAATACTGTAGAAAAGGTTGTAGGGAAGTATGGCTGCAGGTAGGACAGATGGTTGTGTAGGTGCAGAAAATATTGCAGCAAAGTGCTAGGTTCAAAACAGGGAAAAAAGTGCAAAAAATAGACCGCGGGTCTGTGGAAAATCTGGGCAATCGGACTGCGGGAAACAGCTCAACAGTCGCAGACAGGTTGCGGGATTTTGGCCTAAAGATGTAGTCAGACCGCGGGAAACAGGTGTAAAGTCGCAGGCAGGTTGCAGGAAAATGGCTGAAAGCCGCAAGCGGGACGTGGCAAAATGGCTGAAAGACGTCGACGGGTTGCAGAAAAATGGCTGAAAGCCGCAAGCGGGACGCGGGAAAAATGCCGAAATACGCAGGCGGGTTGCAAAAAAAATGGCTAAAAGCCGCAAGCGAGACGCGGGAAAAAGGCCGAAAGATGCAGGTGGGTTGCAGAAAAATGGTTGAAAGCCACAAGCGGGACGCGGGAAAAAGGCCGAAAGACGCAGGCGGGTTTTAGAAAAATGGCTAAAAGTCGCAAGCGGGACGCGGGAAAATGGCCTAAAGACGTTGGCGGGTTGCAGAAAAATGGCTTAAAGCCGCAGGCAGGATGCGGGAAAATGGCCTAAAGACGTCGGTAGGTTGCAAAAAAATGGCTGAAAGCCGCAAGCGGGACACAGGAAAATGGCCTAAAGACGCCAGTGGGTTGCAGAAAAATGGTTGAAAACCGCAGGTCTGTGGAAAATCTGGGCAATTGGACCACGGGAAACAGCTCAACAGTCGCGGACAGGTTGCGGGATTTTGGCCTAAAGATGCAGTCGGACCGCGGGAAACGGGTGTAAAGTCGCAGGCAGGTTGCAAGAAAATGGCTGGAAGCCGCAAGCGAGATGCGGGAAAATGGCCTAAAGACGCCGGCGGGTTGCAGAAAAATGGCTGAAAGCCGTAGGCAGGACGCGGGAAAATGGCCGAAAGATGCCGGTGGTTTCCAAAAAAATGGTTGAAAGCCGTAGGAAGGATGCGGGAAAATGGCCTAAAGATGCCGGTGGGTTGCAGAAAAATGGCTGAAAGCCACAAGCGGGCCGTGGGAAAAGGGTTAACAGCCGCAGTCGGATCGCACCAAACAAGCTAATAGCCGCGGTCGAATCACAGGTAACAAACTTGAATTCGCCGGTAGGTCACCGGAAACAGTCTGAGAGCCGCAGTCAGATCGCAAGTAAATGCCTGAAAGACACGGTCGGAACGCAACTCTGGGGGGTAAAAGACGCGGTTTACAGCAGCCGAAAGGGATAGGCGAAAGGAAAAAACAGGAAAATATTGTAGAAACTTAAAAACATTTAAAAATTTAAAACTATAACCATAAATTCAAAGGAACACTAGGGGAGTCACCAAAACTGTAGCTAGTGTTTTCACCCTAGCTTGTGCAAATGAGCACCTACTAAGGAGAAGGGACTCCTTAGTAGCAGTTCAGAAAAACATTAAATGAAAGACAATACAGTAAAATGGTAATTATTCTAAACATGTGCATAAAATAGAAAAGACAAGATAATAAAAAGGGTTTTTGTATTAAATATACCTCCAATATGAAGGTTGGTGGAGCTCTTGCAGCAGTCCAGGAGGGTTGCTTCCAAGCTTCCATCTTTGCTCCTTCTCTTTCTCCAAAGGGTTGGAAATGGGCCAAAAGGGGCACTCAAGGGTGAAAGTAGCTCAAGGGTGAGCTAGGGTTTCAAGAGTGATTTTGGCAGAGTAAGGGTGTATTTGACTGTGGATATGAAATGAGGGGCCTCCATCACCTATTTATAGGTTTTTATTGGTAGAGTGTTGGCCCATGGTTTTGGGAACCATATGGTTTAGGTCAGTTGTATAGGGTTTTTTCCTCCTTTTTCCCTCTTTTTCTGTTTTTTTATATTTTTTATTCCCTTTTTAGAGGGTTTTTGCTATTTTGGAAGAATTTTGGATTATTTTGGGGAAAAAAACGGGTTTTTTGGCCTTTTGGAGACTTTTTTAATGATTTTGTGGCCTTGTGGAGTTTTTGGCCTTTTGGAGGCTTTTTAATGGGATTTTAAGATTCTGGAGGTAAATATGGTAGGAAATATGAAAAAATGAGTTATGTAATGGGTTAGATGAGGTAGTGAGCACTTTTTGGGTGTTAACACTTTGTCACTCGATTACATTTTCGTCAGCGCCATAGAGCTCCGTCCCCTGATCCAAACGCCCCTTATTTCAAATCTAATTCTGAGGCAGAGTCAGAAAACCCCACTTATAACGCACCAACCAGCCCCATGGTTGGCATGACTTCCAATCCTTTCTTTGTAGGGAACATTGGTGGAGCATCCACAACCACCCCAGCCACCACACCTACTTTAGGTATGCCCTCGATGGGGCCCACAACCACCACTCCATTCATTGTGCCAATTCCAGTGGCTAATATCCCTAGCCCACCTCCATTAGTGACTCACACTACACTTGGCAGTGTAGGACCTTCCCATACCACCTTCATTCCTCTTCCTGGGGGAAACACCCCGAACCTGAATCCAGCCCTCACAATTGGGGGCAGCGGGCCCACCATGGCCACCCCTACCAGCATGTCACATCCTTCTACTAGTTTTCCATTCATTTCTAGTCTCAACGTTCCTGACTTGACCAGACTGACTAACGATTCCATCAGACACGACCCTGCGTGGCCTCACATGCCCACCAAGCGCCCATCAGACATCCCTAAGTTTGAGGGTAAGGCAGGTGAAGACCCCCAGAACCATATTATGTCTTTCCATCTATGGTGTTCCTCCAGCTCCATAGTCGATGACTCTGTCCACCTTCGTCTGTTACAATGCACTCTCACTGGCTCTGCAGCCAAATGGTACATCGAGCAGCCTCATGGGACCTATGCCACTTTTACTTCCCTCGCCTCGACCTTCCTACAGTTCTTCCAGTTACCTATCCACTATGATGCGGGAGTTGAGATCCTACCGTCTTGCAGACAGAATATGGCCACCCACATCACTGACCATATTCATGAGTGGTGTCGGCGCCGCAGCCTCTGCAAAATCAAGTTAGATGACTGTATCTTCTTAGATTGGTTTCTAAAATCTCTCCTTCCTGCCATTGCCAAGGATATGGCATCCGAGCGACCCCAGTCCGAGGAAGAGGCCATCCTAAAAGCCCAAAAATTTGATCGTATTTATGCCTAGTCTAGTTATCTATATACCATTACACCCGACGCCCCCCGCAACGATTCCTCCTGCAAGGATGCACCGGGGGCATCCCATGCCGCCGATAGCATCATTGGTCGTATTAGCTCACATAACCATCCCTTTTCCATAGCACGCCCTAGCACTAGCCCAGACCTTTCACGGGCTACATCCCACTTTGGAGCAACCAATTCATATGCTCCCATGGCACATCATCACGATTCCCAGGGACCCTCATGTCCACCTCAGTTTTTTGGCCATGCATCCCCCGCTTTAGCCCCCCTGCTTATTATCCTCCCCAGGTAGCACCTGCGGCAAACCCACAACCTGTCACACAGACATATCAGCAACCCCCACAAGGTTCAACCCCTGCACTGCCTCCACCCACTTATTACCCACCGCCGCCTGCTCCCGCACCTGCACAACCCCAGAACCCACCTGCCACCCAAGGGAAAGTGTATGCGCAACAAAATCCCCAGCCCAACCAAAATAACCAATGCCAACAAGGCCAACAAAACCGCACCAAAGGACATAACCGAGGGAACAACCCCCCTCCAGACCAATGTGGCCAACCTCCTAATCCCCCGAACAATAATAACACGGCGCCTGCCAACCAAAACCCCAACAAGCCACCCAAGCAAGCCAAAAATCCTAATTTGCGAACAAACCATCCTTTTTCTATTTGTGGGGTCTATGGCCATTACACACATGCTTGCCCGCATTTGGAGTGGGATCGACAACTCTAGACTGATGATGCCCACCGCTAAAGGCACGCGGCTCCTCTGGCGCCACCCAAACCCCCACCACCTCAGGCTCAACCTTTGGTGTTACAAAACCCTTTACCAACCCAAGGCATAGTTAACACTCAACCATTGGCTCCCCCTCAAGGAAACACGTCACCACAACAGCAAATCACTTATGCTGCTCCTGATCAACCCATGATAGATGTAGGTACCCATCACTTGTTAATGATGTCATCCACCGATGTCAACCTTCAAACCCGTCGGAACCAATATGGCTCCACCCCTGAAGCCCCTCCCACCAACAAAAACACCAATGCTCTTCCCACCGATCAGTCGTTATGCATACCTCCGCCCCCATTAGATGGTGCCTCAAAAACCCCTTGCTTCCCACTTCGTCGCATCAACAATAACCCCAATGCTCGCGCTACATCTAATTACAACATTGTCGATGAATTAACCCAATCCCCCATAGCCATGTCTGCATTAGAGGTCTTAAAAAACTATCCTACACAGTGCAAGACTTTTCTCTCAGCCATTGGTGCTATTAACCCAAATGATTCACGAATGATGGCTTTCGATTTGGACCAATCCAAACCACGTTTTCCTTCCACATTAGCATTCCAAGTTTCTGTATCCATTCGGAATCTTGTCATCCATTGGTGCATCATCGATGAAGGTTCCTCTACATGCATTATGTCCACATTCGTTTGGCAGAAGTTGGGATCCCCTACTCTCCAGCAGTCCACCACTATGCTACGAGCCTACGATGACCGTTCGGCTCAACCCTAAGGTCTCTTATCTAATGGCCCCATCCAGTTGGCTGGTAAAATAATGCTCATTGACATAGAGGTCATCAACGCCCAACTTGATTATAACCTCTTACTTGGCCGCAGTTACATGTACGCCGTGCGGACGGTTTCCTCATCCGTTTTTCGTACCATGATGTTCCCCCATGATAGACGCATGGTCAAGGTTGACCAACTCAGCTATTACGATCCCAATGCCCCCGCTGCATCCGAAAATGTTCTCCCTATAGTTGAACAACCTGTTTGTGGTGCACCTACCTCATTGGTTTCCTCAGTGGGACCCAGAGTTTACTCAGATATGCTGATGACCTCAACGTTCCCATCCATTCCACCCCCGTCACCAGCGACCGAAATATCTGACCTATGTACCCTTTCCCACAATACACCAACACCTAACCATCAACCGCCCTTGTTACCCCAACCACCTTTGGTACCTAGTCATGTTGGTGTTACACCCATCCACACGATCCCCTTCCTATTCCCCCCTTCGGGAGTAGTAAGCACCCCGGTTATGGCCACTCTCAGCCTCCCCGGGTTAACTTTAGGACTACTTGTGTGGTACATCACGCATCCCGTTACCCCTCCGACACCAAATGTCATCCTACAACTGGTGCAACCCAATCCATATCCTCTTATCAAGCACACTCAGGGCAGAGGCCCGCAACCATACACTGCTTTACCACCGCCCAAAATGGTTAAGAATCCCCCAACGTTTCATGCTCCTCCCAAATGCTCGTTGTGTGATGAGTTGGGCCATGCTACCCATCAATGTCCACAATTACCTGCATTACACGAGCACATGAAAATGCTTGACGATGACCCCAACATCCCGGTTGTCCAACTCGACCCTACCCCTAAGCCTCACAATAAATCACTATGTACCAACCACCCTTGTGAAATATGCGATATTTACAGCCATTACTCACATCACTATCGCGATCTCCCAGATTACAGAGCATCTCTCTACGAGATGAATAACTTGGACCTCGAGACAACTCCCCCCACCTTTGAAGAGATCCACCCCCCATCATCCCCGCCAACCAGAGAGATTAATACCATTTATATGATCTCTTCTACTAGCACTCCCTCATCAACCGATTTGCAACCCAAAGTTTCCACAATGATGAGGAGATTCTCGAGGCTCTTACTGCACCTGATTACCACTGGGATGATATGCACCATCGTTCCTATTTCCTCCCAGAAGAGTGCTCCCCCACCACATCCACCCAGTTTTCAGTTGAATCCAAGGATTTCCTCCCCACCAAAGTTGACTGGTTTAAAGCTCCCATTCCCGCCCCCGATGCCTTCGAGGAAGGTAACATGGCCAATATCTCACCCACAGTCCATATTTATATCTCTACCCCAGGTGGTGCCCTTGAAATCATTGCTTTGGGAGCCTCCTGCACTGAGTACGAGATCAGAGAGTACAAAAAAGTTTTCCAAGAGTTCCACGATGTCTTTGCCTCATCCTACACTGAAATGCCTGGTCTTGACCCAGATATTATAGGGCACCATATTGACACCTCTGAGTTCGGGGGCATAATAGATTACCTTGAACCTGCGATAGGGGGCATGATCAATCATTTTGACCCTACCCCATCACATCTATCTCAGCACGTCCATGAGCCCATCATTCAAACCAACACATATGTGATCCACAATCAGAAACCCCCATGCACATAGCATGGGGGCAGGTCCTTAACCCTACTCACTTTTTCACATGCGTGATATTAACCATTTTTGAGGTCACATTTCACTTGTATATTTGATTTAATTTGATACACATAGTATTCTTCCCCCTTGGGTCATCATTTCTCCCCACCACTACATCCTTGGCTTGGTGGGCTCACCTTTATTTGTAGCCATTTTTTAACCTAGTTATTTCCTTTGACCATTCCAGAGTCCTTATGACCTCTGTTCTTCGCACCATTTGCACCACCGGATTCATATTTCCATGCCCGTGATGATGCTTGAGATCATTTCTCGCTCTCACAAAAAACTTTTTTGAATTTTTTTCCCGCACATTGTCATCTCGATTTGTGCACCACATCGGTCGTTGCCAGTTTTTAGAATTCGCTATACCATCGGATTCAATTTTTCAAGCCCATGATGATGCTTGAGATCATTTCTCGCTCTCACCCCCAGATTTTTTGGGCATTTTTTACCAGCCCCTAGTCATCTCGATTTGTGTGCCACCTTGGCCGTTATCCGTTTTTGACACTTTTTATATCACCGGATTCAGTTTTTCGAGCTCGTGATGATGCTTGAGATCATTTCCCTCTCTCACCACAAATAGTTCCAACATTGTGTCCTGACACCTTGCTTCCTCGGTTTGCATGCCACATTGGCCGTCATAAAATTGTTACACATTTTTACATGAGTCATTCACTCCATTCTTACTGCAATTATTTCGTTATTTTGCCACCATTCATCATCCCGCAAAGAGGCCCACACAAGACAGCCAAATGTTTTCAGATGGCTAACTTCAGGTTTCTTACCAGAGAAAAATTATTTTGGTGTCTTGTTGTCAAGTATCTTGTGAGGTGTTCTGTTCTGTACATATACAGTTGTCCTAGCTGCTTCTTCCCATAGGTGCATAGGTAGATCCTGGTCATGAAGCATTGCTCATGCTACTTCCATGATAGTTCTATTCTTCCTTTCTGCAACTCCATTCTGTTGTGGATTAATGTAAGGAGTGGTCAACTCCCTCTTAATCCCTGAATCACTGCATAACTTCTTGAAGTCTCCTGAAGTGAATTCTCCGCCATTGTCGGATCTGAAGGTCTTGATCTTCTTATCAGCTTGATTTTGTATCAAGGATTTGAATTCCTTGAACTTATCAAACACTTCATCTTTATTCTTCAAGAAGTGAACCCAAGTCTTCCTATAGAAATCATCAATGAAGGAAACATAGTATACATACCCACTGAGAGAACTAGATACATCGAAGTGGATAATCTCCAAGATTCCTTTTTCTTTGCTTTCATTGCTTGGAAATGCCTTCTTTGTGTTCTTCCCTTTTGCACATCCTTTGCAAATACCTGCATGCTTTGACTAGATTTCAGGAAGACCTTCTACTACTTTGTGTCACATCCCCTCCCATCATACCAGCATGATAGAGAGGACGTGATGCTAAAACCGGGCATCTAGCCCCATGAATCTTTAGCTAAGCATTCACATAATATAAAAGAACATATGGAAATGTATAATTATAAGAAAACACAGCGGAAGTAATTACAATTACACATCCATCATACATTCAAGATATTCATCAAATAAATAATTGCAAAGTTAACACAAAAGAGTAATTATCTTAACAAAGTAGTCCCAAGCAACCAGCTATGCATCTGCAACATTCCACCCAACCATAGGCCAGTTGTGCTTATCAACCTCTTGATACAACTGCCACCCCCGAGCTGGGCATGATTTCTATAAGGAACCAGGTAACAACAGACTCACACATAGCCAAGCATACACCAAGATGAGCCAAGCCAATCTACAATTGGGTTTATCAAGCTGCTAGGAAATGGAAAGGAAGAATTGCTAAGCTAGTGAGCTCAAGCACAGAGCCAAGGATACCTCTACAAGATCTATCTAGCTTGGAACCCACAATGCCTACACACCCCACTCAAGGAAGTATTCCCTTCACCAATTCACAGTCCCTCAGGCCATACCTTCCAATCTAGAGTGTCTAGGGTGTGCATAGAAGACTAGCCAGCCCTCTTGTTCTTCTTGAGAGGTTATTCCCCCCCCCCACTAGGTTTGTCAAGCCAATTATGTCCACTACCACTCCAAATCTCTTTCTCACAGATTCAAACCAAAACAAGGATGCACATAACAGCAGAACCATAATTATTGGGTAGGATAAAAACGTTTTTACAGTGAGATGCCCAACGATGGGGTTTCTACCAGCCTAGAAAAACGTGGGAAGACCCAAAACGAAATGGAAATTGGGGATTTAACCCTGGAGAGCAAAAACCGTTTTCAAAAAAATGCCCATGGGTATTTTGGGGCAAAAACGACCTCCCTCAGAGTCCCAAATCATGGTCCTCCTCTCCCAACCACTGTGTAACACAAAAACGAGCTCCTAGCCTTGGAAAAATGCAGGAAAATGATGAAAAACATGATGGGGAAAGCCCAGCTAGCTCAGACTGCGTGATTGAGGAAAGACTATGGGTTCAGAATGGCTTTGGGCACCATTTCGTGGGTGTTTTATTTCCCAAGAAGCAAAAATACGAATTCCTAGGTTGATGGCTTGCCCATGCACGAAATTGGCTGCCATACCTCTTCATTCCCAAGGCATTAACTGCCTCAACCAATTTCTGGAAGAATTAAATTATTGGGTCCATAACCCAAAATGGGTAGTTGGTGGTTTATGGGTTTTCTCATTGACACATGGATTAACACCATTGGCTCAAGGGTTTGAATAATTTCCCTCCCTATTCCTTGTAGAATCATGCCCCCATCTCTTTGTTGCATTGCATGGCTAGTTGTGGGTTTTTCATTAAAATTCGTATTTACATGATGTCTTAATTTACATTGTGCCTATCTAGCACAAGAACCACATGCATCTATTTTTAATTGCTGATACATAAAACGCTAAATCAATGGTGGGGCCTTGGCCTTGAGCTCCTCACCATGATTAAATAACAATATTTACATAATTTACGATTTAAATGCGAAGGGGGTCAAAATGGGGATGTGACACTTTGCTTGCAATTGGTAGTGCTCTATAGTGCATGTGTACAAGCCTTCTATGCCAAAGTTCACTTGGCTCCATGGATTCATGTACCATGGCATGTTCAGGTTGTCCCTTTAATTTGTACAATCCTCCCTCTTACTCTCCAATTACTACTACATCATATATGGTCTTATCCTTTGGCCACATGAGTACTTGGCCATCCACAAATACAACTCTCATCCCTTTTGAATCCAAAGATGATATGGAGAGAAGATTCTTCTTGAGTCCAGGAACATATAGAACATCTTTCATCTTCAAAGACTTCCCAGAGTCTAGCATATAGGAAGCTTCACCACTTCTGTTTATGGGATATTGATAGTCATCCCCAAGTTTTACCTTGTGAGGTGACTCATGATCAGAAAGGTCCATAAATGATTTTTTAAACCCAGTCATATGTTTAGAAGCCCCACTGTCAATAAGCCAAGCATTACACCCATGTGTAACAGTACCTGTGAGAGCATAGATTAAGACATATTCATCTTCACTTAATGAATCATCACTTTCTGCTCTAGTCTTCTTCTTGGGAGGTTCATCATCCTTAGCAGCATGAGCATGATATATGTTCTTGTTGTTCTTCTTCTTTTTGTTGAAGTCTTTTATTTTCTTGGGACATGTTACAATGTAATCTTCCACCTTGTGAGCATCAGCATTCTTTGGCCTGCAGGATCCATTTCACTGACTCAGATCCACTTTATATCCTTCAGACATTATTTTTCCCTATTTTTTTCCTTGTATGCTAGTTGCATCTCTATAGCCATCGTACCCGCGATTTGCATCACTATAGCCCGTGGGTAGCATGTGAAATGGTAAAAATCACTAGTTTATTACTTTTAACTCCCAAAAAGCGGTTATTGGGTGACCTTTGACTCTCCATCTTCCCAAGAAACGCCTCGATGTGTCCTTTCACTTACCTTTGGGAGGACTATATATTGAGCACATATGGCTAATGGACAGGGGGGGAAGAAGAGTAAGAGAACTCTAGTGGATTTTTGCCCTATCTTGAGTCTACACTCATTGATCCTTGTAGTTGTGAACCCCTTATGTTCACCTTCCAAACTCCTACCATAGTTTGAGTTTGCCATTCATGGAGGATTGAAGTGGTGGAGGCACAAGTGGATTGATCCAAGTCTTGGTTCAGATTGGTTGCCAGCAAGAGGTCGTATCACATTGTACTTCTTCTTGTTTATCAATAGAAGTACTTATATTCTCGTCCATTAATGTTGTGAATGTTGTTTATTCTACATTGGGTTGCATTTACTTATAATATCATGGACCATTTCTATTGACAATGTTAATGTTGTTTATATATTATATGTACTTGTTCTATATTGGTTGTCTAGACTAATTTGCATATTCAAGTGCATAGATTGAAAGCTCCAACGGGGATCTACATCAAACGTTTGGATTGAGGTTGGTTACATTCTCCATTATCTTAGCATTGTCATTTATAATAGCATAGTTATGAGAATTGAGTTAATTTCTAGTAGTCAGCTATCTGTAGTGGTCTACCCTAAGCCATAGTGAGTTTTCTCCAATACAGAAATGGCAACTCCATTGGGGAAAACATCCATATTTGGGGATTTTTTAGCATTAGTCCTTAATTAGAGTTGTTGTTTGTCGAAGCTCTGTGTCACTGATTGGCCAGGTAGATACACTATAGAAAACTTGCTTTTTATGAGCCATTGGACTCTTTATTTGCCCATTTTCCTTTCCTCACCCACGGAATAGCTTAGCTCTGCCTGCGTACACCCACCTCTATTTACTCTACTGCTCATGGGTACCCGCAGGTTTTCCTTCGATAGTAGCGTACAACTCTGGCTTTGGTTGATTTATGACTTTTGGTTGTTGTTGGGTTGGCTTTGGATGATCCTGAGTCTTTGTTGGCCTGTTTCTTGACTGTTCCATGCCTTGGTTGTGACCAGAACTCTTCTTTTCTCTTGGTTGAGCCTTATTGGTTTTTTACCCATCTTTGGATTTAGCCTTATTGGTTTTTTCCTTTTGAGCTCATTCCTATGGCTGGATCTTACTATTTGGGATCTGTTGGGTTGTCTTAGTGATCTTCTCGGCACTTCAGTGACTAAATAGTAGGATTTTACTTGCATTTTTCATTTCCTTATATTGAAAAATGAAAAAACAAATGTACATGTAGTTTTGCATTTTCCTTTTGCTTATAAGAGAAAAAAAAAATTTACTTTCATGTACTGCATCTTGCATTGAGAGTGCTTGCTGCCTTCATTTAGGTTCTGCTTGTGCATCAAAAATATAAAAGGATTGCATTTTTATTTCAAAATCGTTGGGTTGATTTTGTATATTAGTGACATTGTTTTATTGGATAGATGAGTCTAGGATTGGACGATTTTGCATACCATTGAGTCATATACATCACTAGTTTCACGGCCATATCCTTTGAGTAACCACAGCCATTAAAATTAATGCTTAATCTTAAAATTGATTAGACCGATTTTATTTATAGGGTACACCAAGTAGCATAAGTTTAGAGTCTTGGAATAGATCATTGTGAGTTAACAATCCAAGACTACTAGACAAAACATTAGGTGCCTCACCAGGGAATGGAGGAATCCATGGTATATATTGGTGTTCTCAGGAATCTCTACTCAAACCAGAGTTAAGCATGAGGTCACGGTAGGTTCGTTGAAGGGATATCCCTCTGAGACCAGCTGAATGTGGGAGATATTTCCAGTATTTGTTCGTATTTGGGGACTCTTGGGGGATTTGACCCTCATTGAGTTTCGGGCTCAGCTACCTTGCCCATACGACGGATCCCACCTGCAACTGTCCCCCTAAGCATTGGTTATATTGTGGTGACCATATTTGCCTTACCTAGGTATCGCATAGGATACTTGCAATGGTTATGTTGTTTGTGTCCTGAGTCAGATAGGGATTGGAAAGCATAGTTATTTGTTTCCAAGAGTTACGGCCCTTTGCACGCAGTGAAGCCTGGGTGTCTCTATAACTAATTATGTTACCTCCGGCTATAGTTTGGGAGTCTCAAGCCTCTCCTAGGCGAGACATACCGGCTCTAGTGTTGGGAGCTCATTTAGCCACTCTGTTTTTCTGCTTTTGGTTGTAGTTTCTCTTGGTGTGTGCTTTTGATTTGCTATTTTGGATCGATAGTTGGCCTTTAGGGGACGTTTTGATTTTATATTCTCTCTAGAGATATCATGGCGTGAATTCCTACTCTCCGCCGATCCCGTCGGCTGGTCGGCTTAAAACCCATCCATCTTTCACGCCATGTTGCTCAAGGACGTCGATGGGCTCCCTCTGAGTCTTTGAATTCTTACAAGACATACGTCCAAGACATCATGATGGCTGCACATTCCGACACGGAGGAAATCCCCATGATTCCATCGGGTGGAGTCGAACACACTTAAGACACCCCTAATCCTCGTGAGGCATGGGGGAGTGATCCACCTAAGACCCAACGTAGTTTGTTTGGTCCAGATCCACCCGAGGACGACCTGTTCGATCCTTCATATCCACATAATTATTTATATGGGATTCCAGAGGTCCATGATGATACAGGCCCTACGATCAACCCTACCGCATTCTCATATGGTATGCCGGATTACACCATAGTTGATCCTTCCACTACTTTTGGTATCCATGCTGGTGTCGTTCATGGTGTTAGCAACACTGCACCCACTGGGGACAATACCCTCGCCGGAGGCACCACGTTGTCCACTCACACACATAGTATGGGGACTGGTCGCGTTCCTCCTAACAATGCTAATGTTGGAAGACAACGGCTTCTTAGGGCTATCCAACCTAATAGGAACAATGTTCGAAACACGACTCGCCATCCACCACCTAACACACATATCGCTAAACATCAACCCAGGACCACTTTCGTGAATGTTAATGCTCCTCCTAACCATGGGGGTGGAAATATACCGCATACTTTTGTGTCCACTGCCGCCACTAGTAATGGCAATGTAGGAGGTTGGGAATATATCTTATCTACATGGTCAGAACGCCACCATTCCTACTACTAGTACCACCAACGTTGGGGTTGGGGATACTTCTCATGCTTTGGGTCACCACATGACTACTCATGATAATCCTAATACTGGGGGTGGGAACACACCACACCATTATGGTCATTACAACTCGGTTCCCACTATGAATAGTACATATATGCCCCATACTTATGGTGGCAACCCTTACTACAACATAGTCGGTGTTGGCCACCAGTTCAACCCACCTCAATACGGTGCCCAAAACACTTATATACCTGCTTACTCTTATATGGGTCAGGTAGGGAGTTTATCAACCCTATGGCCATGGTCAAGCTTATGGTCCATCAGGTCCTCAATTATCAGCCGTTTAATCCTCATGGTCAAGATTTTGGTCCATCTTATAATTCGGTTTCATTCAACCAACCTTTTATGGGAGCTTATAATCAAGCTTTCCAGCCGCAGCTCCCATTCCTTACACGTTTGAATCTTCCGAATCTTTTTAAGCTCATGAATGATCCGATGTGCCACGACCCCAATTGGCCCCCGGTCCCTACCAAGCTCCCTTCGAATATTCCTAAGTTTGAGGGGAAAGGTGGTGAGGATCTGGGTGATCATGTCACAACGTTTCACCTTTGGTGCTCCTCAAACTCGTTAAATCACGATTCCGTTAGATTACGACTATTTCAACGCACCCTCATGGGGGCAGCTGCGAAGTTGTATTTAGAGTTTCCTGGGATCACCTATAGGGGATTCAACGAGATTGCTTTGGTTTTCTTGGACCATTTCTAGTTTCCAGTTCGTTGTGATACTAATACTGAACTGTTGTCTACCTTCCGTCACAATAAGGCAACACATATTTCTAACCACGTTCAAGAGTGGCGTCGATGGAAGAGATTAGTGAAATCCAACATTCCTCCAGAGTTTCTGTTGGAATGGTTCCTCAAGTCCTTACTCCCATACATTGCTAAATATGTTTTGATGTCCGGCATTGTGACTGAGGAACAAGCCATCTTGAAAGTCTAGCAGTTAGACCTACTATACTCTCAGTATGGCATTTTATATGACATTATTCTCGACGCACCGAGAACACGACATGAGCCCACATCAGTTCCTAGACCGCATGCCGATGGCATCGTGGGATCTGCAAGCACTCACCCTATAGACTTGGTAGCTAATCAAATGCAAAATTTGTCGCTAAACCAGTCTACTCCCGAACAGGTTCACACCTTTTCCACTTCCACCCCATCGTCTGATGTACACAATGTGCAATCAATGAAACCGTCAGGTAACCAGCAATCTGGTGGTAAGAAAAAGGGAAGAAACAATCGTAGGGGTGGAAAAAATGGGAATAACAATAATAGCAATCGCACTACCCCTCGTAAAGAGAATGCCAACCCTCCTCGGGAAGGCGAAAATGTTGGTGAGGACCGTAAACCTAGGCATAAGGTGAATTTTCTTTGCAAGCTCTGTGGGGAAGACCATCTTACTCACTTATGTCCTCGAATTGAAGAATAATCGAAGCATTTGACACAGAGCCCAGCTGTTTTAAAGGATCCCCTTCCTCATCATCAAAACATGGCTTTGCATGCTCCCACCACTGGTTATGGACCTACTGAAATGGAAACGTCTTCTTCCAATACTAGTGGTTATGGATGTGTGAATATGGTTCAATCGGAGGTTAGTGTTGCTACTCGTCAACGCGATTATGGTGCACTACAACCTAATATGGGGAGTGAGCCTCCCCCTCCTCCTGACAATTCCTTGCATATCGAGAAGCCCTCTAATATGCCACGGATACCGAAAGGTGTTCTCAAGCACTCTACGCATAATCCTAATGCTCGAGCCTCCCAAAACTACTCCATTGTAGAGGATTTGGGCCAAACGCCATGTGCCATGTTGGCTCTTGAAGTTTTGCAGGCCTGTCCTTCTCAGAAGCATGCCCTTTTGATTGCATTAGGAGTTTAGGATGGGAGAAATCCTAGTGTTATCAAGTTCGATACTACTGATGTTCAACCTCACTTACCTTACCACGTGGCTTTTCAAATCTAGGTGGTGTGCCTTCAGAGTTTTGTCAAACGTGTACTATGGTTGACGAAGGTGCTTTTGCATCAGTAATGTCATTAACTTGTTGGAAAGCTCCTGGCTCTCCTCCTCTACTCACGTCTAGAACCACACACACTGCATTTGACAGTCAATCATTTAAGCCGCATGGAATTATCCCTTCCCTTGTTGTCTGCTTGGGAGGTAAGTCTGTGCCTATTGAAGTCGAGGTGGTTGATGCACCTATTGACTACAACCTTTTACTAGGTCGGAATTGGATGTATGCTATGAAAGCTGTTGCGTCCACTGTATTCAAAGTTATCTGCTTTCCTCACGAAGGCAAGATTGTGACCATCGATCAGCTGGATTTCGTTAACTCCTCTTCCACAGCATCCACGGGATCCATAGTCCCGCCGGTTACTTATTCTCAGCCAGAAACTAGGAACATGGGTGTTGGAATGTACCCTTCATTGATGGGAACTTATGATTTTTCTGCACCTGTGAATTTTATTGGAACCATTACCGATGATGCATCTCCTCCTTCGCATAATATGTCATTCCGGACTTCCTATTTTGATGATCCATGGACTTTACCATCCACTAGTTCCATGTCTGGAAACATTACGCATATCGGGATGTCTATTCCATTGTCTGTAGCTGAGCTTGCTTACCAGCATATTCAACGAGCCACTCCAGAGCGGGATCTCTCTTCTTCTCAGATAGTCGAGGAAGATCCTGTTACGCTGCCAGTTTGGGCAGCCAACTCATCTTGTTCACATGATTTCCTTGATGATACTTTGCCTTCTGATGAAGCTATTATGGATTCCATGTGTGGTAGGGAGAGGCCTTGGGAGGATATGCATCATCGCTCTTATTTCCTTCCCAACCTCGAGCTCGCTGAGCAAGAAGAGTTTAGGATGACTCTAGCAGAGATGGTTGGTCATCCTGTGGCTCATTTGGAGTCGCATGATGTTTTTGCGGAGCGGAATATGGCCAATATTTCCCCAACCATGTCGATCAACATCTCTCGTACTCCCAGAAAGGTGGATAATGTCTACATCAGTGACGATTGCACTCTTGAGGAGATTTCTATTTACACTGAATTGTTTACAGAACTCTGGGAAGCTTCCGCCTGGTCATATGAGGAGATGCCAGGAATAGACCCTCACATTGTTAAACATGGGATTAGAACCTATCTTAATTGTAAACTGGTTCGATAACGCTTACATGCTGTGAACCCTATAAAGGCAGCTTCTATCAAGGCAGAGGTGGAGAAACTGCTCAAAGCTCGTTACATCTACCCTGTTCCCCTTACCGAATGGGTGTCAAACCCCATTCCTGTGGATAAGAAGTAGGGAATGATCCATGTATGCATCGATTTTAGAGATTTGAACCGTGCATGTCCGAAAGACAACTTCCCCACACCATTTATAGATCAAATCTTGGATGCTTGCATCGGAAGTGAGATTTTTTCCTTCATGGATGGATTTTCCGGATATAACTAGATTCAAATCAAACCCAAGGACCAACATAAGACAACTTTCATTTGTCCTTGGTGAATGTTTGCATATCGAAAAAATTCCCTTCAGCCTTAAGAATGTCAGAGCTACATTTTAGCGCGCCATGACCCACGCCTTTCATTATCTTAAGAATATTATAGAAGTTTTCTTGGATGATCTTGCTGGCCATTCTCGCAAGAGAGCGGACCACCCCAAGCACCTCCGTATGATTCTCGAATGATGTATACACTACAAAATTCGATTGAATCCCAATAAATGCATCTTTGCTGTAAGGAATGGTCACCTTCTAGGATTCATAGTTTCGAAAGAGGGTATCAGAGTCGATCCTCTAAAATTTCGGTTGCCTCCTCCACGCAACTTGTTACAACTTCAGAGCCTCAAAGGGAGAGCTACTTTTCTACGTCGATTTATAGTCAATTATGCTAATCTTACCAAAGGTTTCGCGTGCTTATTGAAGAAAGACACACCTTTTATTTGAGATGAGCGATCACAGCAGTCTTTCAATGCCCTTAAGAAAGCTTTGGTATTGGCCCCTATTCTTAGTCCACCAGACTTCACACAAGATTTTATCCTTTATGTGGTTGCGTCTCAAAAGACGAATGGGATGGTCTTGGTTCAGGTTGATGATGCGCTCATTAAGCATGTTATCTATTACCTCAGTCGAAATCTAGTAGACGCTGAGCTAATATATACTCACATGGAAAAGTTGGCACTTGCGACTATCCATGCAGTCCAGCGGTTATGACATTACATTTTGCTTAGAACAACCACAGTTGTAGCTCACATCAATCCATTTCAATTCGTGCTATCACGACACCTTATAGGGGGGAAGTATAATAAATGGATTGTGATCCTTCAGGAATTCGATCTTGATTTTTCCTCGGTGAAATTGGTGAAATCGTTGGTGTTTGATGAGCTTATGTCAAACCTCCTAAGACTTGATGAGGATGTCATTCATGAAGATTCCTTTGTGGATGAGCACTTATTTCTTATCTCATTCGAATACCCTTGGTATGGGGATGTCATTGTATATCTCCAAACTTTGAAGTTTCCTCCGCATTATTCATGAGACGAGTGACGGTGTGTGAACATCATGCTAAAGACTATACCATCGTTGGTGACACTTTGTATCACCGAGGAAAGGATTCTATTCTATGTCGTTGCTTAACTCACGAAGAAGCGGAGTAGGTGCTTAATGATTTCCATGCAGGGGTGTGTGGCGGTCACTTATCCAGTCTTGCTATAGCCCAGCGTATTATGCGAGCTGGTTCCTTTCGGCCTTCAACATTTAAGGATTGTGTTAATGCTGTGAAGAGATGCCACCCTTTCTAGGTGTTCTCTCGGAATATACACTTGCATCCAGCGCCCCTTCATCCGGTCGTCACCGTAGGTCCCTTCACTAAGTGGGGGGTGGACTTCATGGATTGCAAACCAGCTTTGGCTGGGGGGCATCACCATATCATAGTGGTTGTGGACTATTTCTCCAAATGGGCTGAGGCCATGCCTATCGTAAAAGCCGATTGTGCTACTGCAGCCCATTTCGTGTTCAATCAAATTATCACTCGTTTTGGTATCCCGAAAGAGATTGTCACTGACCATGGCAGTCAATTTCAAAATAAGATGATGGAGGACTTGTCTCTCAAGCTTGGGTTTCATCAAGAACACTCGTCTTCCTACTATCCCCAAGAAAATGGTCAAGTTGAACCAGTTAATAAGTCTTTGAAGACCATTCTCCAGCGTACCATCCAACAAAGCAAGAACAATTGGTACATCATGTTATATCCTGCTTTATAGGCATATCAAACCGTAGTCAAGACTGCCACCAGATTCTCACCGTTCCAGCTAGTTCACGGTGTGGAGTCACTTTTACCAATTGAATGCGAAATCCCTTCGCTTAAACTAGCCATAGAGCTCCTCCCTCTTACGACAGGTATTGAGCAACATTTAATCCACCTTGATCAACTTGATGAGCAACGTCGAGATGCCATTGTGGCCATATATGCCAACAAACGTCATGTCAAGGTTCAGTATGATAGGTCTGTCCATCCTTGGCAGTATGTTGAAGGTGACTTGGTCCTCTTATATGACCAAGCTAAAGAACCCCTGGGGGCAGGCAAGTTTAACCCCATGTGGCATGGTCCTTACATCATGAGGCGTGTCCTGGAAAAAGGATCCTATGAATTAGAATACTATGAGGGGACTGTCTTGAAGGATCCTAGGAATGGGCTCTATCTCAAGTGGTATTACGCTTGAACCTCTGGTTTAGGCTGATACTTTTGTATACTATTGTATAGTTGTTTCTATACATAGTTTAGCTTGCTTTTTGGTTTTCGAGTCTGCTGATTAGCTTCCGTTTGATTGATAGATGTCAGCGAGATCTCCTACATTCTTAGGTTTTGTGGATGGTGCTAGACGATGTACGCAACAGCTTTCTTTTGTTGCCTGGGTTATTTTCTCACCTGACCACCTAGTTGTGTCCTCAGGAGGTGCTTGTCTTGGTTCTACATCTAACAATGTGGCTGAGTATAGTGCTATCATTGAGCTACTTCGGGATGGTATTTCACATGGTGTGCAGTCTTTAGAGGTCCACCTGGATTCACAACTAGTTGTGTCTCAGTTGAATGGGCAGTACCGTGTGCGAGACCCTACACTACTACGGAAATTCCTAAGGGTAAGAATCTTGGACAGACATTTTGTTTCAATTACATACATTCCTGTTCCGAGAAGTCTTAATCATATATCTGATGCATACGCTAACTATGTATTAGATTGGAATTTGTCACATCCATAATGAAGCATGCAAACAAAAGAGACATTCATACATTTGTACATACACACATATCGTAGAACCAGAGAACCATAGTTTACATATAAATATGTCCAAAAATGGTAGTGTCATACAAAATTGGAGCTCGTAGCCCTCAAAAAGATACATATCGATACAAAAATGAGATCCTGGGATATCTACTCCCTACTAGGAGGCATAGCTTCCGCCTCGATAGGATGTGTCTCATAGAAATAGTGAATTGCATTGGCTACCCGCTGCAGTAACCTCACCCAGTCACCCGAAACCCCCACTACTTGGCGCTGCATGGCCTCAGGTAGTCGTGCCACCTCTATCTATGGAACTCTAGCAACCATATGTGATAGGTTGTGCCGCAACGTCTGTAGAGTATGCCCTACTACAGAATCACCTGACTCATCACCCCTGCCCCGACGACCATGTCTCAAGAAGCCATCGGGTCTCACTGGGACCTTGTCTGTGAGCAAATAGTCAACCATTAGCATTTGATACTACCACCAAAAATATTTTTGCATTCACATCTATAATCGAAAATCCATAAAAATTTAAAAAGAGTACTCACCAATGTCTCCGAACGCTGCGTCTGGTGGGAGTGGCATGTCTCGATCCTAGCGGAAGTTTATCCCCGCATAGGGATAGTCCTCTGTGGCAATGACCTATCGATCGCACCAGTGGAAGAACTCATCAGTATATGGTGATTCCAGATGGCCACCACCCTATCGTGTCAATATCTCATCCCACCGAGTCAGGGCTAGATCGCGGAGACTATGAGGAGGGACATCCACCCTCGGACTAAGCCCCGGAACTCTCTCAAAGAAGAAGCTGCACAAGATACTGCCATACCCGAATTTTTTGGCCTTCCCTTCTTTGCATTCTGTCAGTTGGGTCTTCATAGACACCAGTAGTGTGGTACACCAATCAAATACTGTAGGTTGCATGCATTGTGATGCATAGAACATCAATGGCCTGTATGCCTGGTGCATAGCTTTTGAACCCGTTATTCGCACTAAGGTAGCCACAATGATCTTCATGCTTAGATCTACTATGGCATTGATGGGAACCTAACTTCCCACCGCTCGTGTGTTTGCAGGACAATACCGTGCTATGTAATCAAGGACGGTGATCCCACCACCCACAGTACGAGACCGAAGACTAGCCACCTCACCTTGACGGGACAAACCAGTAATGAAGTAGATGTCTTCCACTTCCAGTGTGAGGATTTTCCCATTGAGATTGAAGTTCTATGCATCAGCATCCCAATAATCTATCAAGCGGTGGAATAGTAGGTTTTGGGCCCTCAAACCCCCTACACTCCATAATTTGTACAACCCACATGCTTGCAATGCTTTCTGTGCTTGCACATCGTTACGCACGGCCTCATCTACTTGGTCATGCTCCCTCTCCCTCCACTCTAGAACCATCTTGGAGTGAGCAAAAACAAGGATTTTAGTCAATTTTATTTGCAAAATCAACTTCATGGTTGTACCCGCAAGCTACTTTGTATATAGGTGTGGGTACCCGCGATCAACCTGTGCATTGACTATGAGTATCGTGCCCTACCCACGACCCGCATAGCTATAGCCCACGGGGAGCACCGAAGCCATTTAGGGCTTGGCCAAACTAAGAATCCCACCTCTAAAAACTAAAATGAATGCAATGAAATTAAAGGTATGGACGAGACTACCAACTTGCTCTGGACGGTTTGATGAATGGATGCTTGTAGCTCCTAGAATCGGCAGTTGAACTTCAAGGTGAAAACTAACCACAAAGCTCCAAATGGGTGAATAGTAAAATGAATTGTAAATTGTAAATTTTTATTACTATTTATAATTTTCAGGACCCACTTGTCTATAGTTTTTACCATTTGATGTCGTTATGGACTAATATAATGTCATGGAGTAGAATTTTTAATCAGATTTCTTCGGCAAAAGTTGTTTTGGACCATTTCACGCCTACGGAGGGTACGTTTCACACCTGGCATATAGGTTAGATGCCATTTCCACATGCAGTATGCATTTGACCTTTTGACCATTTTCACAAACCCTAGGTGCGACCCCGCTTCGTAACCGACACAAAACCTTCACAGTGCTATAGAAGTGTCGTTATGTGGTGGTAGGGATTTTTCCGAACATGGGCACCCTAGTTAGATCCCCTTTTTGCATTCTGGCACCCATGCCGTTGTTTGTCCTTAGGATTGGGATTCCTTTGTAGTTACGCTATGACATTGCGATAAAGACTCATACTCTACTTTGTTTGATGATGTCCATCTCCCTTAAGGACTCCCCTTATTTATATAATATTATGATTGCATTGCATCGTCCTGCTTGCCGCTTGAACCTTGTGTCGGCTCCCGCTTACTCAATTATTAGCTTGGTGCCTGAGCACTTTTCCCTGTCGAGCCTTGCAAAGCTTCCATTTGTCCTTCACAATTTGATGACCTTTTGACCCTGAGGAAACACACCCCCAAGTATCCACATCCTGCATGCAATTCCTTGCGTTGATCATAGGTATGTTCCAGTACTTGGGACTAGTATGCTCGCTATTTGACACTCGTTCCCTCACTTGTTGTACTATAAGCAATTTTATTCTTTTTCAAGCTTTCTCCAAATATGAAAAGGACCAAAAAATCAAATATTCCAAAAATACGGACGGGATTATGGTTACTACTTCTTGTTGGCAGTTGTTGTGTAACCTTTGAACAGAGCATTCATTCCACTCCATACACTATGAGTCGGGACTATAGTTGGACCTTAGGAGATGTACTTGTTTCTTAGTTTCTCCACCGATTGGTTAAGCTTCCAGTCATTATGGAGCCCTTTGTGATGCCTCTTGCATCGCACAGTCTATATCGAGTCCATTTTGCCTACATCTATCCATCTACTCATGCTCTTGTTCAAAGGAAGTCCTGAAACCAGTGTCGGCCACTCCTCAGATCTCTTAACTATTGCATGTCTCCCATCCTTATTGAGTCAATCCGTTTCACCTGAGATCTTCCAAATATTTTAGCGTAGCTGGTACCTCATGTTGGTTGATGGGGGATGCATTAATGCCCTCCTTCCAGCGAGTCTCATTCCGTCGACTTCAACTCATTTATTCAGGACTTGAGGCTTAGAGTTTGGTTGAGTACCTTGAGGCTTGCAGTCATTAGTGGCAGGTTCTCTCGCCATCGACAGTTTTGAGAATACATCAATGTCCCCTAATTGATGGATTCATCCTAGTGTTCGACTTCAACTCATTTATTCACACTTAGATGATTGTGCTCTGTGCCTTGATGTCCATTTTTATTATTGGTGGGTCATCTCACGTCTGTTAACGGTATACATCATTGACCGGTAATCAGATGATGTCACATCAAGTTCAACCCCAACTCCTTTATTCACTTGATGGGACTTGCACCGTCGAAGACTTATGTAGAAGACCCCAGGAGATAGTGGCATTCAGTATGCTACCTATGACTTTGACTTTACATCTGAGATATCACCTCTTAGATATCAGCAGTTTGTACCTCCAGTTTGCACTCGTTGTCTCCTTTTCAGCAGGAGATCATATATTACTATAGAGGGATCATGGCTATGATCACTTATGACATATATCCATTATGTAATGGCTATTCATGGCCATTGTATCAGATTCTTGTACTATACCAACATGTATTCAAAGATACTATTGTACTATGACAAGTGAGCTGCTCTTTCCACTTTTGTTTCCATCACTCCATTTCTTAGTTTTATAATGTATTTCGGCCATTGTAGCATCAGTCTCTGACCTCACACATTAGGGGGCATCTGTTACAACGTAATCTTCCACCTTATGAGCATCAACATTCTTTGGCCTGCAGGATCCATTTCACTGACTCAGATACACTTTATATCCTTCAGACACTATTTTTCCCTATTTTATCCCTTGTACGCTAGTTTCATCTCTATAGCCATCGTACCCACGAGTTGCAACACTATAGCCCACGGGTAGCATGTAAAATGGTAAAAATCACTATTTTATTACTTTTTACTCCCAAAAAGCGGTTGTTGGGTGACCTTTGACTCTCCATCTGCCCAAGAAATGCCTCGATGTGTCCTTTCACTTACCTTTGGGAGGACTATATATTGAGCACATATGGCTTATGGATGGGGGGGAAAGAAGAGCAAGAGAACTCTAGTGGATTTTTTCCCTATCTTGAGTCTACACTCATTGATCCTTGTAGTTGTGAACCCCTTATGTTCACCTTCCAAACTCCTACCATAGTTTGAGTTTTCCATTCATGGAGGATTGAAGTGGTGGAGGCACAAGTGGATTGATCCAGATCTTGGTTCAGATTGGTTGCCGGAAAGAGGTCGTATCACATTGTACTTCTTCTTGTTTGTCAATAGAAGTACTCATATTCTCATCCATTAATGTTGTGAATGTTGCTTATTCTACATTGGGTTGCATTTACTTATAATATCATGGACCATTGTTATTAATGATGTTAATGTCGTTTATATATTATATGTACTTGTTGTATATTGGCTGTCAAGACTAATTTGCAGATTCAAGTGCACGGATCGAAAGCTCCAACGGGGATCTACATCAAATGTTTTGATCGAGGTTGGTTACATTCTCCATTATCTTAGCATTGTCATTTATAATAGCATAGTTCTGAGAATTGAGTTAATTTCTAGTAGTCAGCTGTCTGTAGTGGTCTACCCCAAGCCATAGTGAGTTTTCTCCAATACAAGACATTCTGAGGCATAATGTCCTTTCTCATCACAAGAGTAACATCGAACTTGGGAGAGATATTTCTTCCTTTGATGGAAGTGAGGATGTTTCTTGTTGTGATATTTCTCCCTCTTGAACTTGCTTCCCTTAGTGTGAGTTGTGGGAGCTTGATATTCATTTCCCATCTTTTCTTCTCGGGCTACAAGCCTTGCTTCTTCTTGTGAACATTCTTCCCATAGTCTACTGAAAGAGATCAATTTCTTTCTTGCATAGATTCCTTGGATGAAGGAGTCCCATGACCCAGGCAGGCCATTCAATGTGGCCATGACAATTTCTCTATTCTCCACCACTTCATCCACAACTTCAAGTTGTTCCTTGATTTGAGAGACCTTTGAAAAGTAGGATTGGATGGTCTCTCCATTATGTATCTTTACCCCTTTCAATTGGTTCTGCAGAGTTATCTTCTGATTTATGTTCTTTCCTTCAAACAACTTAGTCAAAGATTCAAACATCTCCTTAGGTGTCTTTAGGGAAGACACATGGGGTATGAGATGGTCCTTAATAGAATCAGCAATGATTCTCTTGGCTTTGACCAAGTTCTTCTTGTGCAAGGCCTTAGCCTCATCTCCCTCTGGAATTGGAACCTCTTCCTTTATGTAGTTGTCCAACTCATTCTCTTCTAGGATTAATCCAATCCTATACTTCCAGGCTCAGAAGTTATCATCCCCTTCAAGCTTATCCTCAAGCTTGGTGTGGTGAGACATCTTAAAGAGTACTTAAAATGGAAATAGAGAAGTTATTAGGTCTTACCACTTGATTTGTTGAAAGCCAGATCTGGAGCTGGATTAGGGTTTGCCATACAAACCCTAAAAATTCAAAATTTGAATTTCAAACTTCTGAAAGGATAGAAAGATGCGCCTTGCTGAGCTAGTCAAGCTGGTATACTCAGAATTTGAAATCTGCAAATTTTCACCCCTCAACATTGCTTTTGAAACTTCCAAATTCACTGGAGGGGACCCTGAATTAGGGTTTGATTTTCCCCGAGCTTCACCCAACCAAAAAATTCGATCCAAAGCTCTAAACTTCAATTTTTCAAAGGAGCTTCCGACCATGGTCTCAGATTTCAGAAATTCCAATTTTTTGCAGAAACCCTAATTTTTAGGTCAAAATCTAAAAATGCTCAGAATTGAATTATGTCTCAACAGAAAGATGTGCCCTTGCTAGGAGAGTCAATATAGCCTCCTTCCTTTGATGATCCATGGAGAGAAACCCAAATATTAAGAATCCCTAGCTTCTGCAGCTGCACAATGTCTTCTTCTTAGGTCATTTCTGATACCATGTTAATTTTTCGATAATTTCATTCCATTATAATTCTGGATCACTAAGAGAATAGCATGTACATCATATCAATCATAGACACAATAGCAATCACACAAGAGGCGCAGAGTTTCACTGGGGAAAACCAAGAAGGTGAAAAACCCCACAACTTCCTCAGAGATAAGATAAGCCACAAACCAAGATCACAAGGATCAAATGCAATAAGATGTCTCTAGCAGATGCTCCTCCCACGCTCCTCCTCCTCCACATGTGCGCCACTTTCTCACTTAGCTATGTGAGCTTGAGAAGTGAGTGAATGAATAGAATGAGAGACATAACCTCTCTATTTATACACTGAATTGACTTGCCAATAATCCAACAGGGCCTACTTGCTAATCAAATCTAATAACCCAACCGCATGACCTAACTAGGTCTGACCCCACACTGGTGGTCTAATAACCCATCAATACAAATGACGACACTTACAATGTAACTTGCGACACTTGCAATTACAAATGATGACACTTCCAATCAGAGGAATAATACATCTCTGTTGGATATACAATAAAGTACAAATGTAATATACAAGTGAATATCTTCCGAAGTTACAAATACATCAAAACTGTCTATCTTCGACCCCAACAATTTTCGGATGCTTCTTTTCTTGGTAAGTCCTTAAAAGAACTAGTGCCTCTAAATCTTAAATAATGTGAAAGTGTTATGTCATCTGTCTCCTTTGGGAAGGGTTTTGAGGAAGGGTACTTTCAGAATTATGGTTTTAAAGAAAATCTAGGGAAACTTTCTCTTTTTACTTTAAAGAATGCCTTGAAACAGAGTCATAGTACTCCTCCTATGTATTTTGAGACTAAGGGTTCTCATTCTAAACCTAAATTTGATGGAAAAATATATGTCGAGGACCTTAGGGAAAAAGGGATATAATTTAAGATCCAAGAAGGAAGAATTAGATGAAGGGAAATTTGATTTCTCTAGTGGAATAGGGATAATGATGGAACTGTTCAAATTGGGTAACGGTAGGAAATCTTTCTTATAGTTAGCCCAAGAAAAATAATTTTTGAAAGCATCTTCTGGGAAGCAAAGGTCTATCAATGAGACACTTAGAGGAGTAGGGTCCTCGACAGTAGTGATACGTTGATATGCATTTCTCTGGATTGACGAGGTATTGCTAGCACCTCTAAGAAGCTATCACTCAGGAGGTTAATTCAAAAATTTAAACCGGAAGTATTATTTGTTCAAGAAATATTGGGGCAAGGCACAAAAATAGTCAGTCAACTTAGTTCTTTGTTAGAGGGTTGGGAGTTCATCTTTGTGGATGCATTGGGGAAGTCTAGGGGAGTGATTATAGGATGGAGGATAAGTACTATAAAACTTAAATCTTCTTGGGCCTTTCATTCTAGGTTGGGAGTTACCCTATTTTCTCAAGAATTTAGAAAATATTTTCTATTTCTGAATGTGTGTGTGCCCTATTTTGATAGAGAAATTTTTTGGGAAAATCTATTGTCAAAATATTTGCTAAAACAGAAGAATGTTATCCTATAGGGGGATCTGAACTTTTCTATAGGACAATCAAAAATTTGGGGTCCTAATGCGAGGGAAGACCAACTATCAGAATTCTTCATGAAAAAATTGATGGATAATGGACTTATAGATATAGAACCTGTTAAACTTAAACCTTCTTGGACTAACTGAAGAACTAGAGCAGAAAGAATTGCAAAGTGGTTGGATAGGTTTTTAATATCTAAGGACATCTTGGAGGGAACTTCTAGATTCAGATAATGGGTAGCCCTAGGAGGAGACTCTAATCATCAAACTATTTTTCCGGAATTTGAGGTAGAGGAAAAAAATAATTATAGTCCTTTCAAATTAAATCCTACATGGCTTGAGGACAAAGATTGTATTCATATCTTGAAACATGCTTGGAAAACTTATGACCTAGGTTTGATAGAATCTACTACAATCCAACTTTCAAAAAACCCGAAACAAGAAAAATTTGTGGCAGGAGGTTGGGATATTAATAAGAAACAGAAAGAGAAAAAATATTTAATTCGTACTGAGACTAGATTAGCTCTTTTATCTGAGTCTGGGGATTTTGGTTTTATCAATTTGGAAGCCTAAAAAGAACTTCTAGATCTAGAATAGAAAAAAGGAGAGTTATATTATTGAATAGGGAAGCAGAATGGAGGATCAAAAGCAGGGCAGTTTAGATGACTAAGGGAGATGATAATACTAAGTTTTTTTAGAAATATGCTAGTCACTATAAGAGAATAAATACTATTTGGAGACTAAATAATGATTCTGGAGAATCTATCAGCAAGTTCGAATATCTGTCAATAGCAGGGGTTAGCCACTTTGGGAAATTGTACAAACAAGAGGCAGTGTCAGTAGATGAAGAAGTCAGAATAACTCAGTTATGTCCTAATTTTGTCAAGGAGGAGAATATTATTGAACTGCTACAGAAAGTCACAAGATTTGAACTAGAAGAAGCTATGTACATCTTAAAGAAAGAAAAGAGTTCGGGCCTCGATGGACTCCTAATTGAGTATTATTTAGGGCTCCTTGATACTATGAAAGCGGACCTTCCCAGAGTAATAGAGGAAACCAAAAAAAAATGGCATAATTTTGGGGACGTTCAATACCACGTTTATCTTTCTTATCCCTAAAGTTGATAATCCTGACTCTTTTGAAGAGTTTATACCTATAGATTTATGTAATAGTATTTATAAAATGATAGCTAACATCATTGAAAGAAGAATTAAGAACTTATTATCTGCTAACATTTCAGATGAATAGTTTGGGTTTCTTCTAGGAAGACAGATCCATGAAGCAGTTGGAGTGGCACAGGAAGGCATGCATACAATAAGACAAAGGAATTTAAATGCAACAATTATAAAACTAGACCTTTCTAAATCTTATGGTCGCATGAGATGGGCTTACCTTAGGATGATCTTAACTCAAGTTGTATTTTGTAATTCTTTTATAAACTGGATTCTAAGTTATGTGACTTTAGTGTCTTTTGTAGTATTGATTAATAGTAAAGCTTCACATTTTTTTCGACTTGGAAGAGGTTTAAGGCAGGGCTGATCACTTTCAATCCTACTCTTTATATTAGATGTTGAAGGGCCCAGTAGGAATCTGCTACATGCTAAAGGAATTGGAAGTTTCAAAGGTATTTGGTTGGGTAATCAGGTATCTCTTACCCATCTACTCTTTGTAGATGACATTCTAATCTTCAGTGAAGGAACTATAAGAGACTTGGAAACTATGAGTGATATTATCCTATTATTTTGTAAGGATTCAGGGATGAAGGTAAAATAATGAAAAATATTTACTGATTGGAGAAGGATTAAAAGAGGAGGATTGAAGTAGATTTATCTCTGTTCTGGGATTTAAAGGAGTAGAATTGGAGCAAGATATAAAATATATTGGGTTTAACCTAAAGGCCTCGTCATATGGTATAAAAGATTGGGAATGGTTAATAAGAAAATGCGAAAGGAGAATAGGCAATTGGAGCTTGCGGTGGCTCTCGAAAGGGGGAAAATTGATATTAATAAATGCGGCGTAGATAGCCATACAAGTCTATTGGAATTTAGCCTGGATCCCTAAAGGAGTTTTGAATAAGATCTCATCATTATTAATGTGATTCTTTTGGTCAGGTAGCTCGGAGAACAAAGGAATGGTTTGGGTAAACTGGAAGGCAGTTTCATTACCTAAAGACGTGGGAGGATGGGGAGTAAAAAAAATGATCCCTTTCTCCATGGCATTTGCAACAAAAAGTACGTGGAGACTAATATAAGGAAAATGATTATGGGTAAAGGTGATTATATAGAAATATATAAATCCTGCATCGTTAGAGGACTAGATCGTAAATCCACTGAAATCTACTTGGAATGTTTCAGCTATATGCAGGGAAGGAATCCAAGCCTTCTCTTTGATAGGGGATGGGCTTACTTGGAAAGTAGGGTCTGGCCTGCAAATCAGATTGGGGGTAGACCCCTGGTTAGGAAGTGGGAAATCTCATTTACTCCCTTTAGGAATGGTTTCAAAGCTTCAAGATGAAGGCTACAGGGTGCTAAACCAAATCATAAATATTACAAGAACTTCAAACCGTACTCAAGATTGGATCTCAGCATAACAATTGGGCTTCGAAGAGGAGGAAAAAAAGTGTTGGGAGGAGTATACTGGGAAATTAAAAGAAAATCATATAAAAATTCTTGATTTTAGGGACAAGTTAGTTTGGACTCCTGTTGTCAATGTCATTTATACACTAAAGGTAGGTATAAGGAACTATTGAATAGAGACTTGCGGGCTGAACCGAGAGGGTTTTGGAAGACCTTGTGGAAATTACAGTGTCCCATTGAAACCAAAATTTATTTTTGGCTGAACTTTTATCAGATAAGGCACTAACCTGAGATCATTTTCAAAATAGGAGTTGGACAGGGCCTGGATGACACTGCTTATGCAAGTTTGCTGAGGAAACAAATGAGCACTTGGCTATAAACTGTGATTATACCAAGATGGTATGGAAGGGAATTGAGAAAGAAATTTCTATTCACAATATTTGACAAGGATGTACAGTGGAATATTTATTTAAAAACTAGTGCAACAACCAAGCAGTGGAGGATTATAGTGCACTACTTTCAATTATAAACTTGCAAGTTTGGAGGGTAAGAAACTCAAACTTATTTGAAGATATAGACTTTCTTGTTTCTTGTTGTGTAAATCAGAGTATTTGTATGATCAAGCACTTCCCTAACCAAAATAGAAAAAAGAAAAGAGAAAGATCCTAGAGGTGGACTTAAATTGCTATCTAAGAGCCTTCTTTGATGGAGTTGCGCAAACTAGCAGGGAGAAGTTGTGTGGAGCTGGAGGCGAACTACAAATTTCTGAAGACCATTTAATCAATTTTAGTGCAGGAATTGGATCTAGAACAAACACTTTCTCTGAACTAATGGCTCTTTGGCTCACACTCCGATTAGAAAAAGATAATGGAATTAAAAATCTATTTATTTTTGGGGACTCCCAACTAAGTATCAACTCAATGAAGGGGGAATCTCAATGCCATAGCTTATACTTGTTAACTTTGTTGGGGGAGACACACATGACTAGTATATAGGTTGATGAAATCTCCTACAAGCATATTTACAGGGAACTCAACATTGAAGAAAACAAGCTATCCAAGGTTGGCTTAACCTTGAAAAAAGGCGTGTGGTAGATAACGCAAAATGGTGGGCAGACAACATGTTTATTTTAGAACATGAACATGGTATTACTAGCCTAATGATTGCAGTTTATTGCACAGGTAAATAATTTTTGTTCTATGATGAATTCTGGACACTAAAAAGTCAAGCTTGAGATAAGTATGGATCATATACGACTTAACTGTTAATGAAAAGGCTATAACTGAATATAGAACTGTCTAATTCAGTTATGATGGAAGCACGGGATAACAAATTTTTGTTTTCTGTTTTTTATTACTGATTTTTTTTAAGAAACTACAAATATGAAGTATGAACATAATACTTGTTGTAAAGGCTACATGCCTAATAATGTAAAGGATGCCTTGATGACCAGACATCAAATGGAATGTTGATTAGCATATGAAAAATGTAATATCTTCAAATAATATTACGAGTTTTTTTTTAAAGTAAAAAAAATGTAGAACTTTGCAAAAGGCCCAATGTTGCATTGACCCATACAGATCTGAATAAAACCTCATACAAAAAGTCACATCCAAACAAAACCGACAATCGAATCTCTAAAACATAAATCCCATAAGAAAAAAACAATAAAAAAACACTCCAAAAACTTTTGAAGTAACATGCCAATAGCCTAAAGCCCCCATAGGCATTGGGGAGTGAAACTTTATCCCCTCGTGGATTGATAATAAACTATTACAAGTGGTGATGTTTGGTCTCAACACAATGATGTAATTACACAGGAAAGTCTTTAAATAACATCAATAGTATACATTAAAGTCTTGAAATGATATCAATGAAAACTAAATTGATAGTGATGATTTCCAAATTATTTTTTTTATTAAAAATATACATAGCATGAATGTTAAAAATTCCCATTTTTTCCACAGTTTTGCCTCTGCTCGAAGGAACTCTAACTCTATTTGGAAAATTATGGATGATGCTGGGACTGTCTTTTCGGGTATGGGAGATTTGCAGACACTTGCACATAAGCATTTCTCTTATATTTACACAGATGATAAACAGTGTGATTTGGTCTCGCAACTTCAAGTGGCTCGGCTCTTTCCTCGTTTCTTTGACCATGAAGATGCGGATTTGTTTTGCTCTGCTGTTACACTGGCAGAAGTGGAGTGTACCCTAAAACACTTTGCTCGAGAAAAAAGCCCAGGCCCGGATGGCTGGACGGTGGAACTTTTTTTGCATTTCCTGGATATTATGGGGGAAGACATTGTTCAGATGGTAGACTACACAAGAAGCCATGGGTACCTTTCAGGAGCCTTAAACTCTACTTTCTTAACACTCATTCCTAAAGTGAATGATCCGGAAACCTTTGCTGATTTCAGACCCATTGCCTTGTGTAACCTGGCATATAAAATTGTCTCTAAGATTATTGCTTGCAGGCTAAAACCTGTATTTTTGAGGTTTATTACTCCGGAACAGTTTGGCTTCCTTCAGAATCGGCAAATTCATGACGTAGTTGGAATTGTTCAAGAATTGTTACACACTATCAAATCTAGAAAGCGCAGTGCAATACTTCTTAAACTTGATTTGGAAAAGGCCTTTGATCGAGTTAACTGGGATTTCTTGAGGTTGCTGCTTATACAAATCGGGGTGCCTGCACTGGCTATTAGATGGATTATGGCGTGCGTCGACACTATGAATATCTCAGTCCTCATAAATGGCTCACCTACGTCCTTCTTTAGCTGTTCTAGGGGGATTCGTCAGGGATGCTCGATGTCTCCCATGCTATTTATTCTTGTTATGGATGGACTCAGCCGGTTAATTAAGCAAGCCCGCGAACTGGGTAAGTTTCATGGCATTAAAATATCCTCTGATCTTTGTTTAACACATGCTCTTTTCGTCGATGACGTTCTTATTGCTAGTTTAGCAACACTGGAGGATTGGAATACCCTACAGAACATTTTATAACTCTTTTGCAGAGCCTCGGGTATGAAGGTGAGTATGAGAAAGTCCCATCTTTATCATTATATGGTGGATGAGCTTTGTTTATCTGGCATACGGTCGGTTGCCCCATACCATTGCCATAATGTCATTGATGGGTTCACCTATTTGGGCTTCCTTTTGAAGCCCAACGGATACCTGGTCAAGGACTGGGATTGGTTGGTTAAGCGCTTTGAATCTCGTATCACACACTGGACTTATCGCCTTCTCTCTATCGGCGGTAAGCTAACATTGGCTAAATCTGTCTTAATGGGGATGCCCGTCTATTGGTTCTCACTATTTACTGTCCCTCGATCTATTATCAACAATTTGAGAAGGCTTATTTACAATTTCATTTGGTCGGGTGGTCTCCACAGGCCTGCATTATCTATGGTTAGTTGGACTAGACTGTCTCTGCCACACTCCTCTGGTGGCTGGGGATTGAAAGATATCTCGCTATTTAACGATGCCTTGAAATTAAAAATCCTCTCGAGGGCCATCTTTGGAGGTTCTTTGTGGTCCATTGTAATACACCAGAAATATATTAAGATCAACATTTCTCACTGGTTTAGGCAGTCTTGCAAAAAGGTGAGAGGCGTCTCACCTATCTGGAGAGGCTTCATGCGGGTTTACTGTTGTCTGGCACACAAACTCTGTTGGAGGGTGGGTACTGGCTTGGAGGTAGCTATTGGGGTTGACCCGATTCTTGGCTTACGTGGGGATTACACTCTCGGCTGAACTTCTGGCACATTTGCGTGCTGCTGGGCTGTACACACTCAATAACATTGTTAAAAATGATAGATCTGGGTATTGGTACAATGCAGCGGATCTTAACTTAGTTCCTCCATTGTGTGATGAATGGGATGCTTATATACACGACTTGAATGCTGCTGGGATTCGGACCTCTAATGTGGATGATTCGGTGGTATGGGTCGGCAACTTGGCTACGGGTTACATCACTGCACAGACAGCATATGATTGCATGATCCAGAATCGTTGCATCTTCCCCAATCACTGGTGGTACTCGAAGGTTTGGCAATGGAACCTGCCCTTGAAAATTAAATGTTTTTGCTGGCTCCTCTTGATGAACCGACTAAAGACCTGGGACAACTTATTACTGTTTGGCTGGTCCGGACCCAATCGCTGCGTTCTTTGTAAGACACATTCAGAATCAGCTGCGCACCTCTTCATCGACTGTCCCTTCACTGTTTCTATTTTGGAAAAACTTTATCAATGCTTTGCCATCATGCATTCTTGGCAGGGGTACTCTGTTGAATTGTGTTTAAAGGATTGGACACACAAGTGTAAGCCCTATGCCACACTGTCGATATTCATGTGTTGGGCGGTATGGACTATGAGGAACCGGGCTATCTTTGAGAATCTGAAACCTGATATCACATGGGTGCATAGGACCATTCTCTCACAGTTCTTGCCATTTCAACCATCTGTGGAGGCTCCTATCCGGAGGCCTATTGGAGACTTTCAATTTAACTTTCGAGACCCTGTCCTATTTTTTGATGGGGCTGCTTGCCATGGAAATTGTGGAGCAGGTGGGGTGATATATATTAACCAAGAACATTTGCTTTTACTACGTCTGAAATGTGGTATGGGCTCGAATATGAAAGCTGAATTGATGGCACTTTGGTGTGTGATCAAAGTAGCCCACATCATTGGACTTCCGAGACTCCAAATCTTTGGTGACTCGCGAGTCACCATCAAATGGGCCAGGGGAGAATATGACATCAATGTTCTGGAACTTGCTAGCTGGTGCAACAGGATCAAGGAGGAGCTCCTGTCTTTCTGCTCATACTCATTGGAACACATCTATAGGGAGCATAATACTCTGGCTGACAGGCAATCGAAGTTGGCACTGAATGGGATCGAGGACATTGTGCTTTGGGAGGAATGCTGGGACCACTCTGTGATAAATGCTGGATCCTTTAATATCATGATCTGATTGTTCTATTCCTGAGATTTGATACCTTTGGTCGGCGGTCTGATTATATTTTGCCTGTCTTTGTTTATGATTTTGTGAGACTATCTGGTCTTCTGCTTCTTGAGGCATTGTGGAAACTTTGGTAACTCACTGTTATGTTTCTTGGGTTTCCCCACGGACTCTATCTGTACTATTTGATTCAGCTCATTGAATATCAATAATATGCTTTTTTTTGCGGAAAAAAAAAAGTTGATAAAAAATATACATACCATGGATGTACCCAACTTTTAGAATATTAATAGTTTAATATGAGAGAAAAGAAGATGATTAAAAAATATACACACTATGGCGTTCCCTAAACTATAAAGTATTATATTCACTTAGGTCATCTACTTTAATGTTAGATATTTAATTATGATTTGATGTTACAAAGGCATTTTAAATGCGAACTATTCGTTACCAGAATTTTTTAAAACATTGTGCGACCTTTATGCTAATATGAATGATTTCCTTATGTTGTTTTTAACCTAACAAAAAACGTACACATTTATTGGATAACGCATTATCTTTATAAAAGGATTATCCCCAAACAAATAAAAAGGGGTTAATGATCTAGCTCTATTATTTGACGGGGCAATGAATTTGGGGAATTGTGGTGTAGGTGGGTCATTTTCCTTAATTCAGATCATTATTATACTTTTCGTCTGAAATGCGGTAAAGGGACAAACATGAAGGCAGAGTTACTTGTACTATGGTGTGTCACTCATGTGGCTAATCTCTTTGGATTGACAAAGGTAAAAATATTTGGTGACTCGAGAGTCACTATAAAATGGATGAGGGGTAAGGCAGAGTTACTTGTACTATGGTGTGTCACTCGTGTGGCTAATCTCTTTGGATTGGCAAAGGTAAAAATATTCGGTGACTCGAGAGTCACTATAAAATGGACGAGGGGTAAATTTGATATGCAGGTGTTGAATTTGGTAAATTGTTGTAATAGAATTAAGCTTGAATTAAGATCTTTTAGCTCCTTGTCCTTGGAACATATATATAGAGAATTTAATTCTCAGGTTGACCAGCTGTCTAAGTTGGCATTAGAGGGAGAGGAAGGCTATTTACTTTGGGATGAATTCTGTGAAAACTTGCTGATAGACTTAGGCACTATGTACTTTCTAGATTAGAGACTCTTGGCTCTCCTTTTTTGGCTCTTGGATATTGTACTCAGTCTGTCTTTTGTTTATAGGGAGATTATCAGTAAACTATGCTCTTGAATTTTGAGAAGACAGCACATGAATGTTCACATCATGTACTATTTGATTGAGCATTGAATAACAATAGTATGCATTTTTTTCATGGGAAAAAAAGAGGAAAATAGGGCACTTTTATTCTAAAGTAACTTTTTTGAATAGAAATATAATATTTTAAAATTAAATTTAATGAGTTTTTATGTATTTAAGTATTTATAATATATTTTTTAAAGTTTTTAGATTTTTCTTGTCATCATTTATCATATATATATATATATATATATATAATTTAATCTAATCTAATTTAATGTTTTTTTAAATTTAATTTTAAAATATAATATTTTCAACATTAATTTTTAAAATAAAAATAATATTTTAAAACAAATTAAATAATTTGTATTATTAAATAATTTAATAATAATAAACCAAATTTGATCTCACTGAATGATGAAGAGCTTCATCATTCATTATCAAATAAAATAAATAGAAATTAAATTTAAATTATATATATATATAGATTACTCTTATATATATAATTTGAATAAAAAATAAAATGATTTTTTCTTTTAAAAATTTTGTATTTTAGTTTTGAAACTAAAAAAATTAATGATTTTTTAAAAATAATATACATGTATGGTTTAATTTATAAAATTAAAAATATTATTATTATTATTTTCAAAAAATTAAAATTAAAATTAATTATTTTTAAAGAAATATATTTTATTTGTTTGTTTTTTTATTATATTTTTGAAAAAATTTAATATGAATTTTTTTTTTAATAATTAAAAACATCTTCAAAAACCTTTAAATTTTTTAAATTAATTTGAGTTGGAGTAATTACATGAAAGCTCCTCTAGGAGTTGCAAGTCATAAAGATAAGTTATCAAAGTTGAAAAGTAATTAGAAAATTCCAGACGTTGGAAGTCATAAAGATGAGTTATCAAAGTTGAAAAGTAATCAGAAGATTGGAAACAACATTGTCAATGTTTTTTTCCTCAACGGACGAAAATACTATTGCATAAATCATGGTTATAAAAATAGTTATATAAAAGTTTTAACATTTAGAAAATTGTTCTAAAAATAAAATACATTTAATGATCATATGTTTTCAAATTATTTAGTTTTTTAACACTTTCAACATAATTTTAGTTTAAAAATTCTTTAAAATTTTCAAACTTCCTAAAAAGTAAGACTTTTAAAATCTATGAAATGAAATAAGATGTGAGAGAAGACATTTTAATTATTCAAATTTAATTATAAATGTAATCTTCACAATCTCAAATGTATTCTCTTTTTTAACAATCCTTTTTAAAACTTAAATGTTATCTCGAATTCCTTTAAATGTAATCTTCACAATCTCAAATGTATTCTCTTTTTTAACAATCCCTTTTAAAACTTAAATGTTATCTCGAATTCCTTCAAAATATGTGGATGCATAAAATATTAATTTTGACAAGATTATAGGTTGTAAATAATATAATGTATGAGATCTTGCAAGGAAACTACTTCATTCACTATGATCCATGTGTCAATATTGATTCTATCTACATAAATTAAGTCTATTCTAGAACTCTAGCCCATAATTTGAGCATATAATGGTTGCATATAATGAGTGAGTTTCTCATTCCAATGGGTTGTATGGTTATAAAAGAAAATGAGTCTGGAATCAAGAACTATATCGATTTAAAAAGCATACTTGGTAGCCCATTTGAGAATTCTCAACGAGGAAATGAAATATATTTGAATTTTCTCTAATATTGGTTAGGTTTTAAATTGCATATAAGACAATGTTTTTAATAGCTTTTCAAGATATTCATTTTGTATTTCAATATTTTGTATAAATTTTGGATATATAGGGTTTAATATATTTATTATTATCTTGTTATTTGCTAACATATACTTATCTACCTAATAGCTCATTGTGCAATTCACCCCAATGCATGAGCCATGTGTAACCCATCTAATCATGATACAATACTTTTCAACTATTGCTCCAATGTTTGACACATTCTTGTAGTTACACTCACCTTAGCCTCGACATAGGACTTTAGAAGGACGTTTAGTGATTGGGTGAGTTCAATGGTTTCCTTCTATCCATTTGTCTCTGGCCCTGGTTGTTGAATTGACTTCTTTTGACCTTTGGTACCCACTTGGCGTAATTTCTAGATTTATGGGTTTGATTAGGGCACAAACCCATAGTCAAGTCCAAATTTATGCAAGACACCTCATTTTGGGTCCATGGAAGCTCAAATCCATTTGGAATTTTTATTTATTGGGTTAAAGTGAGTTAAACCTCATTAATGTTGTTGATCTCCAAGTGGGCGGCATTGGCATGTGTTCCTTGGAGGTGTCACATCTATAATCCACAAAAAACATAACAAAGGGTCATTTTAAGGTTATAAACTTGTGGGACCTCCTTACCAAACTCATGTCATCAAGTCAAGAGGTGCAATACAACATGATCCCTCTAGTGATTAACCTTCATGCATCTATGCCTATAGGTTGTTCCATTTCCTATTTATACCTTTTAGTTCCTCTTTGTCTTTCCTATTTATACCTTTTAGTTCCTCTTTGTCTTTCCTATTTATACCTTTTAGTTCCTCTTTGTCTTTCCTATTTATACCTTTTAGTTCCTGTTTGTAAAGTCTATTGAACTCTAGAAATCTTCTATCTTTGAAAATCCTAATTTATAATTACATAGATTAGTGATTGATATTCCTCCACCTCTTTCAAAATAATAGGGATTCTTGTTCCTATAATTTGCAACACCTCTACAACCACTCCTTTGAATAGCTTCATTCCAATCTTGCAGGTTTGATAGATTAATATTAGGACATTTCATTTGCATAGATCCACCCATATCCCGCAAGTTTCAACCCTACAACCTCAAGGGAGGTATAATCCCTTTTGAGTGCACCAGGTCTCTCTACTTTGCATATGTTATTGAGTTATGTTTATAGTAGTAGATATAGCATCATTGACTACATTCTATAATTCCTTCAAATTGGATATTAGGAAAGTCTTTCCATATAGGAATTTGGAGTTGAGTGTGTAGGTCATTCTAGGGTGTAGATTTCTATTGGATACTACAAGGAAAACACTTTTTAGCATATATTTTTATGGAACCTCACCCCAAATTTCATTCCTTGCATATTTATAGTGGAGGTTTCTAGCAAGGTAGTTGGTTAGAGGTTTTAGTAGAGGTTTTTTTAAACAATGTACTTAAATAGTCTTAAGTGCACTAGTGCGTCCACATATAAGGTGGACCAATGTATTACATAGCTAGGTGCATGGAATTTTATTAAAACTAATCCATAAAATTGGGTTTATTATAATTTGAAATAAAATCTAAGTGTTGCAATGTAAACTTATAAGTGAACCAATGCATTACTTTCTAGAAGACACTAAATAAGTTTAGACATTTTTATATGAAATATTGGTTTTCATTTAAATATTAAAAAAAATGTATCAATGCATACTGATTGAAGACAAATAATGCATTTCTTATATAGGCGTGATAGAAAAAGTTTTGATATGTTTTAATATTATAGACATTAATGCATTATTAGACAATAAGTGCATTGATGCATCTCTATGTAAGAAGAATCTAGTTAGGTTTAGATATTTTATTATAAAATATATATTTTTATTTAAAATAAATAAAAAACTAATTGATGTGCTTAATAACCTAGATAGACATCAGTCTACCTAAAAAGGCATTGATAAATGACAATTTTAAAAATCTAACGATGCACTAGGAACACCTAAATGCACTAGTGCACTGAAGTAGGGTAAGAAAAACAAAAATTACCAAAACTTTATTTAATTTTACCTTTCTTTCCATTCTTCCAACCATACAAGCATCGGTTCTCATCATCCTTGTATGAACACCTCGTTGTTGGTGCTATTGTGTTGCCCAATTCCTTCAGACTTTTTCTGTATTGATGGATTTGGTTTATAATTGAATTTGCAAATTGGTACCATATTTTTATTATGTTATCTATGTAGCAACCATGCCTCCTTAATAGGGAAGAAGCTAGATAAATTGTTTATTATTTTCTCATTTACATTTTTAGTGAATTAAAATTTAAAATTTAGATTATAAATATATATGGATTACATTCAAGTTGTTTGGCTTACAATGAACTATATGGTGCAATATTTTACATTAAACCTATTAAAAAAACAATAAAAATAAATAATAAAAACCTACATTTGCTCAGTGCATTTTCTAATACTAAGTAGCACCGTAATCATTGCTTCTTGATATTACAAATGCACCACTTAATACTTTTTAAATAAAAAATATCCCAGACTTGTCAATGTTTTTTTAATACCACATAGCATTGTTTTTTGTGCTTCTTAATATTATAAATGCATCATTGAGTTCATTTTATAGAAAATTATCTGGAGCTTCAATTCTCTACGAAATGTATGGGCGCATCGTTCACAATGCGTCCCTACATACTACATGCATTGACACATTATGTTTAAATACAAACAAAATTCCCATTCTTTTCGATGCAATTTTAAATGTTCAATAGCACATACACATGCTCGATGCAATTTTAAATGTTCAATAGCACATACTAATGCTCTTGTACATTGTAAGTGCACCATAGAACACTTAAATATGATGAGCATGTTTTTTTTTTTCTTCTCTTCATAATATTACATGGCACCATTCTTGATGTTTTTTATATTATAAATGAAAAGTTCAGTGCTTCTTATTTAGAAAAATATCATGGGCTGGTTGGTGCTCTGGGATATGTAGGAATGCACCATTTGCAGTGCCTCCATACATACCATGCACACCGCAAGTCTTACTTTAAATAAAACATTTCACACTTTCCTTTGTATTTTTAAATGTTTAATAGCACTATGATAGATACTCTTATACATCATAAGAACTTTGTATAAGAACTCTTTGGAGTGTGAATCCTGGAGATCGCAATTATTTTTTTAGTGAAATGTGGTGATGAAAATATGACATTTTACATATTTTTAAAAACTTAGGTTCTTAAAACTCATATAATCCTTGTAAATTTTAAAGTGTAGTGAAAATACAATTTGTAGGGAATTATGTTTTTTTTCTAACGATATTTTTTTCAAACATATTAATGTAATTTAATGTGTCAAATTTTCATTTAATTAAATGCTTGTCCTTGCAAATTTATGAAAAAGTTAACACGTGACTTTTGTTGCTATCAACTAATTACAATGTCTCCTTCACCCAATCCGACCATCAAGGGGACATTAACTGATTTTCGGCTCACAAATTTCAGCCCAAAGCCATAATACAAATTTCAACATATAAAATGTGTGCATAAATGTAAATAAACACACACTGTGGAATTATACCCGATCCACACACATAGAGTGGAATTATACTCGATCCACACACACACAACATGCATTTATCAACATAAGTATCACAGGCATCAAATAAAAACATTTCAGATTCAAATGCATGAGAATACTTATCTTTATCCAACACAAATCCACGCAACTAGCTGTGTAAAGTGATTTTCCACCCAACCATAGGTACTTTGTCTAGCATATACTATTTATGCTGAGAGGCCACCCCCAAGTTGGGTTATGAGGTCACCAGGGTGAAGGAATACCTACAGGATTCTCTCTCTCATCCCACAACTTGTTCTACTCTTTGTGTTTAGTCAAATGCTCATACAGATCTCTACATGGATCTCACTTAGCTCTCACAGCCTTGGATTCCACAATACCTTCTCCACACAACACTCTTCTTGGTTCATGCATCCCCTTCATCGATCCATGGTTCTCTTGGGTGATCCATCTTGCCTGGTTCTTCTAATGTGTGCATAGAAGAAGTCCAATATGATATGTGCTACTATAGAACCCCCTATAGCTTCACTTCGTTGATTCTTAAGCACCTATGAGCATCATAACTCAACGGGTAAGGGTTCCTAGCTTTCCCAACCTCTTTGCGCACCTACAACCATCCATTTTTTCTTTCCAAATTTGCAGCATGGTCTCCAAATTTGAATTTTTGGGTTAAACAAAGTCTGGTAAGTTCATGGATAGCAATGGAGAGATATACGTAGTGTAGATATGCATGAAAGAATGAGAGAAAATGAGGGTTAACTCCAATTGATATGAGAAACTTGTGAAAATAAAACTGACATAGATTTTGATAGTAGAAGAAATGAATCCTAGCAGCTGTAGACTGACTTCTGTCATGATAGAATTGTCATAAAAATGAAATCATCCCCATGCTTCAATAACTGCATGAAATGACTTTCCCACCAACCTCACACATGCATTCAATGATTGGAAAATAGTCAAAAAAGGAGATAATTAGCTTATTCAAAGCACATGATAGAATTTGGATGAGTTCTAAGGTTGACACTTGGAAACAAGGATTTAGTCTCCCATGCACCCCCTTTCCTCTTCTATTCTGGTGGAATCACAACCCCTTTGGTTTTCTTTACACAACCATTCTTGGACCATTTTATTATTTATGCACATAATATTTACATAAATTCTAAATCAGAATGACAAGCCAACCAC